>OY288269.1:70597426-72070891 GCA_958450335.1 Hibiscus tridactylites | reverse complement strand
AGCAGATGAATAACATATCGCATGGCTGGAGCTGGCGAGGCATAAAGAGTTAGAGATGAATCTACTTTTTCCCACGTGAACTTCCTCCCAGATACGAAACATTAAATATAGAGAGATGTCAATAGCCTTCTCTAATGAAGTTGCGCGCACTTTAGGATTCTTAAAAACCCTAGTTTCATCGCCTATATAAGAGAGACTTGGACGCCAATTCAAAAAAGCGCATTATAAACAACGGTCTTAATATAAAGTTTACGGAGAACCACCAACGTGGAAGCTAGAGAAATCTCCTCACGACAGACTCGATCGAGAGAGGTTGTGTTGCGTGTAAAGTGATGCGCAATTTGTGCAAGTATACACGTCACAAGTAATAAAGTGATAAGTATATTGAGTATCGTCTCCACAGGGATTGGTACTCGTCTTTTGGTCCTATCTTCTCGCACTGCAAAAAAATAAAGTAAAAACACAGATATGTTAATTGGAAGAGTTTTATCTAAATAAAAAATATAAGATAAATAGATAGGACGAATAAGAGAGAAGAATAATTCGGGTTAAGTCCCATCATAGTGTGGAATCCAATTGACTTGTCTCCGTCTTTGCATGCAACGAACACAGTGATGCCCCGACAATGACATCTCTGTCGCGGCCGCAATGGTTGAAGTTTCTGCCGCGACAATCCCTTGCTCTTGGCAGATGCTGTTAAGGTTCAACAAAATATCCTTTGATGGTTCCTCATTATCCCTAAGCTCATAACACTGGTTGATGAATGAACCTTGATGATACCACCCGACGTGAACCAAAGACAAGCACCAACGATGTTTACGCTTCTCTTAGCCGCTAAAACTCTTAACATATCCCTAGGTCGGGTTAGCTAACACCACGTGGGGTGATAACCGTGCTTATTCCTTTCGTGAGCTCAACTCTCCCGATATTGAAAAAATGGATGATCTCACAAACCCTCTCCCGAGTAGAATGCAAGAATGATTAAAATCAAGAATAAGCAAACCTTAACATTTATCGCAATAAAAACTTAAGCAAAATACAATTATTTTCCCACAACTAGTAAACAAAATAACCCTTAGCCTAAGAACTAGAACATGCTAAGCCTCTCAAACTCTCAATATTCGACATCTCTCCTCTTGACCGAATGGTCCTTTATATAGGAGGAGGTGTAGGGCATAGTCCTTGGATAGGAAGTTAAGATGGAGTTGGACTTGTCTTCATTAAAGAGGTGAATCTATTTAATTTAATGTATTTAATCCTCTTTGTCCAAATTCCATCTTTAACCTTCCTTCCATGCTTTTGTCATCTCCCCATGCTCTGATCGTCATGCAAAGTGTGTAGGAAAAATCAGCGTTTATAGCTCTGCAAGTCGACTACCGCTTTTCCCATTTCCCCCTCTGGCGGAATGCTACCGCAACCTGGCTTTTTGCTGCCTCGGCATTGGTCTGCTCTGCTCTGCAAGGCTTCATCAGCTTCCCTCAGTAGAAGCTGTCACGTGGCTTGGCTCGATCAGGGTTTGTTGTATGCTAGTTCTGCCTCATCTTCCCTCTTGCTTTCTGTGATGTGGCAACATCTTCCTGCTCCAGCAATGTACAACCTATAAAAATACCAATCATGCATTGAATAGTACCTTTTTCATAGAATAAGCAGAATATAAGGCTCAAAGGCATAAATGATGAAATCTATGCATGAAAGACCATAATGTAGCTCAAATGGGTGTAGGTTGAGTGATAATTGCCATGTAAAAAAGGGTGAAAATATAGAACTTTTAGGTACTTATCAGGTTGACGGAGTGGGAGACCTGCAACAACAGTTGAATGGCATAGAGAAGTTTGTCGAGGACGCTCGACTCTTTTCGTTTCCTTGCCTGATAAACTGTCTTACTTTAATATTTTTTGTATGGATGTTTTAGGCTCAGACATGAGCTAAATACTTTAGTTGAGATTATTGCTTCCTTGGATTTTATGTTTTGATTATTTTATTTTAATGCTATAGTTGTTTTCTCTTTATCTATTATGTTCAATGTTTTTCATGCATAGTTATTGTGAGAGCTATCTAGAGAGGCCTTTTAACTATTGATCTTTGCTTAATATTCAGAGAGTTAGGTTATACAAATGTGAAAAATGGGGCTAAGCTGTTAACTTAGTCCTAATCCAGCTTAGACATAAGTTTAGGTTTCAACGATTAAAAGGGAGTTCTTAATAAATAATAGGGTTGTTAGGGTTCATACAGACATGTATTATCTTAGAGTCAATATTATTAGCTTCTAGGCATCGAGAGAGTCAGAAGTTTCTTAAAAAATCTTGTCGAGTAGATAAAGATCCTAATGGTTTACACAGACATGTATTGCCAGTCGATATATCATTGAAATACATAATGAAGCATACATCCTTAGTAATAATTACAGCTTCCATAATTATCTATTATTTGCCGCAGTTGTTCATCTTAATCATAGCTATCTTTAGTTTATTTGTTCTTAGTTTTAATAAACCAACAATCACCATTATTTGCAAACTCATTCTTAAGCTTGATAACTTCGGTGTTATTGATCTAATTCTCATATGTTTGATACTCTACTTATCAATTTATTACTTGATAACTTCTTTGCCACTCGGATCTGAGTCATTGCACACCGAAGCTTCGCTAGAGAACGATTATGTTAACATGAACTCTTTGAACTTTGTTATTTGCTCATGGTTTGGAACCTTTGGATATTGGCATGTTCCAGCTTTGTTTCGAGAGCAACACTGTGAGGTGTTGTTTTAGATAGCGTTCTTGGGAGCTACTTTGGAGTTTTTCAAGCGGTGGCACTAATTAGGATCATCATTGCTCTACATTTCCCTTTGGCAGATTGTCTCACGAAGGGCGTATTCAGACTTGTTGTAGCCATTTGGTGGGGTGGAGCTCGACTGATTTAGCTGGCACTTGATCGTCTCCAGGAAACAGATTCGAGTAAGCTGGTGTTGATGTCTTTATTCAATTTACTTTGATTTTAGTTGTAAGTGACCTTCGTATGTATCAATTAGTAACTTACTCTAGTTTATGTCGTGAATTTTATGTACTTGTAGTCCTAGTTGTGTTTACTCTTTTCTTCCAGTTAGGATTAGGTAGGTTTTTAATGAGGCACACAATGTTGGGTTAAGCTTTTATGTTTTTCTCAATAAAATCCTATTTTCCGAGCAAAAATATTATGGATATGAATCATTGTTGCAAAGTACGGTGAAGCAATACTCCCATGACATTTCAACTCTATGGGTAAACGACATATGTCAATGGTATGAAGACAGATTGTGGGGGTTCAAGAGGAGGAGGATGTTCAGCGTGTTATAGGGGAAGATCGTTAGGTTTAGATTTCGGGCGGTGCTCGCAATATTCATTTTTGGTATGATCGTTGGTGCACTAGCAAGCCGTTGCGATTGATTTTCCTTGAGTTATTTTAATGTGCAAAGGACAAAGTAGCCTTAGTGTGCGAGAATTCCCTAGTTGGTTCTTGGTTTTGTGATCGGTGGGAGTCATGTTTTGGGTGCGAATTATTTGGTTTTGAGCAGCAGGAGCTTGGAGAGTTAAAGGCTTGTTTTTCCGTTGGAGCGGTGCAAATTTGATGCATCCTTTTGGTATTGAAGCGGATGGTGTTGGGGCATTTGTGGTATGGAAGATTGAAGTGTCACCAAAGGTGCAATGTTTCCTTTGGTTTGTCCTATTAAAGAGTCTGTCGACTCTTTGTATGTTGAGGAATCGTGGTTTTCCTATCGTGTGTTTTGTGTGATGATGGTATGGATGAGATCAAACATATATTATTTAATTGTAGGTGGTCTCGGGAAATATGGGGCCTGATTTTTCAATGGTAGAACTTCGATTTTGTGTTGCCATATTCTTTGAACGAATTTTTAATGCAATCCTTCCATGGTATGTTTCAAGGTGTTATTCCTGTGACATTGATATAGCACGTGGATCGATTTCTTGTGTATGCTTTAATAATATTTATAGGGAAGACAATAGTTTAGCGGTTGCACTAGCGAAGGGGTGTTGATCGAGCTTTTTGGTTTGAAGTGTTAGAGTTGTGAGTATGGATGTTGACATTCAACTCTTATGAGGATCTACTACATTTTTTTTTTCTTTTTGCTATTGACACTCTTATATGTTGGGATTTGTCAAGCTGGTTTTTTGGTGTTTTGTTCCTTTTTTTTATTCTCAATGGTACTCTTTTCCTCCAATTAGGTTAGAGAGGTTTTTAATGATCCCTCGACAATATCTTGTATGATAGATACCTTAATAAAATCATACATGCTTTGATAAAAAATTAACTAATTATTTTTTTATTAAATATTGTAATATTTATATTTTAAATAATTGATGTGTAAATGAAAATATAGAAAGATTATATAACTATAATATATTGATAGCATGCATTAAATATTTGTTAAACTTAATTATATTTTGAATTTATTTTTTTCTAAAATATCAATGTAATAGAATAAAAATATTTTAATTGTAATTTTACAAAACTATTAAATTAATTTATCATATTATAATTTGATAATATGCACATGTAGTTGAAACTAGTATACTTAATTTGTCATAGGTTGTAATTGTGGTTAGGCTTGGCACCAGTTCACGCGCTTCTGCCCCTAACGACGCGATGCCGAGATGGGTTGCACCGGCTGCAAGAATAATTAAGGTGAATTCTTATGGTTCCTATACCTCGTCTGTCACCTTACTAGCTTGAGGGTGTGCATATTGATAGGTCGGCGGTGATTCCTTCAATTTGTTTTTCTAATAGGGTTCACGATCAGATCAATCGCAGGTGTTCGCATTGATGAGATAAGTTTGCAAGTTTAGCAGTGCATGTGGACCTTAATAAACCTTTGTTATCAAGTATTCGTATTGATGGGATGGTCCAAAGACTTGAGTATGAGGGTTTAAACCAAATATGTTTTGCATCTTGGGTTTATGGGCATGCTAAGTACGTTTGTGAATCTTAATCGGTTCAGGTCATATGTGAAGATAATAATATCCAATATGGGTCGGATGTGTGCTCTGAGAAGGCGGGTGTTGCTAAGAGTATGGACCTTCATGGTCCATGGATGGTTATGGATAGACGTAGGCGTCTTCCCTCCACTATTGTCGTGAAGGAAGTGGAGTATGCATATATTGGCCCTAGTAATTCCCGCTATGCGATTCTTGATGCCTTTAATGAACAGAACGTGGATGGCGATGTGCAGATAGAACATAATGAGATGCAACAGCCGGATAATGAATATGATTTAAGACTTTGATGATGATATGATTTATGAATGGTGAGAATGGCACACATGGTAGAAATGATTGGTTTGAATGTTAAGTAAATATTGCTCGTGTTATTTATATGAGAATCTTGGCATGTTATGTAATAAGCATATTATGGATAATTCTTCAAATGGAATCTATGGGCTATAAAGCCATTCGAACAAGAAAATTAAAGGCTTGAAGTTCACATTGGTGAACATATGATTGTACCCTATATGAGAAAGGGTTAATGGAATCTTTTTATGAGATTAAAATGGAGCTTTGCTCATTGTGCTAAGATTAAAGATAAAATGTGTTAAAGTCTTGGTTTCGAATCAGGCGTAGGTATAGTTGTCATGTCATATAGTCCATAGAGCTCATTGTTTGTTGTGGAATACGGTCTGGGACAGTGGTCCCCATTTGGCGACAGTAGGAGGAAAGTGTGTGTGGTCACTTGGCGACAATAGGAGGAATTGACCGTTACCGCGAGTACCATTATGTTTTATGGGCGACAATTGGTTGGGGATTCATGTACCTAGACTGTGAATCGAAACCCAAGGCTTTGTTAAAAGACAACAATGAACCTTGTTTTCTTTAAATTAAGAAATTATCCTAATATGTTATATAGAAAGAGAAAGAGAATTATGATATGTTTTGATTAATGACTAATGAATTGAGAAAGAAACGGTCCTTATGAATGATGTATGAGATAACCTGGAATGACATCAGGCTTGTCCTCCTCTTTTCTACTTCTCAAATGTTACATTTGGGCAAGGCTTTCATGTATTGCTTATTAAATGGTTTCCCCGAACCACTCGATCTCCCAAAGGTTCCCGTTGATACTTGCTTTGATCCCTTACCTCGAAAGGATTGAGCAGGAGAGGCAACAGTAGTCGGGGTGGCTGTAGACTTGGTTGCATTTAGTGGATAATCACGAATGATGTGACCTTGTTCACCACAGTAATAGCAAGCTCCAGTCTGTTTACGGGATTGACCCGTTGGATGCTTGTTCTGATAGTAGTTGCAAACTAGATGATGAATGCCTCGATTCGATCCCCCGGTGCTATCAATAGATGCTGCCATTGTAAAGGATTGAGTCATAGATTGAGGCCTATCAATATTTCCAGACCGAGAGGGCTGCGAATAAACATTTTGCTTAGGGCCTTGATATTTTCCTTTCTTGTTCCACTTGGGAGGTCGAGAATCATTCCTAAACCTCTTCTCAGATTTACCAGACCCACCGACTCGTTAAGCTCTATGTGCAGCTTTAGTGGCCTTAACTCGGTTTATGAGGTCTTGAAAATCAATGATGCTCAATGTTGTAAACATAGGGTGTAACTCATCATTGAGCCCTGCGATGAACATTCGAAACTTCTCTTCCTTCATCTTGATATATTCAACATCGTATCTACAATACTTGCAAAAGTCATGGATGTACTACTCAATCAGTCGTCCGCCTTGCTTGAGGTGGAGAAAGATACTTCACCTTTCAGCGAGATAGAACTCACTGATGTACTTCTTGCGGAATTCTTTAAGAAATAACTCCCAAGTTCCAATATCCTCGGAGACCGTCAAAGTAGTAGTCTCCCACCAATGGAGTGCCTCGTCAGCGAGCAACACGAGGGCACACTAGAGTTTGTACTCGTCCGAGCACTGCAATTGCTTGTTCAGGATCTGGAGGGCGTTGTCCAACAAATACTTGTCAATTTTAGGATTATCATCATCCTGGCTGATAAAAGTATAAGCTTGATACTGATATAGCTTATCAATAGGGGCTCGAGTATGTTGGGCATTAGGAACGATGGGTTGCACAACTTGCTCTGCCTTCATAGAAGTCATAAACTGCTTAAACATGTCAGCCATGTTCTTATAACATTCAGCCTGAGCAGTAGGTGCTACAGGCTCTTCATTCTGAACATGAGAGTTTTGAGGGTTCAAAAGATTTGTAGGGTCTCCTCCTCTTATCTCCTTGCCATGAGTTGAGGAGCCAGTGGCAAGCTCGTCAATATGAGCTTCGTTAGTTTGAGACATATTTAAATTACAAAGATATCGGATTAGTTGACAAGTCACAATATACACAATATATAACTCCTAGGTGGCAAAGTAACACAACAACAATGCAGTAATCTTTGGTTTAGTCCTAAAATCGACTAAACTATAGCTCTGATACCATAAATGTAACACCCCATTCCCAGCCTTGTCGAAAACCGAGTCGGAAGGTGCACCCGATGAGCATAACGATGATCGGTGCATTAAAATCTCGATCCATAAACAATATAGAATCAATATTATACTAATAAAACATTACCAAATATACATCGTAGTCCAATTCATTCATTATAAAACAATAGTTAATCATTTAGGACCAATTCTTATCTATTACAAAATTTGGGCACTAAACTTTAAATTTGATAATATAGGAGTCCTTCGACACCATTGATTATACCACAATGAAATTCAATACAATGATAGCAAATCTATAAATTTTCATACTATTCAGAGTTCATTTACTCATCCAATTGAGTCATCCTAACTTCAATGACTAATCTATGAACAATGTAAACCTTCAATCTATGCCTTTTAACCAACTTAACTAACCATGTAACGAAACACCTTGATGCAGTTTTGATACGGGTGTACGATGATCAACCTGGGTTGACTTTGCCCATACCCCGTATCGATACAAGTAGACCTTGTTTCGGTACGGGTTGACTTTCGTTGACTTTGATTATTGACCCGTTCTGATACAAGTTAGGCCCATATCGAAACAAGGAATCCCAGTGGCAAAACGTATCAATACAGCTCCAAACCATACCGATACGCCCTATTTCTTAGGTTCAATTATGCTTAACCGTATCGATACGACCTGACCTGTAATGACAAATTTTTTCTGGTTTTTAATCGAATTAGCCTACCAAACGATGTTCAAATGCAAGGAGAATTTACACACAACATATCAATGCTATAAACTAATGGCATGCCAAATTTCATGACCATACTAATACGTTTACTAGGTTTTCACCTAGGTGGGCCATATGTATCATTTTTGCCAACTTTTAACATCACTAAAAGTCATTTTTAGGCCTTTAACAACCTTTCAACTTATACACATTATAAGCATGACAAAATGGAAACAAAAGACTAGTTCAACTACTTTGCCACCTTCTAGGAGTTTATAAGAGCAAAATACATTACTTTCGGCTTGTAGTGACTTGTCTTGCTACGACTTTTCTGATCTTCCGCAACGATCGATTCCTTAACCTGAAATGCATTAGATGAGACACACTAGACATACTTTGCCTAGTGAGGCAGTCATATACAATGTAAATATTAATGAGTGATACATATACATATACTCATGCCTAGCAATATCAATGTCATGCTCCAATATGCAATGTTTAACATAACATATTCATTATTAACCTTTGGATTGAATCAAGATAATGGATACGTGAATTCCTACGCCTCGCCAAATCAATAAATGGTCTAGTCCCTCCGCCTCGCCAATGACCAAGTACAATACACATCCTTCCGCCTCGCCAAATCAATATAGGTCGTAGCCTTAGGACCGTAGTCCACCTGTACACTGAGCTCATGAATTCAATGGCATGTCAATTGTATCCAATGTCCGTCCAAATCCAAGGTTTCAATGACAATATCCATATTCAATATTCAATGATAATTCCAATGACTAATGTCTTCAATGTTATTATTAGTAAACATGCTTCAATAACAATGTCTCATGATTTCAATGACAATGTCAATGTCCGATGATTCAGTCATAGTGTTTCAATAACAATAACTATATCGATAACAATGCACGATGGTGATGCCAATAATTGTGCCCGATGTTCATTACCAACTTACCAATGCTTACCAATAGATCTGTTTAACAATCCGATGCAACTTCCTTAAAAGACATGTTAGCTATTTGATCGAAATCAACAATAATCAATTTGGGAAGGCTCCTCGCCTAATCCCGAGACTCCAACTACACTCACCTTGATATATGATGCTCTTACGGCTCTCGAATGACAACACCCTTGTTTCTATCTTTCGATGGAGATGGCGAAACCTGTCTCTCTCTTTCTTGAGCTAAAAAATAATAGGAGATGTTAAAAACAATATCAAAAATCATCATCTAAGCTTAAAATAACTATTTGCTATCACGGTGTCAATGGATTAACAAACCCTAACTCGTGATTAAGCTTGATATATCCATGGAATCCAATGATTGTTCGAGGGATATAGCTTACCCGATCGATGGCAATGATTTGATATCAATAAATCAAAGAAAAACCAAGCTTAGGTTCCTCTCCAATGGAGGTGTGTGCCTAGAGGAAGGTGATGGAGATAAAGAATTTGGGAGGTGCTTGCGTAGCTTAGTATCGGGTAAGTTTTTCTATCTCTTTTCTATTATTTTATTTTATTTCTCAATCTTATGAGATTTCCTTAAGGTGAAGTAGCTTCACCAGATCATCCAAAGTATGGGAGATTTTAATTGAGGATGGGCTAATTGCAAGGTTAGTCCCTCAACTCTTAATTCTCTATAGTTTTTCCCTCAAACTTTCCAATAACTTTAATTTAGTCACTATAAAGCTTTTATTGAATTCAATAAGACTTGTACTCGATAGTTTAACTCAATTAGAGTCCAATATCAAATAATTAACAAGCTAATACAATATTTAGACTTTATCGATGTGAGTTTTCCAATCACCGGAACCCAATTTTAACTAGACCGGATTTTGGGGTGTTACAAGAGATGCTTCGAGAGAAGATGTTCAAGTAGATGAACTTACTTCGGGTGTGAAATATACCCCTTAGGCTTAAAGATTGATACTTAATCAAATTTATTTATGAAAAAACATTCACTATAGACATATAGGGGTTTTTCCATGATTAAATTAGGGCAATGCTATCGACAGAAGCATTGCTACCTTTGAATCTGCTCGGCAAACAATTCAAGACAATATTTATTAAAGATTGGCATGGAAAAAATAGCGTGAAAACCAGGTACTCCTTGCCAAAGCTCGTCATTTGCTAAGACACCTTCCTTGCCAACGTTTTAATTACTTTCATATTTTCATTATCTTTTCATTTTTAAAAACCACTCTACATCAAAATCATCTTTTTTCACAAGACAAGTAACTGGCAAAGCAATTGAATCCCAAATGCAATCTATGTGGGATCGACACTTAGCTTGACTGTTGTATTACCTGTCGATCGTGTATACCTGCAGACCGTGTATACTTGCACACAATAGATTTTCTTGGCACAATGTTAAAACTTTTCCAATATATTTTACGCCATATTGCCAGCAAATAATCATTCACACTGAAAGTCTAAAAGTTTTTGGCGCCGTTGCCGGGAATTGCAACAGATTTGATTAATTTTAGGTTTTGTTCTTTTTTTTTCATCAGTGTATGATTAGGAAACGTGCTGAGAAGGAAGTTAGAACATTAGACCTTGAGATTGAACGCACTTTGTGTGGATTGAGAAAGAAGATTCGAGAGATGAATCACGGAAATTAAGGAAACAAAGAAGTGAATGGTGTTCAAAACAATCAAGAGAATCCACCAAGAAATAGAGGAATACCATTACACAATAATAATGCCATCAACAATGCCGAAAAAGAGAGACCCATTCGAGAGCAACCAACACATGACATCACAGGCTTAATGCCAGGAGTCATTGGCAATGAGGTAAATGCGACAAATTTCGAACTCAAACTCGTAATGATCTCAACTCTTTTGATTGTAGGACAGTTCGATGGAGCACTTATTGGAGATCCAAGGTAGCATTTAAAGCAATTCATGGAGATATGCCAATTATTTCAGCAACCAGGGATGTTTGAGGATATTGTGAAGCTGAAACTATTGACTTTTTCTTTGAGAGACAGAGCGAAGACATGGCTCAATTTCTTGCAGCCTGACTCAGTCACTTCATGAGCAGATCAATGCCAAAAGTTTATAATGTGATTCCAGCCGCCGACGCTCACTGCCAAGTTGCATGGTGAGATCATTATCTTCAGGAAAGGTGAGGACAAGACCCTATATGATTCCTGGGAAAGATTTAAAGATTTGTTAAAGAGGTATCCTATGCACGAGTTCCCAAATTGGACCCAGATACAAACCTTCTACAACGGATTGAACGCACAGACAAGGAATGTTGTTGATGCTTCAGCAGCCGGATCATTGCTTGGAAAAGATTATACAAAAGCCGTTGGCATCCTTGAAAGGATAATCATAAATGATTTTGAATATTCTGTTGCTAGACTTGGGTCTGGAACCAAAACCAGTGGGAAACTACATTTGGATGAGCTAACGTCCATCCATGCCGAGATTTCCAACCTCACCAGTATGGTGAGAACTTTACAAAAAAGAAACGAGTCCCAAGCAGCTAAAGCATTTGAGCCATTTTGCACTATCTGTGGAAAGAACCATCATACGAATGTATGCCCTGCCAATCACGAGTCGGTAAATTTCATTGGCAATTCTGGACGTTATTAAAATTTTAACTCAAACTCTTATAATGTAGGTTGGAGGCAGCACCCTAACTTAGCTTGGGGAAGTCAAGGGGGAAACCAATATAATGCACAACGCCATAATACCCAGAGACAAAACCATAATGCCATGTCAGCATTCTGTAAAAAATACCATGTCGCAGAGAGTTCAAAATAATTTCAAGCAAGGGAAAAGACTCAATCAAGGAGGCAATCTTACAGAGTACACAGAGCAGAATGATGTCATTGGTCATAGTCTGGCAGCTTCAATACAAAATTTAGACTTTCAGATGGGAAAATGTAGGGCGTGTAGGTGTTCCCTTTTTGTGAGAGCGCATGTGCACACTCTTGCCAAGTTATAGTATATGAGATGTCAAATTCCACGAGGATTGGAATAGTTTCTTCGAGCGTGTATCTGCACAAGAAATTTAAATGCACAATTAATTTCATGTTTGGTTAAAGGAATTAAACTAAAAACACAATTAATTAAAGTAGGGGAGATCAGAGTGATAGAATGGGTCAGGTAATTGTTGCTCAGTAGTGTGTACACTGCATTGCATAAGTTGAGGTTGGATTGCGCTGCCTTGATATGTTGCCTCGGCGGGTATGGCGGGCGGCAAACTCGACCCTGCCACGCAGCCGCAGCAGGTCTCTGCCACTGCAGGGGTGTACTGTCTCGGCAGGTGGAATGAAAGTAGTCATGGCAGCACGTCTGGCAGATACTCCAAGTTCAGCAGGATAGTCGACAATGATCCCTCCTATTTCTAGGTTAGGATTCTCGAGAGCTAACTTGGGGACTATTGTGGAACCAAGTTAGTCAACTCGGTTGGTAATCCCTTTTAGCCGCTGAAACTTGTGGGCTGGTGTAGAACCAAGTTAGTCACGCCTCAGCACGTTGTGACCGTACTTAACATTTTCGTGCCTGACAAATGGATTCTCTCAAACGATTGGTGTAGAATGATTGAAAGAATGAAGAACAATAGAGTTAGTAAACTCAGAATATTTTATTGAAAAACAACTCAAAACCTAATACAATCATTTCTCACAACTACTTTACAATCACAAACCTAAACCCTAGGGAGTTTAGAACATAGCTGACCCCCTTTCTCTATCTCTTTCTCTCTCTATCGATCTCTATGCCTCTATACCCTACATACATAGGTATATATAGGGCTTGGCCTAAGGTTAAGTCCTCCCTGGAGTAGAAGTCTTCCTTAATGATAAAATACATTTAATATTTAATGCTTCATTCAATCCTGTCTTAAATATGGACTCCTTTGGATGTTTACATCTTCAGCAAGTAAGTACAACCCACCTTGCTAATCGATCTTCAATCAGCTCTATACACCGCTCAAGGCCTCAGTAAAATGCAAGATTGGGCTCTGTGGACTCAAAAAAATATCCTCTATCAAACGACACTCATCTTGACTATGCCGGCGTACTGTCGTCTGGGTGGCATTCTGCAGCGGCTGCGTCTTTGGCGACAATTGGAACTGCTTCAGCACAGCTCCTTCTGCTCACTGCTTTCTTGTGCTCTCTTATTCTGATCAGCAACCAGCACCCAAAATAAAAAACTAACTAAAACAATACCTTTTTCTCTACCAAATGTAAGATATTCAATAAAAGCATGGTAAAAGAATAAATATTGTTATAATGCGTGACATGCAACTAATGATGCCTAACTAAGCTTAAGAACAACAATAATAAGGGCAGGAATGTGCATAAAATATAGAACTTCTGGACACTCTACACACCCCCAAACTCGAACTATTGCTTGTCCTCAAGCAATGCAACCTAACTAGTAAACCTACCCTTGTACATAAATCAAAAAGTTAACCTAGTTTTTAACTTTTTTCATACCTCAAGGTCGTGGCACCTGTATTAGTTTAATGAGAAAGAATAACATGAAATAACTTACAATTTTAATTCTAGTGCTATTGTAGTGTGTGCAGGTTTGTGTACATGCTGAATATACTGAGTATACTAAGTAAACAAAGAATGTTGTAAAAGTTAAAGAAAAATTATATAGAGTTGCTGCTTTGGCAACACAATTAAGCACTTCTTTTCTTCCTTTTTTTGATCATGGCTTTTAAGGGCTTCTGCTCATCACAACTACTCTCTAGGTCTAAAGCTAAGATAGGAGCATACTACGAAACTCCGAACCCTTTGAGTTGAGTCATCCCGTGAAGGCTTTCATTCACTCATGCTAATTTGTCTTTCACTTCAAAGAATTTCAGATACATAGAATTTGATAACAATGGAGTGTCCTTGCTCATGATCCTTCCTAGAGCCTATTTCGGGCACCTCTAGGGCATTCAGCCTTTTCTTTGTTTTGCGGCCGTGACGGCATTGCTTTTTATTTTACTTTGCTGCCATGTGCTGCCACGGCAGCATACATACATCCAATATAAGAATTTTCATTAATTTTAAGCAGGCAATGTACACTTAAAACTCAAACAATATTCATCACTTAACATAAGTGTAATAAAAGTTTGGCAACTAAAAAAATTCTAAGGTGTTTTCTCGCTTCTTCCCAAGATTAAGTTCAATTTTAAGTGTGGTGCAAAAATAGAATCGGCTAACTATCATAGGCACAAGTTATTTAACCCAGATTTCCCATTTTCATTATGTACTAGGCAGGATTTATAATGCAACTACATGCTTAACAAAATAACATGAGGACTAACCCTACCAAATTCAAGGCGGGCATTGCCCTCAATGCCTTAGACAAAATAAAATCTAAACAGAAAAAACATAAAATAAAGCAAAAAATAAATAAAATAATGGTGCTAGAAGCTGCCCGAGTTGTCTTTTAACTTGGTGCATTTGGAGAAAGATGGGAGGACTATGCGGTTGGTGGCGGATGATTTAGTGGTGAGGCTCTGCTTCTGGCCGCGAGCTGGCTGGACTCTGATTGGATTGGGTCTCTTTAGTTGCTGCTCCAGCTCGGTGTCTAGCCTTTCATCCTCTGGTTCGGCCACTATCACGTGCCTCTTTTCTTTTCTTTGTTGCCTTGGTCGGCTCTACATTATTGGAGGAATCAGACACCTCCTCGTCAAGGGAATTAGTGGCCTGGGCTGTCTCCTCTGCTGCCGTTTTTGTCGCTTGGGTGGTTGTCCTTGTTTACTCCTCATATTTCTTGGCGTCTTGCCTTTTATAGTAGGGTCTGAATCTAGATAGTAGTTATGAGAGGACTAAATAAAAATAATATAACTGAAAAAAAAATCTGGTCCTAAGCTTATTAAGATCTATTCCTAAAGAAAACGGTAAAGATGTGGAAAAACTAAAATTATGTTATAGTGGGTTCGTTTCCGATACTTCTTATAGTCCACTCGCACCCTCCATCGCGTGACTATTCTTATGGGGAAGTTTTTCTTCCTCGTTCCCTTGTAATCCATGCGAATCCTCCACCTTGTTTCTTTTTTCTGAAGGCATGAACATGTGATTAGTAAAAAATTATACCACTATCAAACCATGCACTTACCTTATCTTTGTCTTGATTTGTTATGGTGGCAGATGGCTTTTGCTGCCAAGGCAGTTGTTCAGGCGGCCAACTGTTAGGGTAGTAGTCTGTCATAATGTGGTTCAGGTCAAGGAAAAACTTGGCACATCGAAGGGCTTCATCATCCACAACACCGTGTTCTTCAAGTCCCTCGAACATCTCCATCAGTAGAGATTGTGATGGCTTTAGATCTTCCAGCATCGGCTCCTCTAAATATATGTAGTCCATGGTTGCCGAGGTTTCTGCCTAGGCGGGCATGGTTACTGTGATTGCTGCTGAGGCTAGCATTGTTGCCGAAGCTGCTGTTGCGGCAGGTATAGTTGCTGAGGCTTCTGATATTGTCGTGACATCATCAATTTCTATGTCGGCCTCACTAGTTGTTTCTGTAGCCTTGCTCTGTTCAAGTTCCGCAATTCCTGCTTGGTCAATTTCTTGCATGGGTCCATCATGTGTGGGGTAGTCCCTCGCATCCTCTTCCCTTAGATATCAATATCCCTAGGTCTCAATTTTCGGTGATCCATGGACCATGGGTTCAACGACAGTGGTTTTATGGTCATCCACGTCATTTATTGTGGTAGAGTTGCTTCAAAGTTCATCCATCCTGGCGAGTTCTGCCTCCATAAAGGTTGACATGGCTTGAGTGAGCACGAGGAAAGCTTGAAATGTGTCTTCTAAGGAATTTGATTGCTCTTGAGGAGGACATGAGACATTATGTTGCAGGGGCAGATTCTGCCGTCCTTCTTACTGCGAATGCGACATCTACTCTTGGTCCCATTTTGGTTCGTCCATGTCTTCTCCGAAAAGTAGGGGGCAATTTTCGAACACATGATATCCCTCATATAGATTGCAAGAATTTTCCAACATCAGCTCTCGAGTGGTTTCTCCTTATTGCTCTTGAAGCTGGCCACCTTGCCTTAGCATGTTTGTTTCTGCAGCAAAATTGTTATGGTAAAATTTTTTTGATAATTTTGATCATACCATGAAAAATTTTGTTGTTGCGACAGCCGCGTTTGCTGTCTTGTCTGTTGCCATGACGGCAACTGCTGTTCATGTTCAAACATCAGCTCTCGTATAGTTTTTCTCGACATTGTGATGCCATTGGACTTGTAGCGTACCAATCTTTTTATATACAAAAGAAAAATAAAGTTAAAAACCTGAAATTTAAATGCAATTAAATAAAGAGTGCAGAAAACAAAACGAAGTCGCTATTGCCAATCCCTGGCAACGACGCCAAAACTTGTAGGGCGTGTAGGTGTTCCCTTTTTGTGAGAGCGCAAGTGCACACTCTTGCCAAGTTATAGTATATATGATGTCGAATCCCACGAGGATTGGAATATTTTCTTCGAGCGTGTATCTGCACAAGAAATTTAAATGCATAATTAATTTCAAGTTTGGGTAAAGGAATAAAACTAAAAACACAAGTAATTAAAGTAGGGGAAAATAGAGTGATAGAATGGGCCAAGTAATTGTTTCTTAGTAGTGTGTAGACTGCATTGCATAAGTTGAGGTTGGATTGCGCTGCCACGATATGCTGCCTTGGCGGGTATGGCGGGCGGCAAACTACGACCTTGCCACGCAGCTGCAGCAGGTCTTTACCACTACAGGGGAGTACTGTGTCGGCAGGTGGAATAAAAGTAGTCCTGGCAACACGTCTGGCAGATACTCCATGTTCGGCAGGATAGTCGACAGTGATCCCTCGTATTTCTAGGTTAGGATGCTCGAGAGCTAACTTGTGGACTAGTGTGGAACCAAGTTAGTCAACTCGGTTGGTAATCCTTTTTAGCCGCTAAAACTTGTGGACTGGTGTGGAACCAAGTTAGTCACGCCTCAGCACGTTGTGACCGTACTTAACCCTTTCGTGAGCCTTGCACTTTCGTGCCCGACAAATGGATTCTCTCAAACGACTGGTGTAGAATGATTGAAAGAATGAAGTACAATAGATTAAGTAAACCCGAAATATTTTATTAAAAAATAACTGAAAACCTAATACAACCGTTTCTCACAACTACTTTACAAGCAAAAACCTAAACACTAGGGAGTTTAGAACATAGCCGACTCCCTCTCTCTATCGATCTCTATGCCCATATACCCTCACATACATGGGTATATATAGGGCTTGGCCTAAGGTTAAGTCTTCCTTGCAGTAGAAGTCTTCCTTGATGATAAAATAAATTTAATCTTTAATGCTTCATTCAATTCTGACTTAAATATGGACTCCTTTGGATGTTTACTTCTTTAGCAAGTAAGTATAAGCCATCTTGCTTATCGATCTTCAATCAGCTTTATACACCGCTCCAGGCCTCAGAAAAATGCAAGATTAGGCTCTATGGACTCAGAAAAATGTCCTCTATCAAATGAGACCCATCTTGACTATGTCAGCATATTGTCGTCTGGGCGGCATTCTGCGGCGGCGACGTCTTTTGCGGCGACATTCTGCAGCGCCGACTTCTTTGGCGACAACTGGAACTGCTTCAGTACAGCTCCTTCTACTCCTTGCTTTCCTATCCTCTCTTCCTCTAATCAACAACCAGCACCTGAAATAGAAAACTAACTAAAACAATACCTTTTCTCTACCAAATATAAGATATTCAATAAAAGCATGGTAAAAGAAGAAATATTGTTATAATGCATGACATAGATATTCAATAAAAGCATGGTAAAAGAAGAAATATTGTTATAATGTATGACATGCAACTAATTATGCCTAACTAAGCTTAAGAACAACAATAATAAGGGCAAGAATATGCATAAAATATAGAACTTCTGGACACTCTACAGAAAACTTGCAAATGTACTCAACAATCGTCCACAAGGAGCTTTGCCAAGTGACACTTAAGATGCTCGACACAAAGGTAATGAGCAGTGCAAGGCCATAAACCATCGAAATGGTAAACATTGTGAGACAGAAGCGACTGCCAAGCAGTCGGTGGAATGCCAAGTTGGGAAACCAGTGCTAGCAGACAAGCTAAAGAAATCAGAGAAGGAAAAAGCCAAAATAGATGATGCCAGTGGTGATGCCCACAATGATGCCAACACTCATGCCAGTGTCAGTACTCAATAAGATGCCAGTACCAGTGCCAGCGATGATGTGAAAAAAGATGAAAAGCACACTGATGCCAAAATGGATGGCAGCACTGCTTCGGCAAAGCCGACAGTGCCAGCATATGTGTATCCACCACCACCATTTTTGGCCAGACTTCAAAAGCACAAGTAGGACCAGCAATTTCACTGCTTCTTAGAAGTGCTTAAGCAATTGCAAATTAACATTCCATTGGTAGAGACCCTTGAGCAAATGCTCAACTATGTAAAATTCATGAAGGACATCTTGTCCAAAAAGAGGAAGTTGGGAGAGTTCGAGACTATTGCCCTCACGCAAGAATGCAGCGCCATGATCTTGAATCGATTGGCACCAAAGCTTAAAGATCCAGGGAGTTTTACTATCCCTTGTACAATTGGCAATAAATTCATGGGTAAGGCATTGTGTGATTTAGGAGCAAGCATCAATTTGATGCCACTATTTGTTTTCAAGAAGCTTAGCATTAAAGCAAGACCTACCACGGTGACACTCCAGTTGGTATACCGATCCTATACGCTTCCCAAGGGTAAGATTGAGGATGTGTTGGTAAAGGTAGACAATTTTATATTTCCAGCTGATTTTATCATTTTGGATTATAAAGCTAACACTAATGTGCCAATTATTTTGGGTAGGCCATTCCTTGCCACAAGTAGGGCGCTTATTGATGTTCATAAAGGGAAACTAACCATGCGAACTACTGACCAACATGTTACTTTTACTGTGTTTCAAGCTTTGAAATGTGCAAATGAATCATATGAATGTCAAGTCTAGTAGATAATAGAGGCCATTTATACTTTGGACATGGCACAATTATGCCAGGATGCAGAATGTGATGCCAACATGCTTGACGACATAGTTAAACTGTTTGAGGAACCAGCCTTGGAGACTGAAGATGTGAGCTACTGTGAGCCTCTCCAGTTGGCTGGTAGAGAGATAAAGAAACCGAAACCATCAATCGAGGAACCACCAGAGTTGGAGCTTAGGCTACTAACATAACACTTGAAGTATGCCTATCTAGGTGAGCACTCAACTCTGCCAGTGATTATTGCGACTGATCTCACTAATGATCGGGAGGCAAGATTGTTGGCAATATTAAAAACCTATTGTAATCACTAATTTTGTCCGGGTTGTTAACCCGTTTTTATTTTTATGAAAAATGGGTTTTGTTCATTTACTTTAACTATAATATGATTAAAAAGACTAAAAACAAAAATATATATTATCATTATTATTAGTGTTATTATTCGATTGAAAAACCCTAAAGATTACTAATATACTATGTTATATCACCTTAGCATCTTATTATGTTAGCGTTATTATTATTATTACTATTACTATTACTATTACTATTACTATTACTATTACTATTACTATTACTATTACTATTACTATTACTATTACTATTACTATTACTATTACTATTACTATTACTATTACTATTACTATTACTATTACTATTACTATTACTATTACTATTACTATTACTATTACTATTACTATTACTATTACTATTACTATTACTATTAGGGATGTAAAAACATGTAATCGGATGGGTTTCAGGTCGGGTACTATCAGGTCGGGTAAAATTGGGTACAGGTCATTTCAGGTTATTTTTCTATTTTGACTCGACTCGGGTCGGGTGCGGGTCCATTTCAGGTCAGGTTCATTTCAGGTCGGGTCCATTTTAGATCGGGTCCATTTCAGGTTGGGTCCATTTCAGGTCGGGTTCATTTCAGGTCGGGTCAAAACGGGTCGGGTCCGAAGCAAATAATTGACAGGTTAATTCGGGTTCGGATACACTTCAGGTCGGGTCCATTTCAGGTCGGGTCCATTTCAGGTCGGGTCCGTTTCAGGTCGGGTACATTTCAGGTCGGGTCCATTTCAGGTCGGGTTCATTTCAGGTCGGTTGCATTTCAGGTCGGGTGCATTTCAGGTCGGGTAATTTTAGGTCGGGTAGTTTTAGGTCGGGTAATTCAGGTCGGGGTATTTTCAGGATTGAAATTCGTATTGAGTTTGAGTTCGGTACAATCGTATAAGTAGTCGATAGACTTTAGGTTGGCCTTCGTCAATCGTCATTGATTTGGAGTTAATTATTTAAAGTCATATCAAATTAAATTATAAAACATTGGAGTAATTTAAAAATACTGAAAAATGATCAATTTGGATTAAAAATAAAGTTTCACGGATTATAATGAACAAAAATATCAAATTAAAAGTATAAAACATTAGACAAATTTAAAAGAAAACAATGAAAAGGGGTCAATTTGGAATAAAAATAAATTTTTGGGGACTATAATGAACAAAAATATCAAATTAAAAGTATAAAAATTAGAGTAATCAGAAAAACAATAAGTAGATGTCAATTTAGAATAAAAATAAAGTTTTAGGGTCTAGAATGAACAAAATTTCAAATTAAAATTATAAAACATGATGAATTAAAATATATATAGGGGCCAATATGGAATTAAAATAAAGTTAAGGGACTAGAATGAATAAAATATCAAATTAAAATAATAAAACATTTGACAAATTAAAAAAATAAATGTGGGTCAATTTGGAATAAAAATAAAGTTTTAGGGTCTAGAAGATGAAAATATCAAATTAAAATTATAAAACACTGGACAAATTAAAAAAAACAATGAATAGGGGTCAATTTGGAATTGAAATAAAGTTAAAGGGACTAAAATGAACAAAGTACAAATTAAAATTATAAAACATCGGACGAAATAAAAAAAACAATAAATAAGGGTCAATTTGGAATTAAACTAAAGTTTAGGGGACTAAAATGAACAAAATATCAAATTAAAATTATAAAACATCGGACTAATTAAAATAAAGTTAAGAGACTAGAATGAACAAAATATCAAATTAAAATTATAAAACATCGGACTAATTAAAAATAATAAAAAATGTCAATTTGGAATATAAATACAGATTAAGGACTAAAATGAACAAAATGTCAAAGTAAAATTATATATTATTGGACTAATTAAAAAAACAATTAGTAGGGATCAATTTGGAATGGAAATGAAGTTTTAAGGGCAATAATGAGGGCAACTTTCTGTGGAAAATAAAATTTTAGGAAATAAAATGAATAAAAATATCACCATATTAAAAATAATAAAATTTATATCTACATATATATACACATATACATATGAATATACATATATTATGATATATACATATACATGTATTGTTATAATTAATTAAACATATATATATATATACTAAAACACACATGTATACATACATACTAAAACACATATATATGCATGTATTTAAGTTTTAGTATATATATACATGTATGTAAGTTTTAGTATATATATATATATTGTTATAATTATATATATATACATATATATATATGTATGTATGTAAGTTTTAGTATGCATATATTGTTATATATATATATATATGTATACCCCTAAACATTACCCATAAACCTCAACCCTTAAATCTTATAATCGCTAATAATTAGAGTACAAGCCTAATCCCCTAATCCTTAAACTAATCTCATAACCCCAAATAATTAAGTTGACACATTTACCCCTAAATCCCAAACATGAATATCTAAATCTTACAGACACTATTCACTAATAATTAGAGTACAAGCCTAATCACATAATCCCTAAACTAATCTCATAGCCCCAAACAATCAAGTTGACACACTTACCCTTAAACCCTAAACATAAACCCATAAATCTAACAAACAAAAATAAATTAAAACTAATTTATTATTAGAGCCCAAGTCACAAATGAATAAAATTATTAAACCTAATTACTTATCAAATCTTTATACGAGGACCAAATTAAATTTAAAGCAAACTAAAAAGTTTAATAATTAATTAATTTATCAAGCATGGCCTAATTAAATAAAATTTAAAGAAACTAAACCAAAAGTTAAGACTAAAAAAAATAAACTAAACCCTAAAAAACCTAAACTCTAACCATCTAATTAAGGAAGGACCTAAAGGATAATTAACCCCTAAATAAATAAATAAAACTCATTTCCACTCTCAATTTTGATATTGGCAGCAAATTGCCCCCCCCCCCACCCACCCCCACCCCATTTCATCTGGCGGCAAAATTCCACCCCGCCCCCTCCCCCACCCAATTTTGTTTTTGTTTGATATGGTATCAAAACCCCCCATAATTTTCTATCAATCAAAAAAACTTTCCCCCCATTAATTCAAAAAAATATCCCCTAAACTAAAAATTATATTTTTTTTAATAGTTATAATTAAATTTTTTAATAAATTTATTTTTAAATTTAATGATCACAATTAATAAATTAATTTAAATTTTAAATAATTTGTTTTAAATTCATCCATCACAACTTATTAATTTAATAAAACTTTTAAATTTTAAATATTTTTAATAAAATAAATTTAAGTATGTTAATTTTTATTAAATTTCACAAATAATTTATATTGAACGAGTTAGTATTAAATTAATTTAATAAATTAATACTTTACATTTATCAACACTTTAAATTTATCAAATCGTAGACTTCTTCAACTATATATTAGGTAAATATCAAGTCAGATCAATATCAGTTCAGGTTAAAAATAGGTCGGGTTTAAAGCAGGTCGGGTCAATTAACAGGTCGGGTTCAAAACAGGTCGGGTAATATCGGATCTCAGGTCAATTCAGTCGGGTAAAATCGGTTATCTGCCAGGTCGGCTTCGGGTTCGTTTTAGTCGGGCGCAGGTCGGGTTTCAGGTCCACAGTAACAGGTTCAATTCGGGTTCGGGTCGTTTTCAGTCGGACGCAGGTCGGGTTCGGTCACTACAGTAACAGGTCGAATTCAGGTTCGGGTCAACAACAGTCGGTTACAGATCGGGTTCGGGTCATTAAATTTTTAGGTCAAATCAAGTTCTGACTCAAACAGGTTTCAGTCGGGTCAGCTTTTTACATCCCTAATTACTATTACTATTACTATTACTATTACTATTACTATTACTATTACTATTACTATTACTATTACTATTACTATTACTATTACTATTACTATTACTATTACTATTACTATTACTATTGTTGTTGTTGTTGTTGTTTTTGAAACGAGTCTGAAAATACAAAAAAAAGACTAACTAATTAATATATATAAATTTTGCCCAATTGAATAAATAAAACCTGATATACATAATAAAAACCCAAGTTTATTTAATTAAGTCCATTTACAGATATTGAAAACCCAAATATATATATATAAGGCGTGTTTGGCCCAAACCCTAACTAAATTAGAAAACCCTAATATAATGTTTTGTCCTTGCGCAGCCGGCTACCAACCATCAGATCTAATCTAGATTTGACAGACCAAACCCAGTCTCGGATGGAAACCCTAGGAGACCCCTCGAGTCCTTCAGGGCCGCATCGATCATGACTGTCAGATTCGAGAATGCACCAACGGCCCGAGCCAACGTGAAGAAGCTTCTAGAGCTCCCACGCGCCCGCGCATTCGTCTTTTCGGCTCTCCATGCGCGTCTGTGCTACATGCTCGAGTCGCTCCAGCTCCCTCACGTGCGTCTGTGTTACATGCCCGAGCCGCTCGGCTCCCCACAATGCCCAAGTCGCGTCGTTTTCTCAGCCGCCAAGCTGCGTCGTCTCCTCTGGTCATTTCCACTTCGTACAAGAGTCGTCGCATGTAAACAAAAAAAAGAATTTCAGAAAAGGGTGCACAAAAAATTCCAGAGAGAAAAAAAACCAACTGAAATCAGAAGATGAATACAAACAAGAATAGCAGCAGCCAATAGGAATTTTAGGTTCCAATTTCATGTAATACCGAAAATTTGTAATTTCGGGCTATAAAAGCCGAAACCATACTTTGTAATCCCAAGTTTCAAAAGGGGAATTTTTAGAAGATTAATACAAGCAGAAACAGAGAATTACAGAGGTATATTGTCTTCCCATTTTCATTTCGAAGCAAAAAAAAAACACAGCTTTAAGGTTTCTGTTTTTCTTACCTTTATCGATTCAGCTTCCTCCGTCACTTGCTCCCATTCGGTGAAAAGCTTGTGCGATTCTCTTTCGTGAATACGAAGAGGTGAGCTGGTAAGGGATCGAAGGTAAATACGGAGCTCCTTGAAATGGGTTTTTAAGGTCATTGTTTTTAAAGGATTTTTATTTCGGTTTTAGGCTCTAAAATGAAAAACAGTTTTCAAGAACGGATTTTCTTTGATGTTTTGTTTCGGCTAGGGTTTTCGATCGGAGAAGGAGGTCGGTTTTAGGTTTGTTTAGGAGTCTGTCGGCCGTTGAATAGCGACGACCGGCGCAACGGCGTTCGACAGAGAGCAAAAGGGGAGACACCGAGAGTTTAGGGTTAGGTAAAAAAAGTTTTGATATGTTTTTTACTCAGTTTTTCTATTGCTTTTGTGTCTTAAAAATGGTTTAATCCCCTTTCAACCCTTTTGTGTCCCTTTAATAACACTGTAAGCCATTCCAGGTTTTTAATACCCTCCCCAGTCCTAGTGGTTTTGAGTCGTGTCGCAATTTTGTCCCTGTTTTGGTTTTATTTATGGTTTTATTACCGTTTTGCCCCTCTTTTATTTATTTGCTTTATATATTTTTATGTTTATGCTTTTTCCATGTTGCTGCATGATTTGTGGTATATAATCATATGAATTTTATATGATCTTGTATGCTCGGTTTTAATGCGCGTATCTTAGCTTTCTTTATATAGTGCTCGAATGTTTATTTTGCATGCATTTTTAAAGTGTCATTCACGTGACTTTTAAAATCTTTATTTGCATGAAAAATAATTTTAAATCATAAAAATGAGATACTTATCAATTCGCGTATTTGGGTTGTAATATCCTAGCTTATTGAATATTCCCCGAATATTCGAATTGATTTGCATCATCTAAAGATAAATTCGTAGGAAATTAAAATGAAAAAGACCATGACATCATATTTTATCTGCTTGCATCATGCATAAAGGTGACGTACGAGATCCAAACCCTAAACTACCACGTCAGTCAGACTTATATGATGTCGGTTTAGTTTTTGGTTCGGTGTACCGTAATCCTTTTTAATTAAATGCCTAATTAATTTGAAATCGTTGATTTGATAAAGCTCGTATAATTAAAGTTTAATTTTCAATTAAGAACCCCTAATAAAACTCATTTTAAATTTTGAATAATTTCCATCGATTAAAAGCAACAAGTATTTTGGTACCGATTCTCGGGCGTGATGGGGGTGCTAACTCTTCCCCACACGTAACCAACTCCCGAACCCTTTCAAATGAATCTCTAGTTTTGATTTTTGAAACTCAAATTTCCCCACCCCCTTTTAATCAATTTCCTAAAAATGTGGGACATCACAAGGTTTCATTCAAAAAATGTTATTACAGTTTGGCGACTCCGCTGGGGACCAAATTTTGTTTTACAAAACAAAAAGAGAGTTAAGCCAAAAAATAATTGTTGCTTTTAATCGATGGAAATTTTTGAAGTTTAATTTGACTTTAATGAGGCGGTTCTTCTTTGAAAATGAGACTTAAATTATACGAGCTTTGATAATTGGTAGCCTTCGAATTAATTCTTCATTTAATTTCTAAGGAATCACCGACATGTGTTGCATCATGATCATCAAGCTATATACTCGAGCTTCGTCCCTTAAGTGGGAGTGAAAAGCCCATACCCACGTGAGCATCCTTCCATGGGTCGATAATTCACTTCCAGAATCCACGCCTTTGACACGTGAGCAGCCCTCCACGTCACTAGGTTGTGCTTTCCTTCAAATTGAAACCAATTCGCAAGCTTGTAATGGGCCAGACTTGGGGTTCTTGTTATCTTAGTAGGTGATAAGATAGGTTCGGGTACCCTTTGTTAGAACCGAACCCATGCGTGAGAATTTAAGAAGCCCACCCCATTAGAGCCATGCAGATAATTGTAGAATTAGAAATCATGCTAATAGGTCTTGCATTGTTAATTTGCTTTGATGTGTTTTTATCCAGTATTCTTTTTTATTTTTGTTACTAATCCATTTGCTTTTCTCATCTTGTTTTGTTTGATTATTTTTGCACATTCATGGCATTTTCATACGAAGTGTTGATTCGATAACAATCTAAAATTGAAAACTGTCATAACGGGAGAAAAAGTCCATAGCAATGGAGTTTCCGAAACACGTTGATTTAGAGGGAGGAGACGAGCAAAACTTATTGAAAGTCATAATATATGTACTTATTTTCTTATCACGTTGTGATAAGATCTGATCTTCGTTATGAAAAGTTGTTTAATGAGGATGTTCGTCGAATCAACTCTTCCTTGCATTCGATTGTGTTTTTTTAATTTATTGCCTTTAATCATCTGTTTCTATTATGCATACCATATTTCATACATTAAATCATAAAGCATATAAAATTAATCATTGGGGTCATGGTGGTATTTTTGACTATCGAAGATTTCGCATCCACACTTTACTCGCCATCAAAAGAAGCAAATGGAGGAGAGTTTTGCTAAGTTGGAAGTCGATTTAAGGAGTCAGTTGGAGCGAGCTCGGCAAGAATTGAGGGACGCCATCATCAAGTCCCAACAAGATATGATGAAAGAGATATCACAGTTGTTACAAGGAGCGGCTACTCAAGGAGATGAGACAACATCGCATCAGGCGGGCGCCTCTACCCATGCTCCATCAGGTCTGATTTTTAATCATGTGGAAAATGTTGGGGATAGTGTCCCAAATTTGGAAAAGATTGAGAAATTGAACAAGGTCAAGGCAGAGTTCTCGAAGCAACTAGAAGAGACATGGAAAGACCTCGAGGAGAAATTCCGGACAATGGAGGAAGAAAAAGAGTTATATGGGATGAATGTTCGAGATCTCAGTTTGGTTCCAGACTTGGTAATTCCTCCCAAATTCAAGGCGCCGGAGTTTGAAATGTTTGATGGGACAACTTTCCCTACTACCCACATAACTATGTTCTGTAGAAAGATGACAGGTTTCATTGACAATGAGAGATTGCTAATTCACAGCTTTCAAGATAGCTTGGCGGGGCTCGCGGTAAAGTGGTACAATCAGTTAACCTGTGCTAAGATTAGGACATGGAAGGATTTGGCCAAGGACTTCATAGATCAGTATAAGCACATAACCGACATGGTCCCAAACCAACTCATGCTGCAAGGTTTGGAGTAAAGGCACAATGAGAGCCTCCGTGAATACGCCCAGCATTGGCGAGATGTGGTGACACAGATCCAACCTCCACTACGCGAAAATGAGATCTCTCCTATGTTTGTCGATACTTTGAAGGGAACCCTCTATGACTGCATGATAAGCGACCCTATCGGTAATTTCTCAAACATGGTTATAACTGGTGAACGTATTGAGGTAGCTATCAAGAGTGGTAGAATTGATAGAGGAGAAAATGCTCAGAAGCAATTCAAGAAGAAAGATCATGAGGTAAACAACACCAGTACCTACGAGGCTCCTAAGCACCTCACAATCTCACCGCCTCAAGTCGTAATCGGGAATGTGCAAAGCTCAAACAGAAGAGAAAATAGGTCCCCCAAGAGAGAAAAGGAGAAGATGTCTCTCACCCCTACCTATTCCATACAAGGAGGTGTACAAACACCTATACGAGGCCGATTTGGTCCACATGTATCATGTTACTCCCTTCCAGTCGCCTTAACCTTCATGGTATGACGAGAAAGCACATTGTGAGTACCACGGTGGAGTACCGGGGCACACGATAAAAAATTGCACAGCGTTCAAGAAGCTCGTGCAAAACATGATCAACACTAGGGTCATCGAATTAGAGGAGCCCAATGTGGCGGCCAACCCACTTCCAAACCATGGAGGACGAGGCGTGAATGCCCTCGAAGAGGTAGATGCAAAGAAAGTAAGGATGGAAGTATCAGAAATCAAGTCCCCTCTTAGTTGGGTGTACGAACAGTTGTGCACGGCGGGCTTGATTGAGAATGGTGCGAAGGGAGTGTATGATGGCCATGAATCATTTTGCGAGTACCATCAGACTGCGGGACATGAGATTCAGAGTTGTTCAGAATTTAAGCAGTTGGTTCAGAAACTGATGGACAATAAGGAGATTGAGTTCCTCGAGGAAGCTTAAGGGTTGTGATGAGTAGCCAGTCTAGCGGTGGTTAAGAGTTTTAATGCATCCGAGTTTGCTTTGTGTTGGCTTGTTTTCATTTCATTACATTTTAATCTTTACCTTGAAGTAATGTGCGAAATCAATTTGGCTACCCTTTGCCCGAAGGTAGCAAAGACCTTTTTTTGTAAGGGCATAAGATTGCATGTTTTTAAATTTCAATGAAAGGATGCATTGTGTTATGTGTTTCAATTATATGTTCATTTTGTGTATATATATTTGTCTATTGAGTCCTCGTATATCAATTGCACAAGGGACAGTGACATTGACCCCAAAAGTTGGTTTCGAGCAACCTTTGTCTAGTGGAAATCAAAAGTTGTGAAGATGATGAATATGTGACTTACACTCCAATTTAATTTGACCATTAAGGCATTCGAGAGAACAACAAGAAATATTTCGTACTAAAAAAAGAAAAGCAAAAGGACCAATAAGGTTGCTATGTACCATTCGAATCAAAAACCTTAGCTTCATGAGTGATGGTAATATTCTCAAATCATGACAATGCCGAGTACATAATAAAAACCCGATATATATAACCCAATTGAATAAATAAAGCCTGATATACATAATAAAAACCCACGCGCTGAGTCCCTCAGCGCCGCATCGATAACGACCGTCAGATTCGAGAGCACACCAACGGCCCGGATCAACGCGGCGAAGCTTTCAGAGCTCCCACGCGCCCACGCTTTTGTCGTTTCGACTCTCCACGCACGTCTATGCTACACGCCCGAGCCACTCCAGCTCCCTCACGGCCGTCCAGATCTCTTCATCAGTGGCTGAGATTACCCCACGACGCCCAAGCCGCGTCGTTTCCTCAGCCGCCAAGCCGCGTCGTCTCCTCTGATCCCCTCCCCTCCATACGAGAGTCGTCGCATGCAAACAAAAAAATGTCAGAAAGGGATGTGCAACAAATTCCAGAGAGAAAAAAAACCAATTGAAATCAAAATATGAATAAAAACAAGAATAACAGCAACTGATATGAATTTTAGGTTCCAATTTCATGTAATACCAAAAATTTCTAATTTCGAGCTATAAAAGCCGAAACCAAACTTTGTAATCGCAATTTTTAGAAGATTAATACAAGCAGAAACAGAGAATTACAGAGGTATATTGTCTTCCCATTTTCATTTTGAAGCAAAAAAACATAGCTTTAGGGTTTTTGTTTTTCTTACCTTTGTTGATTCGGCTTCCTTCGTCACTCGCTCCCATTTGGTGAAAAGCATGCGCGATTCTCTTCTAAGAATACAAAGAGGTGAGCCGGTAAGGGATCGAAGGTAAATAGGGGCTCCTTAAAATAGGTTTTTAAGGTCACTATTTTTAAAGGATTTTGATTTCAATTTTAGGCTCTAAAACGAAAAACGGTTTTGGAGAATGGATTTTCTTTGGTGTTTTGTTCCAGCTAGGGTTTTAGATCGAAGAAGGAGGTCAATTTTGGGTTTGTTTAGAAGTTCGCCAGCCGTTGAATAGCGATCACCGACGTAGCGGCGTTTGACAAAGAGCAAAGGGGAGAGACCGAGATTTTAGGGTTAGGCAAAAAAGGTCTGAAATGTTTTTTTACTCGGTTTTTATAATGCTTTTGTGTCTTAAAAAATGGTTTAATCCTCTTTTAACCCTTATGTGTGCCTTTAACCACGCCGCAAGCCATTCCGCTTTTTTAAATACCCTCCCCAGTCCCTGTGGTTTAGAGTCGTATCGCAATTTCGTCCCTATTCTGGTGTTAATTGATTTTCGAATGGTTAAATTACCCTTTCGGTCCCTTTAGGTTGCTGCATTCTTCTAATTGGGTCATTGATTTGCGTTTTAATTAGTATTATATGGTTTTGTTACCGATTTGGTCCCTGTTTTATTTATTTGCTTTATATATGTTTATGTTTATGTTTATGCTTTTGCCATGTTGATGCATGATTTGTGGTTAATGTGGTATATAATTATAGGCTTTTTATATGATCTTGTATGCTCAATTTTAATGTGCGTATCTTAGCTTTCTTTATATATTGCTCGAATGTTTATTTCGCATGTATTTTTAAAGTTTCATTCACGTAACTTTTAAAATCTTAATTTGCATGAAAATTAATTTTAAATCATAAAAATGAGATACTTATCAATTCGCGTATTTGGGTTGTAATATCCTAGCTTATTGGATATTCCCTGAATATTTGAATTGATTTGCATCGTCTAAAGGTAAATTCATAGGAAATTAAAACGAAAAAGACCATGAGCCCTTCGAGCTCATGTGCGATGCCAGCGAATATGCCATTGGAGCAGTGCTTGGGACACCATACGGTTAAGAGAGTGGCTCTTAAACCACAAGAAAATGTTTGGAAGCATTTCCTCAAGGCAAGTTTGATGCCGACGACCCACAACGAGACTGTTTTAGAGGACCGCCTGACATTGCTACATTCTATCTTATTAGGGAGGAAAATTAATGTTGGACAGATTATCATCAATGAAGTATACAAATGCACTCTCAAGTCGACTGGAGGTTTGTTCTTCCCATTGTTAATTTGTAATATTTCTCATCGGTACAATGTGCCCACAACCGAGAAAGACATTGCCCTTGAGGTAAAGGGCTATACTATCACGCTGGCCGGTTGGAGGAACCTCACTAGCATTACAGTGAAGGATAAGGGCAAGGGCAAGCCTGCCACACCAATGCACAAGACCAAGACACCGAAAGCCAAGACAACAACCTCAATGCCATCGGATTCAATGCCAGAAGACTCAATGGAATTGCTCACCCTGATACATCAACGCTAGGAGATTATTCTCCAGAAATTAGAGAAGGTTGAGGAGCAACAGAGAAAGCTTCGGTGATATGACCAGGCCAGAGACCTTGCCACTAGGGAAACCTTGGTGAGCCTTATTCCTGGCATCATGCAAGCATTTCCTGCCTTTCCGGAAGAGATCTTTGTTGAAGATAATGCTATGCCAGCCAGCCCAGTTCCCAATCTGGTTTATAGTTCAGTGCCCAGTCTAGTTCTACCCACTGCCACAGAACCTATTTCTCCTTTCAAAGATGAAACTGCCAAGTCTACTACGCTACTAGAATCTGCTGATGAGAGTGAGAAGAAATCTACTGCACCTGTCGAGTCAGCTGCCACGCCAACCTCATCCGAGCCGGTTAATGTTGTGAAAGAGACCCCTACCTCCACTACCGCTCAAGGGTGGAGCAGAAAGAAGAGGATGGCTCCTGACCGTGGAAGCCTATCCCAAAGAAAGACATGTGCCAAGATAGCACTTGAAGCACGTACCAGCCGAGGAAGAGTCTCTTCTGAAGGGGAGTCTTCTTCATCCTAACTCTTTGCACCTCATTTGCATTCCCATGTTCATGCATTTTTATTTTTCTATTTTTGTTGAATATATGTGTTGTTTCACGCATTGAGGACAATACACATCTTGGGTTTGGGTGTGCATTTCCTCACATTTATGCCATACCATTCATGTTTATTTTCTATATAACATTTTGTTTTCATGTCATGCCATATAAGCTAGATTCGGATTAACGCCATGCATACCAGACCACTAAAAATGAAAAAGAAATTTTTGTCTCGGCCGATTTTTGAAGCATGTTAACATTTGTTAGGCAAGTTTAATTTGACATAGGTGTCTGTCCGATGAGGAAATTTAAAAATCTTTAGATGCCTATGCCAGCAGGATAGTATGCCAATATTGCTTGACAATTGATCTCTAGTTTAGGGACTTGAATTCTCACTTAACACGTGATATGTATCTAATTCCCTAGCAAGCTTACATTGTTTGAAACTATGCGCATATTCTAAAAAAAGGTAAATAAATAAAATGCCAAGGTAAAAAGATAGTGCACCAATAGGTATCAAATGCTGAAGAACTTTAGAACACTCCTCTGCTTAGGAAAAATTATTTACTTGGGGCTTCGTGGTTTGCTCCCTCTTAGTTCTCAAGCCAACATGACTTAAGGTATGAGTTTAATAGGTTAGTAAGTGATGTAGTCTGGACTAACATGGGTATTCGTGGTATGCTTCCTCTTATATCTCACGCCAAACAGTGCATGACGCTACCCTAATCTAATGCCAACAAAAAAAAACAATCGCATACCTTTGGCAGAAAATAATAATAATAATATGAGTTTAGGAAGTAAAAATGGCTAAGGGAGTGAAAGGATATTTGATGCATATTGCCCTCACATCATGCACTCTTCATGACCTTAGACTAGATTTATATTGTTACTCTTGAATTCCTATTTGTTTGGCATGACTGCACTAAGATAACTAAGGATAGACCTATGCCAACTTTTACTTGCCACCATCGATTGACATGCCAACCAAAACTTTGTCGAGGTATAATTTTCATCGTTTTATTTTTATTTTTCATTACTTGAGGACAAGCAATGAGGTAGGTGTGGGAGAGTGTTGACACCCCAAAAGTATTAATTTTTATGCTTATTTCACATGATCTTCCTTGTCTTTTAAGTACATTTAGTTGCATTTTAGGTTGTAAAGTCATGCATTGCATAAAGAGTTAAGATTTGATGTTATGTCAGTGTGAAGAGTTGTTTTTGGCACCTTTTTGCAGGTTGTCATAGTTTATGGCACATCAGTTGGTAGAGCATGAGCAGATTAGCACAGGAAGGAGATGACGCCAAGGAGGATGCCTAGTAGTCGTAGGCACAGAAAGACCTTTAATTCCAAGCACCGGTCGGCAAAAGAACATTTGATGTCAGGCCAAGATGATGTTGACCCCAAAAAAAATAGGACCACATCAGGCTGCAAGAAAATAAGGATTGGATCAATCTCCGAAAAAATAGCAGACAAGCAGTGCCAAGCGCAGGTGGCAGTACCATGCGGAGCTGCGATGCCAGAAGAGCAATGGCACGATGACGTCAACCCTAATCTGACCAGCCTTAGGATTCAAACGTCGGATAAGATGATCATCTTTCTTATCCCTGGACGTTCAAAATTCAAATCCAAGATAATCATAGGCTATCCATGGAGTTCTATTTAAATCTGATCAACGCAAAATTGATGAGAGAGTAGAACGAGGAAGGAGAGTGATCGGAGATAAGGTTCAACATTCGACCGAGAGCCTGTCTGTGAGGAGCTGCATTGAGAGACCCTCTTCTAGCTCATCCTCTTTGTTTTCATTTTATTTTTATTTAGTTTTAACGATGATGGATGTTAAAAACGATTATGGTTTTTTGGTTGATACCCTCACAATGAACTGATTTCATACTTGATGAGGGGTGTTTGCGTTGAACGCTATGGTTATGTTTAGTTTTTAATAAATTGTAACTATCTCGATAGTATTTTTCTATCTAGCATGATTAGCATTTTTAAGTGTACTGCCAAGCAAGAGCTGACACTCCCTTTTTAAGTACTCTGCCAAGCGACCGCTGGCATAGTTTGCCTATTGCAACTCAATATCATAACTGACTTGGGTGGCAACGATCAAAAGTCGGATACTGAAGAGAGATGCTTCGAGAGAAGATGTTCAAGTAGATGAACTTACTTCAGGAGTGAAATCTACCCCTTAGGAGTAAAGATTGATACTTAATCAAATTGATTTATGAAAAAGTAATCACTATAGACATATAGGGGGTTTTCCATGATTAATTTAGGGCAATGCTATCGACAGAGGCATTGCTACCTTTGAATCTGCTCACCAAACAATGCCAAGACAAGATTTATTAAATATTGGCATGGCACAAATAGTGTGAAAACCAGGCACTCCTTGCCAATGCTCGTCATTTGTTAAGACACCTTCCTTGCCAACGTTTTAATAACTTTTCGTATTTTCATTATCTTTTCATTTTCAAAAATCACTCTACATCAAAATCATCTTTTTCACGAGACAAGTAATTGGCAAAGCAATTGAATCCCAAACGCAATTTCTGTGGGATCAACACTCGGCTTGACATTGTATTACTTGCAGACTATGTATACTTGCACACAATAGATTTTATTCGCACAATGTTAACACTTTTCCAATATCTTTTATGCCCTATTGCCAACAAATAACCATTCACGCCGAGAGTCTACAAGTAGTTAAGTCCTAAAAGGGATATACAATCTTTAGTCAAATGAGATATGCGTAGGTGATTGAATTAATTACTAAAGTTATGAGAATGAGATGTGTACATGTTTATGAGATTTTGATTAATTTGAATGTCATAGCTTATTATGTATGAATCCTTATTCAAATCTTCTTGTTTGTTCTTGATGTTATGATTATGGATTTGTATGGTCACTTTTGTGCCGGGATAGGGTAATTTTATCTTCTTGTACCGTTTATGGAAATAGTAAAGAATTGTTGGAGCAAATTAAGTAAAGCTTGCTTTAGTTCGAATGGGTTTGTTTGCTAACAAGTGAAATAAAATAATATGGAGTGTAAGCTATTCTATGTGAACATTTTTGAATAACGATTAATTAAATGGGTGAATTTTGGACACTATTGGAGATTAGAAGCTATCCAACTACTTATTCGGCTGTATGAATAGCCAGTAGCAATTTCATATTATGATAATTACTTTACATTTTGGTAATCATGTCTTTAAATCTGATGCGTTGGATATCTTGTAAGTTTAGCAAATGTCTGATCATGGAATGTTAATCCGATAAAAAGAGATGAGCTAGTAAGTTGAAAAAGCTTTGTTAAGTCGAAACAATAAAATTCATAAGTTAGACAATGAACTATGTTCAACGATGCATGTGAAAAATATTCATGATTATGAGATACTGGATTTATTAGCTATGTGATAAGTAACTAAAATTGAGATATCGTACTAAATAAATCATGTGATAATGATACACTTTCTGGAGATACTAAGATTAATAATTCGGGAATTGGATAACCATATTTTTTAAGGGGCTAGGTTTTGATATATATATATATATATAATGACACTCTAAGTCTTTGAGACTTATATGTCAAGTAACTTGAGATTATTGCATGCTTTGATAATTACTTATACAATAAGTAAAGTTAGGCTACGATGTAGAGGGGCTATAATAGCTTATGTCAACAATATCTGTTAATTCTACGTTTTGATTTGGAAATGCCTTGTTCTAAGATTATGATAGGAGTGAGGTTATATGAGATGAATCTGTCAGGATAGAATAATTGATGTGATAATTTGAGTAGGAAAGTTTAAGGATCAATGGAAGTATTGATTAAATAAATGCATATGACTAAGGTTGGTATGACAACGAGCTTATGTCTAAGATATTTTATATCTAATACCTTGCGCATTAAGAAATCAAAGGAATGATAAAATGACCCAACATTTGTGTGATAAGGAAGTTATGAAGATGATCTGATATGCTTGATGTATATTATGGATTTATGTAAATTAACTATATAGATTAATTGAGTGTTAAGTTAATATAGTGGGAAACCCTATGGTTCAAGCTTGTAGTTTTAATATATGATCTTACAAACCTTCGGTTCTTCCTTGAACCTTAGAAGGTCTTAGTAAGGAATGAGGATAAAATATTAAAATTTAATATTTGTGTTAAAACCATAATCCAACATCACTAAGCGTAAGCTTACCTCATTATGATATAATTTTCAGGGTATTAAAGCTTCTCTTCACCTTCAAAGCTTGGACGGGATCACAGGGGTCACGAAGTGCGTTGTAATTTAATATATGTATATATGATGCCCTAAAGAGGGTTATTAGTCTGTAATGGGGCTTTATATATAATTTCTATGTTTGGTTGTTATTTGAGATATCGTAGTAGATATATATGTATGCTTGCTTGTTAATTTGCATGTTCAGTAAGATTTTAGATCACCTTGATATCTTGCGTGCTTCGTGGGTTGTTGAGTATATCATTTACCTTTTGTTATGTATTAAAAAGGTGATGAGATTTGATGGTTGCTCGTTAGATGATCTATGTTAGACTTGAAGTTTAATTAGATACTATGGTTATTGTTAGAAGCTTAATACGAATATGTAAAATAGATGATTGGAACCTTATTGCATCACAAGAATGCCGGATGTAATGATGCTTCAAATGAAAAGTCTAACTTGCTCGTTAAGATAGTTATACACTAAAACATAGTAAATAATCATGATTAATGAAATGGTTTATTGTATTCAAAATCTGTAGTAATTACTAGGGGTGTTCGCGGTTAACCAAAATACTATAACGGTTAACCTATAAGTTATGTTCTTAGTGCAAAAGTTATATGCTCTTAATGTAATTAGAGAGAAAATGTATAGAGATTGTATCTAAGAATGCATAAAAAATTAGGGACTCATTCTTAATGGTTAACCAACGGTTAACCATGAACACCCCTAATAATTACATGGCATGACCTGCATTATAAGTTGGTAATCTCAAGTGTAAGCTTTTGAATAAATGTTGTTTGGAAGGATTTGTATGTTAAGTCAAATTGGATAATGGATCATATGCTAACTCACTTTGTCCTTAGGGTCTAAAGTTGTTTTCTATTGAGTTCCTTGATAGTCATTCCTTGCTTAGGGCCATGTTTATGTTATCGAGTGATCTTCTTAATGTTAATTAATAAAAGGTTTAAAGAAGAATATGATTAAGATACTTGGGAAATAAAGGAGATTAATGAAGAACTTCAGCTTGTCCTGTTTACTGTTGCGTTCTTTAGAATAGCTTGTTTGCATAATCTTGTACATGTCTGATTGTTTGTTGAGTGATTGAAGAGTTCCTAATGTATATCTTGGGTTTGTTATGAATATAAGTTGAATTCTGGAAAATCAGTTTCCCTAAAGAAAGTTTTTTTACCCCGACTTTCAGGTACCTAATTGGTTAAGAAATGTTAAAACTTCTTTGTTTTCTTGGTATGTTTGTTTGGTAACACTCGGTTTATCTCCTAAGCCGGGTTTGGGGTGTTACAATCACTAACAATATTATAATCACTCAAAACGTGATTCACTAAATGCAGAGGAAGAGGGTGCAAGGTTGGATGGCGATCAAAATTGACTTGGAGAAGGCTTGTGATAAGCTTAACTGGGATTTTTATCGATGATACCCTTATGGATATTGTCATTCCGGATCGGCAAGGGGATCCTTTGTCGCCTTATTTGTTTGTGTTGTGTATGGAGCGATTGGCTCAGTCTATTCACTTAGAGAATGGGCAAGGTATGCGGAAACCATTTTGAACTTCTAAATTTAGTCCTGCGATATTTCACATGTTTTTCGCAGATTACATGATGTTGTTTGTTGAGGCTAGTACGAGTCAGATGGAAGTCATCCGGTGGGTTCTTGAGATGTTATGTGCCACCTTGAGACTTCGGGTGAGTTAGTCGAAGACTAATATCTTCTTTTCAAAGAACGTTTCTTAGGATGTGTGCATGGATATTAGTTTAGCCTTTGGTTTCACGAAGGTGACTGATTTTGGCAAATATTTGGGGGTACTGCTCCTTCATCGTAGAGTCACGTCGACCTTTTATAATTATCTGATACAGGCAGTTCGAAGAAATTTGAGTGTTTGGAAGGCGAAGAATTTGTCCCTTGCCGGTTGTATTACCTTGGCCAAATCAGTTCTAGCGGCCATTCTGACATATACTATGTAGACGTCGGTTCTTCCTAAATAGGTTTGTGCCGAATTGAAAAGATTGATTTACTGGTTTGTGTGGGGGCATCACATCACTTCAAGGTGGTGTTCATCTAGTAAAGTGGGAGGATGTGTTTCATCTGATGGATAGTGGTGGCTTGGGTTTCTTTCGCTTAGTAGCTACGAATGAGGCGTTTTTATGAGATTGGCTTTCCAACTGTTGACTAACACTTCTACTCTATGGGTTCGTTTCCTCCGAGCCAAGTATAAGTGTGTGGATAGAGAGTCAATCATTATTCACTCTCTTAATTGTTCCTACCTTTGGAAAGGTCTCAGTTTGATTTCGAGTGATGTGCATGTAACCCCCTCAACCCGGCCTAGTCGCTAGACCCGAATCAAGGAAATCACATTGGTTTGCCGAAGAAAACCCAAACAACTTATTCGAAATTAGGTCCATTTTATTTTATCTTATCCAGGTGTATGGTTAAGTCCTATATTGTACATACAAGTAGAGGTCTGAAAAAGGGAATGAAGGAATATACCTAAAGGGGGTCCGTCTTTATACCCCTAAAACTATTCTAAACAATTGAACTGCTGAAGAACTCCCTGTAGTGTTTAGGAGTGATTTAGAGTAATGTTTAGAACACACTTGTTACTCCTATCCAAGAGCAACAAGGGTCTTTTTGTAAAGGGCATATGCCAAAGGTATTTTTGTTAGCGGCATATGTTAAGGGTCTTTCTGTAAAAGGCATATGTTTATTGTCCTTATGTAAATGAAATAATACTTTTTGTGTGTACCATCTAGAAAATATTCTTATTCATTTTTACTCTTATTTCTCTCTCATCCATATACATATACTATTGATCATTTTTAATTCATTTGTTCAAATGGACATCATCATTTCGTGACAGGCCCCCTGATATCAATGTATCGAGCGACACTGAAATTGGTTAGGAACTCATTTTTGAACTAGACGTGTGTCTAGATGAACCTTAGGAATTTGAAGAAGATCAAGATTGTGGTCTGTCTCCCGATATATTGAGAATGGTAGAGCAGGATGACAAATCTTGCCTCACAAAGAGTCAGTGTAGATTGTGAATTTGGGATATGAAAATGAGAAGAAAGAAGTAAATATTGGGGCATGCATTACTACGAAAACACGACGTGATCTTGTTGAGCCGCTCTTAGAATTTAGAGATATCTTTGCATGATCCTGCCAAGACATACCTGGGTTGAACACAAATGTGGTCGTACATAAGCTCCCTATAAAGGAAGACTGCAAGCTAGTCCAACAGAAATTTCAGAGAAAAAGGCCTGATGTACTCTTGAAAATAAAAGAATAGGTAAAGAAACAGTATGATGTCGGGTTCCTGCGAGAAATCAAATATTCAGAGTGGGTAGCTAATATAGTACTTGTTCCAAAGAAAAATGACAAGGTCCGGATGTGTGTTGATTATCAGAATCTAAACAAAGCCAGTCCGAAAGATAATTTCCCACTTCCTCACATCGACACTCTGGTTAACAATACAACAAAACATTCATTCTTCTCCTTCATGGGTGGTTTTTTAGACTATAACCAGATAAAGATGTACCATGATGATATGGACAAGACTATGTTCGTGACACTGAGGGGAACCTTTTGTTACAAGGTAATTCCCTTTGGACGTAAAAACGCAGGGGCAACATACCAATGAGCCATGGTCACTCTGTTCTATGATATGATATTGAAGTGTATATCGACGACATGATTGCCAAGTTCCCAAATAGAAGAAGAGCATGTCGCGGTCTTAAGGAAATTATTCTTGAGACTAAAGAAATACCAATTAAAGCTAAATTCAACCAAATGCACTTTTGGGATTGCATCAGGGAAGCTGATGTGTTTCATAGTCAGCGAAAGGGGCATTGAAGTTGATCCAGATAAGGTCAAAGTCATTCAAGATCTACCACCCCCCACTAACTCAGAAAGAGCATGACTCAGGGAATGGAATAATGAATTTCAAGAAGCTTTTGATAAGATCAAGCACTGCATGTCATGAACACCCCATGGTCGTTTTCTATGTGGGGTATGGATGCCATCAAAGCCATATCACCGAAGGATTCCAATGGGCATCAGTTTATCTTTGTGGGCATTGATTACTTCACCAAGTGGGTAAAAGTAGCCACTTATGCCAATGTCACCAAATTGGCACTGTGCAAATTCTTGAAGAAAGAAATCATATGTCGATACGGGATGCCAAAGAGTATCATATCAGACCAGGCGGTGAACTTGAATAATAAGACCATAGAAGAAGTGTGCAAAAAGTTCAAGATACGTCGCCATACCGTCCTTAGATGAACAGAGTGGTGGAAGAAGCCAAAAATAATATTAAGAAGATCGTTGGAATGAAGGTAGAAAATTATAAAGATTGGTATGGGAAGCTACCATTTGTTCTATATGCTTATCGCATATCAATCAGAACCTCTACTGGGGCAACCCCTTTTTTCTGTGGTTTATGGGATGAAGGCGGTACTACGCATCGAGGTCAAGATTCCTCCCCTCGAAATTTTGTCAGAATTGAAACTGGATGAAGTAGAATGGATCCAAGCCATATATGACCAACTTGCCTTAATTGAAGAAAAAAGACTGAAAGCCATCTGACATGGTCAAATGTACCAAAAAGGATGATATAAACCTATAATAAGAAGGTTCACCCAAGAGAATTTCAGGAGGGGGACCTAGTGCTGAAAAAGATCATGTAGATTTAGAGAGAATCTCGGGGGAAAAGATGCAATTTGGGAAGGCCCATTCGTTGTGAAGAAAGCCATTTCTGGAGGAGCCTTGATATTGGTTGAAGAAGATGGTAAAGATTTGCCTAACTCTGTGAACTCGGGTTCAGTCAAGAAATCTTTCACTTGAAAAGAAAAGGAAGGTTCGAGTTGAAAACCCGAAAAGGGCAGCTCATGTTTTGCTAAAAGAAGGCGAGGGCGTGAAATGATCAGTTCCTTCAAAAACTCCATAGTAGGAAATGAATTTTGCGCGTTGAGATATCGTCAAAGCACACGAGGTCTCCTAGACACATGAGGGTTCTCAACAAGCTGGCTTAGCAAAGCTCGTCTGCTTGATATTTGGGGCACCTAATTTTGTATTTTTTACTTTATTCTTTCTCAGTGTTTGTCACTTAAACGTCTTGAACTTTACACTCAATAAATTCTTCCTCTCATCTTATATCCTTGTTTACACAAATATTATACATTTACATAAGATTCAGTAAGCTAACAAATATGAGAAGATCTACCTACATTGCTTTTGAAAGATTCATAGAAGTACAAGGACCCAAGGGCAGTCCTGATTAAAAGGGGGCATTCTCGTGGATAAACAGTTTAAGAGAAAAAAAGACACTAACCAGACATAATATGGGGCAAATAGTTTTCTTGCAATCTGATCAAACTTGAAAAAAAGGCCTAGTGACTTAAACAGAGTTCGAGAAGTCAATGATGCCAATTTAAGGACAGATACATGATGCTCAAGCCAATCTCGAAACTAAAAATCATTCCTGAATGGCATTTTGCAATCATGCTAGAATCATTCATGCATTCATTAGACATACTTAAGCTAGGATCATTTGACTCATACTAATCATAGCATCATGAATATGTTTACAAAGCAAGTTTCACAAATTCTCTCTCTCTAACAAGTGGTAGAACAAATCAACTCGACAACAAATTCATCGCCCTGAGGATGCAATGAAACGGATCATCTAGTTTGTTTACCCCAAAGAAGTAGAATAAAAGAGCGATTAGAGAGTTTTATTCCTATTTAGAAGAGTAGAAAAGATGATCAAAGCCCATGAGGATCGTGACTCCCCGCCATGAATTAGCATATCCCACGTTTTCCAGAGCTCGCTTTGCCGTTGAGGGTGCAGCACGCCAATTTTTTCCCAAGTCTAGTTTCTCCGTTGATGATGCGACTAGACAAGATATTTTCTTCGAATCTTTTCTTCGGACTTATAATTAGTCAACAAAAATTCAAAAAAATCAAATTACCAAAAAAGATTACAAATGAAAAAAGTAAAAAAGCAAAAGGCAAAAAAAAAACAAAAAAGGAAGAAAAACAACTAAAGCTTCAAACTTAGATCATGCCTCTTCATCATAGTTGTGTCTTGAACAGAATTGAACTTCTAAATCATGTCACTTCGTCAGAGTTGTAGCAGATCAAACTTTTTTCTCCAAATCATGTCAGTTCGTCAGAGTTGTAGCGGATCAAAGTTTCTTCTCCAGATCATGCTTCTTCGTTAGTGTTGTAGCATATCAGACTTTCTTCTCTAGATCATGCCACTTCGTCATAGTTGTAGCGGTTCAAAATTTCTTCTCCAGATCATGCCACTTTGTCAGAGTTGTAGCAGATCAAACATTCTTCTCCAGATCATGCCACATCATCAGAGTTGTAGTAGATCGAACTTTTTCTCCAAATCATGCTGCTTCGTCAGAGTTGTATCAAATCAAACTTTCTTCTCCAGATAATGCTTCTTCATCAATGTTGTAGTAGATCAAACTTTCTTCTCCAGATCATGCCTCTTCTTTAGAGTTGTAGCAAATCAGACTTTCTTCTCTAGATCATGACATTTCGTTAGAGTTGTAGCGGATCAGACTTTTTTCTCCAGATCATATCACCTCGTCAGAGTTGTAGCGGATCAAACTTTCTTCTTCATATCATGCCACTTCGTCAAAGTTGTAGGGGATCAAACTTTCTTCTCCAAATCATGCCACTTCATCAGAGTTGTAGCGGATCAAGCTTTCTTCTCCAGATCATGCCTATTCGTCAGTGTTGTAGCATGTCAACTTTTTTTGGATTTTACCTCCCTCTCAGTGGTGGAGTAGGACACCCCAATTTACAGATTTCACTTCTCCAAGATTGAGCGGAGTAGAAAAACCATCTTGTCATCAACCCTTTCAAAACAAAACAAAAAGTTAAAAAAAGTTAAAAAGAAAAAGGAAAAAGAAGAAAAAAAGAAGGGGAAGAAAAAAGAGAGAAAAAGGAACATTTTGTCAAATATGGTCTATTCGTCATTGTTGTAGCTGGATCAAACATCAAAGCTTTCATTATTCGATCATGTCTTCTCATCAGTGTTGCAACTGGATCAACGACATAACCTTCATCCTCCGATCTTGTCTCTTCGTCAGCGTTGCATTTGGATCAAATTCTGCAGACCTTGACTCTTTGTTAGTGTTGCAGCTATGTCAAATTTTCTCTAGGTATTGTATCGTCTTCAAAGTCGTAGCAGACCGAACTCATTTTTCTCTCCAACAGATCATCATAGTTTGAAGATTTTATTTCCCCAATAGATCACCCCATTTGGAGGATTTTGCCTACAAGAGCGACCGAACAAATCAAGTAAAGCGAAGGAAGAAGAGCTGAGCCAAGAAAGAAGAAGCCCAATCAAACCGGATAAAATAAGTTCCTTTTTGTCTTTGTTTCATTCGTTATAAAACAATGAACAAAGAGGGATAATTTTAGTAACCCATTTAGTCTGGGCCACTAATCCCAAAAATAATTAGAGTTCATTTAAATCAAATATCCATACAAACAACTTATTAACCCAAATACACTTTTTAAAATATAACCCATACCCAAATAATACACCAGACCCATTACACCCATCCCAACAAACCATTTATCCAAAAACTCTAATATCCTAAACTAACTTAAACTAACATATCTGTCGCCACTACCCCAACCCTAATATGAGCCGCCGCCATCCTGAGCCACGCCTTCGCTGTCGTCCCGAGCCACGCTGCCAATATTACCAACTTCTGGTCGTTGTCGACAGCCAAAAGCCCGTAAAATTTTATGATTATCTTAGATAATTATGCCCACGTTATCCACCGCCCTAATCACACTTTTAAACACTTCATCTTCTGCCACCATCGCTTCTACCGCCCAAATTCGAGACCACAAAACGCCACATGTCCCTTTGCTTTCCAGATCACCCCGAAATGGAACAAATCGAAAGAAAAACATATTCAAAAAAGGTAAAAAAAATTAATAAATATAAAAAACCTTTCGGTTTTCTCAGATCTAAGAGATTAGGAGGGGATTTAGGAAAAACCAACCTTAGATCCGGCTTTAAAAATTGAAACTGAACAAAACCAGCCTTTGCATGAACTCTGGCCACCGTTCGAGGCGGTTCTCCGTCGTCGGCGAACGGTAGCCCACGTCGGAGAGGCAACCGACACCATACTTAGGGCAGTGAGCAGTTGAGAGTAAGTTGAGAGGTTTAGAGTTTTTTTCTTTTTGAATTATCAGATACAAAATGAGTTTTTTGGACAAAAAAGTGGATATATAAAGGCATTCAAAACGACATCGTTTAAGACTGTGTAACTTGCGCTCAGACCCGACCTGAGGGGAGGATCCGCTCAATTTTAATAAAGATGGTGAAATTTCATTTTCGGTCCCTCTATTGCTGTATCATTTACGATTCTATCCTTTAATTTGCCTTTCTTTACATTTCCGTCATCATTTATGTTTTATTTATTTATTTATTCATGCTATTATATTATTATTGTCTAAATATTATTATATTGTATGTTATATTACTATTATTATATATGTTGAGTTGATCACACAATTGTAAATGGCCAAGAGGGGGGTAAATTGGCAATTAAAAATTTGGTAGAAGGTAAGAGTGAAAAATAAAAGTGACGCAAGTGGTTAGAGTGGTTCAAGTTCTCCAAATGAACTCTACATCCACTACCTTAGTTAGGGGTGAGTATTCGAGCGAGTCGAGTCGAGTCAAAAAATTTCGAGTTATTCGAGTTGATGCGTCATACTTTACGACTTGAACTTAATTTGAATTTTTTTCGATTCGAGTCGAGTTTATGAAATTCGAGTCAAGTTCGAGTCGAGTCGAGTTTTCGAGTTTCTATACAAATTTAATTGTAATTATTTACCATGTTATAGTACGATTTGATTCCAATTTAAACGACTTTTTCTATTCATATAAGATATGCATATATATATATATATATTTCTTCATATTATTTTTCACATGCATAAGTAAGATTTGTAATGTTATTTAATAAAAAAATATCTTCTAAAATATATTTATAATATTATTTTTAAATAAAGAACTTTTGAGGATAAAGTACTGATGGGGTATAAATGAGTCAATGAATTGATGTAAAGAAAAAAATTACAAAAAATTCAGTTGAATGATCAAATTGAATAAAATATAAATTAAAGGGCTAAATTAAAAAAAAGAATAAATTTGTTAAAAATATGAATTGAACTTATATAGATATTATATAGTGTTAGTGAATCATTTGGTTTAATTTTGGTAAAAAAAAAAGACTTAAAACGAAAGAGAAATTAAAGAAATGAGAAACATTCAAAGTTGAGGGGCTATATTACAAAAGTAGGAAATTTAATTTAAAAATATGGATTGAAGCTAAATAGGTATTCTAGTTTCTACATTGGTTTAGGAGCATGTTGTTCAATTTTGGTCAAAATTGACTTAAAACGAAGGAGATATTGAAAAAATATGAAATCATACAAAGTTAAGGGACTGAATTGAAAAAATATGAAATTTATTTTCAAAAATATAAATTGAAGATAAATACGTATTCTACGATGGTTTAGGAATACGCGGTTCAAATTTGGTCAAAATGGACTTAAAATGAAGGAGGAATTGAAGAAAAATGAAATCAGTGACTAAATTGCAAAATTGTAAAATTCGGTTTTTCGATTTTTCGAGTTGGGCAAATTCCAAACCGACTTGAAATCAAAAAATTTTCGAGTTAATCGAGTTGACTCGAATAACTCGAACAACTCGAACAACTCGACTCGAATAACTCGAAATTGAAAAAAATATCGATTTTTTCGAGTCGAGTCGAGTTTTGCTAACCCCTAACCTTAGTTCCCACTAAGGATTTTCAACCAATTCACTACTTGAATTCTTCCCCTTTTCTTGGATGAGGAGGTAACCTTACAAATTGATTAAGCTTTCTACCCAAAGCTTAATCCACTCACTTTTACAAAGAGAAGGATTTGGTAAACTCAAACAATTCCTCTCGAAGGATAAATGTTTACCCAAATAAAATTTCAAACACCCCAAACTCACAATACAAGATAACAATAAAATCACTAGAGTTGGGTATAAGAATTTGACTTTGAAGAGCACTATGGTTTGAATTTTTGCTTTGATGTTGCTTGTAGGTTCAAAGAGTTGTTGCTTGGTCAATTGAAGCGTGTTTTTATACCCTTGCATTGAATTCTAGCCGTTTGGGTAGTTGAGATAATCAATAGAGCCGTTGGGAGCAATTTTCTCGCATTAAATGCAGTTCTGCAGCATATCGTATCGGTACTCGGGAAGAGCGTATCGATACCTGCATCAAAGAGGAAAGAGTCGTTGTGCTTGAAAACAGAGCGTATCGATATGCATAGAAGGCGTATCGATACGCATAGAAGGCGTATCGATACGCATAGAAGGCGTATCGGTACGGTTTTAAGGAGCGTATCGATACGGTGTTTACTGACTAGTATCCCAAGTCTGATTTTTATAAAAAGCGTATCGATACGCATACCAAGCGTATCGGTACGGTATAACGGTCTTTTAAAAATTAGGAAACCAACCAACTGACAAGTAACGGTCGAAAAATTAAATGCTAAGATTTTTCAAAGATATGATTATCGTATCGATATGGTTGCAAAGCGTATCGGTACGGTTTCATTAAAAGAGTTGCCTAGATAAATATCGTATCGATACGGTTGCAAAGCGTATCGGTACGGTAAGTCTATTAAAATTTCAGTGGCAAAAGCCCGTATCGATACGCATAAGGGTATCGATACGCCTGGGCGTTCTTGTATACTTTGGTTTGAAAATCAAAATTCCAGTAGCAAAAGAGGGTATCGATACCCCTAAGGGTATCGATACGCCTAGGAGTTTTTGCATAGTTAGGCTTGAAAAACATAGGAAAAGACTTAGAAAATTTTCATATATTTAAGAGCTTGTCTTGAGATATTATTTTGTTTAAAATACTTGTCAATTGTGAGACTTTAAAGAGTACTTAAAAATTTATTGTTTTGCAAATTGGTCCTTAAGTTTATATGTTATATCAAAATCAATTTTGGTTTCACAATCTCCCCTTTTTTATATAACAAAACCACAAATAAATTTTTAAGTTTTTGAAACTTTGAAAAGCTTTCTCCCCCTTACTTTAAGATAGATTTTCAAAAATAAAACATTGACTCTATGATCCTTCTCCCCCATTTTGTTAGATCAAATATAAATGCAAGGATAATAGCAACATAATAGCAACAATAATTCATTAAACTTAAAGCAATCATAAGAGTTCAAATGCATAAACTTCAAATTAAACATAATAGTTCAAATGCATAAACTTCAAAGCAAACATCATAATCCAAACTTTAAAATCCTAAAAACATAGATAATAGGTATAGACTTAGATCCTAAAAACAAGAGTGCAATAACAGAATATAAAAGACTATATGCTATAAGATGATATGCATAAACTACTCGTCCCCCTCTTCATCATCATCGTCCTCGTCCTCTTCTTCTTCATCTTCTTGAGAGGGTTGATTCCTTCGGTTTTGGTTGATCCAAGCACCATGGAACGCGGTAAGAGAGATATCCATGTAGTTTTGGCGAGAAGCCATGGTTTCCATTTTCTTCTCCATACCTTTGACGCGATCTTCCAAGGATGTGAATCGAGTATCCATCGCGGTAAACCCGACTTTCATGGAAGTGAACTTCTCATTAAGGAAAGTCATAAGAGTGCCCATGGAAGAGGAATCAAGCGGAGCACGGTGAGAGCTCGAAGAAGCACGAGAGGCATCGACCGGAGCATCCTGTGGAGGATCTTGAGTGGTACGAACCCATTCATTATCAATATAAGAGAAACCAGAACGAGCTAGAGAACGCTCATCTATGGGTAGGCCAAGGGTTTCGGGATAGTCATGGGAACAATCAACGTCAAGGGAATGAAAGAGATGACTCAAAGCCGTAGAGTAGTAAAAGGATGAGACTTGTTTGGTGTGACGGTGTTCGACTAAAAAGACAAGGTCGGCAAACATAATTTGACAAAGATTTGGACGCTGACCTTCTCTAAAACACCCTCGATATCCTCATTAGGATCGGAAGTAGAACGATGACGCTTAGATCGCTTTTTCGGTGGCGCCATAACCCTAAAAACACATCAAAAAGCGATTCGAATGTGTATGCAATTAACATCCTATTCAATCCAATAAATTCTAATAATTCAAGGTAATTGTAAAAAGAAATTTAATTTTAAAAAGACATTTATAATTCTGAAAAAAAAAGATTTAAAAAATACGAATAGAAAATATATTCGAATGAAAAATTTTGATTTTTGAGAAAAAATTTATGAAAAAGTTGAAACCCATAAAATAAAAACATGTTTTGTACAAAAATTAAATTGAAACAATTATAAAAATCAAATGAAAATCAAAGAAAATAAAAAAGAAGAGTTTTATACCTTGAATCTTAGATTGGATGAATGAGGTGATGTGTATGCACACGATTTGTTGACAAAGCTTAGCCTTGATGTGGCGATTAAAAAACCTTCAAAAAAATTTTAAGTTTGATGGTAAAAATTGAAGGATTGATGGGGGGTTTTATAGGGTATTGCAGCTAGGGTTTTGGAGAGAAAATAGGGGTTTTGTTTTTTAAAACCTTTTTAACAATTGCAGCCCTAAATAGCCTCTCCGTCGAGACCGTATCGATACGCTATACACGTGTATCGATACCCTCTAACCCTAATTTTATATTCGTCGTTACTATTGTATCGATACGCGGGACCGTATCGGTACGCGTTGGTTTTGACTATTTCCCTTGACTTTAACCGTATCGATACGCGTAGTCGTATCGATACTCGTTCAGCTTCAAAGTTTCCCAGTTATCAACCCGTATCGATACGCTTCAGCCGTATCGATACGCCTTTACCGGATTAGGCATTTTTGACAGATTTAAGTGCAAAAATCCAATTTGAAACGTCCCTAAATGCATTTACATGCCCTATGAACAAGTTTTCATGGCTAAACTTAATGCATACTCCCCCTAGCAACATGCATAGAAGCAAAAAGAACAAAATTAACACAAGCATGAATCACAAACAATTTCAAGCAAATTTTTGACACTTTGGGACCTAAAAGGGGTCAAGAAAGGCTAGTTAAACCTAACTCTCTCCTAAGGGTCCAAAAGCGCTCTTTATCTAAAGGCTTTGTGAATATATTCGCTAATTGGTTCAAGGTGTCAACAAACTCTATAACAACATCATTTTTCAAAACATGATCTCTAATGAAATGATGTCTAATTTCTATGTGTTTAGTTCTAGAGTGTTGGATGGGATTCTTAGTGAGACAAATGGCACTAGTGTTGTCACACCTAAGGGGCATGGTTTCTATTTCAACACCATAATCTAAGAGTTGTTGCTTCATCCAAAGGACTTGAGCACAACAACTCCCCAAGGATATGTATTTCGCTTCGGTGGTAGATAAGGCTACGCTATTTTGTTTCTTAGAGAACCAAGATACAAGCATACTACCTAATAATTGGCATGTCCCAGAAGTACTTTTCCTATCTATCTTACATCCCCCATAATCCGCATCCGAATAAGCATGAAGGCTAAAGGAAGAATCTTTAGGATACCAAAGGCCTAAGGTAGGTGTGTCTCTAAGGTATCTAAAAATTCTCTTAATGACAACTAAGTGTGATTCTCTAGGACTAGCTTGAAACCTAGCACACAAGCAAACACTAAACATAATATCTGGTCTACTTGCGGTAAGGTAAAGCAAAGAACCTATCATGGATCTATAAAGTTTAGAATCAACACACTTACCTCCTTCATCTTTGTCAAGCTTTATGGAAGAACTAATAGGTGTGGCTTGAGGTTTTGCATTCTCCAAGCCGAACTTTTTGAGCATATCATTCACATACTTAGCTTGATTTATGAAGGTGCCATCTTTCCTTTGTTTGATTTGGAGTCCCAAAAAGAATGAGAGCTCCCCCATCAGGCTCATCTCGAACTCACCTTGCATTAGCTTAGAAAATTCTTTACAATAACACTCATTAGTAGAACCAAAAATGATATCATCAACATAGATTTGTACTACTAAGATGTCATTGTTATATCTTTTTATGAAGAGTGTAGTATCCACCTTTCCTTTTTCAAAACACTTTTCAATTAAGAAAATTGAAAGTCTCTCATACCAAGATCTAGGAGCTTGTTTTAAACCATAAAGAGCTTTTGTTAGTTTAAACACATGGTTTGGAAATTTTGAATCCTCAAAACCCGGTGGTTGTTCAACATACACTTCTTCATTTATAAAACCATTTAAAAAGGCACTTTTCACATCCATTTGAAAAAGCTTGAAATTATTATAACATGCAAATGCTAAAAGCATCCTAATGGCTTCCATCCTAGCTACGGTTACATATGTCTCATCAAAATCAATTCCCTTTTCTTGGGTATAGCCTTAAGCAACAAGCCTAGCCTTGTTTCTCACTATATTACCACTTTCATCTAATTTATTCCTAAATACCCATTTAGTTCCTATAGTAGATTGATTACTAGGCCTTTCAACTAATGTCCAAACTTTACTTCTCTCAAATTGATTTAATTCCTCTTGCATGGCCAAAATCCAAAAATCATCTTTTAAAGCTTCTTTAATATTTTTAGGCTCAATGCATGAAAGAAATGCAACATGGTTCATTAATTTGAGAGAGGATCTAGTAGTTACCCCATTGGATGGATCAGCCAAGATTTCACCACCTTTGACATAGTTGAACTCCCTTGGGTAAGATACCTCATTTTCCTTAAGAGCCAAATCTTTCAAGGCTTCAAGAGGTGGATCTTGTGTATCCTCATCTTTAGTTGGATTCTCATCCATCTTTGACGCTTGTCTTCCATCAATGGCATCAAGGATTCCTACATCATCATCATCACAAGATTCCTTCCTCGGAAGGAGGTTATCATCGAAAACATGTATAGACTCTTCAACTACTAGAGTTCTTTTATTAAATACACGACAGGCTTTAGAGTTTAAAGAGTACCCTACGAAAATAGCTTCATCACTTTTAGCATCAAATTTACCTAAGTTTTCTTTATCATCATTCAAAACAAAACACTTGCAACCAAAAGGATGAAAATAGCTAATGTTAGGCTTCTTAGATTTTAAAATCTCATAAGGTGTTTTCTTCAAAATTGGCCTAATCATTACTCGATTTATAATATAGCAAGCGGTATTTGTGGCTTCCGCCCAAAAATATTTAGGTAAATTATTTTCGCAAAGCATGGTTCTAGCCATTTCTTCTAAAGTTCGATTTTTCCTCTCAACTACCCCATTTTGTTGAGGAGTGCGAGGTGCGGAAAAATTGTGGCTAATCCCATTTTCATTTAAAACTCATCAAAACCTAGATTTTAAAATTCGGTTCCATGATCACTTCTAATGCGAGAAATTTTAAGTTCAAGATCATTTTGAGTTATTTTATAAAATGTGATGAATTTTTCTAAAGCCTCATCTTTTGTACTTAAGAATAGAACCCAAGTAAACCTAGAATAGTCATCTACAAGCACAAAAGCATCGGATTTACCACCCAAGCTCATTGTTCTAATAGGCCCAAAAAGATTCATATGAATCAATTGTAAACATCTACTAGTAGAGACATCATTAATGGATTTAAATGAAGTTCTATGTTGTTTACCCTTTGAACATGCATCACAAATTTTATCATTAGAAAATTTAAGTTTGGGTAAACCTTTAACTAGATTAAGGGAAATTAATTTCTCTAAGACACTCATGCTAGCATGTCCTAATTTTCTATGTCAAAGCCATGAGTCATGTTCATCATGTGCAACTAAGCATGTATGGGATGAATGTATGTCATCTAAATGCACCATGTAAATATTGCCTATTCTATGTCCTATGAGCATTAGTTGATTTGTTTTAATGTTCACAATTTTGCAACCACTTTTATCAAATAAAACATTAAAACCCTTATCACATAATTGACTAATGCTCAATAAATTATGTTTAAGACCATTGACATACAAAACATTTTCAGTGAAAATAGAAGAGTGATTACCAATGGAGCCTATTCCTTCAATGTGGCCTTTGGAGTTGTCACCGAAAGTTACCACTCCACCACTTTTTGGCTTTAGTTCCATGAATCTACTATTGTCACCGGTCATATGTCTTAAGCATCCACTATCAAGGTACCATGAGTTTTGGCTTGAAGCTTTGGCCTTGTAGCAATGCTCCCCCTACAAAGAAAGAAATTAAGCCTTGATTTTTGGTACCCAAATCATTTTGGGTCCATGTGTGTTAGCCTTCAAAATTTTGGTTCCCTTAGGAATCCAAGAAGCAATAACATTCATATTATTAGAAATAATGAGTTCCTTAGGAACCCAAACACTTCTAACCTTTTGACCTCTAGATTACTTATAATAATTCTTTGTTTAGGAATAAAAGATTTTCTTTTTACATATTGGGATTTAGAAGAGTTTCCTTTTTCAAAATTGTTTTTCCCAATAGCAATTGATGTTTTAAGATTATCCACTTCCTTTGTGTGATAATCTTGAAAATTGGAAAGAAGTTTTTCAAGTTCAAGATTTTTCGTTTTAAGATCATTTGAAAGATTTACTAAAAACAAAACTTTCTTTTCCAATTCGGAGTTAGTTTTTGAAAATGTCTCATTTTGATTTTTCAAATCGGAAATGGTTTTCTTGTTTCTCAAAATGGATTCTTTATATTTTCCTACTAACTCATCGTAAACCTCTTGCAATTCATCATAAGCATCTTGAAGCTCATCAAAAGTAAAATCAAAATTAGATAAGTTAGAATTTACCTTTGGTTCATCATCAATGGCCATGAGACATATATTGGCCACTTCCTCCTCCTCCTCTTCGGAAGACTCGTCGTCACTCCAAGTTGCTATTTGAGCTTTGAGCTTGTTCTTCTTCCCAAAGCTCTTCCTCTTCAATTGAGGGCATTCCGAACGGATATGGCCGGGCTTTTTGCATTCATAGCAAGTGATTTGGTCATTTTCCCCTTCCTTACTCTTGCTTTTGAAGTCTCATTTTCTAATGAACTTTCTCCCACGATTGGACTTCATGAAGCGAGTGAACCGTTTGGCCAACATGGCCATCTCCTCATCTTCATCTTCACTTGAATCGCTTTCTTAATATGAAGCTTTAAGAACGATTCCAGCCTTATTCTTCTCAACATCCTTCTTCTCAACCATTTTATTTTCTTCTTCTCTTCCCTTCCTCATGATCTCATGGGTGAGTAGAGATCCAACAAGAGCATCAAGCTTGAGAGTCTTCAAATCTCGAGCTTCAATAATAGCCATTCTCTTGCTATCCCATGACTCCGAAAGAGAGTACAACAATTTCCTTACTAGTTTGTCTTCAGGGATGATCTCACCGAACCCCTTCAATCCGTTGACAATGACCGAGAATCGATCAAAAAACTTGGAAACACTTTCATCGGGATCCATCTTGAAATTTTCATAGCTTAGATTGAGTAGCTCAATTTTTGTCTCCTTGACATCACTAGTTCCCTCATATGTTGTCTCGAGGGTGTCTCAAACCCCCTTGGCATTTTCGATCGAAGACACCTTGGAGTAGATATTCGGACCAAGTGCACAAAATATGATATGGAGAGCTTTATCATTCACTTGCATCCTTCTCCGTTCATCTTTTGTCATTTCGGCTTTTACTTTTGGGACAAGTCTTGATTCACTATCTCTCTTCATGGGAATGTATGAACCTTCTTCAACCACATCCCACACCATGTAGTCGGTGGACTTGATGAATAGCCTCATCCTATTCTTCCAATATGGGTAGTTATCCCCATTGAAGAATGGTGGCTTGGTGGTAGATTGTGACTCATAGAGGTTGGAGTTGGAGATGGATGCCATTGCTTGACTAGTTGTTGATCAAACACTCCTAGAATCGACTCAAGAGGGTTGTAATCCTTCCAATGAATGTAGCTCTGATACCAATTGTTGAGTTGATCACACAATTGCAAATGGCCAAGAGGGGGTGAATTGGCAATTAAAAATTTGGTAGAAGGTAAGAGTGAAAAATAAAAGTGACACAAGTGGTTAGAGTGGTTCAAGTTCTCTAAATGAACTCTACATCCACTACCTTAGTTCCCACTAAGGATTTTCAACCAATTCACTACTTGAATTCTTCCCCTTTTTTGGATGAGGAGGTAACCTTACAAATTGATTAAGCTTTCTACCCAAAGCTTAATCCACTCACTTTTACAAAGAGAAGGATTTGGTAAACTCAAACAATTCCTCTCAAAGGATAAATGTTTACCCAAATACAATTTCAAACACCCCAAACTCACAATACAAGATAACAATAAAATCACTAGAGTTGGGTACAAGAATTTGACTTTGAAGAGCACTAGGGTTTGGATTTTTGCTTTGATGTTGCTTGTAGGTTCAAATAGTTGTTGCTTGGTCAATTGAAGCTTGTTTTTATACCCTTGCATTGAATTCTAGCCGTTTGGGTAGTTGGGATCATCAATAGAGTCGTTGGGAGCAATTTTCCCGCATTAAAAGCAGTTTTGCACCATACCGTATCGGTACTCGGGAAGAGCATATCGATACTTGCATCAAAGAGGAAAGAGCCATTGTGCCTAAAACCAGAGCGTATCGATACGCATAGAAGGCGTATCGGTACGGTTTTAAGGGGCGTATCGGTACGGATGGCCGTATCGATACACTGTTTACTCACTGGAATCCCAAGTCTGATTTTTATAAAAAGTGTATCGATACACATACCAAGCGTATCGGTACGGTATAACGGTCTTTTAAAAATTGGGAAACCAACCAACTGACAAGTAACTGTCGAAAAATGAAATGCTAAGATTTTTCAAAGATATGCTTATCGTATCGATACGGTTGCAAATCGTATTAGTACAGTTTCATTAAAAGAGTTGCCCAGATGAATATCGTATCGATACGGTTGCAAAGCGTATCCGTACGGTAAGTCTATTAAAATTCCAGTGGCAAAAGCCCGTATCGATACGCATAAGAGTATCGATACGCCTGGGCATTCTTGTATACTTTGGTTTGAAAATCAAAATTCCAGTAGCAAAAGAGGGTATCAATACCCCTAAGGGTATCGATACGCCTGAGTGTTTTTGCATAGTTAGGCTTGAAAATCATAGGAAAAGACTTAGAAAATTTTCATATATTTAAGAGCTTGTCTTGAGATATTATTTTGTTTAAAATACTTGTCAATTGTGAGACTTTAAAGAGTACTTAAAAGTTTATTGTTTTGCAAATTGGTCTTTAAGTTTATATGTTATATCAAAATCAATTTTGGTTTCACAATATATTATTATTATCATCAAAATTATTAACCGTATTGTACTAATATATTATTATTATTATAATATCAAGGTACTACTACTAACATTACTTATTACTTATTATTATTATTGTTGTTGTTACTAATATTATTATTTACTTATTTATAGTTTGATAAAATATATGTTCGTACATATAACTTGCATTCATTCTTTTTAAATCAAATTTTAAATTGAATTGACTTTTTTCATTAGGGATTCTTGTGAAAAACGTGCCATGAACTTAAAGGTGGCCGCTTTCACGTTAATCTCTAATATAAAAAAATTTAATCTTAAATTATAATATTTAAAATAGTATTCCTTTAGTCGGGGGTCTAGCGAAAATTATGTCTCGAACTAAAAGGGGTGTAAGTTTCTTGTTAGTCCCGTATAAAGGAGTATTATTTTAGATATGTTTTATGATAAATTCATGCATTCAGGGATCACAATTTCTAAATTAAATTCGAATTCATAATTTCCATCGTTAAAATAATTTGTAATCGACTAGGTACCAATTTTGGGCGTTGTGTGGGTGCTAACCCTTCCTCACACGTAACAGAATCTTGAACCTATTTTTCTGGTTTCGCAGACCAAAACTCATTATTTTAGTAAAAATGACAAAAACATGTTTTATTAAAATAACTGGGTTTTTAGTTGATCCAATCTAACCTAAATTAGAAGATTGGTGGCGACTCCCATTAAAACCTAAAATAAATTTGTAATAAAACACGTCAAGCTCGCGGCAAGACCGTTGTTACAGCTAGCATGTCGATTTTTAGCTCATACATATCACAATTAAGCATCCAGTTTAGCAAAATACAAAATTAAGGAGTAAATCGTAAAACTACTAAAACACATGGACTAACACATTTCTAAAAGCATATTACTGCAGTTGGATACATTAAAAGCATGCTTGCAAAATATTAGGTCAAACGCACATCATTTACCCACTCAATTGATGCAGGAACATATAGTCACCAAAATGCAAAGAATCTAAATTTGGGAAAAACTCATTAACCGAATTAACCACCAGCTGTACCGGTAAACAGGATATCGTACTATTACAAGAAAACATCGAAGAAAATATTAAAATTGGTACGCTACATGGAGTATCGGTACTCGAATACACGTACCGAAACTCGATCATGCGTACCGATACTCACGTGTAATATTGGTCACTAGAATGACCTCGTGTACCAGTACTGAACACTAAGCGTACCGATATGGGCTGCTACAAAATGCATCTTAAGAGATTTGAATCTCAAATCGAATATATCTAAATTACATACAAACAACCTTATCTAGCTTCTAAAATCATATCATCATTAAACAAATAGGCTCAATTAATCAACACAATTCATATTCATATAAGTAATTTAGAAGCATGCTTCACAACAGTTAAAAGCGTTATCCAATATGCACCAACTGGTCAAGATTTTAAACGTAGGATATAGATTTAAGAAATATAAGCATATGAGCATATGTACACTTAGAATACAAGCAATCCATGCAATCATTATTTGAATCATTTTAAAACATTAGATCATAACGATCAAATTTACTTAGCATTAAATAAAACCAACATTGTACACATAGATAATGCCATCATTCAATATAATATAAACTCTCATTTTGCATTCTTCTTGTCCACTTAAAATGCTTGGGAGGGTGGACTGGTAACTCTTTTACGCAATTATTAGAGTTTTTGAGAGAAATGTTTCCTTCTGCAAAAATTCCTCAATCCGGCAAAGATATGAAGAAAATGATAAAGGATTTGGGCCTTGGTTATAAGAAAATCCATTGTTTCCCAAATGATTTCATGTTGTATTGGGTGATCGAAAAAATCAGGAGTCATGTCATGTATGCGGTAAATCTCGGTGGATGAATAGGGACACAGAAAATGTGAGCAAGGACGAAGTTGAAGCACGATCAAGAAAGAAGCCAGTAAAGATTATGCGATATTTTTCTCTAATACTAGGCTTCGAAGACTTTTTATGTCTTCAAAGAATGTTGGGTCTATGAGGTGGCATCATGATGGACGAACCGATGATGGATTATTAAGGCATCCTATGAATTATTTAGCTTGGAAGTCATTTGACCAAGAGTTTCCAAGTTTTGCAAGAGATCCTCGAAATGTCAGCCTTTGTCTTGCATCTGATGGGTTTAATCCTTTTAAAATCATGAGTACTTCGTACAATACTTTGTCTGTTCTACATGCTCCTTACAATTTGCCCCCGTAGATTTACATGAAACAATCATCCTTTATCTTATCCATGATAATCTCAGGTGAGAAAGGTCCCGGAAATGATATTGACATCTACATGCAACCTCTTATTGAAGCGTTAAAACAATTATGGGTAGGTGTCGAAACATATGATGTGTTGAAGAAGGAGAACTTTAATTTGCGTGCAGCTTTATTGTGGACTATTAATGATTTCCCTGCTTATGCAAATTTATCTTGGTGTTGAACCAAAGGTTGTTATGCTTGTCCTTGTTGTGCTGCACAGACATGTTCGAAGTGGTTGTATAATGGAAAGAAGTTCTCTTACATGGGACGTCGTTGGTGGTTAGATGAAAACCACAGATTTAGATATCAAAAGAATATGTTTGATAGTACTGAAGAGTTCAGAAAATCTCCTAAGCAAACAATCGATTCTGATATCTTGTCGATTCTGAAACATATTAAATTCACTTATAAAAAGACGAGCCAACCACCAAACTCATGATCAAAGAAAAAGACAAAAGAGTTGTATAACCGTGAGGTTGAGCAGCTTAGTGACGATGAGTCTGATGAAGAGGATGATCCAAATGAAGTCGAGGTGTGGAAAAAGAGAAGTATTTTCTTCGAGTTGCCTTATTGGAAGCATAACATTTTGATACATAATCTTGATGCCATACATACTGAGAAGAATGTTTGTAAGAATATTATCGGGGTCATTCTCAATGTCGATGGAAAATCTAAAGACAATTTAAAGAGTCGACTTGACTTTGTTGAAATGGGAATTTGGCATGATCTACATCCTCGGAAACTTCCTAATGGAAAATCTTCGTTACTGTCTTCTATTTTTGCGATGTAAAAGAAAGAAAAAGAAGTGTTTTGCACGGTGTTGAATAAAGGTCCCAGATGGGTATGCATCAAATATATCTTGAAGTTTCAGCGTTAAAGATCGAAGACTTTATTCTCTAAAGTCACATGATTAACACATATTGATGCAAGATCTAATGCTAGTTGCATTACACGGTTGTATGTCAAATGAGGTGACATCTTGTATAATTGAACATTCCAATATAATGAAAGTTATTTGTGGGAAAGTTCTGATGGTTGAAGAACTTGAAAAAACTGCAAGATCGAGTTGCCTTGACTTTATGCAACTTGGAAAAGATATTTCCACCTTCATTCTTCACAATTATGGCGCACTTGTTGATTCATCTCCCTCACGAAGCTAAAGTTGGTGGACCAATTTTCTATCGGTGGGTGTATCCTATAGAGAGGTGCAAATTGTTTAATGTATATTCAATCACTATTGAATATTTCTTTTAATTACAACTATATATAATGTTGTGTTTATTACGTGTCTAGGTTCTTGTGCAAGATGAAGTCTTACTGTTGTAATAAGCGTTATCCGGAAGGGTCAATTGTTGAAGGGTATTTAGCAGAGGAGTGATTGACTTTTTGCTCTAGATATTTGGAAGATGTTGAAATAAGATTTAATAGACCAAATAAAAATGAAGTGTGCAGTACTAATAACTTAGCTGAGACTTATTTGTTTGGAATTTTTGGTGAACCACTCGGCAAAGTTGAAATTGCACAGTTAGATGACAAGTCTTGGTTACAAGCACATCGATATGTTCTTTTCCATCATGACTCAATAGAGCCCTTACGCACGTAAGTTTATATAAATTATAATGTATTCACTTCATCTTTTATATTTCTCATTCTTTAACCACGTAACTTACTTTATAGTGAGTTTAAAGAAGAGATTCAATCTCGTGTATGCTCCCGAAGATTACATCAACGATAGATTCATAAGTTGTTCATAGAAACTTTCCATGATTGGTTAGGAAAGACGGTAAGCAACTAAATCTTTGCACGACATGTACCTAATAACTTTTCTTGTTTTACTATATCAATATAAATGTTAACTAATTCACCTTTTACGTGTAATAGGTTTGGGGTAGGAGAGAAGTTAGTAAAAAGGTTAAATGGCTTTCTCAAGGTCCGAATAGAATTGTTAAAAGATATAATGCCTTTCTCATTAACGGGTTTATGTTCCACACAAAGTCTTGGGAAAGATTAAGGAGGACACAAAATTGTGGAGTAGTTGTTACTTCTTTAACTACAAGTTATGCTAGTGCTAGGGACAACCATCCTGTGGAGGGAGATGTAGAATATTATGGAATTCTTGCAGACATTATTGAGTTGGATTATTATGGCAAGCAAAAGGTTGTGTTATTTCGTTGTGACTCAGCTAATGTAAATACTACTCGAGGCATTAAAAAAGATCTATTTGGTTTTACAATGGTGAACTTCTCTCGATTAATTCACATAGGTCAACAATTGATGAACGTACCATATGTATTTCCTTCTTAAGTCAAAAGGTTTTTTATTGCCATGATCCAATGAAAGAAGGTTGGTATGTTGTACTCCGTAACACCTCTAGAGACTTGATAGACATTGGGGATGGAAGTAGAAATGACACTGAAACAAGATCAAAAACTTTGTCTTTTGCAGCACAAAACTTAGATGGAATAATCATTAGTCCTAGTTCACAATTTCAATGGGTTCAGGAGGACATGGATGAAGATTTAAATGAAAACTAACTACATAACATTGTAGTAAGATTTATATCTTAACTTATTAATTTATAATATTATTGCTTCTAACTTTCTATCGAATACATACATTAATAGTATTGTTGTCTCTAGTTACTAAATTGTTTTTTGTTTATTGCAGATATTATGCCTAGGAGAAAATTAAATGATATGCGGATTGTTCAAGTTTCTCGATCGGAGGAAGTAAGAAATGATGTTGATTTGTCTGGTGTTGGATCTTCACAAGTTTTAGACACAATTGAACACGTAGAAATTGAAGGTAATGTTCAACACTTTATTTGAATGCCAGTTGTTTGTTATTATTGACTTCATTTTAAAAAATTTACTAAATTATTTATCATATAGCTGGAAATGGTTGAAGGCGTAAGACTAGAGGATGCACGACATTGACAAAATTATACAATCTTCCTATTGGGAAACGTGTGAAAGTTTCGAGTAACGGTGTCGGCCAACCCATTGGGGCAGAAGAAGGTATTCTGGGCAGTTACTTAGGCATTGCTGCACGGAATGCTTCAATTTTGCCGATCAATTATGAGTCATGGCGTCAGATGCTGAATAGTAACAAAAACCAAGCTCTAGATCTTGTTAAGGTAATAATGTCATTGTAATAGATAATCCATTACAGTTCAATAGTAATATTTATATTTACTGTGATTGTGTAGTTTGTAGGATAAATTTTCTTTATAGGTCTTAGATGATTATGTGAAGCATGCATTAGGAATGAAATGGATAGACAATAAGAGATTTTTGAAAAAGACATATTTCAAGAATAATCTCAGCCTTCAAGAGAAGATGCAAAATGTCCCACCATAAATTCTCTGATATAAATAGGAAGATGCAGTCAGGTTTTAAAGTTCAACGAAAGGAGAGGTATGGTCGATGCACTTTAAAAAATAATATTATTTCAATATAATATTGGCTTTATATGTAATGCTAATTTTAAATTGTAGGATCGAGAGCGCATTGGAGTTGCTAGCAAACAACAACAGAAGTTTACTCACACCGTCGGGTCGAAGAGTTTTGCTCGTATAGCTAATTACGAGGTATTATTTTTGTAATTATTGATTATTTTTTAATGTATTACTTTTTCATAAGTATTAGTTTCTATTATACGTTGTAGCAAGTTACAATTGGCACTAGTCTTGGACGGATAAAGCTCTTCGACATTACGCACACAAAAAAGGATGGCTCTCCTATGACTCCTGAAGCTACATAAATTATGGTGTATTCATTGGACAGAAGATTTGGATTATGTTATATTTATATCAATAGTATAACATTGTTATTTTAAATAATGTTTAAACTCGTTATATATTTTTAATTGATTATCAAGCAAAATTGAAGGGGGAAAAGACGAAGTATGAAGCTATGAATTCAACATATGGTTCTGCTAATGTGGATGAGATCGAAAATCAAGTTATTGCTGACGTTTTAAGTCCTGACAGATATGGTCGGGATTGCTGCCAAGGACCATTCGTTACCCCGGAAAAATATTTTGGATCAACGCGTCTTAGTACATGCCATCACAGAGCCAATCTTCTCAAGCAGGAGTTAATCGTTTAAAACAACGGTTAACTCAATTTTAAGCCGAGGTAGAAGCAAGAGAAGATGAGAGAGAAAGGAGGCAAGCTGAGAGAGAAGTTGAGATAGTGGCGAGAGAAGTTGAGAGAGAAGCAGTATATCAAAATCTCCAAAGAGAATTTCAAGAAATGATGGCGATGTTAAGGCAGAACCAACCAAAGAATTCGCCATCTTAGTTGATTTTAGGCTCATTCATGTGTGAATTCAAATGAACAATGTTGAACTACATTTCAATTTAACGTTGAACTATATTTCACTTTAATGTTCTAAACTTGAATTTGTTTTTTTTTTGCTTCTACTTAATTTTTGTAATTATTTTTTAAACTTGTTGTTATTTGGATAATGTTACAGATTAAATTAGGGTAGTTTACATTTCAAAAATATAGTATGGAGAAGTAGTAAGCTTAGCAGCATTTGTTTGGAAAAAAATGCCGCTAAAAATTAGCGACATATCTCGGCTTTTGTTAAAAAAGGCCACTGCTACAAGGCATTAGCGGCGTTTTGTAGGAAAAACGCCATAACAAATCGCAACATTTTTTCAGCGTCTGTTCAAAAAATGCCGCTAGAGAGGAGGCATTGCCGCATTTTTAATTCAAACGCCGCTAAGGAAAAGCATTGTCAGCGTTTGAAAATACAAACGTTGCTATATAGCAAAATCTATCGCAGCGTTTTTCAAACTAAAATGCCGCTAACTATTGCGACACTGCTTTTTGCGACGCTTCTTGCGGTGTTTTTCTTAGCGCCGCGAGTGTTTTTAGAGGTGCTAAAAAACACCACTACTAATGTTGAGCTTACATGCAAGGATCGGCTCATGACCAATGTTGAGCGAGCTTGGCGTCATCTAACTATGGATAATCAATGTGCACTATGTGGGGTGGTAGCAGAAGCTGTGCTCTGTGGCTATTTCTATGCTACATCCTTTTGGTATGAAATGGTCAAACTGGATCGGTTAAATGAATTTCTCGGCATGGGTGTCCACGAGTGGGTCAAGATGAACTTGTCTCAGCCAGAGTATTTTGTGTGGGATCCTACATATTGGAACCTCTTGTTTGGTGCAATTTTGTGGAATTTGCTGCAGTATCGCAATTCGATAGTATTTGATAATCCCATGGTTAGCTAGGGTTCGGTGTTGGAGCAAAGTTGGCATTTGGTGCAGGTGACTGTGTGCGCGTTGAATGCTATCCCATGTCGCCCAGTACGGTTTCTTCTTTACCTCGGGGTCCTAATCATTGGTTAACTCCGGATGCGGGTTGGGTGAAAATTAATACAGATGGTGCTAAATGAGAGATGGATGGCCTGGCATCCTACGGTGGGGTATTGCAGGATTCATCATGTAATTGGATTTGTGGCTTTACTAAGCTCATTGGAATTTGTTCGGTGTTGGAAGCAAAATTGTGGGGAGCGTATATTGTTCTCTTATGTACGTGAGATAATGGGTATCGTAACGTTATTTTGGAACTTGATAGTATGAATGTTGTGCGGATAATTTGGTCAGACATGCCTGACAGCGGGCCTCCTTTGATCGAGCGTTTGCATGAGTTATGTCGGCGAGAATGGGTGATTTGAATTCAGCATGTGCCGCGTTTAGGTAATAAGGTAGCGAATGCGCTTAGTAAGATTGTATCGTCGGATAGTTTGGATATTATTCAAGAACTATGCCTATGTTAGTTGTTTTACCTCTTTTATCTAATGATGGGATGATTAGCTTATTGTAATTGTAGTAACCCATTTTTTGGTCTAAAATTATCATAACCCATAACCAATAATAAATAAATAAAAAACCTCTTATTATTATAACCATAACCCATTTACAAACCCAAATACCCATTTAAAACCCAAATACCCATTTAAAACCCAAATACCCATAACCCATATACACCCAAACCCACCTACCCATTTACCCGGCCCAATCTAAATACCCAAAACCCAATTATCCTAAACTAAAAAAAAACCTAAACCTAATATTATTTAACCCTAGCCGCCACCGCCAGCTCGATCTACCACCGCGAGTCGAGCCACGTCGACCTCCTCATCCGCGTCACCAAGCCACACGTCGCACCCACCTGCAACAAGAAAAAATAATCAGAGTGATTATCTCTGTAAAATGAAAAGGGGAAAGGGGGGATAAAAATCTTGTTTTTGTATATTATTTTATGTTTTAGATCCGGCTATATATATATCGGATCCTGTGTTGTAAAAGGGGAGGATTGGGAAATAAAAAAAAATTCGAAGCAACCAACAAATATTCAAAGCAATCCATAATAAAAAAAACAAGATAAAAGGTAATATTAAAAAAAAACCGAAAGGTTTTTCCTAGATCTACACAAATATAGAGGGAGTTGGAGAAAACTAACCTTAGATTCGGGTTCACCACGCGAAACCGAGTCAGAAACCGCCCTTGCATGCCATTCCGGCAACCGGAGACGGCGGCTTCCGACACCAAACAGACGGGCAGAGGGAGAGTAGAGAGCTCTGAAATTTTTTTGGTTCAAATGACAACCAAATGATTTTTTTGGGGTATTTAAACAACGGCCAAAACGACGTCGTTTCAAGCCTCTGCCCGAATACGCGACCCGACCCGGTCACCAGATCCGCGTGATTTTAAGCTGAGGAGGAAATCGCGCACGTGGCCATCTAGCTTCTCGTATCCTTATGATTCTGCCCTTTAGTTTTGTCTTCCTTTCAATTTAGTCACCGTTTTTTTCTCTATTTTCTGCCCTTCTATTTCTTTTCTCTTTCAATTCCGCCGTTATTATTATTATTATTATTATTATTATTATTATTATTATTATTATTATTATTATTATTATTACTATTATTATTATTATTATTATTATCGTTTCTACTAAAATTTCGCTTACATGCTTTAAAGAATTATCGTGAAAATCGTACTTCGGGCGTTGGAGTGTTATTTTCAGTTAATTCTATTATTAAATTATTATTTGACATTACTTTTTAAATAATATTTTTATTTTATTTTAGGGGAGATTATGCTTCGGGTATTGGAGTGTATATCCCATTCTTTAAATTTTTATTTTTAAATTTTATTTTAGTTATTTTTTTTTTGGATCACCTTATTAAATTAAATTCGAATTTTTAAGTTCCGTCATTAAAACAATTTGTAACCGACTAGGTACCAATTTTTGGGCGTGTGGGGGTGCTCACCTTTCATACACGTAACCGACTCCCGGACCTAATTTTTTGGTTTCGCAGACCCAAAACTCGTATTTTAATTAAAAAATCATAAAAATCGATTTTTATTAAAATAACCGGGTTTTCAAGTGTTCCAATCGCACCTAAAATAAAACTAAGGATTGGTGGCGACTCACCCGTTGTTACAGCTTGGCGACTCCGCTGGGGACTTTTTTTTAGAGTCAAGCCACAAGTCGGTTACCCTTTGCTTTATTGAGTAGAAAATATTAATTCGGTTTAATTTAATTTTGTGATCCCATTTTAAGATATATATATATATATATATATATATATATATTTATAAATTTTTTATAAGTTGATCTTTTTTAGGGTTTCATATCATGAGCTCTCGACCCGGGCTCCGTCCTTTGAGTGGGAGCGAGAAACCACGCCTTCGTGAGGTACCGCCTCCGTGTAGGATGGTGAATCGCTTCCGGGATATTGGTCCCTTTGTCTTCGTGAGACTCTCATCTCCGTGCAGACCTAGAGACTCGTATCCCCATAAATTGATGATTCGGGTACCCTTCGTAGAACCGAACCCCATATAGTGAACCTATAACACCCGTGTTTTGGGCCTAGGAGTTAACCGGGTTATAATTCGAGTCAAATTAAATTTAATTAAAATAATTCAACTTCAAGTAGTGACCTAATTAAGCTTCAATTAGAAGGGGAGGGACTTATGTTGTAATATGACCCAAAACTCTTAAAAGCAAGACAACTTTAAAATAAAGTCATCTTCTCTTTCCCCCATCCCCCTTTCCTAAAGTCAAAATAGCCATCTTCCATTTTCAAACTCTCCCAACACTACAAACCCTATTCCATTCATTTTCTTCCTCAATCCAAGACGTTTTTCAAAGGTAATTATGTTTTCTAACTCTCTTCTTCAACCTCTATCTAACCATGGTCTTGGATTTCAAAAATATTGGGTTTTGAAAATTAGGGTTCATATGAAATTTGGGGTTTTTGATGGGGCTTTTTAATTTGTTTTGTTAAATTATGTTGGGGGTTTGTTTAAGCATGATGAAATACACCATATACTTTAATTTGGTTGAATTTTGATAGAAATTCGTAGTAAGGTCTTAGGGCTAGATTTAAGGTTGTAAAACTTGAGTTTTTGGTGGGTTTTGTGTTGAAATTGATGGGCTGTTGGTCTACCTATGGTATGAGAGTGTTTTGGGATGCTTTGGAAGCCATTTGGGTGTTTGGAAGTGGGTTTTTCAGCAAGAGTTTTGGGAAGCACGAAAATTGAGTTTTGGGAGATTTTGTGATTTGGGGAATTTGTGAAATTTGGTTTAAGGTTGTGAAGTGAATTGATAGTTGAGCTTTAGCATTGAATTGTGGTGTAATAAGTGTGTTTTGCTTGGCTAGAAGCAAGGGGAAACGTTGAAGGAGCTTTGAGACCGAATCCGGGTGCGTAGGAGGATTGTTCGATTTGCTAAGGAAGGACGGTGAGTGGTCTAAACTTGTTTTAAAGTTGGTTCGAGCATGAGTAGTGTGTGTGTGTGCTAGTGTGCTTGGTAGGCCACTTCCTTTTAATCCAAGTAGATAACTTAGTCTAATTTCCTTGAATGCTATGTGCTTGATGACTATGCTCAAATGCTTGTGATTAGATGGTGCATGTATATGCATATCATGATGTGGATATATGTGTTGAGCATGAATGTGTTGATGATATGTGGTTGGTGATACATGTTGTGGTTATAATAATTGGCACTAAATAATTACCGGTTGTAAATGATCGATCATTAGGATAGTGTGCACACAAATTGAGTCAAAACGTACGTGGCCTTGATGGCGTTAAGTCATCAAGGAGGAGTACGGTGATGTAGCATTCCACCGGAAGCTTATTATATTTCTACGGGATGATGAGTGGAATCCCATCCGTAGGGCATGTGGCGATGAGTGGAATCCCGCACATGCAAGGTCCGGTGATGAGTGGAATCCCATCGAGGTAAAGTGTTGTCAAGGTTTTAATCCGCACAATCGGGGTAATTAAAGTGGCCAATTAACTTGTTCATGTATTGTGATATATGATGGTGATATGTGATTGAGGCATATGGTGTTGTTGCATGATGATCTATATTGATGTTTAAATCTTGCTAGGATTGAGAGACCATATTTGCCACTTGAAAGACTAGCTAGGTCTACTTGGTTATGCAATGCTTGATATGTGTGAGATTAGGATTAAATGCTTGAACCCTGCATTGTTGTTGTTTTTCGTTTTAGAGCACCCTCACTAAGCTTATAGCTTACGCTCTCAATGTTCAACAATGCAGATCATTAGCGTGGTGTTAGCTCGAGGCAAGGCAAGAAGGGCTTCCAAGTTTGTAGCTCAAGTATGGTTATTGATTTTGTAATAGCTAGCAATGTGGCAAGGGTCTTTGTATGAGCGTGTGTGACTCATTTGATTGATGTTGTTTTTGGTTTGATCATGGGTTGTAAGCATGTTAAACTATGTTGAATGTTTGATGTTTGATGGCATGTTTTAGAATGTTTAGGTTGCATAGTGTATGAATGCAAACCTTTCAAGATGTCTTGTTCCTTTTAAGGTCCTTTGTGTTTTGAGTATGCCAATATTGTATGAATTGCTCTTTAACTAGAATGCTATGTATGAATGCTTAAATCCATGTTTGATTGACTCCCTTGGCTTAAATATGTATGCTTGTATGGTTGGCTTGCCTTAGGGATTGATGATAGTGTGTTGGTTTAAGTGTTAGAGGGATTTAGGGGCCTCTTTGTGCTCTAAATCAGCTCAAACCTGCAGTTTCGTAGCTGGGGTATCGATACCGTTGATCTGGTATCGATACTACCCTGTGGTTTCAGGCCTCGTGTATCGATACTCGAAGGGAGTATCGATACCTTTTTGGCCACTGGAGCCACTGTCGATTTCGGTATCGATACTGGCCTCTAGGGTATCGATACCGTTGTCTTGGCTTTGACCGTGGGAAGTCAACTTTAGGGGAGGGTATCGATACCCTCATTTGGGGTATCGATACTGTCTCCTCAGGTTGACCAAACCCTGTTGACCTAGTCAAAGGGGTATCGATACCCCCTTAAGGGTATCGATACCGCCTGCAGTTTAACTTTAAAAATGGGCTTTTAAGTGTTAGTTTGGGTTCGATTGATTGTTTCGTAAATATTGTTCCGCTGTATGATCACTTAGGATGTAATTCTCATCTAGACAAGATTAAAATGAAAAAAAATAGGGTTGCTAACCGAGGGAGAGTTCCTTAGGGAGTTTTCACTCGGTTTTCCCCGTGTAGCTCACTCGGACCGGTCATCTGGCCAGACCGGGACGAGGGGGTTACATTTGTTGGTATCAGAGCCTGAGGTTACCGAGACCTCGGGCAGGTAAGTGAGGTAAGATTAATGTGTTAAATGCTTGTGTTGTTCGATGCATGATTTGCCATGAATCCTTGATGCTTGATTGATCGTATGATCTTTTGAATGCATGAATGGTCGTATCTCGTGTGAGTGTGTGCCCATTGCTACTACTACTTAATTTAAAAAGGATTTTTGAAAGAGGAATACTTGAGCACTATTGGACCCTTGCTTTGGCTAACGTAATCCTATTGTTTCTTGTTGTAGTTTATACCTTGCTAGTTGAACCATGAGACCACGTGGGAGGCCTAGGATGGTTCGACCAGAACCACGGGCAGAGGCTCCGAGAGTTGAGCAAGAAGTTAGGATTGGAGCCCAAGTGGGAGAGCATGTGGTTGGAGTTGGAGCTCCTCCACCACCTCCACCACCACCACCTCCTCCACCGGGAGTGGGAGGCGAGGCCGGGCCCGGAGGAATGGGACCACAAGGAGGCCAAGGTGGCCAAGGACCGGCCGGAATTGACTTAGCTCCGTTGGTTTAGGCAATAGCCGGAGCGTTCCAGGCTGCAGTAGCTGGAGGTCAGGCAGCTCATCATCAGGGTGAGGGCACCGGATTACCATTAGAGAGACTTCGGGGCCTTGGGGCCGAAGAGTTTAGAGGTGCTACTCCGGAGAGGTCAGAGATGTGGTTTGAGAAGACCGTCCGTATCCTTGCTCAAATGGGGTGCACTGGTGATCGTAAGTTGGGTTGTGTTGAGTCCTTGCTACAGGGTGATGCCTACACCTGGTGGGTCACCGTTACTTCGGGGATGGATGAGACCGAGATCACTTGGGGGTTCTTTGAGACAGCTTTCCGGAAGAAGTATTTGGGTCCGCGATACCTCGATGAGAGGAAGAGAGAGTTTATGGCATTGCTTCAGGGGAGTATGTCCGTGACTGATTATGAGATCCGATTTGTCAGGCTGAGTCAGTATGCACCTGAACTTGTACCTATTGAGGTGGAGCGTTGTAACCGCTTCCGATATGGGCTGAATGAGGAGATCAAGACTTATACTCTAGCTTCTGATTACTTTGATTTTGATGTCTTGGTCTCGAGGGCCAAGGACTTGGAGCACAGTTTGAGTTTGACCAGGCGGTCAGGTGGATCTAGTTCAGGTAAGAGGTCCAACAACTTTGATAGAGGAGATGCCAAGAGGCATTGGGACAACCGGCATCAGTATGATCATAGGCGTGGTGGCAGTAACCACGGTAGGGGCCACCAGGGCCAGAGAGCTGGTGGGAAGTTGCCTACATGTGCTACCTGCGGGAGGAACCACACCGGTGAGTGTTGGGGAAATTATCACTCTTGTTGGAGTTGTGGTGCTAGAGACCACATTAGGCGTGACTGTCCACATCAGGTGGGACAGGCACCAGCTCAGGCTCCTGCTAGAGCCAATTATTTTCAGAGAGGCCGCGGGCGCGGTAGAGGTAATTTCCAGCCGAGGAACGATGGTCAGAGAAACTTAGCTCATGTAGTTGCAGTCCAGCCGGAGGGCGGAGGACAGGCTAGGGTTTACGCTCAGCGCGGGGAGCAGCATGACACCGATGTGATCGCAGGTAACTTCTCGATACAGTCTTTGGGTTTGCTTTCTTTGATTGACTCTGGGTCTACACATTCCTACATATTGATGTTTAAATCTTGCTAGGATTGAGAGACCATATTTGCCACTTGAAAGACTAGCTAGGTCTACTTGGTTATGCAATGTTTGATATGTGTGAGATTAGGATTACATGCTTGAACCCTGCATTGTTGTTGTTTTTCGTTTTAGAGCACCCTCACTAAGCTTATAGCTTACGCTCTCAATGTTCAACAATGCAGATCATTAGCGTGGTGTTAGCTCGAGGCAAGGCAAGAAGGGCTTCCAAGTTTGTAGCTCAAGTATGGTTATCGATTTTGTAATAGCTAGCAATGTGGCAAGGGTCTTTGTATGAGCGTGTGTGACTCATTTGATTGATGTTGTTTTTGGTTTGATCATGGGTTGTAAGCATGTTAAACTATGTTGAATGTTTGATGTTTGATGGCATGTTTTAGAATGTTTAGGTTGCATAGTGTATGAATGCAAACCTTTCAAGATGTCTTGTTCCTTTTAAGGTCCTTTGTGTTTTGAGTATGCCAATATTGTATGAATTGCTCTTTAACTAGAATGCTATGTATGAATGCTTAAATCCATGTTTGATTGACTCCCTTGGCTTAAATATGTATGCTTGTATGGTTGGCTTGCCTTAGGGATTGATGATAGTGTGTTGGTTGAAGTGTTAGAGGGATTTAGGGGCCTCTTTGTGCTCTAAATCAGCTCAAACCTGCAGTTTCGTAGCTGGGGTATCGATACCGTTGATCTGGTATCGATACTACCCTGTGGTTTTAGGCCTCGTGTATCGATACTCGAGGGGAGTATCGATACCTTTTTGGCCACTGGAGCCACTGTCGATTTCGGTATCGATACTGGCCTCTAGGGTATCGATACCGTTGTCTTGGCTTTGACCGTGGGAAGTCAACTTTAGGGGAGGGTATCGATACCCTCATTTGGGGTATCGATACTGTCTCCTCAGGTTGACCAAACCCTGTTGACCTAGTCAAAGGGGTATCGATACCCCTTAAGGGTATCGATACCACCTGCAGTTTAACTTTAAAAATGGGCTTTTAAGTGTTAGTTTGGGTTCGATTGATTGTTTCGTAAATATTGTTCCGCTGTATGATCACTTAGGATGTAATTCTCATCTAGACAAGATTAAAATGAAAAAAAATAGGGTTGCTAACCGAGGGAGAGTTCCTTAGGGAGTTTTCACTCGGTTTTCCCCGTGTAGCTCACTCGGACCGGTCATCCGGCCAGACCGGGACGAGGGGGTTACAGAACCGTAAGAGCCTACCTTGTAAAAAAACCATGCCGGGTCTTTGCCCGTCTAGAGAGTCACCTTGTAGGTGCATGCTAGAGAAAGTGGGGGGTTATTTCTAGTAACGCACTGTAATTTTTAGTTTTATTTATCCATTTGTTTATTTATTTTCCTTGTGATATATTATGCTAACGACATGTCTATATTTATGCAAAATAAGCATGCGGGTAGATATTACATTTGGAAGGGAGATAACATCTATTTTCATTAGAACTCTAGAAGGCCCGTTCTTAGAGCATATGTTGGTAAATGCAACCAAGAATTTTGAGAACCTTGTAATGTCAGGCGAGCTCATAGAAGAAGCTATTAAACAAGGAAAAATCATAGATTCTAATAATACGATCACCGGAGAAGAAGGAAGATCAGAAGTTCATATGGTGGGATTTTATCCATCCAATCAATTCTCGGGTCAATCGTACTCACGTCGACCTATCGTGTCTCAGAGAGTGGTCTACCCAATTCCAATGACTTATACAGAGTTGCTTCCAATGCTTGTTAAGAAAAACATGTTGGCTCTTGTTTAGTCAAAGCTGAAAAAGCCTGCTTACCCAGAGAGTTATGATATTGATGTTGTATGCGATTAACATTTGGGAAGCACGGGCCACACTACCGAGAATTGCAGAGCACTGAGGAACACGGTTCAAAATCTGATTGAAAATGGCACTTTGAAATTCAACAACGGAATCCTAGAGATGAACCGATGAGAGAATAATGTTATATCTGTTTGGGGCATAGACACCTTTTCAAGGCATCTTTGTAGTTTAAATCTCTTTTTGAGTAATGCTTAGAACGTACCTTTTGCCTAAGCCCAAAGGGCAAAATGGAATCTTTTGTAAGGGCATGTTTTAATAAACCACGCACTTTGGAAAATATTTTCTTCTAATTTATTCATACATTTTTGCATACATGTATATACATTTTTCAGGAGCAACATTGATTCTAATCCGATGGTTGATTATGAGCAACCATGTGTCTAGACGAAATTGAAAGTGTGAAGATGGAAGAGATGTGACATATCTTCCAATCCATTTAGGCCTATGGAAGGACATTTGAGTGAGCCATGGAAAGATCTTGAACACAAATTTTGAATGATTTTTTCCTCTCAAACATCGTTGTCTATGTATAACATGATACTCTTCACTGCCAAAAACCAAGCACGAAAGAAACACCACCTCTTCCGTGATTATAAGCCCTGGCCCACATCACGTCTTTAAAGATATTCCACCTTATGGGATTATCCTTTATTCAAAGATTTGAAAAAACCTAATGCTTGACTGAGATCTGAAAATGGGAATGATAAAATTGGCGGAGTTTGTGAGTCAATGAGAGACACCCAAATTAGGTAGAAATTAGGCATATGGGAAATGACCTTAAGCTTAATGGTTTAGAAGATACTTCACATCTTCAGACATCAACATCTGAGGTCCGCTAGACACAAGTTATGCTCAAGATGATCCTCAGCAAATGAGTTCAAAGACGCTCCTGCACATGGGGCCCCACCTTTTGAAAAATCATTCGTTCAGACATTACTCTTTAGAGATTTAAACTACCGAGAATCGAGACAGGTGTCTATTTAAATCCAAGGGTGGAACCTTCAAAGATACTCAATGACGATGATACCCAAGCCTGAAAATGAGTGGGGCATTCAAAGGACATGGCCAATGATTCTCCTTGAAAAGAAGAAAATAAATGATTTCAAGTTCGCAAGAGAACGAGGTCAGCAAAATTTGATAGGCAAATTTTTGTTGGGGCAAAATTTTTGAACAAGATCAGAGAATTGAATTCAGCCAAAAGAGGACTTCTGTAAGTATTCCATGCATCTATAAAAGCATATACATCATTATATCATCAAATTTCATACATAATAGTTGTCGTAAAAAGGTTATAACTCGAAGGTTCCAATAAAGGTTTCATGCATCTTTGCATCATCACAAAAGCAAGCACATGAACATCATCTGCATAAATACTATCAGGAGCTAACTTGGAACTTGTTACTTAAAGATTTTCCTAAACACCGTCCTTTCTTAAGGACACCTTTTTTTTCTTCAGAATTTGAGTTTCTTAACTTCGTCCTTTCTTAAGGGCACTTTTTTCTCAAAAACACGAGTTTCTTAACTTCGTCCTTTCTTAAGGGCACTTTTTCTCAAAAACAAGAGTTTCTTAACTTCGTCCTTTCTTAAGGGCACCTTTTCTCGAAAACACGAGTTTCTTAACTACGTCCTTTCTTAAGGACACCTTTTCCCAAAATTGGAGTTCCTTAACTCCGTCCTTTCTTAAGGGCACTTTTTCTATAAAAAAAAGAGTTTCTTCACTCCGTCCTTTCTTAAGGGCACCTTTTCTCGAAAACACGAGTTTCTTAACTCCGTCCTTTCTTAAGGACACCTTTTCCCAAAATTGGAGTTTCTTAACTTTGTCCTTTCTTAAGGGCACTTTTTCTCAAAAACAAGAGTTTCTTAACTCCGTCCTTTCTTAAGGGCACCTTTTCTCGAAACACGAGTTTCTTAACTCCGTCCTTTCTTAAGGACACCTTTTCCCAAAATTGGAGTTTCTTAACTCTGTCCTTTCTTAAGGACACCATTTTTTAAAATTAAAGTTTCTTAACTTTGTTCTTTCTCAAGGATAACTTTTCTCAAACCAGTAGTTTCTTAACTTCGTCCTTTCTTAAGGACACATTTTCTCAAAACAAGAGTTTTTTTAACTCTGCCCTTTCTTAAGGACACGTTTTCTTAAATTTCGTCATTTCTTAAAGAAACTTTTTTTTCAAAAATTGGGTTTTCTTAATTCCATCCTTTCTAAAGGATAGTCTTAAAAATATGAATTTCTCAACTTCGTCCTCTCATGAGGATCAAAGTTATTTTGGAAAGTCTGACAGAAATATCGGCACAACGTGCTTAAACACGGTCAAGTTTAAGACAATGGATAATTCAAATATCCATCAAAAATCCATTTTCGCGAATGGTCGAAGGAAAATAAATCCTTTGGAAAAATCCAATCTCATGATTGGTATAAACTGATTGTACCCAGGGGAATGGTACAGCTAGCCCGGAGCAAACGGCTACCGGTAAAGGCAAGTCAAAACCGTTGATCCCTGTGCATTTGGGAAAAATGCAAATTCGAAAGCCGACAGAAATTTCGGCATAACGTGCTTAAACATGGTTAAGTTTAAGAAAATGGATAATTCAAATGTCCATCGAAAATCCATTGTCACAATTGGTCGAAGGAAAATAAATCCTTTGGAAAAATCCAATCTCATGATTGGTAGAAACTGATTGTACCCAGGGGAATGGTACAACTAGCCCAGAGCAAACGGCTACCGGTAAAGGCAAGTCAAAACCGTTGATCCCTGTGCATTTGGGAAAAATGCAAATTCAAAAGCCGAAAGAAATGTCGGCATAACGTGCTTAAACACGGTTAAGATTAAGACAATGGACAATTCAAATGTCTATCGAAAATCCATTTTAACGAATGGTCCAAGGAAAATAAATCCTTGGGAAAAATCTAATCTCATGATTGGTAGAAACTGATTGTACCCAGAGGAATGGTACAACTAGCCCTGAGCAAACGGCTACCGGTAAAGGCAAATCAAATCCGTTAATCCCTGTGCATTTGGGAAAAATGCAAAAGAAGTATAAATCAGAGGTATTCTTTCTCGTCTCGTTGTCGGAATTCTAGCCCTTCTTCAGATCTTCTAGCATCTATGGAGTTGCAGTAGATCGACACTTCTTCAGATCTTCTAGCATCTATGGAGTTACAGTAGATCGACCCTTCCTCAGATCTTCTAGCATCAATGGAGTTGCAGTAGATCGACACTTCTTCAGATCTTCTAGCATCAATGGAGTTGCAGATGATCGACCCTTCTTCAGATCTTCTCGCATCAATGGGTTGCGGATGATCGACCCTTCTTCAGATCTTCTCGCATCGATAGAGTTGCAGATGATCTTCCTCAGATCTTCTCGCATCAATGGAGTTGCAGATGATCGAGCCTTCTTCAGATCTTCTCGCATCTATAGAGTTGCAGTGGATCAATCTTTCTCCTTCAGATCAAGCTACCTTGTTAGTGTTCTATATTACAAAAGGATCAAGTCTTGTAGACCTCGCCGCTCTTTTAGTGTCGCAGCTAGGTCAAGTTTTCTGCAAGTGTTGCTTCACAATCAGAGTCGTGGCAAGCCGAAGTTGTGAGCTTCTCCAACATATCTCCACGTCTTGGAAATTTTATTTACTAGGGCGACTGAGCGGATCAGCGAAGCAGAAAAGAGTGTGACAAGAAGAGATGAGCCTAACCTGGCCCGAAAATGGGTTCGTCTTTGCTCTATTGCTATTATTTAACAATGAGCAAAGAGGGGCAGCTGTAGTAACTCATTTTTGGGTCTAAAATTATCATAACCCATAACCAATAATAAATAAATAAATAAACCCTTATTATTATAACCATAACCCATTTACAAACCCAAATACCCATTTAATACCCATAACCCATATACACCCAAACCCACTTACCCATTTACCCGGCCCAATCCAAATACCCAATTATCCTAAACTAAAAAAAAACCTAAACCTAATATTATTTAACCCTAGCCGCCGCCGCCGCGAGCCGAGCCACGTCGACCTTCTCATCCGCGTCACCAAGCCACGCGTCGCACCCACCTGCAACAAGAAAAAATAATCAGAGTGATTATCTCTGTAAAATGATAAGGGGAAAAGGGGGATAAAAATCCCGTTTTTTGTATATTATTTTATGTTTTAGATCCGGCTATATATATACACCGGATCTTGTGTTGTAAAAGGGGAGGATTGGGAAATAAAAAAAATCGAAGCAACCAACAAATATTCAAAGCAATCCATAGTAAAAAAAAACAAGATAAAAGGTAATATTAAAAAAAACCGAAAGGTTTTCCTAGATCTACACAAATATAGAGGGAGTTGGAGAAAACTAACCTTAGATTCGAGTTCACCACGCGAAACCGAGTCGGAAACCGCCCTTGCATGCCGTTCCGGCAACCGGAGACGGCAGCTTCCGTCGCCGCCGACGACACCAAACGGACGGGCAGAGGGAGAGTAGAGAGCTCTGAAATTTTTTTGGTTCAAATGAAAACCAAATGATTTTTTTTGGGGTATTTAAACAACGGCCAAAACGACGTCGTTTCAAGCCTCTACCCGAATACGCGACCCGACCCGGTCACCAGATTCGCGTGATTTTAAGCTGAGGAGGAAATCGCGCACGTGGCCATCTAGCTTCTCGTATCCTTATGATTCTGCCCTTTAGTTTTGTCTTTCTTTCATTTTAGTCACCGTTTTTTCTCTATTTTCTTCCCTTTTATTTCTTTTCTCTTTCAATTCCGCCGCTATTATTATTATTATTATTATTATTATTATTATTATTATTATTATTATTATTATTATTATTATTATTATTATTATTATCGTGAAAATCGTACTCCGGGCGTTGAAGTGTTATTTTCCGTTAATTCTATTATTAAATTATTATTTGACAATACTTTTTAAATAATATTTTTATTTTATTTTAGGGGAGATCATGCTCCTGGTATTGGAGTGTATATCCCATTCTTTACATTTTTATTTTTAAATTTTATTTTAGTTATTTTTTTTGGATCACCTTATTAAATTAAAATTCGAATTTTTAAGTTCCATCATTAAAACAATTTGTAACCGACTAGGTACCAATTTTTGGGCTTGTGGGGGTGCTAACCTTTCCTACACGTAACCGACTCCCGGATCTATTTTTTTGGTTTCGCAGACCCAAAACTCGTATTTTAATAAAAAAAAATCATAAAATCGATTTTTATTAAAATAACCGAGTTTTCAGGTGTTCCAATCGCACCTGTTGTTACAGTAATTATTACCACGTGTACTATTTTTCTCCGATTAGATTTAGGAGTTTTTAATAAGCCATGTGGTAGTAACCCTTTTTTCATCTAAAATCAATTGGATATTTTTAAATTCACTTCATCAAATTAACTGATTGTTTTTATTATATATTTTAATATTTATATTTTAAATAATTGATGTGTAAATGAAAATATAGAAAGATTATATAATTATAATCTATTGATATTATGCATTAAATATTTGTTAAACTTAATTATATTTTGGATTTAATTTTTTCTAAAAGTGTATTAATATAATATAATAAAAGTATTTTAATTTTGGTTTAGGGAGGTTTTTAATGAGGCATGTTATCACATTACCTATGTATGATTTTCTTGCTAATGAAGTCATACTTCTCACCGAAAAGAATATTTTAATTGTAATTTTACAAAACTATTAAATTAATTTTTCATATTATAATTTGATAATATCAACATGTAGTTGAAACTTGTATACCTAATTGCAATATTTACTCGAAGAAAAATCAATAAAAACCTTTCAAATTTCATTCGTATAAACCTTACCAATTTTGGTGTGATTGCACGAGATGCTCATGGTTTGGTCCTTGGCGGTTTTGCTCAATGTACCCATGGTTGCATTGATGCAGCCCTTGACGAGGTTCATGCAGTCATCGTCGGGCTTCTCAATGCCCATGACAAGAGCTTGATCAAGTGACCCTTGAATTCGACTCTGTCATGGTTTTCAACAAGCTACATCGGCCAACTCTTTCAAAGAAAAATCAATACAAACTTTCCGAATTCCATTCTTATAAATATAAATTAGGTGTTATTATAAGTCTTATATATTTGATTAACTTTACATTATTAGGGAGATTACTATTATGTACGTTACATTAACTACTAGATTAGATATTCATCTCTCAACGCTTTATGACAAATCAAAGTAAAACAACAAAGCAATACCATAATTTGTTGGATGTGAAAGGTTCAATTTTCCAACAGAAAAACACAAATTTTGCATATATATATACCAACAAATTTACAAGGAAAAGTTAGCATATATAAAAGAAACAATCAAGAAGCGAAAGAAAAAGATGGCTCGCCGTGAACATATTGTTGTAGCACTTGTATTTATGGCTATTGTAAGAGCATTTGCTGATAATTCATCACCTGCACCAGCCCCATCCAAGGATAAATCACCTTGAAAGTCATCTCCCACCAAATCATTGTCACCATCATCTAGCGAAAGTGATAGCCCCTACTTCGTCGCCATCAAAATTCGATGGAGGATCTCCCAAGTCATCTCCTTCGGGATCTCCAAAGATTTCTTTAGGTTCTTTTTCTCCCAGCCCTGGCGAAAGTGATAACCTCAAAACGAAGAAAGGATCCTTTCACGACATCGAGTCTCCCAATGAGGAGTTGCCATCCCCTCCTTCACCAACCACTGATGATAAAGTTGCTGATGCCCCTTCCCCTAATTTCAATAGTCTAGCTTCAATACAGTCGAATGGCTTTACTATAAAAACCACTTGCATTGTGAGTGCTGGAGCTATTGTTGGATTCTTCCTATTATAAGCTTACATGCATATGTTCATTAAGGTCTTTGAAATGGATGTTTCTAGTACCAAACATAAAAGAATAAACTAATATTCGTTGTACGCTTCAAGCTTAAAATAAAAGTTAATAAAATTTAGGGTCTGACAATTAATCACATTCAACCATTAGTCACCCGACCTTACGATACACATTCAAAAAATGAATGTAGTCATTCGACCTTGCATATCAATGATTATAGTCATTCGCCCTTGCGAGGACATATGTACACATATAGACGGTCGATCGATTAGACTCGGAGACTCCATCAACAAACTTTGAAAACATATTGTAGAACTAATGTTTTGATATAATAATTGAAAAATGTTTTGGACTAATTTGAAAAGGATTTAAAACTTGTTTTTAAGTCCAAACAACTTGAAATTATGTTTGAGGTATTCTAAAAGGTTTTTGCCAAAGACTTTTCATGTTTTTCAAAGCCAAACCTGTGTTTTTAGAGTACCAGTATCGATGCGGTAAACCCCCGTACCGATACCTTTTTGCCCCAGTTTGGCCACTGTCAAAACCCGTATCGATACAGGCCCTTGCCGTATCGATACGCATCGGGGTCGTTTCGATACGCCAGGTAAGCATACCGATCCCATTTCAACTACCCCAACGGCTATTTCCCAATGGCCATTTAAATACGGACTCGTACCGATACGCCCTCAAGCGTATCGATACGCCTATGCTGGCAAAGCCCAACGGCTAGTTCCTATGAAGGCCGTATCAATACTGTTCCACGCGTATCGATACTCATAGCTGCAAAACAGCATTTATGAAGGGAAATAAAGTCCTCAACGGCTCCAATTCATCCCTAACGGCTAGTAACGGCTACAAACTCAATTGGGAGTATAAAAGGGACCTCCAAGCATCAAGAGAAGGCTAATGCTCATATTGTCAAACATCAAATGATCAAGAAATTGTCTTAGTGCTTAATTTGTCATTTATTGTATAGACAAACACTAGTGAGCCAAAATTGTCAAATTTGCTCAAGTGTTTTAGGTTTTGGGTGAGTGCTTAATTGTGCAAACAAACACCTATTAGAGGGTTTTAAGTTTGCTTATTGTTTCTCTTTGTAAAGAGGGTTTTGATCAAGGCTTTGGGTAGAAGCTTGATCGGTTGTAAGGGTTTCCTCCTAATCCTAAAAAATGGGACGAATCAATAGTGGATTGATTGAGAAATCCTTAGTGGGGAGCTAAGGTAGTGGATGTAGACCTTGGTTAGAAGGTTGAACCACTATAAATCATTGTGTCAATCTTTATTTTAGCTTCCACAACCTTTCCACCCAAAAATCCATCTCTCCACCACTTAGTGAGCCAAATTGGTTGATTGAATCGAGCCCCACAAAACTCAACAATTGGTATCAGATCTTGGCTCAATCGAAGAGGATTAACATCCTATTGAGAAGATCCGGCAAGCTCTATCACTATTTCATCAACTGGCTCAAATGGCACAATCAATCGACAAACCACCTTTCTTTGACGGAACTCACTATTCCCATTGGAAGACAAAGATGAAGTTCTTCATCAAATCGAAAGATTACAAGATATGGGATGTAGTTGAAGATGGTTCGTTCGTGCCTCAAAGAAGTAAAGCGGAGTGGAGTGCCGACGATCGCAAGAAGATGGAGCTAAATTGCAAAGCCTTGCACATTCTATTTTGTGCATTTGGTCCATCCATCTATGAGAAGATGTCTTCTTGTGAGAGTGCCAAGGAGGTATGGGACAAGCTTGAAGTCACATACGAAGGGACAAATGAAGTCAAGGAGACCAAGATTGGGCTCCTAACCTTAGAGTATGAGAACTTCAAAATAGATCTGGATGAAAATATCGAGAAGATGTTTGATAGGTTCTCCACCATCACCAATGGTCTCAAAGGGTATGGAAAAGCCATTCCAGAAGAAAAGCTTGTTCGTAAGCTCATCTACTCACTTCCCGAGTCTTGGTACTCAAAGAAGACCGCCATCATCGAAGCCAAAAATTTGAAGACTTTGAAGCTTGATGAACTCATGGGGTCACTCCTTACTCATCAAATCATGAAGAAGAACAAAGAGGATGAGAAGAAGAGGGAAGAAATTAGAGCTATGGGAGAGAAGAAAATCAAAGGGCTTGGCATCAATGCAAGTGTCATGGCTCTCAAATCCTCCACTTGCCATCATGTCTACACAAGTGAAGAGGAGGATGAAGATGAAGAGATAGTTCATCTCTTCAAGAAGTGTGCCCCGTTCATGAAGAAAGCCTTGAGAGAGCTTGAACGAGAACCCAGGAGAAAGGAGAGGGCAAGCACTTCAAGCCATAAGAAGAAGGCACATGTGGCTACTTGGAGTGATGAGGACTCCACCGACGATGAACAAGCCAACCTTTGCCTTATGGCCATCGAAGAAGATTCAAGGGTAACTTCTAATTCATCTACTTCATGTTCTTATTCCTTTGATGAATTACAAGATGCCTATGATGATTTGGTTTTAGATTTTAAAAGCCACATTTTGAAAAACAATAAATTGATTTCAAAGTTAAAAATTCAAAATGATTTGCTTTCTAAAACCAAACTTGAACTTGAAGCAAAACTTGAAGAGTTTGAATTAAAATGTTTTGATTTACAAAAATTGCTTCAAAATGTTCAAGAAGAAAAATATTTGATTTCCAAAGAGCTAGAAAAGAAAAACAATTTTGGAAAATCAAATTTCTATGTTAGACAATCTAGTGCCCTTAGATTTATAAAAGGTAAATGTTTTAGAAGTGTTTGGGTCCCAAAAGGACTAACCACTTCAATTAAAAGGGATGACATTGAAAAATGGATTCCTAAGGGGACTAAAATTTGTGCTACTAATGTTCATGGATCCAAAGAAATTTGGATACCAAAAATTACTTGATTGTCTATTGCTAGGTGTGATGGAGATGTTCAACAAGTCAAACATTGAAGGGGAGCTCCATGCACACAAGGAAGAACACTTGAAGAAGGAAGGCTTCACATCCTACCTTGAGTTCAAGTGTTGGTAAAAATCTACTTGTTTTAGCTTTTATTTGTTTTATTTTTAGTTTATTCAACTAGATGATCATAAATGTTGGACTAACATTTTTAATGATGCTTTGAGTAAGGGGGGGCCATTTTAAAACCAAATTCTTATTTTTGTCAAAGTTTTTACCTCTATTGTTATTTTGAACTTAATGTTTTAAATTCCTTTTGATATAACAAAAAGGGGGAGAAATGGTTTGAAAAATTGAATTTTCAAATGAGTAAGGGGGAGCTCTATTCAATTTCATATCTTTAATCTCTTATTCACATTTTTAAAGTTAAAGGGGGAGAAACCCAAACAATTTTTCAAGTGAGTTTTATTATATCAAAAAGGGGGAGATTGTAGAACTAATGTTTTGATATAATAATTGAAAAATGATTTGGACTAATTTGAAAAGGATTTAAAACTTGTTTTTAAGTCCAAACAACTTGAAATTATGTTTGAGGTATTCTAAAAGGTTTTTGGCAAGGACTTTTCATGTTTTTCAAAGCCAAACCTGTGTTTTCAGAGTACCAGTATCGATACGGTAAACCCCCGTACCGATACCTTTTTGCCCCAGTTTGGCCACTGTCAAAACCCGTATCGATACAGGCCCTTGCCGTATCGATACGCATCGGGGTCGTTTCAATACGCCAGGTAAGCGTACCGATCCCATTTCAACTACCCCAACGGCTATTTCCCAACGGCCATTTAAATATGGACCCGTACCGATACGCCCTCAAGCGTATCGATACGCCTATGCTGGCAAAGCCCAACGACTAGTTCCTATGAAGGCCGTATCGATACCGTTCCACGCATATCGATACTTATAGCTGCAGAACAGCATTTATGAAGGGAAATAAAGTCCTCAACGGCTCCAATTCATCCCCAACGGCTAGTAACGGCTACAAACTCAATTGGGAGTATAAAAGGGACCTCCAAGCATCAAGAGAAGGCTAATGCTCATATTGTCAAACATCAAATGATCAAGAAATTGTCTTAATGCTTAATTTGTCATTTCTTGTATAGACAAACACTAGTGAGCCAAAGTTGTCAAATTTGCTCAAGTGTTTTAGGTTTTGGGTGAGTGCTTAATTGTGCAAACAAACACCTATTAGAGGGTTTTAAGTTTGCTTATTGTTTCTCTTTGTAAAGAGGGTTTTGATCAAGGCTTTGGGTAGAAGCTTGATCGGTTGTAAGGGTTTCCTCCTAATCCTAGAAAAGGGGACGAATCAATAGTGAATTGATTGAGAAATCCTTAGTGGGGAGCTAAGGTAGTGGATGTAGACCTTGGTTAGAAGTTTGAACCACTATAAATCATTGTGTCAATCTTTATTTTAGCTACCACAACCTTTCCACCCAAAAATCCATCTCTCCACCACTTAGTGAGCCAAATTGATTGATTGAATCGAGCCCCACAAAACTCAACACATATAGAGTACTCTTATTCAATGGCATGTCAACTATATCTGACCATAATTTTTCATTGTCCCAAGTAAATATAATCAATCGAAACACACTTACTTACTGTTTTTCTTGTGCATTTTACAAATTGGAAACATATTCAAATGGCAGTGCACAAGGCAACCTAGGCAAATCCTATCAGATCAAATAATGGTTCGCTTAGGCACTTTCATGCTTGAGTAATCATAGAATATCAATTAATGATGCATAAAAATAGTAATAGTAAGTATTCATAGCTCATGTTTCAAACCAAATCTTTATAAATCATGCTTTATATAATATCCAATATCAATCGACGAAGTTAAGGAAACTTACTTCCAAGATTAGCTAAGCTTGCTAGGCTTATTCTAAAGTCCCAAGATATAATTTCAAACCTTGATTGAAAGCGTAAAACAATTTTCACTCACCGACAAGCTTTTGTAACCCCCTCGACCCAGCCTAGCCACCAGACCGAACCGAACGGGTTACATAGGGAAAACCGAAGCGAAACCCGTTAAGGCCTCACTTCGATTAGCAACTCTATTTTTTTAATTTAAATTAATCTTTTCTATATGCCATCTTTAACCTATGTGAGGTGACAATGCAGCCGAAAAACAAACACGAACACGAACCAAGCAAGACGGACATCAGAGGTAACATTTTTATGAATTTTCCAATGGCCGTACCAATACACCTAGGGTCCGTATCGATACGCATACAACGGTCAAACTCCCCAAGGTCAACTCCAAGAGACTGTATCGATACTACCCTTGACCGTATCGATACTCCCAAAGTCAACTTCAAGGATCATACCGATACGCCTAAGGACCGTACCGATACCCCAATTTCTCACCAAAATCTCAAATTTCCAGAGACCCAAAACGGTATCGGTACGCCCCCGCGTACCGAAACGATAGGCTTAAAACAGGGAACCGTATCGATACTACCATTGAGCATATCGATATGCCCTGTTCAGAATGACTGGTTTCTACACTTTTTAAGTGTAAGGGGAAACAACACAACTCACATACAAGCACCCAATTGACTTCTAAACATCCATACAATTTAGGGTAACCCTTCTAGAGGCAAGACACCCTAAAAACACATCCCGATCATACATACATACACACAAACATGAATCTCAAACTCAAAAGCCTAAAAGAACACTTCAATTCAAAACACTAACCATCCATAACACAAGGCATTTAACCAAAAGCCAAAATGAGTCTAAACATAGCATGGTTTCGACGTTTAAAACATGTTAGCAACAAAATCAATCCACCTGAAAGTTTGGACACCAACTCCCCAACATCTTAGTCTATCATTCACATTGCCTAAGTATTATTACAATCATAAAAACCATACTTGAGCTAGCAAAAGAACTCCAAGGTCCCTCTTTTGCCCCACTTGCCTCCCGTAGCCACTAACGATCTGCATTGTTGGAAAAGAGAGCGTATGCTTGAGAGCTTAGTGAGCAGAGCTCAAAATCACAACCACAACAACAACAATGCAGTTTCAAAACATATATCCATTTTAAAGACAAAACCATAAAGAGTGGAAAATACTAAACCAAAAACATAAGACGAAGTCATGGTGTGCACATGCACAACCACACTCGGGGGACTACACATCACCGTTCACAAACAACTAGCATATTTCTGGGGGGACTACACATCACCGTACTCATATACTAGTCAACTTCCGGTGGGACTAAACATCATCGTATTCAACAACACTCTTCTCACAACCATCACGTGAAGCTTTGACAACAACAACATAATAACATTCAACAGGACGCAAAAGCAAATAGTATTTCACCCAACAACACATATAATCACATTTATCAACACTTAACAAAATAAGGCGATATTAGTTAAACTTACACTTGATCTTAGGTCAACCCCTAAATCTCAACTCAAACCCCAAGAAAACCTCTTTGAAACATTTCAAAGCTTTAAAACATTACCACTCATGAGCACAATTCAAAAACTAGCTAACGGTCCACCTTCAAGCTTCTTCAACTCCCGATGTAGCGTCTGAAGAACCCAAATCTTTATCCGTTGCTTCTACCCAAATCAAAACAAGCAGTTAACACACTTTTCAACAATCAAACCCACTAAGATCAACCTTATCAAAATTCGACAACAACCATTTCTGATTCCTACCCAAAACTAACCAAAGCCATTCTGATTTCTACATTAACCATAAATCAGCCATAACTTCATCAATTTAACATCCAAAACATGCTCAAATACCCCTAAAACATCAACCCAACACCATCAAAACATTGGAAGTCTTTTTGCACCATTTCCAAGCCAAAAACCCAAATATCCCCTATCCAAAAATTACCCATTTTCCAAATTCTGGGATTTCTCGATAAACCCATTATCTTAACATCATTTTACACCTAAAATATGGTATATAACTCACCCAAAACACTATTTTAACCAACTTTGCTTAAACCCTTCAAAAACCCATTTTCTCCCAAAAAGAAGAACTTTGAGAAATCTTTTAAAGTTTTGAAAGGAAGTTGTTAGAAAATAAGGAAATGTGAAGAAATGTTAGGAACAAAGCACTTACCTTGATGAGTCTTCAAAAATGGTGGAGGTTTGATGGAGGGGAGAAAAATGACGTGAAATGGTTTTGGAGAAGAAAAAGAGGTGGGTAGTTTTGAAATATAATATTTTATATTAATTCAAAATCCATTTCCAAAAATGTATTTGTTACCCATTTTAACAAAAACCCCTTTAAAAATCCCTTTTTGTCCCAATCGGGCCTGAATGACCCAAATCGCGTTTATTAACGTACTCCGGACCCAGAAACCACCCGGACTCTAGTCACGGGGCGCTATAACTCTCCCCCACTTAAGGAATTTCGTCCCCGAAATTTACCTGATGGGAAGAGATACGGAAGTTGTTTCTCCATGTCATCCTTCCTCTCACAAGTAGCCTCTTCCACACCCAGTGTCTCCACAAAACCTTGACTAACTTAATGGTCCTCCCACGCAAAACTTTACTATCTGTTGCAAGAATCTCAACCGGTTTTGCATCATATGAAAAATCTGGGTTCAACTCGATCTCTTCCACTAGCATTACATGGGACAGATCTGATCTATACTTTCGAAGCATTGAAACATGGAACACGTCATAAATCTTTTCTAACTCGGTCAGCAATCTCAATCAATAAGTAACGGGACCAATCCTCTCAACTACCTCGTAAGGACCAATGAATCTCGGACTTAACTTCCCCTTTTACCAAACCTCATTACCTTCTTCCACAGGGAAACCCTCAAGAACACTTCATCGTCAATAGCATACTCAATTTCCTTCCTCTTCAAATCTCCGTACGATTTCTATCTTTCTGAAGTTTCCTTCAAGCGATCACAAATCAGTTTTACCTTCTGGGTAGTGCCCTTAAGCAAGTATTGCATAGGTACAAGCTTCTGTCCGGCTTCGGCCCAACAAACCAGTGTTCTACATCTCCTACCATACAGAGCTCCATACGGTGCCATCTGAATACTAGCCTGATAACTATTATTGTACGTAAACTCTACTAGCGGTAGGTGTTTCTCTCATTAACCCTGAAAGTCGATGATGCAACACCTCAACATCTCCTCTAACACCTGAATAACTCTCTCTGACTGACCATCTGACTGAGGGTGATACGAAGTACTGAAGTTCAACCAAGTACCCAAGGCACGATGCAAACACTCCCAAAATCTAGCCATAAATCTCAAATCTCTGTCTGACACAATCGATTTTGGCACACCATGCAATCTCACTATCTCACTGATGTATAGATCAGCCAACTTGTCTAAGGTGTAAGTAGTATGAACATGTATGAAACGGGTACACTTAGTGAATCTATCAACTATCACACATACTGAATTCTTCTTCAAATGAGTCAACGGCAAACCAGACACAAAATCCATGGTAAGCCGTTCCCACTTCCATTTCGAAATCTTCAACGGCTGTAACAAGACTGAAGGAAACTGATACTCGGCCTTAACATGCTGGCAAACCATACATCTACTCACATACTCGGCCACATCTTTCTTTAACACGATCCAGAAGTACTCATCTTTCAACCCCCGCTACATCTTTGTACTACCCAGATGCATAGCAAAAGGACTGTTATGAGCTTCATTCAATATGGTACGCCTTAACTCGGCATCTTCTAGAAAATCTACTCTATCTTTGAAACATAAGATCCCATTCTCACCAAAGCAGAAATTTGTGGGTTTACCCTCGGCTATATCTTGCACGTGAGATGCCAAAAATTTGTCTTGGAACTGTTTCTCTCGAATCAACTGAACTAACGAAGGTTTAACCTGTAGCTCGGCTATCAAACCACCATCTTGAGACACACTCAATCTAGCAAACATAGCTCGTAACTCAACTGCCACTTTTCTACTCAAAGCATCGGCCATTACGTTTGCCTTACTCGGATGGTACTCTATCGTGAGGTCATAGTCTTTAAGGAGCTCTAACCACCTATGATGTCTAAGGTTCAACTCTCTTTGCGTCATAAGGTACTTCAAACTCTTATGATCGGTGTACACTGTGCACTTCTCACCCGTAAAGGTAGTGTCTCCAAATCTTCAAAGCAAACACTACAACAACTAACTCTATGTCATGGGTGGGGTAACTCTTCTCGTAAACCTTCAACTGTCTCGAAGTATAAACTACCACTCTTCCCTCTTGCATAAGCACACAACCTAAACCTACATACGATGCATCACTAAAGATTACGAACTCTTTCCCTGGCTGAAGCTGAATCAAGATAGGAGCTTCCGTTAATGCTTTATTCAACTTTTCAAACGCTTGTTGCCTTGCATTTGTCCACTGTAAAGTGTCTAGAAGTTCTATTTTATCTGCACATTATTGCTCATATTATTGCTATTCTTGAGATCATTTAGGCATAATTAGGTGCATTTATGCATATTTACAGTATTCTTTACTTTACCATGACTTTATAGAATATATTATGTTTTGGTGAAAAAAAGATATTGTTTAGTTTAGTTTTATTTTTTCAGGTGCTGGGAACTAATCAGAGGAAGAGAGGACGGGAAGGCAGAGAGCAAAAGAAGCTATATTGAAGTAGTTATAGTGCCGCTGCTGCCGCAGAGTACTGCCAAGGACGCCGCCGCCGTCGCCAAGTGTCGCCCAGGTAGCATTACACCGACATAATCAAGATGGGTTGTGATTAATAGAGGACGGTTTTTTGAGTCCAACAAGCCCAGTCATGCATTTTTCTGAGGCATGTAGTGATGCATAGAGCTGATTGAAGATTGATAAGAAAGATGGTTTATCTTTACTTGATGAACAAGGAAACGTCCAAGGAGTCTATAATCAAGTCAAAAAATAGTCAGCATTGAAGGAAGACATTAAATGCATAGCTACTTTTCCAGCAACGAGAGTGTCAAACTCATGAAAGAATTAAGTACGGTCTTATCATGTCGAGGTGTTGACTAATTCGACTTAGACATAAGTTTGAATTTCAATGGCTAAAAGGAGCAACCAAACGTCGACTGTCTGTGTTAGGTTTACGCTGAGATTTCTAGGTATTGCCTACATCACGTGGTGACAGAATCATTGCCTAGACATAGAGAGGATCACATCAGAATTGCTCTACCGAACTTAGAGTATCTGCCAGATTTGCCGCCGAGACTTCTCCTTATCTCACCTGTCGAGACAGCGAAAGTTGCAAGAGTAGAGATTCGTTGCGGTAGCGAAAGGGTCTCAGCCTCAATCCGCCAGTACCCGTCGAGGCAGCATATCGTGGCATTGCAAAACAACTTGTCCTATTCAACGCAGTTTTAGGCTATACAGCAGCATAACCCTACCCATCTTATCAACCTAATTTCTTCTATCTCTTTTATTTGTGTTTTTACATTAAAAGCTCTTTCTTCAACATGAAATTAATTGTGCATTTGTTTTACTTTTGTGCATATTTACACTAGAAGAAGCTATTCCAATCCTTGTGGAGACGATATCTTTTATACTATAACTTGGAAAAGAGTGTGCACTTGCGCTCATAAAAAGAGAACACCTACATGCCCTACAAGTTTTTGGCGCCGTTGCCAGGGATTGGCAATAGCGACTTCGTTTTGTTTTCTGCACTTTGTATTTAATTTTATTTAAATTTTAGGTTTTTAATTTTCTTTTTTTGTATATAAAAAATTTAGGAGCACTACAAATTCAAGGGGATCAACATGTTGAGGAAAACTACTCGAGAGCTGATGTGTGAATATGAACAGCAGATGCTGCAGAAGCAGCTGTCGCCATGGCAGCAAACGAGACAGCAGATGACGCTGTCGCAGCAGGAAAATTCTTTATGGTATGATCAGAAATCTCAAAAAAATTTACCATAACAATTTTTGCTGCAAAAACCAACATGCTAGGGCAAGGTGGTCAGCTTCAAGAGCAATCGAGAAAAACCACTGGAGAGCTGATGTTGGACAATTCTTGCAATCTATGTGAGGGAATCATGTGTTCAAAAACTGCCCTTTTCTTTTCAAAGAAGACATGGACGAACCACGATGGGACCAACAGCAGATGCCGCCACAGCAGCAAAAACTACAGCATATGCCCCTGTCGTAGTATCTGTCGCCGCAACAGAATTTTTCATGGTACAATCAAAAACCTCAAAAATTTTCTACCATGACAATTTTTCCGCCGCAGCAGTAGACATGCCCTGGCAATACAGTCCTCCTCAAGAGCAATCAAATCCATTAGAAGACACGCTTCAAACTTTTATTGCACTCACTCAAAAAGCGTCAACCTTTATGGAGGCAAAACTTGCCAGGATGGGTGCACTTTTGAGCAACTCCACCCCAATAAATGCCATGAATGAACATAAAACCCCTGCCGCGGAAACCATGGATCACCAACAATTGAGTCCTAGGGCTACTGATGTCCCAAAGCGAGTAGATGCAAGGGACTACCCCACACATGATAAACCTATGCAAGAAATTGCCCAAGCAGGAATTGCAAAAACTGAACAGAGCAATGCTACGGAAACAACTAGTGAGGCCGACATAGAAATTGATGATGTCACGACAATATTAGAAGTAGAGATGGAAACGGGTCGGGTCGGGCCGGGTTTTTGGCCCACCCGAACCCGACCCGAAAATATTAACCCTAAACCCGAACCCGACCGGACCCGACCATATCTTTTAAAAAACCCGACCCGACCCGACCGGACCCGACCATATCTTTTAAAAAACCCGACCCGACCCGACCCGAAAATAAATACCTTAAACCCGACTCCGACCCGACCCGACCCGACCTATATAAAAAAATCAATTTTAGGGACTAAATTGTAAAAAAATAATTTTAAGAGACTTAATTGTAAAAAAATAATAAATTTAAGGACTAAATTGTAAATAAAAAACAATTTTAAAGACCTAATTATAAAAAAATATATAAAAAGTGGTATTATTGCAAATATCCCTAAAAAATTTAAGGGAAAATTACACTATTAGTCCCGGGTCGGGTCGGGTAGGATTTTTTCACCCTAAAACCCGAACCCGACCCGACCTCACCCTACACAAAAACCCGACCCGAACCCGATTTTTTCATAAAAATACCCGACCCGATCGGGCCGGGTCGGGTCGGAACCCGTCGGGTTCGGGTTCCGTGCCCATCCCTAATTAGAAGCCTCAGAATTTACGCCCGCCTCGACAGCAACTTCAGCAACTATGCCCGTCATTACAAAAGCCTTGACAACAATGCCTGCCTCAACTAATGGAGATCTAAAGACAAAGAAATCTCTACTGATGGAGACTTTAGATGAGTCTAAAGAAAACAGTGTGGGGAGTCATGAAGATTTTCAGAATTTTGAGTTCGCCCTTGACCTGCACCACATAATGACAGAAGACTGCCACAGTAACTGGTTGCCGCAGCAGCCGCCTCGGTAGAAAATTCAGCTTTCACCACTACAAATTTCGACGAATACGAGGTAAGTATTTGGTTGAATATCGACATAATTTTCTCCAATAACATGTTCATGCCCCCAGGAAAAGAAACAAGGTGGAAAGTTCGAATGGACTATAAGGGAACGAAGAAGAAGGCCTCCCCCATACGAATAATCACTCGATGGAGGGTGCGGGTGGACTATAAGAAGTATCGGAAATGAACCCGCTGTAACATAATTTTTATTTTTCCACATCTTCAATGTTTTCTTTAGGAGTAGATTTTAATAATCTTAGGATTAGATTTATTTTTCAGTTAAGTTATTTTTATTATTTCCAATCTCACAACTACACATCTAGAATCAGCCCTAACATACAGAATACAACAAGGAGCAGCACAAGCAAGCCTGTCGCCGCCAAAGCAACAAAAGGCGGCCCTCAGAACAAATCCTCTCTACACTCTGCAGGTACTCAGCATAAGTTTTTCTTTCCATTTTTTTGTTTATTTTTTATGTTTTTCTTTTTTCTTTTTTTGTCTTAGGCATTGATGGCAATGCCCACCTTGAGTTTGGGGGGTTAATCCTCATTTATTTTGTTAGGCAATTAGTTCATATAGTTGCATATGTAAATCTTCCTTAGTATATTAGTAAAATTGAAATTCCTAGTTAAGTAACTTGTGCCAATGATAGTTAGCCGATTCTTATTTTCGCACCATACTTAAATTGGAATTAACTATGGGAAAATCATGAAAAATACTTAGAAATTTTTTAGTTGCCAATATTTCTTTACACTCAGTTAAATGATGAGATTGCTTGAGTTCTAAGTTTAACTATGTCTGTTGATACTTAATGAAATTTTAATATTGGATGCAAGTATGCTGCCACGGTAGCACGGGGTAGCATGAAAAAAATGAGAGAGAAGCAATGCTGCCATGGCAGAGATAGAAAAAATAGAGAGAAAAAAATGATGAGAGAAAAGCAATGTTGAATACCCTAGAGGTGCCCACAACCGGCTCTAGGAAGGATCATGTGTGAGGACACTCCGCTGCTATCAAAGTCCATGTATATGAAATCCTTGAAGTGACAGACAAATTAGCATGAGTGAATGAAAGCCTTAACGGGATGACTCTACTCGGTGGGTTCGGAGTTCTGTAGTTTGCTCATATCCTAACTTCAAGCCATAAGAGTAGTTGTGATAAGCTGAAGCCCTCACTGCCATAATCAGAAAAAAATAGGCAGAAGTGCTAAACTGTGCCGCCTAGGCGGAAATCGTATAACCTTTTTTATTATTATATTCAGCATTCTCTGTTTACTTAGCATACTCAGCATAATCAGCATGTACACAGACCTGCACACACTACACTAGCACTAAAATTTAAATTCTAAGTTATTTCATGTTATTCCCTCTCACAAACTTCTTATAGGTGTCACGACCTTAAGGTATGGAATCAAGTTAAAAACTAGGTTTTCTTTTTTACTTATGTACAAGGTCGGGTTTACTAGTTAGGTTGCATTGCTTGAGGACAAGCAATAGTTCGAATTTGGGGGTGTGTAAAGTGACTAGAAGTTCTATTTTATCTGCACATTCCTACTCATATTATTGTTGTTATTGAGCTCATTTAGGCATAATTAGGTGCATTCAGGCATATTTACAATATTCTTTACTTTACCATGACTTTATAGAATATATTATGTTTTGGTGAGAAAAAGATGTTGTTTAGTTTAGTTTCATGTTTTCAGGTGCTGGGAGCTGATTAGAGGAAGAGAGGACGGGAAGGCAGAGAGCAGAAGAAGCTGTACTAAAGTAGTTCCAGTGCTGCCGCCGCCGCAGAGTGCCGCCAAGGACACCGCCGCCAAGGACGCCGCCGTCAAGTGCCACCCATGCAACATTACATCGTCATAGTCAAGATGGGTTGTGATTAATAGAGGACAGTTTTCTGAGTCCAACAAGCCCAGTGTTGCATTTTTCTGAGGCCTGGAGCGATGCATAGAGCTTATTGAATATTGATAAGCAAGATGGTTATCTTTACTTGTTGAACAAGGCAACGTCCAAGGAGTCCATAATCAAGTCAAAAAGAAGTCAACATTGAAGGAGGACATTAAATGCAAAGCTACTTTTCCATCAATGAAGACTTCTACTCCAAGGAGGACTTAACGTTAGGCCAAGCCCTATATATACCCATGTATTTGAGGGTATAGGGGCTTAGAGAGAGTTCCTCATAGTCGTTTACCCTAAGTGCTCTCTTTCACCGTCATGTTCTAATTCTTCCATAGGGTTTGGGGTTATGTTGTAATTTAGTTGTGAAAATGGTTGTATTAGGTTTTTAAGTTTGTTTTCAATAAAATATTCCAAGTTTACTTAATTCATGTTCTTAACTTCTTCAATTAGTTCCAAAAGTCCAGTTGAAGAAATCCATTTGTCGGGGACAAGAGTGTCAAACTCACGAAAGAATTAAGTACGGTCTCATCATGTCGAGGTGTAGACTAATTCAGCTTAGACATAAGTTTGAATTTCAGTGGCTAAAATGAGCAACCAAACGTCGACTGCCTATGTTAGGTTTACGCTGAGATTGCTAGGTATTGCCTACATCACGTGGTGACAGAATTCTTGCCTAGACATAGGGAGGATCACATCAGAATTGCTTTGCCGAACTTGGAGTATCTACCAGATTTTCCGCCAGGACTTCTCCCCATCTCACCTGCCGAGGCAGCGGAAATTGCAAGAGCAGAGATCCGCTATGGCCGCGAAAGGGTCGCAACCTCAATCCGCTACGGCCGCGAAAGGGTCGCAGCCTCAATCCGCTAGTACCTGCCGAGGCAGCATATCGTGGCAGCGCAAAACAACTTGTCCTATTCAACGCAGTTTCACGCTAAGCAGCAGCATAACCCTACCCATCTTATCAACCTGGTTTCTTCTATCTCTTTTATTTGTGTTTTTACATTAAAAGCTCTTTCTTCAACCTGAAATTAATTGTGTATTTATTTTACTTTTGTGCATATTTACACTCGAATAAGTTATTCCAATCCCTGTGGAGACGATAACTTTTATACTATAACTTGGCAAAGAGTGTGCACTTGCGCTCATAAGAAGCTAGGTATTGCCTACATCACGTGGTGACAGAATCCTTGCCTTCTATTTATTGCTTCCGTTAATGCTTTCTTCAAGTTTTCAAACGCTTGTTGCTTTGCATCTGTCCACTCATACAGAACATTTTTCTGAAGCAATTTAGTCAAAGGTACTGCGATCTTCGAGAATCCCTCAACAAACCTTCAATAATACCCCACCAAGCCTAGGAAACTACGAATTTTAGTCATTGAATTCGATTGTTTCCAATCCACTATTGCTCTTATCTTCGTGAGATCTACACTAATCCCATCGGCTGAGATCACATGACCTAGAAAGACTACTTCCATAATCCAAAACTCATATTTACTCAACTTGGCATACTACTGATTTTCAAGCAAGGTCTGTAACACTAATCGCAAATGCTCATCATGCTCTTCCTCGGTCATAGAGTACACTAAAATGTCATCTATGAACACTACTACAAATCTATCCAAATACTCGTGAAACCCTCTGTTCAGCATGTTCCTAACTGCAGTTAGGGCATTAGTCAAACCAAAAGGCATTACCAAGAACTCGTAGTGCCCATATCATGTACGAAAAGATGTCTTCGGTATATCCACATCTTTTACCTTCAACTGATAATAGCCGGATCTCAAATCAATTTTCGAAAATATTGTAGAACCTCACAATTGATCCAGAAAATCATCGATTTCTGGAAAAGAATACTTGTTCTTTATGGTTACCTTGTTCAACTGCCTATAATCCATGCACATCCTCATACTGCCATCCTTTATCTTCACAAACAAGACCGGAGCACCCCATAGAGAAATAATAGGCCTAATGAAACCTTTATCTGACAGTTCCTGAAGTTGTGTCTTCAACTCTTTAGGTGCCATTCTATACGAAGCAATGGGTACGGGAGTAGAATCTGAATACGTCTCAATAGCAAATTCAACATCTCTATTTGGAGGCAGACCCGACAACTCTTCTGGGAAGACACTCAGAAAATCACAAATCGTTTGGATATCTTGCGGTCTAACTTCACTCGTGCTCGAATTCATCACATTGGCCAAATATGCTCGACAACCCAAATCCATCAATCTTTGAGCTTCTAAAGCATAATCAACATTGGATAAGAACTTAATGTTCTCGCCAACTACTACCTCATAATCATCCGCAAGTCTCAAGGAAACCCTCTTGGTCTCAAAGTCTACCCTAGCTCTATACTCTACGAGCCAATCCATTCCCAAAATCACGTCGAACCCATAGAACGGCAACTCCATCATATCGACCGGAAACACATGACCTTGAATCACCAAAGGACACCTCTTATACCTTTTTCTAGCTACCACGGTCTCACCAAAAGAACTAGTGACATTCACACCTACCTCTAACCACTTATATGGTAAATCTAAAGATCTTGCATGCTCACCCAAAATGTATGAATGTGTCGAACCCGAATCTATCAACGAAAGCAAGGATAAAGACCATAACATGAAATTACCTGCGATGACATTCGTGTCATTTCTACCCTCTCGCTGAGCATACACCCTATCCGGTCCTCCAACCTCAGGCTGAATTGCTACCACATGAGCTACATTTCTCTGACCATCATTCCTTGGCTGAAAGTTGCCTCGACCAAGCCCACGGCCTCTCTGATGCTCAAGACCTCAAACTGGGGCATGTCCGCCCCCAGTCGGGTGAGGACAGTTACGCCTCAAATGATGTCGGGATCCACAGTTCCAACATACCCCAAAGGCAGACATACACTCGCCCGGATGGCGTCTTCCACGTCTAGTGCACTCGGGAGTGTGAACAATAGCTCTTTGGCCCTGATGGCCACGTCCATGGTTACCGCCTCTACGTCTCAATTCAGGCTAATATACCTTATCTTTGTGCCTCTTGGCATGTTCTCTCTCCCAATCCACATGTCGCTTACCTAAAGCAGACCCACTAGCATGAGCGTTCAAGCCCAAACGCTGCTCAATATTCTTGGCCCTAGAGACCAAAACATCAAACTCGGTATAATCAGAAGCAAGCATATATGTCTTCATATCCCTAGTCAAACCATAACGGAAGCACTCACACCATTCTCTCTCGTTGGGAACCAACTCAGGAGCATATTGGCTCAACCTCACAAATTGTACCTCATACTCTAACACCGTCTTACCACCCTGAACCAAAGCCATAAATTCCCTCTTCTTTTCATCCTGATATCAGGCTCAAAGGTACTTCTTTCAGAAGGCTGTTCTGAAGAATTCCCAAGTGACATCCGCCTCTGACATACCCAAAATAACAGTAGTCCACCAAGCATGTGCATCCCCCTAAAGCAAGGAGACAACAAAACCCAACTTACGAGTGTCTGAGCACTCCATCTGACCTAAGATTCGTGTAGTGCTCTCGAGCCAGGCCTCTAAACCCTCGGGAGTCAAACCACGGAACTCAACCCCACCCAAACTACGAAGTCTCTCAAGGGGCAAACCAGTCTCCGCACCCTGAGGTGGTGCTGCAGCATGTATGTTGGCTAAATCTGTCTGAAAAGCCCCGGCTATGGTCTGAATCAAATGAGTCATGTCTGCACCAACCTTACCCTGGCCAACCTGAGGTCCATTACCATCACCTCCAACATTCGCACCAGCCTGAGGTACATTACCTCTGACATTCACCCCATTACCATCGGGAGCAAGAGGAACATGAGGCACATCCCCGGGTGCCTGGTTGTAGAGCGTCTGGGTGTTCTCCATTTATGAGCGCAAGTGCACACTCTTGTCAAGTTATAGTATAAAAGATATCGTCTCCCACAGGGATTGGAGCAGCTTCTATGAATGGTTTCCTGTACAAAGAATTAGTAAATGTGCCATTAAATCTCATGATGTGGAAATATAAAAACACAAGTAAAAATAAAGATAGTGATGAGAGATATGATAGGGAGAGATTTGGGCGATAAGGTGGGTAAGACCGGTGCAGCTCAATAGCGTGTGGACTGCATTGTAAAGTCTGAGTATGTTTTGTGTTGCCATGTGTTGCTGCCTCGTCGAGTATAGCGGGCGGCAAACTACGACCCTGTCACACGGCCGCAGGGGTGTGTACTGTCTCGGCAGGTGGAACGGAAAGAAGTCCTGACAGCTCGTCTGGCAGACATTCTATGTTCGGCAGGATAGTCGACAGTGAACCCTCCTATTTCTAGGTTAGGATGCTCGAGATGCTAACTTGTGGACTAGTGTGGAACCAAATTAGTCAACTCGGTTGGTAATCCCTTTTAGCCGCTGAAACTTGTGAACTAGTGTGGAACCAAGTTAGTCACGCCTTTGTAAGTTGTGATCGTGCTTAACTCTTTCGTGAGTCTTGCACTTTCGTGCCCGACAAATGGATTTTCTCTTCAACTGACTGGTGTAGACTAATTGAACGAACAAGGAGCATAGATTAAGCAAACTCAAAATTTACTGAAAAAAACTCAAAACTATACAACTGTTTCCACAAGTTACTTTACATACACGCGCCTAAACCCTATGAGAGTTGGGTCGCAACCCCCAACATCTCTAACCTATCTAACTAAATCTTCGTTGTGCGGCTGCTCATGCTCGCATCCCCTCACCCTCATCATGCCCATATACCCTTACATACATTGGGTATATATAGGGCTCACGGCCTAAGTTTGAGTCGTCCTTGAAGTAGGAGTTCCAAAAGTAAATTTCATTAAATACAGACTCATTTATTACTTAAATATGGACTCTTTGGACGTTGCCTTATTCTGCAAGCAAAGATAAGTGCTCCTACTTATCGATCTTGGATTAGCTCTACCGGCCGCTACAAGCTTCAGAAAATTGCAAGACTGGGCTCATTGGGCTTAGGAAATTGCCCTCTTGAAATCGCGACCCATCTTGGCTAAGTCGGTGTAACTCCTGCCCGGGTGGCACTTGGCGGCAAAGATGCTTCAGCAGCATCCTTGGCGACATCTTGAGTTGCTTCAGTACAACTCCTTTGATTCCATCTTTCATGTCCTCTCCTCTCCTAGTTATAACACCTGAAAATATAAAGTAAACTAAAACAATAACTTTTCCAAACCAAACATAAAGTATTCAATAGAAGCATGGTGAAAGAGAAGATGTTGTTATAATGCATGCAATGCACCTGAGTATGCCTAAATGAGCTCAAAAACAACAATAATAAGGGCATGAATATGTACAAAATATAGAACTCGTGGACACTCTACACAGGTCACCCGCTCTAGGTCGTCCTCTCGGTCTCACCATAAAGAAGATACAATCTAAAACAACAAACATAACACGCAAGAAAACATTGGATCAGCAAGGGCAAGGATCCAAGTGCTCAAGCTCTTTTAACCAAAACCATTTTCCAATAACAATACTTAGCAATAGAGACGCTCGACTACTCTTCAACCAACAAAAAGAACGAGAAATCATGTTTTCACACACCATACAACGGCAAACAAACCAAACAAATCAACTTACCTGACTTACCTTCCCATGAGACCTCGAAACCAAGGCTCTAATACCATCAAATGTAACCCCCTCGACCTGACCTAACCACCAGACCGAACCAAACGGGTTACACTGGGAAAACCAAAGTGAAACCTATTAAGGCCTCACTCAGATTAGTAACCCTATTTTTTGTTTTAAATTAATCTTGTCTATATACCATCTTTAACTTATGTGAGGTGACAATGCAATGGGAAAACAAACACGAACACGAACCAAGCAAGATGGACATCAGAGGTAACATTTTTACGAATTTTCCACAGGCCGTATCGATACACCTAGGGCTCGTATTGATACGCCTACAACGGTCAAACTCCCCAAGGTCAACTCCAAGAGACCGTATCGATATTGCCCTTGAGCGTATCGATACGACCTTAATAGTCAAACTCCCAAAGCCAACTTCAAGGATCGTACCGATACGCCTAAGGACCGTACCGATACCCTAATTTCTCGCCAAACTCTCAGATTTCCAAAGACCTAAAACGGTATCGGTACGCCCCTACGAATCGATACAATAAGCTTAAAACAGGGGACTGTATCGATACTGCCCTTGAGCGTATCGATACGCCCTGCCCAGAAAGACTGGTCTCTACACTTTTTAAGCGTAAGGGGAAACAACACAACTCACATACAAGCACTCAATTGACTTCTAAACATCCATACAATTTAGGGCAACCATTCTAGAGCCAAGACACCCTAAAAACACGTCCAAATCATACATACATACAAACATGAATCTCAAACTCAAAAGCCTAAAAGAACACTTCAATTCAAAATACTAACCAGCCATAACACAAGGCATTTAACCAAAAGCCAAAACGAGTCTAAACATAGCATGATTTCGACATTTAAAACATGTTAGCAACAAAATCAATCCACCTAGGAATTTGGACACCAACTCCCCAACATCTTAGTTTAACATTCACATTGCCTAAGTATTATTACAATCATAAAAACCATACTTGAGCTAGCAAAAGAACTCCAAGGTCCCTCTTTTGCCCCACTTGCCTCTCGTAGCCACTAACGATCTGCATTGTTGGAAAAGAGAGCGTATGCTTGAGAGTTTAGTGAGCAGAGCTCAAAATCACAACAACAACAACAATGCAGTTTTAAAACATATATCCATTTTAAAGACAAAACCATAAGGAGTGGAAAATACTAAACCAAAAACATAAGAAGAATTCATGGTGTGCACATGCACAACCACACCCGGTGGGACTACACATCATCATTCACAAACAACTAGCATATTTCTGGTAGAACTACACATCATCGTACTCATGTACTAGTCAACTTCCGGTAGGACTACACATCACCGTATTCAATAACACGCTTCCCATAACCATCATGTGAGGCTTTGACAACAACAACAACATAATAACATTCAAGAGGACACAAAAGCAAATAGTATTTCACCCAACAACACATATAATCACATTTATCAACACTTAACAAAATAAGGCGATATTAGTTAAACTTACACTTGAGCTTAGGTCGGCCCCTAAAGCTCAACCAAAACCCCAAGAAAACCTCTTTGAAACGTTTCAAAGCTTTAAAACATTACCACTCACCAGCACAATTCCAAAACTAGCTAACGGTCCACCTCCAAGCTTCTTCAACTCTCGGTGTAGCGTCCGAAGAACCCAAATCCTTATATGCTGCTTCTACCCAAATCAAAACAAGGAGTTAACACACTTTTCAACAATCAAACCCACTGAAATCTACCTCATCAAAATTCGACAACAACCATTTCTGATTCCTACCCAAAACTAACTAAAGTCATTCTCTTTCTACACTAACCACAAATCAGCCATAACTTCATCAATTTAACATCTAAAACATGCTCAAATACCTCGAAAACATCAACCCAACACCATCAAAACATTGTAAGTCTTTCCCCACCATTTCCAAGCCAAAAACACAAATATTCCCATTCCAAAAATTACCCATTTACCAAATTCCAGGATTTCTAGATAAACCCATTATCTTAACATCATTTTACACCCAAAATATGGTTTATAACTCACCCAAAAAACTGTTTTAACCAACTTTGCTTAAATCATTCAAAAATTCATTTTCTCCCAAAATGAAGAACTTTGAGAAATCTTTCAAAGTTTTGAAAGAAAGTTGTTAGAAAATTTGGAAATGTGAAGTAATGTTAGGAACAAAGCACTTACCTTGATGAGTCTTCAAAAATGGTTGAGGTTTGATGGAGAAGAGAAAATGACTTGAAATGGTTTTGGAGAAGAAGAAGAGGTGAGTAGTTTTGAAATATAATATTTTATTTTAATTCAAAATCCATTTCTAAAAACATTTTTGTTACCCATTTTAACAAAAACCCCTTTAAAAATCCTTTGTTGTCCCAATCGGGCCTGAATGACTCAAATCGTGTTTATTAACCTACTTTGGACCCAACAACCACTCGGACCCTAGTCTCGGAGCGTTACAGCTTTCGCCCACACGCCGAAGCTTGTTCGATAGCCGATATCGCCAAAACTCAACTCTAACCGTTCAGATGCGATTACACTTGCTCTATAATTTTTTTGAACGAACTTGCTCTATAACTTTTTTTTTTGAATGAATTTTCTCTATAACTTAATACCACATAATCTAACATCAATAAATATCCATAAACTTCTAGCAACCAAATCATTATTGTTATCTAACCCAAAACATACTCCATAAACCGAAAATCTCCAAAATCAACCTTTCTAACTTAAACTCGACCATTAATCATCAATTCCTAACTCAATATCATCCCAAATATCATCAATAATCCTTTACTAACAGCAACTAAGCTTTAGGGATCCAAAACACCGTCATTCAACTCAAAAACCTCAAGATCACTTAAGCTAATTTAATCAATTAATTCAATTCCAGAATTAATTTCATAAAATTGAGTTCAGATAACATATAACCCATTAAGATCCATTGTAACCCGGTCAAAATTACTTTAGTTTCATCATCAAATCAAGATTTCATATGAAACCACTCCAAACACATTTTCATTATATTTTCCCAAACCAATAAGAATCATTAAAATCATTTCAAATCAATAGGAATCATTATTATACCTTGAAATTGATGGAACTAGATTTGAAGAGATGCTCACCAAAATTGATGTGATCTTCTGAAAATTGAAGAAATGAATTTAAAAAGAGAAATAGGAATTTAAGATTGAAACCAATGGAAAATAGAAATGATTTAGGATAAACTTAAACCATTTTTATTTTAAAACTCAATTAAAAATCCCATTAAAAGATCGCATGGCATAATTGGTTCTTAAATATTCTTAGCATCCATTCCTTTTAATTTAGTCATTTAAAAACACGCCTCATTATTTTTTCTTATTAAAAACCATCAAATTAAAACATTTTATTTAATATAAAAATTAAAAAAAATCAATTTTATCCAAAACTCTCGAATTATACCAAATCAAGTTTTAATCCATATTTTAAATTACCCATAATTAATTTAATTAACTAAATTCTCTCATTTAGCTAAACCGAACCGATTCACTCAATAGTGGAAGTTTCCTAGCAATTCTGCCTTTTTCCATTAAGGTGCAGGACAAGATCAGCACAGTCTGATTCAAAAATAATATTTTTAAAACCCTTGTCGAAGGGCAACAACAACTCTTAATATGCAAGCCAAGGCTTCTGCGACACAGGATGAAGCTGAAACAACAAATCGATTCACACCTTCAACAATTTTTCTAGAGATGTCTCGACACATTGCTGCAATACCTACTTTCTTAGAGAAAGGATCAAAGAAAGCATCACAAAAAATTTTAAAAACAACCTTCCTCTAGTGGACTCCAAACAACATAAAAGATCTGAGGAGAAAGTTGCGTGGAAGAAAATATCAGAGATGCCTCTTGGAACTCAGAGAACTCTTTCCAAGATAAATGCCACACATCAATTAGATTACCTAATTTCTTTTGGAAGCATAACATGTTACGCCCCTTCCAAATATTCCAACATACGTAAGCAATATGACTTAGTGAGTCAAGATCCGAGGACTTTTGAAGAGACTCTGTGAGTTGTTTCCACTATTTAACAAACCCTGAAAATCCTTCTTCTTTCAGATAATAACTGAAGTTAGAAGCCCTTCAAACTGCTTGGGCAAAAGGGCAGAAGAAAAGAATATGCTCAATAGTTTCTCTACTTCCCTCTCACTTTAAACAAAAAGGAAGAACATTATTGGACTTGCGGCTTATATTACAAAAAGTAGCAATGGTAATATGTCCAACCTTCCACAAGAACTACCGGATTTTAGGTGGAACTTGTAACTTCTAAATCGATCTTCATAGGTATTTATCCTTTTTCAGGTCATAGCTAGCACTAGGATCACTAGGAGAATTCATATAATTAAGAATAGAGTAATATCTGAAACGTACCAAGTATTGTCCCTTCTTAGTTGAAGGCCAAACAATATGATCTTCACAATTCAGCCCACCCATCTGGATCAATTCAACTGCTCTTCTTTCCTCCTTCGTAAATAGAGATATGAGCTTCGATGATCTTCATTCTATTCTCTCCTCATTAATCAAATGGCTAACACGAAAAAATTATCCTTATGTATTTCTTTCAAATGAAATGGAAGCATTCGGCATAGTAGGCACCTATTTGTCATCCCAAATGTCAATGGATTTTCTATTACCAACATTCCATCTTGAACCTCTTTTAATCGTTTCTACATCGTCCATGATACTTGTCCAAGCCGATGACGGTGATGAGCCTAACTTGGTCGTGAATAAGTTGCCACTCAGAAAGTATAGACCTTTTAAAATCCTGACCCACAAAGCATCCAGATTTTGCAATAGTCTCCAAACTTGTTTTGCAATCAATTCCTTGTTGAAACTTCGGAAATCTCGAAAGCCCATACCTCCAAAATCCTTGCCCTTCACCAGATTATCCCACTTAATCCAATGAATACCACTTCTTGGTTTAGTCGAATTTCTCCCCCAAAATCTTCCAATAAGCTTGTTGAGTTCATCAAGAAAGTTGTCAGGAGAAGAAAACATTGCATTATATAAGAAGGAATCGTCGTGGCAACAACTTTGATAAGGATTTCTATACCTACAAGAGAAAGGAGTTTGCTTTTACAACCTCTAAGCTTTTCCCGAACTCGATCAAGAATAAACTGTAGAACCTCTTTTTTTCCTCTTCCCACATTGAAGGAAGGCCAAGATACATGCTTTTCTTATCCATTTCAGAGATGCCTAACACATTGCCAAGAAGCTTTTGTTGATTAGAATCAATGTTAGGTGAGAAAAAATAGTTGATTTTTCAAACTTAACAGATTGTCATGTCGCCATGAAAAAAGAGTTAATAACCCTCTTAATACTATTACAATTTTCAAAATCATCTTTGGTAAAAATCAAGCAATCATCCACAAACAATAAAGGGCTAAGCATCGAACATCTCCTACCAATTTTGAATCCCGAAAAAGATCCCTTCACGATCTCCTTTTCCACTATCAGGGAAAATACATTAGCAATTAAAATAAAAAGGAAAGGAGAAAGCGGATCACCTTGGCATAGCCCTCTCTTCGGTTTAAAGCTCGTTCCTCTTTCACCATTGATAACAATAGAATGGGAAATTTAGAAACACATTCCATAACCCGTGAAATCCACCATTCACAAAACCACATATTCCTCATAAGTTTGTTAAAGAATATCCAATCGACTTTATCATAAGCTTTAGTAAGATCAAGCTTCAACGCCATAATTTTGTCTCTCCCGCTTCTCCTCCTTTAAATTACGTGAAAAGCCTCATGACCGATAAGAATGTTATCTTGGATTTGTCTTCCACCCACAAAAGTTGATTGAGTCTATGAAATCATATTTGGAAGGTGAACTTTCAGTCTTGATGCCATGATTTTAAAGATAATCTTATATGAGAAATTAGTTAAACTAATAGGTTTATAATGAGCAATCTCCTCCGGTGAGCTCTTCTTCGGAATAAGGACCACATTTGTATTGTTAAGCTCCGAAGGTAACTGTCCTGACAGAAAAAATCTTTCAGCATTTTACACAAATCCATTCGAATAATATCCCAAAAAGAGTGATAGAAACTCCTTGGAATCCGTCGGGTCTTGATGCCTTGTTAGCTCCAAGATTAAAAGCGACATTCTTGATTTCTTCATATGTAACCTTCCTCCTAAGCGACTCATTCATATCATTCAAAATGTACATGGGAACTTCATTCAACACTTCTTCATAGTTAGAGGTCGGATACCTTTGGAATGCACTGATGAAATGGTGTTGAATCATATCTCGAATCTCTATCTCATCCTCCGCCCAAGTACCATCACTTTTTTAATATGTCGATGGAATTTTTACATCTATTTTGCATTGTTGTAGCATAAAAAATTTAGAGTTTCGATCATCGTGCTTGAGCCACTTCACATTTGATCTTTGATGCCAATAAATCTCTTCTTTCTTCCAAATGTCATCCAGAACCTTTTTCAGATTCTGAAAGCAGAAGGTCAAAAATTGCCTCCAACGTTTCACCATTTTGCTAATTTTAGCCCTGTCATTTTTTAGTGAAAACAACCACCTAACGTTTCATTTTTCGTTCAAATTTCACCCTTGTTGGACGAAAACCATTAGTCAACTAACGGTCAACGCTTGAGACTAACGTGGCATATCTACAGGCATGGGGAGATGTCATAGAACTACCACGTGGCACTTTGCTAATGTGGTGATTGGTTGAAATATTTAAAAAATATTTTCTTTAAAAAATAATTAATTAATTTTTTATTTTTTAAAAAATGCCATGTGGCAGTGCCACATCATCTCTCCATGCCCTGTAGATATGCCACATCAGCCTCAGGTATTGACCATTATTTGACTAATGGTTTTCATCCAATAAGGGTGAAATTTGAATGAAAAATGAAACGTTAGGTGGTTGTTTGCACACAAAAAAAGATAGGGCTGAAATGAACAAACGGTGAAACGTTGGAGGCTATTTTTGACTTTTGCAAATTCTGAACTTTCTCCCTAGATTCCGAAGTAAGAGGCCGTTGTTGAATTTCTGCAATTTTCTTGGAAATTTCTTCTGTTGTGATTTTTTTGAAATGAAGGTCTCCTTGCACCACCTCCTCAAATTACCTCTAGATTTTCTTAATTTGAATAACATATCGGAGCATTCCATAACCACTAAGTTGGGTCTTGTATATGAAGATATCTCACACTTGGTACTCATCAATATGAGATATAAATTTTTCTTTTTTTTCTTAACACAATGAAATAGAATATGAAACGATAATTTTCCAACGAGAATGTTTTTCTCTTCTTCAAGCATGTTCTTGATAGGTTGCTCTTTGAAGAAGTCATGTGAAGGTTAATGAGTTTTGTCGGTTCTAATTTCCTTGTCTTTTCGGTTTTTTGTATGTTTTTTTCTGGATTTGTTCTTCTATTTGGAAGTAGTACTATTTGGAGTCGGTTTTTCCTTTTGTTGTGGTTTTCTAGTTATATTGTGCGAGGCGGATAGGGTTTTTAAGAAAGGTTTATCAACAACAGAGGTTAAACCATTAGAGTTTTTTGATGGGTCCAAAATATATCGTATCAAACTATATGTTTCATAGTTACTACCCTTCCGAACTCGATTGAATCTTTCCCCTATTTATGAACAGTTCTGGTTTAGTAGGTTAGTTGGTTCAAAATGAAATTCCTCATTTTGGGTAATCCCCAGACAGTTAAGCTTCTTCGGAACTCACTAAGGGATGCAAATCCATCTGTTTTTTTTTTAATTGAAACTAAATTATAGCCTGATAAGATGAAGAAGGTTCATTGAAATGGCATTAAAGTTAGCTGTCGAGGTCGCAGTGGGGGATTGTATCTGGCCTGGAAACCTGACTATACTATGTCTCTTCGATCCTACTGGATAGGATACGCATATTGATGTTATAATTATGATTCTAACGGATGTCATAGAGATGTACCAGATTCTATGGCTCCCAAGAGAACATAATCCAAGGGCATTGGTTGGTTATCCATGATTTTAATGAAATCTTTTTCTCCTTTAAGAAATAGTGAGAGGCAAATGGTTGGGTTTTAAAGTATTTTGGAAGACTTCCACATACTGAATCTTGGTTATAACGGTTGTTGGTATACCTAGGAGAATAGGACGGGAAAGATTAGATAGAGGTGTGGCCAATGAAGAAAAGAGAGAGATGTTTCATCATTTCACATTATCGCATCTAACCATTCTTTTTTGGACCATTGCTCAATGTTGGTGTGCACAGATTCGCTGGTCTCAGACTCCTATCGTCGACATTTTAAATTCGAGGCTGCCTGGCTTATGGAGGAATTTTATGAATGGGCGGTCAAACTAATTTGGGCCTCTTCATCGGGTAATGTCCCTGACAAACTGTGTACAGTTGGAATTGGTCTTGATAAACGGTTCAATTATATTCGTAGAGTGAAAAAATTATCTATCAAGTTCTTGCAATAAAAACTAGACGCTTTATTTGAGCTTGACCTTACTGATGATGTTTTGGGTGAATAGTGGATTCTAAAGTCGCTCTTAATATTGAATATAACAAGGAAGAATTGTATTGTGAGCATAGAGCAAAAACGAATTGCCTTAAAATGGTGATAGGAATACTGCATTTTTCACCGTAGTGCATGGCAGAGAAAGCACCGTAACAAGATTAATTTTCTGGATGATGATAGTGGAAATTGTTGGGTCACGTTGGTACACCCCATGGCGCAGCGTAAAAATTATCCGACAATTATCACCAGAGATTCATATACGAGGAATGAATAAATAAGGGTGAAGAATTGCCTATTTAAAATCTAGAATTCTGAATTTGGAGGGAGAAGATAGATGTTCAATCACGATTCCACAATGTTTATTCCACAATATTGATTCCTAAGCCGCAACGATAACGCTCCGGCCTCTACGTAGTTAACCCAGTTGAAACGAGCATTTTTACTATTTAAAAGGGAACGAGTATATAAAAACTCTCTTAACTATTTAGAGGGTTTTTCCTAAAAAGCATTAATGACTACTAGATCTCTCATGCTTTTATATAGCATTTGAAATCTTAATTTAACTTATATTAGAATTTCATATATATATATATATATATATATATATTAAATATATATAATCTCAATTCAATTTAATTAGAATTTCAATATATATTAAATATATATAATTCTAATTCAACTTAATTAGGATTTCAATATATTGAATATATATATAATATTAATTTAACTTTAATTAGGATTTCAATATATATATATATATATATATATATATAATCTCAATTCAACTTAATTAGGATCTCAATATATATATTAAATATATATAATTCTGATTCAACTTAACTAGGATTTCAGTATTTATATATTAAATATATATAATCTCAATTCAACTTAATTAGAATTTTAATATATATATATATATATTAAATATATAGAATCCTAATTCAACTTAATTAGGATTTTAATATATATATATATATATATTGATTTAAACCGAATTGTATTATTTATATATTAAAAGAGACATAATTACAATAATTATTTTTCTTTTAATATTTACCCAATAGTTAAATTATATATATCAAATATATATTAATTTAACTAAATTCGTGTAAAACAACTTTGTACATATATAATTCGTTTAATATATGCACATTTCAACTGTAGGTGTGACCCTGTAGGTTCATGTAACGTTAGTAATAAATATTAGAACATTTCTAATATTACAAACAATGAGTAACATCTAGCAATATGTCATTGTCACCTAAGTTACAAGAAATCATGATTCGACATAACATTTTCGTGATTAATTTTATTTATGTATTGCATACTTTTGTCCTTTATATCCAGATTGGACACAAGTCATGGAATGGTCACACTTGTATAGTTTATCTAATATTTCTTGATATCTTGAGTAGACTATTATAAACGAATAACTATGATATCTTATATCAACTTATTCGAGCATGGTCATGCATTTCTAGTCTCACTCAATCAAGTGACAAACGATATTACTCCTATTATGTAGGAGGGACAAATCATATCTTGATCAACCATATTCCACTACATAGATTGTGACATATCATATATTAGACTTTATAGTGTAGTCAGTTGCGACACACGTTTGACCACATCAAAATATGTCACTCATGATGTTGAAATAATGATGATCTCAAGTCTGAGGATCATCCATATAGTTATCACTATGAGTAATGTTGTGACTGTCACATAATAATCCAAGAAACATGCTCATAGAGGGTCAGTTCAGTATGCCATTCACTATTACATACTTATGTATTGATTTTGATATCTCCATGTAAATGACAACACTTTGTCATCAATCAACTACATAATATTCTTAATGCATTATTGTTGTCCATGCCCACAATAATACTCGACTAAGGAGATTTTAGAATAACCATATTATTCTAAGGACTTTATTATAATTCAGTTTATTTATGCACGCGGAATTGTAACTGAAAATAATAATGGCACCGCCTCTTTATGAATAAATAAGGTAAAAACAAATGTTATTTACAATCATCTTATGATTGGTATTTGGGCATACTCTAACAATCTCCCACTAGCACTAAGACCAATCACTCATGTATCTAATAACAAGTGACTTGGTGTGACTATAATGCTTCTACTACGTCAGAGGCTTTGTCAGTGGATCGAAAATGTTATCATCTATTGATACTTTACATATTTCCACATCTTCTCAATCTATAATTTTTCGAATGAGATGGTAACGCATAAGTATGTGTTTGGATCGTTGGTAAGATATGAGTTCTTTTGCTTGTGCGATGACTAAGTTGTTATGACAACGTAGATTTATAAATTCAATATGCTCAACACAACCCCTAGTTCATATATGAACTTCTTGATCCAAACACCATCTTTTGCAACATCACATGCTGCAATATACTCAGTTTTTTTTTTGTTGTGGAAACAACTATTGTATCTTGCTTTGAACATTTCCAGCTCATAATGCCTTCATTAAGGAAAAGCACAAAATCCAATTGCGATCGAGAATCATCCTTATCGGTTTGGAAGCTTGTGTCAATATAACCTTTTATACTTAGCTCTTCCTCACCTTCATACATAAGGAATGTATCCTTAGTTCTTCTTAAGTACTTAAGGATCTTTTTTACTGTAACCCAATGACCTTTATCGGGTTCTACTTGGTACCGACTTGTCATACTTAATGCATATGATACATCCGGACGTGTACATAGCATGGCATACATGATAGATCCAATGGCCGAAGCATATGGAATCTTACTCATGTGCTCTCTTTCTTGAGGCGTTGTAGGACACATTTCCTTTGATAGTGAAATACCCTGTCTCAGAGGTAAGAATCCTTTTTTAGATTCTTCTATACTGAATCTTTTTAGTAATTTATCTATGTATGTATTTTGACTTAGTCCTAGAAGTCGTCTTGATCTATCTCTATAGATCTTGGCCCCTAATATATAGGTTGTTTCACCCCAGGTCTTTTATAGAAAAACATTTTTCTAACCAAGTCTTTACAGACTATAAGTTAGGTATGTCATTTCCTATTATTAGTATGTCATCCACATACATTACCAAGAATATGACAATGCTCCCGCTAATTTTCTTGAAAACACATGGCTCACCTTCATTATTGATAAAACCAAACTCTTTGCTTTTTCTAAATTCGAGAAGCTTGCTTCAATCCATAAATGAACCTTTGTAGCTTGCATATTTTTTCGTCATCTTTTGGATCGACAAAACCTTCAAGTTATGTCATGTACACACCCTCATTTGGTTTTTCCATTAAGAAAAGTGATTTTATTTTCCATTTGCCATATCTCATAAAAATGCAGCTATCGCAAGTAAGATCCGGATGGATTTAAACATAGCAACATGTGAAATGATTTCATCATAGTCTATACCATGAATTTGACGAAAGCCCTTAGCGGACTAATCGCCCTTTGTATGTTTGTACATTACTCTCCATGTAGATTTTCTTTTGAAAATCCACTCACACCCTATGGGCTTAACCCCTTCAGGTGGGTCAACCAAGGTCAAAACTTGGTTTTTTGACATAAAATCCATCTCGAATTTCATGGCCTCTAGACATTTCTCAGAGTCTAGGCCCACCACTTCTTCTTGATAAGTCCTAGGCTCATCTTGATCCATGTAGAGAACATCACTATGCAATGTGACAAGAAATCCATATTTCTTAGGCGCATTGCATTCTCTCAAAGATCTTCATAGTGGTTGTGTTTCCAAAACTGTTGAATATTCCTCAACAACTTGTGGAACTTGTTTTTGTTCAATCTCTTGTTCAATGATATGTGGTTGATCTCTAATTTCATTGAGTTCAATATTCCTCCTTCCTTTTCAGAAAACAAATTCTCTTCCTATGAAGATTCTTGTTTGAGCAACAAACACTTTGTTCTTGGTAGGATTGAAGAAATAATATCTTTTAGTTTCTTTAGGATAACCCACAAAATTACATTTATGAGATTTGGTTCGAGCTTTGTAGACATCTTATGTTTAACATAAGCTTCGCATCCCAAAATTTTCATAAAAACATACTAGGACGTTTTTCGGTCAATATCTCATATAGTGTCTTTTGAACTGATTTATTTGGAACACGATTTAGTGTGAAAGCAGTTATTTTAGCACATGTCCCCAAAAAGAAACTGGAAGATCAACGTGACTCATCATTGATCAAATCATGTCTAACAATGTTCGATTTCTTCTTTTCGAAAACTCTATTTTATCATGGAGTACCAAGAGGTGTGAGACAATCCCACATTCCTTAACAAGCTCACCAAACTCCAAGCTTAAGTATTCTCTTATTCGATCTGATCGAAGAGCCTTAATGCCTTTTCCTAGTTGGTTTTGTACTTCATTTTAAAATTCCTCGAACTTTTCAAGGGCTTCAGATTTATGATGCAATATGTAAATGTACCCATATCTACTGAAGTTATTTGTGAAAGTAATGAAGTATTGAAATCCTTTTCTGGCTTGTGTATTCATTGGTCCCCATAAATCATTATGTATTAATATCAATAAATCACTTGCTCGCTCACTTTTACCATTAAAAGAAGCTTTGGTCATCTTTCCCAATAAGCAAGGCTCACATAATCAAGCTGTTCAAAAACAAATGAATCCAATAATTCATCTTTATGGAGTTTTGAAATGCATTTTTCACTTATGTGACCCAAGTGACAATGCTAAAAATAAGTTTGATTAGAGTCATTTGTTTTTTTATCTTTTTGTATTTATGCTATCAATTGAATTCTCTTGATCCAAAATAGAGAGGTCATTTATTAATTGTGTCACACCATAGAAAACATTATCGAGATAAAATAACAACAATTATTCTTAATAATTATCTCAAAACTAATCTTATCTAAACAAGAAATAGAAATAATGTTCTTTTAGTCAAACTAGACACAAAATAGCAATCCTCTAAACATAAATTAAGTCCACTAGGCAACGATAAAGTATATGTTCTTATAGCTAATGCAGCAAGTCTTGCTCCATTACGAACTCGTAGGTCCACCTCTTCTTTTTCTTAGATTTTTACTGTTTTGTAGTCCTTATACAAATGTAAAAATATGAGAGCCACAACCGGTATCTAATACCCAAGAAGTAGGTGTTGATAAATTAATATCAATAACATATATATTCGAGGCAGACGCTCCGCTTTCATTTGCCTTCTTGACTTTTTCAAGATAAATGGGGCAGTTCCTTTTACAATGACATGTCTTCTTACAATGGAAACATTTTCCTTCAAGTGACTAGTCAATGTATTTTACGTCGTTCAACTTGTCCTTCTCAAGGACCGATCGCAATGATAACAAATTTGTATTTGCCATAATAAGTCTACAACAATAAAATATGAATTTTGAGTATGTTTACCAAGTTTGTTTATAAAAGCTCTTTATACTCCCACTATTTTTATTAAAATTAATAAGCCTCAAATATTAATGTCGAAAATACTTTCTGTAAAGTTTTTCTAGTAGGAAATGATCCAAATTTCACATTCTCTTAAGTCAGTTTTGGCTTTTCTCTTAAGATTATGGTTTATCTAGGTAAGCAACAGTTGCTAATTACATCTCATGTAACTCCTTCATTTGGTGAACAACTCTTGTTCATAGTTATCTTATGATTATCCAAATAACTAACTTTTAGGGTTTTCTAATCATATTAGAGTAACCTAGTTAAGTCTTTAACCAATATTACAACCAACGGATATCACTTGCTCATTCTTCGTGTTTGGCCAAGATAAATACAAGTACCTCGCTTTAGCGAAACCTACATTGTATCGATCTAGACTTTAACGGGGGTTAACATTGGAAAGCAATAAAAGACTTAATATTTTATTGAGGGTTTTTGTTATTATTATCTCGCCATTTAACATTTGATCTTATCAATTAACTAGCATGTGACATATACATTTATTTTATCACATAAATGAAATACAATAAATATGAATGCAATAATTGTAGCCCATATCCTAAGGTGGCCCGTCTCAAGCCAATGGGAGAACCAAATTATTCTTAGGATAAAAACACTTCTCAAGCATCTTTCTGTCGGCCCACACTTCTGTTCCTCATGTCCATGCTTCTTCATATAGATTATAATTTCAAAAACTCGTTTTACATACGAGGGAGTAAGATAAGAAGAGAATTACAATAGAAATAGAGAAAGGCACGACACGCAGGCCGTATTTATAAAACCTTATAAATAAAACTAAATGGGTCATTGGGCTATAACCATGCATTCCAAACACCATACATATTAAACATAATAACGACATGGTTTGTTATTAAGGTCTTACCATATTGTTCCTACGCAATAGTCAAGCCCCTTGCGGGGTTTTAAGAAGACGAAGCCCCTTACAGGGTTTCGATGGGCCCGCAACTACTGGCGGGGTTGTCAATAAATAATCAGCAACGGGAAAATTTTTAAGATCAACATCTTAATTCATGTGTAAAAACCACATGATTTGATAATTTTCATCAACATTATCGCGTTTTTAATCATGTAATATTTCAAACTCTATCGACAAAGATCTTGATGATCAACTTTTAATCATCAATCTTTGGAACATTTTTTAACTGGATTAACAGATTAATCGTGATTGAATAGATTTGCTCATAAAAACATCATATATTCGTTAAATAAATTGAAAAATAACATGTATCTCATTCAATTACATCACCCAAGTAATTCAAACTCGAATCTGTATCGTACAAGTGGCTTTGATACCGATGTTAGGTCATGCTGGTACACCTCATAGTGCAACGAAAAAATTATCTGGCGATTACCATCAGAGATCCATGTACGAGGAACAAATCAGGGTGAATAAAGGTGAGGAATTACCTGTTTAAAATCTGGAATTCTGAATTTGGAGAAGATAGATATTCAATCATGATTCCACAATGTCGATTCCTGAGCCGCAACGATAACGCTCCGACCTCTACGTAGTTCACCCAGTTGAAACGAGCATATAAAAATTATCTAAATCATTTAGAAGCGAACAAGCATATAAAAACTCTCTAAACTATTTAGAGGGTTTTTTTCCAAAAAGCATTAATGATTGATAGATCTTTCATGCCTTTATACAGCCTTTTGTTGAGTTTTAAGGTGCTCGATTCTTTCAACCGATCTTGCTCACCAAGTGGTGGAGAGGTGAATTTATGGGTGAATGTGGTGTGGAAGCTAAAACAAAGATGACACAATGATTTTAGAGTGGTTCAACCTTCTAACCAAGGTCTACATCCACTACCTTATCTTCCCACTAAGGATTTCCAATCAATCCACTATTGATTCGTCCCCTTTTCTAGGCTTAGGAGGAAACCCTCATACACCGATCAAGCTTTCTACCCAAAGCCTTGATCAAACCCTCTTTACAAAAGAGAAAAGATAAGCAAACTTAAATCCATCTAATAGGTATTTGTTTGCACAATTTGCACTCACCCAAACCCTAAAACACTTGAGCAAATTTGACAATTTTGGCTCACTAGTGTTTGTCTATACAAGAATTAACAATTTAAGTACAATGACAATTTTTGATCATTTGTTGATTGACAATTGAAGCATTAACCATATCTTGATGCTTGGAGGTCCCTTTTATACTTCTTGATGAGTTTGTAGCCGTTACTAGCCGTTGGGGTTGAATTGGAGCCGTTGAGGACTTTATTTCCCACCATAAATGCAGTTCTACTGTTGCCCGTATCAAAACGCTCGGACTCGTTTCGATACGTTCTTTAAGTAGAAAGAGCCGTTGCAATCTGATGAGCATCCATATCGAAACGCCATGGGCCGTATCGAAACGCTAGGCACCGTATCAGAAAGCTCTGCATTTAAATGTTAGTTGGAAAATAGCCGTTGGGGTTTATGACCGTTGTGGTCGATGCCACGTCATAGCCCGTATCGAAACGCTGGGCAAAATTCTCATCCAGGAAAGGCCCGTTTTGATACCAGTATCGAAACGTTTTTGCTACTGGAATAACCCGTATCGAAACACCTAAGGGTGTTTCGAAACACCTGGATGGTTTTGTGTAGTTTTGCTTTTGAAAACATGTAAAACCCTTTTGAAAACATCCTTAAACATAGTTTCAAGTTATTTGGACTTTGGAAATAGTTTTGAATTCTTTTTAAATTAGTCCAACACATTTTTCAATTATTATATCAAAACATTAGTTCTACACCTTTGAAATCCTAATTTAACTCATATAAGGATTTTAATATATATATTAAATATATATAACTAGTTGAAACCAGCAAATTTTCGATGGTGGCACAAGAGAAGGGAGACGGCGGAGCGAGGGGTTCTAACCCACGGAAGGCTTGAGGACGGGTCTGGACCCTCTTTGTCTACAATCTACCGGATCAATTACATTGGAAGGGGGCGTGGCAGGTATTCGATCGCCATGGAGTGGTAGTGGATGTCTTCATCCCCATGAAACGATCCAAAGACGGTGCGAGGTTTGGGTTTATTAGGATGGAGTCGAAACAGGATGCAGAGAGGGTTATTGAGAGATTTGATGGCTTTCGCCTCTATGGATCACGAATCCGGGTGTCAATGGCTAGGGATAGTGGAAGCGAGCAGTGAAAAAGAAAGAGGATGAAGGGCAATTCATTTACTTCAATTAACGACGAGAGGGGTGTAAGACCTAAGGAGGCAATTCGATCAACCCAGTACGTGGGGAGGACAGACAGAGGAGGACAATCCGCAACGTCGAAAAATCAGGGGACATATAAACAAGTATTGGGAATTGTTGACATTGAAAAAAGGCAGATTTTGGAATTATGTGCACTAGGTTTTTGTCGAAAACCTTACTCAATTGAGGAATTGGCTCGTGAATTTCACCGAGAAAACATCAAGGGACTATCCGTGATGCGAGTCACAGGTTCCACGGTATTATTGATGTTTGATAATTGCGCAATACGCGAGTCGACGATGAAATCAGGAAGATTACAGCCATGGTTAGAAAATGTCGTGGAGTGGTCATCGTCAATGGCAATCCCAAATCGTCGAGCATGGATTTCTTTGTGCGGATTGCCAATCCATTTATGGTCGGATGCTACATTCAGGAATATAGCGAACTTGTGGGGTGAATTAGTGCGGGTGGATGCGGATACGATGGCACCATCGTCATTTGAGAGAGCGAGGATTCTCATAGAAACGGATTGGTTGTACTTAATTAACGAAGTGGTAGAACTAAAGGAGGGGGATTCGACTTTCATGGTCCGTATCACTGAAGTTGAGGAGGGATTTCGGAGGAATTGTGGGTGTAAGTGTGACTCGGGTTCATCCTCCGACAATGGAGGTACGTCAAAGGAGGAGGATATCGAATGGAAGTCAAACTCCATGTTTGAACAAGATTCTGATTCGGATGCAGCCATAGTTCCGAATTCAATTGAGAAAGAACAAGTGGTCGCAGACTCAATTGATACTCGTCGTGTCAAAAATTTCATTGACCACATGTGGGAGGATAATACTAGGAAGGATGATAGGGTGAGATCATTGGATAATGCGAGTGATGAGGATCAATTGGTCATGGTGAATAGAGATCTAGAGGTGTCGGTGCCATGCGAAGCTAGCTTGAGAATGGATGAGATAGAGAATGAGCCAAAAGCTGGGAGAGCTGTGTCATCACCATTATTATTACACGAGAGGGGATGTGAGGAGGAGTCTTTAGGCATGTTAAATCGTGAAGGAGGAGAATTATCGATAGAGTAGGAACGGTTTATGGTTGATGAGATTACAATTGAGGGAGGGAATACTGGTTTGCCGGCAGCAATGGGAGATAATTTGGGTGCAGGTTCAGATCGAAGACAAGAGAGGCCACAGGGTGGGGACAGCAAGGTAACTAAAGCCAGCCTTGTGGAGGTGAATGGGGAATTAAGAAGAGTTCGACTCCTATCGGAACTCAACCCAGCTCCTACAATAGTGGAGTCACCGACAAAGTCTAAGATTATGAAGAGAGGCCGTGGCCGTCCAAAGAAAATTAGAGAGGAGGAAAAGATACAGCCAATTGCGATAGCAAACGGATCCTTGTCGGATTCTGACTTCATTTGTCGCAAGCAACCAATTTTTCGCGAAGCCGAAGAAACAGCAAGGGTGGGAAATCTGATTGGGGTAGTGACAGTGGGTAGGGAGGACGAAGTTATTCAAGACATCGCGCGGTTATTGGAGGCGCGAGAGACGTCGAAATAGCGAAGTATGCGGTTGTTGTCGTGGAATGTTCGGGGTCTTGGAGCAGCGGCGAAACGACGTTCTATCGGACGTGTTCTTCGACAACAACAGTGTGGTATGGCTCTCTTTCAGGAAACAAAAATGGAGAGCATTACCGAGAGGTTAGTTCGCCAATTGTGGTTTTCCGACTCATTTTCTTTTTTATGTGCTCCGTCGGAGGGAAGATCGGGTGGGGTTCTATTGATATGGGATCCGATTAGCTTTAATGTTTCTTTCTCGGAAGTGCGAGGGAATATGATTGTGGTTGTGGGTACTTGGGTAAGAGAGGAATGGAATTGTGGCATCATAGGAGTATATGCGCCGTGTGGGGTTTCGGATCAGGCGAGTTTTTGGGATGGCATTCGAGAGGTGGTAAACTCTAGGAATATTGAATGGTGTGGGGGGGATTTTAATGTTGTGAGGTGTGTGGAGGAGCGACGGGGGAGCGGAGCTGGTTATCCGGGTATGAATTTGTTTTGTGAGACTATAGAACAACTCGCGTTGATCGATGTTCCAATCAAAGGAACCTTGTTCACGTGGTTTGGACCAGAGGGACGATGTAGTCGATTGGACAGGTTTTTAGTTTCGGACGGTTGGATCCAGCGATTCGTTTCGTTAGTAATTCTCCATCTCTCGAAGGAGCTATCGGATCACTCGCTGATTGTATTGGTGAGCGAATTGGAGGATAGTGGACCTAAGCCGTTCCGTTTTGTGAATGCATGGCTATCTAATTTGCCTCTTCTAGAGAAGGAATGGCAGCAGCTTTCTTTCGGAAGGGAGGGTCGAACAATAAGCGAGAAATTGAAGGAGCTGAAGCAGATTCTAAAGGGCTGGAACCGGTCAGATTTTGGGGATTTGGACAAGGAGTATGGGAGTTTAACAAAATAGATTGATGATTGGGATGCTAGGATAGGGGACAAGGAAAGGACACCGATCGAGGAAGAGGTGTACAGGAAGTTGCATTCTAGGCTGTGGAAAGTCGCCAGCATGCGAGAATCGTTTTGGCGTCATAAATCAAGAGCATTATGGTTAGCGAAAGGCGACCGAAATACATCGTTCTTTCACAAATCAACGAAAATCAGACAAGCCCGGAATTTGATTAGAGGTATTCAGTTTGGGGACGAATGGGTCACAGAGCCGAGGCGTTTAAAAATTATGTTAAAAGCAGCCTTTACTCGACATTTTGGGAAGCAACCGGGTGGGGGTGTATTAATGCCGGATGTAGCATTTGAACGTATTACGGAACAGCAAAGTGCTAAGTTGGAACGGCCGTTTTCGATGGAGGAAGTGAAGAAGGTGTTGTGGAGTAGTTAAGGTGCGAAAGCACCGGGTCCGGACGGTTTTCCCTTTGAGTTCTTTCGCAAAGGATGGGAATTTGTGCGTGAGGACTTAATGGCATTCATGGGGGAATTTCACACAACGGTCCGTTTGCCGCGGGGCTACAATTCCACTTTCGTTGTGCTCATAGCAAAGAAAGTTCATCCACGTGAGTTGGGGGATTATAGGCCTATTTGTTTACTCAACTCGGTATACAAAATTATGGCCAAATGTTTAGTGCGTCGCCTTCAAGTAGTGCTACCAAAGATTGTTAGCGATGTTCAATCAGCTTTTATATCCGGGAGGCAAATTCTAGATGGAATTTTACTTGCCAATGAAGTGATTCATTCGATGAAGTCTTCGAGGGAGGTTCTTGGCAGCTATGTGCTGAAGCTTGACTTTGCTAAGGCATACGATTGCATTGATTGGGGCTGCTTGAAGACAATCCTTGTGCGCATGGGCTTTGGGGAAGTATGGTGTCGGTGGATATCGGAGTGTGTGGAGACGGCGAGGTTGTCAGTTCTGCTTAATGGCAGTCCTACGGAGGAGTTCCCAATGAGGAGGGGGCTGTGACAAGGTGATCCTCTTTCGCCCCTCCTCTTTGTGATTGTGGCCGAAACTCTTCATCTTTATTTGGTGAATGCGGAGCGTAGGGGTTTGATTGCTGGATTTCGTATGGTAGGGGATGTATCGATCTCACATTTACAATTTGCGGACGATACGGTTTTATTCATCCGAGGGGATGTAGAGATGGCTCACAACTTGAAGCGAGTTCTCAGTTGCTTCGAACTCACAACTGGGCTGAAAATTAACTATGCTAAATCATGCTTGATTGGCATTGGAATGGATGAGGTGATAATTGAGGATGTGGGACGGGTGCTAGGCTGTCCTAGGGGGACATTACCGATGAAGTATTTAGGGATCCCTATCGGCTTGAGTCCGCGTGGTGTAGAAGTTTGGAATCCGTTGATCCAAAGATTTCGTCAGCGTTTAGCGGGGTGGAAACGAGATTCGCTCTCCTTTGCGGGGCGACTTGTATTGGTTAATTTGGTACTTTCGGCGCTTCCAGTGTATTATATGGGCGTCTTCATGATCCCAAAGAGGATCGTTCTGAAACTTGATCCCATTCGGTGGAATTTTTTATGGGGTGGAAAGGAGGAGAGAGCGAAATTGAGTAGAATGGGTTGGGAAATTGCTTGTAAACCGAGACGTGTGGGTGGTTTGGGTGTCATAAATCTTCATACTCGTAATTTAGCATTGTTGGCGAAGTGGGCATGGAGATATGCCGAAGCGAATGGTTCTTTATGGAGGAGGATTATTGATGCCAAATACGGAACCGAGGTGCCTAATTGGAGACTTCATCAGCAAGGTAGGAGATCGATGTCGGCTATGTGGAAGCATATTGTGGATGTTCAGCAAAATGAGGTCGTGGCACGCTTCATGAATACATCGCAATTCTGTTGGATTATAGGGAATGGCGAGAGCGTGCTGTTTTGGCACGATTGCTGGTGCTTACCCGAACCGCTGAAGTTAGCTTTCCCACGACTTTATGGGTTAGCAAGAGATAAGTTGGTGTGTGTCGGTGAGGTGCTGGGGCTGTCCTTGGCTAAATGGGGCTGCTATTTCCGACGTGCGTTGAGGGTATTTGAGGGGGGATATGCTTCACGAGATGGTGGGATGCATGCAGGGGTACGAGTTGCGCCATGGTGTGCTTGACCGTTTCGTTTGGATTAATGCGCCATCGGGTGAGTTTTCGGTACGAGCTTTGCATAAGCTAATGATATCATTTGGGATGTCAGACATGTCAGACGTCTCTTGGCCGTGGTGGCTCCCTGTACTACCTAAACTGCACTGCTTTCTTTGGTTCCTTGTAATGGATCGGCTGCCAACCTTGTCCATGTTGGTTGCTCGTGGTGTAGCATTGGGTGACACTTCGTTACGTTGCCGGTTTTGCGGGGATGGAGTGGATGAAGCGAACCACATCCTATGGCACTACTCTTTAGCGTGGGAGGTTTGGGGGTGCTTTTTCGCGTGGTGGGGAGTAAGTGTGACGCGTCCGCAACAGGTGCGTGACTTCCTTTTAGCTAGTTTCCACAGCTTTTTTACAGGAGATGTGCGTGTGTAGTGGCTTATAGGCTGCTCTAGTGTGTTGTGGTCATTGTGGTTAGCGCGGAATAATTTAATGTTTCAGAACAAGAGTGCGTCGGTTGAGGGGTTTTGTTTTCTTAATTAAATTGCGATCCTTTCACTGGACGCGGGTGAGATTCGATACGGTGGATATTAGGGAAGCAGCTTGGTGGGACTGCCCTCTTTTTTGCGTTAACAATGCACGGGGTAACCAGTCGGTTAGGGATGTGGTGGAGTGGTCTCCGCCGTGGAAGGGAGTGTGGAAATTTAATGTCGATGGTGCAACTCGGGGGAAGCCGGGGTTGGCGGGGTGTGGGGGAGTGCTTCGCGACTGGGAGAGTAGAATTAGGGGATTGTTTTCTGGTCCAATTGGTGTGGCGGACTCGAATGAAGCCGAGGTTCAGGCGATAGCTTTTGCCCTAAAGATGTTGAGGGAGTTGCCTCGGGGGGGGGGGGGGGGGGGGAGTCGGTCATCATTGAATCCGATTCGAATGTGGCCCTTGCGTGGATTTAAGGAGGTGAGAGCTGACCTTGGCGGTTATGGCGATGGTTCTTTCAGATTGACGATGCTTGTGAGGATTTGCCGGGGGTATGCTTCTCGCATGTCTTGAGGGAGGGGAATCAAGTGGCGGACTCCCTTGCGAAAGGGGGTGTTGATAGAGTGTCTTGGTTATGGGTTCGACCTTGATCTGAGTCGTGTTGGTCCTTGTATTACACAACTAATGGTACTCTTTTCCCCCACTTAGGCTTAGGGGGGTTTTTAACGAGGCTATTAGTTGTGCTTTGTATGATTTTTTTCTTCAATAAAATCATATTGCTGATAAAAAAAATCCAAATTCAACTTAATTAGGATTTCAATATATATATATATATAATCCTAATTCAACTTAACTAGGACTTTAATATTTATATATTAAATATACATAATCTCAATTCAACTTAATTAGGATTTTAATATATATATTAAATGTATATAATCTCAATTCAACTTAACTAGAATTTTAATATATATTGATTTAAACCGAATTATATTATTTATATATTAAAAGAGACATAATTAAAATAATTATTTTTCTTTTAATATTTACCCAATAGTTAAATTATATATATCAAATATAAATTAATTTAATTAAATTCGTGTACAACCAATTTATACATATATGCTCATTTTAACTGTGGGTGTGACCTTGTAGGTTCATGTAACGTTAGTAGTAAATATTAGAACATTTCTAATATTACAATGAGTGACATCTAGCAATATGTCATTGTCATCTAAGTTACAAGAAATCATGATTTGACATAACCTTTTCATGATTAACTTTATTTATGTATTACATCATTTTGTCCTTTATATCCAAATTGGGCACAAGTCATGGAACAGTCACACTTGTATAGTCCATCTAATATTTCTTGATATCTTGAGTACACTATTATAAATGAATAATTATGATATCTTATATCAACTTATTCAAGCACCATGCATTTCTAGTCTCACTCAATCGTGTGGCCTACGATATTACTCCTATTACGTAGGAGGGACAAATCCTATCATTATTAACCATATTCCACTACATAGATTGTAACATATCCAATATGAATCTTTATAGTGTAGTCAGTTACGACACGCGTTTGCCTATATCAAAATCTGTCACTCACGATGATGAAATAATGATGATCTCAAGTCTGAGGATCATACATGTAGTTATCACTATGAGCAATGTTGTGACTGTCACATAATAATCTAAGAAACATGCTCATAGCGGGTCAGTCCAGTATGTCGTTCTCTAATACATACTTATGTATTCGTTTTGACATCTCCATGTCAATGACAACACTTTGTCATCAAACAACTACTTATTAGACTTAATGCATTATTGTTGTCCATGCCCACAATAATACTCGACTAAGGACGTTTTAGAATAACCATATTATTTTAAGGACTTTATTATAATTCAGTTTATTTATGCATGCAGAATTGTAACAGAAAATAATAATGGCAATGCCTCTTTATGAATAAACAAGTTAAGAACAAATGTCATTTACAATTATCTTATGATTGGTCTTTGGGCATACTCTAACAGAAACCGTAGAGAAATGAAAGTGGACTAGGAATATCTTCTCAAACTTGTGTATCAAAATATAACTCTTCTTTTATTATTAGTTGTGTAACTTTATTATTGGTCGAAATTAGTTGATTTCTTTTTATGTGATTTTAAATTATTTACTTCCAAGGAAAAAATTAAACTTCTTAATAATATCAACAAGTGTTGGGTGCATTGTTAAGGAACATTACACTCCCAAGGAGGGACAAATCATATCTAGCAAGTCCAATCCTTGGAGATGATATTGTTGGGAGGGGCAGCCACGCACCCTAAACAAGGACCGTAAAACAAACATGCATATTACCAAAAAAATTAAACCTAATAATAATAGTATAAAAATTTATAATTAAATTATGTCAAATTAAAATAGGGCGGTTGAATTTCAAGTTTCAATATAGTACAGAGTAGGGGTGAATACTCAATCTAGCCGAGTAAAAAAATTTCGAGTTACTTGTATTGATGAGTCTTATTTTATAACTCAAGTTTTATTTATAAAAAATTCAAGTCAAATTTATGAAATTCGATTTAAGTCAAATTATTCGATTTTCTATTCAAATCTAATTGTAAACATTTATAATGTATTTAAGTTAATTGACCAATAGTTAATTGACCAATTTAAGTTTCTATTCAACACAACTTAGAACAAATGGTTAAAGATATTTTTTGACAGTCAATCTATTCCCCTAAGTCCTGAGTTCTAATCCCAGTAGGAGGGGGCTAAATGCATAAATTCTACATAAATCCAAACTTCAACTTAAATACTACGATATGAATTTTCCAAGTAGTAAAGGATGATGTATTTCATTCAAGTGGGTCAAATTTGAGCACTATATGCGCACGGTGTGTACCTTATTAAGTAGCTAAAAAATTAAATAAATACTACCTTGTAATCGGGTTATTTTGGCAGATAATCCATTTTGGGGGATTAATTAGGGATATAGGGGAGTTTGGGGGATATTTTGGCATCTAGGCCAAAATCTACAAGACCACGCCACCCCCTTATGGCGTGGTCACTTTTTAGCCCAACCTCGCCATAAGGAGGTGGCGAGGTGCTTGATGGCTCACGTCTAGCTGGTTGCTCGGCTCGAGTGGTGGCTGGTGGCTGGTGGGAAGGGTGACCTCGCCATAAGGAGGTGGCGAGGTCACATGGGCCATGCATTCTACGTGAAGTGCATGCTATCCATGCATGGTTAAAATAATTTAGGGGTTAGGTAAATGTTTAGGGTTTAGGGTTCGGGGCTCATTTACGGTTTAGAGGCGAGGTCACATGGGCCTACATGGTTAAAATAATTTAGGGGTTAGGTAAATGTTTAGGGTTTTGGTATTGGTTTAGGGTTTAGGGTATGTGTAGGGTTTAGGGTTCGGGGCTCATTTGCGGTTTAGAAGTTTCTAGGCGGATCTTTTTTTACGTTAATTTAAATCTAATATAAATTTAATATAATTTGATTGTAAAAAATTCAATCATGAATTTTCATTTAACTTTTTTCCAATTTAATTTTTTTTGTGAAAATAAAAATGAAGAATCTTTTAACAATACATACATAAATATTTTACAGACAAAATTTAAACTCGTATATTAATAATACATATATATTTTATAGACAAAGATGAAGATTAATATTTGCCGGGTTTTAAATTTGAATATTTTTAGGTTTTGATTTTTTTCATTTCATGTGTTTCAAAATTTAAAAAAATCTTTTAAAAATTATTTAGATAGGAATTCAATTGAATTAATTGTTTAAATCGATTTAACCCTAATACCAGTCAATAATTCGAATATTTTTTCATTAGTTCGAATATGAACTGTAAAAAAGTAAAGGTTAATTAATTATTTTAGTTCAATTAATAATTTTTTTTGAATATGTTACAATTTTGTGGTGCATAGGTTGTGTAAATTAAGTTTTACAGGAGCCTGCATATTTATAATGTAAATTTAAATTACTAAACATAAACACTAAAATAGTAAACCTTAAACTCTAAATTTTAAATAATAACCATACATCCCTAAGCCCTAAAACTCTTTCTCATTTATATTTAAAAAATTTAGTATTATAATTTTTCATTTAGAGTTTGCAAAAATTTCGTTTATCTATAAAGTTTGAAATTTATTTCAAATTCAATTCCGATCAAAACCATAGATTATATAATTTTTATATGCAACCATACCAGCACACACAAGATGGATTCAAATATATTTTTTTAGAGTGAGTACATATCAAATTTCAAAACCTCAAGGTGAACACAATTCATAAAGATTAAAAAAATATGAAGGACTGATTCATAAATGTTAAAAAAATTAAAATTAAATATGTGGGGTTTAAAAAGATGATATCTAATGAATTTAAGTTTTTTAAATTTCAAACCCTAAACCCGTACACAAATAAATGTTGGAGATTCTGCTCTTTCACAATAAAAAACACTTTAATTCTAAAACATAAAAATATAAAAAAATATTTAAAAAAACACTCAATTTTTAAAACGTAATAGAAATAATTTACAAACAATTAAATAAATATAATCTATTTCCTACGGGTCCTTGGTAACACCTGCCGGTGGAAGGATGATGTTTGATCGTACCGCTCCGGGGGGGGGGGGGGGGGGTGAACTTGTCTTCGTTCTTGAATCGGAGTCTACTCATCGTTGTCACATTGGTCGCCATTCATTTGCATAGAAGGTGGAGTATTATACATACCTTGCAAATCTAATGGCGAGCTACTGATCGTGGTAGTCGACAACAAGGATGTCATAGTACCAACAGTCATACCTTCCCCATGGAAAGGTGTTTGAGGATACTGAAATTGTGGAATGTATCCTTCATCATTGTTGTAAGCAGACTGATAAGATGAGCTTTCTCCAAACTGTGGTTGAGATTGGTCCGAAGAATACAAACTTGTTGAACCCTCCAAGTTTGGTTGATGAGAGCTCTGACCAAATGCGTACGATAGTTGTACACATCTTGAGCACCGTGGATCTTGAAGCCATTGATTTGCCTCTTCAAGAGGTACTATGAACGGTTTTTCATTTGATGAAAACCACGAATAGTACTCTGAATTAAAGTCAAAATCATCGGCTTGAATTGGACTCAAGTTGGCATCCCAATGCCTCCGTCTTTCCCGCCACAGTTGGATGAACTCCGCTTGCTTCGCAATCCAATTCTCGTTGAATCGACCCCTATGAACAGTATGAATTTGTTGCGGTAGAGCTCTAGGAATGGGTTGATGGTAGTTAAACTGCCGCAACACTCTGTCAGCGCAATGAAACTCAACAATAGAAAAATGTATCAAAGGCACAACCGCACCCCACATTGATGACATTTGCCGGAAATTTAGCGGTATAATGTCCCAGATCGTGGTAGTCACGTACGGCTGCCAAAAGAACTGCAAAACACAATTATTAATATGCATACACAAACAAACAAACATGTTACTTTAATAAATTACAAAACCAAAATAAAAGCCAAAAAATAAAATTATGATACATGATATTTCCCTATTGTTTGGATTTTTAGTCTTGTTCCTCTGACAGTGTTGTGCACCACACCCGCATTTGTCATCCTATGTCTCCATCTGTCAAGATTTAAAACATATATTTCTAAGTCTTTGCAGAAAAAAATTAATCAATAAAATTAATATACAATTGTAATCACAATATTAGTACCTTCCAACAAGCGGAAACTCCATCGGTACTTCTACAATTGGCGTTAGATAAGGCAGTCTATGCCATGCCCAGGACTGCAATAAGATTTGGCATCTACCCATATCTGTTAACTTTCTCGAACCATACATTATTGAAACTATGCACATTTCATGGTACAAGAATGCCAATATTGCAGATCCCCAACTGTATGTAGAAGTTGTGTCAAAATTTTCCAAGAACGGCAGATACTGAGTGTGAACCATATTACCAGATGTATCTGGCATCAATACCCCGCCAATAAGTTGGAGTATATACGCTCGAGTTGCACACTCAAGTTCTCGGTCATCAGATTCATCTGTTAAAATAAATTCTCGTTGCAACCAAGAAATCTTGATACAGAGACCGTCCACACAATCTGAAGGAGGAATTTTGTCCAGATACTGCAAACAAAGTTCATCTGCTAGACGGCTATTCTGTCTAACCACAGGCTTCCCATTTGTTGGCACACCAAGTTGTAGTGCTACATCCTCCAAAGTTATTGTGCATTCACCAAATAGAAAATGAAATGTGTGTGTCTCTGGTCTCCACCGTTCAATCAACGCCGTAATCAATCCAGGGATAATTTTAAATCCACGGAGAAATGAAGCATTATAAAAACCTGAACGCTGCAGAAAATAAACTATGCGTTCATCAGCTTCCTTAATATTCGGTCCTCGACGCCGGATAGTATGCTCTACACCCTATAAATATAAAAAAACCGTAAATAAAGAAATTTTAAATCATAAATTATAGTAGTAAATAAAAAAAATTACACGATCCCAACTTACCCCCTCTTTGTGAATATGAGAGGAAATGTGCTCGTGGTCACGGTACAACAAAACTCTTTCGGAATCCATTCGAATATAAAAATCAGAAAATATGATTTGTGCTAAAACTCTGTAATTTCAACAACAAAAATTTTCTCTTCTCCCTTCTCAAGTTGCAAAAATACACTGCATCTATCGAATATTTATAGGGGTAGGAACAAAAAAAAAGCTTTAATTATTATATGCCATGCAGCCGTGTCAGAGGGCATGTGACCACGCCATAAAGACATGGCGAGGTCACTGTGTGTTCACGGGCTGGTGGCCGTGCGTCAGAGGAGCAGTCTGCCTCTTGCAGGGGGACAGGGTTTAGGGGTTGTGACCACGCCATAAGCACATGGCGTGGTCAGCTTTATTCACGTGGGTGGGTTTGGGGTTGGCATGCATGCATGCATGCAGGGTAGGGGTGGCAAGGTTTAGGGTTCATGGGGTGGCAGTCTGCCTCTTGCAAGGGGATAGGGTTTAGGGGCTGTGACCACGCCATAAGCACATGGCGTGGTCAGCTTTATTCACGTGGGTGGGTTTGTGGTTGGTATGCATGCATGCAGGGTAGGGTTCACAGGGTGGCAGTTGTGACCACGCCATAAGCACATGGCGTGGTTGTGGGTGGGTTCACGTGGGTGGGGTTGGCATGCATGCATGCAGGGTAGGGGTGGCAGGGTTTAGGGGTGGTAGGGGTGGCAGGGTCGGGTAGGGATTAATATATTTGATATAGTATTAATATTTGTAAAAATATTCCATGTTAACTTTTAGAGTTTGTGTGCAAAAATATTCAGAATTTTTTTTCATCTATATATTTAGTTTTGCCACTTGAGAAGGGAGAAGAGAGAAGATAAAATTTTTGATATTGAAAATTTGAGAGAGTTAATCACAGTTGTTGGAGCATATTGTTTTGTTCGATTACTTCAAATTTTTCAGAGAATGAGTTCATCAACAAATTGGGACACCGAACCCTTAGTCAGTCGTTTTGGCGAATCACTTGAGAACTTCAGTGATGATGAAGAAAATATTGTTCCTATGGAAGATGACAACGTACGGTTACTCGACATAGATGATGTTGAGGCTATTATGGCAGATGTGTCAATGGGTAACGATATTGATGTTGAAGATGATGTTTGGGCCGCGGCTGTTGCTAAGCTCGGGTTGGGAAATAACCAGCCAGCTTGGGGTTATGTTCAACCGGAGCCCGAACAAGCGGAACCAGTTTATCAAGCATATAAAGCTCCAGCAGCTCGTATGTATGAGGTCGACTATTCTGCAATGCACGATGCTGAACATCAAGCTCATGTGTTTGGTTCTTCATCGCATTCCGAGTTTGGAGAATTGGTATTGAGAGCTGAATTTGACACAAAAAAAGCTGCCCAGTTGGCAATTCAAGAGTACTGCGTCAAACGCCATACATCATGTATTGTTAACGAGTCCAATCAAACTACATATTGTGTAAAGTGTATAAATTGGAAGAGCAACTGTCATTGGTGGGTAAGAGCTTCATACAAGAAGAGGACTGACAACTGGGTGGTGACACGGTTCATTGGTGAGCACACCTGTTCGAATAGAGTTTTATCCCAAGATCACATTAATTTAAACTCCGATCTAATTTGTGTTTACACTAAGGGATTGGTGAAACAGAACCCAAGAATTTCGATTGCAGTCTTAGTGGCATCAATCCAGGGTCTTCTTGGATATAGTCCATCTTACTACAAGGCGTGGATGGCAAAGCAGAAGGCGATGTCGCAAGTGTATGGTGATTGGGATACCTCATATAATGAGCTACCAGCTCTTTTACAAGCAATGCAAATATTCATCCCAGGAACTCAGGTGGAATACGAAACAAAGGTCGCGGTCAACGCACAAGGCGAAATACTCCGTGGTAAAAGAATATTCAGTAAGTTGTTTTGGGCGTTCAATGCGTGCATCGAAGGGTTTCCATTCTGTAAACACATGATTCAAGTGGATGGTACTTGGCTATATGGGAAGTACGGTCATATATTACTCGTGGCAGTTGCACAAGATGGAGACAGTAATATATTCCCAATTGCCTTTGCCATTGTTGAAAAAGAAGACGCAGAAGGATGGGAATTCTTTTTGAAGCATCTACGCAACCATATAGTGAAGAAAGGTGGGATTCGCATGATTTCTGATAGAGGGACTGCGTTGTTATCAGTAATTGACAGAGATAACAGTTTATGGAAGCCTCCACATGCATATCCAGCCTATTGTATCCGGCATATTGCGTCAAATGCGAAGCAACGTTTCAGAAACAATCAAATCCGAAGTGAGATTTATAACGCGGGTAAGTTCTTATTTGTTGTTTATAAAAAAATAGTTAATATAAATCTTTTAAACTGATCATGTTGACTTATTTAATTTCTTTTTAATAGGGTACGAACTAGTTCAACCAAAATTTGTCTCGAGGATAAATAGGTTGAAGCGGTATGGTCCAAATGTTTTTGATTTTGCAAACGACATACCCATAGAAAGATGGGCACAAACATATGATGAAGGTCGACGTTATGGCCATATGACAACGAACCTTGCAGAGGCTATAAACGCAGTGCTTAAAGGAACACGTCATCTCCCAATTGCAAGCATTGTGTGGGAGACTTATTTCAGATTGGGTAAAGTGTGGGCCGACAAAGGCCAGAAAGTGAACGCCCGAATAAACAACGGGTTCAGTTGGTCTGAAACCCCACAAAAAAATGCTCGAACTTCAAGCCAAAGCCACCTCTATGAGAGTCAGAATATTCGACCCAGATGGTTATCAATTTACGGTCGAAGCTAGGGTCTGAGGTGAGCACAAAATGTACACTATAAACCTTGCTCGGAGATGGTGTGATTGTGGTGCATTCCAAGCATTTAGATACCCCTGCTCTCACGCACACGCCGCATGCTTGACTTTCTGTCTCGACCCTTATGAATTTGCGGATCAATGTTATAAGCTGGAGAATATTGCAAATATTTACAGAAATCAGTTTAACACGATCCCGAACAAAGACTATTGGCCGGTAGAGCCAATATACGAAGAATGGTTACCAAATCCAGAGCTTCGTAGAAAGTTGAAGGGTCGACCGAAGTCCACTCGAATTCATACGAATATGGATGATGCGGAGAATAATAGAGAGGGGGAGTTCTAGTTAAGCATTGTACTCTTTGTAGGGCACCGGGTCATAATAGAACCAAATGTCTGAACAAACACAATCTTTCAAACTATCATGTCGGACCATCAAACTAATGTAATTTGCAATTTGTGTTAATGCAAGTACTTTTTTTTATCTCCTTCAATTTTGCAATTTGTGTTTAAGTAATATATTTTACAGAAAAATAAATATTTGAATATTCAAACTAAGCCTTCCTTTTTTACAGTTATTAATTGAACTAAAATAATTAATTAACCTTTACTTTTTTCAGTTCTTATTCGAACTAATGAAAAAATATTCGAACTATTGACTGGTATTAGGCTTAAATCGATTTAAACAATTAATTCAATTGAATTCCTATATAAATAATTTTTAATTTTTTAAAAAAATTTTTGAAACACATGAAATGAAAAAAATCAAAACCTAAAAATATTCAAATTTAAAACCCCGACAAATATTAATCTTCATCTTTGTCTATAAAATATATATGTATTATTAATAGACGAGTTTAAATTTTGTCTGTAAAATATTTATGTATGTATTGTTAAAAGATTCTTCATTTTTATTTTCGAAAAAAAAATTAAATTGAAAAAAGGTTAAATGAAAATTCATGATTGAATTTTTTACAATCAAATTATATTAAATTTATATTAGATTTGAATTAACGTCCAAAAAGATCCGCCTAGAAACATCTAAACCGCAAATGAGCCCCGAACCCTAAACCCTACACATACCCTAAACCCTAAAGCAATACCAAAACCTTAAACATTTACCTAACCCCTAAATTATTTTAACCATGCATGGACAACATGCACTTCACGTATATTGCATGGCCCATGTGACCTCGCCTCTAAACCGCAAATGAGCCCCGAACCCTAAACCCAACACATACCCTAAACCCTAAACCAATACCAAACCCCTAAAACATTTACCTAACCCCTAAATTATTTTAACCATGCATCTAGACCATGTGACCTCGCCACCTCCTTATGGCGAGGTCACCATTCCCACCTACATGCAGGGTACGTAAATAGCATGGTTCATGTGACCCCGCCACCTCCTTATGGCGTGGTCACCCTTCCCACCAGCCACCAGCCACCACTCGAGCCGAGCAGCTAGTTAGACGTGAGCCATCAAGCACCTCGCCATAAGGAGGTGGCGAGGTTGGGCTAAAAAGTGACCACGCCATAAAAGGGTGGCGTGGTCCTGTAGATTTTGGCCTAGATGCCAAAATATCCCCAAACTCCCCTATATCCCTAATTAATAATTCAAAATGAATTATCCCCAAAATAACCTCTTGTAACCGCACCATCATATTAAAAAAATACTACTATATAGGTTTAAAGGTGCATTCCACACTTCCCGATAAACAAATATCCTCAAACATGGCCCCACACGTGTTCAATTTTTATTAGGGGCCATGCTAAGGCTGAGCACACCACACGCCCTTCAAAAGGCAAGGACACCCAACTTCTCACCGATGACCGAATAGCAACTTCTTTTGTGGGCTAATTAGTAAGCCGCCCCCAAATTATGGCATGATATTTCTATGTTCATCCAAGACTCCATAACTTTCTAATTGAATTATTAAAGTATCATATCAATAAAATCATTAACCTACTCATCAATTTACTCAAATCTAATGCAAAATACATTAAAAAACGCTAATTAAATTGTAAACATGTGTAAATCTATTTAATGGATAATTTAGATTTGTTATACATTTAAAAAGTAATATTTCACTTAAATTCTATTGGTTTATCGTTTTTTGACGCGTCTAATCCAAGATTTCCATACCAATAATACATACATTCTTTGCAATTTGGCCATGTACATGTTTTGTTAGAATTAAGAAAACATTTGAGGATTAAATTTATAATTAAGCTAACAAAATGACTGAATTGATGTAAGATAATTAGAATGTTTTGAAATCTAAGGACCAATTTAAAATCGAGATGATAATTTAGGGTTATTTGGTGGATTTAACCCTTATTTATAGTCCATTTCCGTAATTTTATTTAATATAAATCCCCTAACAATTGGAAAATACTTGGTCATTCATTTCCTTGCACTATTTTTCGTTTCTGGATTTTGTCATATTCTACCAAAATCATGGCGTCCAGTTTGATTCGACGGGCGATGAATGTCACGTGTCGAGTGTCTTTATCAACGGTGGCTCCGGCGTCGAGGCTGGTGGTGGTCAGGCCGTACGCTGGCGAAGCGGAAGCTCAAAAGGTGGAGCCAAAAGCCGCCGCCTCCACCAACATGAAGACCTTCCAAATCTACCGATGGAATCCAGATAACCCTGCTAAACCCCAGCTCCAAGACTACAAAATCGACCTAAAAGAGTGCGGGCCCATGGTCCTCGACGCCCTCATCAAGATCAAGAACGAGATCGATCCGTCGCTCACCTTCCGCCGCTCCTGCCGTGAAGGAATCTGCGGCTCTTGTGCGATGAACATCAACGGCTGTAACGGCTTAGCTTGTCTAACGAAGATCGAGTCAGGATCATCGGAGACGACCATAACTCCTTTGCCGCATATGTTTGTGATTAAAGATCTGGTGGTGGATATGACCAACTTTTATAATCAGTATAAGAGTATTGAGCCGTGGTTGAAGAGGAAGAATCCGCCTCCGACGGCGGGGAAAGAGATTCCACAAAGTAAAAAGGATAGAGCTAAGCTGGATGGGATGTATGAGTGTATTTTGTGTGCTTGTTGTAGCACCAGCTGTCCCAGTTATTGGTGGAATCCTGAATCTTATCTGGGTCCTGCTGCTTTGCTCCACGCTAACAGGTAATCAATACAATCATTTAATTTTGGGTTTCATTTGTTAAGTCGATGTTGCTGATGCTTTTTGTGGATTGGGTCTGCAATTTATTTGGTTGGTTCGTAGGAAAAGACCTAGCTTTATCTCCACTGAGTAATACAGAACGCTGGAAGTGAATGCTTCAAGGGTTTTCATTCCTTAATTTGATTTTGTTGATGGATTTTGGTATCTATTGGTTGATAACTGAAAAGAAGGAATTTTATTTTACTTTACTGATTTGGATAATGATTCTTACAATTCACATTAATCCTTTTGAAATTAGTATTTAGGCTTTTATTGATTATGCAATAGTTGAGCTTTTACGACTTTCTTGGGTTATACTTTGGAATTTGCGTCTTGGTTTATGTTCTCTCCTCTATAAGAGAAAAAAAGCTCAATTTTAATTTTTTTTCTTTCTTTTCATACTTATTCTAAGGGAAATGAAGAATTTCTTAACACTGGGAAATGAATGATGTTTTTCTTCTTGGTGGCGTACTATGTGTTTTTGATGCGCTAATTCAACATCGGAAGTGATTCTTGATTATGCAAATTGTTACCTGTGTTTTAAGTTTTTGCTAGTTACACTGTTTGTTTGTGATTTAAGGGTTGTATTTGATATTCACTTTAGTATCCTGCTTACTTATTTTACAAATTTTCTAATCATTCTTCAACTCTAGTAGTTGCAAGTTCAGTGAATTTTGATTGTGAAATGGCGAAAGCCATTGCTTAAACATCTAGTAGCTGAATTACAGTATTAGAATCCTTCGGTTGTTGGTGAGATATTTCAACTGCTGCTGCCATATGTGATGTTTTTGTTCATCCAACTATTTCTTGCAGCCTGTATACATAATTCTTTGCCATTAAACTTATAATGGGACCTGTCAATCATTGTTTTTTGCCTATTGGTCTCTGTTAGTTCTTTACTATTAGTTTTCCCACTTTAGAGGGTGTAGAGAATGCAAACTGATTACCTCTTGAGTGTATAAAGTTTGTTAACCATGCTCTTATATATGCACAGATGGATAAGCGACAGCCGTGATGAATACACAAAGGAGAGATTGGACGCCGTAAATGATGAGTATAAGCTATATCGTTGTCATACGATATTGAACTGTGCTCGTGCCTGTCCAAAGGGGCTAAACCCAGGAAAGCAGATCCAACACATCAAGCAGCTTCAGCTTACCGGTTAAAGTCTAAAACTTCAGAAATAAGATGTTGTGAATTTCAAACCAGTTAATCTGGATTGTTTTTGTGAGGACTCCATGAACAATTTGCTTTGAGTCAATGACAAGCCAATAATTTTATTCTCCCCCACTGAATCGATGAGATGCCAATAATTGTATTCTCCCTCACAATAGTACTAAATTTGTTGTTCAAGTGCTGATTTTGGGTTCGATTGATCCTTATTTTTGTTTGTTGCATTCAATCTATGTAATTGTACAACATTCTTAGGTGGTGAACTCTCTTTGAAACCTATTTAGGCTGTTCAAGTGGTAGAGATGAAGGACCTAACTCGTTACATCAGAATTTGTTATGCTCTGTACTTTGAAGCCTAAATAGGTTTCAAAGTATGTTACCGCCACAGGTGATGTATAATTACACTGGACCATCCCATTTATTTAGATCTTGCTTCTTAATTTTCCATGAAAACATCAATGCATAAGAGAATGAATCTTGAAAACAGTTTTTAAGTTACCCATAAGGCTCTACTATTTCAGTTTTCTTGTTGGAACAGTTTGAACAGTCTCGTTGTAATTGTGACATTAAGAGACAGCCACCAATGTGGCACTTATTGCTGCAACGCTTGGTCATAAGAATGGATTAGAGTTTTCAAGGCATTAGGCACATAATACAAGGGGGATCTTCCACAAGTTCAGAGTTGATGAACTCCATTATTCATTTATTCCAATCTTACAACACTAAGTATCACATTAGGATATATGTGAATTTAGAGTAGGAAAAAGCTTTCATCATAGCCTCAAAAACTCCTCAATCAAATAAGGAGCTCTTCCTTGAAAGACCAAGGAACACAGTTGCTGATGCGATTTGCACCTTCAGGTCAGCAATGTCAACATCATGGCCGCCTTCGACTAAACCCCATTTATCCACCTACAAATATATAACAGATGTCTCAATCTACATGTTTGATAATATATACATGCATATGCATAAGAGATTTACTGAAATGAAAAAGAACCTGCAAATCTTCCTCGAGTCTAATCAACTCAATTGCTTCCTCGATCTGCAATTTACCACAAAAAATTCCTAAAGAAATAACCAATGAATGTGCCGCAGCTGCAATGGCATCAATGGCTCCCAATTCACAGTCATCTGTCTTCTTTAGAAGCTTTTCAACAGCCATTGTGAGACCTTCCCCTTGCTTCCCACCAAAAAAGCTGGAGTACACAATAGGCTTGAAGCCAAATTCAGAATTTAACCAAGCAAGTAAAGGATCAACTTTCTCAACTTGCCTTGCTGCAATAAAGGCCAAAATGTTGGACATCATTGCATTGTGGTTTTCAGACTGAAGCAACATATAAGAATGTCCGTTGAAGAATACGGTATAGTAAAGCTGGAATAACCTACGAACCATGTACACCGGCGGTCAAAGTGTTATCCTCCGGTGCTCGACAGAATAGTAGATCTTGATGGAATTTCTTCATCAGATGTTCGATGATCTTGGCACGTGTGAGTGGCACTCTCTCCTGTGCCGTGCAAGCAAGTTTCATCAATGGCATAGTAAAGGGTCTGATTCCATCTGTTTGCTAAAAAAGATGATCATCTTGTTAGTTATTATAGAATTCAATTGGACCTAAGATGATGAATGAAGTAAAACACATAGACTAAATCTTCTGGATTCTAACATTAATTCAACTATAACCAATTCAGACAAAAGTTACCACTTTAACACCGGATACAAAGACTGAAGTAGCAAAAACCCAAAATTTACAAGAAAAGATGAAGAATTAGAGTAAAAGAAAATGATGTACCTGATATTCCCATTCGGCAGCAATGGCCTTAGCAAGAGCCAAAGTGGGCAACTTGAGAGGGCGTTTGGAAGGGGTTTTAAGAGTCCGATAATCGAGCATTACCGTCCATCCAACACCATCATCAGACTCTCTCGTAGTAACTTTCTTGTAGAATCTCTTCCCAACTATCGATCCAGTCATGAAGGACATCGGCATCGTCACCGACGTCGTCTTTTCGGCGCTGGCATCCCAACTCGGTGGCTTTATGCAGATGCTATTATTGTCCTTCTCTTGGTTGCTACTGGTGTTGTCGAAAGTGAAGGAAGATGAAAATGGGCCGTCGGAGGGGTTGGCGGCGATACAACTGAAATTAAGACAGCGGAGAGATGAGAGGAAGTTGGGATGTTTTATGGGTTTTAAGGCTTTGTTTAAAAGAGAAGCGGCCATTGATTTTTGGTGAGAAAATGCTGGGGTTTTGTTGAGCTTTTGCTATAGGATTTCTCCATTGAAGGAAGGGAAGGGAAAGCGAGAGAAACGTCGAATGGGCATTGAGTTGAGGCCTCGTTAATTCCCTTATCATGATGGATCGGCCCGTTATTAGTTAGTCCCAATGATTCTCACCATTAGTATACAGAAGGGTCTCTGAATTTTGGTAAAAAAATAAGGCTTAAGGGTGTAAGAAGCCCTTGAACTTTTGAAAAATAATCAATTAAGCTCTTAAACTTTTTTTGCACCCAATTAAGCCCTTGAACAAAGAAATTTAATCAATTAAGCCAATGAACCAAGAAATTGAATCAATTAAGCCCTTTGACCAATTTTGACGATTAAATCTTGACATTTTTTTCTTCAGATATTATCGACACATAATACACTACAGTTCCATCATGTTGCATTTACAAAAGAAATTCAAAAAGTATTTTTTTATAAATTTTATAAGTTTTTAAGAATTTTTAGAACCTTTAAAGAATTTTTTAAATAAAATATAAAATTCTAAAAACTGTCAAGTGGAAACATTGTGACATAGTGCACTGCAACAATGGATCGAACAAAACTATTAAGATTTAATGGTCAAAGTTGGTCAAATGGCTTAATTGATTCAATTTATTGGTTTAAGGGCTTAATTGAATAAATTTTGTGGTTCAAGGGCTTAATTGGGTGTAAAAAAGTTTAGGGGCTTAATTGATTTTTTTTCAAAAGTTCAAGGGCTTCTTGCACCCTTAAGCCAAAAAATAATATAGTAAATAAACTTTTAAAAATTACAAAATAATAATTAAACTTTATGTTTTATAATAAAATGGTAATAAATGTTAAATCTCGTTAAGTATCTGTTATAAAATTTGATATAATAACATATTTAGTCTTTTATATTTATATATTCAATCAATTTAGTCCTAATTTGAAATAATTCACTAAATGTAGCCCTCGTTATTTACAAATTCTTTTAATTTGATCCTTAAAGCAAAATTCCAAAGTATGGTAACATGATAAATAATTACAGTTAAATTTTAATAGGAACTCGAAAACTCGACTCGACATGATTCGACTCAAATCGAAAAAATTTAGATAAAGTTTGAGTTGTAAAATATGACGCGTCAACTCAAATAACTCGAAAGTTTTTTACTCGACTCGATTGAACGATTACCTCTATCTTAAGATATGACACATCAACTCGAATAACTCGAAATATTCAAATATTTTAAATCATTTTTTCTTTTAAATCGAATATTTTTTAAAATAAAATATTTAATATTTTCATATTTAAATCACATCGAATATTTAATAACTAATTTAAATATTCAATTTAATTTAAAAAAAATATATTTTAATGAAAAATTTGATTTAAAATAAAGAGAATATTTAATTAAATTTTTATAGGAACTCGAAAACTCGACTCGAAATTTTTTTAAATAAAGTTTGAGTTGTAAAATATGACGCGTCAACTTGAATAACTCGAATTTTTTTTACTCGACTCGATCGGACATCCACCTCTATCTTAAGATATGACGTGTTAACTCGAATAACTCAAATATTTAAATATTTTAAATCATTTTTTTCTTTTAAATCACATCTAATATTTAATAACTACTTTAAATATTCGATTTAATTTAAAAATATTCGATTTAAAAGAAAATTTTTGATTTAAAATAGTTGAATATTTAAAGTAGTTATTAAATATTCAAATATTTTAAATCATTTTTTATTTTAAATCGAATATTTTTAAATTAAATTGAATATTTAAAGTAGTTATTAAATATATGATGTGATTTAAATATGAAAATATTAAATATTTGATTTTAAAAAATATTTGATTTAAAAGAAAAATGATTTAAAATATTCAAATATTTTGAGTTATTCGAGGTGACGCGTCATATATTAAGATAGAGGTGAGCATTCGATCTAGTCAAAAAATTTCGAGTTATTCGAGTTGACGCTTCATATTTTACAACTCAAACTTTATTTGAAATTTGTTCGAGTCAAATTTTCGAGTTCCTATAAAAATTTAATTAAATATTCGAATATTTTAAATCATTTTTTTCTTTTAAATCAAATATTTTTAAATTAAATCGAATATTGAAAGTAGTTATTAAATATTCGATGTGATTTAAATATGAAAATATTAAATATTCTATTTTAAACAATACTCGATTTAAAAGAAAAAATGATTTAAAATATTCGAATATTTTAAGTTATTCGAGTTGACGTGTCATATCTTAAGATAGAGGTGGTCGTTCGATCGAGTCGAGTTAAAAAATTTCGAGTTATTTAAGTTGACGCGTCATATTTTACAACTCGATGAATAAAGCAGTAGGCCTCCCCGAGCCAAAGCAGCAGTTGCAGCTGATGGTAGGCTGCCTGACAGCTTGATGAATAAAGCTGTTGCCCATGCTACACCACGCCTCCTCTAAATGGCGAGGTGCTTGTGGCATGCATGGCATTGTACCAGCTTTCACGTGAAAGTTGGTAGGGTAAGAGCATTTTTTTGTATATAAATAGGATATATAGAAGAAAGAATACGAGTGTATTGATGGAGTTTTATGTTGAAATTTTGAGAGAGTTTGAGCTAAAATTTTAGGTGATATTTTTGGAGATATATTCGAAGAGTTGACGATTGTTGAAGTACATTTGTTCATAGAGGGTGAAGATTGTTGAAGTGTATATTTTTGTAGATCTTTTCGGTTTCTCAGAAGTAAGTAAGAGTTTTATTTTTTTTATTAATCTATTGTTTTTTAAATTATAGAAGGTTCGTAATTTTTTTGTGTGATTGAAGATATATTCATTTGAATGGTAATTTTTTTTTGTTTTTAAGGCTTTAGAGCACATTTACACGGTCTCTCGTCAAATCCGGTAAGTTTTATATTTTTTAAATTTATATTCTTATAGATCAAAATTTTTGAAGTTAATACATTTTTTGGTTGTATATATATTCGAATGATAATTATTTTGTAAATCTACAAATAAAAAATGGCATCCGGATGAGTTTTCTTGCACCATGACCATGAGCACATTTCGTCTCATATTCATGAAGAACAAGCAAGTAATTTTTCCATAATTTAAAATTTATTAGGTCATGTGTAATACATGGTAAATTTATTATAATAAATTAATTATAGGGTGTAGAGCATAGCTTCCGCCGTCGAGGAATGAAGATCAAAGAACCTTCTAATCGCATAGTTTATTACCTACAGCGCGCCGGTTTTTATAATGATTCATTTCTCTATGGATTTAAGATAGTCCCCGGGGTGATTACCGCATTGATTGAACAGTAGAGACCAGAGATTCACATATTTCATTTTTCATTTGGCGAATGCACAATAACTCTGAAGGATGTAGCAGTACAGCTTGGTGTCCCAATAAATGAGAAGCTGTTGGTTGGAGAAAACAAGTATAATGCATTTGAACTTTGCAGGCAGTACCTAGGCAAAACTCCTACCGAGTCATGTGTAGATGGTCTACGTCTTAAGATTTCATGGTTGCAACGGGAATTTATTGTAGCTAATGAATATGGTCATAGAGAATTTGAGTTTGCAACTCGAGCGTACATATTGTAACTTATTGGAGGGGTATTGATGTCAGATACATCTGGTAATATGGTTCACACACAATATCTGCCATTCTTGATTGATTTTGACACATCTACTACATATAGTTGGGGATCTGAAATATTGGCATTCTTGTACCATGAAATGTGCAAGGTTGCAATTATGGATGGTGAGAAGAAGAATTCAGATATGGGTGGATGTCAAATCTTATTGCAGTCATGGGTGTGGTACAAGTTGCCTTATTTAACGCCCATTGTGGAAGTAGTTGTACCGTTTGAGTATTCGTTTGCTGGAATGTAATATTGTGATTACAGTTGTATATGATTATTTTATCAATCTAATATTTATCTGCAACGACTTAAAACTATAAGTTCAATATCTTTACAGATGGAGACATAAGTTGAAGAATGTAGGGTGATGCACAACACTATTAGAAACACAAGACTGAAGATCCAAACAATAAGGAAATATCTAGAATCATAACATTATTTTTAAATTAAATTTTGACTTTGTATTTTTTTAAAGTAATATGTTTGTTTGTGTATGCATATTAATATTTGTGTTTTACAGTTTATTTGCCAGCCATACGCGAATGACACAATCAAGGCTTGACTGCCAGACAATGTACTTTAATGTTCATTATTTAAGGGTATAATTGTGCCTTTGATCCATTTTTCTATTGTTGAGTTTCATTGTGCTGACAGAGTGTTGCGGCAATTCAACTTCCATCAACTCCAAGAGCTCTACATGAACCTATTCATACTGCTCGTAGAGGTAGATTCAATGAGAATTAGACTCTGAAGCAAGCTTATTTCATTAAAACGTAGGAGGAAAGATGAACGCGATGGGATGAAAATTTGAGTTCACTTCAAGCCAGTGATTTTAAATTTAATACAATGTACTATTCGTGTTTTTTTGGAAAATGGAAAACCATTTATAGTATCTCTCGAAGACGCAAATAAATGGCTTGAAGATTCTCGATGCTCAAGACACGTACACGTCTCATTCGAGTTTGGTCAGAGCTCCCAACAACCAACATACGAACCAAACTTGGGAAAAAGTTCAACGGGTTGGCCTTCTTCGTGGTCTCAGTTGCAATCCCAATCCCCCCAATACATGTAAGCAATAATCCTTGAGAAGAACCAAAACTGTAATCCCCTCGTCTCGGTCTAGCCGATAGACAGGTCCGATTGGGTTACACTGGGAAAACCGAATCGAAATCCGCTAAGGCCTCACTCCGATTAGCAACCCCTTTTATTCCTTAACTTTTTCTAGATGCATTTATTATACCCTACGTGTTAGGACATGCAACGAACATACACGCGAATACAAAATACCCAAGGCATGCAATTAAACGGCCCATTTTTTCTACTTTTATAACAGGTCGTATCGATGCGCTAGATGACCGTATCAATATGCCTAGACCTGGTCAACAACCTAAAGTCAACTCAGGGAGACCGTATCAGTACACAGCAAGACATTACCGATACGCCCTCAACGGTCAACTTCTCACGGTCAAACTATAAAGACCGTATTAATACCTTTAGGACCCGTATCGATACGCCAAAATCTCGCCAATTTCTCAGATTTCCAGAGAGGTTTTGGCGTATCGATACACCATCTTGTATCGGTACGCTCTGCCCAAAATGAGCCCAAAGCAAGGACCGTATCGATACAGCTCTTGGGCGTACTGATACGCCCTGCACTGTAAGCCTCATTTTAGCAGCTAAGAACACAAGAACTCAACAAGAGATGCATTTGACGACTCAACTAGCAACATACCAACTCACATACATCACTAAGCAACTATAGATAGACATACGGAGCGGTTTAAACATAAAACGAAGCAACAATCACCAAGATGAGTATACATAGAGGAATCTAGCATACAAACATGCTTAACAAACCAACAAAAGAGTTAAAGGTCATACAACCATGCTCCAACATAGTATCATCATCCAGACATGTTAGAAACATCAACAAGACAAACTAAGGAGTTTGAGCACCAACTTCATACAAAATCTTAACACTCCCATTGTCTAAGCATTATTACAAAACATGAATCATACATTGAGCTACCCGAGAATTCTGAGAATCTCCTCCCTTGCCCACTTGCCTCCGAAGCCACTAACGATCTGCATTGTGGAAAAGAAGAGAGCGTAAGCTTAACGCTTAGTGAGCGGAGCTCTAAAAACACATCAACAATGCAGATTTCAAAACTTAAATCTTAGTTGAAAAGCAAACCATTTAAGAAGTACGAAATGAGACACAATCATCACAATTACATGGTATGTACATGCATAACCAAAACACGGTGGGACTGCACATCACCGTTCGACTAGTAGTTTTCTGATGGGACTACACATCACCGTACTCTTCTACTAGTCACTATCGGTGGGACTACACATCACCGCAGTAACAATAACCATCACGTGAGATTCGACACCAACAACGACTACACAACAACATCAAACGAAAGTAAAGACAATCCACAATTCACAATATCACAACAATTGTTCATACACCAACACTTAACGATCAAGGTGAAATTAGTAAACTTACACTTGGGGTTTAGGTTAGCCCTCAAGGCTCCACCCAAACCCCTAAGAACCCATTTCGAAATCATTTAATACTCCAAAACATTTCCACTCACCGATTGAGTCCAACAGAAGCCGAAACATCACTTTCAAGCCTCCGTAGTATCTGGTATCGTACCCAAAGTACCCGAACTCGCTTCCCCCGTTTCTCATCAACCAAAAAACAATGTATTACACCCCTATTATTCCATAAATTTCATTGAAAAGTTACATCCCATCAACCAACACATTTACTCAATCAAAACAAAGTAGAAACCCATCAAAACATCACCAATCTCGTTCTTATGCAAAACCCAACAAATGCCCATCAAATTAAACATCCAAAACACATCAAAATCATCTAAAAACACCCAACTTAGGTTCAGATACCTCAAGCCCTCTTTTTACCACAAAATCAAGTCAATAACTCACTTATTTCTCTTCTAAAATCCACCCCTAAGACTAGTTTCGGGTATACTATAATTAGGCAACCTTTTTAACATGTTATGACTTCAAAATAAACTTTAAAAACACCCCAAAACATTGCCCTAAAAGACCCCTACGAGATTTCACCCAAAGTCCTCACTTTTCATAAATCTTGAAAAGGTAATATTCAACAATTAAAAACCAATGTAAAAATGATGTTTACCTTTGAAATTCCACCAAGAATCTTTGAGCCAAAAGGATAGATGATGGAGAGCTTTTAGGGAGAAGTTTAAAACTTTTAGGTTTTGCTCTTTTGAAAAAGAAGATGACACTCAATTTAAAAATCCTCTTTTCAAACTCATTAATGGTGTTTTTGTAATTATTGGCGTCTCTTTATAAAATCAACATTTTAATTTTAAAGTTAACCCGAACTAGTCCTAGATCACATCCGATAACTCTTGGGCCCTAAATCGGGGCGTTACAACTCTCCCCCACTTAGGAAATTTTGTCCCCGAAATTACCTAACGGAAACAGATGCGGAAACTGTTTTTCCATGTCTTCCTTCCTCTCCCAAGTAGCCTTTTCCACACCTCGGTGTCTCCACATAACCTTGACTAACTCAATAGACCTCTCACGCAAAACCTTCTTGTCCGTAGCAAGAACCTCAACCGATTCTTCATCATAAGACAAGTCAGGGTTCAACTCAATCTCTTCCACTGACATTACGTGTGACGGATTCGATCTATACTTTCGGAGCATCAAGACGTGGAACACATCATGAATCTTCTCTAGTTCGACCGGGAGCCTCAATCTATACGCAACGGGACCGATCCTCTCAACTACCTCGTAAGGTCCAATGAATCTCGAACTCAAGTTACCTTTCCTACCAAACCTCATCACCTTCTTCCAAGGTGAGACTTTCAAAAACACTTTCTCGCCCACGACATACTCTATCTCTTTTCTCTTCAAATCGGCATAGGACTTCTGTCGGTCTGAAGCTGCCTTCAAGCAATCACAGATCAGTTTCACCTTCTCGGTAGTGCTCTTAAGCAAATCGGGCAACGATACAAGTTTTTGTCCGGCCTCGGCCCAATAAATCGGAGTTCTACACTTTCTTCCATATAGAGCTTCATACGGTGCCATCTGAATACTAGCCTGATAACTGTTGATGTATGCAAACTCTACTAACAGTAGATGTTTCTCCCAAGACCCCTGAAAATCGATGATACAACACCTCAACATGTCCTCCAACACTTGAATCACTCTTTCGGACTGACCATCTAACTACGAATGATACGAAGTACTGAAGTTCAACCAAGTACCAAAGGCATGATGCAAACACTCCCAAAATCTAGCTGTAAACCTTGGATCTCGGTCTGACACAATCAATTTTGGCACCCCATGCAGTCTCACTATCTCACAGATGTACAGATCAACCAACTTATCTAATGTGTAGATAGTATAGACGGGTATGAAGTGAGCACACTTAGTAAATCTATCGACTATCACCCACACTGAGTTCTTCTTCGAAAAAGTCAACGGTAAACCCGACACAAAGTCCATGGTGATACGTTCTCACTTCCATTCTGGAATCTTCAACGGCTGTAACAAACCAAAAGGAAACTGATGCTCGGCTTTGACTCGCTGACAAACCATACACTTACTCACAAACTCGGCCACATTCTTCTTCAACCCAACCCAGTAATACTCTTCTTTTAAATCGCGGTACATCTTCGTACTACCCGGATGCATAGCAAAAGGACTGTTATGTGCTTTATTCAAGATAACACGTCTCAACTCGGAATCTTCCGAAACAACTATCCTATCCTTATAACATAGGATCTCATTCTTACAAAAACGAAAATTTGTGGGTCTATCTTCGGCTATATCTTGCACGTGAGGTGCCAACGACTCATCTTGCAACTGTTTCTCTTAGATCACCTGAGCCAACGACGGTTTAACTTGCAACTCAGCTATCAAACCACCATCTCATGACACACTCAATCTCGCAAACATAGCTCGCAACTCGACTGCCACTTTTCTACTAAAAGCATCAACCATTACGTTTGCCTAACCCAGATGGTACTCTATCGTGAGGTCGTAATCCTTAAGAAGTTCTATCCACCTACGTTGCCTAAGATTCAACTCTTTTTGGGACATCAAGTACTTCAAACTCTTGTGGTCGTTATAAACGGTGCACTTCTCACCAAAAAGGTGATGTCTCTAAATCTTCAATGCAAACACTATTGCGGCTAACTCTACGTTGTGAGTGGGGTAGTTCTTCTTGTGAACTTTCAACTATCTCGAAGCATAAGCTACGACCTTACGTTCTTGCATAAGCACACAACCTAAACCTACATATGATGCATCAATGTAAATCACAAACTCTTTTCCTGGTTCAGGCTGAATCAAAATAGGAGCTTCGGTCAGTGTTTTCTTCAACTTCTCAAACTCTTGTTGTCTTGCCTCTGACCACTTATACGAGACATTCTTCTGAAGCAACTTAGTCAAAGGAGCTGCTATCTTTGAAAATCCCTCGACAAACCTTCGATAGTATCCCGCCAAGCCTAGGAAGCTACGAATTTCCGTCACAGACTTCGGTTGCTTCCAACTCACTATGGCTTCTATCTTCTTGGGATCCACACTATTCCCATTGGCTAAGATCACGTGACCTAGGAAGACTACCTCCCTAATCCAAAACTCACGTTTACTTAACTTGACATACAACTGATTCTCAAGCAATATCTGAAGTACTAGCTGCAAATGCCCATCATGTTCCTCCTCGGTCCTAGAGTACACTAAGATGTCATCTATGAACACTACCACACACCTATCCAAAAACTCATGAAACACACGGTTCATCATGTCCATAAATGCAACTGGAGCATTAGTCAACCCGAAAGACATCACCAAGAACTCATAGTGCCCATAACGTGTACGAAAGGTTATCTTCGGTATGTCCACATCTTTCACCCTCAACTGATAGTAACCGGATCTCAAATCAATCTTTGAAAACACTGAAGCACCTATCAACTGATTAAGCAAATCATCTATCCTAGGCAAAGGGTACTTGTTCTTCACCGTTACTTTGTTCAACTGCCTATAATCTATATACATCCTCATACTACCGTCCTTCTTCTTCACAAACAAGACCGGAGCACCCCACGAAGAAATACTAGGCCTAATGAAACCCTATCTGACAACTCCTGAAGCTGTGTCTTCAACTCTTTCGGTGACATTCTATACGGAGCAACAAACACGGGTGCAGAATCGAAATACGTCTCAATAGCAAATTCAACTTCTCTATCTGGAGGCAAACCTAGCAACTCTTCCGGAAAAACACTCGGAAAATCACAAACTGCCCCGATGTCTTGCGGTCTAACCTTACTCATATTCGAATTCATCACATAAGCCAAGTATGCCTGACAACCCGAACCCATCAACCTCTGAGCTTCCGTCGCAGAGACAACATTGGACAAGAACCTAACGTTCTCGCCAACTACTACAACCTCCAAGTCATTCATAAGCTTCAATGAGACTCTCTTGGTCTCAAAGTCTACCCTAACCATATGCTCTACAAGTCAATCCATGCCCAAAATCACATCGAAACCATAGAACAATAACTCCATCATGTCAACCAGAAACACGTGGCCCTGAACCATCAAGGGACACCTCATATACATCTTTCTAACTACCATTGTATCACCGAAAGAGCTAGTAACATTTACACCTACCTATAACCACTCACATGGTAAACCTAGAAACCTTGCATGTTCACCCAAAATATACGAATGTGTCGACCCCAAATCTATCAATGAAAGCAAACTCAAAGACTGTAACGAGAAATTACCTGCAATGACATCCGTGTCATTCCCAGCCTCTCGCTGTGCATACACCCTAGTCGGTCCTCCACCCTCAGGCTGAACTGCCACTACATGAGCTTAGTTCCTCCGACCTTCGTTCCTTGGCTGAAAGTTACCACGACCGCTCCCACTGCCTCTCTGATGCTCGAAACCCCTAGCTGGAGCCGGTCCGCCCCTAGCCGGGTGTGGAAAGTTACTCCTTAAATGGTCTCAGGAACCACAGCCCAACATACCCCAAAGGTACCCATACACTCGCCCTGGTGGCGTCTCCCGCATCTAGTGCACTCCGGAGTGTGTACAACAGCTCCTTGGCCCTGATGGCCCCATCCATAGTTACCACCCCTATGTCTCGAGTCGGGCTGATACCTCATATCCCTATACCTCTTGGCACGTCTCTATCCCAATCTGCGTCTCTTCCCAGAATCGGACCCACTAGCACGAGCACTAGAGCCTAGGTTCTACTCAATATCCTTGGCCCTAGAGACCAAGATATCAAGCTCGATGTAGTCAGAGGCAAGCATGTAAGTCTTCACATCTCTAGTCAACCCATACTGGAAGCGCTCACACCGTTCCCTCTCACTGGGAACCAACTCAGGTGCATACTAGCTCAATCTCACAAACTAGACCTCGTACTCGAACACGGTCTTGCTACCCTGAACTAAGGCCATAAACTCCCTCTTTTTCTCATCCAGATATCGAACTCTGAGATACTTCCTCTTATAGGCATTTCTAAAGAACTCCCACGTGATATCCGCTTCGGCCATACCCGAAGTAACAATGATCCACCAAGTATATGCGTCCCCCTGAAGCAAGGAGACAATGTAACCCAACTTACAGGCGTCTGAGCACTCCATCTGACCCAAGATGCGTGTAGTACTCTTGAGCCATGCCTCTGAACCCTTGGGAGTCAACCCATGGAACTCAACTCCTCCCAAGCTACGAAGCCTCTCTAGGGGTAATCTTGTTCCCGCACCCTGAAATGGTGATGTAGCTTGCATATCAGCCAAAGCTGTCTGAAAAGCTCCGGCTATGGTCTGAAACAAATGAGTCATGTCCACGCCCGCCGGACCCTGACCCGTCTAAGACCCATTACCTCTAACATTAGCACCGGCCTGAGGCCCATTACCATCACCTCCGACTTGCGAACCAGCCTGAGGCATATTACCTTCACCACCTACTCCATCACCATCGAGAGCAGGAGGAGCAGGAGGCTCACCCCCGGGTACCTGGTCACCCGCTCTAGGCCGCCCCTTCGGTCTCACCATAATGGGATAAATCTAAAACAAACAACACATCACACACAAAAGAAAACACGAGGTTAGCAAAAGGGCAAGGATCCAAGTTCTCAAGCTCTTTAAACCAAAACCATTTTTTATAACAACACCTAGCAATGGGAACACTTTACTAGACTTCAACCAACAACGAGAACATCTAAAAACATGCATTCATACACCGTGCAGTAGCAAGCAATCATACAAACAACCTTACCTGACTTACCTTTCCTGAGGGACCTCGTAACCGAGGCTCTGATACCACCAAATGTAACCCCCTCGTCTCGGTCTAGCCAACAGATCGGTCCGATCGGGTTACACGGGGAAAACCGAAGCGAAACCCGCTAAGGCCTCACTTCGATTAGCAACCCCTTTTTTTTCTTAACTTTTCTAGATGTATTTATTATACCCTATGTGTTAGGACATGCAACGAACATACACGCGAATACAAACACCCAAGACATGCAATTAAACGACCCATTTTTCAACTTTTATAACAGGCCGTATCGATACGGTAGATGACCGTATCGATACGCCTGGACCTGGTCAACACCCTAAAGTCAACTCAGGGAGACTGTACTGGTACACAGCAAGACAGTACCAATACGCCCTCAACGGTCAACTTCACACGGTCAAACTACAAAGATTGTATCGATACCCTTAGGACCCGTACCGATATGCCAAAATCTCGTCAATTTCTCAGATTTCTAGAAAGGTTTTGGCGTATCGATACACCCCTATGTATCGGTACGCTCTGCCCAAAATGAGCCCAAAGCAAGGACCGTATCGATACAGCCCTTGGGCGTATCGATACGCCCTGCACTGCAAGCCTCATTTTAGCAGCTAAGAACACAATGACTCAACTAGAGATACATTTGACGACTCAACTAGCAACATACCAACTCACATACATCACTAAGCAACTATAGATAGACATGTGGAGCGGTTTAAACATACAACGAAGCAACAATCACCAAGATGAGTATAAATAGAGGAATCTAGCGTACAAGCATGCTTAACAAACCAACAAAAGAGTTAAAGGCCATACAACCATGCTTCTTTTTTTTTATCATCAACTGTATGAATTTATTAAAAATAAAAGTTATACAGCTCGACGCAGCCCTTATGCCTCGTTAAAAACCTCCCTAAGCCTAATGGAGGAAAAGAGTACGTAAGTGCTCGTCTAAAAAGAACGCCTAAATACAAGCTAAGAATAAAGAACTCCTATCCACTCCCTCATTCACGAGAACATCGGCAAAACCATTTGCTTCTCGCGGTGTGTATTGAAAATGAATCTCCGAGATGGCTTGACACGCTTGATCAATTGATACAAACGATTCCCATAATCTCCACGGACGTTTTGCTAAACCCGTTACCCATCTCAATGCAACTTGGGAATTGGATTCGATAACCACGCACCTCTCACGCCAAACCCCTTCCGCCACCAACCTCACTGCAAGTTCGATAGCCCTCACTTCCGCCATGTTGGAGTCCAAACAGCCCACAGGCCCGGAAAAGATTGCCAAAATGCGGCTGTCCGCATCACGCATAACTCCCCCTATACCCGCTGGTCCAGGCTTGCCCCGCGCCGAGCCATCGACATTGAATTTCAATGTTCCCACAATAGGTGGCTGCCATACCAACCCAGCTCGCACCTTCTTTAGTCGCCGACTAACCACACATGTCGATGGGCACGACCACCAAACCGATTCAGGCATAATGTCACCATCGGCATCCACTTTTATCCAATAGAAAGATCTAAGTTTCACAAGAAAGCACACTTCCGCTACCGTCGATCGTTTGCCTTTAAAAATGTACTCATTTCGGGCGAGCCATAGCGACCAAAGCATAGCACTTACACTAGCCATCCACCACTTTAGTTGACAACCATGAAAGGAGCTATGGAAATTCATGACGAAAAAATCTGAAAAACACGATGATAATGGTAATGCAATACCCCACCAATCATGCAGCCAGTCCCAAATTTGTTGAATACATGGGCAATCATAAAATAAATGGGCAATCGACTCCTCCACCCTTACGCACCACGGACATAGCCCTTGTCCTTCCGCCAAAGGCACTCCTCTTATACGCAAAAAATCAGCAGTCGGTAACCTTTTCAACCAAATGAACCATAGGAAAGCTTGTACCTTTGGTGGAACAAGAACCTTCCATGCGAAACAACCGCCGAAATCACCATCTCCCACCCTCTCTAATAGCAGTGCCTTAGTCATAGCTTGCACTGAAAATTCCCCATGTTCATCCGGAGTCCAAATCAGCGTATCAATACAATCAGCTCTTAAGCGAACTCTACTCACCACATCACACAAAGAACGTAATTGTTCCTGTTCGAAACTCCATAGATGCCACCGGAAAAAACCATCCCAATGAGCATGATCAAAATGACCATCCGTTGTATAATCCTGCACCCAAGCTAATTTATTCAACGCCAAGGAAAATAAGCGTGGAAACACCTCTTTTAAAGGCTGTTGTATTGCCCAAACATCAAACCAAAACAGAACAATCTGTCCACTACCAATTTTCCACTGAAAATTACCTCCCCCACGTGTGAATCAACAACCGGACAGCAAGCATTAGCTACTATTTGACGCCAAACAACCGACATAGAAGATAAATTTTCTGTGTTAAATCTCCACCATTGAACATTTTCCCCATATTTGGCCGTTATTAGACGACGCCAAAGTGAACCGCGGTCACACGCATATCGCCAAACCCATTTAGACAGCAGCGCCATATTCTTCACTCGCAAGTCCGCCACCCCCAAACCCCCTAAATGTCGTGGCCGACAAACAGTGTCCCATCCTACCCTACTCATTCGTCTCTCAAGATTAACCCCACCCCAAAGAAATGCTCTACGTAATTTATCCAGCTTCTCAATTACCCCTTTAGGCACAACAAATAAGCCTAAGTAGAAAATAGGGAGTGACGAAAGTACCGAGTTAACAAGAGTCACCCTTGCGGCAAACGATAGAGAATTGCGCTTCCACCCTGCTAGCTTGCATCTAAAGTTTGCTACAATCGGATCCCACACCGATATACGCCTCGAATCAGCTCCCAACGGAAATCCTAGATAGAAGAATGGTAATTCCCCCAACCTACAACCCAGAACAGTAGCTACTGATGCACTCAACTCCTCCGCCACGCCGATCGCAAACAAAGAACTCTTTGCAAAATTTATTTGTAACCCAGAGCATATCTGAAAACAGTGCAGTATCCTCTTTACATTACGTGCATACTCGATATTAGCATCAATAAATAATATCGTATCATCGGCAAACTGGAGGTGTGTCAGCCGTATGTTTGAAACCACCTCCACTCCTCTAATCAACCCTCCCGTTTCCGCGTTGATCAACATCAAATGCAAAGCTTCCGCTACTATCACAAACAGTAACGGTGACAAGGGACAACCTTGTCGCAAACCACGACCCATCCTGAATTCATTCGTCGCACTTCCATTCAGTAAAACAGATAAACGTGCTGAACTGATACAAACCTGTATCCAATGACGCCATGTTGCGCAGAAACCCATCTTTGCGAGTACAGAATCCAAAAACGACCAGCTCACGCAGTCATATGCTTTGGCGAAATCTAGCTTTAAAATAAAACCCCCCACGCCATTACATCAAAGAGAATGTATCACCTCCGTCGCTAACAAGACACCATCTACCAATTGACGGCCTTTAATGAAAGCCGACTGAGTGTCGCTAATCAAAGAATTCAGTACTGATTGTAACCGAGTCGCTAGGCATTTGGCTAGTAGTTTATACATTGAATTAACCAATCCAATCGGTCGATACTCACCTAGCACTTGAGGTGTCGCCACCTTAGGTAAAAGCACAATAAACGTACAGTTCGCTCCCTTTGGCAATGTTCCTCGCTCATGAAATTGAGTGAAGAAATTCAGCATGTCAACTTTCACCACCTCCCAACTTTTCTTGTAGAATTCGAGTGTAAAGCCATCCGGACCCGGAGCTTTTGAGCCATCACAATTCCACAAAGTTCGCTTGATTTCATCAATTGTAAAAGGTGCTGTCAACTCTGAACTTGCCTCTGCTTGTACTCGACGGAACTGACCATCAAACTCCCATTTTCCACATCGAGCTTCACTAGCAAAATGGGCAGTAAATGCCTTAACAACAAAGGCACGTAGTGTGGCTGGTGCTGTAACCCATCTCCCGTCAATCAACAACCCCGGTATAAAGTTCCTAACTGTCCGTAACTTCGCCGTTCTATGAAAAAATGTTGTGTTCCGATCGCCTAACCTTAACCAAGTTGCCCGAGATTTTTGGCGCCACATTCCTTCTTTATTGCGCATCGCTTTCCACAGTGCTTGCATCCATTGTCGCCGTTCATATTCTACCCCACTAACACTCTCTTCCGTTATAAACACGTCATCCACATTTTCTATTTGCTGTTGTAACTTCTCGATTTTCAAATTCATATCACCAAATATGTCTTTGTTCCATCGTTTCAAGAACGACTTCAAGTGTCTCAGCTTCACCATGATATTATCTTTTCCCAAACCAACTGTAGTCAAACGACACCATTCCCTAGCTAAGTTCAGCACGTTAGATTTTCCCTCTAACCAACAATTGAAAAAGCGAAAAGGTCTTGGACCCCAATCACAATCGTCACAAGCCAATATCAACGGTGTGTGATCAGATACTCCTCTCGACAAAGCCACTTGTTGTATACTATTAAAAGTATCAAACCATGTTGCTGAAATTAAAAACCTGTCTATCCGGCTGCATCTATTACCAGGGCCGAACCACGTAAACCGTTTACCAGACATCGGTAAATCCATCAAACCGACATTGTTGACGAAATTCGCAAAATTTTCCATTTCAGCTTCTCTATCTGATACCACAATCCTGTCCGAAGTTTTCAGTATAGCATTGAAGTCTCATGCCACGCACCAAGGCCCCTAAAACGTGCACATACTAGCCAGCAAATTGTCCCATAAAACAGATTGACTCGATACTTCACAAGGTGCATATATCGCTACTATACCGCAGACAAGTTCTTCAACATTCCATTTTCCCAATAGTAAAATATAGTGACGTTCAACATGAATTGACTCTAAAATAAACCTCGTACCTTCCCATATGGCCAATATACCTCCGGATGCACCAACCGATGGTGAGAACGCCTATTCAAAGTTATCCGAGTACCACATATTAGCTCCCAACAATGCTGGAATCTCCTCCAATTTAGTCTCCTGTAACAACACCATGTCGCAGTGGTTTTTCCGAATTACCTCGCGAACATATCGTCGTTTCGCACTCCCGTCCAAACCCCTTACATTCCACGTTAATAATTTCATGAGTCAAAAACCCCGACACTCCCCGGTGATAACCCGCAAAATGTCGTTAATGATGTCTTCTTCCCTTCCAATTGATTTCACACCAATCAACGCCCCCAATTTCACTGTTGCTTCCGCTTCGCTTGTAATTTGTTGCTGCCCAACGGGAAACTCACAATTCTCATGCCCCTGCTTAATGGCATCCACCGTTGAGGCCTTCTTCCCCGACCCTCGACCACGGCTAGATGGAGAGTTGCCTGAAATTCCAGTGACCTCGCCTCCCACCACCTGTCGCACTTTGCAATAGGAATTCCCCACACGAATCACTTCTGTTTGACCCAATCCCTGTGCTGCTGTGTTGTTTTCATAAGTGATGATTTTGGAATTTACACTATCAGCAACTACCGCAATCTCCCTGTTTTCTTTAGAGTTTGAAGCAGAATTTACCACTCCAGCTACAACAGGACTCTCCGCTAGAGTCCTATTGTGATTCGTCTTCTCACTCTCCAAACTATCGGAGCTGATCGGTGTGACTAGCTGTTGCGCCAGCAATGTTGCTGTCGTTGCCTTGACTAGCGTATTCTCCATGTTCAATTCGCCTTGAGTATCTGTTGTATCAATCCCCCCAATCGGATTTGATTTTTCCACCACTACCTTGTTTTCCTCCTCCCCTCAAACCTAAACTTTCGTCGGACGGCTAGTACTGCTTCCTTCATTGAGTTGTTTCGATTGTGACACGTTACCCTCATAACAGCCGCATTCGATCGTAGGACCTTGTCCATCGGATTCAAACACCCGCACCATATATTCCGCAGCTGCTAATTTCACTGTGATGGTTTCCTCAATGTGTTCCACCATTGTCGTTTCCACCAGCATTCTACCGCAATCGAAGGAAGAGGGGGTTTCCGTATCGTCATCCATGCATATGAAGGACCCCCATAAGCTTACTATGTTCGCAAATGTTTTCTTGTGCCACAAGTGGATCGACAGCCAAACCACGGACAACCAAACTCGACGAGAGTCAGTAGTAATTGACGGCGACCATTCAATCACCTTGGAGAAACATTCCCTGATGCAGTCCATCTTTATTACTTCCTCGCGGATTCTCGCCGATGTGCACATTAACAGGATCATTGACCCCGATAGTCTCATGATCGAGAATCCCTCTTTCTTCTCAGCTTCCAATCGATCCGCGAGTGTTTTCAAATTCCAGGGCTTAACACTCCATTGGATCGCACACCATTGAAGAATTGCCCATTTATCCTCATCTAATACCCCTTCAATCACCCGTCGATTTAATCCACTTTCGCAATCCCCTTGCATCGTTGATTTCACTGTTTTTGAACCCGATATCTTACCTGTAAAACTTATGATTGATTTTGATATAATTAAATCCTTAAGGATTATTTTGTAAAACTTAAAATTAGTTTTTAAAACACCAACACTTTGAAACTGATTTATAAAACTCAAACTCAAAATATTTTCTAAGTGTTCCGAGGCAAAACCATTCAAAAACGTCCAGGCGTATCGATACAGCACCCAGCGTATCGATACCATTTTACCAAACTTGGTCACTGTCGGAACCTGTATCGATACCCCAAACCCTCGTATCGATACAACCCTGTGTTAAAATTCAAAGAGTTTGAATACGGTACCGATACGGCTAACCCTCGTATCGATACAGGCTTTGTAATTTTTTTTATATAAGTCGGTTTAAAAAATATGACCGTTGGTGTCAGTTGGTTGGTAACCAAACTTTAAAAGTTCATTGACCCGTATCGATACGCCAAACCCTCGTACCGATACGATTGTGGACAGTGAGTTCAGTTCAGAAAATAGTATCGATACGGACCTTGCCGTTTCGATACCACGTACTGATACGCTTACGAGTGTATCGATACCCCTGTATTAAATGCACACAATGGCTCTTTCTTTTCTGAGACAGGTACCGATACTCCTTCCCGCGTACCGATACTGGTAGCTGCAGAAGTGCATTTATGGTGGTAAGAGAGGGTTCCAACGGCTCTAATTAAGTCTCCAACCACCCAAACGGCTAGAAATCAATGAAGAGGTATAAAAGACACATCAAAAAGCTACAGCAACAATTATTGAACTTCAAGCAAACACTTATTCATCAAATCCAAGCAATTGTGCCAAATTTCATATTTGTCTAGAAATCCCAATTTGTGTTCTTCATTCATACTTTGTAAAATTGGGTTGAGTGCTTGTATTGGGGCTATCATTTGTATTGAGAGATACCTTATTAGCCTTCAAATTCCTTTGTTCATTTGTGTGAGGGTTGGGTTGATTTTTAGGTAGAAAAATCAACCGAAATTGTAAAGGGTTGCCTCATTGTCCTAGAAAAGGGGAAGATCAATTTAGTGAAATTGTTGCAAATCCTTAGTGAGGCTAAGGTAGTGGATGTAGAGTTCATTTGGAACTTGAACCACTCTAAATCTCTTGTCCATCAATTTTTAATTTGCCAATTTCCACCACAAACCTTTAAATTTCCAATTCACCCCCTCTTGGTAAATATCGATCTTTCGATCCACTCAACAATTGGTATCAGAGCTTAACTCTTTGAGGATTAACAACCACAAGAGGAGATCCTTGGAAGAGTGTGATCATCAACATATCAAGAGATGGCTTCAACCTCCGGTTCCGGCATGTACGAGTCACAATCGACCACAAAGCCTTCTTTCTTCAATGGTGACAACTATTCTTTTTGGAAGAATAAAATGCGTCTATTCATCAAGTCTAGTGACTATCTTGTGTGGGATGTCATTGAGGATGGGCCATACATTCCATTGAAGCAAGACGGTGAAGGCAAGATGGTGTTGAAGAAGAAAGCCGAAATGAGTGAAGAGGAGAGGAAAAAGATTCAAGTCAATGATAAAGCTCTCCACATGCTATTTTGTGCTTTCGGTCCGGACATCTACTCAAAGGTCTCATCAATTGAGAGTGCCAAGGAAGTGTGGGACACTCTTGAGACCACTTATGAAGGCACCAATGATGTCAAAGAAACTAAGATTGGACTTCTCAATCTTAGTTATGAAAACTTCAAGATGAAGCCCGATGAGACGGTGTCAAAAATGTTTGATCGATTCTCCACGATTGTCAATGGTCTAAAGGGCTATGGAGAGATCATACCGAAAGACAAGCTTGTCCGGAAACTACTCTATTCACTTCCCGAGTCTTGGGATGGTAAGAGAACCGCTATCATCGAAGCAAAGAACTTGAAGACTTTGAAGCTTGATGAGCTTGTGGGTTCTCTCCTTACTCATGAGATCATGAAGCAAGGAAGGGAAGATGAGAAAAAGAAAGAAGAGAAAAGAGTAGAGAAGCTTGAAGTTGAGAAGAAGAAGAAGATGGGAATAGCTCTCAAGGCTAAAGCTTCACAACAAGATGAGAGCTCATCTAGTGATGAGGATGAACTTGAAGAATTGGCTATGATAGCCAAACGGTTCTCACGTTTCATGAGGTCCAACCGGGGAAGAAAAATCCAAAGAAAGATGGACTTCAAAGGGAAGAACAAAGAAGAAAGAAAGGATCCCATCATTTGCTATGAGTGCAAACAACCCGGCCACATCCGTTCGGAGTGCCCTCAACTCAAGAAGAAGGGCTTTGAGAAGAAGAAGAGACTCAAAGCCAAGCTTGCTACTTGGAGTGATGAGGAGTCATCGGAGGATGATGAACACGAAGTGGCTAATCTTTGTCTCATGGCACTTGAGGAAGATTCCTTCTTGGTAACCTCTAACTCATCTACTTTAGATTTTTCATATGAAGAGTTAAATGATGCATATGATGAGTTACAAGAGGTATATGATGAATTAGTTGAGAAGTTTAAAGAGTCGGTCATTAAAAACAAGAAAATCATTTTAGAACTAAATGAGAAAAATGACTCACTCACTCAAGCTAATTCTAAATTTGAGAAAAAGATTTTAGGATTAATAGATGAGCTTAAATTCTTTCAAGATGAAAATGTTGATCTTAATAATCTTTTATCTCAATGTAATAGTGAACACCAAAAGGTGTTGGGTGAGCTAAATGAGCTCAAAAAGTCTTTAAAAAATGTTGGTAGTGTCAAGCATGAAGTAGGAGAATCCTCTAGAACACACCAACCTAAGAAAAAGACTAATTACTACAAACAAGGTAGCTACCCTAGACATAGTAGAGCTAAAAGAATTAGAAGTGTATGGGTTCCCAAAGAACTTGTAAAATCTAATAATATTATTGCTATGTTATCTTGGATTCCTAAGGGAACCAAGGTTTTGGGAGCTAACACTCATGGACCCAAAATGATTTGGGTACCAAAAACCAAAGTTTAATATCTTTGTTTGTAGGGGGAGCATTGCTACAAGGCCAAGGCACAAAGTCAAAACTCATGGTACCTTGATAGTGGATGCTCGAGACACATGACCGGAGACAAGAGTCGATTCATGGATCTAAAGCCAAAAAGTAGAGGAGTAGTAACATTTGGTGACAACTCCAAAGGCCACATTAAAGTTATTGGCTCCATAGGTAATCACTCTACCATTCTTATTGAAAATGTCTTATATGTCGATGGTCTTAAACACAATTAATTGAGCATAAGTCAATTGTGTGATAAAGGATTTAATGTTTTATTTGATAAAAATGGATGCAAAATTGTTGACATTAAATCTAATAATATTATGCTCATAGGTCATCGCATAGGAAACATATACATGGTGCATTTAGATGACATACATACATCTCATGCATGCTTAGTTGCTCAAAATGAAAATGATGCATGGTTGTGGCATAGGAAGCTAGGACATGCTAGCATTAGTGTTTTAGAAAAACTAGTCTCTCTAAATCTAGTTAGAGGTTTACCCAAAATAAAATTCTCAAGTGATAAAATTTGTGATGCATGCTCAAAGGGTAAACAACATAGGTCTTCCTTTAAATCCATTAATGATGTTTCTACTAGTAGATGCTTACAATTAATTCACATGGATTTATTTGGACCAATTAGGACTATGAGCTTGGGTGGTAAATCTTATGCATTTGTGCTAGTTGATGATTTTTCTAGATTTACTTGGGTTCTCTTTTTAAGTACTAAAGATGAGGCTTTGGAAAAATTCATCACATTTTCAAAATTAACCCAAAATGATCTTGAACTTAGAATTTCACACATTAGAAGTGATCATGGAACCGAGTTTCAAAATTTAGGGTTTGAAGAATTTTTGAATGAAAATGGTATTAGCCATAATTTTTCGGCTCCTCGAACTCCTCAACAAAATGGGGTAGTTGAGAGGAAAAATAGAACTTTACAAGAAATGGCTAGAACTATGCTTTGTGAAAATAATTTACCTAAATATTTTTGGGCGGAAGCCACAAACACCGCTTGTTATATTGTAAATCGAGTAATGATTAGGCCAATTTTAAAGAAAACACCTTATGAGATTTTAAAATCTAAAAAGCCTAACATTAGCTATTTTCACCCTTTTGGGTGTAAGTGTTTTGTTTTAAATAATGGAAAAGATAACTTAGGTAAATTTGATGCAAAAAGTGATGAAGCCATTTTTATAGGTTACTCTTTAACCTCTAAAGCCTATCGAGTATTTAACAAAAGAACTTTAGTAGTAGAAGAATCTATTCATGTTGTATTCGATGATAACCTCCTTCCTAGGAAGGATTCTTGTGATGATGATGATGTAGGGATCATAAATGCCTTTGATGGAGGTCAAACTTCAAAGGAGGATGAGATTCCAACAAAGGAAGAGGACTCACAAGATCCACCTCTTGAAGCCTTGAAGGACTTGGCCATTGAGGAAAAGGAAGTGAGCTACCCAAGGGAGTTGAACTATGTCAAAGATGGTGAAATCTTGGGTGATCCATCCAAGGGGGTAACCACTCGTTCTTCTCTTAGATTAATGAACCATGTTGCATTTATCTCATGCATAGAGCCTAAAAACATAAAAGAAGCATTGAAAGATGACTTTTGGATTATGGCTATGCAAGAAGAGTTAAATCAATTTGAGAGAAGTAATGTATGGACATTAGTTGATAGGCCTAGTAATCAATCTACAATAGGAACTAAATGGGTCTTTAGGAATAAACTAGATGAGAGTGGTAACATTGTGAGAAATAAAGCTAGACTTGTAGCACAAGGTTACACTCAAGAAGAGGGAATAGATTTTGATGAAACCTATGCACCCGTAGCTAGAATAGAAGCCATTAGGATGTTGCTTGCATATGCATGTTATCATAATTTCAAGCTTTTTCAAATGGATGTTAAAAGTGCATTTTTAAATGGTTTTATAAATGAAGAAGTGTATGTGAAATTGTTGCAAATCCTTAGTGAGGCTAAGGTAGTGGATGTAGAGTTCATTTGGAACTTGAACCACTCTAAATCTCTTGTCCATCAATTTTTAATTTGCCAATTTCCACCACAAACCTTTAAATTTCCAATTCACCCCCCCTCTTGGTAAATATCGATCTTTCGATCCACTTAACATTACCGTTCGTCGGCTGCTGTGTTTCCTTCCTTTTCAACGTGTTCTTCAAATCGTTTATGCCCTTCCACGCCAACGCCACACGCAATCTAGCACCATAAATCCATTTTCCGTGCAGCCGTTCAATCGCTCTATCCGCATCCCCCTATGACGCCATTCGAACAAATCCAAAACGTGCCCCGTCTCTAACCCTCTTTCTGGGTATAAACACATCTCGCACAACCCCATGGCGATCAAAGACTTGCCATAAACCCTTCCAGTGCAAAGTCTCTGAAATTCCTCCCACGTACAAGGTCCAAACCTGTTGTGACTCGTCAATGGCCGGTTGTGGGTTGGACGGAAATTGATCACCGCTGCCTTGTTCCCTATTTAGTCGTCGCCAAATACTCCCGTCCGCCATGGAAGTCTTTTCTAATTAATTAACTTTACAACTATTTGTTTCTCATACAACCATGCTTCAACATAGTATCATCATCCAAACATGCTAGAAACATCAACAAGCCAAACTAAGGAGTTTGAACACCAACTCCATACAAAAGCCTAATACTCCCATTGTCTAAGCATTATTACAAAACACGAATCATACTTTGAGCTACCCGAGAACTCCGAGAATCTCCTCCCTTTCCCACTTGCCTCTCAAGCCACTAACGATATGCATTGTGGAAAAGAAGAGAGCATAAGCTTAACGCTTAGTGAACGGAGCTCTAAAAACACATCAACAATGGAGTTTTCAAAACTTAAATCTTAGTTGAAAAGCAAACCATTTAAGAAGTACTAAATGAGACACAATCATCACAATTACATGGTATGCACATGCATAACCAAAACACGGTGGGACTACACATCACCGTTCGACTAGTAGTTTTCCGATGGGACTACACATCACCGTACTCTTCTAATAGTCACTACCGGTGGGACTACACATCACCATAGTAACGACAACCATCACGTGAGGTTCGACACCAACAACGACTACACAACAATATCAAACAGAAGTAAAGACAATCCATAATTCACAATATCACAACAATTGTTCATACACCAACACTTAACGATCAAGGTAAAATTAGTAAACTTACACTTGGGTTTAGGTTAGCTCTCAAGGCTCCACCCAAACCCCCAAGAACCCATTTCGAAATCATTTAATACTCCAAAACATTTCCATTCACTGATTGAGTCCAACGAAGGCCGAAACACCGCTTTCAAGCCTTCGTAGTATTCGGTATCGTACCCAAAGTACCCGAACTCCCTTCCCCTGTTTCTCATCAACAAAAAAAACAATGTATTACACCCCTATTCTTCTATAAATTTCACTAAAAAGCTACAGCCCATCAACCAACACATTGACTCAATCAAAACAAAGTAGAAACCCATCAAAACATCATCAATCTCGTTCTTATGAGAAAGCCAACAAACACCCACCAAATTAAACATCCAAAACACATCAAAATCATCTAAAAACACCCAACCTAGGACCATATACCTCCAACCCTCCTTTTATCACAAAATCAAGCCAAAAACTCACTTATTTCTCTTCTAAAATCCACCCCTAAGACTAGTTTCGGGGATATTATAATTAGGCAACCTTTTTAGAATGTTATGACTTCAAAATAAACTTTAAAAACACCCCAAAACATTGCCCTAAAAGACCCCTACGGGATTTCACCCAAAATCCCCGCTTTCCATAAATCTTGAAAAGGTAAGATTCAACAATTAAAAACTAATGTAAAAATGATGTTTACCTTTGAAATTCCACAAAGAATCTTTGAGCCAAGAGGAAAGATGATGAAGAGATTTTAAGGAGAAGTTTAAAGCTTTTAGGTTTTGCTGCTCTTTTAGAAAAGAACATGACTCTCAATCTAAAAATCTTCTTTTCAAACTCATTAATGGCGTTTTTGTAGTTATTGGCGTCTCTTTATAAAATCAGCATTTTAATTTTAAAGTTAACCCAAACTAGTTCTAGATCATATCTGATAACTCTCAGGCCCTAAATCGGGGTGTTACAAATACAACATGGGTATCCACCATTTGGTAATGTTTCGGAGCGACCTCCATTTGGAGAAAGCTCATCATTTTATGAAGGATTTGGTAATGTTCCGGAACAATCACCATTTAATTTTCCATTTGGTGGCAGCTCATCTTCTCAACCGACTTACAATGATGATGGATGATATGTACCACAATTTTAGTATCCTCAAACATATGTATATGGGGAAGACATAAGTGTTGGTAGTATGACATCTCCGTTGTCGACTACCACCATTAGCAGCTCATCATTTCATCCGGAAGGTATGTATGATACACCACCTTCTATTTAAATGACGGGTGATTAATTTGTCAATGATGAGCAGACTTCGGATCAACCACGAAGAACGGTACAAGCACCACAGCGGTATGATTCAAAAATATTATTTGTTTGTTTTAGTTTTTGGATTTTTTAAATTTGATATTTAACCATTAATAGTTTGTTTAAGTTTGTTTTTAATAATTTTGTTCGATATTTAAGTTTGTTTTTTAATTTCAGTTTAATATTAATATTATCCATGTGGATGTAGGCTAAATTTGTAGATGTAATGTATGTATCGAATTATTATATTCAATTTGAAAAAAAAAAACTCATGGTTCATTCATTGAATTGAATGAATGGTACAACTTTGGTTGATGGTCCGGCACGATAGTTGGAAGAATTGGATATTAATTTTAATTTTAGTTCGAATATTAACTGTAAAAAAATAAATGGTACAATTTCGGTATTCAAATTCCAACTCAAAATGTAAACATGAACGACAGAAAATATATTTACATTAACATAAAATGTACATTAACAAAAAAAAATTAGGTTGATGGTTCGACACGATGGTTGGAAAGGTTGGATTTGTTCAGACACTTGTTTCTTGAATGACCCGATCCCTTACAAATAGTACAATGTTTAACTTGAACTCCCCCTTATCATCCGGAACATCCATATTTGTATGAATACGAGTGGACGCCGGTTGACCCTTCAACTTTCTATGAAGCTCTGGATTTGGTAACCATTCTTCGTATATTGGCTCTATCGGCCAATAATCTTGGCTCGGGATCGTGTTGAACTGAATTATGTATATATTTCCCATATTCTCTAGTTTATAACAATCATCCGAAAAACTGTAAGGGTCGAGATGAAATTGCAAACATACGGCGTGTGCGTGAGAGCAGGGGTATCTAAATGCTTGGAACGCAACACAATCACACCATCTCTGAAAAAGGTTTACGGTGAATATTCTTTGCTCATCTCGAACCTTAGCTTCGACAGAAAATTCAAAACCGTTTGGGTCGAATGTTCTGACTCACAAAGAGGTGGCTTGGCGTTTATTGGACTCAACAATAGAAAATGACGTATGGCGTTTGATGCAGTGCTCCTGAACTGCCAGCTTGGCGACTTCTTTTGTTTCGAAGTTAGCCTTCAATATCAATTCTCTAAAGTTCGAAGATAATGAAGAACCAAATATGTGGGCTTGATGTTCCGGATCTCGCACTGCAGTATAGTCCACCTCATACATGCGGGCCATTGGAGCTTCATAGGCTGGATAAATGGGATTCGGTTGCTACAGCTCTGGTTCAACAAAACCTCAAACTGGTTGTTCATTTCCCAACCCGAGCCTAGCAACAGTTGTGGCCCAAACATCATCTTCAACATCGATACCATTACCCTGAGACGTCTGTCATAACAGCCTCAACATCATCAGCATCGAGTAAGCGCACGTCATCATCTTCCGTAATAGGCACAATATTTTTTTATCCTCACTGAAATCATCAAGTGATTCGCCCCAACGACTAACTGTGAGTTCGGTGTCACAAAATGTTGACGAACACATTATCTTTAAATATTAAAAAAAACATAAGCAAAGATTAAAATTTAATTTTTTATTACAATTTTAAAAATAATAAACGACAAACAAATTACAATTCTGAAAATACAAAACTTGCCGAATTCGACGAGAAATCGTGGAAATATATTATAAAGAATTTAATAATAAAAATAATAATTATCATTCGAATATATCTTCAATCACAAAAAAATCTACAAACCCCCCATAATTAAAAAAACAACAATAAATTAATTAAAAATACAAAACGTTACTGAATTAGACGACGAGAAACCGTGTATATGTAATCTAAAGCCTTCAACAATAAAAATTAATAATTACCATTACAATATATTCAACACAAACAATCTACAAACCCTATATAATTTAAAAAACAACAAAATATTAATTAAAAAAATTGATTACTTACTTCTGAGAAACCGAGAAGATCTACAAAAAAAAATATTTCAACAATCTTCACCGTCTTCAAAAATATCTTTTAAAAAATATCACCAAAATTTTTAGCAACTAAAACTCTCTCAAATATACTGCAATGCTTAACTCTCTGAATATTTTATCTTCTCAGCCCTTATACACTCGTAATCTTCTTCTCTTCTTAATTTTTTTCTATACACCCCATACACATACTTCTATCCTATATATATAAATAATATAAAAAAAAGGGCTTGAGTGACCGGCTTTCACGTGAAAGCTGATATTTTTGCATGCATGCACGTTGTGCCAACAGTACCTCGCCAGGAGCAAATGGCGTGGCTCCACGCCCCATGCTGATCGACTTGCATGCATGGTACTGCCATCAGCTGTAGCTGCTACTTTGGCTCGGGGAGGTCTGTCGCTTGACTGATTAAGCCATATCCCATGAACCTCGTCATGTGGAGAAAGCGTGGTCTAATCTCGTCATTTACAGCTAACGAAGTTCTATCCAGTATTGTAATTTTTGGCCTAATTTGCCAAATTTTACTTGAACATTCCTATAAACCTAAAAAAATAAAGTGGATTATTCCACTAAAATTGCTATTTTTTTACTTTAATAAAAACAATCATTACACCGTAGAAATTTCATAGCATTAGTTTGGTAATTTACAGGATAATATATGTATATGTTCTCTCTGACAATAATTTATATTCTTTCTTTTCAAAATTTGTTCCTATTAAATTTAGAGAAAAAAGTTTAATTTTGATTTTATTATAAAATAATAAGAACTAAATATTTAATGATTTAGTTTTATATTATAATTCATATTTTTAAATTTATAATATAAAATTTTCTTCTTAAAATTCTTACCATTAAATACTTAATAATATTAAAGTGAAATTAATAGAAATAATTTTTAAGCTAAAAGTACAAATTTTAAAGAAATAATTCCAATTGTTTCCTTTTAGAAAATTAGTAATGATAATAATAAATAAACAAACAAACAAAGGATAAAAATAATTGAGTAGAGGATAAAAATATTTAAAATTGGGTTTGAGGTTTAATTTGGTACTTAAATTCTTCTTGTATAATTAGGTTCTTAAACTTTAATTTTTTTAAATTAATACTTAAATTTGACTTTATAATTCAAACAAATCATTTACCACAAGTAACAATTTAAACAATAAAATCAGGTCAAGTATCAATTTGAAAAAAAATAAAGTTTAATTACCTATTTTACAAAATAAATCTTTAGGTTCAAATAAGGTACCAATGTAAAAAAAATCCTAGTTATCAAATCAATCTAAATTTTATACCAAAAATCGTATTTACCCCTAAATAAATTAGTAACACACTAACACATGGTTTTGTGGACGAAACGTGGCACCTTCCAATTGGATGCAGATGGCGGGTAAAATAGACGATTCTGCTTTTTCCAGGAAAGACCTTCCTCTCCACCGAAGGAATTTTGCCAGATTTGCAAAGCCAAAATACTGAATCTTTATTCTTAATTCAATCAAGCGATTCCAAATTGAAATTTTAGAAATGGGAAAGTGGTCAAAACGTGTCGTTTTCTTGTTTCTTTGCTTATCAATTTGCCTCCAAATCCCATCAGTTTCTTCCTCTACTTCCCCTATTCTAGGAAATCAGGTATCAGATCTTTTCTTTGTAATTTTAGTCCTTTTCTCAATCAAATTTACTTATTTCAATGCAAACCCAGCCACCAGCTGATGGCTAATTTGATGTAACCGATGGTTGACTAACCAAAAGTTGATTTTTTTGGCGATTTCTTGATTTGGGTAATCACAAGTCTGTATCTTTAACTTTAGTTTCACTTAAAAGATTGGGGTTTTTTGGAATGCAGATTGCATATTTTTATCAATTTGTTTCTTGTTGTTCAAGTGTAACCTTTTTATGGCATTTTTGCCGTTCTTGCCACTCAATTTTGATGTCTTTGAGTTTATTGTTTGTCCAGGGTAACGAAGAATCTTCAGCGGCAAGGTAATTCTCTGTGCTTCGATTTTGGTTACATGGATTTTTGTGTGTGCATTTTGCACTTTTGTTTCATAAATTTTGAGTAACCTATCACCTAAGATGGCCTGCTAATGTAGCATTTGTTTAAGCTCGGTACCTGGCTATAATATTTTCTCCCCCTTTATGTATAACTGATGTGTTGTGGAACCACGGATTTGAATTTTAGAACCTTTATGCAAGATGAGGATGCTCATGTAGTACATTGTTCAAGAGAAAGGAGTAGAGCAGCATGGAAAGTAATTCAAGAGGTATTGTGCGGGTGGAGTTCAGACTTTTACGATGCTATTATCTGAATTATTTTGCTTTGAATTTGTCACTGAAAGTTAGTAGCCTTTCATGTTTAATTCAGTATCTGATGCCCTTTGTGGAGCGAGAACAACACAAGATTTCAAGCGGATGTAGGCTTCACCCAGACAATGATTTGTACAGAGATCAGGAACAGCACAAGCACCGTGTAGATATAAATGAATGGCGATGTGGGTACTGTAGAAAGAATTTCTATGAAGAGAAGTATCTGGATAAGCATTTTGACAACAGACATTTTGATTTGCTGAATGCAGTACGTGGGCCATTATAGGATAGATTCGTTTCCGTTACCTTGTTTAAGTTTAATAAAAGTAACTCCTTGTATATTGTCCTGCTTGTGCTGAATTCAGAGTCACAGTAGGTGTCTGGCTGATCTGTGCGGTGCATTACATTGTGACCTTGTCATGGATTCTTCGCCTCGCAAGACTAAGTGTAATCCTTCAGCTGCTACAAGGAATAAACATCTTTGTGAGGTATCCTCTAAACGATTGATTAGGCTAATTTTGTATCGCGGTGTTCTTTACGTCATATCTCGGCACCTTTCTGCAGAGTCTTGCTGATAGCTGTTTTCCAGTCAGCAATGGTCCTGTGTCAGGCCGTCTTCATGGTACTTAGTATTTCCCACTATAACTGCTATATGTTTTCTGCGGTTACATATTTTACAAACCCGTAACATTTGCTTTCTTTCCTTATGTTGCTGAATCAATAGAATTCTTCTTGCGACAATTCTGTGATGCCCACACTTGCAGTGGAGGTCCAAAGCCCTTTGCTAAAGGGAAAAAGGTAGACTTCGCTGTGAACTCAAATTGTTCGACTTTCTTATTCCTTACACATGCTTTTCATAAACGCCTTAATGAATAACTAACTATAAAGTCCAACTCCGCCTGTATATACTTGTTCATAAAAAACTTGTATGAATATAGCATTTATGTCTCTCTTTTTCTGCCTTTTTGTATAGAAAATCTTATGTATTCCATTCTTTACATGCAAATATTTTACTACGGCATCCTATTTGATATGTGTGCAGAAGCGAAGAAGTATACTTTACATTATTTTATCCATTTTGACTCTGATGCTGCTGCCGCTTTTCTACTTCTTCATTTACATGTACCAAAGGTAAGTGTTTTGAACACTTCACCGCCACTGTCTTCTGGAATCTCAGAGGCCATTATAATGTACAATATTCATGTTGCAGGGGAATTAAAAGAGGGTCACAAGAGCTAAAACGCATCTCAGTAAGTGGGCGAAAGAAGAAGTCTTTTTAGACATACAAGGTTGAAGGTTTCTATATCATCAATGATTACAAGGGTTTTAGCTCTTTTAGGCTTTCTATTTAGTCTCTAAACTTAGGCTGTAGTACTTCAAACCTGCAACAAAAAGGTTTCTCCATATTTTTTACTTGATTGACTTTTATTGAACAGTCCTGCATTACCTACATTTGTTGCTGTTGCTGTTGCTGTACGTGTGGATGGCATACAATTTAATTTTTACTTGAGATAACTCGACTACATTTATAAATGTGTTTGTGTTTTGTTTTCATATTTATCATGCAAGTACAGATATAATGCAAACCATTGATGGTGTCAAAATTTTAATCAGAATAGGATTCTTGTAAACATGTTAATTGCGGTTCAATGTATTTTGTCATTTATTGCGCATTGCTTGTGATTATTGTTTTCCTTTTGTATTTCGTCCAAAACTTGAGAATCTATACAGTACTAACTCCCCTGCTTTGTTTGGCCATAAGAAGTGTGGAAACACACATAAACGGCCATGGCTAAGCCATTCAGGAATGTGGGTTTTGGTTGTTTCTTCCTATGGCTATGGCTATGGCTATGGCTATGTATGCATGCATGTGTGTTTCTGATGCTGGCTTCCATTGACATGTGAAAGAAGTGACAAAGGCCTGCCCCGGCAACTTCTGATTTGCTCCATATATTCTTCAGTAAAGAATTTGTTTTATGTGTGTATATATGATGGATGTGTGTGTAGTGAAAACTGAAACAATATCATGTTCGATACATACAAGTTAGCCCATCAAGCTACAACGCTCCCCCGTGACCTCATTTCCACTCTTTTTCTTTCTCTTTCTCTTTCCCTAAGTGCTAATCACTTCATCATATGAGGGCTATTTTTGGTACAATAGAGGGCTAATAAATATTCACAATGATAACATCGGAATTCGAACCCAGTAGATGAGTATTTTTAGCCGCCCGACTAATTAAAATATATTTCCGATAATGGAGTATAATTATTGTGTATTATAGAAAATTTATGAGATAAAACACGATAGTATTGCTTGTGTTTTCATTCTATCTTAATTCCTTGTTAATTTAGTATAGAAATGGATCAGTCTCAAATTCTCAACTTCCGACAAAAGTTGCGAGTCTTGGCCATGCTCTTCGTTGTCCAAAAGAAACATCAAATGTTGTCATATTAGCTAGCCACAATTTTATCTTTTTAGGGGGAAAAAAGAAATGACAAGAAAAAACATTTTGGAATATTCAAATAAAAATGGAGAACAAGAATTTTATTAATGAATTTCTAAAGAAAAGACAAATAATTATAGCTGTCAAAGTGCAAGGCTAATTTGTTTGCATGAAGAGGAGCTATGTGCTGTTTTTATAACAGCAAAGCAATTTGTAAGCATTAGATATTAAAAATTGCAAAGAGTGTAGATTCATGAAAACGACCCTTATATTCTACACACATACACAATTAATAAACAACTATGAATTCTTTTGCTTCTTGAAAATGACTCTTCTTTAATGTTACAAATACACCAAGTGTCATAAATTATCTTACTATGTTATATTTAAATGTGTTAAATTCAATATCAAAGGTAAACCTTTTGTATTTAGGGTTATGATACATTTATATATATATATTGTATAAGATCCATAAAGTTTTACATTAATTTAGGATCAATGGTCCTAAATTATTGTAAAACTAATAAGTTTTACCTACTATACGCAAATGGTTAGGACCCATTTACACTATGCAAAACTACAAAATTGTTCACTAATTTAAGACCATTGAATGAATGTAAATTAATGGTTGAGACTAAATCATTCTCTATTTTGGACTATTGGATGAATGTAAATTTATGGTTGAGATTATACACTTTTCTTTTTTTTCTTAAAAATCTCATCATTTTTAATCTCAATAATCAACTTACATCCACCTGGTAATTCAAAATCAGTATAAATCTAAAAAGTTTTAGGTTACATAACCGAATATATATATAACACTTTGATCTCGTCTATGTTTTTGTAGATTCTTTATCTTCTCTTGCTTTCTCTTACATGCATATGTAACAAAAACACGTATGATTTAACTTTATAGATTTACAAACTTTGTTTTCCATTGTTACATTTGCATGTGAATATGTACTTTCCCGGAGTGAAAACTCACGTGAGTTCTTGCTATACCAAGTCACAAGAATCCCTATGTTACTACTTATTTCTCTGCAAAATGATATAATTTTATATGTACAGTTAAGAAAACTTAAAAGAAATTAAAAATAAAAGGCTTGTAATGGGCTACTTGATATGAGTTTATTTTTGAAGCAAGTAATTGTTCGATATAGTTAAAAGGCTTTGATATATATTTTATGGCAGGTGGAAAATTTGTTTTATATTTTATGGATGATGTGGAAAGCAAGAATGAAATCCAAAAGAGAAACTTCTGAAGCTCCAACAATTTTGCAAGCATGAGTTTAAAGTGGAAGGGGTTTATCATGTTTAATTAAGAAAACATGTGTGGGTAAATTCCTAAGTCAAGAAATAAGAGAGACGAAAGCTTTGATGAAACATGGAGTTGGTTAAAAAAAGAGATCGAAAATGCAGAATATTGTAAAAGGTGATAATAAGAGGAAGAAATGATGGAGGGGAAGAGAGAGAGAGAGAGTAGATATAACTTATAAGGAGAATATTGTTTTGTTGTAATGAAAACGAAGGGGCACACATGTGAGTAAGAGGGTACACGCATCATTTGTCCCTGCCCTGTAATGGAGACAATGCTGGATTCTCAACTCGCTCACCCATATCAACCATTGTCCCATTTTATGTAATATAACATCTCGTGACACGTTCTTCAATTATTGCCACATTACATGCATACATGAGTTGAGTTGAGTTTCCTCTACAAATTACTGAAGAACATGCTTACAAACTCATATGTATGTATGTATGTATGTATGTATAAACATGTTTTTATTTATTTATTTCTTTGGTATCGTGGAGAGAAAGTGAAATCTAAAAATAGCCCGTGAGTAGTGTTTGGAGGCATTCCAAATATCCCAAACAAATTAAACATATCCTTATTTTTTTGTTGCTTCTCCTTCACTTCTTTCGATGCTTTTTCCTTTGCTCTCCCTCATCACGAGCTCATGATTCCCCCTTGCCCTTTTCTGTTTTCCCCAAGTACCTTTTAATCTCGATCGAATCTTAACTCGATTGATAATATCGTTATTATTATAACAACTCATCGAATATAAGTATTATCATGGAATGCAAATCTAGGTGACTAAGGTGTATCTAATACTCACTCCGTCTCATAAAATTTGTCCATTGTATTTTAAAATTATCTCATTGGAAAACTCAATGACTTTTACTAGTCACATTTCTTTTTATACTATCTTTTTAGTTTCCTAACAAAATAAATTTTAACTTTTCAATGATGAAATTGTCATTTTAATTATTTTATCAGTATTATGGAAGTAGTATAATACAAAAGGTAGGGTTAAATATTCCCACAAAAATTCTTGGTGATAGGATTATTACATAAAATGCAATAACAATATTATTGAAAAATATATTAACAAAAAGGGCAATCTGGGCAAGGCAATACAATCTATAAATTATATATATTGTGGTGAGAAGAAAGTGAGGCACTCATGTGGAAAAGTAAAGAGTAGGATCCTATAGATTTGAGAGCTCATCATCTCCTTTCTTTTTATAACAACCTCAGAGCCAAGACTTGAAAAGGAAAAAGAAAGATCAATGGTTTCTAGGGAGCACAAGAGAGCAGGACTGCATGAGAAACTGCAACTTCTTCGTTCCATTACTAATTCTCATGCCGTAAAATTCCCTTTCGTTTTATTATCCAACATATTCACTCTTTGTTTCTTCTTTGAATTCTGCACTCTTATATATCGAGCTACTGTTAGTTTTGACAATTCTTTGTATTAATTGGATTTCTGGAATCTATCTGTTAAACAATCATATTTGGCATTTGATGTATTGCTTGTATTTCATGGAGGAAATCACTGGAAATCGGTTGAAAATGTATGGCAGATGAACAATGCATCAATTATAGTAGATGCATCCAAGTACATTCAAGAGCTAAAGCACAAAGTAGAAAGGTTGAATCAAGATGTAGCTGCTGCACAAACTTCTAATAATCGAAATCCTTTGCCTATGGTAATATTTTTTTCAACATAGTAAAAACGTATTAGTACTTGCAGTTGAAATTATTTCCATTTTAATCGTTTCTTTTTTCACATGTATGGTTTACAGCAGGTTACGGTGGAAACCCTAGAGAAGGGTTATCTGATAAATGTATTTTCAGACCAGAGCTGCCCAGGTCTGCTTGTTTCTGTATTGGAAGCCTTTCAAGAACTGGGTCTCAATATTCTTGAAGCTAGGGTTTCCTGCACTGACAGTTTCCGATTACAAGCTGTTGGGGGTGAAGTAATAATCTGAACCCATTTTTCTATAACATATATATAACACCTTAAATATACTTACGATACCAGAAAATAACGGCAATGGCAACATGAAAAACCTGATGTGCATCATAATATTACATTTACATCAACGATTGTATTTTGTTTGTTTGCAGAATGAAGAAGAAAGTGAATGTGTTGATGCACAAGTGGTGAAACAAGCAGTGTTGCAGGCTATTAAGAATTGGAGTGGAAGTAGTGAGCAACAGGAGTAGTTTTCTTAATTCCATATGCATATTTTTCTTTCAAAATATAGGGTTCTAATTGCCAATAATGTTGTTTAATCAGCTATTAATCCCTAATGTCAACAAAGTGAAGGTTAATTGTCTTATATCTATGCCTTGAAGAGCATTAATTGTCATCAAACAACAAGACTGAGATGAGAAATAATACTCGCATGCTGCATGTAGTTGCCATGCATGCATGTATGTTATAATTTGCAACTTGCCAGGCTGATTATTCAGCATTTTTTATAACTTGTTGAGGTGTTTTTCTCACAACTATATATATTAATATACAACTATGGATGTATACACTCTTTTTTTTCTCTTAAAATTAATATTTATTTCCCATGCATTTTTAATATAATTAAGACTAATTTCTTGGCATAAAAGAACCGTAAAAGTGGGTAAAAATCTCCTGCCCCCTAACCCTGCTTCCTTTTATGCCCCTGCCTAAAAATACTTAAAAATTAAATCTTGTCTCATAATCCTAATTTTCATATCCTAAACCCCAAATCCTAAACCCTAAAAAAATACACCCCACCCCTAATTCCCTACATCCTAACCCTAAGCCCCAACCTTAAACCCCAAACTCTAAACCCTAAACCCACTATTTTAAAGGGGGCACAAATGGGACATACTTTGGGAACAGATGATTTCCATCCCGTAAAAGTTGAGTACATGGGTGTAAAAAAACATTCTTATATTTAGATAGGATTCTATAATGTTAATTAGATAACAAGTTTAAACATAAAAAATAAATAGTTAATGTGATTATCTTTAAGAAATGAAAAATAATCTACTTAAATTCGAATTTTAATATGAGTACACGTTTTTCTGAGCTTGAAGTCTTGTTTTTTTTTACCAAAAAGAAAAGTTGGTGGTGAACTTTTATTCTTGTTTAAACCGGGGAGACAATTCCAGGAAGCATGGAAGGAAGATGAAGTAATTTATGTTGGTAATGGTAGGGTGTAATAATAGGCAGCTATGCCTATGGGGTGTGCTAGTTTAAAGTAAGGACATAAATGCGTAATAAAGTAATATTAATCAAGTAAGTGTAGGTGGAGTTTGTTGTTGGAAAATGAATCTCAAAACCAAGCACAGCAATGTATACACTTATTGTTACTCCCATCACTCATCAGGGGACCAGCTGGGGACAAACTATTTCACTCTCCAAATCATTCACCATTCTTTTATACAATATATAGAATTAATTATAAGGTTTATATAAGTATTTAAACTATATTAATGTTTTATTTAGGCAATTAAAGTATTTTTTACTCAAAATATGTACTTTAAAGTATTTTTTTTGTTAAAGTAGATATTTAAAGTTTTTTTTGTCAAAATAGATATCTATTGTATTTATTAATTAATGTTACATGTCAACTTTTAAGAACCCAGATGAAGAAAAATATATACTTTAAGTGATTATTTTGACCAAAATTATTTTAGGTATTTAAGTGAAAAAAATTGATATAATTTTGGTACTTGTTTCTAATATAAGCTTATTTATAAGGAAAAATACTTTGATGCACAAGTTTATTTACGTTTACACAAGACTTTTAAATTTAGGGTTTAGGGTTTTAGATTGGCATTTATAGTTTAGGGGTTTAGTATATGAGGAATAAAATTTAAAGTTTATGGTTAAAATTTAGGGTTTAAGGTTTAAGTTTTAGAGTGCTAAGACTTAGGATTAAGATTTTAAATTTTATAGAAGATTTGTGTAATTTTTTTTACACAACTTGTGTATCAAAATATAACCCTAATTATAAATCCTAAAAACTCCCCATTACATCTTTTTAAAATCTTTTGATAATTTGATCTCTGGGTAGTTAATATTGAATTGAATTTCCCGACTTTTTCTTAATCCTACCGATGAAGTTTTAGCTATATTGCATAATGATTGTATTCGGTAGTGCGTTACTTGCCTAGCAAACTCCGTTTATTTTCTCTTCAATTATAAAAAAATATTGTATAGAATTCAAGTAATTGTAAGTCAGTTTATCACATTTTCTCAAATATTAAGGCTTAAGATCGTAAGAAGTTTTCGAATTAAAAAAAATCAATTCTGTTCTTAAGAACTTTTAGGACACAATTAAGCCATTTAACCAAGAATTTAATTAATTAAATTCTTTGATCATTAAATTTTGACAATTTTTTTGGATCTGTTGGTGCACTACGTCGTGTTAAGGTGTTTCCTTATGACATTTTTAGAATTGTTTTGTTTTGTTTAAAAATTCTTTAAAATTATGTAAATTCTAAAAAAAGTTATAAAATTTATTTAAAAATATTTTTTGCAATTTTTTTTTTGTAAATACAATATAATAGAGCTATAGTGTATCATATGTCAGTAACATCTAAAGAAAAACGGTAAAGATTCAATGGTCAAAATTGTTCAAAAAGATTAATTGATTCAATTTCTTGGTTTAAGACCTTAATTGGGTTAAAAAAATCAGATTTTTTTTTTAAATTTAAGGGCTTAATTGATTTTTAAAAGTTTTAAGACTTATTAATATCCAAATCTGTTGACTTTTAAAATATAAGAAAACTAAATATATTTAATCACTCTTTAAATTCAAATTATGTATTAAAAATTAATATTTGATATTTAGTCATCATGAAATTTATTTTTAACGTTGTGTTTTTATTTGAAGACTAACGGTGCAAAGAACTATACACCGTTGGTATATAGAATTATACACCATTAATACATTATATATTTACTTATAAGAGTTGTGTTGTAGTATATTAATATGGGAAAGACAATGTCACGTCTGAGAAAAGCGGGGTCATTAATCCCACATTAGAAAAAAGGAAGGTCTTGGGATATATAAACGATGACGCTGCACATCCTATCAGACATGTCTTTTGGGAAGAGGGTAATGGTCCCGTGACAAGTGGTATCAGAGCAACCCTTTGACTGCCTGATTTCACACCGAGCGCCAGTGAGCAGGGTAGACAGGGTGGACAACCGTGACAAGTGGTAACATGTCCTATAGACCTCGAATGTGTTCTGTGTGCATCATTAGTTGAGTCAAGCCACCTAGGGATCATACATATTATTACTTGTAACTTTGTTCCTAACTTCGATTTTGTTTGATCTGAATTAGAATGCAAGAGACACATTTAGCTCGAGACGATGAATGTCCTCGAGAATCCTCAAGTGAAGGGGATAGTGTCTGTATGAAAGAAAACCCTCCGGATAAGGAGAACCCTCCTGTGCAAGATGGCACTCGACAACAATCTCCTGTTCAGCCTCGGACGAACACTGACAATCCGACTGTTTAGAATGTTCAAAGAGATTGTCTTCTGAGCATGAAAGAAATGTTCGATCAACTTTTGACGAACATGAGACATGAACAACCTGCGCCGGTAGCTGCTGCCCCTAGCAGAGCTCCTATTGAAAAGCTTGCTCAACATCGAGCCTATACTTTTGCAGGCTCTATTGAAGAGAAACCTGAAGAAGCTGAGTATTGGTTAGAAAGAACTACTCAGATATTGACTAAGCAACTTCAGTGCTCAGATGAGCACAAGCTCGAATCCGTTGTTGCCTTACTTGCTGATGAAGCCTTGAACTGGTGGGGAACTACAACACTAAATGCTTCAGTTGAATCTGTAAACTGGAAATTATTTGTAGAAGAATTCAAGAAGAAATACATCAATGAACAGTACTTGGCCGAGCGAAGAAAGCGTTTCTTGCATCTGAAGCAAGCGGGTCGACCAATAGAGCAGTACGTGGCTGATGTAACCCCTTCGTCCCAGTCCGGACGTTTGACCAGTCCGAGTAGGCTACACGGGGAAAACCGATGTGAGACCCCTTAAGGTCCCACCTCGGTTAGCAACCCTAGAAATTTTTTTATTTATCTTGTCTAAATGCATTATTATGTCGTATGTGGAACACGACAGCGGAAACACAAGCATCATAAAAACGACCATCCAAAACAACACTTTAAAAACAGCCCATTTTTCTTTTTTAAGCAGGCCGTATCGATACACATGACAAGGGTATCGATACGCCTTGACCAAGGTCAACGTCCAACAGTCAACAAAGGAAGATTGTATCGATACAGCCCTTGAGCGTATCGATACGCCCTTCTCGGTCAACATCTCGTGGTCAACGAGATAAAACCGTACCGATACGCTTATAGCCTGTATCGATACGCCAAAGCCTCACCAATTTCTTGGATTTCCAGTGAGCTTTGAGCGTACCGATACGCCCCCGTGTATCGATACACCAAGCCAAACACTGAGTCCTAGAGGGCAAACCGTATCGATATGGCCCTTAGGCGTATCAATACGCCCTGCACTGCAAGACCTCAAAATTCAGCAAAACAACACAAGACTCGATTCTAGATGCAATTTAAGACTTCCCTAGGCACATCCAAGCATTCATACAACATCTATCAACCAAAATCTAATCATACGAGGCACCCAACATGAACAAACATCATTCAACCAAGGAAATCATGTATTCATTCAAAAGAAGGCAAATATAGCATATATGAGGTTCATGCCTTAGCAAACAAACATAAAACATTCATACAAGGCAGTCTAAACATGGTTTTACAGGCCAAGCATGGCATCCAAAAGCCAAAGCAACACAAGCATTTAAAGGAGTCTAACATGCTCCTAAACAAACCAACATTCAACATACTTCAAGGCATTACACCACAATTACATGTCTCATTGCTTGACCATTACATCATAATTAAAATACCCATACTTGATAGCTAAGCTAGCACCACGAAGCACACACACTTGGAGGCCCCTTCTTGCACTAGCAACCCACAAAACTAAGGATCTGCATTGTCGAACAAAGGAGAGCGTAAGCATAAAGCTTAGTGAGGGTAAGCTCTTTAAAAACAAACCTCAACAATACATGGTCCAAGCACGAGCACAACAAGGTAAATGCATATTCTTACCTTCGATCCTCATGAGCCAAAATATCAATGATGCATGAACAATTATCCAATAATATGTCATACTCTAAAAGATCAATCTACAACATATGTAAACACATATATTAATCCAATTAGGCAATCATATTCCATATCACATTGATACACATATCAATTCATATTGGCACCTAGCTATGACTCGAATACGGGGATAAACACATTGGAAACTCACATCCAACAACAACTTTACCTCACGGTGGGATTACACTCATCACCGTTCTAGCGGAGGGGATTCCACTCATCCTCACGCCCCGTCGATAGGATTACACTCATCACTGACTATCATATACACAAGAAGAATTTACGGGCGAACTCGTACTCCATCTTGATGACTACCATCATCAAGACCACGCGCGCATTTGACTCTCGTGTGCACACTAACATCCTAATGATCGATCATTTGTACCCAAGCATACTAGTGCCAATACTAACACAATCCACAACATCATTTAATATCAACTTTCGTGCTTAGCACGTACTCACCATGATTAACATCAGGCCCATACCTAATGCATATAACAATGCATCACAACCATGCCTCAACATTCAAGTATAACACATTATACAACACACCATAAACACATATCATCATGAGGCATAAACATCAATTAAAGAGTCAACCAAAGTCTCTAATTAAAGCTTAGGATTAGGCTACCACTCTAATCCTAACTCTAGGTGGGTCTACCAAGCCCAACCTAGTCCACATGCTTGAACCAAACACTTAAAACCACTTTGAAAACATTAAACCACCCACCTTCACTTATCAAGCAACCAACACCTTCAAGCTTCCGGATTCACTCCCTAGGCTTCACCAACAGACGTCCTTGTCTCTAAACAACTCAACACAATCCAAACAACCTCAAATCAGCTCATACATCAATGTAGCTAACTCGGAATACTATTCAAACATCAAACACAACAATTCAAGCCATGGACAACCCCCAAAACAACAATCTTGGACAGCCAACAAACCTTAACCAAAACTCATGATTTCAACACTTTTAACACTTCCAAATGACTCCAAAACAACCCCCAACTATTATACTAACCTCAGCCCGCAATTTCCAACACAAACCATACCCAAAACTCATTCCAAAACCCTTCAAAAACCCCATTAAACCCAAATTCGGGAAACTTAACAAAACCCTTTAAAAATCATATATGTTGGACTTCAAGGTTCATAAACAACATATCTAACATTATTAAATCTAAACCTTAAGTTAAAAACAATAAATATATCATTTTTATTCAAATCTTCCAAAAACTCAAATTCTAAAACTTGGACCAAAATAAAAACTAGTTGTACTTTTAAAGAGAGGAAGATGAGAGCAAGTCGGAAATGTAGTTACCTTTCAAAACCGGGCTAAAATGGAGAAGCAAGGAAATGAAATAGTGGAAATGGAGGGGGGAGGAGTTTCTCACGTTGGAAATTTGGGAGGTAGAAGATGATGGCCACTTTTGGGTGTTTGAAATAAGAGGAAAAATGGTTTTATTTTTACAAGTCCATGTATTTACCAAAACGCCATTAATGAGATGGCCAAACTCATCTATTTGTAAATCTCATGGAGTTGGGCTTCAATATCAAAACATGTCCAACATAAATATTTGTTTTTACCGACCCCCTAAACCTGGGAGTTACAACTCTCCCCCACTTAAGGAATTTCGTCCCCGAAATTACCCGACGGAAACAAGTACGGAAACTGCACAAGCATATCCGCTTTCCTCTCCCACATGGCCTCTTCCACACCTCTATGTCTCCACAACACCTCGACCAACTCTATGGTCTTACCATGCAACACCTTGCTATCAGAAGCAAGTATCTCAACAGGCTCTTCATTATAAAACAAATCCGGATTCAACTCTATCTCCTCAACATGCATAACATGAGAAGGATCTGATCTATATCTCCTAAGCATCGACACATGAAACACATCATGAATCTTCTCTAACTCAGAAGGCAATCTCAAACGGTAAGCTACAGGCCCAATCCGCTCAACTATCTTATACGGATCAATAAACTTCGGACTCAGCTTGCCCTTCCGGCCAAATCTCATTACCTTCTTCCACGGAGATACTTTTAGAAACACTTTCTCACCCACGGAGAACTCAATCTCTTTTCTCTTCAAATATGCATAAGGCTTCTGACGATCGGAAGCTGCTTTCAAACGGTCGCAAATCAACTTCACTTTGTCGGTAGTCCCCTTAAGCAAATCCGGCATAGGTAACAACTTATGACTCGTTTCAGCCCAACAAATCGGAGTCCTACATTGTCTACCATACAAAGCCTCATAGGGAGCCATTTGAATACTAGCCTGATAACTGTTGTTGTAAGCAAACTCAACTAAGGGTAAGTGCTTCTCCCAAGAACCCTGGAAGTCAATCACACAACAACGGAGCATATCCTTTAGAATCTGTATCACTCGCTCTGACTGTCCATCGGACTGCGGATGATAAGAAGTACTAAAATGCAAACGGCTACCTAGAGCACTATGCAAACAACCCCAAAACCTCGAAGTAAATCTCAGATCTCTGTCTGAAACAATAGACTTCAGAACTCCATGAAGTCTCACAATCTCACGGATGTACAAGTTTTCCAACTTGTCTAAAGAATCCGTAGTGTTCACTGCTAGGAAGTGAGCACACTTAGTGAATCTATCAACAATTACCCAAACAGAATTCTTCTTCGAAGGAGACAACGGTAACCCCGACACAAAATCCATGGTGATCATCTCCCATTTCCATTTCGGAATCTTCAAAGGCTGTAACAAACCTGAAGAAACCTGATGTTATGCCTTCACTCTCTGACAAACCATACAACAGCTCACATACTCGGCGACATCCTTCTTCAAACCAACCCAGAAGTAATCATTCTTCAAGTCACGGTACATCTTAGTACTACCCGGATGCATAGAAAAAAGACTCGAATGTGCTTCACTCAGAATCAGACGTCTCAACTCAACATCTTCTGGTACAACAACTCTATCTCTAAAGCACAACACATTCTCACCACTGAAGCTATACTCGGTCGGTCTACCTTCGGCTATGTCCTGAACATGAGGAACTAAAGACACATCTTGCAACTACTTCTCTCTAATCAACTGAATCAAAGAAGGCTTCACTTGCAACTCGGTGATCAAACCACCATCATCGGACACACTCAATCTAGCAAACATAGCTCTCAACTCAACTGCAACTTTTCTACTCAAAGCATCGACCACCACATTTGCCTTACCCGGATGGTACTCAATGGTCAAATCATAGTCTTTCAATAACTCAAGCCATCTTCTCTGTCTCAAGTTCAACTCTCTCTATGTCATCAAATACTTCAAGCTCTTATGATCGGTGTAAACTATACACTTCTCACCATACAAGTAATGACGCCAAATCTTCAATGCAAACACAACTGCGGCTAACTCTATATCGTGAGTAGGATAGTTCTTCTCATGAACCTTCAACTGTCTAGAAGCATAGGCAACAACTCTTCTTTCTTGCATCAAAACACAACCTAAACCTATGTAGGATGCATCACTATAGATCACAAATTCTTTACCTGAAACAGGTTGCACTAAAACTGGAGCATTTGTCAAAGCTTCTTTCAATTTCTCAAAGGCCTTCTGTCTTGCATCTGATCACTCAAACTTAACTCCTTTTTGCAACAATTTAGTCAAAGCAGCAGCAACTCTAGAGAAGCCATCAACAAATCTCTTATAGTAACTGGCTAATCCTAGGAAACTCCTAATCTCAGTCACAATCTTAGGTTGTTTCCACTCAACAATAGCCTCAATCTTTGATGGATCAACATGGATACCTTCAGCCAAAACAACATGGCCAAGAAACACAACCTCTCGAATCCAAAACTCACATTTACTAAGCTTCGCATACAACTGATTGCTCAACAATCTCTGCAAAACAAATCTCAAGTGCCCATCATGCTCTTCTTCTGTCTTCGAGTACACAAGGATATCATCTATGAAAACAACTACAAAACGGTCTAGATAGTCTCTAAAAATTCTGTCCATCATATCCATGAATGCTGCAGGTGCATTCGTGAGCCCAAACGACATCACAAGGAACTCATAGTGACCATATCTAGTCCTAAAAGTTGTCTTCGGAACATCACACTCTTTCACTTTCAACTGATAGTACCCTGATCTCAAGTCTATCTTCGAAAACACTAAGGCACCTCTCAACTGATCAAACGAATCATCTATACGAGGCAACGAATACTTGTTCTTCACAGTCAACTGATTCAAATATCTGTAGTCAATGCACATACGCATACTGACATCTTTCTTCTTTACAAACAACACAGGAGCATCCTAAGGAGAACTACTAGGCCTAATGAACCCACAGTCTAATAACTCTTGCAACTGACTCTTCAAATCTTTCAACTCTTTCAGAGCCATACGATACGGAGCTATCGAAACTGGAGTAGACCCTGAAACAGTCTCAATCACAAACTCAACATCTCTGTCAGGAGGCAAACTTGGTAACTCTTCAGGAAACACATCCGGAAAATCACAAACTGTTCTAATATCTTTCGGTCTAGCCTCACTCATATTCGAATTCATCACATAAGCTAAGTAAGCCCCACATCCGGAATCCATCAACCTATGAGCCTCTAAAGCTGACACAACATTAGACAAGAACATAATGTTCTCGCCTACTACTACTACCTCGTAGTCATCAAAAAGCTTCAAAGAAATTCTCTTCGTCTCAAAATCTACACTAGCTCGGTGCTCAACTAACCAATCCATGCCCAAAATAATATCAAAACCATAAAAAGGAAGCTCCATCATATCAACAGAAAACACATGACCCTGAATCTTCAGCGGACATCTCCTATACATACGTCTAACCACAACTGTCTCACCAAAAGAACTAGTCACATGCATACCTACATCTAAGATCTCAACAGGTGTATCTAACTTCCGTGCATGCTCACTCAAAATGTAGGAATGTGTAGAACCCAAGTTAACCAAAGAAAGCAAAGACATAGACTGTAACTCAAAATTACCTGCTATCACATCAGTGTCGTTCCCGGCCTCTCTCTGAGCATAGACTCTCGCTGTTCCACCTGCCTCTGGCTGTACTGCCACAACATGAGTAAGGTTCCTCTGAGCATCTACCCTAGGTGCATTAGCCCTAGGCTGGAAGTAGCCACGACCGCTCCCACGACCTCTCTGAAAATTATTGGCCCTCGCAGGAGCCTGAGCTATGTTTGATGCTTGTGCCGCCTGATGCAGACACTCCCTCATAAAGTGGTCCCTCGAACCACAGTTCCAACAAGCATGGAAGTTACCCCAGCACTCACCAGAATGTTGTCTCCCACAACGGGTACACTCGGGCAAACACCCTCTACCTCGATGGCCCTGGTGGCCTCTACCATGGTGGCCACCGCCACGTGTATGGTCAAACTGTTGTCCGCCACCTCTATGCCTCTTGGCATCTCCATGGTCAAAGTTGTTATGTCTCTTACCAGAACTAGATCCTCCAGAACGCTTGGTCAGCCCCAAGCTATGCTCAATGTCCTTGGCTCTAGCAACCAAGACATCAAAATCAGAATAATCCGAAGCTAAGGTGTACCTCTTAACTTCCTCATGAAGTCCATATTTGAATTGGTTACACCAGTCCCTCTTAGTAGGAACTAACTCTGGAGCATACTGACTCAAACGAACAAAACAGATCTCGTAGTCAATCACAGTAGCATCTCCCTGAACAAGAGCCATAAACTCTCGCTTCTTCTCATCTAGATACCTCGGACCCAAGTACCTCTTTCTGAAAGCAGACTCAAAGAAATCCCATCCAATCTCTGCCTCTGAAACCCCAGTAGTAATGGTGACCCACCACGTATAGGCATCACCCTAAAGCAAAGAGATCACACAGCCCAATCTGCGAGCTCCCACAAAACCCATCTGAGCTAAGATGCGGACGGTCTTCTCTAACCACAACTCAGACCTCTCCGGTGTAGACCCTCTGAACTCTTCAGCCCCTAGGCTACGGAGCCTCTCTAATGGTAAACTAGCATCATCACCCCTAGGCTGAGCTGCAGCCTGGGCTCCGGCAACTGCGGCTTGAAATGCTCCCGCTATAGCTTGCACAAGCGGTGCCATATCTATCCCAACAGGACCTTGGCCACCCTGGCCACCCTGAGGTCCTTCTCCTTTAGCTCCATCCTCGCCTCCAACTCCAGGCGGAGGAGGTGGTGGTGGTGGAGGTGGTGGAGGAGCTCCAATTCCAGCAAGCGGGCTCTACTACATGAGCCTCAACTCCAGCCGCCGACTCATTAAAAGGAGCCACAACACGTGGTTCCTGACGAACCACCCTCGGCCTACCTCTCGGCCTCGACATCGCTCTTACAGATAATAACTACAACCACAACAACAAAACATACAAGATTGGGTTAGCAAGGCAAGGCTTCCAAGTGGCTCAAGTACGTTCCCTCACTTTAAAATCCTTTTTCGATGTAATAGTAGCAATGAGACTCAAAACATCATGCTTTAAAAAAACAACGAGCATACTTGTTACACAAGCAATCATGTTTGCAAGGCAAGCAAACACCGTGCATATCAATTCAAAAACTCAAACTTACCTCACTTACCTGCCCAAGGTCTCGGTAACCTCAGGCTCTGATACCAACAAGTGTAACCCCCTCATCCCGGTCCGAACATTTGACTGGTCCGAGTAGGCTACACGGGGAAAACCGATGTGAGACCCGTTAAGGTCCCACTTCGGTTAGCAACCCTAGAAAATTTCTTTTATTTATCTTGTCTAAATGCATTATTATGTCCTATGTGGAACACGACAGCGGAAACACAAGCAGCATAAAAACGACCATCCAAAACAACACTTTTAAAACAACCCATTTTTCCTTTTTAAGCAGGCCATATCGATACACATGACAAGGGTATCGATACGCCTTGACCAAGGTCAACGTCCAACAGTCAACACAGGAAGACCATATCGATACAACCCTTGAGCGTATCGATACGCCCTTCTCGGTCAACATCTCGTGGTCAACAAGATAAAACCGTATCGATACGCTTATAGCCCGTATCGATGCGCCAAAGCCTCACCAATTTCTCGGATTTCCAGTGAGCTTTGAGCGTACTGATACGCCCCCGTGTATCGATACACCAAGCCAAACACTACGTCCTAGAGGGCAAACCGTATCGATACAGCCCTTAGGCGTATCGATACGCTCTGCACTGCAAGACCTCAAAATTCAGCAAAACAACACAAGACTCGATTCTAGATGCAATTTAAGACTTCCCTAGGCACATCCAAGCATTCATACAACATCTATCAACCAAAATCTAATCATACGAGGCACCCAACATGAACAAACATCATTCAACCAAGGAAATCATGTATTCATTCAAAAGAAGGCAAACATAGCATATATGAGGTTCATGCCTTAGCAAACAAACATAAAACATTCATACAAGGCAGTCTAAACATGGTTTTACAGGCCAAGCATGGCATCCAAAAGCCAAAGCAACACAAGCATTTAAAGGAGTCTAACATGCTCCTAAACAAACCAACATTCAACATACTTCAAGGCATTACACCACAATTACATGTCCCATTGCTTGACCATTACATCATAATTAAAATACCCATACTTGATAGCTAAGCTAGCACCACGAAGCACACACACTTGGAGGCCCCTTCTTGCACTAGCAACACACGAACTAAGGATCTGCATTGTCGAACAAAGGAGAGCGTAAGCATAAAGCTTAGTGAGGGTAAGCTCTTTAAAAACAAACCTCGACAATACATGGTCCAAGCACGAGCACAACAAGGTAAATGCATGTTCTTACCTTCGATCCTCATGAGCCAAAATATCAATGATGCATGAACAATTATCCAATGATATGTTATACTCCACAAGCTCAATCCACAAAATATGTAAACACATATATTAATCCAATTAGGCAATCACATTCCATATCACATTGATATACATATCAATTCATATTGACACCTAGCTATGACTCGAATACGCGGATAAACACGTTGGAAACTCACATCCAACAACAACTTTACCTCACGGTGGGATTACACTCATCATTATTCTCGCGGAGGGGATTCCACTCAACCTCACGCCCCATCAATAGGATTACACTCATCACCGACTATCATATACATAAGAAGCTTTTCCGGGCGAACCCGTACTCCATCTTGATGACTACCATCATCAAGACCACGCGCAAATTTGACTCTCGTGTGCACACTAACATCCTAATGATCGATCATTTATACCCAAGCATACTAGTGCCAATACTCACAAAATCCACAACATCATTTAATATCAACTTCCGTGCTTAGCACATACTCACCATGATTAACATCATGCCCATACCTCATGCATATAACAATGCATCATAACCATGCCTCAACATTCAAGTATAACACATTATACAACACACCATAAACACATATCATCATGAGACATAAACATCAATTAAAGAGTTCAACCAAAGTCTCTAATTAAAGATTAGGATTAGGCTACCACTCTAATCCTAACTCTAGGTGGGTCAACCAAGCTCAACCTAGTCCACATGCTTGAACCAAACACTTAAAACCACTTTGAAAACATTAAACCACTCACCTTAACTTCCAAGCTCAACTTATCAAGCAACCATCACCTTCAAGCTTCCGGATTCACTCCCGAGGCTTCACCAACACACGTCCTTGTCTCTAAACAACTTAACACAATCCAAACAACCTCAAATTAGCTCATACATCAATGTAGCTAACCCGGAATACTATTCAAACATCAAACACAACAATTCAAGCTATGGATAACCCCAAAACCACAATCTCGGGCAGCCAACAAACCTCAACCAAAACTCATGATTTCAACACTTTTAACACTTCCGAATGACTCCAAAACAACCCCCAACTATTATACTAACCTCAGCCCACAATTTCCAACACAAACCATACCCAAAACCCTTCAAAAACCCCCATTAAACCCAAATCCGAGAAACTTAATAAAACCCTTTAAAAATCATATATGTTGGACTTCAAGGTTCATAAACAACATATCTAACATTATTAAATCAAAACCTTAAGTTAAAAATAATAAAGATATCATTTTTATTCAAATATTCCAAAAACTCATATTTTAAAACTTGGACCAAAATGAAAACTAGTTGTACTTTTATAGATAGGAAGATGAGAGCAAGTCGGAAATGTAGTTACCTTTCAAAACCAGGCTAAAATGGAGATGCAAGGAAATGGGATAGTGGAAATGGAGGGGGAGGAGTTTCTCACGTTGGAAATTTGGGAGGTAGAAGATGATGGCAACTTTTGGGTGTTTGAAATAAGAGGAAAAAGGATTTTATTTTTACAAGTCCATGTATTTACCAAAACGCCATTAATGAGATGGCCAAACTCATCTATTTGTAAATCCCATGGAGTTGGGCTTTAATATCAAAACATGTCTAACATAAATATTTGTTTTTAAAACCTGGGGCCCAAAAGATTATTTTAATTATAAACCCGAGACTAAAAATATTATTTAAATATTATTTTCTTTCGACCCCTAAACCTGGGTGTTACAGCTGATTTCTGTAATTACTGCAAGTATGGTTCCGAGTACATCAAGTCAGAGAAAGAAAAGTGTCATATGTTCATTGACGGTCTGAATGATGAGTTGAGTCCGGTTTACCGCCCTGGATATCACGGACTTTCAAACTCTCGTAAATCGAGCTATTTCTATGGAATCCAAGTTTCGGGCCGCAGAAAAGAGGAAAAGTGGTTACCGTCATGATAAGAAGCGTAAGAGTGATGACAAGTCTCACTGGAAATCAAAGAAGTCTAGAAGCCATAAAGAAGGTATTTCTTCGTATAATCCAGCACCTCATAGTAACTTCACACCGAAGCCTCAGTCAGTGAGTAGACTTTATGTCCCGGTTATATCTGTTAATAGCCCGGGGAATTCAGAAAAGGCTGTCGTTTGTCAGCATTGTCAGAAACCACATTTCGGTCAGTGCCGAAGGCAGGCCAACTTATGTTTTCCTTGTGGCGGAAGTGATCACTATATTAGAAACTGTCCAGTAATGAGAGATCAAGCTCCTGCTCAAAACTCTGCTAATCTGAGTCATGTGCAAACCAATCGGAACAAGAATACTAGATAAGCTCAGTCTGGGAATCAGGGCAGAGGCAGAAGCAATCAGTCGAAAGCCACCACACATCAGGAATCACGAGCTCCAGTTCGAGTATATCATATCCGTGGCAAGGATGAGGAAGAATCTCCAGATGTTATTGCGGGTACGGTTGAACTAAACTTTACTCTTGTATATGCTTTAATTGATTCAGGATCAACTCATTCTTTTGTGTGTTCTCACCTGATCGACAAGTTACAATTAAAGCCTGAAATTGTTAAAACTAGGTTAATTGTTTCAAACGCTATAGGAGGTGATTTACCAATCAACCTGATCTGTAAGAATAGCCTTGTGTCTATTCGAAATGTACCTTTTCTTTGTGACCTGTATATTCTACCCAAATGTGAGTTTGATCTACTATTAGGTTTAGACTGGTTGGGTAGACATGAAGCCTGGATTGATTGTCAGAATAAAAGACTGTACTTAAGGGGATTAGGAAAATAGTCAATTCTGCTAATTGACAAGAAACCAACATCTATTTTTGCTGATATGGCTTTGCAAGATGAATTAGATTTTGGCTTAACAGAAATGCTTGTCGTATCTGAATTTGTTGATGTTTTTCATGAGGAACTCCCTGGACTCCCTCCAATTCGAGAAGTTGAGTTCAAAATTGAAGTTCAGCCTGGAACTAATCCGGTGTCCATTACGCCCTATCGTATGGCACCTATTTAATTGCAAGAACTAAAGAAGCAGATTCAAGAATTAGAAGATAAGGGTTTTATTCGACCCAGCACTTCTCCTTGGGGTGCTCCAGTTCTCTTTGTGAAAAAGAAAGACGAAACGATGCGACTTTGCATTGATTACCGGCAATTGAACAGAGTCACTATCAAGAACAAATATCCATTGCCCCGAATTGAAGATCTGTTTGATCAGTTGAAGGATGCTGGTGTATTCTCTAAAATTGACCTTCGATCCGGTTATTATCAAATAAGAGTGAAGGATGAAGATATACCCAAAACTGCTTTTAAAACTCGTTATGGTCATTACGAATTTCTGGTGATGCCATTCGGGCTAACGAATGCCCCTGCTGCATTCATGGATCTGATGAACCGAGTGTTCAAGCCTCACCTTGACAAGTTTGTTGTCGTATTCATCGACGATATTCTAGTCTATTCTCGTAACAGGGAAGAACATGCTCAACATCTTCGGATTGTACTCCAGACACTCCGAGAAAATCAGTTATTTGCTAAGTTCACTAAATGTGAATTCTGGCTTTCAGAAGTTTCCTTTCTCAGACATGTTATTTCAGCTGAAGGAATCAAGGTTGATTCTAAGAGAATTCAGACAATTCTTGAATGGCAACCTCCGAGTAATGTAAGTGAGGTCCGAAGTTTTCTTGGTTTAGCTTGGTATTATCGGAGATTTGTGAAAGGATTTTCGGTAATTGCTGCACCACTAACTAAATTGATTAGAAAGAGTGAACCATTTAAGTGGTCCGAAGGACAACAAAGAAGTTTTGATTAGCTTAAACAAGCCTTAACTTGTGCTCCTGTTCTTATTCAGCCTGAGTCCGGAAAAGAATTTGTTGTTTACAGTGATGCATCACATTCCGGCCTTGGATGTGTTATGATGCAGGAAGGTAACGTGATTGCATACGCTTCTCGACAACTTAAGCCTCACGAGCTAAACTATCCAACTCGTGATCTTGGATTAGCGGCCATTTTTTTTTGCACTGAAAATTTGGCGGCATTATTTGTACGGTGAGAAGTGTAAGCTATTCACCGATCATAAAAGTCTGAAGTACTTGCTTACTCAGAAAGAGCTGAATCTTAGACAAAGAAGGTGGTTGAAATTACTCAAACATTATGATCTGACCATCGACTACCATCCTGGAAAGGCTAACGTGGTTGCTGATGCTCTGAGTCGAAAACCGAACCTCGCTTCTTTGGCCATCAATGCTCATTTCCGACTATGTGTTGAGTGTGTAAAAGTTCTATTATTTACACCCTTTTTACCCATATTTCTGCTGCATTCAAGCATCATTGCATTGCATTTAGGTTAGTTTTCAATAAAACATCACAATTATATAAAAGACACAGATTCTACTAAAAGATGGCTATTTTTGCAGGTATCTGTCATAGTAGAAGATGAAGGCAGGCGCAGGGCAGAGAAGCAGGAGAGCGGAACTGGACAAGCAGCCGAGGAAGACGAACCTGTCATGGACCTGTCGTGACAGCATGGTGACAGCAACTTTATAAAGAGGAAAAGTCAAGTGGACCTCGATAGATAGAGAAAAATCTGCTCGTCTGTCGTGTGAAAGCCACATATTTTTCCAAGCCCCAGATCGAAAGATATGTCAAGCCAAAGCTCAAAAAGAAGAAATTCCTAGAAACAAGGATGCGGCTGGAAAGTAGGAGACTTTAGAGATTTAGTCTTTATTAGAATCTTACTTTTAATTGAAGTTGTAATCCTTGTTACCTTAGATAACTTGAGCCCAAAGCTTATATAACGGCATAGATTTAACCTAGGAGCATAACCGATTACCCCATAACCAAACCTAAACCCCTGCCGTCCACCCGTCACCGACATGTTCTAAATTCCCCCTAGGGCTACGGGTTGTTTTGTAAAGTAGTTGCAAGGGTTGCTTTGTTTTAGGATTTTTCAGTTCAATAAAATAAACTTCAAGTTCTCTTATTTTGGTTTTAATATCTTGCAAGAGCATCGGGAGAGCATTGTGAGGTTATCCATTTACTTAGCATCGGGAGAGTTAAGTATACGAAAGAAATAGGAGCGCGTTCTCTAGTTTATAGTTGAACCATCTCGTGCCTAGGGATAGGGCGAGGTTAAGTGGCTAAGGAAGAATTCATACACATCGGTGTTCATCCTTCGATTCACGCCGGGAGGTATCATCAAAGACGTGTTCATCGACAGACTTGTGCCTAGGGATAGGGCAAGGCAGATCTGGGATTCTTGCCAAACTTGAAGTACGGAGTTGGTGTGTCTGCTGCCGCAACAGCCAACGGACAGACGCCGCGACAGGTGCTGTCGGCGACGGGAGCGACGACAGAACTGGAGATCCTAAGCAATTCAATACCTGCACTACCGAGCAACTCAATACCAGCCCATTCTCTTTATCTTGATAATTCAATCCTTTTATTTACGTTTTTATCTCATTATTTTCGTGACAAATATCTTAATCTATTCTTTTCCCCTTGTGCAGATAGCGAAGGAAAGGGTTAGCCCAGTCCCTGTGGAGACGATATCCAATACTCTAGTATCACTTTATTACTTGCGACGTGTACACTTGCACTCAATTGCGATAGACTCTTTTACACGCAACAAGTTTTTGGCGCCGTTGCCGGGGACTGGCAACACACTCTTACCCTAGCTTCTGCACTTTTCTTTTATTTTTATTTTTATTTTTATTTTTATTTTTATTTTATTTTATTTTATTATTAAAAAAAAACTCAGGTGAAAATACAGGTTCAAGGGCATCAACATGCCAGGAAAAACCATTCGAGAGTTGATGTGGGAAAGTTCTTGCAATTACCGTAAAGATATGCTGCCAGGGCAGCAGCCGTGGCAGCAACAGGGGCAGCAAATGCCGATGCCGCAGCAGCAAAATTTTTTATGGTACGATCAAAACCCTCAAAATTTCTTTTACCATGACAGTTTTTCTACAGAACCTGACCTGCCCTGGCAATGTCATCATCCACAAGAGCAGTCAAAATCCTTAGAAGACACACTGCAAGCCTTCTTGGCAATCACTCAAAAAGTGTCAGCTTCAACGAAAGCAAGTATCGCCAAGATGGATGAACTCTTGAGCAGACCAGTCCTCATTCATGCCACAGATGAACCTGAAATCCTGAAGCAAGATGACGAGGATGCCTATGTGAAGGAATACCCAACATATGATGAGTCTGAGCAACAACTTGCCATGGCAATGATCGAGGAGCCGGAATGGAGCAACACCGCGACAACGCTGAGTGAAATTCAAAAGAATGTCACGGCAGCAACCACTTCCGAGGCAGAAACTGCCGCCTCGACAGATACTGCCGCCTCGACAGAACCTGCTGCCTCGGCAGAGATTGCCGCCTCGATAAAACCTGCTGCCTCGGCAGAGATTGCCGCCTCGACAGAACCTGCTGCCTCGGCAGAGATTGCCGCCTCGACAGCAACTGATGCTGAAGGAGCAACCACATCAGAGGCAAATTCTAAACCCACCACCTCGATTATGCCTGACCAAGATTGCACACATTCATCCCTGTCATGGCACTCGCACGACCACCTAGAAGAGCTACCCAATGACAATGCCTCACCGATGGAATATGAGCAGGTAATAAACGAACCTTTTGAATTATATGAAAACTCACCAATTCCATTGCAGGTATTTGAGGAACCAAAGCCGGTGGACACAGAATCATCAAAATCTCTACTGATGGAGATCTACGAGTGGTCAACAGAATTTGGTATAGAGAGTGATGGCACCTACCAATGTCCCATTGACCTGCAAAGTAACATGATAAAAAACTGTCAAAATAACTGCCTGCCGCAGCAGCGGGCACGACAGCAAAGGATACATTCAACCACAACAACATTCAACGAAAACAAGGTAAGTTTGTGGCCGAATGTCAATTTAATTTTTTCTAATCCTATATTCATGCCCTCAGAAACATTACCAAGAAGGGAGGACTTCATGGACTACAAAGGGAAGAGAAAGAAAGGAGCCCCCAACATGAGAATAATCACCAGATGGAGGGTACGGATGGACTTCAAGAAGTACCGGAAACGACGCCTCAAGCATTATCAGGGGACTGAAGCCACAGGAATTCAGGAAGTGGTTACTTTAGGAGATGCCCCACAAGGCACCCCTAATTTAACCTAAGTTTTATTTTTATTTTATTATTAATATTATTTATTAGGAATTAGATTTATTTTATTTGAATAATATTTTGTTTTTCTAATTTCAGTTTTTAGGAAATAAAGGAGCCAAGAAGAAAAGGAGAAGTGACCCAAGCCCACCGCCCATCCATCAGCCCAATAAAGCCCATTTATGGAAACCTGTCGTTTCGGCTGCCGCCGCGGACGGATATGACAGGCTGTCAACAGACTGACACGGCAGACGCAGAAGCGTGCGGTAGACGCGTAACAGACAAATAAATGCGTGTCAAACGTGTCAGACACGCTAAATCCAATCTGCCGCTCCGTTCTTCACGCCTGCCGTTGCGGCATTAAATGGGCAGCTACTCGACCGCTATAAAACCCCGTTTCCATTTTCATTTTTGCTCACTTCTGTTTACTCTTCCTTGCTTTCTCCCCTAGTTTTATTTGCTTTCTTCATTTTTCACAACCCTTGCAACTAACATGTCGTCTAGACAGACCCGCCGTAGTGCTGCCTCAGGCTCTTCACCAGCAGCAGCGACGCCCTTCGCCACAAAGGAATTATGGGAGGAACGTGGTTTCGTGTACATCCGAAAGGCACCCAACATGGGACTCCGGCCGTTCATCGTACAGGCCATCACGGCTCAACTATGGGAGCACTTTGCTGAACAACCGGCAGAGCTAAACGACACATTAGTCCGGGAGTTTTATGCCGCCATAGACAGCAGAACGGCGACATCTGTCATCGTTCGAGGTGTTCAGGTGCCATTCACTTCCGACAGCATCAACCACATGTTTGGCCTCTACGTTGGCCCCGATGACGATGCCCACCAGAAATTTCTCGACACCCTCGATGCTGCCGCTTATGATGCTGTCATGGTAGAGTTGACAGAGGAGGGAACATCATGGACAACCAGCAAAAAAGCGTATCATGCCTTCATCCCACCACACGACAGTCAACCGGCAGCGGCTCGCCCTAATTCATTCCATCATGCACGACAGGCCTATCAATGTGGGCCGTTATATGAGGGACAGCATCCTGAACTGCACCTTTCGCTCCGACTCCCACCTCTGCCTGCCGTTCACAATAACCTCCCTCTGCCGATGTGCAGCTGTCCCCGAGGAACCCTCCGACAAAATAATCAAGGGCAGAGGCTGGACAGACAACAACATCAACAGCCTCATGGAGCTGGTAGTGGCTACACCTGTCTTATCTTTCAATCCAGCCGGCTCCCCAGAAGAATCATCAGAGGAGCCTGTCCCTGAACCTGCCGCCGCAGCCGCTCCGACAGACCAGTCTGCCCTCATCCTTGCTGCGCTACAACGGGTAGAGGAGAGACAAATGGGATTGATGACGTTCATTCGGGACTTCGCTAACTCGACGGTAAACTTCATTACCCAAACTTTAAATTTTCCCGATGTTCAATTCCCTACATTTCCTGCCCATTATTTCCACATCCCCTCCCCTGTCCACACACCCACACCACCTGCCTCCCCACATTCCCACTCGACTGCTTCCACCCTATCACCTGCCCCGACGGCAGCAGGCAGTCCACCGGCCGACACCTCTGCCAGAGGAACAAAAAGGCCTGCCTCCGATGACAGCCCTCTGATCAGGAGGAATTTGGAGAAAGAGTTTACGCCTGTCAAGAGGATAAAGCACTTGGCAGACAGGAAGCAGATGCCCAAAGCTAGCACCATCACCAGCAGCACTTGGGACAGTGGCAGCAGTTCCGACATCCGGCTTGTGGAGCAGTCTGCCCCTGCACCTGCCCCTGAACCTGCCCAGCCTCCTCCACAGCCAAGACGCCGCAGTCAGATCCGTCTCAGCAGCAGCAGCGAGGACAGCGACTGAAAATTTAAGTTTTTATTTCCCTCTTATTGCTGCCTGCCTTTATATTTTGTGATGTACTTTTCTTCATATTTTTGTTTTTTCTGTCATTTTGCATTGAGGGCAATGCAACCCTCGAGTTTGGGGGTGGTACCCCTCCATCATTAATGGAGTCTTAAGTACATCTTTTTATTATTGTTGTGTCTTTTAACTTCTCTAAAAAAAATCAGAAAATTTAAATTGTTGGCTTAAAACTGTGAAGTTAGCTTACCTGTCATGACGGCTCTGTCGTGGCAGCATCTTTAGGACAGGTTAAGGAAAAGTTTAGAGCCTTTCTATAGTTCTGAAAACTTAAACACTTTTGTTATTTACACCCTTTTTACCCATATTTCTGCTGCATTCAAGCATCATTGCATTGCATTTAGGTTAGTTTTCAATAAAACATCACAATTATATAAAAGGCACGGATTCTACTAAAAGATGGCTATTTTTGCAGGTATCTGTCATAGTAGAAGATGAAGGCAGGCGCAGGGCAGAGAAGCAGGAGAGCGGAACTGGACAAGCAGCCGAGGAAGACGAACCTGTCATGGACCTGTCGTGACAGCATGGTGACAGCAACTTTATAAAGAGGAAAAGTCAAGTGGACCTCGATAGATAGAGAAAAATCTGCTCGTCTGTCGTGTGAAAGCCACATATTTTTCCAAGCCCCAGATCGAAAGATATGTCAAGCCAAAGCTCAAAAAGAAGAAATTCCTAGAAACAAGGATGCGGCTGGAAAGTAGGAGACTTTAGAGATTTAGTCTTTATTAGAATCTTACTTTTAATTAAAGTTGTAATCCTTGTTACCTTAGATAACTTGAGCCCAAAGCTTATATAAGGGCATAGATTTAACCTAGGAGCATAACCGATTACCCCATAACCAAACCTAAACCCCTGCCGTCCACCCGTCACCGACATGTTCTAAATTCCCCCTAGGGCTACGGGTTGTTTTGTAAAGTAGTTGCAAGGGTTGCTTTGTTTTAGGATTTTTCAGTTCAATAAAATAAACTTCAAGTTCTCTTATTTTGGTTTTAATATCTTGCAAGAGCATCGGGAGAGCATTGTGAGGTTATCCATTTACTTAGCATCGGGAGAGTTAAGTGTACGAAAGAAATAGGAGCGCGTTCTCTAGTTTATAGTTGAACCATCTCGTGCCTAGGGATAGGGTGAGGTTAAGTGGCTAAGGAAGAATTCATACACATCGGTGTTCATCCTTCGATTCACGCCGGGAGGTATCATCAAAGACGTGTTCATCGACAGACTTGTGCCTAGGGATAGGGCAAGGCAGATCTGGGATTCTTGCCAAACTTGAAGTACGGAGTTGGTGTGTCTGCTGCCGCAACAGCCAACGGACAGACGCCGCGACAGGTGCTGTCGGCGACGGGAGCGACGACAGAACTGGAGATCCTAAGCAATTCAATACCTGCACTACCGAGCAACTCAATACCAGCCCATTCTCTTTATCTTGATAATTCAATCCTTTTATTTACGTTTTTATCTCATTATTTTCGTGACAAATATCTTAATCTATTCTTTTCCCCTTGTGCAGATAGCGAAGGAAAGGGTTAGCCCAGTCCCTGTGGAGACGATATCCGATACTCTAGTATCACTTTATTACTTGCGACGTGTACACTTGCACTCAATTGCGATAGACTCTTTTACACGCAACACTATGTAAAGCTCAGAATTATCTGAACGAACTCCAAGTTCAATCTATTCTGATTTCTAGAATCAAAGAACTCCAGCAAGTTGATCCAGAACTTCAGAAAATCCTATCTAAGCTCGAATCTAATCCTGACTTTTTTGTCAAGCCAAACGGCTTCTATATTTCAAAGATCGAATTTGTGTTCCTAATAACAAGGAACTACAAGCTGAAATTCTGCAAGAAGCATATCAAAGTTCTTTTTCAATCCACCCTGGATCTGTTAAGATGTACAAAGATCTCAAGCCCTTATATTGGTGGTCTGGAATGAAATCGGCTATTAATGAATTTGTATCGAGATGTCTGAATTGTCAGTGAGTCAAAGTTGAACATCGTGCTCCTACTGGATTACTTCAACCTCTTGAATTTCCGCAATGGAAATAGGAACGGATTACGATGGATTTCGTGACCGGTCTTCCTGACTCTCTAAGAAAGTGTGATGTTGTCTGGGTGATCGTTGATCGTTTCACTAAATCAGCACATTTCATTCCGGTATGGATAAATTATAGTCTTGAGACCTTAGCAGAACTGTATGTTCGAGAAGTTATCCATTTACATGGAGTTCCAACTTCTATTGTTTCATATCGAGATCCTCGATTTACAGCTCGATTCTGGAAAACTCTACATAAGGCTCTTTGAACTAAACTGAATGTTAGCACAACTTTTCATCCTCAAAGCGATGGACAATCTGAAAGAGTAATTCAAATTCTTGAAGATATGCTTAGAGCTTATATTATCGATTTCGGTAAGAACTGGGAGAAATCGCTGTCGTTAATCGAGTTCGCTTATAATAATAGCTATTAGTCTTCTATTCAGATGGCTCCTTTTGAAGCACTGTATGGAAGAAAATGTCGAACTCCTTTGTGCTGGTCTGAACTCGGAGACAATAAAGTTTTAAGACCTCAATTGCTTCAGGAAACTAAAGAGCATGTTCAAATTATTCATTCCCGATTGAAACAAGCTTTTGATAGGAATAAGTCGTACATTGATCTGAAGCGTAGGGACATCCAATATGCAATCCGAGATAAAGTATTTCTCAAAGTTTCTCCATGGAAGAAAGTTTTCTGTTTCGGCAAGAAAGGAAAGCTTAGTCCGTGTTTTATTGGACCTTTCGAAGTAATTGAGAGAATTGGTCATGTAGCTTATCGCCTCGCACTTCCTCCTGAATTCGATATGATTCATAATGTCTTTCATGTTTCTATGTTAAGGCATTATCGATCTGATCCGTCTCACATTCTCGAACCAGAAGAAGTTGAACTTAATCCTGGCCTCTCTTATGAAGAGGAACCTATTCAGATTCTTGATCGAGAAATTAAAAGGCTTCGTAACAAGAACGTCCCACTTGTTAAAATTCTCTGGAAGAATCATAACGTTACAGAAGCAACGTGGGAACCCGAGGATACGATGCAGAAACAATATCCTCATTTATTCAGTTCAGGTAAGAATTCGAGGACGAATTCTTTCTTTAAGGAGAAGGGAATTTTAACACCCGCATTTCCGTCCTAGAATTTAAGGTCGTTAAAATTAATTATTTATTTATTCTTAAAAGCAATTGAGCTTGCAATTTAGTGAATTATGCAATTTGGTCCTTAAATTTCTTATTTGGGCAACTAGTGCACCAATTCAAATTAGAAAGAAATTTAGCTTTGAATTAAGGAAATTAGCTGATTGGTAAATTAGTGAATTTGAGTTAGTGATAACAAGATCTAAAGTATGATATTAAAAGAATAAAAAAAAATTAAGTAACGTTGCACTTCCTTGAGGAAATCGGATTAAATTGAGAAAATTCAAGAAAGCATGGAACAAGGGAATTTGATGACCAATTTAAAATGTTTACAAGAATTGAAATTTGCATGATAAAAATAAAATGTCCTTAGGGCTGCCCTTAGTAAAATAAAGATAAAAGAAATAGACAAAAGGACACTAAGGTAATTTCTAAGGCCATCAAATCACTTAGATTATGGAAGCTTGTCTTCCTTCATCATTTTCTTCTCCTTTACCGTGAAGTAGAGAGAAAAATGGGGGGGGGGGGGGGAAGAGAAGCTCAAAATTCTGAAAATTTGAGAGCTAAAATGGTGAGATTTTTGCTTGCATGGTGGAAGAATTAAGCTAGGAAATTGGAAGAGATAGCTAGTGTTGTCAAGGAGATCAAAAAGTAAGTTTCCTACTCCTTGTAACTATTCAGTTGAGTTTAAAACCATGCATGCAAACCTAAAACTTGTATGAACATGAAACTATGAGGGTCTTGAAGAAAATAACAAGATGAACTAATGAAATCCTTGAAAATTTCTTGATAAATAATGAATAGAGTCATAAGGGGACTGTTTTGAAAGAAAATGTAAAGTCTTGGATATTTGTAAAATTCCTATACTTGGAGATTAAAATCAGAAAATTCTCACTAGGAGAAAGTTGTGAAGAAATAAAGATTTTATTATAAATGGTTATTGGTTGCTGGAAAAATGAATTAAAGAGGTGAAATTTCGATTAGAACTAAAAGGACACACATATTCGAAATTTATGGAGATTAGGGACTGAACTAAAAAATTGGTAAAATTGGTTACTTAATTGTTAAAATTGATAGTTAATATGGACTGTAAAATGTCATGGAAGAATAGTATAAGTCATGCTATGAATAAATTTTTATATTTAAGAATGTGATTAGGTGAATTTTAAGTTTAAAGTGTAAATTAAGTAAGCTGCCCAATGATGTAAACTCTTAAGCAGTAACTTTGGAAATTCACCAAAATTGGATATAAGATATTTCGAGTTGAATTTTTTACTGTATAAACTTTGGTATGTCTAGAATCATTGAGAGAAAACGGAACTCAGTTTCAGTGTGTAAATTAAGAGATATGAATTTTTAAAGTTGGACAGTACATGCTGCCCAGATTTACCGAAAGGGGTGTAACTAAGCAATAAACTGTATTGATTCGAAAAAGATAAAAATATGAGGTTCACATGAGTATAAAATTGAGTTTAATACCTTTCCAACGGTATATGATAAGTTAATTTTGGATTAGTAATTAAAAAGATATGATCAAAACACTAACTAGTCCTCCAACTAGTTTAATGAAAAGTCAGATTTGAAAATATGAGTTCAAGCTTGAAATTGACAAGTAATTATGATTGAATTGCTTCCTAATATAGTGTGTATTCGTTTTATGTTGAGATTTAAGATCGGAATTGTGAAGAAACTTTGGAGGAAGCTAGGATCGATCACTCGAAGGGAAGAAACAAGGGCATCTCAATTCAAGATCAAGCTTAAGGAGTTGTGAGTGTAATTTTGTGAATGTAATTTGGTATTAGGGTTGGGACTAGTGTCCGAAACACCTTATTATTTGTAATTTATGATTTCTATGCATGAAATTGGACTAATTTATATTCGGTAATGTGTTTAGTAAGGGAAGGAGATCAAAGGAAAATTGGATGTATGATTTGAGATTTGTGGCTAATATGTGATTGTATGAAAATGTGGGATGTTTTATGTGATGTTAATTGCCATGAATTATATGTTCGATTTGGATTATGATAATGTTTGATTATGTGCAAATGTGGACTGCCCATGTGATTATTTGTATGTTGATCATGTGTGAATTTGGATTCTTGATGATACTTGATAAAATGAGTATGTGGAGTGCCCTATGATATATATATGTTATGCTTAAAATGCATGTGATTATGTATGTATGAAGTTGCTGCCATGTTATGATCAAATGAGCATGCAAATTGAATTATGAAAAATGTATATGTTAAATGAGATAACGAATTAATTAATTAACAAGAATATGCCCTTGGTCGATTAGAAGTTTTAGATAAGTACGACATGCTTAGAGTCTGAGCTCACCGTTTGTTGTTGCTTCGTGCAACTCTTGCTTGTTGCCTTGGGCAACCTTTGATAGTACTTTGTGTACTCTTGATTATAAGATATGTGTTCTTGATTGGTGTTCGAGACACATGATGCTATGGGCATCCTTTGTTCGTTGCTTTGTGCAACTCTTGATGTTGCTTCGTGCAACTATTATACGTCACATATTACCCTTTTGATGGCTTGAATATCTGATACGTCTACTCTACCTTGGGCAATGAAATTAAATAAAGTGCAATGCAATGAATTATAATGCAATATGATCTACATGAATTAAATGGAATTTGCTAAGTTAAATATAGCTTATGAAGTGGATAAATGATTGTGTGAGTTAGCATGTTATGATGTCATATGAAATGATATGTTATGTGAACATTGGTCCTTCCGATTATGATATGAAGCATATGAATTGCTTATAAGTCCGATTATGTGAAATTTGGGGTAATGACCCTATTCGAATACATGGAATTAAGAAATGGAAAATTCTGATTTTTTGGATGATGTTTTGAGATCATTCGAATGACATGCTTATGATGAAATTATGATTTCGTTTTGATAAGTCAATAATGCTATGTATGGATTAGCATGAAATTTTGGTTAATTCAATTGTTAAGCATGAGATTGAGTATGCTGAAATTGAATTGAATTATGATATTGAATGAATTATATACAAGCATGTGATAAATTATTATGTTAGGTTATGTATTCGAGCATGTGCTATGAATGTTGATATGATATGTATGATGCTATGTGTATGAATTTTACATAAGCTTAGTTGGGTGAAATTGATTATTAATAAACCTAGCTAAGTAAACTCAATGCTTGATCACATTAAAAGCTCAAGAATGAATTAGATTTAGCATTACCTCGCTAAGTACTATTTGTACTTATCGCTTCGTTGTTTTCTTCTTCCCAACCTTAGCAGGATCGCTCAGACCTTAAAGCTAGCATTCGTTTGGATCAAGTTCTGAAGTTCTGAAATATGTATGATCTTAGTCTTATTTTTAGACTCCTAGATGGTGGCTTTGAAGTCTGTTTAAGGATTCGTTTTGTTGTGTTCGGTTGTAACTTAAGTTTGAAATGGTGTTTGAAGTTATATGCTCCATGATGCTTGGTTAGGAGGCTAGAATCATGTTTTGTATTTAAGTAGGTAGCCTCATTATTTTGTTGTATAAAAATGTAAGTCGAGCTAGTGGTTGTGCCGATTCTTTTTGTTGTCTATAGTCGATAGCTTGACATGGTTTAGGGGCATATAAATCATGATATTTTGTAATGATCTAAGTAAAGGAAATCGAATGCCTTGGTATTGAAATCTATTATGTGTTGCATGAAAATTGATGTAATTAATTATTGGTAAATTGGATTAATTCGAAAATCACCTAGACTATTTAATCAAGGTTTTCGAATGGCATGGATTTGAATAGTTTAAGTATTCGACATTTTTTTATCTAATTGTAGTAGTAATTTGATAATGATAATAAAATTTTAAATTGACTTGTAATTTGGTAACAAGTTTAAAAGAAATTGTGTCTAGTATATGTATGTTCATAAGAAGTTAAGAAAATTTTTGTTAGCCCATTTTCCGCGTGCGCATTAATATGAATACCATTTAAAAATGATATCTTGTTTTTCGAAATGCTTCCGCTTTTGTCTGACATGTTCCGTTTGTCCGCTTTTCGCTTTCCGGTAAGGCTCCCGACTCCCGGCTCGGGTTGGGGGTGTTACACAACTTATAAACTTCGACAAATCAGGGATTTTCTTTAGTGGAAATTTGCTTGATGAGAGTAAAGGTGGTGTTCGTCAGATTCTGGGTATAACACAAGGTTTTAGTCCAGAAAAATAACTCGGTCTCCCTATTCTTATTGGCCGTAATAAAAAAATGCATTTATGGAGCTTCAGGATAAAACTCTTTCCTGAATTTCTAATTGGAGTACTCGTTCTTTGTCCCAAGGTGGGAAAGAAGTCTTAATAAAGGCTATACTATAGGCTATTCCTATTTTTGCGATGAGTTGTTTCCTCCTGCCAAAAACATTTTGTAAGGAGTTGGAGAGTATTCTAGCTAAATTTTGGTGGCGTTACTCAAAGGATAAATGAGGTATTCATTGGTGCATTTGGTCTGATTTATGCCAACTTAAGAAGTTCGGGGGCCTTGGTTTTCAGGACTTGACTAAATTTAACGTTGCCCTCCTTACTAAACAAGGATGGAGGTTGACTACGAATCCTTCCTCGCTGGTAGGAAGACTCATTCGTGCAAAGTATTATCCTTTAACAAATTTTTTGAATGCCCGCTTAGGCTCAAATCCTTCTCTTATTTGGAGAAGTATTTGGAGTGCTCGAGGTCTGCTGAAAATGGGTCTCAGATGGAAAGTGGGCTGTGACAGGTCTATTTTGGCGTGGAATGATTTTTGGTTGCCTGGTCCAGTTCTTAAAAAAGTTACTTCACTGCCTGCTCCTGATGTTTAATGTGTGGCTGATTTGATTGACGATACAACAGACAGATGGAGGGTTGATCAAGTTGTGAGTATTTTCTCTATGATTGAAACATCAAAAATCCTAAGTATTCCACTCCATATGGGCTCTCAACCAGATACTATGGTCTGGTGTGGTGAACACTCTGGCCTTTATACAGGTCATAGTGACTGCGTGCTTCTCCCAGACTCTATTAGGGGGTCAACCTAACGAGAGTGCTCTTTTTCGTAAGGTTTGACAATCTAACTGTCCTGCAAAGATGAACATCCAATGTTGGAAGTTCATAAAGAATTTTGTCTCTACGAAGTCTAATCTCTGTATCAAAAGAGTAGCTTATGATCCTATGTGCAGTAAATGTTCTCAAGCTCCCGAAGACATTATTCATGTTATATGTGATTTTTTTATGCTAAACAGGTGTGAAATTCTTTACATCTCCAGGAGCCTGCGAATGCTAGTCAACTCAGTTTCCATAGTGGTTAGAGGCTCTATTTCATATAAATGGCAATCAAAGAGTTCAGGAAATTATAATTACTGTGTATACCCTATGGTTTGCCCGTAACAAATTTGTCTTCGAAGGGATAGACACGAGAACTGATGAAATAGTTACCTTTGTCAGGGGTTATTGTTTGAATTTGCAGGTTATCCAGACTCGCTTATCCTTTGTGAGCTCCCCAGTGCCTATTCGTTGGTCTTCACCGCGTTCTCCAGCCGTTAAAATTAATGTTGATGCATGTTATCTTCCTGCAATCAATTCAGCGCATGTGGGAGTGAATATCCGAGATAGCGAGGGGTTCATTTTAGGAGCAAAATGTGTTAAACTGAAGCATACCTCTTCCAGCTTTGCTGCCGAAGCACAAGCGGTGGTTCATGGTCTCCAGCTAACTTTCGACCTGTGTTTTCGACACGTTGTTGTAGATGGTGACTCCTTGTCCGTTATGAAGAAGCTGAGTTCAGGAACGGAAGATAGATCTGTGATCAGTGCTCTCATTTGGAATGCTCTGAGTATAGCTAAGAATTTTTAGTCTTGCATTTTCTCCTTTATATCTCGAGATGGTAATAAACTGAAACATGCAATGGCTAGAGAGAGTCTTACCTTGTCATCAGAGATAGTTTGGGTTGAAGAAGCTCCGATCTCAGTCGAATTGTTAGCCGCCGAGAACAGAAGGTGGATCGACCCACCTTGATTGGGTGTTTGTTTCTCCTTGGTTTGATAAGGGTTTAGTTTTCTTGGTTCTTTCACTGACCCTTTACCCTTCATTGCCCCTTTATTTGTCTGATGAATTTGCTCCAGATTAGCTGTGCAAGGAGGTTTTACTGACCTAGCTCAAGTTTCTTGTTTGCTGCCTTTATTTGCTTGTTTCTTTCGATATCTTTCTTTTCTGGTTTTGTCCTTTGGTTTTTTTGTTTTGTTATGTTTGGTTTCTTTATTTTTCTAATAAAATCTAGTTGGCACTTTCATTCAAAAAAATCGTGTATGATATTATTTTAGTTATTCAACTGTTAGTTTTTTTTTCACTTTGATCGTTTTAGGGAAGGATGAGTCTACCACGTGCGATGAACACCGTTAAGCACCACTAATGTTGAACACTACTGAACACTATTAAATTAATTAATAAAGATTTAAAATTTCAAGGATCCATCGAATAATTAATAATTACTTTAAAAAATTCAATTAAATTATTTTTTATATATATTAAAATTTTATTTTTTAATACGGGTAAACTATATATTTAGTACCTCACTTATTTCTGTATTTCTATTGAACCCTCATTATTTAAATATTATTTCAATTTGACCTTATTATTTATAAAAATAATTTAACCCTTAACCCTCAACCTAAAACCCTAAACTATTAAACTTTAAACTCTTAAATCTACACTCTAAACCACATACCCTTAAAAATAATTTTATTTAATAAAATTTATATATTTGTATGAATTTGGGTGTGTGTATATATGTATATATATATTCATTATTTAAATATTATTCCATCAACATCATTATCAAATTTTATTGTTCGACACCAAAAGTACGAGTTATATTCCTCCAGAAAAAATAAGATAATAATATTTCAAAAATTCTACACTGAAAGAATAGAAATAGGACATAATATAACCAAAATCCAGTTTCGAAATTAGCATTCGAGAGTTGAAGAGATTATCGAAGTTGAAGCTGGAAATGAGATCTTTGTAATTTCAGTTTTGGAATTAGCCACATCTGCACCTGTTTCGAATTATAACACTGATTACCCAGAGAAGAAACAATAAAAAAGTCAGCAGAGGGGAAGAACACCGAGGAAGAGGAGGGATCTTCATTGAAATCGTCATCAATGGGGCGTCAGAGTAAATCTGCAACGGGCAAAGGAGCGAGCAAGAGTTTTGAGTCACCTGGGAGGACTGAAAAGGGAATTAATGTGAAGAGGACAAAATTTTTAAATTATCAAGAGAAACCTAGTACTTGTATAGTTATCGAGAAGGACAATTCTAGTATGCGGCCGCCGAATATACGGCTAAGAAACGGCGTTACCGGAAACATTATAAGATAAATAATGTATCCGGTAAAGTTCTACCGAATATGTTGATATGAGATAATGTATCAGGTAAAAAACATGAAAAAAAATAAAAAATGGTAACCGGCAAATTTAAGTTATCGGTCAAAGATAACAAAATCGGTAAAATTACCTATTTTATTGATCCGAATATCAATATATTCGGTAGCGCTTTACCTATTTTGTTATTAAAGTTTAAGCTGATGGGGCCTTCGAAAGTATCTATACTTTTTTAAAAGTATCCATACTTTTTTAAAAAAGTATAGTCTAACAAAATAGGTAAAATTTTACTTATTTTGTTGATAAAAGTATCAACATTCGGTAGCACTTTACCTATTTTGTTCTTAAAGTTTAAGCTGATGGGGCCTTTGAAAGTATCTATACTTTTTTTAAAAGTATCCATATTTTTTAAAAAAAGTATAATATAACAAAATAGGTAAAATTTTACTTATTTTGTTGATAAGAGTATCAACATATTCGGTAGCACTTTATCTATTTTATTATTAAAGTTTAAGCTGATGGGGCCTTCGAAAGTATCTATACTTTTTTAAAAGTATCCATACTTTTTTAAAAAAGTATAGTATAAAAAAATAGGTAAAATTTTACTTATTTTGTTGATAAGAGTATCAACATATACAGTAGTATTAAAGTATCGATACTTTTTGTTGATTGTAACCCCCTCGTCCTGGTCTGGCCGGATGACCGGTCCGAGTAGGTCACACGGGGAAAACCGAAGCGAAACCCAAAGGGTTCCCCCTCGGTTAGCAACCCTATAAAATTTTTTTCATTTTAATCTTGCCACATTCGAACCCCAAACCACATGCAAACAGCCAAATTTTAATCTTGACTAAAGGCATCTTAATACCTATGGGTTTTTCTCTTTAAAAAGGCCAACAAGGATCAAACAGTGCAGTTTTAAGTAAAGGTTTCGAAACCTCCTCAAAAGGTTTCGAAACTTAGGCTGGCAGTAAGGTCTGTAAGCCCAGAATTCTGCAAAGGTTTTGAAACCTTACCCATGGTTTCGAAACCATTGTGCAGGGGATCACTTACTGCTCAACTCTAAGACTTCTTAGGGAGAAGGAACACTAAGATCATGCATAGACATACATATGAGCTTACGAAGGACCAAAGGCATGAATTAACACTCATGAGACTTGCACATACTAACATTTAAACAACCATACATGAACCATAGATAGCAACCAAGCAATTAACAAGGCATCCATACATAGCATTCATACAAAGGGCAATTTATGCATATATGGTCATACAAGCACGTAAGATTTCATGCCTTAGCAACCAAACAAATAGACATTCAAGGCATGCAACAACAACGATATTTATAGATCAAACAAGGCATCCACGAATCAAACCAATATCGACATACATCAAAACTCAATCATCAAAACCTATCCCATTGCTTAACTATTACATTCATTTACTCAAAACTCATACATTGAGCTCACCAAAAGCAACACTTGGAGACCTTTCCTTGCCCTTGCCACCCACAAGCTATTTATCTGCATTGTCGAACAAAAGAGAGCGTAAGCATAAAAGCTTAGTGAGGGTAGCTCATAAAACAAACCTTCGACAATGCAGGGTCCAAGCACGAGCCATTTCCAAGATGAAATGCATGGTCTTACCTCCGGTCCGCAAGGCCAAAATGAACATGATGCATGAACATATAAGTCAACATTATGTCATGCTCAACATCTCATAAACTCAACTTACAACGATACATAATTCAAAGCATCAACCACCTCATATATCAATCCATAAAAGGGCATTACATTTCGTATCATATAAGCATATACGCATAATCTCATATTGGTATACACATACAACCTCATATTGGCACCTAGCTATGACCCGGATACGCAAATAACCCATTGGAACGCATTTCCAGCAACAACATTACCTCGGTGGGATTCCACTCATCATCGGTCCTTGCATGTGCGGGATTCCACTCATCGCCACATGCCCTACGGATGGGATTCCACTCATCATCACGTAGAAATATATAAAAGCTTCCGGTGGAATATTACATCACCGTACTCCTCCTTGGTGCCTTAACGCCACCAAGGCCACGTACGTTTTGACTCAATTTGTGTGCACACTCATCCTAATGATCGATCATTGTACCCAAGCATACTAGTGCCAATATAAATCAAACTACACAACTTTTACAATATCAATTTCAGTATAAATTCCGTGCCTAGCACGTACTCACCATGATTCTCCAAAATCATGCAATCCACAACACAACCTCATTTCACAAACCAACACCACATGTATGTCAACCGAACAATCATCTCATCATATATCCACATTTTATTTGTCATCAACATGCATATAAAATCAATACATTAAGCCATACTTTCACATACATGTGTATCACATTATACATACTCATCATGAGGCGTATCAACGATTAAAGAGTACATCCAAAGTCTCTAACTAAAGCTTAGGATTAGGCTACCACCCTAATCCTAACTCTAGGTGGGTCTACCAAGCCCAACCTAGTTCACATGCTTGAACCAACCACTTAAAAACCAATTTAAAAACATTAACCACTCACCTTACTTCCTTAAGCAATCCAAGCAAAGCCGACTCAAGTCTCCACAACTTCCGAAATCGTGCCCGAACCTCCCAAGGCCAAATCCGATGTCTCTAATCAATCAAAGGCAATGTATTAACCTCTTAATCAATCACAATTTACTGGTACACATCAGCTCTCAATTCTCTAACATTTTCTCAACAATTCAAAGCCGAAATCTTCCCAAATAATCCCATTTTCGTACTCCAGCAAAACCCAGCCATTACCTCCCAATTTAAACACTTAAAACACTCCAAAACATGTCCAAAACACCATCATAATGTTGTACAACCATCAGCCCTTCATTTCCTCACACAAACACTTCAAAAACTCTTAATTTCCACCCCTAAAAACCACCTACAGCAGTAGCTACGGGAATCCCATCAAACTAACATTATAACCTCTCAAAAATCATCACAAAACATCTAAAAACACCCACCCAATGTTGCTATAACATCAACCCAACAATTTCTCATAAAACCCTTCCAAAAACACAAATTTTTGACACTTCAAATACACCCTTAAAACCCATTTCGGAAATTCATCAAAATCCAACCAAATTAACATATAATGTGCATTTTAACATTATTAAGCAAAGCCCCAACTCAATTTATCAAAACCAAATGAAAAACCCCCTTAAAAATCCAAACTTGATATAAACCCTAATTTTCAAAAGTTCATGGTTTTAAAATCAATGACCATGGATAGATAGGAAATGGAAAGGAGAGTTCAAATATGTGATTACCTTTCAAAAACCCCTTGAATTGATGAAGAAATCGAATGAAATATAAACTTTGAAGTTTGAGAGAGTTTGGGGAATGGGGGAGGTGTTTCTCACGTTTGGAATATGTTGAAGAGGGGAGACGATGACAACTTTTCAAAAGTTGTCATCCTTTTAAAATCTTTTGGGGAAAATTGCATTATAGGTCCCTCCCTTCTTTATTAAAGTTCAATTACATCACAACTTAGGTTGATTTGTTTTAATTTAATTTTATTGACTCGAACTATAAACCCGGATAACTCCTAACCCCAAAACACGGGTGTTACAACTCTCCCTCACTTAAGGAAATTTCGTCCCCAAAATTCATCGATCACGGAGGGCCACTGAAACATGCACCTCCACGCATTCCTCTCTCACCACAACATACTAACCAACTCGAAAGACTTACCACACAACATTTGCATTCTTACACTATGATCTCAACTGATTCTTCAAGGCATGCCAATTTCAAACTCAACTCAATCTCTTCAACAAATATAGCACGGAACAGATCTGACTCACATTTCTGAATCATAGATACACGGAACACATCTCAAACCCTTTCTAACTCTGGGGGTAACCGCAACAGATAACAACAGAACTAGCCCGATTCACAAACTCATACAATACTGCTTGAACACTTGACTCATAACTTTCTCTGACTGATTCTCTGTCTTCATTAATTAACCAAACACTATGCAGACGTCTTCAAAATTATTCTAGTTGAAATCTCGAATCTCTATTACTCGCTTCCATTATGAACCTTCCACGGATGTAACAAACTAGAAGAAACTGAAGCTCGGTCTTGACACGCTGGCAATTTACATACTCACTCTCATACTGAACCACATTATTCATCCACTCAATTCAGAAGCATTCATCTTCAACCCACAATACGTCTTCATACTACTCAGATGCAATACAAATGAACCACCGTGCGCTTCGGCCAAAACAATACATCTCAAAACACTAGGTCAGTCGGTACAACTATTCTGTCTCTGAAATGCAAAACTCTATCATCTCTGAAACTGTATTCTGAAGGTCTTCCTTCTACTATGCCTCGCACGTGAGGTGCCAAGAATCTGTCTTGCAACTGTTTCTCATCAAACATCCTGACTCAAAGTAGTCTCAACCCGAAACTCGGCCACAAAACTACTATCATTTGATATACGGAATTCGGCAATTGCAACTCGTAACTCAACTACTAATCTAACAGCAAATACAACTCGGAACATCGGTTGCTACGTAGACTCTCTTCAGATAGTACTCAATCTTGAGATCACAGTCTTCGAGCAATTCTAACTACTCATGTTGTTCAAGTTCCAATCATTCCCAAGTCTACAAATATTTCAAGCTCTAATGATACGTACATATACACTACGCATTTCTTACTATACAAGCTTGTCTCTAAGTCTTCGAAGCAAATACAACTGTAATTAACTCTATGTCTCATATCGGATAACTCTTCTCACGGTCTTTCAACTAACTCGACGAACACGTCGCAATCTTCCGTCTTGCATAAGCACACAACCTAACCCTACATGTAATACGTCACTACAGTTCACAAGCTCTTTCTCTAGTATAGGCTGGATCAAGGTCGAAGTTTTCATCAAAGTTTCTTTCAGTTTCTCTAGGGCTCATTATCTCGCATTTAACCACACAACTGAACATTCTTCTATAACAATCTATCAATGGAGCAACTATCTTCAAAAGACCATTTACAATTCTCTGAAAGTCACAATGCTAGACCTAGGAACTATAGATATTTGTCATAGTCTTCAATTTCTTCCAACTCATATCTTCTTTTGCCTACTTGGGATTTACTCTAATACACTCGGCTGATCTACATGTCTTAGGAGAACATCTCCATTAACTCGAAGTTCACGTTGCATATTTTGACATACAACTGATTCCCTAAAAGGATCTACCACACTAACTTCAAAGCTTGCCATGGCCTTCTTCAGTACGTGGATATACTCATGTGTCATCTATGAGAACTATTACAACTGATCAAGGAACTCGAGAAAATATTCTGCTCAACATCTCTATGAAGGTAACTAATACACTAGTCAAACAAAACGACATAACTCAGAGCTCAAGGCGATCACATCTTGCCCCTAAAGTTGTCTTCGGTAGTTCAACTTTTCTCGCTTTCAACTAGCGGTAAACGGATCTCAACTAATCTTCAAATAGACTGAAGCACACACTAACTGACCAACAAATCACTGACACTCGAAAACGGATACTAATCATTCACTGTCACTTGTTTAGACTGTATGTAATCTGATCACATTCTTGTATCGTCTTCTCTCTTCTTCACAAATTGCACTGTAGAACTCTGAGATGATGCACTAGGCCTAATGAATCTAAGGTCTAACAAGTCTCGAAGTTAATTCTTCAACATTCTCAATTCTTCCGGAATTCATAAGTTACAGAGCAACAAAACTAAAGCAACCTCGGAGACGGTCTCGATAACGAACTCTTCTTCTCTATCAAGAGACAAACCGGGTAAATCTTCCAAACACTTCTAGGAAAACACAAACTATTCTAGCATTCTGCGGTCCAATCTTCATTTAAAATCAAATTCATCACACTTGCTAAGCAAGCCTGCCAACTAAACTCAATCAATCTTCGACCTCCAAAGCTGGATCAACATCCGACAAGAAGTTCACATCCTCACTTACCACTACAGTCTCACAAAAATCTGCGTCTTCAAAGCAACTCTCTCTTTGTCTTAACGTACACACTAACTCTGTGCTCTTCAAGCCGAACCTTGTCAAAAGGTACATCAAAACCGTAGGAAGACGATCGCTTCACACCTACTAGAAACTAGTAACTCTAAACCACCAACAAACATCTTCTGTACATCCTTCTTATCACTACTGTCTCCCAAAGAGGGCTAGTCACATGTGTCCCTACATCTAAGGTCTCAACAAAGATATCTAATTTCTTACATGCTCACACAAAGGAGGTATTCGTAGAAATTGCAACTTCACATGTACACAACTGATAGTCTTCGGTCCTCTTGTTTTCAGACTGGTTCTTCAACAAAATCTGACTCTTCTAAACTGTTCTTAGAGTATCTCGTAACTTCAAGACTCAATTCTGATCGCACACAAACAGTCTAGCTGGACTTGTTCTACCCCTACCAAACAATCCTGAAGTCAAAGCTCAAGGCTCCCTTCTCGGCTCAACTATATCGGAAGTGACTTCATCTCTTCCGCTTGCTGGAAAACAACTCAACGTACACTGACCCAATCACACAAACTAGCTCCCACTCACTGACACTGACCGGCTGTCTTGCATTAAAATCATAGGCCAAACCCCAACGGTCACCAACTAACACTTCACCAGGCATGTTCAACTTGCATACTTGCTAACAATGTACAGAGATACGGATTCAGAATCAACTGGAGGAAACAACTTGATAATGTACCAAGGGCTCATTCGATAAAACATCGAAACTACTCTGACCCCCACCCATAGGCCTTCACTTCTTCTTACTAACTAATGCCAGAGTTGATCACATCGTCCCTCGTCCATATGAATCAACCCACATACACACTGTCTCAAACAGACGAATTGTACCTCAATTCTGGTACAACCATACCTCTCTAACTGAGGTGATGGACTCCCTCAACATAGTCCACCCTTTCAGAAACTACGACTTCTACTTACCGAAAAGCAATTAAATCAACAACAATATCAACATTAAAACATACAAGATTGGGTTAGCAAGGCAAGGCTTCCAAGTGGCTCAAGTATGTTTCCCTCACTTAAAATCTCTTTTTCAATGTAATAGTAGCAATGGGACTCTACTAAACATGCTTCAAACAAATCAACACACATACATGCTTCAAACAAATCAACACACATACATGCTCAACCAAGCATATAACAAGGCTTACTTGCTAAACAAGCAAACATATGCGTACAATCAAACAACATACACTCTCAATCCAACAATCATTCATCACAACATACCCGGATAACGAACAACATGCTTTTAAACAAACAATCAACATACTTGTCATACAAGCAGTCATACTTACAGAGCAAGCAAACACCGTGCATATCAATTCAAAACTTAAACTTACCTCACTTACCTACCCAAGGTCTCGGAAACCTTAGGCTCTGATACCAACAAATGTAACTCCCTCGTCCCGGTCTGGCCGGATGACCGGTCCGAGTAGGTCACACGGGGAAAACCGAAGCGAAACCCAAAGGGTTCCCCCTCGGTTAGCAACCCTATAAATTTTTTTTCATTTTAATCTTGCCACATTCGAATCCCAAACCACATGCAAACAGCCAAATTTTAATCTTGACTAAAGGCATCTTAATATCTATGGGTTTTTCTCTTTAAAAAGGCCAACAAGGATCAAACAGTGTAGTTTTAAGCAAAGGTTTCAAAACCTCCTCAAAAGGTTTCGAAACTTAGACTGGCAGTAAGGTCTGGAACCCAGATTTCTACAAAGGTTTCGAAACCTTCCCCATGGTTTCGAAACCCTCTTCCATGGTTTCGAAACCTCCCTCAAGGGTTTCGAAACTTAGGCCGTCAGTGAGGTCTGGAATCCCAGATTTTGCAAAGGTTTCGAAACCTTCCCTAAAGGTTTCGAAACATAGGCTGACAGTAAGGTCTGGAAGCCCAGATTTCTGCAAAGGTTTCGAAACCTTACCCATGGTTTCGAAACCATTGTGCAGGGGATCACTTACTGCTCAACTCTAAGACTTCCTAGGGAGAAGGAACACTAAGATCATGCATAGACATACATATGAGCTTACGAAGGACCAAAGGCATGAATTAACACTCATGAGACTTGCACATACTAACATTTAAGCAACCATACATGAACCATAGATAGCAACCAAGCAATTAACAAGGCATCCATACATAGCATTCATACAAAGGGCAATTTATGCATATATGGTCATACAAGCACGTAAGATTTCATGCCTTAGCAACCAAACAAATAGACATTCAAGGCATGCAACAACAACGATATTTATAGATTAAACAAGGCATCCACGAATCAAACCAATATCGACATACATCAAAACTCAATCATCAAAACCTGTCCCATTGCTTAACTATTACATTCATTTACTCAAAACTCATACATTGAGCTCACCAAAAGCAACACTTGGAGACCTTTCCTTGCCCTTGCCACCCACAAGTTATTTATCTGCATTGTCGAATAAAAGAGAGCGTAAGCATAAAAGCTTAGTGAGGGTAGCTCATAAAACAAACCTTCGACAATGCAGGGTCCAAGCACGAGCTATTTCCAAGATGAAATGCATGGTCTTACCTCCGATCCGCAAGGCCAAAATGAACATGATGCATGAACATATAAGTCAACATTATGTCATGCTCAACATCTCATAAACTCAACTTACAACGATACATAATTCAAAGCATTAACCACCTCATATATCAATCCATAAAAGGGCATTACATTTCGTATCATATAAGCATATACGCATAATCTCATATTGGTATACACATACAACCTCATATTGGCACCTAGCTATGACCTGAATACGCGGATAACCCGTTGGAACGCATTTCCAAACAACAACATTACCTCGGTGGAATTCCACTCATCACCGATCCTTGCATGTGCGGGATTCCACTCATCACCACATGCCCTACGAATGGGATTCCACTCATCATCACGTAGAAATATATAAAAGCTTCCGGTGGAATATTACATCACCGTACTCCTCCTTGGTGCCTTAACGCCACCAAGGCCACGTACGTTTTGACTCAATTTGTGTGCACACTCATCCTAATGATCGATCATTGTACCCAAGCATACTAGTGCCAATATAAATCAAACTACACAACTTTTACAATATCAATTTCAATATAAATTCCGTGCCTAGCACGTACTCACCATGATTCTCCAAAATCATGCAATCCACAACACAACCTCATTTCACAAACCAACACCACATGTATGTCAACCGAACAATCATCTCATCATATATCCACATTTTATTTGTCATCAACATGCATATAAAATCAATACATTAAGCCATACTTTCACATACATGTGTATCACATTATACATACTCATCATGAGGCGTATCAACGATTAAAGAGTACATCCAAAGTCTCTAACTAAAGCTTAGGATTAGGCTACCACCCTAATCCTAACTCTAGGTGGGTCTACCAAGCCCAACCTAGTTCACATGCTTGAACCAACCACTTAAAAACCAATTTAAAAACATTAACCACTCACCTTACTTCCTTAAGCAATCCAAGCAAAGCCGACTCAAGTCTCCACAACTTCTGAAATCGTGCCCGAACCTCCCAAGGCCAAATCCGATGTCTCTAATCAATCAAAGGCAATGTATTAACCTCTTAATCAATCACAATTTACTGGTACACATCAGCTCTCAATTCTCTAACATTTTCTCAACAATTCAAAGCCGAAATCTTCCCAAATAATCCCATTTTCGTACTCCAGCAAACCCAGCCATTACCTCCCAATTTAAACACTTAAAACACTCCAAAACATGTCCAAAACACCCTCATAATGTTGTACAACCATCAACCCTTCATTTCCCCACACAAACACTTCAAAAACTCTTAATTTCCACCCCTAAAAACCACCTACAGCAGTAGCTACGGGAATCCCATCAAACTAACATTATAACCTCTCAAAAATCATCACAAAACATCTAAAAACACCCACCCAATGTTGCTATAAAATCAACCCAACAATTTCTCATAAAACCCTTCCAAAAACACAAATTTTTGACACTTCAAATACACCCCTAAAACCCATTTCGGAAATTCATCAAAATCCAACCAAATTAACATATAATGTGCATTTTAACATGATTAAGCAAAGCCCCAACTCAATTTATCAAAACCAAATGAAAAACCCCCTTAAAAATCCAAACTTGATATAAACCCTAATTTTCAAAAGTTCATGGTTTTAAAATCAATGATCATGGATAGATAGGAAATGGAAAGGAGAGTTCAAATATGTGATTACCTTTCAAAAACCCCTTGAATTGATGAAGAAATCGAATGAAATATAAACTTTGAAGTTTGAGAGAGTTTGGGGAATGGGGGAGGTGTTTCTCACGTTGGGAATATGTTGAAGAGGGGAGAAGATGACAACTTTTCAAAAGTTGTCATCCTTGTAAAATCTTTTGGGGAAAATTGCATTGTAGGTCCCTCCCTTCTTTATTAAAGTTCAATTACATCACAACTTAGGTTGATTTGTTTTAATTTAATTTTATTGACTCGAACTATAAACCCGGATAACTCTTAATCCCAAAACACTGGTGTTACATTGATACTTTTTTAAAAGTATCGATACTTTCAAGCGACATTGCAATCGGTTACATTGCTTTTCAAAAAAGTATCGATACTTTTAAAAAAGTATGGATACTTTCAAAGTATCAACAAAATAGGTAATTTTACTTGATATGTTGATACTCTTATCAACAAAATAAATAATTTTACCGAATATGTCGATCACCTTTCTAACCGGTTACGCCGTATATTAACCGACTTACCGCAGAACTACCCTTATCGAGAATGAAGAAAGTGATAGAGGTGGTAATTCTGAATTCCCAGACCTAGGAGACTGTGTGTTGCTTGAGGAAGAGTATAATGAGGTTGAAAACACTTTTGTTGCAGCTAACGAGGATGTTCAAGGCTTGAAGTGTACGGTGGTTAACTCTAATCTAAACAATGATGATCCGAGGGGTAAGACGTGTCTTGCTGATTTTGGACGTTGCTTTCCCCAGTCCAATAATAGCAACTTGGACCTTTTACCAAATGTAGTTGAGGGGGGATGGGTTTCGACTCAACATCTGTTGGAAGATGATTCTTGTTCTGGTTTGAATAGGGTGGAAGAGCTGGGAGGCTGTAATACCGAGCCTAAGAGTTTTTTGGGTGTTGACGTTGAGGGAGAACGTGAGTTAATCACCAATCGTGCCTTAGGTGACATTCTTAACATGGGTTTAGGAAGCGAGTTAAATGAAGATTTATGTACGAAGATTTATCATGGGCAAGGAAAGTGGATATGGCAAATGGAAATACCGAAGCATATGCCTATGAAAGTGAAGTTGATCACGAGCAAGTGAACATGTTTCCTGAACTGCAGGAACATCACCTTAGAAAAAAATATGTTTCTATCGCAGAGTTGCAAGACAAGACTCTTTCGGTTAAGGAGAAAAGAAAGAGAGATCGAGCTTTGAAAAAGAGTAAGAAGTTTGGGAAAGAAAACGTTCAAAGTGAGCTGGTTGATTACTCGCCTTCTGACTCGGACATTGCAAGTCTGCAAGGGAAACCCTTGAGCTTGGAAAAAATCTAGGGGTCGAATTTATAGGTGATGAAGAGAAGGTGGTGGCCGAGCTTGTGAGATTAGAGATGGATAGTCAACATTAGAATTTTGGTTTGAGCTTTATTTGGGTTGTCTGGTTTTGCAGGGCTGGAGAATTGTCTTAAAGGAAAGTGTTGTTTTGCTGGAGGGGGTCTGTGTCTATTTTCTTGTCTTTTGGAAGTTGTTTTGCGGAGGTCTTTCATTTCTTAATTACTCCGAAAGGATTGGTGATCCGGGAATGGTGCTTATTGGTAGAGTCGGTTAGGGTCTTATGTAATCGGTGCAACATTGAAGTGGGGTTCATACCAGACAATTTTGCAGATAAAGAGCAGAAGGATTTTTGTAATTTTTCAAACTGCAGATGCAACTTGGTATATTTGCCGCTAGTGGGAAAAAACTCACTTGGTTCGGGCCGAAGTTGGACAAATTCTTAGTCGATGAAGATTGAAAATCCATTGCGGACCAAATAGCGAAAGAGATGAAAAGGGTTGAGACTTTTAAAGCTTTGTGGTAAATTTGCTTTGTTGACCGCTCTGTTATGGTTAGTTTACATTGTGGAAGAAATTTACTGGTGAATTTAGGCCATTTTCTTCTCCAAGTTAGTGGTGGTGATTTAGCTTTGCCTTGTAGCTAGTGATAATTGGAGTGTGGTGAACTAGGTGACGTTTTGGAGAATGCTTGTTGTTTATCTAAGTGTAGAAAACAGTAGGCTTTGCTTGAATCAAAGAGTTTGTTGTATTTTTGTCTTTCGTGTTATGTATTTCTTCAGATTATGTGTACTTTTTTCCTTTAGTAGGTTTAGTGAGGTTTTTAACGAGTCATTTACTTTTGGTTAATTAATAAAAAAAATTGTCGAGCAAGAAAATCAAAGAAAGTAGAGAAAAATGAAAAGTCAACAGTAAAGCTGCTACTACATTACAAGGATTAGGACTTTTATGGAAGTTCAGTGAAGTAATTTTAATAAAAAAATTGCAATCCTATAATTATAACAAATTAAGGTTTATGCTACATTAAGTGACAGTATAGGATTTTAGGTTTAAGAGAATATGATCAAATTGAAATAATATTTAAATATATATTCATTTCTATATGTGTTTAAGAGTTTAAGGTTTAATAGTTTAGGGTTTTAGGTTGAGTGTTAAGGGTTAAATTATTTTTTATAAAGAATAGGGTCAAATTAAAATAATATTTAAATAATGAGGGTTCAATAGAAATACGAAAATAGGTGATGTACTAAATATATAGTTTATCCTTATTAAAAAAATTTAATATATAAAAATAATTTAATTGAATTTTTTAAAATAATTATTAATTGTATGGTAGGTCATTGAAATTTTAAATCTTTATTAATTAATTTATTAATGTTCAACGGTGTTCAACATTAATAGTGTTCACAGGTGTTCGTCGCACGTTGTAGAATTTTCATTTGGGGAATACCTTAGCTAATCTTGATATTGTGAACTTTTATTGTATTTTTTCTTTATTTATTTAATAAGAAAATAGTGGGAAATAGGAGTAAGTAATGAAAAGATATTGGTAATAAAATAGAAAATTTGATACAGGCGTTCCCATGAATAACCAAAACACGAGTGTCCTAATTTGATATCCAGACGAGTGTTTCAACATTTGAACTAAACTCCACCAGCTTCTGCAACTGCAATACACAAGGGAAACGCCTAGCTCATCGTCCTCACCTCCACCAGTTTCTGCAACTGCAATACACAAGGGAAACGCCTTGCCTTTGATCATCCAGATTGGTAACATAAAAATGGGTTATATTCGGACTTGTTTATTAAGATTGACACATATTTCCTTAAAATGGTGAAGATAAAACCTTGTACGGATGTAGTGGGTGTTTGCATCAAACATCTCTCCCTCAAATATGCTTCCAATATTGGGGCATCTTAACCAGCCTATGTTACCTTTAGCTTCCTTCGAGTTATCAAAGGAACACACTTCTCCATGGTGGAGTTGAGGCAAACAAGCAAAGCTTATGATATGGGAAATATGAAGCAACCATGCCCGGGAATTCGTATCGCCTTCTAACTGCTATTTATCCAGGAAACAAAAGGGGAAGCTTTCTTGCTCAAAACCAACGAGGACTAATAATAATAAAATAATAAGCATTGTAGTGGATACAAGATTCTAACAATGAGAATAAACATATTGGGCTTGTTGGCTGCCTACCAAACTATTTCTTCTAGCATTGTTAAACTAACAATGTGCTAGGATTAAACTGGATGTCCTTATCTTGAATGTATCCAAAACACTTCCCTGCATAATTTGGAGTGTTTAGATAAAATTTGTGAAGCCAAGATTCAAAAATGTTTTCAACTTGATGGTCTCTGCAATTTTCCCCATCTTCCAATCCAATCAGACAAAATAATTTCATTCAGATATCTGATAACATGAACTAATTAGATTAAACAATGTTTAAAGTTGAAAAACAAAGATTGATGCTTGCATGTAACTTTCCATTGAATAAAACTCTATTCATGTGATGATCAAATTAGGCCTAAATCAAAGCAAAATAAAAGATCATAGCATCCTATTCATGTGATGATCAAATTAGGCCTCGCTAAATCCTACATTTTCAACCAAATCAATTCATGAATACAAGCAAGAGCAAAAGTTTTTACATAGAAAAACGAAAAGAATAACAACCTTGAGGGATCTGCATGAGCTGCCAACCAAGGCTCTACCTCAGCCCCGTTGAGTTATTCGATTGCTTCCCTAACCATTTCAACACCTTCAATCCATCCTCAAACGCCGCCGGATACTGGCTCTCCGGCGTCAACCGCCACCGCTATAGAATCACATAATTTCCCTATCCTCTGACAAAAGGAATCATTAGCAATGGATCACATTCGTATTAAAAAAATGGGAGGTCTGTGGGAGCGCCTCGCTAGGGAACAAGCCGCCAAACTCAAAGGTAATCAAGCAATGAGCGATCCGACTGTGCAACGGGTGTGGACGTTGTATGTGGGGGGGGGGGGTTGTCGAAGACAATTCACTGGAAGGGCTTGTGGCAAGTGTTCGATAGGCATGGAGTCGTCAAAGACGCGTTCATCCCAAATCGTTTGGCACGAGATGGAAACAGATTTGGTTTTATTCGTATGGCATCGAAAGAAGATGTTGATCGTGTGATCGAGAGATTGGATGGGAAATGGATCTACGGAGCTCGTATGAGAGTCTCGTTGGCGTGGAAGGGTAGAACAACAATGTCCCACGGAAAAGGAGAGGGTGGGGCGAGTGGGGGATCAAGAGAGGAGCCGATGACGAGTAGGAACAATGAGCGTTTATCGACGGCGCCGACCGGGGAGGAGGGCAAAACCAAATATAAGGAAGTAAAAGGCATCGTAGATGATGATAAATGGGCTGTGCTCCAGTGGTGTGCGGTGGGATGGTGTTTGACTCCTTGTAGCATAAAAACTCTAGTCGAGCGGCTGGAGGTAGCAAAACATGAAGCTTTTTCCATCATGAGATTATCCGGCCACATGGTGTTGTTGATGTGCACGTCGGCAATCGTACGCGATAGAGTATTGCAGATGGATCGGGTTAGGGAATGCTTTGATCGGATAGAGGTTTGGTCGCCGTCGATTAAGGTCGAATCCAGGAGGGTATGGTTGTCGATAGTGGGGCTGTCGATACACCTTTGGCATAAACAAACCTTCACAAACATCGCCAATCTATGAGGATCATTGATTTGTTTAGATGACGATACGGAAATGCCTACATCTTTCGATTGCGGCAGAATCATGGTAGAGACTACAACATTCAACTAGATTGAGGAAAGAATCCGCGTAACGGTGGACAATGTTGAATATTGGGTACGTGTGTTAGAGATGGACGGCAAGGGTCCGGAAGTGGAGTGTGATTGTTGTGAATGGAAGACAACGGAGGAAAATTCAGAATAGGGTTCGGACATGGGCGGAGAAGAACAAATAGAGAATTTGAATGCTACCATCAATGGACTGGAAGATATGCAACCAACGACAAAAAATTCCCAAGGGAATGATCGTGTAATTTGGGTGATGAATGAGGCTTGGTTGGATCCACAAGGGACGGAAATTCAGAGAAGGACAGGGATACAATTAGATGATGCGAGTGGTGAGTTACAAATTGAAGACCGGTCACCGGAGCAACATGGTTCTCCGGCGGAGATACGATCGTCGGAGGGACAACCGACAGCTCCGTTGCGTGTGGATAACCCCACATTCGAGAAGGTGTGCAGTGGTAGGACTCTAGAGGTTGTTGAGGAGTTTCAACAATGTGAAAGTGTATCCATAGCAGGTATTGCAAATTCAAAAATTGATGAGGAAGTGGGGTCTGGTAATTGGGTCAATTCTAAATTACATGAGGTGAATTCCCCTCCAATTATTCACTCGAGTAACTCCAAGGCTGGGTTAGGAGCGACGAAAATTATTAAGATTGGTCATGCTTTTTGCAAAATTAGGAGAATAACCGATAATGAGCATTCACAAGAGGCTGGCCGTGAGGTAAGAGTGAAGAAACGGCAAAGTTTGGGCGAGCGGCGGTCACGTTGTACTTCTAAATCAGTGGGGGTTGAGGGGCAGGATAGTGGTTCACAGCGTGCTCATGATATTGCAAGCGAGGCAGCGGCAACGATAAAATTGGGGTCCTTAATTGGTGTGAAATCGAGTGGGAGGGAAGCAGACATTATCAAGGATATTTCTCAAATAATAGCCGGGGAAAATCGAGGTTTGTGACTAATGCGTTTATTATCGTGGAATGTACGGGGTTTGGGCGGTGGCGCGAAACGTCGTGGTGTTGGTGAAGTCATACGGAAATATCAGGTTGATATGGTGGTCTTGCAAGAGACAAAATTAGAGGAAGTGTCGTCGATGTGGGTGTCTACTTTGTGGTATTCGGACAGTTTCGAGATGGCAGTATCGCCTTCGATGGGAGCATCCGGGGGCATTTTGATTATATGGGAAGGTAACAAGTTTAGTTTGATTAATATTGATGTTAATCATAATTATATTATGCTTCAGGGCCGTTGGCAGCAAGAAGATATGGTGTGCTGCATTGTAGGGATACATGCTCCTACGGATGTTGCTGGGCAAAAATTAGTATGGGATTCTATATTAACTCAGCTGAATGATTTTGAGGGGCCATGTTGCGTAGCGGGCGATTTCAACGCCATATTACATGAGTCAGATCGTATAGGGGTTTCGGACAGGAATGCGGAGATGGAAGCTTTTGGGGAGTTCGTACATGCCGCGGGATTGATTGATTTACCGTTAGTAGGTAAAAGATTTACTTGGTTCGGCTATGGCAACCGGTGTAGCTGAATTGATCGTTATTTAATCTCTTCTAGTTGGCTCGATGCTTTTAAATCTATACAACAAGAAGCGTTGAAGAGGGGAGTTTCAGACCACACTTCGTTGTTGTTGAAGTGCGATGACAGTGATTAGGGACCACGTCCTTTCAGATTTTTCAACTGTTGGATGGATGGGCGATCGAACATTAGGCAGATTTTAGAAGAATGGTGCCGGTTAACCAATGTGGGTGTGGGAAATGAAAATATTGTCGTTAAATTGATACATTTGAAGAAGTTTTTGAAAAGGTGGAATAAGGACAGTTTCGGTGATGTGAATAAACTGATTGCGGATATGCAACAACAATTGGATAGTGCGGATGAGGCCATGGTTGAGGGGGGGTGCGAGTGAAGAAATAGAGGCTGTGAGGCGTAGGTGGATGTGCGAGTTATGGCGTGCAATGAGAAATAAAGAATCGATGTGGCGACAAAAATCAAGAGCAACATGGTTACAATTGGGCGATCGTAATACGGCGTATTTCCATAGGACAACAAAGTTAAGAACAGCTAGAAATTACATACCGGGGCTGGTGATTACGGGTGTGTGGACTACTGAGTTTTCGATGATCCGAAACTTTGTGGTGGCAGAATTTACCAAACATTTTGCTGGTGACAAGTGGGCGGGCGAGTGGCAATTTGAGGGAGTTTTTCGAAGAGTCAATGACATGGATAGACAACAATTGGTCCAGCCTTTCATGATGGATGAGATTAAAAAAAATATTATGGGAATGCGATGGTTCAAAGGCGCCGGGTCTGGATGGTTTCATGCTTGAATTTTATAAAAAAGGATGGGAGGTGGTGCGATTCGATGTGCTGAATTTTTTTGAGCAGTTTCACGCAAAGGGGGTGTTACCGAAGGGTGCAAATTGTGCTTTCATAGTGTTGTTGCCAAAAGTGGAATCGCCTCAATGTTTAGGTGAGTATCGTCCCATATGTTTAGTGAATTCCATGTATAAAATGTTGGCTAAGTGCTTAGCAAATAGGCTCCAATGTGTGCTGGGAGGTTTAATCAGTGACTCGCAATCCACGTTTGTAAAAGGCCGTCAATTGGTAGATGGGGTTTTATTGGCAACAGAAGTAATTCATTCGCTGCGGAAGAGAGGTGGTGGGGGATTTATTTTGAAGCTTGATTTCGCCAAAGCTTACGATTGTGTAAGCTGGATTTTCCTTGATTCGGTATTGGATCGAATGGGATTTTGTAGTAGATGGAGGGAGTGGGTTAAGGAGTGCATCAGCTCATCTCGACTATCAGTTTTGGTAAATGGCAGCGCGACTAAGGAGTTTCGGATGGGGCGTGGATTACGCCAAGGATGTCCGCTCTCGCCATTGTTATTCGTCATAGTTGCTGAAGCACTGCATTTGATGTTGGGTAATGCTGAGTCAGCTGGTTTGGTGCGTGGGGTGGAGGTAGTGTCGGGGGTATCTTTAACTCATTTACAGTTCGCCGATGACACCATATTATTTTTTGAGGCATCGGTTGAAGTGGCACGGAACATCAAGAGAATCTTGCATTGCTTTCAGGTGTGTTCGGGCTTGCGGATTATTTTTGCCAAAAGTTCGTTGTATGCAATTGATGTGGAAGATGGATTGGTTCATTTGATGGCCGAGATGTTGGGATGCAAGCAGGGGGGCTGCCGTTTACTTATCTAGGCTTTCCTTTAGGAGCTAATCCGCGGAATTTATCGGTGTGGGAGCCTATTATAGCTAACTTTCGGCGCAAGCTAGCCGGATGGAAGCGCACATCACTCTCATTTGCTGCACGCGTCACTTTGGTAAATTCCGTACTTTCAGCACTTCCTATTTTTTATATGGGGTTATTCATGGTTCCTAAAGGGGTTATAGCACAATTGGATAAAATTCGACGTGCATTTTTGTGGGGTGTTGGACTCGAGCGGAAGATAAGTAGGGTGGGCTGGGATTTTGTGTGTCGGCCTAGACATTTGGGTGGTTTGGGTGTGGCGGATTTGAGGATAAAAAATAAGGCATTGTTGTCCAAGTGGGTGTGGCGTTACGCACAGGATTGTGACTCGTTGTGGCGTAGATTGATTACAGCCAAGTATGGGGTACATATTCAATTGTGGCGTTTCAATACGGAAAATTTGTCGGCAATGTCGGGGGTGTGGAAACAGATTGTGTTAAACTCTTGTGACATTAGCATTGATCGACATGTGGGAATGGCAGGTTTTCAGTGGAAAATTGGGAATGGGAGGATGGTCTTATTTTGGTTCGATCCATGGATTACGCAGCAGCCGCTAAAAGACATCTTTCCGCGATTATTCATGTTGTCTATTAATAAGTTGGCATGGGTACATGATTATGCTGTGGGGGGGACGTTGGAGCATGGGCAGTGGGCATCGTTTTTTAGACGACATTTGCGTGGTTTTGAGTTGGACCGGCTGCATGGGTTACGAGAGTTGGTGCGGGTGGTACCATTATGGGAGGCTCGACAGGATACGTTAATTTGGCAACCGGATGATCATGGTATTTTCTCGGTGAAGGCCTTATCCAAATTGCTTCTGATGGATAAGTTTGGCGATGATGATTTTGGGGAATGTTTCGCTTGGCACGTATTGGTACCACCAAAGGTGCAGGCGTTCCTTTGGTTCATATGGTTAAGGAGATTACCAACAACGAATTTTTTGCGACATCTCGGGCTGTCATTGAGTGCCGAAAAAAGTAGATGTTCGTGGTGCGAGTCATCGGAAGAATCGATTGCACATTTTTTTATGAATGTCTGAGTGTGCTGAAATATTGGGTGTGGTTGCGCAATTGGTGGAATATATCGACACCTTTCCCGGACAGTTTTACTGATTTTTTTGTCGAACATTTGCATTGTCCTTTTTCGGGTAGCATGAAACGATTGTGGGTGGTCTGCGTTAGTGCTTTGTTATGGTCACTATGGTTGGCTAGAAATGAGCGCATATTTCGCGGCAAATGCTTGACGATGGAAGAACTATGTTTTTTGGTGAAGTTGAGATCATTTTATTGGATTAAAGTGGGCGTGGAGGGGGAGTTAATGCCCGAGGCAGTTTGGTGGACATGTCCGTCTACTCATGTGTTTAGTGCGGCGAAGAAGAAGGTGAGGCATGGGGTGTTTTGGCAGCCACCGGTCATGGGAGTTTTGAAATTTAATGTGGACGGTGCGGCGAGGGGTAAGCCGGGGCCTGCGGGATTTGGGGGAGTGATGAGGGACGGGGAGAGTCGGATATTGGGGCTGTTTTCGGGGCCATTGGGGGTGATGGACTCAAACGAGGCCGAAATTCGGGCTATAGCGTTCGCATTGAGTTTGGTGGTGGAGGGGAGTTGGCGACATCATTGTGTGATAATCGAGTCAGATTCACATGTGGCTTTGAGTTGGGTTACACGATCGGCAAAGAGGCCATGGCGGTTGTGGGATGTGTTCACGGCGATTGATCAAGCGCGACATGTTACATATGAGTTACAATTTTGTTATGTGCCTAGGGAGGCTAATGGATTCGCTGATGTTTTGGCCAAGGAGGGCGTCGATCGTGTGTCATTATTCGTGGCGTGCTTGTGATATGAGTCGAGAGATATTGTGTTATGTATAGACAAGTCATATCGTACTCTTTTCCTCCAATAGGGAGGTTTTTAATGAGGCGTATAGCTTGTCGCGCTGTATGTTTTTTCTTTCTATTGAATAAAAATCATACAGTTTACTGATAAAAAAAGGAATCATTAGCAACTGAGTCATTGCTCCCACTCACCCAACCACCACCATGAAACTGTAATATTAATTCAAATCTGGGTCTTGATTTTCTTAATGAATTTGCAGAGACCGGAGATAAAGACGAAGTTTTTCTTCTCGGAGTCTTTATTTCTTGTGTTTCGGGTTCTCGGTGTGGAGTCAAATTCATGATTTTGGAGGGGGAGCTTTGCTTTTATTACATGCCAAAAATATATCAGACAAAACACCAGAGATGATTTGCATGCAACTTTTTCAAGACTGAATTTTTGTTTTATGGAAGGTTTTTATAAGGGTAAACCACTAAACTATTTTCGTTTTTCTATTTTAGTTACCATTGGCTAAATTATTTTAGTTGCCAAATTATTTACGTTCTTTTTCTATTATGGTTGTTGGCCGTTAAAAAGTTAAATTCTAAATATAAACTTTAAACTTTATATTTAAAAAATATATATAATATATTTCTAATTTATTAAATCTTAACTTTAATCCTTAATTCTAAACTTAAAATATCATTTCCATAATTAATTAAATAAAATCCTAAATTTATAAATAATTTCCGGAAGAGTGATTTAGTAAACAAAAAAACAAAACCTTGATTTATACTTAAAACATTTTTAGCCCAAAATCAATTGAGCCAACAAATTTGAAGCCCAAATAATCTTTGTTGCCTAAAAGAAGAAAGGAATAAACCGTACAAATAAAAGAAAAACTAAAAAGAAATTCCTAGAGGCAAAGCAAGGTAGCAGGAGCTTTTACAAAGCAAGGCACAAAAACGAAGAAAAAGAAGTGGAAAATTGCATCTGCAGCTGATGATTGTAGATGGTTCTTCGCCACTGCCTTTGAAGAGGAGAAGATTCACAAATATTGATTCCATGGAGGCTGCATCAGCTAAAGTTCGTCCCTTTCTTTCTTTCTTTTTTTCTTGATTTAATATTTGTATTTGGTATCCAAAATCTTGTTTTAAGTGTTGGGTTGATCCTCTGATTATTAATTCATATGGCGGGTCTGGCTCTTCTTGTTGTTTAATCAACTGGGTTTGTTTGTTTTTCTTGATTTTAGATGGAAATACATATATTTCGTATAATGATTTGAGGGAGAGTTTAGGTTCATTCTATTTCTAGTTGAGCTCCACTTCTTTAACATGAAAGATAACTCAAATTAGATTAATTATGATGGAATTAAACTTCATCTGGGTTGCTTTTGCAATCTTTATTGAATAGGTGAAATTGCTGTTAAAAAGGGAAAACTATTTCTTCCCCTTCGTTGTTTGATTCTTTGAATGAATTTTTGTAGTATTCCTATACATGGAACATTATGCATATGAAGTTGTTGAATCTTACTAAACCTTAGTTCCTACTGCATTTTGTGCTGCCTTGGTGTTTGTAGAAGGGATAAGTAGATGTCTGGAAAGAAATCGGATTTGTCATTTTTGAATCTCCGTTTAAGAAGAGCACATTTTAAGTACATTCTCGGACAGTGTTTTATATTAGTCACATGGTTGTCCTAAGTGTCATAGATGCAGCTTTGGCTTTCCTTTATGCAATTATATTTGGTGAAACTATTCATTCGAGACTCTGTAACTTGCCTGATATGCCATATGCAGATTGCAGACTCTTGTTACGCACTTTATTTATCTTTGACATCCTTGCAATGATTTTAGGCTAAGCTTGCTGCTGCAAAAGAGAAATTTGGACGGCAAATTCGTGTATTTGAAACTGCAGGGCCATTGCCAACTCAAAATGAAGTGCCCAACACTGGTACGGCCCACCAAAACATATTTTCAGACTTTTAACTTGCCTATTGACTAAAACTGACACTTCATTTGGTAAACTGATCAAATGCAATGTTATTTTCTGGGCAGAGGAGTCAGATGACTTCTACGAGTTCACTGCAGAAGATTATCGTCGAGTGATGGCAACTAAAAAGGAAGGTAACTTTGCCAATGAACAAAACATATAATCATTTCTATCATTTCATCTCAGATTCGTTTAGATATTTTTATCAGTTGACATTGGTGTTCTGTTACGACAAAATGACTGTGGCACACTCTTTGTTGGAGACATATTTAGTATTTACAGTGTTTGAAGTGGATAAAATTGTTAACAGATAAGTTCTTGAAGACACGAAAAATTCGAGAAGCGGAAGAGGCAGCCCGAAGATCAAGAATAACAACGGTACTTTCTAGTTGCTGTTTGCAACTCCCTTTGCAGATCTCTTAGTTGTTTACTTGTTTAGAGTGCTTAGATCCCAATTCTGAGAGAACTTTATCGAGGATGAGTAATGATGAAACATAGAGAAGGTTTTATCATTTTCCTTTTCTTGATAAGTTCTGATGCCCACGCGCAGGCTGTGATAAGGGTCCGCTTTCCTGATAACCACACATTAGAGGTCACATTTCATCCGTCAGAGACAATTCAGTGCTTGGTTGACCTTATCATGAAAGCAATTGCTCGACCGGATTTACCATTTTATTTGTGTAAGCGTATTTAAGTATAAACACGTTCTGTAATACTAACTGGATGTTGGACTTGATTGGAAGCCAATGGATTGAATTGAATGTCCGTCATCCTATAATGTTTCAGATACTACTCCTCCTAAGAAGCAAATAAAAGACATGACACAGGATTTTTTCTCTGCCGGTTTCATTCCGGGTGCAATTGTGTATTTCTCGTATGATCTCCCAAAAGGTTAGTTATCTGATTTATTTTTGTTTGATCCCCCTCTTAGTTCCATAGATTGGAAGTTATCTGATTCCCAATATGATTCACACCGTTGCTTTGAAATGTTTAGGTGACGATGTTGCAGCTTCCAATTCAGCCACCTTCCTTCTAGACGATGTCATGTCCTTGAAAGGTTTGGAGGTCATCGCCAGTGCTGAGCAGCCAGAGCCGGTTCAATCTGCCCTAGAAACTGCCGCTGGTGTCAGTACATCGACCTCCCCTGTTGTTCAAGCTAGCAAGCCGAGTGATAAAAGATCTGCTAAGCCAAAGTGGTTTAAAATGTGATTCGAGTACGACCATCTAAAAGGCGAGCTTCTTATTGTTTGTATTTCCCATCCATATCTCCATAGTGATACTGAATCTTGGACATGTGATCTCAACAGTCTCAGACTTGATAGATCCTAAAATGTGAGAAGACCAGATTCAAAAAGAGAAAGTTGTTTAAGTGTGAAAAATGATTAGACTTGCAAAAAAACAAATGTGAATATTTGCTGTGTGAGTTTTTACAATTTCATTATTATTTGTTGAACATCCAAGTTAAGTAGCTTTAATGCCTGATATTTGTCCCATAGGATGTAAGCGGAATTTGGGAGGGGAGGGGGAATATTTGCTGCTCTCATTCTGAATTGACATTTCTATGGGTAAAATGACCTCTCAATTCCAAAACTAGGCAAATTAGTCCACTTAAAAAGAAACGTATTTTAGTCTATGTCAATTTTGAAATCAACTTACTAAATTCATCTACAAAATGTGTAAATCATGTCGGGTTGAATTTGTTAATATGCCAATAAAAATTATTTAAATTTTACAAAAATGTTAAAAGTTGTGATTAATTGGCCTGGGTAATTTTGCCCTGTTTGGTGTCCCATGGATTAGTTTAGACTTAATATTCAAATAAGTGCTTAAATTATGCGCTTGTGGATCATTTTTTGTGCCTAAGCTATTTTTAACTCTAAATAGGCGTTTAAAGTTTCAATTTTGGTCATTTTAGGTGCCTAGCCGTTAACAAAAGACCGTAAGCCAATTAAAATGTTACAAGTATCATGTTTTAATTTTTAATTTTTTTAATTAATTTTTAAATAAAATTCAAAATTCATTTTTTTAAAAAAAAATTGATAGTTTTAAATCTTTACAAAACAGTCCTAAATTCCTAACCCAAAACCCCAAATCCCCAAATTACCATCGCTGACGCCGTTTACTGCCTCACCAAAGACCACCACTGCGGCAGACCACAACGATTGTTTCCCTTAACCACCCACCGTCGATAACCGACGGTAGGTGTGCCGACAACTTTCTTAATGCGATTTTAACTTCTTTCAATGTTAGGAAGTCGATTGACACACTTACCGTCGGTTACCAGCGATGGGTGGTTGGGATGATCCGGTGACGGATATGAAGGCGGCGGCGAAATCGGCTGGAGAAGTTAGAGATTTCGAAATTGCGGCTATTTTGTAAGTTTTGGGAAATTTAAGGTTTTTTAAAATTTAAGTTAAAAAATAAATTAAAGGGTAAAGTTCACAAATGATCACTAAACTTTGTTAAAAAAATAAAATAGTAATCAAACTTTTAAATGTTACGAAATGACAATTAAACTTTATGTTTTGTGACAAAATAGTAATTCGACAGTTAAATATTGACGTGGCTATTATAAAATATTATATAATAACACATTTAATCCTCTATATTTACACATTCAAACAAATTAGTCTTAATTTAAAAAATTACTAAATTTAATTATATTTTTTTTACGTATTCTTTCAATTTGGCAAAAGATATTACCTATGATAAAGACCAACTTTAAGAATTACATCAGCCAAATTTGAATTGGCTTTTCCAACGAGTTTAATGAGGCTTGTCCTATCCATTGTGAAAGTTCCAGTCTTTTCCATTGCACGATTTATTTCTGGTAATGCGGATGCTTTCAGTGTCCAAAGTTTTGAGAACAATGTAGTCAGGTCCGCCCTGCATATCCTTTGTCAATAGTGGCTGCTCTTTTACAGTGTAATCTAATGCAAACAGTCAAACAGAAAACAAAAATATTAGTTTGTAATATATGGTATTAAATGTACCCCAACCCAAAAGAAAAAATAATAATAAAGAAATTTAGTGAATTTTTTCGAATTATGACTAAATTAATTGAATGTGTAAATATAAAAGATTAAATGTGCTATTATACAAATTTCATAACAACCATGTTAAGTACTTAACCGCCGAGTTAACATTTTGTTACAAAACATAAAGTTTAAAGGTAAATTGCATAGATCATCACTCCACAATCTTCTCACTCCTATTTTGGTCACTAACCTTTCAATTTTTTCTATTTAATAACTGAACTTTACACATCAAACGTTTTTGGTCACTCATGAATATTTTATTATTATTTTCGATTTTTTAATATTATTTAATATAAAAATAATTTAAAATAAATAATAAAAAATTTAAAATTTTTTAAATAACCTTCGCCGCTGTCATCGCCCGTCGACTACCAGCGGCCTTCAAAACTAGTGGTCGTTTGACCCCAAATTGCACCGGGTGACTCATTTTGACACGCTGAGTCTGAATCATGTAGTTGTTTCACCAGAAAAAGTCTTGAAACTTACGAATCTCGATATAAACTTTCTAGTTTCCTCACTTTCGATCTCTTTCAAAATACTAAAATACGTTTGTCTTAGAACATTATGAAGCTTCCCAGCTCAATTCATCTAATTATGCCTTTGAACCTTCACAATTTTCACAAACTATTTCATTGATCACTTTGTCCTGCTGTAGCCTGCAGTTAACAACAATCTTTTAATTTGTTTCAGTCGGGCACGTAAGATAGACGAATATGAACTAAGTCATTTATCGATGTTGATGCATTGGGTATGAATTTCATTTTGCTCTTAGGAAAATTTGTAGAGCTTCCTCCATAGCAAACTCAGAGTTTTGATACGACCTGACCTGTAATGACATATTCTTGTTGGTTTTTATTCGATTTAACCTACCAAACGATGTCCAAATGCAATGAAACTTTATACACAATATTCCAATGATATAAATTACTGTCATGCCAATTTTCATCATCATTTGAATACGTTTACTACGTTTTCACCTTTTTAAGCCAAATATGCATATTAAGCCATTTTAAAACAAACTTAGCAAGTCATTTAAGACACTTTATCCACATACAACACATAGCCTTTATACACATAAACAAAACATCATCATCAACTAATTTAACTACTTTTCCACCATTCTAGGAGTTCAAAGAGACAAAAGTACTTTACATTAAACCCGTGGTGACTTGCTAAACTTTCAACTAATCCCGATCTTGGTCCGATACTTTCCTTAACTTGAAATGTATGGACAATGAATGCATTAGACTTACATAGTCTAAGTGAGGTAGCCAATAATAACATATGCCATTTAATATGTCTTAATAATCTTTGTAACATCAATTGTATGTAGGGGTGAGCGTTCGAGCGAGTCGAGTCAAAAAAATTCGAGTTATTCGAGTTCAATCGTCATATTTTACAACTTGAACTTAAATTGAAAATTTTTCGATTCGAGTCGATTTTAGCGAGTTCGAGTCGATTCGATTTTTCGAGTTTATGTACAAATTTTAATTGTAACTATTTATATTATTATAGTATGGTTTAGTTCTAATTTAAATATTTTTCTATTTATATATACATATATATTTCTTCATATTATTTTTCACATGTGTAAAAAAAGATTTTGAATTATATCTACATACATATAAATTGACTTATGACTAAACAATACAATGACTCTAAAAGCACAAAAATAAGAACACATTTTTTATCAAACAAGGTAAACTTGTCCAAATTTCAATTGTAACAATCAAACCAACAAAAAGAAAACTCAACCTTCCATTATAAACTACGGGCCTCGTTAAAAATCTCCTTATCTAGGTAACGCCAAGACGAGACCAAAGATAGCGGAAAGAGGAAAAGAGTACCCTAAAACATATTAATAACTAAAGCAAATAACACAGTAGAGTTTAGAAAATCCAACATCGCATGTCAAAAGATACAAACCAATGAAAACAAAAACATAATAGTTCAAAAAAGAGAATTGCAACAAACTGTTTTCGAGTTCCCGAATTATATTGTCGAATACCTTAAGCTTCTTCTTCTTCTTCTTCCTCGTGCACTGTTGGCATTTTTGAAAAAGCTTCTTGATTTTCAGGTATTCTAGACAAATCTAGCAAATTTAAAAATATATAGGTTAGTTAAATTATAAATAACTTTATAACATAAATGAACTAAAAAATTAATTTTATTAATCAAAACAAAATATTACCATCTTCCATATCTTGAAGTTCCGCAACATACTCGTCAAGGTTGATGGTCATGGAATCCTTAGATTTTCGAAGCCAATCCTGAGTGCAAATCAAAGCTTCAACCATGGTTGGAGTTAATGAACTTCGAAAACCATCTAGAACACGTCCACCTGTCATGAATGCACTTTCTGATGCAACTGTTGAGATAGGAATAGAGAAAACATCTCGAGCCATTTGTGCAAGAATAGAGTATCGTGGACTATTCACTTTCCACCATAATAACAAATCAAATGAAGCTGAATCGTTTTCTTTTTCATCCTCAGTCAAGTATTTATCCAACTCAGATTTACTTTCGGAACTTACTCGTTGCTTCTTCAAAAGATATTGTTGCACAGCCAAACTTGTCTTTGATTGATGCAATTCCATAGACATGAAAAATTTCTTCGGCACACTTGATTGAGCTTCGTGTACCTTAACTCTCCCAGCAATAGAAGAATATTCATCAAACAAGCAATGCAAATCTCTTTCAATCATCTTCATAACCTCATTAGCAACATTATGGAAAAGCAAGTTAACCCCAAAGTTCACAAAGCCCAATTTACGTCGCAGATCCAAGATAATTGCCAAATAAACCCGGAAGTTCATATTTGTGGCATCACCCCAGTACTTATTGTACTTGTCCCTCATTTTAGAAGCCATGGAGACTATGTCTAAATCATTACAATTCATCCATTCATCAAGTAACCAATGTACCTCTATCAATGTTTCCCAAAACAAATTAGAGGTGACATGCAACGATCCGGACACTTTCAATATAATATCATAAAAGGGTTGTAGAATTTTTGAAATTTTTTGAACATTTTCCTAATCATCAAAAGTAGGAACTCCATCTCCAACTGTAAGGTCAAGAAAAAAACTATTGTCATCACGAACATATGAATCAAATGCATGCTCATATTTTGCAGCCACATCCAGCATCATATATGTTGAGTTCCACCTAGTAGGCACATCTAACTGCAAGCGAGCTTTAGTATCAATCATTTCTTCTTTTGCCCGATCATAGAATTTTTTCATCCGTAATGGTGATGCTCTTATGTACCTCACAACAGCTCTAACTCGATCAACAGAACGAGAAGCATGCTTAACACCTTCTTGTACAACGAGATTAATAACGTGTGCAACGCATCTCATATGCATATATTTCCCATTTGCAACACAAGTATTTCGATGATTCAATTACTTTCTCAAGTACTCAATACCAACACCATTAGCAGATGCATTGTCAACTGTAACAGTGAAGACTCTTTCGATCCCCCAATCTCGAATGCACTTTTCAAGGGCTTGGCCTATGCTTTCACCTCTATGAGCAGATATCGGACAAAAATTTATGATTCTCTTTTGCAACAACCAATCATCGTCTATCCAATGTGTTGTTAGAACCATGTAAGATACCCTTTGAAGTGAAGTCCAAGTGTCGGTTGTCAAACACACTCTACTAGTCCCTTTATCAAAAGAATTCTTCAACAACCTTTTCATAGAATTGAATAAATCAAGGCAATCCCTTCTAACTGTAAAACGAGATGGGAGATGAAACCTCAGGCATGCAATAGAAAGAAATGACTTAAACCCATCTCCTTCTACAATTCTAAAAGGTAACTCATCAACAACTATCATATTAATCAATGCCTTTTGAATTGCATCTCCATCAAACTTCCAAGTTGAAAAAATTGTCGTTTCACTTTCATAACTACTCCCAACCTTAGAAAATGCTAATTCTGATTGCTTGAGATCTGAAGTATTACCTTTAGGTTTTTGTAAGCACATCTTCAAGTGGTTATTCAGACTGGTTGTGGAACCCCGATTTTCCATGGTGTAAGTTGTGTCACAATGATTGCATCTTGCTCTATTCTCTCCATCTTCAGTTACATATTTACTGAAATGGTTCCAACAAGGTGCTCTTGGTTGTTGTTTCTTTCGGCCACTTTATTTTCCCGTTGACGTTGGGTCACTAACTCTAGAAGGAGAAGAACTTTGCGAGCTTTGAGTCCCTTGTCCTTGTGATTCACTCATCTATATCAAAATACAACACTTTAATATACACATAACAAATCATAATTTAACCATATAAAAATATATGAAGACACCAACATTAGCCGAATGGAGATTTGCTTTCCATAATACAGAGAAAGGTATGCAAATTTTCATAACCATTGAGAAACAACATCATAGAATCATTCAAGTGATTACATAGTATTTTTGGAAAAAAGAAAAAAAAACTCCGACTGTTAAAATTACATAGTATTTTTGTGCACGTATACATGCAAATTAAAATTTGTTAACATTGTCCTTTTATTTTAATTGACTTGCATCAAACTTCATAAATGTAATTTTTGGGATTTTCAAAATAAAAAACTCCAACTGTTAAAATGTGCTCCTATATGCAGTACACGGTTAGTATAGCATACAAAGCATGGATTTAGCCAACATGTAAACAACAATAAATGAAATTTCTAACATGTAAGATTGAAATCACAAACTTTAGAAAGTAATCAAAATACCATTATCAGATATATCTGTATAACTGAAAGAAACCTAAATTTAAAAGAACCATGCGGAAAAATCTGTCTTCATGGATTTCAAGAATTGAGAAATGATGCTAAGCTCCATCCTTCTGCATGCAATGGTAAACATGTATTCATCTTTCATAATCAACACACTTTTCTTTTGTTTTGGTTCCATTTCCTTTATAAATTTGGCTAAACATTCAAGTGTAGGAATCAATTCTTTTACTTGATTTATGTGGATACAAACGAAATGGAGAGAGGAAAGGTTGAGTTGAAAAGAATTGAGAACCCAACAAATAGGCAAGTTACCTTCTTAAAGAGAAAAAATGGACTTCTCAAGGTTACTCGTCAAAGAATTTGCTTGCTGGTTGTCGGTTGAGATTTCCGGCAACAAGAAATGAAATTTCCGGCTTGCTGGTGCCTGGTTGCGCGCGCCTCCACTCCAGCCTCCAAATTGGGGGAAATGAAAATTGCAAATTCCTGGTGCAGTGGTGCTGGGGCAGTCGGCAGAATGGGTATGGGTGAGGGTGATGCATTGCCTGGTGTGAAACTGTGAATGCCCTAAGGCCTAAACGCATCGTATAATTAAACAAGGGAAGGGAGGGAATTTTTTTATAAAAAAATAATTATAAAACTAAAACGCACCGTATCAGAATTTTCGATTTTTCGAAATTTTAACATTTCAACTCGACTCGAACTCGAAATTTTTTTGAGTTATTCGATTTGACTCGAATAACTCGAACAACTCGACTCGAATAACTCGAAATTGAAAAAAATTCAATTTTTCGATTCGAGTCGAGTTTGCTCACCCCTAATTGTATGAATAAACATGGCATGCTCCTTAATCATGTTGAACATAGTATCAATAATCATATCATCAATGCCAATATCTCAATATCACGACGATGCAATATCACTAATCATGTCATCAATAACAATATCAATAGTCAACATTCTTCCTTGGATCGATTTCAACTGTATTTGAAAACGCAAATTCCACCACTACACTAACAATGAACAATATGGTCCAATATCCTCCACTACACCGTTTTGACCAACACACATCACATCCCTCCACTACACCGTATAATCTCTGTACCACTGAGCTCATGAATTCTATGGCATGCCAATTGTATCCAATACTTCAATCCCAAGATTCGATAACAATAACTCGATATCAATGGTTCAATGATAGTAGTTCAATATCAATGATTCAATGACAATAGTTTGATATCAATGATTCAATAACAATATCTCAATAATCATACGGTCATAGCAATATGCAATAGAAATAAACACATATCAATGATTCTTTATGTCAATGCTTCAATGATTTCCATGATAATAATAGCGATGCTATGGACGATGAATCGATGCAATATTTACCAAACTTACCAATATGGTTTTCAATGATGCTTTATACAATACCCCTTTAATTCAATGGTTAGTAATTATATGAAATCAATAACGATAGATTTGGAAAGGTTCCTCGCCCAATTCCAAGACTCCGACTACACTCACATCGATAATCCGAAACTTTTATGGCTCTCAGATGACTATCCCTTTATTCCTAGCTTTTGGTGGAGACGATGGATTAGTATTTTCCACTTCTTGAGCTATGAAGAACAATAAGAAGTTATTAGAATCAATATGACGATACCGATACATGAATATCTATTAGCTATTTGATAAAGCTTATCTTAAAGCTTGAAATTGGATATTCAATAACCAAGAGAATTGGTGATTATCTTAGGGCTTCTACTTACCCGATCAATAGCTATGAATCGATGTTTTTAAATCAAGGAATGCCTAAGCTTATGGCTCACAATAGAGAGGTGTATGCTTAAAGGCTTGAGGTTGAAGATGACAATAGTGGTGCTTGTTTGTTCTCTCAAAACAAGGAAATTAAGAATGAGTCTCGGTGAAGCAAAACAAGATGAAAGCTTTTAATTCATTTTCCAATTGAATCATTTCCCACCTCCCTTATAGCCAACGAGAAGGTTTCCCTCATCCAAGGGTAAGCTATAAAATATCATTTTATACATTTTCTTTATACTTTTCAATATTAAACATATAGATGACCTCTAGTCATCTTTTTTGACCAAAATCACGTGGAAGGTGGCAAAGAACTAGCAAAGAAAGGGCACATTCAAGTTTAAGCTCTTCAGAACACTACAATTGTTTATTTAGAATCAGTAAAGTATTGTCTAACTAATACTCTGCAACTTCAGGGTTTTCATCATTTTGCCTGGTAAATGAGTAAGCCCGATGTTGAGGTAACTTATCAATAGGAGCTCGGGTACTCGAAATAGAAACAGTGGGAGTTTGAGAAGTTTGGTCAACTTTCATCGATGTCATGGATACTTTGAACATATCAGCAATGTTCCTAAAGCATTCCGTTTGAGCCGTTTGTACTTCAGGCTCAAGATTCTTCTCTAGAGGGTTTTGCGGATTCAAAGGATTCTTCCCTCTAACTTCCTCACCATGAGTTGAAGAATCAGTACTATGCTCACCTATTCGAGCTTGATTGGAATTAGACATCTATAAATAAAAGATCGGATTAGCCGACAAGTCACAATATACAACAATATAACTCATAGGTGGCAAAGTAACACAATAAAAAATACAGACAAGCATAGGTTTAGTCTAGAACCGACTAAACTCTAGCTTTGATACCACAAATGTAACACACCCTTCCCGGTCTGGTAGAGAACCGGATCGGAGCGTGCTACCGGTGAACAATGCGGTGATCGATACAATAAAATTTCATTCCAATTTCAACACTTAGACAATATTACACAACAAAACTTTACCGGATGTATATCTTAGTCCAACTCACTCATTGGAAAACAATAATTAACCAATTAGAACCAATTTATAACTTTTACAATTTTTAAAGACTAGTTTGTAAATGTCGCAAATTAGAGGTCCTTCGATGCAACAGACAATACCAAAATGAAATTCAGTGCAATATTAGCTAGCCTGTAAAATTTCATACAATTTGAAACCCATTAACTCATTCAATTTAATCTTTCAAGATACAGTGACCAAACTATAAACAATGCAAACCTTCAAAATATGCTTTTTAACAAATTTAACTAACCATGTATCGAAACACTCATGCATGTTTTGATACGGGTGGACGATGGTCAACCCATGTTGACTTTTCCTCTTTGATCGTATCAATACGGGCAAGCTCTATATTCAGTACAACTTTTTCTTCTTTTATTTTGTTTAACCGACGACGGCACCGGCTTTGATGATGGTCGCTGACCGACGATTCTCTATTTTCTTTGTTTTTTTAGTTTTTAATAAGAATAACTCGGTAACACCCCCTTCCCGGCCTGGTAGAGAACCAAGTCGGAACGTGTTACCGAAAAACAGAGCGGTGATTGGTGCGATAAACTTTTAACTTTTTTAATCTTATTATTAAGACTTCAACAATTTTAAACAAACAGAACATTACCAATATACTTATTAATCAAATTATTCATTAAGGAACTCAGAAAACTATCCATGTATCGAAACGCTCAGGGTCGTTTCAGTACGGGAGGACAATGACCAACCTTATTGACTTTCTTGCTTTGACCGTATCGATACAGGAACACCTGTATCGATACGGGTTGACTACCTTAGACTTTGACTTTGACCCGTATCGAAACTCGTATCGAAACAGAGGCCTCCAGTGGTAAAATGTTCTGAAATGGTACCATTCCGTTTCGGTACACCATGTCCTCTAAGGTTCAAACTTTGCTTACCCGTATCGAAACATCATCACCCGTTTCGGTACGGTCAAACCTGTAAAGACAGAATCTTACTGGTGTTTATCCATTTTGACCTAACAAACAAGATTCAATTTCGATGAGACTTTACCCATAACATTTTAAGGGTAAAAGCTGCTATCATGCCAAGTTTTAGAGCCATAAAAATTTGTTTAACCGATTTTACCTTTTTAGCACAAAACATGCATTTTAGGGCTATAACTTACTACATAAAAGACTCACTTCAAACTATTCAAACCAAAAACACTTAAACATTACATAGACACACCAAAAGAAACATAATAAACTTATACATAAACCTTGTCACCATACTAGGAGTTCGGAAGGACAAAATACATTACTTAGAACTTGCTTTGTGACTTGCGCAATGTCCAACTTCTCCGATCTCGATCTCGATACTTGTCAAACCTGAAATGGATGCACTGGAATGCATTAGGAATACTTTGCCTAGTGAGGTAGTCACATAACCATGAATGAACATATTATGTCATGTAGCATGCTCTAGGGAATTCATAATACTAATTATGCAATAACATGACATGCTTTTTGTTCATAACAATGCGTAAATCATATCATGTATGTCAATATCATAAATTCATGGCAAATTAATATCTTTGATCAATATTTCCCTTGGATCGATTCATGGTATATGGATACACGAATTTCGCCTCCTCGCCAAATCCTTAAATGGTCATCCCACCGACATCGCCAAAGACCAATACACAATACATCCCTCTGCCTCACCAAATCATATAGATCGTAGCCTAGGACCGTAGTCCACCTGTACACTGAGCTCGTAAATTCTATAGCATGCCAATTGTATCCAATACTTCAAATCCAAGGTCCAATAACAATGGTTCATCATTCATGGTTCATAAACAATATCAATAAACAATAACATTAGTTTATGTCAACAATTCTTATATGTTAATGCTTTTAATGATTTTCATGTTGATGATAACCATGCTATGAACGTAGAATCAATGCAACACTTACCACATACTTACCAACACAAGATCGCTGATGCAAAACCATTAACCCAAGGTCAGTATTAACAAAAATAACAACACATTCGAGTAGGCTCTTACCTAACCCGAGACGCTACTACACTCACCTTGCTCGGCTAAGGCTTTATGGTCGACAGTACCTCGTTCGATGCATAAATTCTTCTTCTTGCACTTGAATGGATTAAACGAGACTCTTAAACGAAGGAAGATAAAGCTTTGGTTTGTCTTCAATGGAGGTGCTTGCATAAAGCTTGACGTTGAAGATGAAAATGGTGGTGTTGCTTATTTTGTGAAGAATAGAATTTAAGCTCTGTAGGAAAATCCAAAACAAAACTCTTCTCATTCTCTTCTTATTTATAGAGGATTGGGGAATTATTATTTAATTCTCACCTCACCCAATAACCAATGAAAGGGTTTCCCTTGCTTGAGGGTTTGCCAAACCCAACACACCTCATCAAGAGCCAATGAGGAGCTTACATATTCATGAGGGTTTGCTTAATCTATCAATTCACATCATATCACTGATAAAAGTCACTTACTCGGCTTAAAAACAGGCGAGGAGATGCCAAGAAAATAGGTAACTCACTTAAGGGCCGCAACTTTTAACTTTATGACACATACCTTGTTTTCTGTAGAGTACCGTTTCGATACGCTCGAGGCCGTATCGAAACGGGTAAGCAAAAGTCCAAAAAGTTAGTTATTACCGTTACACCGTATCGATACTCCCTTAATCATTTCGGAACGCCCTATCCAGATCGTTTCGGTACGTATTTGACCGTACCGAAACGCCTAGCTCAAAAACATCAAATGGACATTTCCTAAGGAATCTTAACTAGGGACATGGTTTACTTAAGGTCTTGTAACAATATAACAACATAATCTATATCGGGAAATCAAGATTTCAATAAGTTACTACCGATATTCCGATCATCGAAACCTATTTCTGACTAGACCGATTTTTGGGGTGTTACAACTCTCCCCTCCTTAGAAAAGAATTCATCCTCAAATTCTTACTTGTAGCTTTGGGTTGTTCATCATGCACTCTTCGGGGTCAGAATCTTCTGGAGATGAAGAATTCACCTTTCCTAATCCTTCTGGCCAAGTTCGTTTTTCACTTAAATGTTGTTGCTTCTTGTAAGATTTCTTAGGGCAATCTCGGACGAAGTGATCCGCCTTACCACAAATGAAACAAGCTCCTGGTCTCCTTTGACACATATCTGTTGGATGTTTGTTTTGACAAAAACTACAAGAAAGTCCTTGTCCCAGCTCATTTGATTTCTTGACTGAACTAGACATTACTTAAAAACGAGGGTACTTTTAGGAAGAATGTTTATTTCAATCTTCTAGAAAAAAGATGGGTTTTGGCCTTGGTATTGCTAAGAATGTATATCAATATATAGAATACAAGGTTTGTCTTTTACCTACCTTTCTAAGAACCAATCAAAGCATTTCTATGGCCTTTCCAAAGTTTATCCCTTGACCTCTTCATATCTTCGTGGCACCTTGCTAAATTCTGATGATTTTATATGACTTAAGTGTCACTCACATAGGTGAGTCATCATCTTCAACTTTTATTTCAATCTTTTCCTTGTTCTTACTCAAGAATAAGTACCCGTATCGATACACTCCAAATCGCATCGATACGGTCAAGCAAAAATCCAAAATTCGGTTATGATCGTTAAACCGTTTCGATACACTTATATTCGTTTCGATACGCCTTTATGGGTTGTTTCGATACGTATCCTTACCGTGTCGAAATGCCCAACCCAAAGTCTATACTTTGTATTCTACAGATGGGTTCTTATCTAGGTTTGCTTAAACAGAAATTTCTTAACAATATACATAGACATAAACGTAAAACTTCTTACCCGAAATGGTGTCGTGATCATTTTCTGAGTCCTTGCCATGAATATGAAATATTCGTGCAGAAGCTTTAGATTCGGGTCTACTTGTTACTTTCGACGTCTCTGATCCTCCCAACTTTCCGAAGGATCCTTGATTTGCCCCCTTGTCTCGAGAAGATTGAACAGGATTAGTCGTTATAGAAACAGGCTTGTTAGGGGTTCTCCGGACATTCGCGAATGAGATGACCTAACTTTCCGCAAAAAAAAACAAGCACCGGATTTCTTGTGGCATTTCCCTTCGTGTCGTTGTTGACAGAAATTACACTTAGGAATTCTCGTATCTTGTCTTGAACCTACATTGCTTTCAATAGGATTGACATCCGATGGAGGACGAGATACAACTTGAGACTTGGCAACATGCTTAAACTGGGAAGGTTGTGAATATTCATTTTGTTTCGAGCTGTGATGTTTCCATTTCTTAAAAAGATCCTGAAAAATGAGACTCACCTCGATTTCTCTTTTCAGACTTGTGGGACCCACTAGTTCTCTGAGCTCTCTGTGATTCTTTCGTAGCTTTAACTCTGTTCACGAGATCTTGAAAATTTGTGATACACAATGTTGTGAACATGGGACGTAATTCATCGTTGAGTCCAATGATGAACATCCGACACTTTTCTTCTTCTTTCTTGATAAAGTCAGCACCATATCTACAATATTTGTAAAAGTTGTGAATGTACTGTTCGATCGGTCGTCCACCCTGTTTAAGATGAAGGACGATGTTTCACCTCTCGGCAACGTAGAATTCGCTTATATACTTCTTACGAAACTCTTCCAGAAAGAATTTCCAATTCACGGTGTCCTCAGAGACGGTAAGAAGGGTAGTCTCCCACCATTGTAAAGCTTTATCGGCAAGCAATGCAAGAGCGCATTCAAGCTTATGTTCATCCGAACACCTTAATTGCTTATTCAAAATTCTTAAAGTGTTGTCTAACCAATACTCGACAATTTCAAGATCGTCATCGTCCCGACCAGTGAAGGTGTAAGCTCGGTATTAAGATAACTTATCAATAGGAGCTCGAAGAGGTTGAGCAACAGGTGGCGTAGGTTGCACAACTTGACTAGTCTTTATCACATTCATAAATTGCTTAAACATATCAGCCATGTTCTGATAACAATCTGTCTGAGCCGCAGGTGCTTCACGCTCTACACCCCGAACATGAGGGTTCTGTGGGTTCGGAGGATTTCCTTCTCATACCTCCCCGGCACGAGTCGAAGAGTTAGAAGCAAACTCATTATCACAAGCTTCATTAGTATGAGACATATCTATATAAAAAAGAGATCGGATTAGTTAACAAGTCACAATACTCGACATAACAACTCTTAGCTGGCAAAGAAACATAACAAACATTACAAACATACATAGGTTTAGTCCAGAACCGACTAAACTCTAGCTCTGATACCACTAATGTAACACCCCATTTTCGGCCTGGTAGAGAACCGGGTCGGAGCGTGTTACCGAAAAACAGAGCGGTGATCGGTGCGATAAACTTTTAACTTTTTTAATCTTATTATTAAGACTTCAACAATTTTAAACAAACAGAACATTACCAATATACTTATTAATCCAATTATTCATTAAGGAAACTCAGAAAACTATCCTTGTATCGAAACACTCAGGGCCGTTTCGGTACAGGAGGAAAATGATCAGCCTTGTTGACTTTCTTGTTTGACCATATCGATACAGGAGACTTGTATCGATACGGGTTGACTACCCTAGACTTTAACTTTGACACGTATCGAAATCCATATCGAAACAGAGGCCTCCACTGGAAAAATGTTTCGAAACGGTACCATTTCGTTTCGGTACACCCTGTCCTCTAAGGTTCAAACTATGCTTACCCGTACCGAAACGCCATCACCCGTTTCGGTACGGTCAAGCCTATAAAGACAGAATCTTACTGGTGTTTATCCATTTTGACCCAACAAACAAGATTCAATTGCGATAAGACTTTACCCACAACATTTTAAGGGTAAAAGCTATTGTCATGCCAAGTTTTAGAGCCATAAGAATTTTTTTAACCGATTTTACCTTTTTAGCACAAAACATGCATTTTAGGGCCATAACTTACGACATAGAAGACTCACTTCAAACTATTCAAACCAAAAACACTTAAACATTACATAGACACGCCAAAAGAAACATAATAAACTTATACATAGACCTTGCAACCATACTAGGAGTTCGAAAGGACAAAATACATTACTTAGAACTTGCTTTGTGACTTGCGCAACGTCCAACTTCTCTGATCTCGATCCCAATACGTTTCTAACTTGAAATGGATGCAATGGAATGCATTAGGCATACTTTGCCTAGTGAGGTAGTCACATAACAATGAATGAACATATTATGTCATGTAGCATGCTCCAGGGAATTCATAATACTAATTATGCAATAACATGGCATGTTTTTTGTTCATAACAACACATAAATCATATCATATATGTATATATCATAAATTCATGGCAAATCAATATCTTTGATCAATATTTCCCTTGGATCGATTCATGGTATATGGATACACAAATTCCACCTCCTCGTCAAATCCTTAAATGGTCATCCAAGCGACATCGCCAAAGACCAATACACAATACATCCATCCGCCTCGCCAAATCTTTAAATGGTCATCCCAGCAACATCGCCAAAGACCAATACACAATACATCCCTCCGCCTCGCCAAATCATATAGGTCGTAGCCCTAGGACCGTAGTCCACCCGTACACACTGAGCTCATGAATTCTATGGCATGCCAATTGTATCCAAAACATCGAATCCAAGGTCCAATAACAATGGTTCATCATTCATGATTCATAAACAATATCAATAAACAATAACATTAGTTTATGTCAACAAATCTTATATGTTAATGTTTTCAATGATTTTCATGTTGATGATAACCATGCTATGAACATAGAATCAATGCAACACTTACCACATATGTAACCCCCTCGTCCCGGTCTGGACGACTGACCGGTCTGAGTAGGTTACACAGGGAAAACCGAAGTGAAACCCGTTAAGGCTCCCCTTCGGTTAGAAACCCTAGGAAATTCCTTTTAAACATCATCTTGTCCAAATGCTTTAATAGATCCTATGTGAAGTACGATAGCGGAAAGACAACAAAACGATACAAGCGTACAAAATAAGCAACTTAAACAGCCCATTTTAGCCTTTACAACAGGCCGAATCGATACGCTAAAAGACCGTATCGATACTCCTGGACTTGGTCAACTACCCAAAGTCAACCTAGGGAGACCGTATCCGCACACTGGTTGACCGTACCGATACGCCCTCAACGGTAACTTCTCACGGTCAAACAACGAAGATCGTACCGATACGTTAAAATCTCGTCAATTTCTCAGATTTCCAGAGAGCTTTTGGCGTATTAATACACCCTCGTGTATCGGTACGCTAAGCCTAAAATGAATTCCCAAGTATAGGAGCGTATCGATACGGCCCTCATGGGTACCGATACGCCCTACACTGCAAACTATATTTTAGCTGGAAAACACACCAAGATTCAACTCTAGATGCAATTTACGACTCGTCTAGCAACACTCAAACCCTCTTACAACATTTAGCAACTAAAGCTAAGCATACGAAACGATTTAGGCATACAACAAGGCATCAATCACCAAAATAAGCATGAATAGAGTTAACTTGCATTCAAGCATACATAAAGGGTCTATTTAGCCAAAAGATACCAACTTCCACAAAGCATTGCATAATAAGAGTCACATGCCATCAAGGTAACACATAAGCACTCATGCAACACGGTTTACATGCTCACAACATAGAAGCATAAACATATTCAACATAGTATCATCATCTAAACATGCTAGAACATCAATAAGCCAATCTAAGGAGTTGAACTCCAACCTCATACAAGTCTAATACCCCCATTGTCTAGGCATTATTACAAAGACTTAAACCATACTTGAGCTACTCGAGAACTCCGAAAAGCTCCTTACTTGCCCACTTGCCTTCCGGAACTCTAACGATCTGCACGTTGGAAAAAGAATAGCGTAAGCTTGAAAGCTTAGTGAGCGAAGCTCTAAAAACTCATCAACAATGCAGTTTTCAAAACACATTTCTTAAATGAAATGTAAACCATTTAAATGCACGAAAAGAAGCACAAAAAACACAATTACATGGTTTGCACATGCACAACCAAAACACGATGGGACCACACATCACCGTTCGACTAGTAGTTTTCCGATAGGACCACACGTCACCGTACTCTTTTACTAGTCACTACCGGTGGGACCACACATCACCGTAGTAACAACAACCATCACGTGAGATTCTACACCAACAACGGCTACACAACAACATCAAAAGGAAGTAAAGGAAATCCACAATTCCCACAATGTCTCAACAATTGTTCATACTCCAATACTTAACAATCAAGGTAAAATTTAGCAAACTTACACTTGGGTTTAGGTTAGCCCTCTAGGCTCCACCCAAATCCCTAAGAGCCCTTTTCAAAATCAAATCAAGTTCAAAACATTTCCACTCACCGATGAAACCCAAACGGAAGCTGAAACACCGATCTCAAGTCTCCAAATTCCCCGGAATCGTGTCTGAAGCCTCTCCATCGGTTCCCTTGATTCTTACCAATCAAAAACAATACATTACTCAACTGAATCACCACAAAACATTGTCACAACCCCAAACCACAACTACAAGCCAAATTCTTACAATTTCAAACCAAAGTTAATACCATAAATCCCATTTTCGTACTCCCTAATAACCCAGCAGAAAACCAATGATCCCAACACTCAAAGCATCATTAAACACCCTCAAAACAACCTTCTAGTATCACTATAACACCAGCCCCACTCCCTTTCACAAAACCATACAAAAAACTCAAGTTTTGACCCTTTTAAAATACCCCCAAAAACCTATTTCGGGATTTTTGATAAAACCCCATCATTTTAAGTTATAAGGTATCTTATGGCAAGATTAGATCATAACTTAACTCTACAAATAAAAAACACATCAAAAGCCATTAAAGTTTCATCATTTTCTTCAAAACCACAAAATCTCAACAATGGCGTTTTCTTAAAACTAAAACCATCAATGTGCTAGGAATGAAGGGCACAAGTCAAAAATGGTCTTACCTTGATGAAAACACTTGAGATGGTGGAGAGATTTGATGGAAAAGTGTTTAGGGGTTAAGGGGGTTTTGACGTAAAATGTTTGAGGAAGAAGAAGATGAATAACATTTTCAAAAGTCCCTATTTCTCATCTTATTTTCCTTTATTTTAAAATTACTAGTTTGCCCTTAATGAGCCACAAACCCTTTTTAATTAAAACCAAAGCCCAATTTAATTTAAAACGAGCCCACGACTCAAACCCGATTTACCCGTGTAACATCCGACCCCTGAACTTGGTCTTGTTACATTGAACCAAGGCCATAAACTCCCTCTTCTTCTTATCCAAATACCGAACTCCGAGATACTTCCTCTTAAAAGCATTTCTAAAGAACTCCCACGTGATATCCGCTTCGGCCATACTCGAAGTAACAGTGGTCCACCAAGTATATGCATCCCCCTGAAGTAAAAAGACATGCAACCCAACTTACGGGCGTCTGAGCACTCCATCTGACCCAAGATGCGTGTAGTACTCTCAAGCCACGCCTTTGAACCCTCAAGAATCAACCCACGGAACTCAACTCCTCCCAAGCTACGAAGCCTCTCTAGGGGTAATCATATCCCCGCACCCTAAGGTGGTGCTACAGCTTGCACACCGGCCAAAGATGTCTGAAAAGCTCCGGCTATGGTCTGAATCAAATGGGTCATGTCCGCGCCCGCTGGACCCTGACCCGCTTGAGCCCCAACACCTCCAACATTGGCACCGGCCTGAGGCCCATTACCATCACCTCCGACTTGCGCACCAGCCTAAGGCACATTACCTTCGCCACCCACTCCATTACCATCAGGAGCAGAAGGAATAGGAGGCTCACCCCCGGGTGCTTGGTCACCCGCTTTAGGCCGCCCCCTCGGTCTCACTATATCGAGATAGAATCTAAAACAATAAACACACAACACACAAGAATAACATTAGGTTAGCAAAAGGGCAAGGACCCAAGTTCCCAAGCTCGTTAAACCAAAACCATTTTTTCACAACAACACCTAACAATGGGGACATTTGACTAACCCTTAACCAACAACAAGGCCACTAAAACATGCTTTCAAACACCGTACTAGCAAGCAAACTTCAAGCATACATGGCAAAACACTCACCAAGACATGGCAACAACATAACACATCAAACTTACCTCACTTACCTACCCGAGGTCTTAGAAACCTCAGGCTCTGATACCACCAAATGTAACCCCCTCGTCCCATTCTGGACGATTGACCGGTCTGAGTAGGTTACACGGGGAAAACCGAAGTGAAACCCATTAAGGCTCCCCTTCGGTTAGCAACCCTAGGAAATTCCTTTTAAACATCATCTTGTCTAAATGCTTTAATAGATCCTATGTGAAGTACGACAGCGGAAAGACAACGAAACGATAAAAGGGTACAAAATAAGCAACTTAAACATGCTATTTTAGCCTTTACAATAGGTTGTATCGATACACTAGAAGACCGTATCGATACGCCTGGACTTGGTCAACTACCCAAAGTCAACCTAGGGAGACCGTATCGGTACACTAGTTGACCATACCGATACGCACTCAACAGTTAACTTCTCACGGTCAACCAACAAAGACCGTACCGGTACACCCAAGACCCGTACCGATATGCCAAAATCTCGTCAATTTCTCAGATTTCCAGAGAGCTTTTGGTGTAACGATACACCCTCGTGTATCGGTACGCTAAGCCTAAAATGAAGTCCCAAGTGTAGGACCGTATCAATACGGCCCTCAGGCGTACCATACGCCATGCACTGCAAACTACATTTTAGCTACAAAACACACCAAGACTCAACTATAGATGCAATTTACGACTCATCTAGCAACACACAAACCCTCATACAACATTTAGCAACTAAAGCTAAGCATACGAACCGATTTAGGCATACAACAAGGCATCAATCACCAAAATAAGCATGCATAGAGTTAATTTGCATTCAAGCATACATAAAGGGGTCTATTTAGCCAAAAGATACCAACTTCCACAAAGCATTGCATAACAAAAGTCACATGTCATCAAGGTAACACATAAGCACTCATGAAACATGGTTTACAGGCTCACAACATAGAAGCATAAACATATTCAACATAATATCATCATCCAAACATGCTAGAACGTCAATAAGCCAATTTAAGGAGTTGAACTCCAACCCCATACAAGTCTAATACCCCCATTGTCTAGGCATTATTACAAAGACTTAAACCATACTTAGGCTACTCGAGAACTCCGAAAAGATCCTCCCTTGCCCACTCTCCTTCCGGAACTCTAATGATCTGCATGTTGGAAAAAGAAAGCGTAAGCTTGAAAGCTTAGTGAGCGAAGCTCTAAAAAATCATCAACGATGCAGTTTTCAAAACACATTTCTTAAATGAAAAGTAAACCAATTAAATGCATGAAAAGAAGCACAAACAACACAATTACATGGTTTGTACATGCACAACCAAAACACGGTGGGACCACACATAACCGTTCGACTAGTAGTTTTCCAATGGGACCACACATCACCGTACTCTTCTACTAGTCACCACCGGTGGGACCACACATCACCGTAGTAACGACAACCATCACGTGAGGTTCGACACAAACAACGACTACACAACAACATCAAACGGAAGTAAAGGAAATCCACAATTCACACAATGTCTCAACAATTGTTCATACTCCAATACTTAACAATCAAGGTAAAATTTAGCAAACTTACACTTGGGTTTAGGTTAGCCTTTTAGGCTCTACCCAAACCCCCAAGAGCCCTTTTCAAAATTAAATCAAGTTCAAAACATTTCCACTCACTTATGAAACCCAAACGAAATCCGAAACACCGATCTCAAGTCTCCAAATTCCCCAGAATCGTGCCCGAAGCCTCTCCAACAGTTTCCCTTGATTCTAACCAATCAAAAACAATACATTACTCAACCGAATCACCACAAAACACTGTCATAACCCCAAACCACAACCACAAGCCAAATTCTTACAATTTCAAACCAAAGCCAATACCATAAATCCCATTTTCGTACTCCCTAATAACCCAACAGAAAACCAATGATCCTAACACTCAAAACATCATTAAACACCCTCAAAACAACCTTCTAGTATCACTATAACACCAGCCCCACTCCCTTTCACAAAACCATACCAAAAACTCAAGTTTTGATCCTTTTAAAGTACCCCCCAAAACCCATTTCGGGATTTTTGATAAAACCCCACCATTTTAAGTTATAAGGTACCTTAGGGCAAGATTAGATCATAACTTAATTCTACAAATCAAAAACACATCAAAAAGCCATTAAAGTTTCATCATTTTCTTCAAAACTTTGAAAACCACAAAATCTCAACAATAGTGTTTTCTTAAAACTAAAACCATCAATATGCTAGGAATGAAGGGGACAAGTCAAAAATGGTCTTACCATGATGAAAACACTTGAGATGGTGGATGGATTTGATTGAATAGTGTTTAGGGGTTAAGGGGGTTTTGACGTGAAATGTTTGAGGAAGAAGAAGATGAATAGCATTTTCAAAAGTCCCTCGTTCTCATCTTATTTTCCTTTATTTTAAAATTACTAGTTTGCCCTTAATGAGCCACAAACCCTTTTTAATTAAAACCAAAGCCCAATTTAATTTAAAACGAGCCCACGACTCAAACCCGATTCACCCGTGTAACATCTGACCCCTAAACCCAGGCGTTACAACATACTTACCAACACAAGATCGATGATGCAAAACGTTTAACCCAAGGTTAGTATTAACAAAAATAACAACACATTCGAGTAGGCCCTTGCCTAACCCGAGACGCTACTACACTCACCTTGCTCGACTAAGGCTTTATGGTCGATAGTACCTCGTTCGATGCTTAAATTCTTCTTCTTGTACTTGTATGGATTAAATGAGACTCTTAAACGAAGGAAGACAAAGCTTTGGTTTGTCTTCAATGGAGGTGCTTGCTTAAAGCTTGAGGTTGAAGATGGAAATAGAGGTGTTGCTTGTTTTGTGAAGAATAGAATTTAAGCTCCGTAGGAAAATCCAAAACAAAACTCTTCTTATTCTCTTCTTATTTATAGAGGATTGGGGAATTACTATTTAATTCCCACCTCACCCAATAACCAATGAAAGGGTTTCCCTTGCTTGAGGGTTTGCCAAACCCAACACACCTCATCAAGAACCAATGGGGAGCTTACCTATTCATGAGGGTTTGCTTAATCTATCAATTCACATCATATCACTGATAAAAGTCACTTACTCAGCTTAAAAACACGTGAGGAGATGCCAAGGAAGTAGGTGACTCACTTAAGGGCCACAACTTTTGACTTTAAGACACCTACACTATTTTCTGCAGAGTACCGTTTCGATACGGTTGAGGCCGTATCGGAACGAGTAAACAAAAGTCCAAAAAGTTAGTTATTAGCGTTACACCGTATCAATACACCCTTAATTGTTTCGGAACGCCCTATCCAGATCGTTTCGGTACGTGTCTGACCGTACCGAAACGCCTAGCTCAAAAACATCAAATAGACATTTCCTAAGCAATCTTAACTAGGGACTTGGTTTACTTAAGGTCTTGTAACATTATAACAACATAATCTATATCGGGAAATCAAGATTTCAATAAGTTACTACCAATATTCCGATCATCGAAACCTATTTCTGACTAGACCGATTTTTGGGGTGTTACAAACTCTGCCTTTGTGGCGTATTTTTCGTCTTATGTCTCGTTTGTTTGGTCGTTCTTTTTATTTTATGTTTTCTCAGGGTTGGATTTGACGACGTCACGACTGATCAAGATAACGCTTATTTGTAATCATGTTTGTCTTCCCTTCTTCATACCCTCAAATTGAATTTGGATATGTGATTTGCGTTTGTGAATAGTTTCTCATGACGTTTGGCTCTGATTTATAGTTCTCAATGGTCTTTAAATAGCTTAATCCCCTTTTGTGGTTTTTTTGCCGATGTAGTCAGATTTGTTCGTATCTATTTTTCGTTTGAGTCTTTTGGTTGAGTTTTAAACCTTTTTCATGTATGGTCCTTATAAGATCTAAAATGGCTAGTTTCTTGTGTCAATGTTATGAGAAAATATTCAAATTATGTATTTAATTTACGATGATAGATGTAAACTTTTATTGTAAGTTTAAATTTTTTTATTAAGACTAGCCGCTTCTATTAAAAAATTGTGATTAATAATTTAACAAATCAATAATTAAATTAATTAATATAAAAATATTTATACATATAAAATCTCGAATTGATTTGATATTTCTATCATAATAATGCATAGAAAAATTGTTATTAGTATATATGAAATTTTAATCCAACATACATTTACTTTCTGCAAAGTGAGAAACTCTCAGTTGAATACAAAAAAGTTTTACATCAGAACAAGGAGCTATAGTTGGGTGTGATCGGTGAGGATGAAGGAAGAGTTTTGACGTTTGTGGATTCGGAATCGAATATGATTAGTGATATTATTTTTTTGGGTAAGTTATATAATTTTTTATTTTTATTTTAAATTATTTTTGTATCTAGTAATGATAAAATATATATTTTATTTTAAATTATTTTTATATTTAACAAAAATAAAATAGGTCATGTCATATCAAAATATTAATAAAATAATTCAAAATGACCGAAAAAATTTAATGTATAAAACTCAGTTATTAAATCAAATTTTTTAAAAGTTTAATAAGCAAAATAAAAATAAGAAGATAATTAAACAATGATATATGTATTTTACCCAATATAGTAGTTGTTTTAGTCGGAAGGGGAAGCTAGGGAAGAACAAAAATTATAAGTTCTTAATTATTTCTTTTATATGTTCTACACTAAAAACACCAAAAAGAATTAAATCTTAAGCTATAATTTTAAATTTTATATCTTAAATTCTAAAGATTCCGCCCTAAAAATATACCTAGCTATAATTTTTTTTAGTGTGAACACGCTTAGTTTGGGGCCTGGGGGCATAAAATGGTTAGAGGGGAAAGGTAAAGGTAAGCTAGAAAGGCAGGTAAAGTCCACGTGGAGGCGTCCTAACATTCCATGCATTTGTGTGTTGAAAGGTTTCTTCATTGCCCACACATTCCCCAAACCTTTGCCTCCAATTTAACCTTTTCACTTTACTTGCCACCTTGGTGATTGTGGGCTCAGCTGACCCACACAAAAATACAACAAAAATTATTTTACATAAATATTTTTAATATAATATAATTAATGATTTATTCTACATTATATATATATGAACATTTGAAGTCATGATTAATGTAAATATGTTGCAACAACCCTAACCAAATGGACTTATTGACACAAGAACAATGACATGATTTCATACCCCCAACATATGTTATTTTATGATATTAAATACAATTGGTTCACCCTAATTAGTTGAGGATGGGGCATCGCAGGAGATGATGAAAAGGAAAAACAATATAGTAATAGAACACTTTTGATTATTTCAAATCGGAAAATTTGATGGATTTTTTACTACATTTTGAAACGACGTTTGAACATAATAATTTAATGTTTTGGACATAAAAATACTTTGGAATTGTAAAAAATACTATGATCAACTACAAGTTTGTCCAGCGGATGAGATGTTAGACCTTTTAAATATGGTTAGTAGTTTGAATTCTAATATTGTGAATAAAGTAAATTGAGTTGAGAGAGTCGTTTACGTAACAAATCTTTGTAGTATCAAATCGGATTAATCGACCAACAATCTAAATATATATAAAAAAATTTATTATATTTTTATTTATTTTTAAATAATAAAATTCGCTTACTCTAATGTTTATCGGTGGTGGGATACAATTTTGTCAAAGAAAACTGAACTTTCAAATTTGGACATAATATTACTTGGATATTGTGAAAAGAAAATGAACAGTGAATTAAGATTTTAAAATTAGATTAGATAACATGTCAAGGTCATCACTTGATGAGATTTCTAATATGCCGATTTAATTGTCAATTTTTGGGCACCTTTTACTTTTCCTTTTTAAATTCGTCAAATAGAATTTCTACATTTTTCTATTTTATATAATTATTAAAAGAGAAAACTACACCACTGACCACCAAATAAATTAGAGATATCTATTTGGACCACCGAACTATAAAAATCGTCAATCAGACCACCGAACTTATAAAATCAACCTATTTTGACCACCGTCGTTAAAAACTTAACGGTGGAGTGACGGAATTGACACGTGGCAATTGATGGAAAATTTTTAAAATTATACATTTGATCCCTATTATTTACACATTCTTTCAATTTAGTCCTAATTTAAAATTAATAAAATAATAAATTATTTAATTAAGTGGTGACACGTGTCACCACCAATTTAGAGGAGAAAAACAAATATTCCTTCACCTGCACCGAGCAAGATTCGAACTCGGGACAATAAGGGGTAAAGCCAATGGATAAGTTCGGTTTTTAACGACGGTGGTCAAAATAAGTTGATTTTATAAGTTCTGTGGTCTGATTGACGATTTCTATAGTTCGGTGGTCCAAATAAGTATCCCCAATTTGTTTGGTGGTGGTGTAGTTTTTCCTTATTAAAACCAGTTAATTGAAACTTCACAAGGGATAGGGGCAATCCAATTGTGTTGCAAAATTTACTTCCTTACGCTAATAATAAAATAGAAAGTTCCAAAAATAGAAATCATAAAATTATCAATAATTTGTATCGGGTCACTAAAAATAAATAATTTATATGTATTTAAAATAATAAATTATCATAAAAATTAAAATTCGCCATTGTCAAACGCTTTGATAAGAAACAACGAAGGACTTGGCTTATAATAAAGTACAAAAAGTAGATTTTCTTAATTTAAGATGGATTTAATTGATGTTTATAGATAATTTACTAAAGATTATTTAATTAAATATTTAGTTTGTGTTGAGAGCCTAAGAGGGTCGTTTTATATTAATATACGTAAAATTCGATCCGAATTAATTTAGTAATGAATAAGATAACAATAGTTAAATGAATAAAAATTAAACACTTATTATATATTTTGTAAAATTAAGTATTTATAATAAATTTATATATATTTTCTAATAATTAATATATATTTTGAAAGTCACCACCTAAATCAAACTCCTCCAATTGGCCTGGAACATTGTTTCCCTTTCCTTCTTTCTCTCCTTTTCCCCTATTTTTAGCCAACTCTGTTTCTCTTCCTCTGTTCTTTGCCCTTTTAACTTTTCTTCCCCGTTCTCTTTCTTTCTGCATTGCTCTTTGCATGAAAGAAGAACAAGGTTTGGTCAATAACCTTTTGATTCTTTATCTCCTCAATCAGATTCTTTCATAATAACAATTTTTTTTCCTTTTGAAATCCCTTCTCCTTCTTCAGTTCTCTCTTTCTCTGCCATTCTTTAAAAGTTTCAACTTTTGCCTCCACATTCTCAAGAAAAAGGTAAAAAAAAAACTCCTTTCCGAGCTTAAATTTGGCTCCTTTCATTAGGCTTTTTACAAGAAACTCTTTAGAATTTCTGGTGTCTTATGATGTTTGTAGGTCTGGTTTGTCACCTGGAATAATGGGTTATCTTGTTTCTGTTTTTTAGGCTTATATATATTTGGTTCATTTAGTTTGGTTTTGAATCATGTTATTTGTTTCGATTGTTGGCTGAGTTTAGGGTTCTTGATAGAGGTTGCTTTTCTTTCTTGGATGTATTGGTGACTGAAGATAAAAAAAATGGCTTTGAATTGGGACGGTTTTGGGAATTCTTTAAGCTTTTGGAGTTGCAATTGGGATGTGGAAAATGATCATTTCAGTGGAAGTGGCAAAAGTGAACCAACAGGCTTTTCTGAGGCTGTTAATGATGATATTGTTGATAGATTGCCTGTTGTTCCATTTGGGATGGAAATCAGGTCTACTTTCGCTGCAGCAATCACAGGCTGGATTCATGATGTTGAGAATGATATGGGGTCAGATTTCTGTGTGTTTGGCATGCAAGATGGTGAGGAAAATAAAACTGCTGATCAACAACATTTGTTTAAGGGTCTGAATTGGGTTTGGAATGGGGCCATGAGTTTCCAGCAGCAAGAAGGCAATTCTAGTTTCTATGGATTTGATTCAGAAGATGATGATCAATCATCTTTCTTTAAAGGTATGAATTGGGTTTGGAATGGAACCATGAGTTTTCAACAGGAGGAAGGTAACTTTGAAATCAACGAGTCAATCCCAAATGTTGATTTTAATGGATTTGGTATTGGTATTGGAATTTCCAATGGAGATTTTGTGTTCAATGATGAAGGTGAAAGGTTGGGGGATGACAATGGAGTTTCTGGTGATGATAGTGAAGTAGATGCTCCAAATAATGCTTTGTTTTTTACTCTCGGTTATCTTGGTGTTAAGGATCTCCTTGCTGTGGAAAGGGTCTGCAAATCTTTGCGAGATGTGGTTAGAAGTGATCCTCTTCTTTGGAGGAACATACATATTGAACATTCACTGAGTAAGAGAATTACCGATGATGCTCTTTTGAAATTAACTAGCAGGGCTCAAGGCACTATTGAATGCTTGAGTCTGGTGGGGTGCAAAATGATCACTGATGATGGTCTGAGGCGTGTGCTCGAAAGCAATCCCAAGCTCACTAAGGTTAGTGTTTGCTGTGCAAGCTGCTATTATCAAGCCAATATACATTGATATATTTAGTCTATAATTCGTAGATATGCATGTATCTTAAGGACTGGCACTGACAAGTTGTTTGTTTTAATTGATTAAATCCTTGTTATGCCTTTCTTGTCATGTGCTAGTGGTGGAAAGTCGATTTTCATTTTAGCCACGGTGGTTCATAAAACTATTTCTTGTGTGTTTAGATAGCTAGTTGCTTGGTGTGATTAATGTGTATTAATCTAATTGTGTATCATTTTAAGATTCTTAGTATGTAGAGCGGTTCATGAATTCTAAGACCCGGATTGTTGCCTTTGTTGTTTTTGATAACATGCACAGGATAGGTATTTTATGGAATGGTCTTGTAAATCTCAAAGACACTCTAGAATTCAGTCATTTGCTACTCTTGCTGTCATAAAACTTTCTATATTAGTTTAAGTTCTTGCTCAATAGCCTTAACTGAAATTAATTGTTTTAAAAAATGTCATATTTTAATCTACTTGAAGGTTAGGTACCGGAATTTAGTGATTTAAATTTCACAAAGAGTTTTGTTCTCTATGAAGGCGTGACAAGTTGATCAAGTTTCAAAATTTTCGTGCAGTTGAGTGTTCCAGAATGTACGAGACTTAACGTTGAGGGCATTTTGTTCAACTTAAGAGCTTTCAAATCTGCTGGGTTCTCAGGAATAAAACATTTAAGAATAGGTGGAAGTTTTAGTGTAACGGAAGAGCAATTCAAAGAGTTGAAGTTATTGCTCGGGATAAATACTTCAATGCAATCAGGAGAGCAAAAACCACAATATTTTCGTCAGGGGCAATCATATCTCATGTCTGATGATGATAGGGCAATTGATATTGAAGTTTGTCCTAGATGTCAGAAATTGAAACTTGTCTATGATTGCCCATCGGAAAGTTGTAGAAGAACCTATCATGCAGCTCAGTTGTGTAGGGCTTGCATTCTCTGCATTGCGCGTTGTATTCGTTGCGGTTGCTGTTTTAAGGACTGCGATTATGAGGAAACATTTACCCTTGATTTGCTTTGTTTTAATTGTTGGAAGCAGATGGGCGGCTCTTCTTCTAAGCACGTCTTTCAGGAGACAAGGTATCAGCTATGTTTTCATGGCTAACTTAGAAGATGTTGTTATTCCCTTTGGATGTGGACTGTGGACAAGACGCTTTTTGCACGATGCGAGCCTAGAAAGTGGTTGTTCAATAAGGGCATAGATGGCTAGTAATGCAGTTCAGTGTTCGTTGTGGTTGCTGTTTTAAGGACTGCGATTATGAGGAGACATTTACCCTTGATTTGCTTTGTTTTAATTGTTGGAAGCAGCTGGGCGGCTCTTCTTCTAAGCACAACGTCTTCCACGAGACAAGGTATCAGCTATGTTTTCACGGCTAGCTTAGAAGATGTTGTTATTCCCTTTCGACGCGGACTGTGGACAAGACAGTTTTTGCACGATGCGAGCCTAGAAAGTGGTTGTTCAATAAGGGGATAGATGGCAAGCAATGCAGTGCATCTTAAGCAACTTCTCATCGCTACCTTGATGAGAGTATGTTGTTGGATTGGAATATTGAGGTCACTTGTTCTGATGTTGTGAAGAAACGAGGTTGGATGACAGGAACGAGATATCAAACATGCGAGGCTGGTTGGTGGCTAAGACCGATACACAGATGGGAAGAGAAAAATAAAAGAATGGACGGTTAGATGAAGATCCCTCGATTAAACATTTCTCGAAGCGGATGGTGTATAAGAACTCGGCATTGTTCATTTGGTCGAAGGAAGAATGACGTGGAATACGGATGGCGTTTTGTCCTGCATTAAGCCACTGCAACAATGGTGGATGTTCAGCAGCAGCACCAGGATCTTTCATGGTTGTGGAGCTCTTAATTCTCCATTTATTGTACCTTGTTTTGTTCGTGGACTGAAATTCATTTGTTAAATATAGTTTTTCTTTGGTGTCCATACTTGCAATGTCAACACATTTAGCCAACCCCTTGCTGGGCATGGATGATCCGTTAGCCAGATGATAGAAATTTTGAGTGTATTTTAAAAAATAAAATATACATAATAATTTCTTAAATTGGGTTCTTTTTCCTCATCAAGTCTTGTGATTCTAAAATGTGGCACCCAAAATAAGGCTATACAAAAATAGTAATTTTTATGTACTTATATAGAAATGTTTATAAAAATGGTAACAATTTCGGTATATACACAAATACTTACCGATTTTTATGTACTTACAAAAATTCTTACTTGTCGATACACAAATTCTTATTAATTTTGTATGCATTTTATATAACCCAATTTTAACCACCTCACGTCAGAAGGAGAGCCTTAGCAGCCCCCGACAGGCTAATTGATATGATCTTTTACTAATTTTTTTGTGTACGATTTTTAAAATAATTTGGTATTTAATTTCAAAAAAACCCAAAGTGGGAGAGTAAGACTTTTTGTCTCTACCCACCTACATGCTTCATGCATGAAGTATAAGTGATAAGCAAAACCAACAATTTTGGAGTCTGCTTCGTAAAATATATTTGACTGCATCGACAAACGAACTACAAAAGAAAATTTAACTATTGAAAACCACCGACAGTACGCAAATCAAAACCGAATGTCGTGAAAAAGATATCCACAAAAGCAAATCTACCACAACGATAGACGATAACATGCCATAAAGCAAAAGTGTACCACAAGGCAGAGAAAAAACGTGCCACAAGTCAAAAGAAAAAATATGCTACAAGGTAGATAAAAACTAGAAGAAAAAAAATACTAAAATATACTTGTTTTTACAACTTGCCACTTAAAGTTTATTTTGACCACTTTTGCCCCCTAACGTTTTCAACGATATTAATATTTCTCCTTATCATTAAAAAAATCTGTCTTAATCAATTAGAGAGCGCCACGCTATTATTTATTTATTTTTAAAATAAAAATAAATAAAATAAAAATATCCAAAAACACCCATTATCTTCTACCCGAACTATTCATCTTCTTCCACTATCTCGTTTCCATTCACCATTAATCAGCCAACAAAAATTTAAATCAACAGAGACCATCCAAAATAATAAAATTTCAAAAACATTTCAAATGCAAGCAAAATTCAAAACATCATCACATTAAAAATTTCAATTTCTTCTCTCTAAATCGATAAATACAACAACAACAACAAATCCCCAACTAAAATTTTATTTTTTCTCAGAACCTAAAAAAGAAAACTGAGAAATTCAGCGGATTTGCCAGAGATTCAAAACAAAAAAGGGAAGTTTTCTGCATGCAGTGATTGGAGAGAAAAAAAGGGAAAATTATCCAAATCTGAAACGAACAAAGACAAAAAAAATTTAGCATACAAAAGAACAATCGAGTATAAATGTATAAGAAAATTCGTTTCTAGAAAATTTTAAGTTTTAAAAATATGAAAAAATCTAAAAAATTGAAAATTCTGAAAAACTCTATAAATCATTTTTAAAAATGTATTTTTTTTATTAATTTCGGAATTTATTTAAAATAATAAATAATAATTATACAAAATATTAAAATATTTTTAACAAAATAAAATATTATTATTATTATACAATTTAAAAAAATTAAAAATAACTTTCATTGTTTTATATTTTTTAATATTTGTAAAAATATAGTTTTAAATATATTTTAAAAAATTAAAATAACTTGTATTGTTTTTTTTTTCAAATTATTTTTTAATTAATTTAATTTTTTAAAAATGTTTTAATATTTTGAAAAAAATATTATTTTAAAATAAATTTCGAAATTAATTTTTTATATTTTTAAAATACTTTTTATAGTTTTCCAGAATTTTGAAAAATATTAGAATTTTGTTCTTCTGTTTTTAGATATTTTTTAAACAATTAAAATTAAAAAATTTCTAGAAATGAAAAGTGGCATTATCCTATTGCGACACCTGTCAAAAGAATTTAAAAAAAAAAACACTAAAGTTAACGGTCAACATTGGTCAAAGGGTCAAATTGTTTTTTTCTTGAATTTGAGGGCTTAATTGAGTGCAAAAAAATTTTAGGGACTTAATTGATTTTTTTGTAAAAGTTTAAGGGCTTATTGAACCCTTAAGCCTTATTTTTATTTCTCATAATTATTTTAGAATTTAAAATTAATTTTTTGAGGGACAAGTTTTCAATCGCGACTTTCTAAATTTAGTCTTTTCTTCTACGTCGAGTTTAGGCGTTACAATGCATAACCGATTCTAGAACTTATTTTTAAATTTCTCTATTTTTCTTTAAGTGTTCGATCTATCTAAACCAAAAAATAAGTGGCGTTTCCATTTTTATCTCAAAATTGAATTTTGGGAAAACTACTCCAGTGACCATCGAAGTAATTGGGGATACCTATTTGAACCACCGAACTATAAAAAACGTCAATCACACCACCAAACTTATTAAATCAACCTATGTTGATCACCGTCGTTAAAAAGTTAACGGAGGGGTGACGGAAGTGCCACGTGGCAGTTAACAGGACATTTTTAAAATTACATGTTTAGTCCCTGTTATTTACTTATTAAATCAATTTGATCCTAATTTTATTTTAATTAAATAAAAATTATTCAACCAATCAAATGATGACACGTCTCACCACCTGGTTAAAGAAAATTTAAAGAAGAAAACAAAGAGGGCGTTGTGGTGGTATAAACATGAAACCAGGGGATAAATCCCCAAGCTTTAACCATTAAACCAAATTGCTCTTAGTGCTATTATTTGCACCTTTTATATATATATATATCTTATAGTGTAGTAAAAGTTAGGGAAAAATAAATAACAAGAGGGAATTATGGTGGTTCAAACCTGGGACTAAGGAGGTTAATCCCCAAGCTTTTACCATTAAGCCAAACTACTCTTAGTGAAATTATTTGCACCTTTTATATACATATCTTATAGTGCAGTAAAAGTTAAGGAAAAAAGAAGTAAAAATGGTTGAAATACGACTCGAACATAGATTACTTGGGATGTGTATAATCACACAAACATCCGATTTAATTTAAATCTGAAAACTATTAAATATTTGATTTTAAAAAATATTCGATTTAAATATGATTCGAACATAAATTACGAAAAAGATACAAATATTCGAATATTTAAATATGAATGAGAAAATTACGAAAAAGAAAAAAATATTCGAATATTTAAATATGAATGAGAAAAATTACGGAAAAGAAAAAATATTCGAATATTTTAAATCAAATTTATTTTTAGATATTCGATTTAAATATGAAAAAAGGAAAAATATTCTAATATTTTAAATCGAATTTCTTTTCTTTTAAATCTAATATTTAATAGTTTTCAGATTTAAATTAAATCGGGTGTTTGTATGATTATACACATCCCAAGTAATCTATGTTCGAGTCGTATTTCAACCATTTTTACTTCTTTTTCGCTAACTTTTACTGCACTATAAGATATGTATATAAAAAGTGCAAATATTTTCACTAAGAGATGTTTGGCTTAATGGTAAAAGCTTGGGGATTATCCCCCTTAGTCTCAGGTTCGAACCACCATAATGCCCTTTTGTTCTCTTCTTTTTCCCTAACTTTTACTACACTATAAGATATGTATGTAAAAGGTGCAAATAATAACACTAAGAACAGTTTGGTTCAATGGTTAAAGCTTGGGGATTTATCCCCTTGGTCTCAGATTGAAACCACCACAACGCCCTCTTCGTTTTCTTCTTTAAATTTCCTTTAACCAGGTGGTGACACGTGTCACCACCTGATTGGTGGAAAAAATATATTAAATATTAAACAAAATAAATTAAATTAATCCAATTGGGTGATGACACGTGTCATCATTTGATTGGTTGATTAATTTTTATTTAATTAAAATAAAATTAGGATCAAATTGATTTAATAAGTAAATAACAGGGACTAAAGATGTAATTTTAAAAATATTCTGTTAACTGCCACGTGACACTTCCGTCACCCCTCCCTTAACTTTTTAACGGCGGTGGTCAAAATAGGTTGATTTAATAAGTTTGGTGGTGTGATTGACGTTTTTTATAGTTTGGTGGTTCAAATAGGTATCCCCAATTACTTCGGTGGTCACTGAAATAGTTTTCCTTGAATTTTCAACAAACTCTAGATTTTTACCTTATATTTCAAAATTAAATTCTTTTAAGCTTTAAACGTTAGAAGTTTAAATATAGTTTTAGAAACTTTCCTAAAACGCTATAAATTCTGATGTATTGTAGAAATTTCGGGAGATGTGGTATTAATGTGAGTACTAAAATTTCTAACGCAGGTGTACCTGAAAATATTGTTGTATTATGGCTACCGAAATATTATGGGTGAGCAATGAAACTGAGAAAATCGAAAAATCGATTCGAACAAAGTTATAAGGTTCGGTTCGAATTTGATTTGATTTGATTCAGTTTAAAAATCAAGCTTTTAAATTTGATTTGATTTCGAGTTTTCTATATGAAATCCGTTTATTCCATATCAACTCGAATTAAAAAAAATATCAACCCAAATCAAATATATTTTAAAATATTTGGATTTATTTTTGAGATAGTCTCTTGGAATATTTGGATATGTTTTTGTAATATTAAGTTGATTGATTGTTTGACAAATCTTAGTCCAACCTAGAAGAGAAGGGAAGGAGAACACTATGAGAAAGAAGAGGTGCTACTAGTGGATCTAGAACTCATGACCTAAAAAAATATTAGAAATAAAGATGAACAGTTTAACCAACCGGCAAAATATGTTTGCTCAAGTTAATTAAATATTGTGTTTCAAATTGTGATATGTTTTTATAGTATTTACTGTGTAGGGGTTGTTTTATGATGATAAATATTTGAGTTTGTCTTTAACCAAACAATATATTAGATTGAATATTTGTGTTCTAAGTTGGTGACATGGAATCATTGTGTGGATATTAATTGAATGTATATTTTTTGTGATTTAATTTTGGATGAGTCTAAAGCGGCTGACGAACACCGATGACCACTAACGCAATGCACCGTTGAATACCATTAAATTTTTAGCGACTCTTAAATTATTATTAAAAATTTGAAGGACCCGACATACAATTAAAATTATTTTTTAAAAAAATAAAATTTAAATTTAATAAACCTTTCATATTTTTATTTTATAATGTTTTAGGTTTATAATATTAATATCAAATCTTCATCAACTACAAACCCTAGTATTAACCCTAAAGCTAATTTTTTTCTTCCTGCCGCCACCACCTCAACTCCAATTGTCAGCCAGAGGGATCACCGCCGCAATCGCAATCGCTTAGTCCGTTATCGTTCATAGCACATATCATTTTACGCTGAAGCATCTGCCGCTAGGTGTGTGCAAAAAAAATAATAATTTGTTTATCAGTTGATTCGATTTGAAATTTTAGATATTCGATTTATTTTTTATTTTTTGAGTAATTCGGATTGGATATCTAAAAATTTTAGACCAAATACATATAGTTATTTCATATTCGGATCAGATATCCGATTATCCAATATCCGAAAATTCATTTTTTTATAGATATGAATCTTGTTATATTCAATATTTTTACTTGTTATATATAAAAATTGAAATTTCCATGGATAAAAATCTTGTTATATTCAAAATTTTGTTGATTGTTATATTCGAAAACCTAAAAATTTTCATGGATAAGACAACCAAATTAAAAAATAATTAAATCAAGTCATATATTCGGATATCCGGTCTGAAAAAATTAGATATCTGAAAATTGAATATCCGATTGAATATAGATTGCTAAATTGCGTATCCAAAAAATTTCAGATATCCGAAATTTCAGATCGGATTGAATATTCGAAATGTACACCTCTAAATGTCGTTGTCGCAACCTTTATTCCCGATTTAACCCACCGCTATCGGGTGAAGCCCCTGCCGTAGTTGTTTGTCGTGCCGCTGCTGCAGCCTAGTCGCCGTCCGAGCTTGGTCACTGTTCGCACAGGTAAGTTAAATTGAAAACCTTAATTTTAAAATTCCTATATTTAGATCCATAATTTCAAATTCCCCTAATTTAGAAGCCTAATTTCGAAATTCCCCTAATTGAAAACTCTAATTCCAAAATTATCCAAATTCTTATTCTTAATTTTCAAAATTCCCCAATTTTGTACCTAATTTTCAAAATCCCCAATCTTAAATCTCAATTTTTAAAACTACCCAAATCTCAAATCATAATTTAAAATTTTCCTAAGTTTCGAACCCTAATTTCAAATTTTCCTAAAATTTGAACCATAATTTCAATATTCCTCCTTATTTTTGTGTTTCAGTGTTCGGAAATGAGTTCAAAATCCGTCTCTCCACGTTGGAGTACGATGACGAATGTTGCTGGTTAGATCATGTGCATTCGAACAGTCTGCATGAGGAAGATTTTGGTAGCCAGCTCAATGATTTTGCTCAGAAGAATTATGAGGTGGCGGCTGGTTATTGTCCCAAGTTTACTGACACTAGAATTTCTTTAAATTTCCCTGAGGCACAAATCTCTAGCTTGAAGGTTACTGGCGATGCGTCTGGTGGGGCCCTGTCAAGCCAAGCCAAAATTGGGCCTTTTGGTCCGGTAGGGCCACTCGATAGCTCTAATCTTATTAATGTCCCCATTCGACATGAATCTGGGCCTAATGAGTTTTCAGATCAGAGCACTTCGTGCGAGCTCCTTTTTGATGCAGATTCTGGGTTGTTCTCCATCAAGCTTAAAATTATCAAACAACCAATAATAGCAAATCTTTCGTTTTCAGATCGAATCTAGACAAAATGTAAAATTGGGCGTTGCTCAGTTCGGCACACTACTCTTTGTCTAAGAAATCTCGAAAAAGGAAAGTTAAAGGGGGAGCTCTTTTATCCCCTCAATTAGCTCCAGGGGTGACAGGCTCTAAGCCCTCTTTCAATCATTTGCCCCTATCTAATTTCGGCGCTGATAGTCAAAAGGAAAAGTCTCTTTTGGAGGCCACCGCTTCGTTAGAAGTTTGTGAATCGCTTTGCCTCTCTTTTGATGCAAGAAAAGAGGAAGTTATCCATCGTTTCATAGAGCTTAAAAATGAAGCGGGTACTTAAACTTGGTGGTCCTCTGAGTATTTGAGTTTTGTATCGTTTTTCTACTTTCCTATGAAGAAGTGCTTAGCGTTGTCTTGGAACATCCGTGGGCTAGGAAGATTTGAGAAGAAGGCTTCGGTTAAAAGAATTTTGATGAACCTGAAACCTTCTGTTTTCTTTATTCAGGAATCAAAACTTCAGCTGGTGAATGAAAGTACTTTCAGACATATTTGTAGAAATTCTCCCAATTTTAAATTCTCGTTTTCCCCTTCTATAGGGTCCGCTGGTGGTATCATTTCTATTTGGGATTCTTCTCTGTTCGGTTGCGAATCGTGTTGGTTTTCTCCCTCCTATATCGCGCTGGCTAGCAGGTTCGTTCTCTTAAATATTGAATGTGTTTTGGTCAATATTTATTGTAAAACTAAGTGTTTTGATATAATATTTGAAAAATATTTTGGACTAAATTGAAAAGAATTTAAAATATGTTTTTTTTTATCAAAAACAACTTGAAAAATATGTTTAAGGGTTTTACAAGGCTTTGGAATGATTTAAAGTACATTTAAAGTAGTCAAAACTAAGCTTTTCAAGTAACCGTACCGATACGGTCTGGTATCGTACCGATACGCTTTAGGGTTTTAACTACAGGAATTTTCCAGTAGCCAAAACTCGTACCGATACGCTTAGACGTATCGATACGGTGTATTTTGAAACAGCCCAACAGCTTGTCACGTACCGATACGGTTGTATCGCGTACCGATATACCTAACTACCCCAACGATCATATTTCCCAATGGTCTTTTAACCTGCAGGACCGTATCGATACGCTAGGTAAGCGTATCGATACGCATAAGTTGAAGTGCACAACGGCTACTTCCTTATCGGGACCGTATCGATACGGTTTGAAGGGTATCGATACGCCAAGCCGCAGAACTGCATTTATGGTGGGAAATAAAGGCTTCAACGGCTCCAATTCAACCCCAACGGCTAGTAACGACTACAAATTCAAAGATGAGTATAAAAGAGACCTCCAAGCATCTAGTAATGGTTAATGCTTCAATTATTACAACATTATGATGACAAATTGTGTCTAGAGCTTTAATTGTACATTCCTTGCTTAGACAACACTAGTGAGCTAAATATTGTTAAATTTGCTCAAGTGTTTAGGTTTTGGGGTGAGAGCTTTATAGTGCAAACATATACCTTCTAGAGGGATTTCTAGTTTGCTAAGTCTTTCTTGTGTAAGAGAGTGTTTGATCAAGCTTTGGGTAGAAAGCTTGATCGTTGAACGATTTCCTCCTAAACCGAGAAAAGGGGACGAAATTCTTAGTGAATTTGTTTGGAAATCCTTAGTGGGAAGCTAAGGTAGTGGATGTAGACCTTGGTTAGAAGGTTGAAACACTATAAATCCTTGTGTAAATTGTCAATCTTTCTATTCCCGCAAAAACACCCAATTATCCTACTTCTCCACACTTGGCGAGCAAGAACAGTTGAGAAAATTGAGCACCACAAATCTTAACATTTATGCCCCTAATTATGTATCCGAAAGACGTGCCATGTTTGAGGAGTTGAGTAAGAAATTATCTGGGTTAAGATTCCCTATTTTATTGGGAGGGGATTTCAACATAGTTAGGTCTAGTGATGAAAGAATTGGTATGAGTTTAAACAAGGGCGCTATGGAGGATTTTTCTGAGTTCATTGTATATTTGGGTCTCGTGGATCTCCCTCCCCATGGTGGCACTTTTACTTGGTCTAATTTCAGAGAAACGCCTTCTTCTATTAGGTTGGATAGATTATTTTTATCTTCTGATTTTTTGGCTAATTGGCCTGATCTAATTCAAGTAATTCATCCAAAAAATCTTTCAGACCATAATCCTGTGAGTCTCTCTTTTATGGGCGTTTCTTGAGGGCCTCGTCCGTTCAAGTGGTTCGAATCCCTGGCTGATGACAAGGGCTTTGTGGAGCAGATCCATCAAACCTGTGCTGGTGTTGTAGGCAGTGGCATTGTTGCTATGCTCGGGTGTTGTAAGTCATTGTCTAAAAAATGGGCTATGGAAAACAAAGTTGAGAAAGAAGAACGAGACTGGTTGCAGAAATTTCGTCTTAGGTGGTTTGAAGCAGACGATAAAAATACCAGGTTCTTCCATTCTGTTGCTTCTGCTAGAAGGCGATCTAACTTCATTGCAAATATCAAATCTAGAAATTCTGTGTTTGAATCTCTCTCTGATATTAAAAAGATTATTTCTGATCACTTCAAAGAGGTGTACAATTCATCAAACACAATTCCAGTCAAAAAGTTTGAATGTGATCTTAAGTCTATAAGTGTGGATGATGCTACCATTTTTGAGAAGCCTTTCACGAATACTAAAATTTGGGTTTCTCTATTTGCTCTCGATGGATCTTGAGCGCTTGGCTCCGATGGCTTTAATATGAATTTTCTCAAGCGCTTCTGGCCTTCGCTGAAAGGCGATATTCTTAATTTCTTCGATCTTTTCTACAAGGGGGAATTACCAGACATCTCTTTTAATCGATCGTTTATTCAGCTCATTCCTAAAGTCCAATCTCCTGAATCAGTAGATGATTATAGACCAATTAGTTTGGTCGATTCTGCTTATAAACTCCTTGCGAAGACACTTGCTCTTAGACTTAATATTTTCATGCCTAATATTATCGGGGATAATCAATTTACCTTTTGTGCTGGCCGTCAGATACTCGACTGTTCTTTAATCATGAATGAAGTGATAGACCACACTAGGAGACTTGGTTTGGAAGGAGTGGTTTTTAAAAGCTGACTTTCGCATGGCATACGACACAGTTGACTGGAAATTTTTACTATTCATAATGGAAAATATGGGTTTTGGTAAAATGTTCTGCCTGTGGATTTTAAGCTGCATTTCCACTGCTTCGATTTTAGTTTTGGTTAATGGGTCTCCCTCGCCCCCTTTCTCAATTAGTCGTGGCTTAAGACAAGGTTTCCCTCTGTCACCGTTGCTATTTAATCTAGTCGTTGAGGCTCTCAGTGCCATTTTAACAAAGGCGGTTGCCCGGGGTTTTTTTAGTGGTGTTCGAATTGGACAAAACTCGGTTGAGATCTTTCACTTGCAATTTGCAGATGATCTCATCCTCTTTTGTGGAGCTAGCGAAACACAAATTAAAAATGTGGTGCGCATCTTAAGATGATTTGAATTAGCTTCTGGGCTAAAGCTCAATCTGAAAAAATCTTCTATAATAGGTATTAACTTAGAGAATTCGGTTATCGACTGCTGAGCGTCATTACTAAATTGCTGCAGGGGCAATTTTCCATGTTCATACCTCGGGCTTCCCTTAGGAGCTCACAAAAACTCAACTCAGCTTTGGAATCCGATTGTCAAAAAGGTTAGGAAGAAACTCTCAAGTTGGACTTCTAAACTGTTATCCTTCGGTGGTCGCATCACTTTAGTCAAATCTGTGCTGTCTAACTTGCCCATTTATTTCATCTCTTTGTTCCTAATGCCGAAATCAATTAGCGCTACACTGTCCAAGTTGGTGGCCAACTTTCCGTGGAATCATACGGATAGGAAATCCATCCACTGGATTAGTTGGGAGACAATATGTCTTCCTAAACATTGTGGTGGGCTTGGCTTGTGTAATTTTAATGTTAAAAACAGAGCGCTTCTAAATAAATGGCTGTGGAGGTTTGGTTCGGAATCAAATAGCCTTTGGAGGAGGGTTATTAAAGCAAAATATGAAGCTAGTTCTTCTACCTTATTGTCATATAATCTTAGGTCTTCTAACAAATCTTGGATTTGGAAGGGAATCATTTCGCCACTATTAGACCCCGATAATGTTTTTCTCCAGCATATCAGAATTGTAATTGGGGATGGAAAGAGAGTTTCATTCTGGTTTGACGATTGGACTAGAATCGGACCCCTTAATGATGCTTTTCCTAGAATTTATGCTTTGGCATCTCAAAAATCTGGTGTTATTGATGAGTTTGGTAATATTGTCAATGGTGTTTGGCAGTGGACTATTTCATTGCGTAGAAGATTGTTTAGCTGGGAGTGTAAAGTGTGGGATGAATTCCTCATCGTTATCAACTCCGCTATATCTGGTCGACTACAATCAAATAGTATTCGTTGAGTGGCATCCTCTAATGGTTCCTACAGCTCCAAATTTTTCTGTGAAGTAAGTGTGGGTAGTAACATGCCATGTGATGGGATTTGGAGGAAAGTTTGGATTAACTTAGCTCCACCGAAGGTTGAAGCCTTCATATGGAAAGTGGTACATGGGAGGATTTCAACCAAAGATCAATTAGAAAAAAAGGGGTGTGTCGGGAATGTCTAATCAGCTCTGTCCCCTTTGTCGTATTGAGATTAAATCTGTGGATCATCTTTTTTGCAGGTGTTCAATTTCGTGGCGAGTTTGGTAGCGCTGGTGCAATCTGTGGGGCATTAATTTTATCTGCCCAAGTAATTTTAAGGCCCTATTATAAATTTGTTTTTTTTGGCAAACCCGTTAAAATGCCAAGCTGTTTGGCACCTGTGTTTTTAGTATATTGTTTGGTCGATTTGGCTGCTTCGCAATGAAGTGATCTTCAAAAGTTCTAATGTCAATGTTAATTTGATCTTCGAATGTTGTATTATTCGACTAAGTCTTTGGTGCAAGGAAAAATGGCCATTAAGCGTTTCCTCTGTTTCTGATTTAGTTAGGAGACCAAAATTGTTCAAGACAATAGGTCTTAATCAGATTCAGACTAAGTGTAAGGGGTGGCTAGTTCCTCCTGCGGGTTCTCTAAAATTTTTGGTTGATGGCGCAGTGGTTGGAGGCTTCGGAAAAGCAGGAATCGGTGGTGTCTTGTTCAACCACTATAACAAAATGCTGATTCAATTCTCAAAATCTGCAGGGATCATCGATGCAACAACGAGTGAACTACTTGCTATTATAGAAGCATGCTCTTTGTTCCGGTCTTCACCATGGTTTAATAGTTCCGTTCTAATTATTTAAACTGACTGTTATATGATTGTAGAGTGGATAAGCAACCCACATATATCCCCTAAGATTTTTAGATCTTTAGTGTCCGTTTGTTCGAATTTTTGTTCTGAGTTTGGTCGGATCATTCAGGCGATACCCCGCGATTGGAATTCATCTGCTGACAGATTGGCCAAGTCTGGTATTTCTAGAGCTGTGCCTTTCTTTTGGTCAAAGCTTCGTTCTTGAACCAATAGGTTCGTCCCTGTTGCTTGCTGGTGTTTAAGGAATACTGGTTATAGAGGTGTTTTGATCGGGCCTGGGTCTAGACATGTAAGAGTTTTGTCAGCGATCTGCTGTCTTGCGTTTCTGGAGCCTTCAAGGTAGTAGTCTCAGATATGCTTGGGTTCTTTTGAAAGTGGCTTGGGTGAATCTTTTCGAGATTGTTAAGGTTTTGTGATGGAAAGGACAAGGTTTAGTTGTGGTAAAGTGTTATTGTTACCGTAAACAACATTATCTCGCTGCACTCTTTTTCCTCCAATCTAGGTTTAGGGAGGTTTTTTAATGAGGCCCGAGATAGTGTCCCATTAGCAATAAAATTAACTTAAAAAAAATTTTGAATCCCTAATCTTAATTTTCAAAATCCACCTATCCCTAATCTTAATTTTCAAAATCCACCAATTTGAACCCTAATTTTCAAAATCCACCAATTTGAACCCTAATTTTTACAATCCCCAATTATGTACCCTATTTTTTAAAATGACCCAAATCTCGAACCCTAATTCAAAATTTACATAAGTTTAGTACCCTAATTTCAAAATTTCTTAAAATTTGAACCTTAGTTCCGAAATTGTTGGGAAAATAATTTCTTATTAAAATAATAAATATACGCTTATAAATGGTTAATTCTTAAAAAATAGAAAATTGTTCTACTTTAGACTATTCATGTTTTTTTTTTCAATATGCCGGTGTAATTACAAGGTAATATTTGTTCAATTTTTTTAGTCCTTTAATATCATAGATTTAGTTGGCATTGGATTGTAGGTTTAATTATGGACAAATCCTCTTTGTTGAAAATAATTTTATTTTTAAAAATATCAAAAAAAATAATAAAAATATGTTTGATATCTATTTTCTTATAATAATATATGTGAAATAAAATAAAATAAAATATATATTTTATTACATCCGTTCAAATTTCAATAGAAAAGTTTCTTTACTTTTATTTTAGTCTAAAGGGGTTATTTTTCCCTCGAGTTCGACCCAAATTAGCAATGTCGTCCTTTGTCCGAAAAACACATTCAATTAGGTCTTTCAGTCCGTACATTGTAGCAAATTATCGCCTTGACCAACATTGACCATTACAATGCTGACGTGGTAGTTAACGGTGATGACGTGGCCATCAACTATGCTGACGTGGTGTTGAGTGGATCGTTGAATCGATAAATGCCAAGAGGGGGTGAATTGGATTTTTAAATTGGTTGGTAGTGAAGTGGTAAAATAAAAATTGAAGACAAAGGAACTTATAGTGGTTCAAGTTCCAAATGAACTCTACATCCACTACCTTAGCTCCCACTAAGGATTTTCCAAACAACTTCACTAGTTGATCTTCCCCTTTTCTAGGCTTAAGAGGAAACCTTTACACAAATGATCAATTTTTTTTTACCTAAAATTGACCAAATCCTCTCACAAGTTTACAAAGAAGAATATGGCAATTACAAAGTATCTCTCAAGACAAATATTGCCCAAATTACAAGCACTCAACCCAATTGAATCTGAAAAAATAGGAAATTACAAGGAATGACAGTTGGGTTTTTACAAGAATATTGAAACTTAGCACTTGAGCTTGTATTTGATGTAGGATTGTTTCTTTTTGGATCAATAGTTGTTGTTGGTTGTTTTTGGACTCCCTTTTATACATTCTCATTCAATTGTAGCTGTTGGGGTTGTTGCCATCATAAATATAGCCATTGGGATGCAATATTCCCACCATAAATGCACTTTTGCAACTACCCGTTTCGAAACAACTGTACATGTTTCGAAACAGACCAAAATAGAAATAGTCATTGGGGTGTAATTAAGAGACCGTATCGAAACGAACACTATAGTTTCGATACGCTAAGAGCCCGTTCCGAAACGTCTTGACATCCGTTCCGAAACAATTTGAAACTGTCAAAACTCGTATCAAAACGTGCTTAAATCATTTCGATACGTCTTAACCGTTTTGTGAAAACCAGTTATAAATTGCAACGGTCATAAAATTTAAATCCAAGTTCAACTCTCATTTTCAAACGTTTGAGATTGTTTCGATATAGCCGTATCGAAACGGATCTTCCCGTTTCGTTGTTCTTTATCCGTTTCGAAACATGGGGTCCTATTTTGATACTATTGTATCGAAACATGAAGACTCGTTCTGAAACAAATGTTAACAGTTTCAAAACGTTCTGAAATGCCTAAGGGCTGTTTCGAAACGGTGACTCGAAAATCACTGTTTTGACTTGGAAAACACTTAGAAAAATTTGTATAACCCATTGGTTTTGACTTGACCACTTTGCTTGAAGTTTTGAGAACTTAAAATTTTATTTTCTATTTTTAATTTAGTTCTTAAATACTTTGTTATATCAAAATCAATTCTTTGGTTTTACAATCCCATCCTTTTTGATATAACAAAACTAAGTATAAATTTTTAAGTGTTTTGAAATCTTTGAAAAAACTTTTAACTTCCCCTCAATTTAAGATAGGTTTTAAAGTTTTGAAAATTTGAAATTTAAATCACTTGAAACTTAAAAACACTTAGGCTCTTAGGAATTACTTCTCCTCCTTTTGTTAGATCAAACATATAATCAAGGCTAATTGAGAATAAAAGAGGCATAAAGCATAAACCAAACAACAAAATATTATTTATAGATAGCATTAAGTTCATGAAACAACATCAAAAATAAAATCAAACTCAATCCTAAAACATGAAATCAAAGCATAGGTCTTAAAACAAAAAAAAAACATAGATATGTGCATAAACTCAATCCTAATATGACAAAATAAAATGATATGCAATAAGCCTAAGGTGCCTCATCATCGTCATCGCTTCCAATGTCATCCAAGAAATCATCATTGTCCCTCTCTTGATCCTTGCGAAAATGCCTCCAATCACCATAGAAGTTGGTGAAGGAGAGATCCATGGATGATTATTGGGTTTCAAGAGCGGTAAGACGATTCTCTGTGCCATGAACACGATCCTCCAAGAGTGTTAATTGAGTGTTGATAGCAGCAAACCCCGAAGCCATGTTTGTGTCCATGGTGTTGAACCTTTCAGTGAGGAAGGCCATGAGAGCATCATTGTTAGGAGCCACAACGGGAGCTTGAGCTTGAGGTGCTTGAGCTCTACGATCAACTCGAATCCATTCACAAAGTTTTAGCTCAAAACAAAGATGTAGCTTTTGCTTTTGTTGTTCCGAAAAATCGTATGAGACATCAAGGCCAATGCGAACAAAGATGTAGCTCAAAACATTCCCATAGGTGAAGGAGGTGATGGAGTCGGATAGAGGATGCCTCACAAGATGGATCATCTCGACAAACATGATCTTTACCAAGTTAGGTGTTGTTCTTGACGGAAACACTTGAGCCAAAAAGTGTCAACTTGGCAGATATGGGCAAATTTTCCTCCGGATGGGCGAAAGAACTAAGAGATGATCAAGTGCAAGAAACAGTCTTGGGCATCCAAAGAGAGAACCGATCCACTTCAAGATCCAAAGTGGGTTTCATCATCAATACCCTAATTAAGAAGCCCAAGGATGTTCACTAAGGTAGATGGATCAATGCGAAACTTCTTGCCCAAGATGTAAGACTCAATAGCAATAACTTCGGAACGATCTTCATTGCTTATAAGATTAGCATTGGAGTAGAAAAGCAAAACCATGTTTTTGTAGACAATTTCTAGAATATTCATGAAGCTTAGGAAACTCCATTGTGTCAAAAGGGGTAGGTACTTGAAGTAGAAACGCTCGGAATCAAGGAATGCCATGTCTACAACTCGCTCTCGTCGAACAACGACATCTTGAAGAATTTTAAAACGATTCCTAGCCTCTTGATTTCTAAGACTCTTGGAATAGAGGAGGGTAAGGTTTGGACGAATATTGTCATCAGGTTTCGAACCTTCACCCCCTTCAATCCTTCTTTCCTTAGAATCCATTAAAAACACCTAAAAACAAAGCAAGCAATAAAATTTAAGTGTATGCATTAAATCTTAATTTGATCCAATAAGAATCTCATTAAGTTTTTTTTTTAAAATAACTTTGAAAGTATATACATAAAAATAAAATTTTGATGAAAATAGATTTGAAAAACAGTGTTAAAAATATGATTAAAATAAAATATATTCGAACCAAAAAGTTTGAGATTTGAATTTTTTACAAGATTTTAAAAACCCATAATGTAAAACAAGTATACTATACAAAACTATAATTTATTAACATAGTATTCGAACGAAATCAAAAGAAAAAGAAAAATATAGAAAATACCTCAAAGATAGGATTTTGAAGGAATTTGTGGATGTAATTGCACAAAATTGATGAAGCTTGCTTAGATTGACGTTTAGGAGTAAAAGCCCTCAAGTTTTGATGAAAAATAAAGAGATTTGGAGGGTTTTTATAGAAGAATTCGATCTAGGGTTCTGAGGGTTTTTTTGTGTTTAATAAAAAGTGTCTTTTAGCATTTAAAACCCTTTAAATTTGGCTTTTCCGGTTACGCGTTTCAAAACATGAGAGATCGTTTCGAAACAGGCGTACCGAAACGCTTTCGAATGTTCCAAAACTTGTTAACCGTTTCGATACAAGTTTTAACAGAACCAAAATGTTTCGAAACCCTTTAGGGCGTTTCGAAACAACTTGGTCCATTTGTGTTCTTAAGAGGCAGCCCGTATCAAAACAAGGTGACCCGTTTCGATACCAATAGCCCTGGAAAAGCAGATAAGGCACTAAAATGCAGAAAATTCTAACTTTAATTGAACCTAGATGCATGAATGAGATGTATGAGCAAAGTTTAACATAACAAAACATAAACATACTCCCCTAACTATAAGCAAGGATGCAATTAAGGTAAAAACACATAAGCATGTAATTTAACAAGAATTCAAGCAATTTTAAGCACAAAGGTCCTAAAAGGTCAAGATAGGCTAGTTAGACCTAACTCTCTCCTAAGGGACCAAAAACGCTCTTTATCTAGAGGTTTGGTAAAGATGTTTGCTAATTGATTTAAGGTGTCTATATACTCTAAAACAACATCTTCCTTAAGGACTTGATCTCTAATGAAATGATGTCTTATTTCTATGTGTTTGGTTCTAGAGTATGAGATTTTTGGTAAAACATATGGCACTAGTGTTATCACACTTAAGGGGTATGATGTCTACCTTAATTCAATAGTCTAAGAGTTGTTGTTTCATCTAAAGGACTTGAGCACAACAACTCCCTAAGGATATGTACTCCACTTCGGTGGTGGATAAAGCTACACTATTTTGTTTCTTAGAGAACCAAGATATGAGCATACTACCTAGGAATTGACAAGTGTCGGAAGTAGTTTTCCTATCTATCTTACAACCCCCATAATCTGCATCCGAATAAACATGAAGGTTAAAGTTTGAGTCTCTAGGATACCAAAGGCCTAAACAAGGAGTATCTCTAAGGTACCTAAAGATCCTTTCAATGGCTATAAGGTGTAACGCCCGGAGTTTGGGGCCTGGGAGATAACCGGGTTTGGTTAAACCGGTTCGAGTTAAATAAATTTAAAGAAAACATTTTTAAAGAACAAAAATGGATTTTTTTGGAAGAAGGGCAAGGATTTTTTTTTAATTTCAAATCATCACCATCTTCTTCTTTCCAACACTTTTCCCATTTTGCTTTTCTCTAAAACCTCCATTGTTACTATTCTATTGCTCCCACCCTTTTTCCCACAAGCAAGTTTTCAAGGTAAGCATTCCATTGTTTTAATTTTTCTTCCCTTAAGTTGTCACTAGTTAGATTTTTCTTAAAAATCTATTATTTAGGGTTATTTCAAAAATGCTTTGAGCTTGAAAAATAGTAAAATGAAGAGATTTTCATTTGGGTCTTTTGATGTCATGTTTAAGGGTGTTTTTAATCATGTTTTGGTGTCTTAAAAATGCTAAAATGGTGGCTAATAGTAGGAAACCCGAAATGGGTCTAAAAATGAGATTTTTGGGCTGAAAAGGTAGAGTTTTTGGCTTGTAATCGTGGCTGGTGGTTCCTTTGATGTTGGGGGATGTTTTTAGATGACATTGGATGTGTTTTGATGGTTGAAATTGATGGATTCACTTTGGGGTTTGCCTAGAACGAAATTGGTGAGGTTTTGGGTAAGTTTGGGTTGAATCGATGGGTTTTAGTTGCAAGGAGTTGGATTTCTGGGTTGTTGCTGGTTTACAAGTGTATTAGCATCCTAATATTCTGTTTTGGGTTGTCTTGAAGCAAAGGAGTTTGATTCGGGTACTTCAGGCGCGATACCGGGTGTTACGAAAGCTTGAGGTCGGTGTTTCGGCTTTCGTTTGAGCTCTATAGGTGAGTGGAAACTGTTTTGAGGTTTTAAATTTGCTCAATGAATGTTTCTTGGGGTTTGGGTGGAGCCTTAGGAGCTAACCTAGACCCGAGTGTACGTTTATCTATTCTTGCCTTGTTTAGTTGATTGTTGGCGTTCGTAAGTATGTGTGTTGTGGTGTTGATTGTGGATTGTTTTTATCTCATTTTAATGATGTTGTGTTGTCATAGTTGATGTCGAGCCTCACATGATGGTTAGTCATTGTTTACGGTGATGTGTAGTCCCACCAGTAGTGACTAGTAGATGAGTACGGTGATGTGTAGTCCCATCGGAAAAATGCTAGTTGTTGTGTACGGTGATGTGTAGTCCCACCGGGAATGATTGTGCATGTGCAAACCATGTTTTGTCTATGCTTGCGTTTGTCACATCTCTTTCTTAAATGGTTTTGCTTTTAAAACTAAGATATATGTTTTAAACTGCATTGTTGTTGTGTTTGAGAGCTCTGCTCACTAAGCTTTTAAGCTTACGCTCTCTTTTTCCAACAATGCAGATCATTATAGACTCCGAGAGGCAAGTGTGCAAGGGAGTTCTGCTAAGCTCAAAGTATGATTTTGTGGTTGTAATAATGCTTAGACAATGGGAATACTAGATTTTTATGTTAGGGAGTTCGTGTTCAAACTCCTATGTTTGGCTTGTTTAAGTTGCTAGCATGTTTTAAATGTTGATACCATGATATGTTGAAGCTTGTTATGGCTTTTGGTAGATTACCTAGCGTTTTGCCTTGTTAGTGTTTTTGAAAGCTAAATGTTCTTGTGAGCCTTGGGTTCGAGATCCATTTTGTTGCGTGTATGCATGTTTGAAGATGTGTTTAGGATGTTTTTGCATCTAGATTGTTTGTATAATAAGTTTCCATGTGGTTTGTGATGTTTTGGGTAAGTTTTGGGGATGTTTGGAGATGCCAAAATGCATTTTCGGGCCAAACTATGTCTAGGCATTTCGAAACACCTGATATGGTTTCGGAACGGTCGAGCTCTAGGGGCACCCGTATTGGAATAGGGGTGGTGCCATTTCAGTACGTTTTGCCACTAGAGGTTCCTGTTTCGGAACCATGTAGGGTCGTTCCGGTACGTTTGGCTACTGAAGGCTCCCGTTCTGGAACAAGGTGGGACCGTTCCGAAACGACTTGATGTTACCTTTTGAAAGAAGCTCACATTTCGGAACGGGCAGGCCAGTTACTAAACGCATGTAGTTAAAACTGTTAAAAGGCATCTTCGAGAGTTTCCAAATGTTTTGTTTTAGTCCCTAATGCTCGTATGCTTCCTAGTTGAGTTTAGATGTGTCCTTTGTGATGGTTTTGCCTCGTGTTCATGAAACTTGACTAATAAGCTACTTGGTAAGTTTAAAGTATCATATGCCCTCTAATTGGTTCGTATTCCGGTTTTGTTTTTCCGCTGTTGTCTTCACACATAGGATTAAAAGTGATATTTAGACAAGATAAATAAAATGATAAAAATAGGGTTCCTAATCGGGGTGAGGCCTTAACGAGTTTCGCTTCGGTTTTCTCTGTGTAACTCGTTCAGTTCGGTCTGTTTGTTAGGCCGGGATGAGAGGGTTAAATTTGGTGGTATCAGAGCCTCGGTTACGAGGTCTCCCGGGAAGGTAAGTTGGTTTGTTTGGGTTGTTTGCCGTTGCACGGTGTATGAAAGCATGTTTTATTGTTCTTGTTGTTGGTTGATGTTTAGTCAAGTGTTCCCATTGCTAGGTGTTGTTATTGGAAAATGGTTTTGGTTTAAAGAGCTTGAGAACTTGGATCCTTGCTAATGCTAACCTAATGTTTTCTTGTGTGTGATGTGTTTGTTTTATTAGATTTTATTTTCGTTATGGTAAGACCGAGAGGACGGCCTAGAGCGGGTGACCAGACACCCAGAGATGAGCCTCATGTTCCTCCTGCTCCCGATGGTAATGTGGTGGATGTCGGAGGTAATGTGCCTCAGGACTGTGTGAATTCCGGAGGTGATGGTAATGGACCTCAGGCCGATGCAAATGTTAGGGGTAATGGAGCTCAGGCGGGTCAGGGTCCGACAGGCGCGAACATGACTCATTTGATTCAGACTATAGCATGGGCTTTTCAGACAACTTTAGCTGGTATGTATGCTGCAGCACCACCTCAGGGTGCATGGACAAGTTTACCCCTTGAGAGGCTTCGTAGCTTGGGTGGAGTTGAGTTCCGTGGTTTGATTCCCGAGGGTTCAGAGGCTTGGCTCGAGAGTACTACACTCATCTTAGGCCATATGTAGTACTCAAACACTCGTAAGTTGGGTTGTGTTGTCTCCTTGCTTATGGGAGATGCGTATTCTTGGTGGACTACCGTTACTTCGGGTATGGCAGAAGTGGATGTCACTTGGGAATACTTCAGAACAACCTTTAAGAAGAAGTATCTTGGAGTCCGATATTAGGATGAAAAGAAGAGAGAATTTATGGCCTTGGTTCAGGGTAGTAAGATGGTGTCAAAGTATGAGGTTCAGTTCGTGAGGTTGAGCCAGTATGCTTTCGAGTTGGTTCCCAGTGAGAGGGAACGGTGTGAGCGTTTCCATTATGGTTTGGCTAGGGATGTGAAGACTTATATGCTAGCTTCTGACTACATCGAGTTTGATGTTTTGGTCTCTAGGGCCAAGGATATTGAGTAGAACTTGGGCTCGAGTACCCGTGCTAGTGGGTCTGATTCTGGGAAGAGACACATAGATTGGGATAGAGATCATGCCAAGAGACACAAAGATAAGAGGTATCAGCCCGATTCGAGACATAGAGGCGGTAACCATGGACGGGACCATCAGGGCCAAGGAGATGTTGTTCACACTCCTAAGTGCACTAGATACGGGAGACGCCATCCGGGCGAGTGTATGGGTACCTTTGGAGTATGTTGAAACTGTGGTTCTTGAGATCATTTGAGGTGTAGCTGTTCACACCCGGCTAGGGGCAGACCGGCTCCAGCTAGGGGTTTTGAGCATTAGAGAGGCTGTGGGCACAATTGAGGTAATTTTCAGCCGAGGAACGATGGTCAGAGGAACTTAGCTCATGTGATGGCAGTTCAGTCCGAGGGTGGAGGACCGGCTAGGGTGTATGCATAGCGAGAGGCTGGAAATGACATGGATGTCATCGCAGGTAATTTCTCGTTACAGTCTTTGACTTTGCTTTCTTTGATAGACTCGGGTTCGACACATTCGTACATTTTGGGTGAACATGCAAGATCTCTAGGTTTACCATATGAGTGGTTAGAAGTAGGTGTGAATGTTACTAGTTCTTTCGGTGAAACTGTGGTAGTTAGGAAGATGTATATGAGGTTTTCTTTGATGATGCAGGGCCATGTGTTTCCGGTTGACATGATGGAATTGTCGTTCTATGGTTTTGATGTGATTTTGGGCATGAATTGGCTTGTATAGCATAGAGCTAGGGTAGACTTTAAGACCAAGAGAGTCTCCTTAAGGGTTACAAATGATTTTGAAGTTGTAGTGGTGGGCGAGAACATTAAGTTCTTGTCCAATGTTGTTTCTGCTTTAGAAGCTCAGAGATTGATGGATTCGGGTAGTCAGGCGTATTTGGCTTATGTGATGAATCCGAATAGGAGTGAGGCTAGACTGCAAGACATCAGAACATTTTGTGATTTTCCGAGTGTTTTTCCAGAAGAGTTGCCGAGTTTGCCTCAAGATAAGGAAGTTGAGTTTGCTATTGAGACATATTCCGATTCTTCACCCATGTCTATTGCTCCGTATAGAATGGCACCAAAAGAGTTGAAGACACAGCTTCAGGAACTGTTAGATAGAGGCTTCATTAGGCCTAGTATTTCTCCGTGGGGTGCTCCGGTCTTGTTTGTGAAGAAAAAGGACGACAATATGAGGATGTGTATAGACTATAGACAGTTGAACAAGGTAACAATGAAGAACAAGTATCCTTTGTCGTGGATAGATGATTTGCTTGATCAGTTGAGAGGTGCTTCAGTGTTTTCGAAGATTGATTTGAGATCTGGTTACTATTAGTTGAAGGTAAAGGATGTGGACATACCGAAGACATCCTTACGTACACGTTATGGGCACTATGAGTTCTTTGTAATGCCTTTCGGTTTGACTAATGCTTCAGCTGCATTTATGGATATGATGAACCGAGTGTTTCACGAGTTTTTCGATAGGTTTGTGGTAGTGTTCATAAATGATATCTTAGTGTACTCCAGGACCGAGGAAGAGCATAATGAACATTTGCGACTAGTGCTTCAGACCTTGCTTGAAAATCAGTTGTATGCCAAGTTGAGTAAATGCGAGTTTTGGATTAAAGAGGTAGTCTTCTTAGGTCATGTGATCTCAACCAATGGAATTAGTGTGGACCCCAAAAAGATAGAAGTCATAGTGAATTGGAAGCAACCGAAGTCAGTGATTGAAATTCGTAGTTTCCTACACTTGGCGGGGTATTATCGTAGATTTGTCGAGGGATTTTCGAAGATTATGGCACCCTTGACTAAATTGCTTCAGAAGAATGTTCCGTATGAGTGGTCAGATGCAAGACAACAAGCGTTTGAGAAGTTGAAGAAAGCTTTGACCGAAGCCCCTATTTCGATTCAGCCTGAACCGGGGAAAGAGTTTGTGATTTATAGTGATGCAAAGTATGTAAGGTTAGGTTGTGTGCTTATTCAAGAGGGTAAGATGGTAGCTTATGCTTCGAGATAGTTGAAGGTTCACGAGAAGAACTACCCCACTCATGACATAGAACTAGCTGCAGTAGTGTTTGCTTTGAAGATTTGGAAACACCATCTTTATGATGAGAAATGCACCGTTTATACCGACCACAAGAGTTACTCAGAGGGAGCTGAACCTTAGACAACGTAGGTGGATAGAGCTTCTTAAGGATTATGACCTTACAATAGAGTACCATCCGGGTGAGGAAAACGTAATGGCCAATGCTTTAAATAGAAAAGTGGCAGTTGAGTTGCGAGCTATGTTTGCGAGATTGAATGTTTCACGGGATGGCAGTTTGATAGCAGAGCTACATGTTAAACCTTCATTGGTTCAGTTGATTCGAGAGAAGATGAGTCTTTGGCACCTTATGTGCAAGATATAGCCGAGGATAGACCTACAGATTTCTGCTTTGGTGAGAATGGGCTCCTATGTTTCAAGGATAGGATAGTAGTCCCAAAAGATGCCGAGTTAAGGCGTACTATCTTGAATGAAGCTCATAACAGTCATTTTGCTATGCATCCGGGTAGTACGAAGATGTACCGTGCGTTAAAAGAAGAGTACTACTGGATTGGGTTTAAGAAAGATGTGGTCAAGTTTGTGAGTAAGTGTATGGTATGTCAGCGAGTTAAGGTCGAGCATCAGTTCCCTTCAAGTTTGTTACAGTTGTTGAAGATTTCAAAATGGAAGTGGGAACGTATTACCATAGATTTTGTGTCGGATTTACTGTTGACTCCTTCGAAGAAGAATTCAATGTGGGTGATAGTCGACAGATTCACTAAGTGTGCCCATTTCATACTTGTTCATACTACCTACACCTTAGATAAGTTGGCCAATATGTACGTCAGTGAGATAGTGAGATTGCATGGGGTACTGAAATCGATTGTATCAGACCAAGATCCGAGGTTTACAACTAGATTTTGGGAGTGTTTTCATCGTGCTTTGGGTACTTGGTTGAACTTCAGTACTTCTTATCACCCGCAGCAAGGACTGGTTTTTAACTCGAAAACTTAATCTAACACATCCCAAAGACTCCCTAACCATACCAACAAGTCAACATACATATAAGGAACCCATTTGGAACACACAAACACAAACATAACCTCAAACATGAAATCTCATTAGTCTAGAGGCATGCTTCCTAACATCAAAACACAAAAAGCAATCCAACCTCAAAACAAGCAATCCAAACCATTTGCAATCCAACAAGCCCAGAACAAACATGCCACAACCTTAGGGAGTTTAACATATCTCCCAAATACAAGATTTGGTTTCCCATTTCCAATTTATCAAAACTAAAGTGTATGAAAGCTTCACCATACGTGAGCTTGGATTCCTTGGATGGACTTAGCTTCCTTGATGCCCCAAAACACCTCAATTATCTGCATTATTGGTAAAAGAGAGAGCGTAAGCACAAATGCTTAGTGAGGCATGCTCTAAAGAAAACCAACACAATAATGCACATTTGAAAACACTTTCATTAAAAGCTTTTAAACCACATGCTCATCTCTTTCTCATGCTTGGAAAACTTTCAAGGCAAAACTTATTGAAACCACATGTACCTTCATTCTATCTCATGCATTAAAACTAATGCAAAACCCATGGCAAGGCCAAAATCATGCTTGTACTCTAAAGCATTTCATAAACAAACTACATATGCATTTCTCATAGCATAAATCATTATATCAAGGTACATGTGAATCAAAACCATAACATATTTTATATTGGCATTTCACATCTATTTATTACTCGGATATGCGGACATCTCACTAGACACTTCCGGTGGCATCTCTCATCACTGTACTCACTCGTCTAGCAACATAGTTTTCGGTGGAATCTTTCGTCACCGTACTCACATGGCGGAATCTCTCATCGCCACCAAGCTTGGGTATTTCCCAAGTCCTACCTGATGGAATGCCCATCATCGAAATATCTCCCTTTGGCTTAACCAAAGAGCGCGTACGAATTTTTAGTTTATAGTGCACTCTCATCCTATTGATCGATTAATTATATCCGGTAAGTTTCTCAACATCTATGCCAATATATTATGTCAAAACAACATCTCACCTACTGTTTTTCATGCATTAAAACTCAACATTCTCACCTCTTTTCAAAACCATAACATTTGCTACACTTCAACATATAAGCTCAATTCTCAAATATACAAAATGTTACTTATTGAAATCATTCCAAGCATCATCTCATGCTATATTTCATGCATAAAACAATAGGAATTTATCAATCTAAAACCATGAGCATGTAAAATAATTTAAAGGGGCAATCACCACATTCTAGAGAGCAATCTAGCCAATACTTCCGGACTTAGGAAGGTGTTTCAAACCTTTCCTAAATCCCTAAACCTTGGTTCTTTGTCTCTCAAGGACTTCTAAAGCCGTACACACTCACCAATTTCGTTTCTCTTGCTTGACGAAACGCCAATTAAGCTTCCGGATCAACTCCAAAAGTGTCCGAAGATGTCTCCCCTGTTTTAGACACATAAAAGCAGAGGATTAGTGCATCATCATGCATTGAAATCTTCAGCCAACACTCCTAAACTCCCGGCTCCACCTAAACCCAACATTTCGGCTACCAAACACTACCGAAATCACCTCCAAACTCTTCCAAAACATAACCCAGCGAAGATCCATCACTTCTAATCATTTCTAAACATCAATTAACATAAAAAACAACCCTATTCTCGTCCTTATACCTCCAGCTATAACAGAACACCAAAATCACCCAAAAAACCACCATTATCACAAGCAAAAACTTAAGAAAAACAACACATTCGGGATTGGATTGATAAAACCTCATTTCTAACATCATTTAACATCCAAAATACATTAGAAAACCATCTCAAAACAGAGCCCAGTCAATTACCACGAAAATCTTCAAGATCTCTTCCAAAATCTTGAGTTTTAATCCAAAATCTTGTTTCTAACATTAAAATCATTCATAAATCTTTAATAAAGGATTGACAACTTGGGAATTTCAGTGAAGAACTGAGTATTTAGAGGAGAAGAACAATCTTACCTCTAAAAGATGATTTGTCCTTGATTTGGGCAAGTTTCCATGAAAATACAATGTAGAAATCAAGTGAATTTGTTGAAAGATTGATTAGGAATCAATGAGTGATGGAAATCTCATCAATTGAAGTAAAAATCAAAGTGAATTTTTCTGGAGAAAAAGTGTTTGGTTGATAGGATTTTGAGGGAAAATGAAATGAGAGAAAATTAGAGAAAAGTGGTTATAAAAGTCAAAGGTAGTTTATCATCTTTCTTTTATTTAATTAAATCATTAATTAAATCACCCAAATTAAGGAAAAATCTGATAAAAACATTTTTGGTAAATTAGCTCCTTAAAGATTCAAGTTTCAATCCTTTACAAAATAGTCACTACTAAACTTTGCAAAAATCGCAATTCGGTCACTACACCAAAATGTAGTATTTCCAAACCCTATTTTGTAAAATTGATTTCACCATTCACCTTTATATATTAAATAAGGATTTTTAGATATTTTTCCATATTTTTAGAGCATCTCGAACTAGGTTTTCCTTAAAACTCCCTTTTATATTCGAACCGTTTCTCAGACCGGTCCGATTCAAACCCTAAACTTCTAATCGAAAAATTGGGGTGTTACACTAATATTCTATTTTGGGTTGTCTTGAAGCAAAGGAGTTTGATTCGGGTACTTCAGGCGTGATATCGGGTGTTACGAAAGCTTGAGGTCGGTGTTTCGGCTTTCGTTTGGGCTCTATCGGTGAGTGGAAACTGTTTTGAGGTTGTAAATGTGCTCAATGAAGGTTTCTTGGGTTTTGGGTGGACCCTTAGGAGCTAACCTAGACCCGAGTGTAAGTTTATCTATTCTCGCCTTGTTTATTTGATTGTTGGCGTTCGCAAGTATGTGTGTTGTGGTGTTGATTGTGGATTGTTTTTATCCTGTTTTAATGTTCTTGTGTTGTCGTAGTTGATGTCGAGCCTCATGTGATGGTTAGTCGTGTTTACGGTGATGTGTAGTCCCACCGGTAGTGACTAGTATATGAGTACAGTGATGTGTAGTCACATCGGAAAAATGCTAGTTGTTTTGTACGATGATGTGTAGTCCCACCGGGAATGGTTGTGCATGTGCAAACCATGTTTCGTCTATGCTTGCGTTTTTCACATCTCTTTCTTAAATGGTTTTGCTTTTAAAACTAAGATATATGTTTTAAACTGCATTTTTGTTGTGTTTTAGAGCTTCGCTCACTAAGCTTTTAAGCTTACGCTCTCTTTTTCCAACAATGCAGATCGTTAAAGACTTTGGGAGGCAAGTGGGCAAGGGAGGAGTTCTTGGAGTTCTTGCTAAGCTCAAAGTATGGTTTTGTGGTTGTAATAATGCTTAGACAATGGGAATACTAGATTTGTATGTTAGGGAGTTGGTGTTCAAACTCCTATGTTTGGCTTATTTAAGTTGCTAGCATGTTTTAAATGTTGATACCATGATATGTTGAAGCTTGTTATGGCTTTCGATAGATTACCTTGTATTTTGCCTTGTTAGTGTTTTTGGAAGCTAAGTGTTCTTGTGAGCCTTGGTGTTTCACGAGTTTTTGGATAGGTTTGTGGTAGTGTTCATAAATGATATCTTAGTGTACTCGAGGACTGAGGAAGAGCATGATGAGCATTTGCGACTAGTTCTTCAGACCTTGCTTGAAAATCAATTGTATGCCAAGTTGAGTAAATGCGAGTTTTGGATTAAAGAGGTAGTCTTCTTAGGTCATGTGATCTCAGCCAATGGAATTAGTGTGGACCCCCAAAAGATAGAAGCCATAGTGAATTGGAAGCAACCGAAGTCAGTGACCGAAATTCATAGTTTCCTACACTTGGCGGGGTATTATCGAAGATTTGTCGAGGGATTTTCGAAGATTGTAGCACCCTTGACTAAATTTCTTCAGAAGAATGTTCCGTATGAGTGGTCAGATGCAAGACAACAAGCGTTTGAGAAGTTGAAGAAAGCTTTGACCAAAGCCCCTATTTTGATTCAGCCTGAACCGGGGAAAGAGTTTGTGATTTACAGTGATGCAGTAGAACTACCCCACTCATGACATAGAACTAGCTGCAGTAGTGTTTGCTTTGAAGATTTGGAGACACCATCTTTATGACGAGAAATGCACCGTTTATACCGACCACAAGAGTTTGTAATACTTGATGACTCAGAGGGAGTTGAACCTTAGACAACGTAGGTGGATATATCTTCTTAATGATTATGACCTTACGATAGAGTACCATCCGGGTAAGGCAAACATAGTGGCCAATGCTTTAAATAGAAAAAGTTGCAGTTAAGTTGCGAGCTATGTTTGTGAGATTGAGTGTGTCACGGGATGGCGGTTTGATAGCCGAGCTACAGGTTAAACCTTCGTTGGTTCAGTTGATTCGAGAGAAACAATTGTGAGATGAGTTTTTGGCACCTCATGTGCAAGATATAGTCGAGGATAGACCTACAGATTTCTGCTTTGGTGAGAATGGGATCCTATGTTTCAAGGATAGGATAATAGTCCAGAAGATGCCGAGTTAAGGCGTACTATCTTGAATGAAGCTCATAACAGTCCTTTTGCTATGCATCCGGGTAGTACGAAGATGTACCGTGGGTTAAAAGAAGAGTACTACTTGATTGGGTTGAAGAAAGATGTGGTCGAGTTTGTGAGTAAGTGTTTGGTATGTCAGCGAGTTAAGGCCAAGCATCAGTTCCCTTCAGGTTTGTTACAGCTGTTGAAGATTCCAAAATGGAAGTGGGAACGTATTACCATAGACTTTGTGTCGGGTTTACTGTTGACTCTTTCGAAGAAGAATTCAATGTGGGTGATAGTCGACAGATTCACTAAGTGTGCCCATTTCATACTTGTTCATACTACCTACACCTTAGATAAGTTGGCCAATATGTACATCAGTGAGATAGTGAGATTGCATGGGGTACCGAAATCGATTGTATCAGATCGAGATCCGAGGTTTACAGCTAGATTTTGGGAGTGTTTGCATCATTCCTTGGATACTTGGTTTAACTTTAGTACTTCGTATCACCCGCAATCAGATGGTCAGTCAGAGGGAGTTATTCAGGTGTTGGAGGACATGTTGAGGTGTTGTATCATCAACTTTCAGGGTTCTTGGGAAAAGCACCTACCGTTAGTAGAGTTTGCATACAACAACAATTATCAGGCTAGTATTCAGATGGCACCGTATGAGGCTCTGTATGGTAGGAGGTGTAGAACATCTATTTGTTGGGCCGAGGCTGGACATAAGCTTGTACCGATGCCAGACTTGCTTAAGGGCACTACTGAAAGGTAAAACTGATCTGTGATCGCTTGAAGGCAACTTTAGACCGACATAAATTATATGTCGATTTGAAAAGAAAGGAGATAGAGTATGTTGTAGGAGACAAAGTGTTTTTGAAAGTATCACATTGGAAGAAGGTGATGAGGTTTGGTAGGAAAGGTAAGTTGAGTCCGAGATTCATTGGTCCTTATGAGGTAGTTGAGAGGATCGGTCCCGTTACTTATAGATTGAGACTGCTGACAGAGTTAGAGAAGATTCACGATGTGTTCCACGTTTCAATGCTTCGGAAGTATATATTGGATCCGTCTCATGTAATGCCAATGGAAGATATTGAGTTGAACCCAGACTTGTCATATGACGAAGAGCCAGTTTAAATTCTTGCTATGGATAGGAAAGTATTGCATGAGAGATCTATCGAGTTAGTCAAGGTTTTGTGGAGACACCGAAGTGTGGAAGAGGCTACTTGGGAGAGGAAGGAAGACACTGGAAGGACAATTTCCGTATCCTTTTCCCGTCAGGTCTTTTCGGGGACGAAATTCCTTAATTGGGGGAGAGTTGTAACGCCCGGGGTTTGGGGCCCGGGAGATAACCGGGTTTGGTTAAACTAGTTCGGGTTAAATTAATTTAAAAGAAAACATTTTTAATGAACAAAAAGGGGTTTTTTGGAAGAAGGGCAAAAAGGTGTTTTGAGAACTTTTAAAGAAGGGGTTTTTTTATTTCAAATCATCATCTTCTTCTTCTTTCCAATACTTTTCCCATTTTGCTTTTCTATAAAACCTCCATTGTTACTATTCAATTGCTCCCACCCTTTTTCCCATAAGCAAGTTTTCACGGTAAGCATTCCATTGTTTTAATTTTTCTTTCCCTTAAGTTGTCACTAGTTAGATTTTCCTTAAAAATCAATTATTTAGGGTTATTTTAAAAATGCTTTGAGTTTGAAAAATAGTAAAAAGAAGGGATTTTCGTTAAGGTCTTTTGATGCCATGTTTAAGGGTGTTTTTAATCATGTTTTGGTGTCTTAAAAATGCTAAACTTGTGGCTAATATTAGGAAACCCGAAATGGGTCTAAAATTGAGATTTTTGGGTTGAAAAGATAGAGTTTTTGGTTTGGTTTTGGGTTGAAATCGTGGCTGATGGTTCCTATGATGCTGGGGGATATTTTTAGACGACATTGAATGTGTTTTGATGGTTGAAATTGATGGATTCAGTTTAAGGTTTGTCTAGAACAAAATTGGTGAGGTTTTGAGTGAAGTTTGTGTTGGATCGACGGGTTTTGGTTGCAAAGAGTTGGATTTCCGGGTTTATGATGGTTTACAAGTGTATTAGCTTCCTAATATTCTGTTTTAGGTTTTCTTGAAGTAGAGGAGTTTGATTCGGGTACTTCAGGCGTGATACCAGGTGTTATAGAAGCTTGAGGTCGGTGTTTCGACTTTCGTTTGGGCTCTATCGGTGAGTGGAAACTGTTTTGAGGTTTTAAATATGCTCAATAAAGGTTTCTTGGGTTTTGGGAGGAGCCTTAGGAGCTAACCTAGACCCGAGTTTAAGTTTATCTATTCTCGCCTTGTTTAGTTGATTGTTGGCGTTCGCAAGTATGTGTGTTGTGGTGTTGGTTGTGGATTGTTTTTATCTTGTTTTAATGTTCTTGTGTTGTCGTAGTTGATGTCGAGCCTCATGTGATGGTTAGTCATGTTTACGGTGATGTGTAGTCCCACCGGTAGTGACTAGTATATGAGTACAGTGATGTGTAGTCACATCGGAAAAATGCTAGTTGTTTTGTACGGTGATGTGTAGTCCTACCGAGAATGGTTGTGCGTGTGCAAACCATGTTTCGTCTATGCTTGTGTTTGTCACATCTCTTTCTTAAATGGTTTTGCTTTTAAAACTAAGATATATGTTTTAAATTGCATTTTTGTTATGTTTTAGAGCTTCGCTCACTAAGCTTTTAAGCTTACACTCTCTTTTTCCAACAATGCAGATCGTTAAAGACTCTGGGAGGCAAGTGGGCAAGGGAGGAGTTCTTGGAGTTCTTGCTAAGCTCAAAGTATGGTTTTGTGGTTGTAATAATGCTTAGACAATGGGAATACTAGATTTGTATGTTAGGGAGTTGGTGTTCAAACTTCTATGTTTGGCTTGTTTAAGTTGCTAGCATGTTTTAAATGTTGATACCGTGATATGTTGAAGCTTGTTATGGCTTTTGGTAGATTACCTTGCGTTTTGCCTTGTTAGTGTTTTTGGAAGCTAAGTGTTCTTGTGAGCCTTGGGTTCGAGATCCATTTTATTGTGAGTATGCATGTGGATTGTTTGTATAATAAGTTGATGTTGAGTGTGCAAAAGTTCTACCTTTTACCCCTTATTTAACCCATATTTTTGCTGCATTCAAGCATAATTTACTCCATTTAGGTAAAGTTTCACATATACATCACAATTATATAAAATGGCACAGTTGCTACTGATTTTGGTTGTTTTTGCAGGTAACTGTCATGGCAGGCTCAGGACATTGAAGAAGCAGAGCTAGAACACAGGACTGGAGTCAAGAAGAAGGATGCTGCCGTGGCCACTGCCATGGCAGCCATGACGACAGCAATGGTGAAGGGAAAAGTGAAGTGGAGCTCGACAGATAGAGGAATTTAAGCCGGTCTGTCGTGGACCACTCCTATATTTTTCTGAGCCCTAGATCAGAATGAAGGCCAAGCCCAAAGTTCAAGGAAGAAACCCAAAGCAAGAAAAGAGGACGAATTAAAGGCATCTACTCTGGAGATTTAATCTTAATTAGAGTTGTACTTTAGTTTGAACTTGTATTCTTACCTTATTAGAAAACTTGAACCCAAGGCCTATATAAAGGCATGTAATTCGACCTAGGGAAGGATATCTCATTCTCTAGCCGTTTTCCCCAAAACCCTAGTCGTTTTCCCCATCTCATCATGTTCTAAACTTCCCCTAGGGCTAAGGGTTGATTCTGTATAGTAGTTGCAAAGATTGTATTGGTTTTAGGAATTTTCTGTTCATCGAAATAAAACTTCAAGTTTTCTTATTCTGGGTTCAACATCTTGCAAAAGTATCGGGAGAGAATTGTGAGATTATTTATTTACTTAATATCGTGAGAGTTAAGTATACGAAAGGAATAAGTGCGGGTTCTCCAGTTTATGGTTGAACTATCTTGGACCTAGGGATAGGACGAGGTTAAGTGGCTAAGGAAGAATTCAACAACATTGGTTTTCACCCTTTGATTCACGCTGGGAGGTATCATCCGAGAAGTGTCATCAACAGTACTTGGACCTAGGGATAGGACAAGTCACAACATGGATTCTTGCCATGCTTGAAGTACAGAGTTATGTGATCGCTGCCACGACAACAACAGAATGCTGCCGTGACAGGTGCTGTCGCGACAGGAATGACGATAGAACAGGAATTCTTATACAGTGCAACACCTGCACTACCAAGCAGATCAATACCGACCTATTTCTTAACCCTGAAAACTCCGTTATTTTATATTCAGTGTTCTTGGATATCATTCCTCAATAAATTAAACTCTTTTCTTTCTCTCTTGTGCAGCAATCCAAGTATAAAGCTATTTCCAGTCCCTGTGGATTCGACATCCGATACTTTGAGTATCTCTTTACTACTTGCGTCGTGTACACTTGCACTCCATTGCGATAGGACTTTTGACACGCAACAAGTTTTTGGCGCCATTGCTGGGGACTGGCAACATATCTTTACCCTTACCTTTACTGCACTTCTTCTTTTTAATTTTTCTGTTTTTATTGGTACCATTTACCCTGTGCTTTTCACAAGGTTTACTGTTTACTTATGCGGAGATCTAGACGAGGCAAAGAACCTGAGTATAAACTAGACCCTAAAATCGAACGTTCGTACAATCTCAGAAACCGAGTCTGCCTTTTGGTAGCAAGAAACGACTACCTCGAGGAACAACTAGAGGCAATGGTGAACAGAAGACAGAACAATGGGGTAGATGATAACCAGGGGGTTATTGGAGATCATCCCCAGGATGCCCGAAACGGAAGGCCTGCTGCCGAGGCCGCACGTCGGTCCTACTGTGATTACATGATCAATGATCATGTGAAACTGGAGACCACCTTGCCAGACGTGGAAGCTGAAAATTTCAAGCTGAAACCTGTGATGTTCAGCATGATCAATTCCGCTGGCCAATTTAGTGGTGCTGCTACAGAGGATGCCAAAGAACATCTGAAAAAGTTCCAAGAAATCTGTGGATCATTTAGATTACCAGGAGTAAATCCGAAGATACTGAGGCTTCAGTTATTTCCTCATTCACTGAGGGACATATCGAAAACTTGGTGGAATAAACTAACGTCGGGTTCAATACGAACTTGGGCGAATCTCACTTGTGAATTTTTATCTCGTTTTAATCCTTCCCATTTATCTGAGTGATTACGTAATGAAATTGCTACTTTTCAACAAGAAGATGAAGAGCCAATGCACGAGGCATGGGACAGGTTTACCACTCTTCTAAGGAATTGCCCGATGCACGGATTCCCCGTATGGAATCAAGTCATCAAATTCTACAATGCTGCCAACACACACACCCAAATGAGAATAGATTCAGCAGCAAATGGACTATTGTTGGATAAAGATCCAGAAGAAGCCATGGTAGTATTGAAAAATTTAGCAAAGAATGAAGAGCAATTTCCCAAAGTAAGGAGAGGTAAACGAGTACTAGTTGTGAAAGACTATGAAGCCGACAATTCCATAAAGACACATGTTGCGTACCTCACACAGGCAGTAGAAAATTTGCTGAAGAAAGATTCAAAACCTGTCTACTCTGCGGAAGAGGTATATGAAACTTGCAGTGGGAATCACAGTTCGGAAGACTGCCCGTTACAGCTAGAGGAATGGATGTATGTTGGAAACTATAACAAGCCAAGAAATTACGACTCCAACAATTACAATCCCAACTAGAGGAAAGACCCTAAGTTCTCTTGGAGTAACCCAAACAACGCACTGAATCCTCAAGTGCAGAACACTCAAAACCAGGGGGCACCTAGAATCCTGACACGACAGCATCCGCAACAGCAGCCGGCAGCCGCACCTAGTATACTGGAGCAGACTTTGGCCACATTCATGTCACAGACAAGAGCTTACATGGCAAACATGTATCACTTTGTCAAGAAGACTGAGTCGTTCATTGACAAAATAGAGATGAAAATGACTAACCATGAGGCTACACTAAAATCACTGGAGACACAGATGGGCCAAGTTTCCCAACATATTATACCGAGGCAAAACGGAGGATTCCCTAGCGATACTGAGGTCGCTAGACAACCCACACATGAGCAGTGCAAAGTTATTACAACTAGGAGTGGGAAACAACTGCAAGGGCCAGAGTTGAAAACCGTACCGATTGAGGAAGCAACCCTAGAAACACCTGCCGCGAACACTGCCCCGGCAGAAGAGGAGAAACCTGCTGCCGCCACACCTGTCACGGTAGCAGAAGGGACAGAGGAGAAAGACAAAGATCCTGAAGAACCTAAGCCTCCTCAGATCTGAATACCATGTGAAGGACGACTGGAAGATTACCGTCCTCCACCTCTTTTCGCACATCGGTTACAAAAGCAGAAACATGAGTACCAGCTCAAAAAGATTTATGATATTTTAAGCAGGTTCACATCAATATACCGCTGTTAGAGGCCATCAAGCAGATGCCCGGTTATGCGAAATTTCTCAAGGATGCTATGTCAAAAAGATCAAGACTTGGGGAATTCGAAACGGTAAAAATGACAGAGAAATGCATGACTATTCTACACAGGCATCCACCCCAGAAAAAGAAAGATCCTGGGAGCTGCATCATACCGTTTATAATTGGTGACAAATTCGTGGGTAAGGCACTTTGTGATCTAGGTGCTAATATAAATTTAATGCCAAAATCTGTGTTCCAGAAATTAGGTATTGGACGAGCATGGCCCACGACAGTCATGCTGCAACTGGTAGACCGCTCTTACGTACAACCAGAAGGGAAGATCGAAGATATTTTGGTAAGAGTGGATAAGTTCATTTTTCCTGCTGACTTTCTTGTTTTAGACTGTGAAGCAGATGAGAACGCACCAATAATCCTGGGGAGACCCTTTCTAGACACAGGCAGATCACTGATTGATGTAGAGAAGGGAGAACTAACAATGAGAGTAAATGATCAAGAGATCAAGCTCAATGTTCTCCAAGAAATTAAACATGCTGATGTAGAAGAAGAATGCAAGGCCATCATTGAAGTAATCCTTGACCAACCCTGCATCAGGTCGAGCTGCCATGACATTAAATTTGGTCACTGCCACAGCAGCCATCTAGAAGACTGTCACGGCAACAACGACGACAGCAACTCCTCAGATTCAAACACATCCGACACTGAAGGTCATGAGGAGGTAAATTGGATAGGAAATCGTCCAGGTAAGTTATTCGAGCCCCTAAACTATACCTCGAATGAACACATAATCCAAAAGCCTTCAACTGTAGAACCACCTGTTTTAGACCTTAAGCCCCTGCCAGGACAACTTAAATATGTTTTTCTTGGTTTAAATGATACGTTGCCTGTAATCATCTCTTCCAAGTTAATGCAGAAACAGGAACAACATCTGATAGGGATGCTACAACAGCATAAAAAGACTATTGGATGGACGATAGCTGACATCCAATGCATCAGTCCGACACTATGTATGCACAAAATTCTCCTAGAGGATGATCATAAGCCGACAATTGATGCTCAGAGACACTTAAACGATGCTATGCGAGAAGTGGTGAGAAAAGAAATTATCAAATGGCTTGACGCTGAGATAATTTATGCCATCTCAGATAGTAAGTGGGTGAGCCCGGTGCAGTGTGTTCCGAAAAAGGGAGGAATAACCGTGGTGACCAATGAAGAGAACGAACTAATCCCAACCAGGATTGTGACCGGTTGGAGGGGTTGTATGGATTACTGGAAGCTTAACAAAGCTACCCAGAAAGACCATTTCCCCTACCTTTTATTGATCAAATGCTTGATAGATTAGTGGGAAAACCTTATTATTGTTTTCTTGATGGTTACTCAGGTTATAACCAGATAGCTATTGCACCAGAGGATCAAGAGAAAACAACCTTCACTTGCCCATACAACACTTATGCTTTTCGGAGAATGCCATTTGGACTCTACAATGCACCAACAACATTCCAGAGGTGTATGATGGCGATATTCTCTGACATGGTGGAGGACTTCCTAGAAATATTCATGGACGATTTCTCCGTCTTTAAAGACAGTTTTGAAGGTTGTTTAGGCAACCTACAGAAGGTGCTCGAAAGATGCGAGAAAGCGAACTTGGTCTTAAACTGGGAAAAATGTCACTTCATGGTGGATGAAGGGATAGTCCTAGGCCACAAGGTAAGCTGCCATGGCATAGAAGTCGACAGAGCAAAGATAGAAGTGATTGAAAAGCTGCCGCCACCCACCACAGTCAAGGGAATTCGGAGTTTCTTAGGGCATGTTGGGTTTTATCGAAGGTTTATTGCAAATTTTTCAAAGATTACCAAGCCTTTATGCCACCTACTGGAGCAGAATCGTTTCTTTGACTTCAATACTGAATGTACTGAGGCATTCAAAATCCTGAAAGAAAAGCTGGTAACAACCCCAATTGTACAGCCACCAGACTGGAGTTTGCCATTTGAAATTATGTGTGATGCCAGTGACTATGTTGTAGGGGCAACACTTGGGCAGAGGAAGGACAAGCTTTTCCACGTAATTTATTACGCCAGCAAAACACTAAACGATGCCCAAGTGAATTACACCACAACAGAAAAAGAACTATTAGCAGTGGTGTTCTCGATTGACAAGTTCCGTTCGTACATACTTGGAACAAAGGTGGTGGTCCATACAGACCATTCAACACTGAAGTATCTGTTCGAAAAAAAGATACAAAACCTAGATTGATACGTTAGATTCTGCTGCTGCAAGAGTTCGACATTGAAATCAAGGATAAAAAGGGGACAGAGAACCAAGTTGCAGACCACTTGTCAAGATTAGAGATGGGAAAGAGTCTACCGATAGACAAGACCAAAATACTGGAGACTTTCCCTGACGAGTAGCTGTTTGCTACCACAAGCACTGTCGCGATAGCTATGGCGGTAGGTAAGTTTTCTGAACTTCCTTGGTATGCTGATTTTGTTAATTACATAGTTAGCGGAGTACTACCTCCTGAACTTAATTACCAAGCAAGGAAGAGGTTCCAAAATGATGCAAAACATTATTATTGGGACGAACCTCTTCTTTTCAAACATTGTGCAGATCAAATTATCAGGAGGTGTGTACCACAGGATGAGCAGGAAGCTGTGCTTCACCACTGCCATGCTTCCCCATATGGAGGACACTTAGGTGGAAACAAAACCGCTGCCAAGGTTTTGCAATCTGGTTTTTATTGGCCCTCATTGTTCAAGGAAGCCCACACATTCTACAAGAGTTGTGACAAATGCCAACGAACTGGGAACATCTCAAGAAGACATGAGATGCCACTGCAAAACATCTTAGAAGTCGAAATCTTCGATGTATATGGGTGTTGCGTGTAAAAGAGTCTATCGCAATAGAGTGCAAGTGTACACGAAGCAAGTAGTAAAGTGATACATGAAGTATCGGATGTCGAATCCACGGGGACTGGAAATAGCCTTAACCTTGAATTGTTGCACAAGAAAGAAGAAAATAATTTTAATTGTTTGTAAAGGAATACTAAAGAAGACTGAAGAATAAGGATTAAAGAAATTAGGATAGAGAGAATAGGTCGGTATTGATTTGCTCAGTAGTGTAGGTGTTGCAATGTATATGACTCCATGTTCTGTCGTTGCTCCTGTCGCGGCAGCACCTGCGGCGGCAGAGGTCTGTTGATGTCGCGACAGTGATCACACAACTCTGTACTTCAAGCTTGGCAAGAATCCCTGTTGTGCCTTGTCCTATCCCTAGGTCCAAGTCTGTCGATGAACACGTCTTTGATAATACCTCCCAGCGTGAATCGAAGGATGAACACCGATGTTGTTGAATTCTTCCTTAGCCACTTAACCTCGTCCTATCCCTAGGTCCGAGATAGTTCAACCATAAACTGGAGAACTCGTACTTATTCCTTTCGTATACTTAACTCTCCCGATATTAAGTAAATGTATAATCTCACAATGCTCTCCCGATACTCTTGCAAGATGTTGAAAACCAGAATAAGCAAACTTGAAGTCTATTTTATTGAACAAAGAAAAATCCTAAAACAATGCAATCCTTGCAACTACTTTACAGAATCAACCCTTAGCCCTAGGGGAAGTTCAGAACATGATGAGAAGGGGAAAATGACTAGGGTTTAGGGGAAGACGGCTAGAGAATAAGATATCCTTCCCTAGGTCGAATTACATGCCTTTATATAGGCCTTGGGTTCAAGTTTTCTAATGTGGCAAGAATACAAGTTTAAATTAAAGTACAACTCTATTAAAGACTAAATCTTCAGAGTAGATGTCTTTAATCCGTCCTCTTTTCTTGCTTGGAGTTTCTTCCTTGAACTTTGGGCTTGGCCTTCATTTTGATCTAGGGCTCGGAAAAATATATGAGTGCTCCATGACAGACCAGCTTAATTTCCTCTTTCTGTCGAGCTCCATTTCACTTTTTTCCTTCACCACTGCTGTCGTCCTTAGCTGCCACGGCAGCGGCCTCGGCAGCATCGTCCTTCTTGACTTCAGTCCTGTGTTCCAGCTCTGCTTCTCCACTGCCCTAAGTCTGCTACAACAACTACTTGTAAAAGTAACCAAAATCAGTAGCAACTGTGCCTTTTTATATAATTGTGATGTATAATTGAAATCTATCCTAAATGCAATGAAATATGCTTGAATGCAGCCGGAATATGGGGTAAATAAGGGGTAAAAAGTAGAATCAACACACCCCCAAACTCGAATCCTTTCTTGTCCTCAAGCAAATGCAACCTAACTAACATGCATGCATACATATATATAATTTTTTTCTTGGCTTAAGTCGGTGAACAATCCTTATCCACAATACCATCCCCATCATGTTTAGCACCTGTTCAAATATTTAAGGATCTACTTAGAGCAATAGTATAGTTCTCGTGCATGTGTGTGCAATTATTGTGAACATACCTGAATATAGACTTCCCTAGAAACTAGAATATTATACTTAGCTTGTTTAGAGTTTTCCTTCGAGACTTAATTCATTTTATTCACTAGAGCTAGTAATGGGCACCTCTAGTTGTTTTCCTTCTTTGTTGGAATTTTTCTCTCTTTTCTACTAGAGCCAGTATTTCAGGCACATCTAGTTAACTATCTAGAGCCAGTGATAGGCACCTCTAGAAGTTTTACTCTGGTTATTTTCCTAGAGCCAGTGATAGGCACCTCTAGAAGTTTTACTCTGGTTATTTTCCTAGAGCCAGTGATAGGAACCTCTAGGTTTCCTGAGCTTCTAGTCTCTTACTACTCTAAGTTCTAAGTTTTCTATTCTAAGTATGCTAGAGAAAGTCTTTTATCAAGTAAGTCACAAAGTGTTTCACTTTTCTTCAGAACTATACTAAGGCTCTACTTACTTCCTAAAATATTTTTAAGGGGCTGTCACGACAGAGATGGCAGCAGCAGATAATAACGGTTCAAAAAAAATTAAGCCAAAGATTTTTTGACAAAAATAAGCTTAAATAATAATTAACACTTAGACTCGATTTTTAACCTAAAAATATTTCATATAACTGGAGGGATGCCACCCCCAAACTCAAGGGTTGCATTGCCCTCAATGCATGATGACATCAAAATAAAAAAAAAGACAACAATTAAAAACAGAATACATCACAATTATAATAAAACAAAAATACAACAAAATAAGATAGAAAATTAAATTTAAGTGTTGTCGTCGCTGCTGCTGCTGCTGTTGATTTGTACCTGCCGGCGGGCAGTGACTTTCATAGTCGGTGCCGTCAGATGACTCGGAGAGGCGGAGGCAATCTTATTCTTAGCTTCTCTCAGGGGCTGGATGCGAGTAGGTGAAATCTGGGGTGGTCTTTCCAGCACTTGTACCTCCTCGGAAGAACTGATGCTGCTGCTACTGCTACCACTGTTGCTGCTGTTGTCCTACTTCCCTTGGCCGGATGGTCCATCACCGGTGTTGGCTTCTATCGCTTCATCTGAGTGAATTCCTTGGACAGGTTCCTCTTGACAGAGGGCTCGCCATCAGATTCCTCCCAGATTGAGTAGGAGGAAAAACCAACAATGAACTCGTCAAGGTCGAACGGTGGCTCCTTTCGCTTTTCACCTCTGGCGGAGGCAGTGGCGGTCTGGCTGCCACCTTCAGCTGTCGCGGCCGGGGTTGGGGTGGACGCAGCAGAAGGTGTTCTCAATGTGGCAGCAGGGGTAGGGGTGTGGGCAGGTGTAGGGGCAGCAAAATAATGATCGGGGAAAACAAGGAACTGTACATTTGTGAAATTTAAATTATTTTGAATGAAATATATTGTTCCTGTTGTGAAATCGCGGACAAAGCTCATCAGGCCCAGCTGCCATTCCTCTATTTTCTGCAGGGTGGCTAGGATTTGAGTGGAGGAGTCTGTTGGGGGAGTTGTTGTTGTGGGCTGCTGCTGCTCTACGACGGCAGGCTCTGTCTGGGTAGGCTCTGCTGGCTCCTCTAGCGCGGCAGACGGGTTGAAGCAGGAGATTGGTGTTGCAACTTTCAGCTCTATCAAACTGAAGATATTTTTCTTCGTCCATCCTTTACCTTGAACATTGAGATCTTCAGCAATTTCAGGGACGTTGTGGCCACGACAGATTTCTATGATAAGGTAGGGGAAGACAAGGGGTCCCGATGGCCGTAGTGCACAGTCCAAAATCCCCTCCTGAATATAGCGACCAACATTAATGCGTCTCTCCTTTAAAATGGAATGAACGAGAGCTAACGTGGGTTGATCCACTGTGTTGTTGTGTGAGGAAGGCATAATCCTCTTTTTCACGAAGGCGTTCCACGGTTTTGCCTCGGGGGTGAGTTGAGCTCGTTTCTCCGTCCGTGGGTGTTTTGGGTCTCTATTCCACTGGGTCTTTTCTCTGTCAGTTCTGCCATGACAACGTCGTAATCTGCTGCCGACAGACTCTCCACCAACCTCTTATGCACATCTTTCTTTCTACTGACGTAGAGTCCGTAGAGGGTATTAATGTACTCCGGCTCAAGAGGAAGGCACATCTTTCTCTCCACCAGTCCTTTCGAGTTGGTTTAACCATCTTCTCAAGAATGTTCTTTACCTCCTTGTTTGATATTTAGGCCTGTCCATTGGTCTGAGGGTGATAAGTTGTTGCGATCCGATGCTTAACACCATATTTCATTAAGGCAGCAGCTATTACCCTATTGTCGAAATGTCTCCCTTCATCACTGATGATCGCCTTAGGGATGCCAAATCTAGAAAAAATGTTCTTATGCAGAAATCTCTGAAAAGTCTGGGCATCGTTTTTCTGTGTGGCGATCGCTTCAACCCATTTGGACACGTAGTCCACTGCCAGGAGGATATAAAGATTCCCACATGATGCTGGGAATGGTCCCATGAAATCGATCCCCCAAACATCGAAGATTTCGACTTCAAGGATGTTTGGCAGCGGCATCTCATGTCTCTTTGAGATGTTTCCGGTCCGTTGACATTTGTCACAGCTTTTGTAGAATGCTTGGGCATCCTTGAACAGTGAAGGCCAATAAAAACCAGACTGCAACACCTTGGCAGCAGTTTTGTTGCCTCCTAAGTGTCCTGTATATTGTGAAGCATGGCAGTGATGAAGCACAACTTCCTACTCATCATGTGGTAAACACCTCCTGATAATCTGATCTACACAATTTTTGAAAAGAAGAGGTTCGTCCCAATAATAATGCTTAACATCATTTTGGAACCTCTTCCTGGCTTGATAATTAAGTTCAGGAGGATATATTCTGCTAACTATATAATTAACGAAATCAGCATACTAGGGGAGTTCAGAAAACTTACATGCCGCCATGGCTGTTGCGACAGTGCTGGTGGCAGCGAACAGTTGCTCATCAGGAAAGGTCTCCAGTATGTGTGTCATCTATTGGAAGACTCTTTCCCCTCTCTAACCTTGACAAGTGATCTGCAACTTGGTTTTCTGTCCCCTTTTTATCCTTGATTTCAATGTCGAACTCTTGCAACAGCAGAATCCAACGAATCATTCTGGGTTTTGTGTCTTTTTTTGCAAACAGATACTTCAGTGTAGAGTGGTCTGTCTGGACCACCACCTTCGTTCCAAGTATGTAGGATCAGAACTTGTCAATTGAAAACACCACTGCTAACAGTTCCTTCTCTGTTATGATGTAATTCACTTGGGCATCGTTGCGTGTTTTGTTGGCGTAATAAATTACGTGGAACAGCTTGTCCGTCCTCTGCCCAAGTGTTGCCCCTACAACGTAATCACTGGCATCACACATAATTTCGAATGGCAACTTCCAGTCTGTGGCTGTACGATTGGGGTTGTGACCAACTTCTCTTTTAAGATTTTGAATGCCTCAGTACATTCAATATTGAAGTCAAAGGGACGATTCTGCTCTAGTAGATGGCATAAAGGCTTGGTGATCATTGAAAAATTTGCTATAAACCTTCGATAAAACCTAGCATGCCCTAAGAAACTCCAAATTCCCTTGACTGTGGTGGGTGGCGGCAGCTTTTCAATTACTTCAATCTTTGCTCTGTCGACTTCTATGCCGCGTCAGCTTACTTTGTGTCCTAGGACTATCCCCTCATCTACCATGAAGTGACATTTCTCCCAATTTAATACCAAGTTCGCTTTCTCCCATCTTTCGAGCACTTTCTGTAGGTTGCCTAGGCATCTTTCAAAATTGTCTCCAAACACAGAAAAATCGTCCATAAATATCTCCAGGAAATCCTCCACCATATCGGAGAATATAGCCATCATACACCTCTGGAAGGTTGTCGGTGCATTGCAAAGTCCAAATGGCATTCTTCGAAAAGCGTAAGTACCGTATGGGCAAGTGAAAGTCGTTTTCTCTTGATCCTCCGGCGCGATGGCTATTTGGTTATAACCTGAGTAACCATCAAGAAAACAATAATAAGGCTTTCCTACTAATCTATCAAGCAGTTGATCAATAAAAGGCAGGGGAAAGTGGTCCTTCCGGGTAGCTTTGTTGAGCTTCCGGTAGTCCATACAAACCCTCCAATCGGTCATAGTCCTGGTTGGGATTAATTCGTTTTCTTCATTTGTCACCACGGTTATTCCTTCTTTCTTAGGAACGCACTGCACCGGGCTCACCCACTTACTATCCGAGATGGCGTAAATTATCCCAGCGTCTAACCATTTGATAATTTATTTTCGAACCACTTCTCGCATAGCATCATTCAAACGTCTCTGGGCATCAATGGTCGGCTTATGATCATCCTCTAGGAGAATTTTATGCATGCATAATGCCGGACTAATGCCTTGTATATCAGCTATCGTCTATCCAATAGCCTTTTTGTGCTGCTGCAGCATCCCTATCAGCTGTTGTTCCTGTTCCTGCATCAACTTGGAAGAGATGATTACGGGAAACGTATCATTTAATCCAAGAAAAACATATTTGAGCTGCCCTGCCAGAGGCTTAAGGTCTAGAACAGGTGGTTCTACAGTTGAGGGCTTTTGGATGATATGTTCATTCGAGGTATAATTTAAGGGCTCGAATAACTTACCTGGACGATTGCCTATCCATTTTACCTCATCATGACCTTCAGTGTCAGATATGTCAAAATCTGAGGAGCTGCTGTCGTCGTCGCTGCCATGACAGTCTTCCAGGTAACTGTTGTGGCAGTGACCAAACTTGATGTCATGGCAGCACGACCTGATGCAAGGTTGATCAAGGATTACTTCAGTGATAGCTTTGCATTCTTCTTCTGCATCAGCGTGTTTTATTGCTTGGAGAACATTTAGCTTGATCTCTTGATCATTCACTCTCATTGTGAGTTCTCCCTTTTCTACATCAATCAGTGATCTGCATGTGGCTAAGATGGGTCGCCCCAGGATGATTGGTGCATTCTCATTTGCTTCACAATCTAAAACAAGAAAGTCAGCAAGAAAAATAAATTTATCCACTCTTACCAGAATATCTTCAATCTTCCCTTCTGGTTGCACGTAAGAGCGGTCTGCCAGCTGCATCATAACTGTCATGGGCCGTGCTCGTCCAATACCTAGTTTCTGAAATACAGATTTTGGCATAAAATTAATACTAGCACCTAGATCACAAAGTTCCTTACCCACGAATTTATCACTAATTATGCACGGTATTATGAAGCTCCCAGGATCCTTCTTTTTCTAGGGTGGATGCTTGTGCAGAATAGTCATGCATCCTTCTGTCAATTTAACCGTTTCAAATTCCCCAAGTCTGGATTTCTTTGACATAGCATCCTTGAGAAATTTGGCATAACCGGGCATCTCCTTGATGGCATCTAACAACGAAATATTGATGTGGACCTGCTTAAAAATATCATAGATCTTTTTAAGCTGGAACTCCTGTTTCTGTTTCTGTAGCCGCTGTGGGAAAGAAGGTGGAGGACGATAATCTTCAATGCGTCCTTCCCATGGTATTCGGATCTGAGGAGGCTTAGGTTTTTCATCCTTCTCCTCTGTCCCTTCTTCTGTCGGGGCAGCGTTCGCGACATTCGATTCTAGGGTTGGTTCTTTAACTGGTTCAACTTTCCTTTCTGGCCCTGGTAATTGCTTCCCACTACAAGTTGTGATAGCTTTGCACTGCTCATGTGTGGGTTGTCTAGCGACCTCAGTATCGCTAGGGAATCCTCTGTTCTGCCTTGGCTTAATATGCTGGGAAACTTGACCCATTTGTGTCTCTAGTGATTTCAGAGTAGCTTCATGATTAGTCATTCGCATCTCTGTTTTATCCATGAACGACTCAGTCTTCTTGACGAAGTGATCCACATTTGCTATGTAAGTTCCTGTCTGAGACATAAATGTGGCCAAGGTCTGCTCCAGTATACTAGGTGTGGCTGTTGGTGGCTGTTGTGGTTGCTGTTGTGGTTGCTGCCTAGTTAGAATTCTAAGTGCCCCCTAATGTTGAGTGTTCTGTACCTGAGGATTCAGGGCATTGTTTGGGTTGCTCCAAGAGAACTTAGGATCTTTCCTCAGTTAAGATTGTAATTGTTGGAGTCATAGTTCCTTTGCTTGTTGAAGTTTCCAACATACATCCCTTCTTCTAGCTGTAGCGGGCAGTCTTCCGAACTATGATTCCCACTGCAAGTTTCACATACCTCTTCTGCAGAGTAGACAGGTTTTGAATCTTTCTTCAGCAAATTCTCTACTGCCTTTGTGAGGTACGCAACCTGTGTCTTTAGGGAGTTATCAGTCTCAGAATCCTTTACAACTAGTACTCGTTTACCTCTCCTTGCTGTGAGGAATTGCTCTTCATTCTTCGCCAAATTCTTTAATACTACCATGGCTTCATCTGGATCTTTATCCAACAACAACCCATTGGCTGTTGAATCGATTCTCATTTGAGTCTCTAGGTTGGCAGCATTGTAGAATTTGATGACTTGATTCCAAATAGGGAATCCGTGCATCGGGCAATTCCTCATAAGAGTAGTGAACTTGTCCCATGCCTCGTGCATTGGCTCGTCGTCTTCCTATTGAAAAGTAGCAATTTCGTTACGTAATCGCTCAGATAAATGGGAAGGGTTAAAACGAGATAAAAATTCACGAGTTAAATCTGCCCAAGTTCGTATTGAACCCGACGTTAGTTTATTCCACCAAGTTTTAGCTCTGTCCCTCAATGAATGAGGAAATAACCGAAGCCTTAGTATCTCCGGATTTACTCCTTGTAGTCTAAACGAACCACAGATTTCTTAGAACGTTTTCAGATGTTCCCTAGCATCCTCTGTAGCAACATCACTAAATTGGCCAGCGGAATTAATCATGTTGAACATGACAGGTTTCAGCTCAAAATTTTCAGCTTCCACGTCTGGCAGGGTGGTCTCTAGTTCCACATGATCATTGATCATGTAATCACGGCATGACCGGCGTGCGCCCCCAGAAGCAGTAGGAGCGACAAGCTGTTCGTTTTCTCCATCTCTGATAGGATCGTTAAGATCTTGGGGATTCCCTTGGTTGCTCATCATGTCTTCGTGTCTTCCGTTCACCATTGCGTCTAACTATTCCTCCAGGTACTCGTTTCTTTCTACTAGGAGGCGAACTCGTTTCCTGAGGTTGCACGCTCGTTCGATTTCAGGGTCTAATTTGTGCTCAGGTTCTTTGCCTCGTTGAGATCTACGCATAAGCAAACGAAAGACCTTGTGAAAAGCACAGGGTGAACAATCCAAATAAAAACAGAAAAATTAAAAAGAATGTGCAGTAAAAGTAGGGTAAAGATATGTTGCCAGTCCCCGACAACGGCGCCAAAAACTTGTTGCGTGTAAAAGAGTCTATCGCAATAGAGTGCAAGTGTACACGACGCAAGTAGTAAAGTGATACATGAAGTATCATATGTCGAATCCACAGGGACTGGAAATAGCCTTAACCTTGAATTGCTGCACAAGAAAGAAGAAAACAATTTTAATTGTTTGTAAGGTAATACTAAAGAAGACTGAAGAATAAGGATTAAAGAAATCAGGATAGAGAGAATAGGCCGGTATTGATTTGCTTAGTAGTGTAGGTGTTGCAATGTATAGGACTCTATGTTCTGTCGTTGCTCTTGTCGCGGCAGCACCTGCGGCGGTAGAGGTCTGTTGATGTCACGGCAGCGATCACACAACTCTGTACTTCAAGCTTGGCAAGAATCCATGCTGTGCCTTGTCCTATCCCTAGGTCCAAGTCTGTCGATGAACACGTCTTTATAAATACCTCCCGGCGTGAATCGAAGGATGAACACCGATGTTGTTGAATTCTTCCTTAGCCACTTAACCTCGTCCTATCCCTAGGTCCGAGATAGTTCAACCATAAATTGGAGAACTCGTACTTATTCCTTTTGTATACTTAACTCTCCCAATATTAAGTAAATGTATAATCTCACAATGCTCTCCCGATACTCTTGCAAGATGTTGAAAACCATAATAAGCAAACTTGAAGTCTATTTTATTGAACAGAGAAAAATCCTAAAACAATGCAATCCTTGCAACTACTTTACAGAATCAACCCTTAGCCTTAGGGGAAGTTTAGAACATGATGAGAAGGGGGAAAACGACTAGGGTTTAGGAGAAGGCGGCTAGAGAATAAGATATCCTTCCCTAGGTCGAATTACATGCCTTTATATAGGCCTTGGGTTCAAGTTTTCTAATATGGCAAGAATACAAGTTTAAATTAAAGTACAACTCTATTAAAGACTAAATCTTCAGATTAGATGTCTTTAATTCGTCCTCTTTTCTTGCTTGGAGTTTCTTCCTTGAACTTTGGGCTTGGACTTCATTCTGATCTAGGGCTCGGAAAAATATATGAGTGCTCCACGACAGACCGGCTTAATTTCCTCTTTCTGTCGAGCTCCATTTCACTTTTTCCTTCACCACTGCTGTCGTCCTTAGCTGCCACGGCAGCGGCCTCGGCAGCATCGTCCTTCTTGACTTCAGTCCTGTGTTCCAGCTCTGCTTCTCCACTGCCATGAGTCTGCTACAACAGCTACTTGTAAAAGTAACCAAAATCACTAGCAACTGTGCCTTTTTATATAATTGTGATGTATAATTGAAATCTATCCTAAATGCAATGAAATATGCTTGAATGCAACAAGAATATGGGGTAAATAAGGGGTAAAAAGTAGAACTCTTGCACACTCAACAGGGGGATTGATTTCATGGGACCATTCCCAGCATCATGTGGGAACCTCTACATCCTACTGGCAGTGGATTATGTATCCAAATGGGTTGAAGCAATCGCCATACAGAAAAATGATGCCAAGACTGTTCAGAGATTTCTGCGCAAAAACATTTTCTCTAGGTTTGACATACCTAATGCGATCATCAGTGATGAAGGGAGACATTTCGACAATAGGGTAATCGATGTTGCCTTTAGAAAATACGGCGTAAAGCACCGGATTGCAACAACATATCACCCTCAAACCAATGGACAGGCTGAAATATCCAACCGAGAAGTAAATAACATTCTTGAGAAGATGGTTAAACCTACTCGAAAAGATTGGTCTTTACACCTCAATGATGCACTCTGGGCCTATAGAACAGCATTCAAGACACCATTGGGAATGTCACCCTACAGGCTTATATATGGAAAAACATGCCATTTACCTGTCGAGATAGAGCACAGAGCTTATTGGGCTATCAAGGCAGTAAACATGGACATAGATAAGGCAAGACAAAAGAGGCTACTTGACTTGAATGAAATTGAAGAAATTCGAGCAATGGCCTACGACAACGCAAGAATTTACAAGGAAAAAACCAAGAGGTGGCATGACAAGAATTTGTTGTCACGACAGTTCTGCCCAAGGAAGCTTGTGTTGTTGTTTAACTCTAGGTTGAAACTTTTCCCAGGAAAGCTTAAATCTAGATGGTCCGGCCCATTCCAAGTTGTGCAGATTTTTCCCCATGGTGCCATCACGATCAAATCCTTAAAAGACGGGCACCGATTCAAAGTCAACGGACAGAGACTAAAGCATTATCAGGGGACTGAAGCCCCAAAAATGCAGGAAGTAGTTACTTTAGGAGACGCCCCTCAAGGCATCCCTAATTTAACTTAGTTTTTAATTTTTATTTTATCTATTTATTAGGAATTAAGAGTTATTTTATTTTTAGGAACTAAGGTTTTATTTTAATTATTTTTTTAGGAAATAAGGGAAACAAGGAGAGGAGAAGAAGTGAACCAGCCCACCATCTCAACAGCAGCCCAAAAAGCCCAAAGAATGAGTCTGTCGTCACAGCCTGTCATCAGCTGTCGCGACAGACGCAGAAAATACAGCCTGTCACCACGCAATCGCAGCAGACATGCAAACGCGTAATAGACGCGCAACAAACACGGAAACGCATGACAGACGCTTCAGAAACCGCGTAACAGCTGGCACAGTTATTCGCGCCTGCCATTACAGCTCCAACGGGCAGAAAACCATTCATCTATATAAATCTCCATTCACTATTCATTTTTCACCTCACTTTTACTCTCTCAACTTGCTCTCTCTCTAGATCTCAAATTTCACTTTATTTTCCACAGCCTTGCAACCATGACTAGCAGACAAACTCGCAGAAGATCTACCTCCAGCTCTGCCGCAGCAGTAAGCACACCCAGCCACAGTGCCATTCCAAACCGCTTTGCCTCCACCGATTCTGCCGACAGATACTACAGCTCCTTCTAGAAGAGGGAGATGTGGGAAGAAAAGAGTTTTCTCTACATCGAGCCCACGGGAGACCTAGGTCTTGAACCGTTTATTGCAAAGAAGATCCATGTAACACCCCAATTTTGGGCTTAGAAGTTTTGGGTTTGGACCGGACCGGTCGGGTTGCGGTTCGAATATAAAAGGTGATTTTTAGGAAAGCCTAGTTCGGGTTGCATTAAAAATATGGAAAAATGTCTTAAAATCCTCTTTTATTATATATAAGAGTTTGGTGAAGTCAATTTTACAAAATGAGGTTTGGAAGAGTGACATTTTGGGTTAGTGACCAAAATGTAATTTTTGAAAACTGTGAGACTGTTTTTAAAAAGGATTGAAACTTTGAATCTTTAAGGAGCTATTTACCCAATAGGAGTTTCTCCAGTGTAGTTCTGATTTTGGATCAGGAAGGTTGTGACGATGCTTGTAAGCTGGGAAGTGTTGTCTCATTGATGTTGGAGGACGCTTGTGCCTGGTGGACATCTGTGGCGGTGGCATCGCACATTCACGATATAGATTGGGACTTCTTTGTGTCTGCCTTTTATGAAAGGTATCTTGGAGAGAAATTCCCAAGGGTTAAGCAATGTGAGGGTGTGGTTTCAGTTTGTGAAGGTGAGAAAAGTTTGAGCAAAAGAGTTGTGGGTACTAACCTCGGGAGTGGTCAGCGTAAGAGGCTACATGATAGAAGGTTTTGTTTGGATCGGAGCTTGGAGGGTAGTGCAAATCTGGGGAAAATGTTGCTTGATCAAGGAGTGGAGGCTCAGCTACCGGTGTGTGACCGTTGTGGAAGGCGCCATGTTGGAGGTTGTTGGGGCGCAGGTGTTTGTTGGAACTGTGGTTCTAAAGAGCATGTGAAGCGAGATTGTCCTCATGTGGTGAGATCAGCTTCAGTGGTAGCAGAAGGGTCTCTGAAGGGTCATGGGAACGGCCGAGACAAGGTTCGAAGGTGGCAGGAAGGGCAGAAAGGTGTGAGGAGCTTGGAGAATGAAATCTGTTGGAATTGTGGGTCTGTTGGACATATGAGACGTAATTGTTTGAAGTTGGCTCGGGATAGCCAGGGTTCTTTACCGCAGGGAGAAGGTGATGACCTTAGTGTGTTAGCTGATGCTACAAGGGTGCGGCTGGAGAATGATGGTTCTGCGAGGAAGAGAGCTCGTCTGTTGAAGCTCCGGGGCAGTGAGGTGTTTACAGGTAACCTTGTTAAGTAACCTTTGCTCTAGTATCTTAGTTTGGTTTCAGTTGGTATTTCCTTGCGTAGTGGGTATGGTCTCGTTGCTAGCATGTTTGGGGTAGTAGTTGGTGTTGTTTTGAAAACAACTTTGGTGTGAAGAGGGCATTAGTGAGTATCTTGTGGATAATGAGTTGTTAGAATGATAGAGTTGGTCAAGTTAGAAGTGAGGTAAGAGGTTGTTCTTAGACGGATTATGAGGATGTTATTGGTGGGTGTGAACTGGCATACATGCACAGTTAAAATCATTTGTTATATGCTATATTATATATGTACTGGTCCATGCATACATGTGACATGACATTAGAGGTTTTGCATACATGTACATCAGGCATTGATAGGACATGTTGGTGACCATGCATACGAGCGTTCACACTCGCTAATAATTAATCGGGTCTGTTGGTGTTGTGATAGGGTTAGTTTGGATGATGGGTTTAGAGGTTGTGTTGGTGCTAGGAGAATGTTAGAAGTAATGGAGAGTATTAAGCAAGTTGTTAGTAATAGTGAGTGCAGTATAGCATGTTGGTAGAAGGAAAGTGTTTGATGCTTAATGGGTTTAGTGGTGTGGTGGTGAGGAGATTGCTGGTTGAAGTCAGAATCGATCAGGTGGTTTTGAATAGCTAGTAGAAGTGGTAGTTCCTTGGTGTTAAGTGATGTTGCAGGTTAGTGGATGTGTTCCCAGAGTGCTGAGGTAACTTGGCATTGATGTTGTAGTAGAAGGGTTGTTTTTGTAGGTGATGGTTTTTAGCAACCTTCGAGGAGTTGAGAAGATGATATGTATGTGTGGAATGGGCGGTGTTCTAGTAAGGCAAGTGTTGTAGTCAAAGCTTGAAGTGGAAAGGCAATGTAAGATCGAAGGCCATTGTTGGTTGGACGGATTCTTGTGAGAAGTGGTTGGCTGGTTGTGAGTAAGTAAATTCCTTCTGAAGTCAGCTGGTGGTGTAATAGAACGGCTGGCGGAGTCAAAGTTGGGGTTTTGTGATGTGATTTTTGGATATTGGGTGAGTAGTCTTGGTGAGTCGTTATGGTAATGATAGCGGCGAATGTGAAGGAATGTCAGCATTACGTTGAGGAGTTTAGGTAAGCAGCTGATGCTTAAGAATTTTTGCTTGTTGGGAAGATCTTTGAAAGAGGTTGGGGAGTTTGCAAAGAGATTTAGAAGCAGTGAAGGTTGTGGGTCACATGGTGGCTGAACTGGATTGGTTGGTGTCACTGTGTGAACAAGTTTTGGGAGTTATGAGTTAAGGTGGTGTAGGCTGTAAAAGTTGGAGGTTCTTCAGGTTGTTGTTGGGGCTATGTGCAGTCTGGAAGTGTGACAGGTTAAGATGTGGTTAACATCTGAGTGTTCTGGAATTCGTGAACAGTATGTGGTGGTGTTGGGTTTGGTGGAGTTTTGTGTGGAGAATGTTTGGTGGTGGTTAAGTCTTTTGTGTTGCTTTATGGGTTGATTTGAGAAGTTTGGTTGTTCTCTTTTCGCCGGTTGAAATTTCGAGGACGAAATTTCCTAAGTGGGGGTGTAACGCCCCGGTTTTGGGTTTAGAAGTTTTGGGCGTTGACCGGTTCGGTCAAAGTGCTGTTCGAATGTAAAAAGGTGAAATTAGGAAAGCCTAGTTCGGGTTGCATTAAAAATATGGAAAAATGTTCTAAAATCCTCTTTTAATATATATATATAAGTGAACTGTGAAATCAATTTTACAAAATGAGGTTGGGAAGGGTGACATTTTGGGCTAGTGACCAAAATGTAATTTTTGAAAACTGTGTGACTATTTTAAAAAGGATTGAAACTTTGAATCTTTAAGGAGCTATTTACCCAATGGGAGTTTCTCCAGATTTTTCTAAGATATTAAATGATTTATTTCTGATTTTTAAATAAAAGAAAAGTGGAGGGAAGATATTTTCATTTTCTAACTAACTTTTCTCTCAAATCTTCCATTTTCATTTTCTCTCAAACCAAACACATTTCTCCAGATTTTTCCCTCTGATTTTGTCATCTAAATCACTCATTTCAATTCTCTTTTGATTGCAAATCATCTCATCAACAAAACCTCACCATTTGCTATTTGGATTTTCAAGATTTTGGTTCCAAAAAGGGAGAAACTCAAGTTTGGAGGTAAGAACGTCCTTCTCCTCTAAACTCTCAGTTCTTTACTGAAATTCCTAAGTTCTCAATCCCTTATTTGTGATTTGTTAAATATTTTTCAATTGGAATCTTGATTTTGGCTTTAAAATGCAAGATTTGCTTGATTTTGGTGAAATTTCGTGTGATCTGATTGAGCAGTGTTTTGAGGTGTCAATTTGATGTTAAATGAATGTTAAATTGATAAGGAATTGAGGTTTTATCAATGCAATCCCGAATAGGTTGAATTTCCTAAGTTTTGCTTGAGTTTTTGGTTGTTTTTGGAGTGTTTTTGATGATCTGTTATAGCTGGAGGTATAAGGACGTGTTTGTGATCATTTTGGATGTTAATTGATGTTTAAAAATGGTTAGAAGTGATGGATCTTGGCTGGGTTAAGTTTTGGAAGTGTTTGGAGGTGATTTCGGTTGTGTTTTGTAGCCGAATTGTTGGATTTGTGATGAGCAGCGAGTTGAGTTGTGTTGCTGGTGTTTTTAATGCATAATGATGCATTAATCCTCTGTTATTGTGTGCTTGAAACAGGGGAGTTTGATCCGTGAGCATTAGAGGTGGTGCGGAAGGTTTCGGATGCTTGGAAGGCTTGTTGGTTAGCCTTGTTTTGTGTATCGGTGAGTGAAGTTGGGTTTTCAGCTTTTAAACCAAGGTTTGAAGGTTTTGGGAGCTTAGTTTAAGTCTAAACAACTTTACTAAGCTCAAGAGTAAGTAAATGTATTTTCGCTCTTGGTTTGTGTTGTGAATTTGGCTTTAAAAGCAATTGTGATTGATGGTTGCAATGCATGTGATTTGCATGTTTTGAATTCTGTTTTGAAAGCATATTTTAGCATGGTTTAATGCTGGATTTGAAAGCCATATGTGAAGGATGCTCAAGGTAAGAGATCCTTGGTTTTGTACATGGAAATTGTGGTTTTGATGCATGGTGTTGCATGTTGTTTAATGGCTTGTGTAATGCTTTAAAAACAGTGAATTGATGATGGTAAATGATGGTTTTTGCATTATGGTTATGCATATGAATCAAATGATTAATATGGTAAGGTGGTTATATTGGCAAGTGATGTAAGTGGTTCTTGGTTTCTTTGATCGGATATAGTTAGCCGGCTATAGGATTGGGTGCACCGTGAATAAAGTCGCCTTGGATGTGGAGTGGTTAAGAGTGAACCGGTAAACTCCATCCAAGTATCCTAACGAGAAGGTTAAGGTTATAATGGTGATTGGAATCCCATTCGAGGACCTTGGGTAAGCAAAGGTGATAATGGTGGTTAAAATTCCATTGGTGGACCTTGTGCTTGTTAAGATCACAATGGTGGTGTAAAGTCCATGTGTGGTTCTTGTATAGGGTGTCCCGGATCTCGTTAGTGATGTTATACAACTACCAATCGGTGATGCTAAGGTTGTATGGTGTTTAAAAGTCCATACATGGGAACCTTGTGCATGTTAAGGTTATATGGTGTTTAAAAGTCCATATATGGGAACCTTGTGAAAGTTAAGGTTGTATGGTGACTAAAAGTCCATACATGGGAACCTTGTGAAAGTTAAGGTTTTATGGTGACTAAAAGTCCATACATGGGAACCTTGAGGAAGATAAGGTTGTATGGTGGTTAAAAGTCCATACATGGGAACCTTGTGAAAGTTAAGGTTATATGGTGATTAAAAGTCCATATATGGGAACCTTGTGAATGGTAAGGTCAAATGGTGGTTAAAAGTCCATTTGGGGACCTTGGATTGGTTGTGTGTATGAAGCGTAGGGACAACGCTTGTGATCCGCGTATCCGATTGGATGTTGAGTTGAAAAGTGGATGTGGATGATCACTTGAAAGCCAATATGATGTTCTTGTTTATAATGAAGCATGAGATGCTCGGAATGATGCATGTGTGCATGAAATCTCTTTAGTGCATTGAAGTCTTGCTAAGACTTGTTTTTAAAGGCATATGATGCAAATGTTGATGATGTGGTTCATATGTTGCGTTGTTTAATGCATGTGTTGGATTGATTGAGTAAATGGTTTTAAATGGTTTCTTGCTTGAAATGATAATCAAGTATGAGAAAGGTATGATGTGAAGTGGAAGTACTTTCCAAGGTTTTGAATTTAACTTTGCATTTGGTGTTTATGCATAGAATGGTTAAATTGATGTTTTGCAAGTTGTGTTTTGAAAAGGTTTATTTAGCTTGCTAAGCTAAGGGTTGGTTTTCATGTTTGAGCAATGCATGATTTTGAGTTTGTTGTTGAGAAGGGTTTTCAAACATTGCTTTGGGTTTATCAAATCGGGTTTGTTTTTAAAAGTGGTATTATGACCCGCTGCATTGATGGTGTTTTGGTTTTGAGCATTCCTCGCTAAGCATTATGTGCTTACGCTCCTTTTTGTCCATCAATGCAGATAATTGAAGTTGGAACCGCGAGGAGCAAGGGATTCAAGGAGAACTCCACTTGAGATGTATGTCTCGGTTAATAGCTATAGTTAATAAAGGCAATGGGGAGGGGAGAGAATCTCCTATATTGATGTGTAATGAGATTGTGTATGTTGAACAAGTTTGGTATATGATGTTGAATCATGTGGATTAATGTTGCAACGTTTGAATCATCTTATGCTTAAGTTGATTTGCTATGCTTCTTGTTTAAAAGCATGAATGAGTTTTGAATGTGTTTAATGTGTTGGTGTACCTAGGGGTGATCATGTTTCTAGATTTTGATGCTTAAACGTCCCTTGTATATTGTATGTCTTACTGGTGTGGTTTGATTGGTTTTGGAGCATGTTTGGTATGTCAATTTGGTGTTTAAATAGCCTTTTTGCTGCAATCTGTGCAAGCCGTATCGAAACGGGAGTTACCGTTTCGGAACGGGTGCCCTGTAGTAACCCAGGCGTCCGAAACGGAAGGCACCGTTCCGAAACGGAAAGCCCTCTGCCAGCCCTCGTTTCGGAACGCGTTGCGGAACGGCCCCGTGTTTCGAAACAAGTTCATCCTGTTTCGGAACATCTGACCGTTGGGGGCTGACATTGGCAGTTATATGTTTTGAATTCTTTGCATTTTGGTCCTAAATCTTGTATGAGCAATTGTATGAGCTTGGGATGTCCGTTTGAGCTGAAATTTGGCAGTGAAGCATGAAATGTGACTAATTTCAAGATGGTAACCTTTAATCGAGTTAAGTCCTCGTAATTATCAGAATTTATAATTTGGTCCCTGAAGTTGTAAATTGTTCGATTGGGTCCCTGTTTGATCTCTGATGTTTATGATCCTTGAGCATGCTGTTTGAATGATCATAACTAGGGTTAATGTGCATCTAGACGAGTTTAAAAAGAAAAAAAAAGGGTCGTTAATCAAGGTTGACTTTCGGGTTGACTTTGGTTTTCCCCGTGTGACTTTCTTAATTCGAGTCAACCGTCTAGGCCGGGTTAAGGGGGTTACATTTGGTGGTATCAGAGCTGAGTTGCGAATGCTTGGGGAAAGTGGTAAGTTGTTGTAGTATGTGTTTGATGTCTATCCTGATGTATGGTTGAAAGCTGGTTGAAACACGTGTTTCTGGGTAAGTTGTTGATGTTTTCGAGCATGCTTTGTGGTTATGAATCGTCGTTGTGTTAATGTGGATTTGTGCTGATGTTGTGAGCTGGATTTATGATTAATGAAAGTGTAATGAGTATGATATGTTGATATTATGCTGTTGAGAATGGATGATGTTTGATGAAAGCATGATCGATTATGTTGTATGATATGCTTGATGTTGTGATATCCATGTTTTTGTTGACTGTTATGTCATGAAAAAGGGGAGAATACGGGATACCCATTGCCTTATTACTATAGCTATTGTGTTATTTTGGAGTTGGAGTTAGAATCCTTGCTTAAAGCTGGTCTAATTGGTTGTTTGTTTTGTTGTGATTGTTTGTTGTTAGTAGTATGGCGAAATCGATGAAAGAATGGCAGTTGGGTGAGATGGTTGCTGCTTTAGGGCAGGTTGTTAAGGCGTGGAATTCACCTTTTAATGGAGGTGTTTCGTCTCAGTCTTCTGTGCCTGGGGTTGAGGTAGTAGGGCAGGAGAAAGAAGTTGGTTCTGTGATGAGGAGTTCATCACCTGTTGTTCAAGAGGTGTTGGGAACATCTCAGGCTGTGGTAAAAGTAAAGTCGATAGATGTGCTGGCTGTGGGATGTGTGGGTTTGTCGAAGCAGCGTTTGCTTGATTTGGGTGCTGTGGAATATCATGTTTCGACACCTGAGACGTTTGAGGCCTGATTGGCCAGTGTGATTCTGATTTTGGATCAGGAAGGTTGTGATTATGCCTGTAAGATGGGGAGCGTTGTCTCTTTGATGTTGGAGGACGCATGTGCTTGGTGGACATCTGTGGCGGTGGCATCGCACATCTATGATATTGATTGGGACTTCTTTGTGTCTGCCTTTTATGAAAGGTATCTTGGAGAGAAATTCCCAAGGGTTAAGCAGTGTGAAGGTAGTGCAGATCTAGGGCAAGCGTTGGTTGAACAAGGAGTGGAGGCTCAGCTACCGGTGTGTAATCGTTGTGGAAGGCGCCATGTTGGAGGTTGTTGGGGCGCAGGTGCTTGTTGGAACTGTGGTTCTAAAGAACATGTGAAGCGTGATTGTCCTCTTGGAGTGAAGTCAGCTTCAGTGGTAGCCAAAGGGTTTCTGAAGGGTCGCGGGCACGGCCGAGGCAAGGTTCGGAGGTGGCAGGAAGAGCAGAATGTTGTGAAGAGTTTGGGAAAGGAAATCTGTTGGAAATGTGGGTCTGCTGGACATAGGAGGCGTGATTGTTTGAAGTTGGCTCGGAACAGCCAAGGTTCCTTACCGCAAGGGGTTGGTGGTGATCTTAGTATGTTAGTTGATGCTGCAGCGGTGCAGCTGGAGAATGATGGTTCTGTGAGGAAGAGAGCTCGCCTGATGAAGCTCTAGGGTGGTGATGTGTTTTCAGGTAACCTTGCTAAGTAACCTTTGCCTAGCTATCTTAGTTTGGTTTCTGTTGGTTTTCCTTGCGTAGTGAGTATGATCTTGTTGCTAGCATGATGGGGGTTGTTGTTGTTGTTTGAAAACATCTTTAGCGTGAAGTAGGCTTAAGTGAGTATCTTGTGGTTAATGGTTGTTGGAATGATGGTGCTAGACAAGTTAGAAGTGAGGTAAGAGGTTGTTCTTAGACAGAATCTGAGGATGTTATTGGAGGGTGTGAACTGGCATTCATGCACAGTTAAAATCATTGTTACATACTATATTATATAAGTATTGGTCCATGCATACATGTGGCATGACATTAGGGGTTTTGCATACATATACATCAGGCATTGATAGGGCATATTGGTGACCATGCATACGAATGTTCACACTCGCTAATAACTAGTCAAATCTGTTAGTGTTGTGGTTGGGTTAGGTTGGATGATGGGTTTTTAGAGGTTGTGTTGGTGTTGAGTGGAAGTTAGAAGTAATGGAAAGTATTAAGCTAGTTGTTAGTAATAGTGAGTGTGGTATAGCATGTTGGTAGAAGGAAAGTGTTTGATGCTTGAAGAGTTTAGTGGTTTGGTGGTAAGGAATACCGGTTGAAGTTAGAATCGGTCAGGTAGTTTGAATAGTTAGTAGAAGAGGTGGTTCCTTGGTGTTGAGTGATGTTGTAGGTAGTGAATGTGTTTCTAGAGTGCTGAGGTATCTTGGCACTGATGTTGTGGTTGAAGGGTTGTTTATGTAGGTGAGGGTTTGTAGTAACCTTCGAGGAGTTGAGAAGATGTTATGGATGTTATAGTGAGGTAGGTGTTGTGGTCAAAGCTTGAGGTGGTAAGGCAATGAAAGATCGAAGGCCATTGTTGGTTGGCTGGTTGTGAATAAGTAAGTTCTTTTGAGGTCTGCTGGTGGTGTGTGGAATGGTGGGCGAAGTCAAGGTTGGGGTTAGTGACGTGATTATCTGTCGATGAGTGAGCAGTTCTGGTGAGTCGATGGTAAAGATAGCGTGGATGTAAAGTAAGGACAGCAATACGTTGAGAGGTTGGGTAAGCAGTTGGTGCTTAAGAATTTTTGCTTGTTGGGAAAATCTCTGAAGGAGGTTGAGTAGTTTTTGGCAAAGAGTTTTGGAAGCAGACGAGGTTGTGGATTACATAGTGGCTGAACTGGTTTGGTTGGTACCACTGTGTGAACAGGTTTTGGGAGTTGTGTGTTAAGGTGTTGTGTGCTGTAAAAGTTTGAGGTTCTTCAGGTTCTTGATGGGGCTGTGTGTAGTCCGGAGTTGTGAAGGGTTAAGTTGTGCTTAACTTGAGTGTTCTGGAGTTTGTGAACAGTATGTGGTGGTGTTGGGTTCGGTGGATTTTTGTGTGGAAAGTGTTCAGTGGTGGTTAAGTCTCCTGTGTTGCTTTGTGTGTTGCTTTAAGAAGTTTGGTTGTTCTCTTTTCGCCAGTTGAAATTTCGAGGACGAAATTTCCTAAGAGGGGGAGAGTTGTAACGCCCCAGTTTTGGGTTTAGAAGTTTTGGGCATTGACCGGTTCGGTCAAAGTGTTGTTCGAATGTAAAAAGATGAAATTAGGAAAGCCTAGTTCGGGTTGCATTAAAAATATGGAAAAATGTTCTAAAATCCTCTTTTAATATATATAAGTGAGCTGTGAAATCAATTTTACAAAATGAGGTTGGGAAGGGTGACATTTTGGGCTAGTGACAAAAATGTAATTTTTGAAAACTGTGTGACTGTTTTAAAAAGGATTGAAACTTTGAATCTTTAATGAGCTATTTACCCAATGTGAGTTTCTCCAGATTTTTCTAAGATATTAAATGATTTATTTCTGATTTTTAAATAAAAGAAAAATGGAGGGAAGATATTTTCATTTTCTAACTAACTTTTCTCTCAAATCTTCCATTTTCATTTTCTCTCAAACCAAACACATTTCTCCAGATTTTTCCCTCTGATTTTGTCATCTAAATCACTCATTTCAATTCTCTTTTGATTGCAAATCATCTCATCAACAAAACCTCACCATTTGCTATTTGGATTTTCAAGATTTTGGTTCCAAAAAGGGAGAAACTCAAGTTTGGAGGTAAGAACGTCCTTCTCCTCTAAACTCTCAGTTCTTTACTGAAATTCCTAAGTTCTCAATCCTTGATTTGTGATTTGTTAAAGGTTTTTCAATTAGAATCTTGATTTGGGCTTTAAAATGCAAGATTTGCTTGATTTTGGTGAAATTTCGTGTGATCTGATTGAGCAGTGTTTTGAGGTGTCAATTTGATGTTAAATGAATGTTAAATTGATAAGGAATTGAGGTTTTATCAATGCAATCCCGAATAGGTTGAATTTCCTAAGTTTTGCTTGAGTTTTTGGTTGTTTTTGGAGTGTTTTTGATGATCTGTTATAGCTGGAGGTATAAGGACGTGTTTGTGATCATTTTGGATGTTAATTGATGTTTAAAAATGGTTAGAAGTGATGGATCTTGGCTGGGTTAAGTTTTGGAAGTGTTTGGAGGTGATTTTGGTTGTGTTTTGTAGCCGAATTGTTGGATTTGTGATGAGCAGCGAGTTGAGTTGTGTTGCTGGTGTTTTTAATGCATAATGATGCATTAATCCTCTGTTATTGTGTGCTTGAAACAGGGGAGTTTGATCCGTGAGCATTAGAGGTGGTGCGGAAGGTTTCGGATGCTTGGAAGGCTTGTTGGTTAGCCTTGTTTTGTGTATCGGTGAGTGAAGTTGGGTTTTCAGCTTTTAAACCAAGGTTTGAAGGTTTTGGGAGCTTAGTTTAAGTCTAAACAACTTTACTAAGCTCAAGAGTAAGTAAATGTATTTTCGCTCTTGGTTTGTGTTGTGAATTTGGCTTTAAAAGCAATTGTGATTGATGGTTGCAATGCATGTGATTTGCATGTTTTGAATTCTGTTTTGAAAGCATATTTTAGCATGGTTTAATGCTGGATTTGAAAGCCATATGTGAAGGATGCTCAAGGTAAGAGATCCTTGGTTTTGTACATGGAAATTGTGGTTTTGATGCATGGTGTTGCATGTTGTTTAATGGCTTGTGTAATGCTTTAAAAACAGTGAATAGATGATGGTAAATGATGGTTTTTGCATTATGGTTATGCATATGAATCAAAGGATTAATATGGTAAGGTGGTTATATTGGCAAGTGATGTAAGTGGTTCTTGGTTTCTTTGATCGGATATAGTTAACCGGCTATAGGATTGGGTGCACCGTGAATAAAGTCGCCTTGGATGTGGAGTGGTTAAGAGTGAACCGGTAAACTCCATCCAAGTATCCTAACGAGATGGTTAAGGTTATAATGGTGATTGGAATCCCATTCGAGGACCTTGGGTAAGCAAAGGTGATAATGGTGGTTAAAATTCCATTGGTGGACCTTGTGCTTGTTAAGATCACAATGGTGGTGTAAAGTCCATGTGTGGTTCTTGTATAGGGTGTCCCGGATCTCGTTAGTGATGTTATACAACTACCAATCGGTGATGCTAAGGTTGTATGGTGTTTAAAAGTCCATACATGGGAACCTTGTGCATGTTAAGGTTATATGGTGTTTAAAAGTCCATATATGGGAACCTTGTGAAAGTTAAGGTTGTATGGTGACTAAAAGTCCATACATGGGAACCTTGTGAAAGTTAAGGTTTTATGGTGACTAAAAGTCCATACATGGGAACCTTGAGGAAGATAAGGTTGTATGGTGGTTAAAAGTCCATACATGGGAACCTTGTGAAAGTTAAGGTTATATGGTGATTAAAAGTCCATATATGGGAACCTTGTGAATGGTAAGGTCAAATGGTGGTTAAAAGTCCATTTGGGGACCTTGGATTGGTTGTGTGTATGAAGCGTAGGGACAACGCTTGTGATCCGCGTATCCGATTGGATGTTGAGTTGAAAAGTGGATGTGGATGATCACTTGAAAGCCAATATGATGTTCTTGTTTATAATGAAGCATGAGATGCTCGGAATGATGCATGTGTGCATGAAATCTCTTTAGTGCATTGAAGTCTTGCTAAGACTTGTTTTTAAAGGCATATGATGCAAATGTTGATGATGTGGTTCATATGTTGCGTTGTTTAATGCATGTGTTGGATTGATTGAGTAAATGGTTTTAAATGGTTTCTTGCTTGAAATGATAATCAAGTATGAGAAAGGTATGATGTGAAGTGGAAGTACTTTCCAAGGTTTTGAATTTAACTTTGCATTTGGTGTTTATGCATAGAATGGTTAAATTGATGTTTTGCAAGTTGTGTTTTGAAAAGGTTTATTTAGCTTGCTAAGCTAAGGGTTGGTTTTCATGTTTGAGCAATGCATGATTTTGAGTTTGTTGTTGAGAAGGGTTTTCAAACATTGCTTTGGGTTTATCAAATCGGGTTTGTTTTTAAAAGTGGTATTATGACCCGCTGCATTGATGGTGTTTTGGTTTTGAGCATTCCTCGCTAAGCATTATGTGCTTACGCTCCTTTTTGTCCATCAATGCAGATAATTGAAGTTGGAACCGCGAGGAGCAAGGGATTCAAGGAGAACTCCACTTGAGATGTATGTCTCGGTTAATAGCTATAGTTAATAAAGGCAATGGGGAGGGGAGAGAATCTCCTATATTGATGTGTAATGAGATTGTGTATGTTGAACAAGTTTGGTATATGATGTTGAATCATGTGGATTAATGTTGCAACGTTTGAATCATCTTATGCTTAAGTTGATTTGCTATGCTTCTTGTTTAAAAGCATGAATGAGTTTTGAATGTGTTTAATGTGTTGGTGTACCTAGGGGTGATCATGTTTCTAGATTTTGATGCTTAAACGTCCCTTGTATATTGTATGTCTTACTGGTGTGGTTTGATTGGTTTTGGAGCATGTTTGGTATGTCAATTTGGTGTTTAAATAGCCTTTTTGCTGCAATCTGTGCAAGCCGTATCGGAACGGGAGTTACCGTTTCCGAACGGGTGCCCTGTAGTAACCCAGGCGTCCGAAACGGAAGGCACCGTTCCGAAACGGAAACCCCTCTGCCAGCCCTCGTTTCGGAACGCGTTGCGGAACGACCCCGCGTTTCGAAACAAGTTCATCCTGTTTCGGAACATCTGACCGTTGGCGGCTGACATTGGCAGTTATATGTTTTGAATTCTTTGCATTTTGGTCCTAAATCTTGTATGAGCAATTGTATGAGCTTGGGATGTCCGTTTGAGCTGAAATTTGGCAGTGAAGCATGAAATGTGACTAATTTCCAGATGGTAACCTTTAATCGAGTTAAGTCCTCGTAATTATCAGAATTTACAATTTGGTCCCTAAAGTTGTAAATTGTTCGATTGGGTCCCTGTTTGATCTCTGATGTTTATGATCCTTGAGCATGTTGTTTGAATGATCATAACTAGGGTTAATGTGCATCTAGACGAGTTTAAAAAGAAAAAAAAAGGGTCATTAATCAAGGTTGACTTTCGGGTTGACTTTGGTTTTCCCCGTGTGACTTTCTTAATTCGGGTCAACCGTCTAGGCCGGGTTAAGGGGGTTACAGGGGGAGAGTTGTAACACCCCAATTTTGGGCTTAGAAGTTTTGGGTTTGGACCGGACCGGTCGGGTTGCGGTTCGAATATAAAAGGTGATTTTTAGGAAAGCCTAGTTCGGGTTGCATTAAAAATATGGAAAAATGTCTTAAAATCCTCTTTTATTATATATAAGAGTTTGGTGAAGTCTATTTTACAAAATGAGGTTTGGAAGAGTGACATTTTGGGTTAGTGACCAAAATGTAATTTTCGAAAACTATGAGACTGTTTTTAAAAGGATTGAAACTTTGAATCTTTAAGGAGCTATTTACCCAATAGGAGTTTCTCCAGATTTTTCTAAAATATTAAAGGTTTAATTAATGGTTTTTAAATAAAAGTAAAGGGATGGAAGATATTTTGGTATTTTCTAACTAACTTTCCAAATTTCCATTTTCTTTTTCTCTCATCTTTTCCCTCAAACCAAACACATTTCTCCATAGCATTTTCCTCTGATTTTGACATCCAAACATGAGATTTTAATCTTCTTTTGATCTCTCATCATCTCTTCAACAAAACCTTAGCATTTGCTATTTGGATTTTCAAGAATTTGGTTCCAAAAAGGGAGAAACTCAAGTTTGGAGGTAAGAACGTCCTTCTCCTCTAAACTCTCAGTTCTTTACTGAAATTCCTAAGTTCTCAATCCTTGATTTGTGATTTGTTAAAGGTTTTGCAAATGTATTCTTGATCTTGGCTTTAAAATGCAAGATTTGGTTAATTTTGATGAATTTTCGTATGATCTGATTGGGCACTGTTTTGAGATGTTAATTTGATGTAAAATGAATGTTTAATTGATGATAAATTGAGGTTTGATCAATGCAATCCCGGATAGGTTGATTTTCCTAAGTTTTACTTGAGTTTTTGGTTGTTTTTGGAGTGATCTTGATGATCTGTTATAGCTGGAGGTATAAGGACGTGGTTAGATCCTTTTTGGATGTTAATTGATGTTTAAAAATGGTTAGAAGTGATGGATCTTGGCTGGGTTAAGTTTTGGAAGTGTTTGGAGGTGACTTCGGTTGTGTTTGGTAGCCGAAATGTTGGATTTGTGTAGAGCAGCGAGTTGAGTTGTGTGGCTGGTGTTTTTAATGCATGATGATGCATTAATCCTCTGTTGTTATGTGCTTGAAACAGGGGAGAATGTTTCGTGAGCTTTAAAGGTGGCATTGAAGGTTTCGGATGCTTGGAAGGCTTGTTGGCTAGCCTTGTTTTGTGTATCGGTGAGTGAAGTTGGGTTTTCAGCTTTTAAAACCAAGGTTTGAAGGTTTTGGGAGCTTAGTTTAAGTCTAAACAACTTAGCTAAGCTCAAGAGTAAGTAAATGAAATTTCTCACTTGGTTGTGTTATGAAATGGTTTTAAGAGCACTTGTGATTGTTGGATTCAATGCACGTGATTTGCATGTTTTAAATTCTGTTTTGAAAGCATTTTATAGCATGGTTTAATGTTGGTTTTGAAAGTCATGCGTGAAGGATACTCAAGGTAAGAGTTCCTTGGTTTTGTACATTGGAATTGTGGAATTGATGCATAGTGTTGCATGTTGCTTAATGGCTTTGTTTAATGCTTCAAAAACAGTGGATTAGTGATGGTAAATGGTGGTTTTTGTATTTTGGTTATGCTTGTAAAACAATGGATTAATGTGGTAAGATGGTTATATTGGCAAGTGATGTAAGTGGTTCTTGGTTACTTTAATCGGATATAGTTAGCCGGCTATAGGATTGGGTGCACTGTGAATAAAGTCGCCTTGGATGTGGAGTGGTTGTGATTGAACCGGTAACTCCATCCAAGTACACTAACGAGATGGTTAAGAACACCATGGTGGTTAAAATTCCATGGGTGGGTCTTGTGTAAGCAAAGGTTATAATGGTGGTTAAAATTCCATTTGAGGACCTTGTGCTTGTTAAGATCACAATGGTGGTGTAAAGTCCATGTGTGGATCTTGTGAAGTATGTCCTGGATCTCGTTAGTGATGTTATGCAACTACCAATGGTGAATGTTAAGGTCATATGGTGGTTAAAATTCCATATGAGGACCTTGTGAATGTTAAGGTCATATGGTGGTTAAAATTCCATATGAGAACCTTGTGAATGTTAAGGTCATATGGTGGTTAAAATTCCATATGAGGACCTTGTGTATGGTAAGGTCAAATGGTGGTTAAAATTCCATTTGGGGACCTTGGGATTGGTAGTATGTATGAAGCGTGGGGACTACGCTTGTGATCCGCGTATCCGATTGGATGTTGAGTTGAAAAGTGGATTTGGTTATCACTTGGAAGCCAATATAATGTTCTTGAATTTAATGAAGCATGAGGTGCTTGAAATGATGCATGGTTGCATGAGAAGTGTGTAATGTACTGTGAATACATGCTTACTTGTTAGTTTGAACAAGTGTTGATTATCTATTGAGAATGGTGCATGTGTGCATGAAGTCTCTTTAGTGCATTGAAGTCTTGCGAAGACTTGTTTTTAAGGCATGTGATGCAAATATTGATGATGTGGTTCATATGTTGCATTTGTTTAATGCATGTGTTAGATTGAATGAGTAAATGGTTGTTATAGGTTTCTTGCTTTAAAATGATTTTCAAGTATGAGAAAGGTATGATGTGAAGTGGAAGTGTTTTCCATGGATTTGGTATTTAACCTTGCATATGATGTTCATGCATGGAATGGTTAAATTGATGGTTTTGCAAGTTTGTGCTTTGAAAGGTTTACTTAGCTTTCTAAGCTAAGGGTTGGTTTTCATGTTTGAGCAATGCATGATTTTGAGCATGTGGTTGAAAAGGGTTTTCAAACGTTGCTTGGGTTTATCGAGTTGTGTTTGCTTTTAAAAGAGGTTTTATGACTCGCTGCATTGATGGTGTTTTGGTTTTCAGCATTCCTCACTAAGCATTATGTGCTTACGCTCCTTTTTGTCCATCAATGCAGATATTTGAAGTTGGAACAGCGAGAAGCAAGGGATTCAAGGAGAACTCCACTTGAGATGTATGTCTCGGTTAATAGCTATAGATAATAAAGGCAATGGGGGAAGAATCTCTTGTGTTGATGTTTAATGAGATTGTGAATGTTGGACAAGTTTGGTTTGTGGTTTTGAACTATGTGGTTTAACGCTTGCAACCTTTGAATCTTCTTACTCTAAAGTCTTTATGAGATGCTTCTTGTCTTAAAAGCATGAATGAGGGTTGAATGTGTTTAATGAGTTGGTGCACCTAGGGGTGGTCTTGTATCTAGATTTTGATGCAATTATGTCCCTTGAGTGTTGAATGACTTGCTGGTATGATTTGGTTGCCTTTGGAGCATGTTTGATGGGTCTAATGTGTGATAAACCAGCAAATTTTCTGCAATCTGGGCAGGCCGTATCGGAATGGGTGCTACCGTTTTGGAACAGGGGCCTGAAATGGCCTAGGCGTTTCGAAACGTGAGGAACCGTTCCGGAACGGAAATGCTATTGCCAAGCCTTGTTTCGGAACTCGTTACGGAACGGTCCCGCGTTTCGGAACAGGTCTTTCCTGTTCCGGAACACCCGACCGTTGGGCACTGAAATTGTTGGTTAAATGTTTTGAAAACCTTGCGTTTTGGTTCTGAACTTTGTATATGCAATTGGATGAGTTTGAGATGTCCGTTTGAGCTGAAATTTGGCAGTGAAGCATGAAACATGACTAATTTCATACTGGTAACTTTTAATTGGGTTAAGTCTCTAAAATTCTCAGAATTTACAATTTGGTCCCTAACTCCTTAATTTGTGCAATTGAATCCCTGAATGTTCTCTGATTGATATGATCTTTGTGTATGCTGATCTTGTGAACATATCTAGGGTTAATGTGCATCTAAACAAGATTAAAAAGAAAAAAAAGGGTCGTTAATCAAGGTTGACTTTCAGGTTGACTTTGGTTTTCCCCGTGTAAACTTCTTAATTCGGTTCAACCGTCTGGGCCGGGTTAAGGGGGTTACATTTGGTGGTATCAGAGCTGAGTTGCGAATGCTTGGGGAAAACGGTAAATTGTTGTAATATGTGTTTGATGTTTATTCTGATGTGTGGTTGAAAGCCGGTTGAAATGCGTGTTTTTGAGCAAATTGTTGATGTTTTTAACATGCTTCTTGGTTATGAATCTTCGCTGAGCTGATTTTATGAATGATGAAAGTGTAATGGGTATGATATGTTGATATTATGTTGTTGTGGGTGAATGTTGTTTGATGAGAGCATGATTGAAATATGTTGATTGATATGCTTGATGTTGTGATGTCCATGTTTTTGTTGACTGTTATGTCATGTAAAAGTGGAGAATTTGGGATACCCATTGCCTTATTATTATAGCTATTGTGTTATTTTGGAGTTGGAGTTTGAATCCTTGCTTAAAGTTGGTCTGATTGATTTGTTTGTTTTGTTATGATTGTTTGCTGTTAATAGCATGGTGAAATCAATGAAAGAATGGCAGTTAGGTGAGATGGTTGCTGCTTTAGAGCAGGTTGTTAAGGCGTGGAATTCACCTTTTAAGGGAGGTGTTTCGTCTCAATCTTCAGTGCCTGGAGTTGAGGTAGTAAAGCAGGAGGAAGAAATTGGTTTCTGTGATGAAGAGTTCGTCACCTATTGTTCAAGAGGTGTTGGGAACATCTCAGGCTGTGGCAAAAGTAAGGTCTGTAGACGTGCCGGCTGCGGGATGCGCGGGTTTTTCGAAACAACGTTTACATGATTTGGGAGCTGTGGAGTATCATGGTTCGACACATGAGACATTCGAGGCATGGTTGGCCAGTGTAGTTCTGATTTTGGATCAGGAAGGTTGTGACGATGCTTGTAAGCTGGAAAGTGTTGTCTCATTGATGTTGGAGGACGCTTGTGCCTGGTGGACATCTGTGGCGGTGGCATCGCACATTCACGATATAGATTGGGACTTCTTTGTGTCTGCCTTTTATGAAAGGTATCTTGGAGAGAAATTCCCAAGGGTTAAGCAATGTGAGGGTGTGGTTTCAGTTTGTGAAGGTGAGAAAAGTTTGAGCAAAAGAGTTGTGGGTACTGACCTCGGGAGTGGTCAGCGTAAGAGGCTACATGATAGAAGGTTTTGTTTGGATCGGAGCTTGGAGGGTAGTGCAAATCTGGGGCAAATGTTGCTTGATCAAGGAGTGGAGGCTCAGTTACCGGTGTGTGACCGTTGTGGAAGGCGCCATGTTGGAGGTTGTTGGGGCGCAGGTGTTTGTTGGAACTATGGTTCTAAAGATCATGTGAAGCGAGATTGTCCTCATGTGGTGAGATCAGCTTCAGTGGTAGCAGAAGGGTCTCTGAAGGGTCGTGGGCACGGCCGAGACAAGGTTCGAAGGTGGCAGGAAGGGCAGAAAGGTGTGAGGAGCTTGGAGAATGAAATCTGTTGGAATTGTGGGTCTGTTGGACATATGAGACGTAATTGTTTGAACTTGGCTCGGGATAGCCAGGGTTCTTTACCGCATGGAGAAGGTGATGACCTTAGTGTGTTAGCTGATGCTACAGTGGTGCGGCTGGAGAATGATGGTTCTGCGAGGAAGAGAGCTCGTCTGTTGAAGCTCCGGGGCAGTGAGGTGTTTACAGGTAACCTTGTTAAGTAACCTTTGCTCTAGTATCTTAGTTTGGTTTCAGTTGGTATTTCCTTGCGTAGTGGGTATGGTCTCGTTGCTAGCATGTTTGGGGTAGTAGTTGGTGTTGTTTTGAAAACAACTTTAGTGTGAAGAGGGCATTAGTGAGTATCTTGTGGATAATGAGTTGTTAGAATGATAGAGTTGGTCAAGTTAGAAGTGAGGTAAGAGGTTGTTCTTAGACGGATTATGAGGATGTTATTGGTGGGTGTGAACTGGGATACATGCACAGTTAAAATCATTTGTTATATGCTATATTATATATGTACTGGTCCATGCATACATGTGACATGACATTAGAGGTTTTGCATACATGTACATCAGGCATTGATAGGACATGTTGGTGACCATGCATACGAGCGTTCACACTCGCTAATAATTAATCGGGTCTGTTGGTGTTGTGATAGGGTTAGGTTGGATGATGGGTTTAGAGGTTGTGTTGGTGCTAGGAGAATGTTAGAAGTAATGGAGAGTATTAAGCAAGTTGTTAGTAATAGTGAGTGCAATATAGCATGTTGGTAGAAGGAAAGTGTTTGATGCTTAATGGGTTTAGTGGTGTGGTGGTGAGGAGATTGCTGGTTGAAGTCAGAATCGATCAGGTGGTTTTGAATAGCTAGTAGAAGTGGTAGTTCCTTGGTGTTAAGTGATGTTGCAGGTTAGTGGATGTGTTCCCAGAGTGCTGAGGTAACTTGGCATTGATGTTGTAGTAGAAGGGTTGTTTTTGTAGGTGATGGTTTTTAGCAACCTTCGAGGAGTTGAGAAGATGATATGTATGTGTGGAATGGGCGATGTTCTAGTAAGGCAAGTGTTGTAGTCAAAGCTTGAAGTGGAAAGGCAATGTAAGATCGAAGGCCATTGTTGGTTGGACGGATTCTTGTGAGAAGTGGTTGGCTGGTTGTGAGTAAGTAAATTTCTTCTGAAGTCAGCTGGTGGTGTAATGGAACGGCTGGCGGAGTCAAAGTTGGGGTTTTGTGATGTGATTTTTGGATATTGGGTGAGTAGTCTTGGTGAGTCGTTATGGTAATGATAGCGGCGGATGTGAAGGAATGTCAGCATTACGTTGAGGAGTTTAGGTAAGCAGTTGATGCTTAAGAATTTGTGCTTGTTGGGAAGATCTTTGAAAGAGGTTGGGGAGTTTGCAAAGAGATTTAGAAGCAGTGAAGGTTGTGGGTCACATGGTGGCTGAACTGGATTGGTTGGTGTCACTGTGTGAACAAGTTTTGGGAGTTATGAGTTAAGGTGGTGTAGGCTGTAAAAGTTGGAGGTTCTTCAGGTTGTTGTTGGGGCTATGTGCAGTCTGGAAGTGTGACAGGTTAAGATGTGGTTAACATCTGAGTGTTCTGGAATTCGTGAACAGTATGTGGTGGTGTTGGGTTTGGTGGAGTTTTGTGTGGAGAATGTTTGGTGGTGGTTAAGTCTTTTATGTTGCTTTATGGGTTGATTTGAGAAGTTTGGTTGTTCTCTTTTCGCCGGTTGAAATTTCGATGACGAAATTTCCTAAGAGGGGGAGAGTTGTAACACCCCAATTTTGGGCTTAGAAGTTTTGGGTTTGGACCGGACCGGTCGGGTTGCGGTTCGAATATAAAAGGTGATTTTTAGGAAAGCCTAGTTCGGGTTGCATTAAAAATATGGAAAAATGTCTTAAAATCCCCTTTTATTATATATAAGAGTTTGGTGAAGTCAATTTTACAAAATGAGGTTTGGAAAAGTGACATTTTGGGTTAGTGACCAAAATGTAATTTTCGAAAACTATGAGACTGTTTTTAAAAGGATTGAAACTTTGAATCTTTAAGGAGCTATTTACCCAATAGGAGTTTCTCCAGATTTTTCTAAAATATTAAAGGTTTAATTAATGGTTTTTAAATAAAAGTAAAGGGATGGAAGATATTTTGGTATTTTCTAACTAACTTTCCAAATTTCCATCTTCTTTTTCTCTCATCTTTTCCCTCAAACCAAACACATTTCTCCAGAGCATTTTCCTCTAATTTTGACAGCCAAACATGAGATTTTAATCTTCTTTTGATCTCTCATCATCTCTTCAACAAAACCTTAGCATTTGCTATTTGGATTTTCAAGAATTTGGTTCCAAAAAGGGAGAAACTCAAGTTTGGAGGTAAGAACGTCCTTCTCCTCTAAACTCTCAGTTCTTTACTGAAATTCCCAAGTTCTCAATCCTTGATTTGTGATTTGTTAAAGGTTTTGCAAATGTATTCTTGATCTTGGCTTTAAAATGCAAGATTTGGTTAATTTTGATGAATTTTCGTATGATCTGATTGGGCACTGTTTTGAGATGTCAATTTGATGTAAAATGAATGTTTAATTGATGATAAATTGAGGTTTGATCAATGCAATCCCGGATAGGTTGATTTTCCTAAGTTTTACTTGAGTTTTTGGTTGTTTTGGAGTGATCTTGATGATCTGTTATAGCTGGAGGTATAAGGACGTGGTTAGATCCTTTTTGGATGTTAATTGATGTTTAAAAATGGTTAGAAGTGATGGATCTTGGCTGGGTTAAGTTTTGGAAGTGTTTGGACGTGACTTCGGTTGTGTTTGGTAGCCGAAATGTTGGATTTGTGTAGAGCAGCGAGTTGAGTTGTGTGGCTGGTGTTTTTAATGCATGATGATGCATTAATCCTCTGTTGTTATGTGCTTGAAACAGGGGAGAATGTTCCGTGAGCTTTAAAGGTGGCATTGAAGGTTTCGGATGCTTGGAAGGCTTGTTGGCTAGCCTTGTTTTGTGTATCGGTGAGTGAAGTTGGGTTTTCAGCTTTTAAAACCAAGGTTTGAAGGTTTTGGGAGCTTAGTTTAATTCTAAACAACTTAGCTAAGCTCAAGAGTAAGTAAATGAAATTTCTCACTTGGTTGTGTTATGAAATGGTTTTAAGAGCACTTGTGATTGTTGGATTCAATGCATGTGATTTGCATGTTTTAAATTCTGTTTTGAAAGCATTTTATAGCATGGTTTAATGTTGGTTTTGAAAGTCATGTGTGAAGGATACTCAAGGTAAGAGTTCCTTGGTTTTGTACATTGGAATTGTGGAATTGATGCATAGTGTTGCATGTTGCTTAATGGCTTTGTTTAATGCTTCAAAAACAGTGGATTAGTGATGGTAAATGGTGGTTTTTGCATTTTGGTTATGCTTGTAAAACAATGGATTAATGTGGTAAGATGGTTATATTGGCAAGTGATGTAAGTGGTTCTTGGTTACTTTAATCGGATATAGTTAGCCGGCTATAGGATTGGGTGCACCGTGAATAAAGTCGCCTTGGATGTGGAGTGGTTGTGATTGAACCGGTAACTCCATCCAAGTACACTAACGAGATGGTTAAGAACACCATAGTGGTTAAAATTCCATGGGTGGGTCTTGTGTAAGCAAAGGTTATAATGGTGGTTAAAATTCCATTTGAGGACCTTGTGCTTGTTAAGATCACAATGGTGGTGTAAAGTCCATGTGTGGATCTTGTGAAGTATGTCCGAGATCTCGTTAGTGATGTTATACAACTACCAATGGTGAATGTTAAGGTCATATGGTGGTTAAAATTCCATATGAGGACCTTGTGAATGTTAAGGTCATATGGTGGTTAAAATTCCATATGAGAACCTTGTGAATGTTAAGGTCATATGGTGGTTAAAATTCCATATGAGGACCTTGTGTATGGTAAGGTCAAATGGTGGTTAAAATTCCATTTGGGGACCTTGGGATTGGTAGTATGTATGAAGCGTGGGGACTACGCTTGTGATCCGCGTATCCGATTGGATGTTGAGTTGAAAAGTGGATTTGGTTATCACTTGGAAGCCAATATAATGTTCTTGAATGTAATGAAGCATGAGATGCTTGAAATGATGCATGGTTGCATGAGAAGTGTGTAATGTACTGTGAATACATGCTTACTTGTTAGTTTGAACAAGTGTTGATTATCTATTGAGAATGGTGCATGTGTGCATGAAGTCTCTTTAGTGCATTGAAGTCTTGCGAAGACTTGTTTTTAAGGCATGTGATGCAAATATTGATGATGTGGTTCATATGTTGCATTTGTTTAATGCACGTGTTAGATTGAATGAGTAAATGGTTGTTAAAGGTTTCTTGCTTTAAAATGATTTTCAAGTATGAGAAAGGTATGAAGTGAAGTGGAAGTGTTTTCCATGGATTTGGTATTTAACCTTGCATATGATGTTCATGCATGGAATGGTTAAATTGATGGTTTTGCAAGTTTGTGATTTGAAAGGTTTACTTAGCTTTCTAAGCTAAGGATTGGTTTTCATGTTTGAGCAATGCATGATTTTGAGCATGTGGTTGAAAAGGGTTTTCAAACGTTGCTTGGGTTTATCGAGTTGTGTTTGCTTTTAAAAGAGGTTTTATGACTCGCTGCATTGATGGTGTTTTGGTTTTGAGCATTCCTCACTAAGCATTATGTGCTTACGCTCCTTTTTGTCCATCAATGCAGATATTTGAAGTTGGAACAACGAGAAGCAAGGGATTCAAGGAGAACTCCACTTGAGATGTATGTCTCGGTTAATAGCTATAGATAATAAAGGCAATGGGGGAAGAATCTCTTGTGTTGATGTTTAATGAGATTGTGTATGTTGGACAAGTTTGGTTTGTGGTTTTGAACTATGTGGTTTAACGCTTGCAACCTTTGAATCTTCTTACTCTAAAGTCTTTATGAGATGCTTCTTGTCTTAAAAGCATGAATGAGGGTTGAATGTGTTTAATGAGTTGGTGCACCTAGGGGTGGTCTTGTATCTAGATTTTGATGCAATTATGTCCCTTGAGTGTTGAATGACTTGCTGGTATGATTTGGTTGACTTTGGAGCATGTTTGATGGGTCTAATGTGTGATAAACCAGCAAATTTTCTGCAATCTGGGCAGGCCGTATCGGAACGGGTGCTACCGTTTCGGAACAGGGGCCTGAAATGGCCTAGGCGTTCCGAAACGGGAGGAACCGTTCCGGAACGGAAATGCTACTGCCAAGCCTTGTTTCGGAACTCGTTTCGAAACGGTCCTGCGTTTCGGAACATGTCTTTCCTGTTCCGGAACACCCGACCGTTGGGCACTGAAATTGTTGGTTAAATGTTTTGAAAACCTTGCGTTTTGGTTCTGAACTTTGTATATGCAATTGGATGAGTTTGAGATATCCGTTTGAGCTGAAATTTGGCAGTGAAGCATGAAACATGACTAATTTCATACTGGTAACTTTTAATTGGGTTAAGTCCCTAAAATTCTCAGAATTTACAATTTGGTCCCTAACTCCTTAATTTGTGCAATTGAATCCCTGAATGTTCTCTGATTGATATGATCTTTGTGTATGCTGATCTTGTGAACATATCTAGGGTTAATGTGCATCTAGACAAGATTAAAAAGAAAAAAAGGGTCGTTAATCAAGGTTGACTTTCGGGTTGACTTTGGTTTTCCCCATGTAAACTTCTTAATTCGGTTCAACCGTCTAGGCCGGGTTAAGGGGGTTACAATCCATGCCTTGAAGTGGCAACGTTTTGCTGCCCAGCCAGAAGAGATGATTGTCACGCTGGTCTGGGAATTTTATGCTGTCGTCGACAGCGGGGATACCACGACTGTGAGAGTACGAGGTAAATAACTTACATTTGAGCCTTCTTACATCAGCACTCTCTATGGCCTCCATGTCAATAGAAGGGAAGATGACCACAGAAGGTTCGTCGAGAGTCTGTCGTCGGCAGACTATGATGCTGTGATGGCAGAGGTAACGAAGGAGGGGAAAGAATGGAACACCGACCCCAAGCATCGGTGGACGGTAAAAAGAACTCAACTCACTCCCGAGGCGAAATTATGGAACCACTTCGTAAAGGAGAGAATCATGCCTTCCTCCCATAACAGCACGGTCGACCGACCTAGGTTAGCACCTGTCCATTCAATTCTTAATGAAAGACCTATAAATGTCGGCCGGTACATAAGGAGGGGATTTTGGAATGTGCTCTTCGACCGTCGGGACCTCTTGTTTTTTCGTACCTTATCACCGAGATTTGTCGAGGCCACAACGTTCCAGAAATCGCCGAAGACTTTAAAGTCTGAGGGAAGGGATGGACGGAGCGTAACATCTTCAGCCTTATGGAGCTGAAAGCAGCAACACCGCTCTCCTACTTCAACCTGTCTGCCACAGCAGAGGAGCCGACAGGCCCCAATCAGCCTGAACCTGCCGCAGTAGAGCAGCAGTAGCCAACAGCAGCAGCCCCTCCAGCCGATGCCTCCACTCAGATCCTAGACACACTCAAAAAGATGGAGGAAAGGCATCTTGGTCTGATGAGTTTTGTAAGGGACTTCACGGCAGCCACGGTACATTTTATTCATAATAATTTAAATTTTGCAAATGTACAATTTCTTGCCTTCCCAGAGCAATATTTTGCTGCCCCTACATCTACATCTACACCTACTCCTACTCCTACTCCTGCTGCCACACCAAAAACACCATATGATGTATCTACTCTAACTCCAGCCGCGACAACTGAAGGCGGCAGCTACATTGCCACTGCCACTTCCACTGCCAGAGGCGAGAAAAGAAAGGAGCCGCTGCCAGAACTCGACGATGACTACTTCGAAGGGTTCTCATCATCCTCCATCTGGCATGACTCTGACGGGGAGCCCTTTGTTGCTAGAAACCTTTCAAAGAAGTTCACTCCTATGAAAAGGTAGAAGCCCAACCAAGTTGGTGAAGGACCATCCGGCCAGGGCAAGTCTGCCCGCAGCAGCAGCAGCTCAGAAGATGAGGTACAAGTGCTGGAAAAGCTACCCCAGATCTCACCCACCCGTATCCAGCCGCCAAGGGAAGCCAAAAAGAAAATTGCCTCTGCCTCCCCTGGCACTCTATCGGCACCCACAATGAAGGTCACTGCCCGCCGGCAGCTAAGATTAGCAGCAGCAGCAGCGATGACAACTCCTCAAATTAAGTTTCTATCTTATTTTTGTTGTCTTGCTGCTTTATTTATATTGTGATGTATTTTGTTTTTATTTTTCTTTTTTTCATCTTTGTTATCATGCATTGAGGGCAATGCAACCCTTGAGTTTGGGGGTGGCATCCCTCTAGTAATGAAGTGTCTTTTGTGTTCTAAAATTATGTCTAAGTATTAGTTATTATTTAGTTTATTTTTGTCAAAAAAAAATTCAATTGGCTTAAGTCTTTGAACTGAACTTACCTGTCGTGACAGACTCTGTCGTGGCAGTGCCTTTAGGATGTTTTTAGGAACAGTTTAGAGCCTTACTATAGTTTTGATCTTTAAACACCCTTTGTGACTCTTATGTTGTCTAGACTTCTACTAGTAAACTAGAATAGGAAAAGCTTAAACACTTGAGTTGCCCCTAAAGGTGCCTAACACTGGCTCTAGGAAAAGAAGTTAAGAAAATTTAGACTCAATACACCTAGAGGTGCCTAAAACCGGCTCTAGGAAGTTAGCTAGAGGTGTCCAAAAACATGCTCTAGTCAAACATAAAATAAGAAAAGAAAACCGAGTCTAAGAAAAACTAAATGAGCCTAAGAATTGCCTCCAAGAAAATGAAAGTTGGCATAAAAATTCAAGTGAGTGGCTTAGCTATTCTAGTAAATTAAGAGAGTCTAGGCATATAATTGTTCACAAAACATGCACACACTACACGAGATCTATAGCAAGGTTCCGAATAAATCCAGAAATGTCCAACAAGGTGTTGTTCGCGATAAGGCATGAATGGCAGGTAAGGAAAGATTCACTGAATTAAGCCAAACAAAATTTTTTTATTTTTTTAGTTAGTTAGGTTATAATTGCTTGAGGATAAGCAAGAACTTGAGTTTGGGGGTGTGTTGAGTGTGCAAAAGTTATACTTTTTACCCTTTATTTAACCCATATTTCTACTGCATTCAAGCATAATTTACTGCATTTAGGTAAAGTTTTGGGGATGTTTAGAGATGCTGAAATGCATTTTCGAGCCAAACTGTGTCCAGACGTTTCAGAACGCCTGATACGGTTTTGGAACAGTCGAGCTCCAGGGGCACCCGTATCGGAACTGAGGTGGTGTCGTTTCGGTACGTTTTGCCACTGGAGGTTCCTGTTTCGGAACCATGTAGGGTCGTTCTGGTACGTTTGGCCACTGGAGGCTCCCGTTCCGGTACGACTTGATGTTACCTTTTGAAAGAAGCTCGCGTTTTGGAACGGGCAGGCCTGTTTCGAAACGCGGATAGTTAAAACTGTTAAAAGACAACTTCGAGAGTTTCCAAGTGTTTCGTTTTAGCCCCTAATGCTCGTATGCTTCCTAGTTGAGTTTAGATATTTCCTTTGTGATGGTTTTGCCTCGTGTGCATGAAACTTGACTAATAAGCTACTTGGTAAGTTTAAAGTATCGTGTGCCCTCTAATTCGTTCATATTCTGCTTTCATTTTTCCATTGTTGTCTTCACACATAGGATTAAAAGTGATATTTAGACAAGATAAATAAAATGAAAAAATAGGGTTTCTAATCAGGGTGAGGCCTTAACGGGTTTTGCTTTAGCTTTCCCCGTGTAACCCATTCGGTTCGGTCTGTTGGCTAGGTCGGGATAAGGGGGTTACATAAGGTGTGACTCTCTAGGACTAGCTTGGAACCTAGCACACAAGCAAACACTAAACAATATATTCGGTCTACTTGCGGTAAGGTAAAGCAAAGACCCAATCATAGAACGATAAAGCTTAGAGTCAACACACTTACCTCCTTCATATTTGTCAAACTTTGTGGATGAGCTCATTGGTGTAGCTTGAGGCTTTGTTTGCTTCAAGCCAAACTTCTTGAGCATAGATTTGATGTACTTAGCTTGATTGATGAAGATGCCATCCTTCATTTGTTTGATTTGAAGTCCCAAGAAGAATGAGAGCTCCCCCCATCATGCTCATTTCAAATTCACCTTGCATCATCTTAGAAAAATCTTGACAAAGCAACTCATTAGTATAACCAAAAATAATATCATCAACATAAATTTGAACTACTAAGATATCTTTGCCATTATTTTTAATAAATAGTGTTGTGTCCACCTTTCCTTTTTAAAACCTTTTCCAACTAGAAAACTTGATAACCTTTTCCTTTTTAAACGAGTGCTAAGGGTTTTTGAGTTAGCATCCGGACTAAAACTAAACCTGAAGAAATCAAAAATCCTGGGCATTAATACCCCGAGCTCAGAATTAGAGGCAATGGCAGCGGGAGTTGGGTGCGCGGTTGATACTTTTCCCACTAATTATTTGGGTTTACCCCTGGGTGCTATGAAGAACTCGGTCCAACTATGGGAACCGGTTGTCAAAAAATTCTAGATGAAATTAGGAGGTTGGAAATCCAAGTTTCTCTCTATTGCTAGAAGACTGACGCTGATTAAATCAGTTTTCTGCAGTCTCCCCATCTATTTTATCTCTCTTTTTCGAATGCCGAGAGAAGTGCTCAACCGGATTAATGGCATCATGGCAACATTCTTTTGGGGTGGAAACGACGAGAAGAAGAAGATCCACTGGCTTAATTGGGGGAAAGTATGCTCTGGTAAAAACGAAGGTGGATTAGAAGTGGTTAACATTGATATTCTTAATCGCTCTCTGCTCAACAAATGGCATTGGCGTTTTGGAAATGAAGTAAATAATTTCTGGAGAAAAGTAATTGCAATTAAAAGCCCAGGATGTGCTAGTGGTTTAATTCCTTGCCCCTCGCTCCCCAAGTTCACTTCGTGGATTTGGAATGGGATTTCGAAGTCAGTATTTGCGAATGATAGTATCGGGGACCAGTTCAGATCTAATTTACAGCTACAGGTGGGAGATGGAAAATACATCCGCTTCTGGTCAGATATATGGATAGGTAATGAGGCCCTAAACTTACAATATCCGAGGATATTCGCTCTTGCTGTGAATAAATCTGGATATATAGCTGAAATGGGTCATTTGGTGAATGAGAAGTGGGTATGGTTCATTGAACTACGTAGACCCCTATTTGACTGGGAATTAACTCAGTGGGAAGAATTCTTCAATCGTATCCAGAATTTTAATTTCTCTTCTGTGGGTAAGGATTGGGTAAGATGGAAGGGGTCGAGTGATGGTGCATTCTCGGCAAGATCTTTCCGTTCAATGATCAATCGAAGCTCTCAAGTACCATTCCCTTGGAAAGAACAAGTATGGTTGGGTCTTGCGCCTCCCAAAGTTGAATTATTCCTTTGGTCGGTGGTTTGGGGTCGTATTCCAGTAAAAGAAGTCCTCCTGAAAAGGGGAGTTAACTCTATAACAAATGGTTTTTGCTCACTGTGTAATGCTCATTTGGAAACGGTGGCTCATTTGTTCATATCCTGTAATGGTATCTGGCACATTTGGTCTTTCTTTTGCAGGTTGATAAACACTGAATTTGTGGTTCCTAATGACCCGGGGATTTTGCTGGAAATGTGGAGTCAACTGAGTCCTTGTAGTCGCAAATGGTGGACCAGACTTGTCCCTTTCGCTGTCATCTGGTCGGTATGGCTATACCGTAATGAGGTAATTTTCAACTCGAAGGCTGTTGATTGGTATCAATTATTGTTCTTGGTAAAACTGCGATTAGCACATTGGATCAAAGCTCTTTGCCCGGAGAAAATCATTTCTACAGAATCTCTTATGGATAATTTAAATTTGGCCGATGGTTGGAAGAATAACAGTAAAGAGGGGGGTGGAAGTTCTGGTTGGAAATTGCCTCCCAGTGGTTTCTACAAGCTGAATATAGATGGGGCATATTCTGTTAAGAAGTCGAGGGGGGGAATAGGTGGTCTGCTCCGGGATGAGCATGGTTCAACCCTTTTCGAATTCTCTGAGTTTCGGCATGAGGGCCCTCCCACAGTTTTGGAGCTAGAGGCGTTATGCTCGGGGTTGTCTATCTATAGTAAATCTCAATGGGCGGGCAAAGGTCGTCTGATAATTGAAACTGATTGCCAGTCTCTTGTAGATTGGACTTCCCGTAAATCGCTCCCCCCTCCTCATCTTCACCAAAAATTGCTGCAAGTGGAATCTGCCATCAATGATACGGGTGCGATTCTTCGTTGGATCCCAAGAATTGATAACGTAGTTGCTGACTCTTTAGCCAAGCAGGGGGTGGGATGATATGTATGTCAAGGGCTTGTCTCTAGGGGCTGTTAATGTTTATTATCACAAGGACTCTTTTTTGTAAACTATCATCTTTGATATATATAATTTAGATGGGGCACTCTTTTCCCTCTCTATTAGGGAGAGGGTTTTTAATGAGGCCCAAATTACTTTTCAAAAAAAATACCAAGCTCTAGGAGCTTGTTTTAAACCATAAAAAAACTTTTGAAAATTTGAAAACTTGGTTTGGGAAAATGAGATCTTCAAAACTCGGTGGTTGTTCCACATACACTTCTTCGTTTATAAAGCCATTTAAAAATGCACTTTTGACATCCATTTGAAAAAGCTTGAAATCATGATAATATGCAAATGCAAGTAGCGTCCTAATTGCTTCCATTCTAGCTACGGGTGCATAGGTTTCATCAAAATCAATTCCTTCTTCTTGATTGTAACCTTGAGCAACAAGCCTAGCCTTGTTTCTCACTATGTTACCACTCTCATCTAGTTTGTTCCTAAAGACCCATTTAGTTCCTATAGTAGATTTATTTCTAGGCCTATCAACTAATGTCCATAATTTACTTCTCTCAAATTGGTTTAACTCATCTTGCATGGCCATAATCAAAAGTCATCTTTTAATGCTTCTTTAACATTCTTAGGCTCAATGCATGAGATAAAAGCAACATTATTAAGCATTTTAAGAGAAGAACGAGTAGTTACCCCCTTGGAAGGATCACCCAAAATCTCACCGCCTTTGACATAGTTGTACTCTCTTGGGTAGCTCACTTCCTTTTCCTCAAGAGACATGTCTTGTAATGCTTCTAGAGGCGGTTCTTGTGCTTCTTCCTCTTTGGTTGGAATCTCATTCACCTTTGATGATTCTCCACCATCATTGGCTTAAATGATCCCTACATCATCATTATCACAAGAATCCTTCCTCGGAAGGAGGTTATCCTCGAAAACCACATGAATAGATTCCTCTACAACTAAAGTTCTTTTGTTAAACACACGATAGGATTTAGAGTTTAAAGAGTAACTTAGAAAAATAGCTTCATCACTCTTTGCATCAAATTTATCTAAATTATCTTTTCCATTGTTTAAAACAAAACACTTGCAACCAAAAGGATGAATGTAACCCCTAGACTCGCCTATGTGTTACCACAGATCCTAGGAAGTCAAATTAGGGTCATTGGAGTGACCCACATTAAAATTTCAAATAAAACAAATTTTCAAACCATTTAAAATCATAAATCAAGTTTTGAATTAAAATACAATTTCAGAAAACATTAAGACAATGAAAAAAACTATGATACAAGTTATTAATTTAAGTTTCAGACTCGAATATAAATCAAAACGTGACATACATGCCCCCTAATTATATAGATACCATACTCCGCAAGCAAGCCGAAGAAAACTCTCATACTGACATTGATAGCTGCAATATGGTCGATCTTTTAACCTGTGATGGTAAAAACAACGTGAGCTTCGGAAAGCTCAGTAATACAGACTACCAAGGGATACTAAAAGCACAAGCAGGTATATTGCAAGCTTAATACTGTCATGAGGAAGTAGGCAACGGTAAGCTCAAATTACGGTTTGATATTTTAGTGGAGCATTATATCAGAAGGTAACATAGTTGTTCTTTATTTGATCACCCGAACCTTAAGAGATGAGTCTAAAGCAGGAGATTCAAAAGAGATTCAGATTTTAGAAGTTGAATCAAGGAGCTCAGAGTGTTTCATTAAGCGCGAATTGCAAGTTTACTGAGAGTTCAACTTTGATACAATAATTAGTAGGGTATGTTTCAGAAGAGGTCAGAAAGTTTTATTAATTTATTGAACTACCCTTCAACCATACACTAATATGCAGAAACCCAAAATAATATCCAGAAAGACTTACCCTAGCCCTGTCGGGCGTAGGAGCTTACAGAAAGGCTTACCCTTGGCCCATTGGGCGTAGAAGCTTAGGTCCAGAAGGGCTTACCAATGCTGAGCCTATAGATCTTTATTCATATCCCAGATAATATACCCCAGATGAATTCAGTTTATATTCAGAAGACAGTATTACAAAAAATAGATATCATATCTATTTTTATACCAGAAGATAGATGTTAATTTTTTTATTATTTCGTATTTAATGTCATATATAAGATATATTTCATATCAAAGGACAAGAACTGGAGAATTGCTTTCTTTTCAAATAACAATTTCATACTTTTAATTTTAAGCAGATGGTCTTGGTTTAGAACAGAGAGTGTTTACAGACACATGGTACACGCCTTATGGTCCGATTTATTTCTCAAAGACACTTGATAATTATTAGAAAGAGAACACTCGATAATTTCATACTGATTTTAGAGTGAGGTCCCACGAAAGGGAGTTCGGTAACAATGACTCAAATCAGACATCAAAGTTGATGCATCATGATCGTTGAGAATTCAGATATATCGAGAGTGATTCGATCATTAAAGTCTATGAGTGTATTTTGGTCATTCTGACTATAAAGTGCTCATTAGTTCTATATTTTGTGCGCATTCCATCTCATATTATTGTTGTTCCTAAGTACATTTTAGGCAAAATTAGGTTCATGCATTGCATATTTACAATATTCTTTACTTTACCCTATTTATGTTGAATGTCTTTAATTTGGTGAGGAAAGGTACTATTTTAGTTTAGATTTAGTTTTAGGTACTAGAAGCTGGCAGAAGGAGAGAGGAGCTGATGCTGAGGCAGCAAGCCTAGGAGCTGTAGTGAAGCAGCCCAACACAGAGAAAAGTGTTGCCGAGTAGTCGTTGCTGCCATACCTGCCGTCAGGACAGCAAACTGAGGAATTGAAAATTGGAGTGCGATCTGTAGAGCAGAAAACCCTGATTCCAACAATGCCATCCACTCAATTTCCTGACGCTTGGAACAGCAGATAAAGCCATCGAAGGAGGAGATCAAGAGGACTTGTGGTGCAAGGCAACGAGAAGGAGTCCACATTCAACTCAAAGAAGTCTGGATTAAATGTTGCATTTAATGCAAAAGATACTTTGAAGACTTCTACTCCAAGGAGGACTTGGCCTAGCTAATGCATATATATACTCGACATATTTTGTAATTGTATACATCTTAGGTTTTCCTTTTGGCATAGTCTAGGATTTCTTGCTGCCAACAATGTTCTAAATTTTCTCTTGGGTTTGGGTTATGTTGTAAAGTAGTGTGAAAACGATTGTTTAGGAATTAAGTTTGTATTTGCAATAAAACTTCAAGGTTTGCTTATTCAAAGCTCTTCATAGTTTTCAATTAATTTCGAAAGATTGGTTGTTAACTATTTATTTGTTCAGTATCGAGAGAGTCGAACTCACGAAAGGGATAAGTATGATCCTCATCCTAATCAGGTGTTGATCAATTCGGCCTAGACATAGGTGCGAGTTTAACGCGGCTAAAAGAGGACGAACCAAGGTTGTTGTTCATTGTACGATTCACGCCGACAAGTATCATTTGTAGTAGGTAACAACAACATTCTGACTTAGACATAAGCAGGATCATTATCGAAGCGTTCTACTGAGCCTTGAAGGACTGCCGAGTTTGTCGCCAAGCCATCCATCCATTCCACTATCGAGGCAGCGAAAGCGTCGAAGTAGCTAATATGCCATCCTCCACCGAGGCAACAAAGTCTGCCAGCGCAAAGTAACTAAACCTATTTAACGCAGTTTCACACTACTAAGAAGCATTACCTGACCCATTCAATCACCATGATCTTTTCTATCAAATTACTTGTGTTTTAGTTACTTTTCTTTATAAACTAAATTTTACTTGTGCATTTATTTTCTGTGCAGGAATTGCAACTCGAATAAGTTGTCCAATCCCTATGGGAGACGATATCTTTTATAATATAACTTGATAAGAGTGTGCACTTGCGCTCAAATTTAGAGAACACCTAAACGCTCTACAAGTTTTTGGCGCCGGTTCTGGGGATTGGCAACAGTAAATTCTTTTTTATTTTTTGCACTTTTACTTTATTTGCATTTAATTTTAGTTTTTATTACTTTTATTCAAAAAAATTTACATTTTTTTTGTCTAGTGCATGACTAGAGCAAACCTATCGGGCGAAATTGTTTTCTTTGACGAGATTTAACGAAGTGCAAGAGAACTTAAGAAAGAAGCAAGAGAAGCCCTCATGAAAGCCAAAGAAGAAGGAAAGGCAGAGGCAGCCATGGTTAACGGCCAAGACGACAACCCTGCCAACGATGCTCGAAATGGCAAGGATGGGCAGCAAGATCCGCAGCCCAGACAGCAGCCAATTCCACCTAGGCAGCAACCCCCAGTTCTGCCCAAGCAGCCACAGTATGAACGAACCACTAGGGACTACTTGGAGCACGAATTCAGGGGATTTGACCCAACTGTTGCGAAGCCTGAAATCGAAGCGGATCACTTTGAGTTAAAGCCTGTGATGTTCAACATGATCAACACCTTGGGGAATTTGGAGGAACTGCCACAGAAGATGCTCGACAGCACTTGAGAGAATTTCTAGACATATGCAGAGCTTTCTAGATACATGGAGTCCATCAAGGCGTGCTGAAGCTGAGATTATTTCCCTATTCACTGAGAGATAAGGCAAAACAATGGTTGAACAACCAACCGGCGGGATCATTTAATATTTGGATGGAGTTTTGCAAGTATTTCTTAGATCATTTTAGTCCTTCAAATGTCACAGACAGGTTGAGAAACGAGATCACAGCCTTCCACCAAGGGGATGACGAACCAATGTATGAAGCTTGGGAGAGGTACCAACAGATGCTAAACAGCTGCCTGGTTCATGGCTTCTCATCCTAGACTCAGGTGTCAATGTTCTACAATGGAGTAAATCAACTAACACGAATGATGCTCGATGCCTCTACTAATGGAATCATCCTGGATAGACCACCTGAGGAGGCACTACAGATTCTGAACAGAATTGCTAAGAACGACTACAAGTTCCCTACAGCCCGCCGTGACGGCATGAGGCGGTCAGCTGTTGTGAATGAAGTAGAGGCAACTGAATCTGTTAATGCTCACCTGGACAAGCTGACATAGCTGGTGATGAGTATGGCCAAAGGAAAGACATATGAGGCCAAGGGTGTGGAGCCTTTTTGTGATGAGTGTGGGGGCAACCACGATTCCTCTGAGTGTAGTGAATTCGCCAACTTTATGGGAACTTACGAGAGGAACAGTAGGCCCAACACCAACACATATAATCTAGGTAGGAAGAAGCATCTGAATTTCTCCTGGAGTAACCTCAACGCGGCTGTAAATCCAACTCAGCAACCAGGAGGGTACCAACAGAACATGTCACGACAACAACCTCAGTAGAAACAGAATACGAACAATAACTCACTCGAAACTACTTTACATACTTTTATCTCTCGAACTAGTGATTTTATTGTTCATACTAATAAATTTATTGATAAGCCTGAGTCGTTTATAGACATGACTGAGATGAGGATGAACAATCAGAGGCTGCAATAAAGAATCTAGAGACCCAGTTTAGGCAATTCACGGAGATCATAAGCAATAGGACAATGGGTGCATCATCCGGCAGAACAGAGGTAGCAGCCAAACCCATCTATGAACACTGTAAAGCCATATCAACAAGAAGTGGGAAACAACTGGACAAGCCCAGAACTGAACAGCTAATGGACCAGCAAATAGAACAGCCTGCCATGACAGCATTAAAACCAGTCGCCCCGACAGATGAGACCGACAACATCCCTAAGAAGGATTATTATGAGTCGCCACATATTAGATTTCTATGCAAGGAACGCATTCAGGACATCCGGTTGTCGTCGTCTCTCCCCCAAAGACTAAAGCAATGAAAACAAGAGCACCAGTTCCGAAAATTTATGGATATTCTAAAACAGTGCACATTAACATCCCTCTCGTGAAAGCCATCCAAAATATGCCCAATCACGCAAAATATCTGAATGACATGGTTTCCAAGAGGAAAAAATTGGAGAGTTTGAAACAGTAGCTGTGACAGAAGAGTGCATGGCTATGTTGCACAACAAGCTACCGACCAAAAGAACAGACCCGGGCAGCTTCATTACTCTATGCATAATCGGCAGCAACCATGCCATGAGAGCCCTGTGTGATTTAGGAGCCATCATTAACCTAATGCCAAAGGCGGTCTTCGACAAGTTAGGTATTGGGCAAGCCAAACCCACCTTCATCATTATGAAACTAGCAGACCATTCATTTGCACAACAGGAGGGAAAAGTCAAAGACATCATGGTTCGCGTGGGCAACCTTATTTTTCCAGCAGACTTCCTCATCCTAGACTGTGAGGCCGATGAGAACGCCCCCATCATACTTGGGAGAGTGTTTCTGGCCACGGGTAGAACGCTAATTGATGTGGAGCATGGGGAGCTGATCATGAGGGTGGAAAACCAAAGCATAAAACTAAATGCTTTACGGCCCTCAATAAGGGAAAAAGAAGGATGCCCAGACGCTCAGGCTTCCGAAATCAGCAATGAAACAGGGAATGGCAGCAGTCGCCCAGGCAGGCAGCAGAGCAGAATGCAGGACCCCAAGGAACAAGAGGACCCCCCAGAAGGGAGAATAGCGAAAAATCACCTTAGGAAGTGGTTATGTCTGGGAGATGCACCTCAATGCACTCCCAATGTAACTTAGTTTAACTATTTTATTTTCTTTTATTTTTATGTTTTAGGATTAGAATTTATTTTATTTTATCTTCTTATCTTTAATTTAGGATTAGATTTTAATTAATTACAATTTATTCTCCATATTTTTATTTTGTTATTTTTTTAATTAGTTTATTATTTTTATTCTCGAGTTTTAAGAATAAAAGATCCGGACCAAGAAGAAGGCCCAACAAGGAGCCCGCCTACCATCCCGCCATAACAACTGTGGGCGGCCCAGCGCAGAAATAGCGTAACAGCTAGTTGACCGCTAACGGCTATCTGCCAACGACTATAGAAGTAACGGACAAAAATCCCGTAATGTGCGCGAAGCAATTTTCTCGTTTGGAATTTAATGTTGCCACGACACCTCTCTGTACCATTTATATAAACCCCACTTCTCCCATTCATTTACTTTACTTTCATCTCCTTGTTAACCTATTCTTGAGTCCACTGCTCTCTTTCTCATTATCTTCTTTTTGTTTCAGATTACAAAGAAATCGTATCACACATGGCATCATCATCACAATCCAAACCCACCTTCCAACGTTTCTTCTCCAATAAAGATACAAAGCGGTACAGAACCCAATTCGCAAAGCAAGCCATATGGGAGGAACAAGGGTTCCACTATTCACAATAGACAGGGGATCTCGGCCTTGAGCCCTCCCTATTCGAGAAAATCTACAGCAAGGGTTGGCAGATATTTGCACGACAGTCGAAGGTGGAAAACATCACGATGGTCAAATAATTTTATGCCCACCACCCCCGCCCAGAGCTACCCTTTGTTTTTGTTCGAGGAGAGCCTGTAAAGTTAAACGATGTCGTCATCAACATCTTTTATGGATTAGAAATGGACAGCAACCCACACGAAGAATGAAGGCAGACACTGACGGATGCCGACTATGACAGAATCAAGGCCCAGCTGTGCGAACCCAATACCCCTTGGCTGGCGGGAAAACATGGCAGCTCTTTGCAACACCGACGATTACTGCCAGAGGCGATACTGTGGAACACGTTCGCCAAAAGGCGTATGCTGCCCACCTCTCATAATTCCATAGTGGACCACCCGCGTCTCGTTTTCATTCACTCAATAATGATGAATATGTAGGTAAATGTTAGGGCTTGTGTGCCAACTTCAATGTCCCATGAGATCCAAACGACGAGATGACATCTGCCAAAGAGGGCTAGACCAGAAAGGTTCACCTGCAGATGATGCAAGCACCGAAAACAGAGCAGATCACACCATCGCAGCCCTTCGCCGCCCAGCCAGCTACATCGGCAGCCCCAGGCAGTATTGAAGCTGCCCCGAATCTAGACGTCATTTCTCTACTCCACATTTTGATAGAAAGCAACAAACAGATAGAGCGGTAGCAATTGACGTTTATGAAATACGTGGGGGAGGTCCAAGAGGCCTTTGGGGATTATCTTCTTCAAAAAATCCCCAATGAAGGCCCCTCCCTGCCAACCTTCCCTGAAGACCTAGCCGTCGCAGTTGATCCCAGAGAAACTACACCATCACAAGAAGCTGCCCGCCACGCCACCAGATGCCATCTCCGACGCACTATCCTTCCTACTCAGCCACCTTCGCTTCTAACACGATGGCTAACACTCCCGAGAGGCATCAACAACATTTCTCTCCAGCCTGTACAACGGAAATAGTGGCAAACACCTCCCAGTCCAACTAGGTTGAGCAGCAGACGGCAGTAGCAACAACAGCACCTATGGCAACAGAGGATCCACTGGCAGAACCCATGGTAGTGGCAACCAGGAAGAGAAAACGGCACATCATCTCTATCGAGCTAGAGGAAGAGGAGTCAGAATCTAAGCCAGACCAAAGTGAAACTCCTCGTCCCACTCCCAAGAGAGTCCAGTTGTCGCGGACAACAAAGACATCACCTTCCAAGTATGCCGCCCGAACATCTGCCAGCCACCTTCTTGTCATTCAGTCTTCATCTTCCTCATCTGCCGTAAAGACTCCTGCCTCTTCTCAGCCCTCCGCCCACTTCTAGAGTTCTTTTCTTTTCTTTCTTTTATTGCTTATTTTTATGTTTTAATTATCTTACTTGTATTTATTTTTCTATTTTTTTGTTTTTCTTTCTTGTAATTTATTTTGTGCATTGAGGGTAATACTCGTCTCGAGTTTGGGGGGGTTAGCACTCATTTTGTTTAGGCATATTCTAGTGCATATAGGTTGCATAATGTACTTGCCTCAAAAATATTAATCAAAAGAAAAAATTTGTTAGAACTTGTGCCTATGATAGGATAGCCGACTTTAATTTTTTCGCACCAAGTAAAAAGAACTTATTTTGGGGAAATCATGACGTAAACTTAGAATTTTTCTATAAAATTAAAAATACTTATGTTACTTGATGAATTTGTTAGAAAATATGATGAACACTGCCTGCTTTATTTTTAGATTTCTTTGCAAAATTCTAACACTGGTTGCAGGTAGCCGCCGAGGCAGAAAACAGAAACAGAAAAAATAAAGCACTTCCAAGGCAGAGAAAAACAAAGAAAATTTGTTGTTTTACCCTAGAGGTGCCCGAAACCGGCTATAGGAAGAATCATGTGCAAGGACACTCCGCTGCCATCAAAGTCCATGAATCTGAAAATTTTGAATTGACGGATAAATTAGCATGAGTGAATGAAAGTCTTCACGGGATGACTCTGCTCAAAGAGTTCGGGGTTTTGTAGTATGCTCCTATCTGAATTTCAGACCTAGAGAGTAGTTGTGATGAGATGAAGCCCTTATTGCCATGATTAAATAATTGTGCTTAATTGTGCTGCCTCGGCAACAACTTTATATACCATGACAACATCCTTGTTTACTTAGAATATTCTTCAGATTCAGTCTGTACACAGTTTCTGCACACACTGCACTGGCATTGTAGTTTAATTCTGAGGTAATTTATTCTCTTCTCCTTTCACTAATTTAATGATAGGTGCCACGACCTTGAGGTGATAAATCAAGTTTAAAACAAGTTTTTCTTTCTGTTTAGTTCAAAGGGCAAGTAAGTTTAGGTTTGCATTACTTGAGGACAAGCAATAGTTCAAGTTTGGGGGTGTGTAAAGTGCTCATTAGTTCTATATTTTTTGCGCATTCCATCTCATATTATTGTTGCTCCTAAGTACATTCTAGGTAGAATTAGGTTCATGCGTTGCATATTTACATTATTCTTTACTTTACCATGTTTATGTTGAATATCTTTAATTTTGCGAGGAAAGGTATTGTTTTAGTTTAATTTTAGTTTTAGGTACTAGAAGCTGGCAGAAGGAGAGAGGAGCTGACGCTGAGGCATCAAGCCTAGGAGTTGTACTGAAGTAGCTCAACACAGTAAAAAGTGCTACCGAGTAGTCGTCGTCGCCATGCCTGCCGCCCAGGACAGCAAGCTGAGGAATTGGAAAATTGGAGTGCGATATGTAGAGTAGAAAATCTTGATTCCAACGATGCCATCTACTCAATTTTCTAACGCATGGAACAGCGGACAAAGTCACCGAAAGAAGGAGATCAAGATGACTTGCAGTGCAAGGCAACGAGAATGAGTCCACATTCAACTCAAAGAAGTCAGAATTAAAGGTTTCATTTAATGCAAAATCTACTTTGAAGACTTCTAGTCCAAGGAGGACTTGGCCTAGCTAATGCCTATATGTACTCGACATATTTTGTAATTGTATACATCTTAGGTTTTCCTTTGGGCATAGTCTAGGTTTTCTTGCCGCCAACAATGTTCTAAATTTTCTCTTGGGTTTGGGTTATGTTGTAAAGTAGTGTGAGAATGGTTGTTTAGGAATTAAGTTTGTATTTGCAATAAAACTTCAAGGTTTGCTTATTCTATGCTCTTCATAGTTTTCAATTAAGTTTGAAAGATTAGTTGTTAACTATATATTTGTTCGGTATCGAGAAAGTCGAACTCACGAAAGGGATAAGTATAATCCTCATCCTAATCAGGTGTTGATCAATTCGGCCTAGACATAGGTGCGAGTTTAACGCCGCTAAAAGAGGAGGAACCAAGGTTGTTGTTTATTGTACGATTCACGCCGACATGTATCATTTGCAGTGGGAAACAACAACATTCTGACTTAAACATAAGCAGGATCATTATTGAAGCGTTCTGCCGAGCCTTGAAGGACTGCCAAGTTTGCCGCCGAGCCATCCATCTATTCCACTGCCGAGGCAGCGAAAGCGTCGAAGCAGCTAATCTTCCATCCTCCACCGAGGCAGCAAAGTCTGGAAGCGCAAAGCAAGTTAACATATTCAACGCAGTTTCACACTACTAAGAAGAATAACCTGACCCATTCCATCACCCTGGTCTTTTCTATCAAATTACTTGTGTTTTATTTACTTTTCTTTATAAACTAAAATTTACTTGTGCATTTATTTTCTGTGCAGGAATTGCAACTCGAATAAGCTGTTCAATCCATGTGGGAGACGATATCTTTTAAAATATAACTTGATAAGAGTGTGCACTTGCGCTCATATTTAGAGAACACCTAAACGCTCTACACTGACCTTCGAAGGTAGTATGGTAATTAGACCAACAAGGTATAAGCAATGATGTACAAAGTTTATAGATTTCTAGTTGCTTATCAAGTTTTTGAGTCCCTTCAAACTAATTGCAAACCATCATTGCAGTATTTATTATTTGACCGGATCGATACACCTTAAGTACTCACTTCTCAGAACTGACTACATTGTAGAACAAAAAGCTCGTCTTCACCAAGCAACCACTGACGTACAACGGGAAATCGAACATGCATTCAACTGGTATTTTCCAAGTATCTGAACATGTGTGTTTCACATGAACTCCATCCATGGCATTGAATACACACGAAGAACATGCTACTCTTACCATTAACCCAGGTACTTTCTCCAAATAACTCGAACATGCTCTTGTATGGTATTCTTCCAACGCCACAATAGTTCCTGAAACAACCAACCAACGAGGTTCATGTATTACCACTTTCAGAGCCATTACCTTTGTTTGGCTTTATTGATATTTCTTATTCCATGTCTTAGATGTACTTTCAATCACTTCGATGCCCGAAGGTACTCCAATTATTTTGAGCCTTTCGGTTCTTTCAATTATTCATTCATTTTAGACCTCGAGGGTATATCCACCATTTCAGATAAACTGTCAATTAGTACCAGAGAATATTTCAGTCTTCTGGTCATTACGTTCATTTCAATCAATTCAACCTTATCGATGTTTTCAATATTTTTACGCCATTTTGACTAATCCAGACATACAAATAGTTTTCTGTAAGATTCTCTTTGGAGACTTATTCAGAATTCAATAAAATCTGAGTATTTTAAAATTTTAAAGGTTTAAGCTTTGTTACCAAAACTTTTCCAAGCAAAATGAGGTTTGCAGACGAATTATTTGTTTTACTAGATTTAAGGTAGATTTTCTAGATCGCTTTCATGGCCAAGGGTATTTTAGTCATTTTCATACATCGAGGGCATTTCTATAATTTATTAGCCAAAGTAATCAGACTTGGAGATCAACTGCTTTTATTAATCATTTACTGAACTCGGGAGTTCTTTCGATACATCAAACCTCTTATTCGAATATTTTTGCCTTGGCCATTAATATTCTTATTTCTTAATTGATCGAAATTAGCAGAAATAATCATATGCTCAATCATGGTCATGCAAGCTTTAACCGAATACCAACAAGTTTTGAAAGCATGCAGAAGGTAGTAATGTATTACCTTCGCTCTAAGCTACATCGGTCAATCTGTAAACGACATTCGAACACTCTTGAACCCAGATTTGACGTCCCTCAACATCTTATATTCAAGTAATCGAGAATACCTTCAATTACACAAATTGCAAGATCAAATCTTACTCACAAGCTCTTAATCAATTAATTAAATACATAAGCACACTCAGGTTCAAGGTCAGATTCAGATGCTTTCGGGTTAGAATTTTGCGAAATGGGCTTAAAAACGGGCTCAAGGCATCAAAAAACATAAATTATGGCTTTTCATAAATTTTGACTTTTTGGGTCAAAGTCAAAGTCAAAGTCAACGTTGACATCATGCTTACGTTAGTGGTCAAAGTCAACGCTGACGTCAGCAGTCAACCGAGTCGACTCGGGCGAGCTGACTCATTGGGTTGACTCATTGAGTTGACCCAGTCGAGTTGACTCGATCAACGATCAGACTCAGGTCAGACTTAGGTAGATGGGTCAGGTCGGGCTTGGGCAAATGGGTCAGGTCAGACCTAGGCTTGGGTGGTTATGGCCCGATTCATTTTGCAAAGGGCTTGGTTTACTTGAGCCCACACCGACTTAACCGGTTCAGAGGTAAACCGGGTCTCACCTGCTACACTAGATTCCTTGCCGGCGTTCACTGGCTTCCTCACCAGCGACTCTACTGACATCGATTCTGCCAGAAAACCAAAGCCCACGAGACGCCTTGTTCAACCAAACCGGAAACATAACGATCTATATCGGAAAACGATCGGAACTTACCCAAAACGATTTGAAGTCGTCAGAAAACTCGTAACTCTGATGGATCCTCTCCCGGTGTCGGATGGGTAGTTGGCCGGTTGGGTTTTGCTCGTCGTCACGTTAGGAGCCTATATCTGGTGTCTGTTTCACGAACGGACGGCAACCGAAGCTGGAAAATGTAAGAAATAGCGGCGACGATTTGGGTTTCTTGTCGAAGCTTCAAACAAGATTTGCCAGTGAAAGGTAGCTCGATTACGCGCGTGGTGGTCATAGCTGAGATCACGACGACGAGACGCCTCCGGCGATGTAGGCGGTGACCACCACCGCCCAATGGTGACGAAGATCGACGACGGCCGACCGGGAAGGTGAACATGCAGTAAAAGAGAAAGAGGAATGACTCGTTATTTCAGATTATTAATTCAATCAAGATAAGGCAGATGAAAGGAGGCTAAAAACGAGCTTCTATTTCATATTTTTGTCTCGGGTCGATTGCAAGCTTAACATTAAACCAATGCAGACTAAAACTAAGGATTGGCTTAGCTCGGTTGGCTAAGGCTCTTGCACACCATTTCAAAGGTCGCGAGTTTGAGTCTCCCAAGCTGTATTTTTTTTTTATTTTTTTAACCTTGTTAAACGAGGAGTGTTACAATGAAAATAGCTAATGTTAGGCTTTTTAGATTTTAAAATCTCATAAGGAGTTTTCTTCAAAATATGTCTAACCATCACTCGGTTTATAATGTAGCAAGTGGTGTTAGTGGCTTCCGCCCAAAAATACTTAGGCAATTATTTTCACAAAGCATAGTCCTAGCCACTTCTTCTAAAGTTCTATTGTTCCATTCAATTACCCCATTTTGGTGAGGAGTGCGAGGAGACGAAAAATTATGGCTAATCTCATTTTCATTACAAAAATCTTCAAAATCCATATTTTGAAATTTTAAGATCAAGATCATTTTGGGTTATTTAGAAAATGTGATGAAGTTTTCCAAAGCCTCGTCTTTGGTGCTTAAAAAGAGAACCCAAGTATACCTAGAGTAATCATTAACAAGTACAAATGCATATGATTTTCCACCCAAGCTAGTAGTCCTAATTGTCTCAAAGAGATCCACATGGATCAATTGCAAACATCTATTTATAGAAACATTATTAATGGACTTGAAAGAGGCTATATGTTGTGTAACACCCCGATTTTGGGCTTGGAAGTTTAGGGTCTGAACCGGACCGGTTTAAATTACGGTTCGAATATAAAAGGTGATTTTAGGGAAAGCCTAGTTCGGGATGCATTAAAAATATGGAAAAATATCTAAAAATCCTATTTTATTATATATAAGAGAGTGGTGAAATCAATTTTACAAAATGGGGTTTGGAAATATGACATTTCAAGTTAGTGACTAAAATGTAATTTTTGAAAAGTTGGTGACTGTTTTAAAAGGATTAAAACTTTGAATCTTTAAGGAGCTAATTTACCCAAGGGAGGGTTTCTCCAGATTTTTCTTAGATTTTAAAGACTCATTTAATGTTATTTAATAAAAAGAAAAGAGGGAAAAGAGATATTTTGGTTTCATAACTAACTTTTGCCAAAATTTTCCCATTTCATTTTCTCTCAATTTTCCAACAGCCAAACACATTTCCATAGCCACTTTCCCTTTGATTTTCACACCTAAAGTTGAGATTTCAATCTCTAAATGATTTCTAATCATTTCTACACCAAATCCTCATCATTTGCTTATTGAATTTTCAAGAATTTTGGCTCTAAACAAGGAGAAATCCACATTTAGAGGTATGAACGTCCTTATCCTCTAAATACTCAGTTCTTTACTGAAATTCCCAAGTTCTCAATCCTTAAATTGAGTTTTATTAAAGGTTTTGATGTTGTGATCTTGATTTTGGCTTAAAATGCAAGATTTGGATTTAATTTTGAAGAAATTCGTATTAAATGATTGGGCTCTGTTTTGAGATGTCTTTTTGATGTATTTTGGGGTGATTTTGATGTTCTGCTATAGCTGGAGGTATAAGGACGTGATTAGGTCCTTTTTGGATGTTAATTGATGTCTAAGAATGATTGGAATTAATTAATCTTGGCTGGGTAATGTTGTAGAGGTGTTTGGATGTGATTTCGGTTGTGTTTGGTAGTCGAAATGTGAGTTTTGATGAGAGCAGCGAGTTTAGGTGGTGTGGCTTGAGATTTTAATGCATGATGATGCATTAATCCTCTGCTTTGATGTGTTTAAAACAGGGGAGACATCTTCGGATCCTTGTGGTGTTGATCCGGAGGCTTGATCGGCGTTTCGGCAAGCTTGCGAAACGGAATCGGTGAGTGAAGTTTGGTTTTCAGCTTTGAAACCAATGTTTGAAGGTTGTGGGAGCTTAGTTTAAGTCTAAACAACTTAGCTAAGCTCAAGAGTAAGTTTTCGGAGAAACTCTCTTTTTGAAGAACCATGAGATGGTTGAATGCAATGTGTTTATTTTGCATGTTTAAATTCTGTTTTGAAAGCATATTTTAGCATATTTAATGCTGGTTTTGTAAGCCATGTGTTGAAGGATGCTCAAGGTAAGAGATCCTTGATTTAAACATTGATAAATGTGGTTTGATGCATAGTGATGCATGATTATTTAATGGCTTTGTTAAATGCTTTAAAAACAGTGGATTGATGATGGTAAACGATGTATATTGGCAAGTGATGTGTTGGTTTAAAAGTACTTGAATCGGATATAGTTAGCCGGCTATAGGATTGGGTGCACCGTGAATAAAGTCGCCTTGGATGTTGAGGGGTTGTAATGGTACCATAAACTCCATCCAAGAACACTAACGAGATGTCTAAGATCATAATGGTGGTTAAAATGCCATGTGAGGATCTTGTGTTGTGTGTCCTGTGTTCTCGTTAGTGATGTTATACAACTACCAATAAGTGATGTGGAGGGGTCGTAATTGTACCGTAGACTCCATCACGGGTGTTGAGGGGTTGTGATTGTACCGGTAAACTCCACCTTGAGTGTTTGGTAGTGTGTATGAAGCGTATGGGACAACGCTTGTAATCTGCGTATCCGATTGTGTTTTAAGTTGAAAAAATGGTTATGGATTATCACTTGAAAGCCAATATGACATGTTGATGAATTGAAGCATGAGATGCTTGGTTTGTATGCATAAATGCATGATAAATGATGTTTTGAAATTAAAGGCCTTGGAAAGGTGTTTTTACAAAGTGCATTATTGTGTTGTTTTATTAGAGCATTTCTCACTAAGCATACGTGCTTACGCTCTCTCTTTCTTGAACCAATAATGCAGAGCATTGAAGTGCTTTAAGGGAAGCAAGGAGGTCAAGGATCCAAGTGAAAGTCTAAGCTCATGTATGGTGACTATTTTCACAACACTATTAGCTTTTGGTATTTGGCAATGGGAACCTAGATTGTGTTTTTGGGAGATGTTTTGGACTCCCTAAGTTTGGTTTAATACCTATGGTGTTTGGAACATGTAAATGGCCATTTGGTATTTTGTTTTGGAGATTTGATGATTGCTTGTTTTTCATTATAGGATGCATGCCTTTAGACTTGTGGTTTTTCTTATTCGAAGCTGTGGTTGAGCTTTGATGATGCAAATATGTTCCTTTAATGTTTGATGACTTGTTGGTATGTTATGGAGGTCATATGAGCGTGTTTGGTGGGTCGAAAGGGTGTAAAACAGACTTTTCTGCTGTTTCTAGGCAGGGTGTTTCGAAACACCCTTGCCTGTTTCGAAACAGGTACATGTTTTGGCCTGGGTGTTTCGAAACGGGCAGAGGTGTTTCCAAACACTTTGGCTACTGCCAAGGGGTGTTTCTGAACGGCCTAGACCCGTTTCGAAACACTTGACCGTTGGGCACTAATTTGAATGGTTTTGAGGTTTGCAAGCTTTACGTTTTAGTCCTGATTTTTGTATATGCAATTGCTTGAGTTTGAGATGTCTAATTGAGATGAAATTTGACAGAGAAGCATGAAATATGACTAATTTCATAATAGTAACTTAAAAATTGGTAAAGTCCTCTTAATTTTCAGAATTTACAAATTGGTCCCTAAATTTGTATTTTGTGTACTTGAGTCCCTTATTGTTTTCCGATTGCTGTGATTTTTGAGTATGCTTATCTCAAGAGTACACCTAAGGTTAATATGCATTTAGACAAAGTTAAAAAGAAAAAAAAGGGTCGTTAATCAAGGTTGACTTTTGGGTTGACTTTAGTTTTCCCCGTGTAATCTTCGTAGTTCGGGTCAATCGTCTAGACCGGGCTAAGGGGGTTACATTTGGTGGTATCAGAGCTGAGTTCTAGAGTATTTGGGAACGGTTAAGTTGGGTGATAAGTGTATGATTGCTTGTATACTTGTTGAGTGAAAGTATGATGCATGAATTGTAAGAATGTTGCAATTGTGGTGTATGCTGTGGTGAAGCATGTTAGAGGGACCCATTGCCATATCAAAGCTAATGAAATGATTTGTTTTTAATTGGAAATGAGCTTGAGTACTTGGATTGCTTACCTTGCCGAGCCTGACTTTGTTTATTGCATTTGTGATTGCATTGTTTAGTGAATGGGACCTCGTAGAGAGACGAGGATTAATACGCGAGCTATGGCTCAAAATGAGAACAAAGAGAATGCTGAAAATGTAGTGGATTTACCTCCTCCACCCGGTGGTGGTGGTGCTGGGGGTGAGGGAGCTGGTGTTGCTGCTGGTGCTGGGGTCGCAGGACCTGAAGCTGGGCAGGGGCAAGCTGCTCCTGACATGTCAATGCTGATTCAGGCTATTGTTGGAGCCTTTCAGGCGGCGGTAGCTGGAGCTCATGGAGCTGGGCATCAGGGAGATGCTAATGCTAGACTACCTCTGGAACGCTTGCGCAGTCTGGGAGGGACTGAGTTCAGGGGTTTGTCTACTGAAGGTTCTGAGTCTTGGTTGGAAAGTACCAAGAGAATTTTGGGACAAATGAACTGCAATGAAGTGCAGAAGTTGGACTGTGTAATATCGTTGTTGCATGACGATGCGTATACCTGGTGGACAACCACTATCTCCGGAATAGAGGATGCTGATGTGACTTAGACGTTCTTTCTGAACGCGTTCAAGAGAAGGTATCTGGGTGTGTGGTACTTGGATGAAAAGAAAAGGGAATTCATGTCTCTTACTCTAGGGAGCATGTAAGTGGCTGAGTACGAGGTTCAGTTTGTCTGACTCAGTCAGTACGCACTTGAGCTTATCCCTGATGAACGGGAGAGGTGTGAACGTTTCTGTTATGGTTTGGTGACAGAAGTGAAGACCTATATGTTGGCTGCTGAGTACACTGACTTTGATGTGCTGGTTGGTAGAGCAAAAGACATTGAGTTGAATTTGGGTTTATCTTCTAAAGGAGTTGGTCCTAGTGCGGGCAAGCGGGCTATTTAGTATAGTTCCGGTGGCGGACGGAGCAAGAGAGGACGTGATCGAAAGTATCAGTCTTCAGCTAGGCGTGGTAGTGGAGGGCAAGGTGCGCCTGTTCAGGGAGACAGGGTGAGAGCTGATCAGAACACATGTTGGGCATGTGGATCGCGTGGTCATCTGAGGCGAGATTGTCCTCGAGCAGCGAGGGAGGTACAGGCTCCTGTTGTGGTGACCGGTACTTCGTGTTGGAACTGTGGTTCGGCGGATCACATGAAGAGGGAGTGTCCTTTGTTGGCCGGTGGTGGTCAGGGACGTGCTCTTGGAGTTGTTGCACCACAGAGAGGCCGTGGGTGCGGCCGTGGTAATTTCCAGCGAAGGGAGGATGGTGGAAGGAATGTGACTCATGTGGTAGCTGTTCAGCCTGAGGGTGGTGGCCAGGCCAGAGTGTATGCTCAGAGGGAAGGGAGGAATGACACGGATGTGGTCGTAGGTACTTTCACTTTGCAATCCTTGTCATTACTTTCCTTGATTGATTCTGGATCTACACACTTATACATATTGCGTGAACATGCTCAATTGCTTGGTTTGCCTGTTGAGTCTTTGGATGTTGGTATGCGTGTAACTAGTTCTTTTGGTGAGACTGTTGTGACACGAAAGCTTTATAGAAGATGTCCCTTGGTTGTGCAAGATCATGTTTTTCATGTTGATCTTATGGAATTGCCTTTCTATGGTTTTGATGTAATCCTTGGTATGGATTGGCTTGTTGAGCATCGAGCTGTAGTGGATTTTGAGAATAAGCGAGTTTCGTTGAAGCTTGCGGATGATTATGAGGTAGTGGTGGTTGGTGAGAATGTGAAGTTTCTTGCCAATGTGGTGTCTACATTGGAAGCGAGCCGGATGCTGAGGCAAGGTTGTGAAGCCTACCTCGCCTTTGTGATGAATCCTAGCTCTAAGGAGTTACGAATGCAAGATATTAGGACTGTGCGAGAGTTTCCTGGTGTGTTTCCGGAGGAGTTGTCTGGATTGCCTCCTAATCGCGAAGTGGAGTTTTGAATTGAGCTGTATGAAAACACAACTCCAGTGTCCATTACTCCTTATCGAATGGCACCTAAAGAGTTGAAAGAGCTGAAGACGCAACTTCAGGAGTTGCTTGATCGTGGTTTCATTCGGTCGAGTGTGTCACCTTGGGGTGCACCGGTCTTGTTTGTGAAGAAAAAAGATGGCACTATGAGAATGTGCATTGACTACCGTCAGCTTAACAAGTTGACTATCAAGAATCGGTATCCATTGCCGAGAATTGATGATCTTTTTGATCAATTTCGGGGAGCGGCTGTGTTCTCTAAAATTGACTTAAGGTCGGGGTATTATCAGCTGAAGGTGAAGGATGTGGATGTGCCAAAGACAGCCTTCAGAACGAGGTATGGGCATTATGAGTTTCTTGTGATGCCGTTTGGTTTGACGAATGCTCCTGCAGCTTTCACGGACATGATGAATAGAGTGTTCCATGAATACTTGGATAAATTTTTTGTGGTGTTCATTGATGATATTCTCTTGTACTCTCGTACTGAGGAGGAGCATGAAGGGCATTTGAGAATTGTGTTACAGGCTTTGTTGGAGAATCAGCTTTATGCCAAGCTGAGCAAGTGTGAGTTCTGGCTTAGAGAGGTTGTGTTTCTTGGTCATGTGGTCTCTGCTGAAGGAATACGTGTTGATCCTCAGAATATTGAGGCAGTAATGAATTGGAAGCCTCCTAAGTCTGTTCATGAAGTCCGTAGTTTCCTTGGTTTGGCAGGATACTATCGGAGGTTCGTGGATGGGTTTTCAAAGATTGTTGCACCTTTGACGAAGTTGTTGCAGAAGGATATTAAGTATGAGTGGACGGAAGCGAGACAACAGGCTTTTGAGAAGCTTAAGGCAGCTTTGACGCAAGCTCCTATCTTGGTTCAACCTGAATTAGGGAAAGAGTTTGTGGTGTATAGTGATGTGTCCTATGTTGGTTTGGGATGTGTGTTGATGCAAGAGGGTAAGGTGGTGGCTTATGCATCACGTCAGTTAAAGGTGCATGAGCGCAATTATCCTACGCATGACATTGAGTTAGCTGCGGTAGTTTTTGCTTTGAAAATTTGGAGACATTACCTGTATGGTGAGAAGTGTACTGTGTACACGGACCACAAGAGTTTGAAGTATCTGATGTCTCAGAAAGAGTTGAATCTTAGGCAACGACGTTGGGTGGAGTTGCTTAAGGATTACGATTTGACGATCGAGTACCATTGGGTAAAGCAAATGTTGTAGCGGATGCCTTGAGTAGGAAGGTAGTTGTTGAGTTGAGGGCTATGTTTGCCAGTTTGAGCATTTCGCGTGATGGTGGTCTGGTGGCTGAGTTGCAAGTGAAACCATCCTTGATTTAGTTGATTAAGGAAAAGCAGTTGTTGGATGATTCCTTGGTGCCACATGTTCAGGATATTGCGGAGGATAGGCCATCGGATTTCTGCTTTAATGTTGATGGAGTTTTATGTTTTGGGAGTCGGATAGTAGTGCCCAATGATGCTGATTTGAGGCGTGCTATTCTGACTGAAGCTCATAGTAGTTCTTTTGCTATGCACCCTGGTAGTACTAAGATGTACCGTGATCTTCGTGATGAGTACTATTGGGTGGGTTTAAAGAAAGATGTTGCTGAGTTTGTAAGAAAGTGCATGGTATGTCAGCGAGTTAAGGCGGAGCATCAGTTTCCTTCAGGGTTGTTGCAACCGTTGAGGATTCCTGAGTGGAAGTGGGAGAGGATTACCATGGACTTCGTGTCTGGTTTGCCTTTGTCGCCATCGAAGAAGAATTCGGTGTGGGTGATTGTAGATCGCCTGACGAAGTGTGCGCATTTCTTGCCTGTGTATACTATGTACACTTTGGATAAGCTTGCGGAGCTGTACATTGCTGAGATTGTGCGGCTGCATGGTGTGCCAAAGTCGATTGTGTCGGATAGAGATCCGAGGTTTACATCGCGTTTCTGGCAGTGTTTTCATCAAGCTTTGGGTACACGGTTGAATTTCAGTACATCTTATCATCCGCAGTCGGATGGACAGTCTGAGCGTGTTATCCAGGTGTTGGAGGATATGTTGAGGTGCTGCGTGATCGAGTTTCAGGGTTCTTGGGAGAAACATTTGCCTTTGGTGGAGTTTGCCTATAATAATAGTTATCAGGCAAGTATTCAAATGGCACCTTATGAAGCTTTGTACGGGAGGAAGTGTAGGACTCCTCTTTGTTGGGCTGAAACAGGTCAGAAGTTGGTTTCGATGCCAGCTTTGTTGAAAGGAACCACTGAGAAGGTGAAGCTCATTTGTGAGCGATTGAAGGCAGCTTCTGATCGGCAAAAGTCTTACGCGGATTTGAAGCGTAAGGAGTTTGAGTATGCGGTGGGTGACCGTGTGTTTTTGAAAGTTTCGCCTTAGAAAAAGGTGATGAGGTTTGGCCGAAAGGGTAAGTTGAGCCCTAGGTACATTGGACCATATGAGGTGATTGAGCGTGTGGGTCTTGTTGCGTACAAGTTGAGGTTACCGCAAGAGCTAGAAAAGATTTATGATGTGTTTCATGTTTCTATGCTTCGGAAGTATAGATCGGATCCTTCTCATGTGATGCATGTGGAGGAAGTGGAGTTGAATCCGGATTTGACCTATGATGAGGAACCAGTGAAGATTCTGGATTCGGGTAGTAAAGTTCTTCGAGGCAAGACCATTGAGTTGATAAAGGTGTTGTGGAAGCATCGTGGTGCTGAGGAAGCCACGTGGGAACGGAAGGATGACATGTTGAAGCAGTTTCCGTACCTTTTTCCTTCAGGTAAATTTTGAGGACGAAATTTCTTAAGGGGGGAGGGTTGTAACACCCCAATTTTGGGCTTGGAAGTTTAGGGTCTGAACCGAACCGGTTTAAATTACGGTTCGAATATAAAAGGTGATTTTAGGGAAAGCCTAGTTCGGGATGCATTAAAAATATGGAAAATATCTAAAAATCCTCTTTTATTATATATAAGAGAGTGGTGAAATCAATTTTACAAAATGGGGTTTGGAAATATGACATTTCAAGTTAGTGACTAAAATGTAATTTTTGAAAAGTTGGTGACTGTTTTAAAAGGATTGAAACTTTGAATCTTTAAGGAGCTAATTTACCCAAGAGAGGGTTTCTCCAGATTTTTCTTAGATTTTAAAGACTCATTTAATGTTATTTAATAATAAAAAAAAGAGGGAAAAGAGATATTTTGGTTTCATAACTAACTTTTGCCAAAATTTTCCCATTTCATTTTCTCTCAATTTTCCCTCAGCCAAACACATTTCCATAGCCACTTTCCCTTTGATTTCCACACCTAAAGTTGAGATTTCAATCTCTAAATGATTTCTAATCATTTCTACACCAAATCCTCATCATTTGCTTATTGAATTTTCAAGAATTTTGGCTCTAAACAAGGAGAAATCCACATTTAGAGGTATGAACGTCCTTCTCCTCTAAATACTCAGTTCTTTACTGAAATTCTCAAGTTCTCAATCCTTAAATTGAGTTTTATTAAAGGTTTTGATGTTGTGATCTTGATTTTGGCTTAAAATGCAAGATTTGGATTTAATTTTGAAAAAATTCGTATTAAATGATTGGGCTCTGTTTTGAGATCAGGGACGGAGCTAAAGGGAGAGTGGGAGGGGCAATTGCCCCACCCAACTTTGAATAGTTTAATTATTTTTAGGCCATTGATAGTTTTAAAAGTTTTGCAATTAAGTCCTTGCCCCTCCCAAAAAATTTTGGTTTATTATTTTTAAGACCCTTTAAGTTAAAATTAATGAAATTAAGCCATGACCCCTCATTTTTTTTGGTTTAATCACTTTTTAAGACCCTTCAATTTTAAAATTAGTGAAATTAAACCTTAATTCCCTTACTTTTTTATGATTTAATAACTTTTTAGAACCCTATTTATTTCGAAGTTAGTTAATTTGCCCCCGTCATGGTTCAATCCTGGCTTCGTCCCTATTTGAGATGTCTTTTTGATGTATTTTGGATGTCTAAATGATGTGTAATTGAGGTTTAATCAATGCAACCCCGAATAGGTTGATTTTCCTAAGTTTTTACTTGAGTTAATGGTGGTTTTTGGGGTGATTTTGATGTTCTGCTATAGCCGGAGGTATAAGGACGTGATTAGGTCCTTTTTGGATGTTAATTGATGTCTAAGAATGATTGGAATTGATGGATCTTGGCTGGGTAATGTGGTAGAGGTGTTTGGATGTGATTTCGGTTGTGTTCGGTAGCCGAAATGTGAGTTTTGATGAGAGCAACGGGTTTAGGTGTTGTGGCTGGAGATTTTAATGCATGATGATGCATTAATCCTCTGCTTTGATGTGTTTAAAACAGGGGAGACATCTTCGGATCCTTGTGGTGTTGATCCGGAGGCTTGATCGGCGTTTCGGCAAGCTTGCGAAACGGAATCGGTGAGTGAAGTTTGGTTTTCAGCTTTGAAACCAATGTTTGAAGGTTGTTGGAGCTTAGTTTAAGTCTAAACAACTTAGCTAAGCTCAAGAGTAAGTTTTCGGAGAAACTCTCTTTTTGAAGAACCATGAGATGGTTGAATGCAATGTGTTTATTTTTCATGTTTAAATTCTGTTTTGAAAGCATATTTTAGCATGTTTAATGCTGGTTTTGTAAGCCATGTGTTGAAGGATGCTCAAGGTAAGAGATCCTTGATTTAAACATTGATAAATGTGGTTTGATGCATAGTGATGCATGATTATTTAATGGCTTTGTTAAATGCTTTAAAAACAGTGGATTGATGATGGTAAACGATGTATATTGGCAAGTGATGTGTTGGTTTAAAAGTACTTGAATCGGATATAGTTAGCCGGCTATAGGATTGGGTGCATCGTGAATAAAGTCGCCTTGGATGTTGAGGGGTTGTAATGGTACCGTAAACTCCATCCAAGAACACTAACGAGATGTCTAAGATCATAATGGTGGTTAAAATGCCATGTGAGGATCTTGTGTTGTGTGTCTCGTGTTCTCGTTAGTGATGTTATACAACTACCAATGAGTGATGTGGAGGGGTTGTAATTGTACCGTAGACTCCATCACGGGTGTTGAGGGGTTGTGATTGTACCGGTAAACTCCAGCTTAAGTGTTTGGTAGTGTGTATGAAGCGTATGGGACAACGCTTGTAATCCGCGTATCCGATTGTGTTTTAAGTTGAAAAAATGGTTATGGATTATCACTTGAAAGCCAATATGACATGTTGATGAATTGAAGCATGAGATGCTTGGTTTGTATGCATAAATGCATGATAAATGATGTTTTGAAATTAAAGGCCTTGGAAAGGTGTTTTTACAAAGTGCATTATTGTGTTGTTTTATTAGAGCATTTCTCACTAAGCATGCATGCTTACGCTCTCTTTCTTGAACCAATAATGCAGAGCATTGAAGTGCTTTAAGGGCAGCAAGGAGGTCAAGGATCCAAGTGAAAGTCTAAGCTCATGTATGGTGACTATTTTCACAACACTATTAGCTTTTGGTATTTGGCAATGGGAACTTAGATTGTGTTTTTGGGAGATGTTTTGGACTCCCTAAGTTTGGTTTAATGCCTATGGTGTTTGGAACATGTAAATGGCCATTTGGTATTTTGTTTGGAGATTTGATGATTGCTTGCTTTTCATTATAGGATGCATGCCTTTAGACTTGTGGTTTTTCTTATTCGAAGCCCTGGTTGAGCTTTGATTATGCAAATATGTTCCTTTAATGTTTGATGACTTGTTGGTATGTTATGGAGGTCATATGAGCGTGTTTGGTGGGTCGAAAGGGTGTAAAACAGACTTTTCTACTGTTTTTGGGCAGGGTGTTTCGAAACACCCTTGCCTGTTTCGAAACAGGTACATGTTTTGGCCTGGGTGTTTCGAAACGGGCAGAGGTGTTTCGAAACACTTTGGCTACTGCCAAGGGGTGTTTCTGAACGGCCTAGACCCGTTTCTAAACATTTGACCGTTGGGCACTGATTTGAATGGTTTTGAGGTTTGCAATCTTTACGTTTTAGTACTGATTTTTGTATATGCAATTGCTTGAGTTTGAGATGTCTGTTTGAGATGAAATTTGACAGAGAATCATGAAATATGACTAATTTCATAATAGTAACTTAAAAATTGGTAAAGTCCTCTTAATTTTCAGAATTTACAAATTGGTCCCTAAATTTGTATGTTGTGCAATTGAGTCCCTTATTGTTTTCCGATTGCTGTGATTTTTTAGTATGCTTATCTCAAAAGTACACCTAAGGTTAATATGCATTTAGACAAAGTTAAAAAGAAAAAAAAGGTCGTTAATCAAGGTTGACTTTCGGGTTGACTTTGGTTTTCCCCGTGTAATCTTCGTAGTTCGGGTTAACCGTCTAGGCCGGGCTAAGGGGGTTACATGTTGTTTACCTTTAGCACATGCATCACAAATTTTATCAATGAGAACTTGAGCTTAGGTAGGCATCTAACTAGCTTAAGGGAAACTAATTTTTCTAAAACGCTAATGCTAGCATGTCCTAGTTTCCTATGCCATAACCATGCATCATTTTCATTTTGTGCAACTAAGCATGCATGGGATGTATAAATGTCATCTAGACGCACTATATAAATTTTGCCTATGCGATGACCAATGAACATTGTTTTGTTAGATTTAATGTCTACTATTCTACACTCATTTACATCAAACATGTCATTAAGCCATTTATCACATAATTGACTAATGCTCAACAAATTGTGTTTTAGACCATTGACATACAAGACATTTTCAATAAGTACGGAAGAGTGGTTACCTATGGAGCCAATACCTTCAATGTGGCCTTTGGAGTTTTCACAAAAGTTACTACTTCTCCACTTTTTGGCTTTAATTCCATGAATCGACTCTTGTCTCCAGTCATGTGTCTCGAGCATCCACTATCAAGGTACCATGAATTTTGACTTTGTGCTTTGGCCTTGTAGCAATGCTCCCCCTACAAACAAAGAGTTTAAACTTTGATTTTTGTTACCCAAATCATTTTGGGTCCATGAGTGTTAGCTCCCAAAAGCTTGGTTCCCTTAGGAATCCAAGATGAAAAGGCAATAACATTATTAGATTTTACAAGTTTCTTAGGAACCCATACACTTCTAATCTTTTTAGTCCTAGAATGCCTATAGAAGCCACTTTGTTTGTAGTTCAAACTCTTTCTTTTTGTAAAGTTGGTTTTTGAAAATTCACCCTTTTCAAGCTTTGAAGAACCAACATTTTTGAAATAATTTTTGAGCTCATTCACCAATTTTTGGTGTTCATCATTACATTGAGAAAGAATGTTGTTCAAATCAATATTTTCTTTTTCAAATAACTTTAGATCATCTTGCAAGCTTAAAACCTTTTTCTCAAAATCCGAGTTAGTTTTAGAGAGTAAATCGTTTTGAGCTTTCAAATCCGAAATGACCTTTTTGTTTTTCAAAACGGACTCCTTGTATTTCTCTAATAACTCATCATATACCTCTTGTAACTCATTATATGCATCATGCAATTCATCAAATGTAAAATAATAGCAAGATGAGTTAGAGGTTACCATAGAATCCTCATCAAGAGCCATGAGGAAAAGGTTGGCCACTTTGTGTTACTCATCCTCGGATGATTCCTCATCACTCCAAGTAGCAATCTTGGCTTTGAGCTTCTTATTCTTCTCAAAGCCCTTCTTCTTGAGTTGAGGGCAATCAGTAGTACCTTCGTATGTTGTCTCAAGAGTGTCCCACACTTCTTTGGCACTCTCGATTGAAGAAACCTTAGAATAGATGTTCGGACCAAGTGCACAAAAGATGGTGTGCAATGCTTTATCATTGACTTGCATCATTCTTCTATCTTCTTCGGCCATCTCCAATTTCACCTTCGGAACAAGTCTTCATTCATCATTTCTTTTCATCGGAATGTAAGGCCCTTCTTCAACTACATCCCAAACCATGTAGTCGATGGATTTGATGAAGAGACGCATCATATTCTTCCAATATGGGTAGTTGTCCCCATTGAAGAATGGTGGTTTAGTGGTGGATTGAGACTCATAGAGGTTGGAGGTTGAGGTAGATGTCATGGCTTGACTAGAAACTTGATTACACTCTTTTGCGATCTCCTCTTGTGGTTGTTAATTCTTCAAAAGAGGTAGGCTCTGATACCAATTGTTGAGTGGATCGTTGAATTGATAAATGCCAAGAGGGGGTGAATTGGATTTTTAAATTGGTTGGTAGTGAAGTGGTAAAATAAAAATTGAAGACAAAGGCACTTATAGTGGTTCAAGTTCCAAATCAACTCTACATCCACTATCGTAGCTCTTACTAAGGATTTTCCAAACAACTTTACTAGCTGATCTTCCTCTTTTCTAGGCTTAGGAGGAAACCTTTACAAAAATTGTCAATTTTTTACCCAAAAATGATCAAATCCTCTCACAAGTTTATAAAGAATAATATAGAAATTACAAAGTATCTCTCAAGAAAAATATTGCCCAAATTACAAGCACTCAACCCAATTAAATCTGAAAAAATAGGAAATTACAAGGAATGACAATTGGGGTTTTACAAGAATATTGAAATTTAGCACTTGAGCTTGGATTTGATGTAGGATTGTTTCTTTTCGGATCAATAGTTGTTGTTGGTTGTTTTTGGACTCCCTTTTATACATTCTCATTCAATTCTAGCCGTTGGGGTTGTTTCTATCATAAATATAGTCGTTGGGATGCAATTTTCTCAACATAAATGCACTTCTGCAACTACCCGTTTCGAAACACATGTACTTGTTTCGAAATAGACCAAAAAAGAAATAGTTGTTGGGGTGTAATTAAGAGACCGTATTGAAACGGGCACGATAGTTTTGATACGCTAAGAGCTCGTTCCAAAACGGCTTGACATTCGTTCCGAAACAATTTGAAACTGTCAAAACCTGTATCGAAACGTGCTTAAATCGTTTTGATACGTCTTAACCGTTTTGTGAAAATCAGTTATAAATTGTAACGGTTATAAAATTTAAATCCAAGTTCAACTCTCATTTCGAAACATTTGAGATTGTTCCGATACAACCATATTGAAACGGGTATGCCTGTTCCGTTGTTCTTTATTCGTTTCGAAGCATGGGGTCCTGTTTCGATACTACCGTATCGAAATGGGAAGACTCGTTCCGAAACAATTGTTAACAGTTTCAAAACGTTCTGAAACGCCTAAGGGCTATTTCGAAAGGGTGACTCGAAAATCACTGTTTTGACTTGGAAAACACTTAGAAGAATTTGTATAACCCTTTGGTTTTGACTTGACCACTTTGCTTAAAGTTTTGGGAAGTTTTGAGGACTTAAAATTTTATTTTTTTTCAATTTAGTCCTTAAATACTTTGTTATATCAAAATCAATTCTTTGGTTTTACATGTGGTGGTCCAGATTGTTGATGTGGCAGTGCATTGTGATGATGACGTGGCAGAGGGGCTGAATTGATTTTTCAAACCGAATTCGAGGGCATAATTGAATTTTTTGCCGAGTTCAGGGGCATAATTCATTTTAATTGAAAGTTCCATAACTTACTTAATCTTTAAGGTAAAAATAATAAACTAATAAAAATTAAAAATATTTTAATAATAACTAAATACTATAAAAGATTAAAAAATAAAAATATTATAAGAAATTTAAAAAATAAGTAAAAAAACATAAAATTAAAAGTATGAAAATTTATAAATATAAAAACTTAAAATTTTAAAATATTTAAAAACCATCGGAAAAGTCTTTAACTATTTTTGGCTATGCTAAGCCTACTAATATCCTTGAGAATATTTTAATGGAATCATCCTTGTATTAACGTATAAAAAAACAATATTTTTATTTTTATTTTCCTACATCAAATGTTAATAAGCATCAATTTGATGTAGAAAAGTAAAAGAAAATTTGAGTTTTACTGTTACTTTAATACAAGGTTGATTCCACTGAAAATTTATTTAACGAATGGTAATACTCAGACTAGCGAAGTCAAACACTTTTTCGATGAGAGTGTTCGATTTTTAATAATTTATAAAAAATTTAATTTTTATATTTATATTTTATCATTTTTAATCTATAATACATTTTAATTTTTTATATTAATTTTTATTTTCATTAATTTTTTAATTTATTTATTTGTTTTTATTAAGTTTATGGATTTTTTCAAAATTGATGAATATTTTGATTTTTTGTGAGAGTTCTCACTTTGCTTATTTTAAAATTTCCAAGAATCCAAAAGATATTTTTATCAATTTCTTAATCGATTTTTCATATATTCCATTTGTAAATGTTCAACTTGAAAAATTAAAATTATTTATCTAATTTATAGAAAAACTAAATAAATTGATTAAATTAACTTAAAATTTAAACGAATTATTTATCCAATTTTAAAATTATACCTTCGAATTCGTTTTAAAAAATCAATTCAGCCCCTCTGCCATGTCATCATCTCACATGCACTGTCACATCAACATAGTTGACTGCCATGTTAGTACAGTTGACTGCCGCGTCAACACTATAACAGTCAACGTTGGTCAAGGGCCTAATTTGTTGCAATGTGCGAATTGGAGGACCTAATTGAACGTGTTTTTACGTGAGGAGCAATATTACTAATTTGGGTCAAACTTTAGGGCAAAATGACCCCTTCAGCCTTTATTTTATTATTTTCATTGCATCCGTTCGAAATTCAATAAAAAGAAATTTGACGTTATTTTATGGTTTTTCGATTCTTTGCACGTGAGCTCAATTTGTAGAATGTTTCTTATTTCTTTGCATGAACGTATTGAAATATATAGAAGTTGATAAAAAAAAGTGATTGGTCGAAAATGTTTTTTACGGTAAAGTATATCATATAGTTTATTTTATCTCTTTTTTGATATTGAATATCGTGGTATATTTATTGTACAGACGCAATAATGGGAGTTAAACGACTGAAAATTTGGCAAAAATTGTTATAAACAACCACATAAAACTGATCCTTTCAAACGTAAAGTATGTGGAGATAAATCTATTGACCTCGAAAACATTTCGTGAAACATTCTATTTTCAACGTTCAATATTATTAATTTATTATTTCTACTTTATTATATTTTTGATAAATTTATAGATTGTGTTATGCATATATTTTTACAGCAAATAAAATCTGAAAAGCCTAACCTATTGACGACAAACAAATCTTTGAACGGTCCTTTTGCCACTAGAATCCTTCGCTACTTTAAACGTATGCTTCGTGATTTGTTTGAAATATAAACTCCAATCATTAGTCTTAAGAGTATAAAATTCAATGACACCAACTTCACGAAACACTATTAGATGATATCTATAGGCATGGGTGATTCATATTTGTCCCTTTACACCTAGGGTTGTAAAAACAAGTCAGAACCTGAAAACTGACCTGAAACCTACTCGAGTCAGAACTTGATTTGACTTGAGAAATTGATGACCCGAACCCGAACTGTAACTGATTGTTGCTGACCTGAACCCGAGTTGAACTTTTTACTGTAACAACCGAACTCGGTCTGTGTCCGACTGAAACGAACTCGAACCCGAGACCGACCTGGCAAATTACCTGATATTACCTGACTGAATCGACCCGAGATCCGGTTTTACCCGACCTGTTTTGAACCCGACCTGTTTTGAAACCGACCTGTTTTGAACCCGACCTGTTATTAGACCCGACCTGTTTTGAACCCGACATGTTTTGAACCCGACCTGTTTTAAACCCGACCTGTTATTAGACCCGACTTGTTTTGGACCTGAACTGATATTTACATGGTTTGATAATTGATACTTAATAAGTAATAATGATATTTTTAATATATGATATGAAGTAATATTATGAACTATTATGAAAAAGTCTATATCTATAATTTGAATAGTTTAAAATGTTAAGTATCTAACAAAATGTATTATATATATAATTAAAAGATTTATTTTTAATAAATAAAAGATTTGTTTAATAAGTAATTAGTAAAAATAAATATAAACTTGATAAATAAAAATATTTATTTTTAATAAATAAAAATCTAATATATACTAAAATACATAGTACATATATAATTTTTACTAAGGCATATATAGACAAATTTACCAAGGCATATATTTTAGTGTATATATATTTTAAATTATACCCATTTGATTTGATATTGTTTATTTTAACTGTTTTTAATATATAGACTAAGGCATACTAAAATACATAGATAGTATATATTTTTACAATTAATAATTTAAATCTTTCTCAATTAATTGATTAATTAGTATTGTTTACTTTAAGTCGAAAATTTTTTATAAAAATTTACAAAGGTACATTACACCAAAATGTTTTAAGTTTGTAAAATATTTAAGTTTGATTTTTTTTTAATTGGTATTATTTATTAAAAGGCATTCCTTGTTAGTTTTCTACAATTAGTAATTGGTGTTTGTTTCTTACAAAACAAGTAAAAATGAAATGTAAAGTAAAATGTACAACTTTTTTAAGAAAAGGGCCTCATTAAAAACCCCTCTAAACCTAAGTAGGGGAAAAGAGTGCCCATAATATTACTAATGAAACTAATAAAGTGTATAAGTTTACAAACATTGGAATCCAACATCAGACTTACAAATCCAACTTACAAATCCAGCAACAAAATTAAAAATTACAATCCAGCAACAAAAAAAACTAAGCATACCAGCAGCATCAAAATAACAGCAGCAACAGCAGGTAAATTGGAATCCTACAAAATGAAAACAAAGACTTACAACAAAAAAAAACAATAAACATAAGTATAGAAAAATAGATCACAAATAGAATCCAAAACAAAAACAACTATCAAAGTCCATATACCTTAACTAGGAGGATCACAATCCTACAAAAGTTCACACCTCATTTCACTAAGTATTAATGTGCTTGCTTTGTTTAAGGGAGGCCTACACAAGGAATAAGAATCAGAAACAATATATCACAAAAAAAACAGAAAACAATAAACATAAGTATAGAAAAATAAGATATACCTTCCTTAACCAATAATTGAATCTGCACCAGAAGCATCAGAGATTGGAGAATCATTCACGACACTAAGATATTCTCCATCTCTTTTCTCTGGTTCAAAGCCATACAACCAATTGCGTGTGGTCACAAACATCTCAACATTCTTAGGCAACAGCCTAGACCTCAATTTGGTCAAAATCCTACACCCCATACTAAAGGAAGATTCTGAAGCAACTGAAGTAATCAAAATGATTAAAATATCTCTAGCCATCTGTGATAGTACTGGAAAAGAAAGAGATTGAGCTTTCCAGTACTGTAAAATATCAAATTTAGCATCTTCAGTGCGAGGGAGAAGGGGCAAGGAAATGTAGGAGTCAACATCGGATTTTCCACTCCTAAAAGCAGCTAAATTGGCATCGAAGTTCTAAAATAAAATAGATAAAAACTTTATAAATAAACTGCAATTGAATCTCAAGCATTAAATAAATTTAAAAACAGAAGCCTAAGTGAACTTAAAAAAATGAAGAATTACCTGAAACAGATTAGATTTTTTGAATGTTCGAGGCCGACCAGAACTCGACACAATTGAACCTTGAGATGATGAGTTACTTTGGATAGAAGAATTTGATGAAGAACAAAGTACAGTCTTTGAATAATATATATACATATTAATGAACTCATTATAAATTGTGCTTACCCTCCTTTCAACCTCATCCTCAACATAGAGGACACCATACAACTCTTTCAAAAGTTGTAATTTATATTTAGGGTCAAGCAAAACAACAAATGAGAGAATAGTTGAGTGATCGGACCAATATTTCTCATACAACTCAAGCATGGGTCCAGCCATTGCAGAAATACCTTCACAAGGATCACTATGAGCATCACATCACAGTTTCTCAATGGCTACAACATTTTCTAAGTACAAGTTAGAAGTGGGATAGTTGGATCCAGAAACAAAGTAGTTATCTCAAAAAAAGGCTCAAGGAAATCACAAATTAACTGTACTGTATCCCACTCAACATCAGTAATTAAGTTCAAGTCATTCTCCCTATTGACTAACAAATTGATAGCTGATTTAGCATCAAGTGCCCTACGAAGCATCAAGTAAGTAGAGTTCCATCGAGTAGGAACATCTAATATCAACTTCTCAGAAAAATCAGAACAACAATCTTTAACAGCCAAATCAAAGCTTCAAAGTCTAGAGTCAGAAGAATCTATAAACTTAACTACTTCACGTAATTTAACAACAGAACAATCTATTACCTTCAAGCCTTTTTGAACTATCAAGTTCAAAATATGGGCTGCACACCTTACATGAAAATATTTACCATTGCAAGGAAGGGGAGAAATTGCATGCAGATCATCTTTTAGTCTCTTAACCATTTTCTCATTAGCAGAAGCATTATCAAGAGTAATTGTAAAAGTCTTTTTTGTTTCAAGACTCCACTCACACAACATCGATTTGACAAACTTATAAATGGACTCACCGTCATGGGGTGGGGGGAAACGACGGAAGTTAAGTATTTTAGATTGAAGTTTCCAATCATTGTCCACAAAATGAGCAGTTAAAGCAAAATAAGAACGAAAAGTACAAGCAGACCATCCATCACAAGTAAAACAGAATTCGACTTGGAATAGCATGCATGGACTCAAGTACCAATTTCTTATGCTTCTCATACTTTGACATGCAACATTTAGTAACAGTATACCTCGAAATATCCTTTACATTAGGATTCAAATATTGATGCAAAACCCTGAGTTTTTCATTCTCAACCATACTTAATGCATAACCATGACAAAGTATAACCTCAACAAATAAATCACAGTAAGTTTTCTGATCAAAGGAACTCTCTAAACTAGTTTTGGGAGTAGTAGCAAGAAAGTCTTTGTAAGCAGGGCATTTTTCAGTATGCCTTTTAGGATTAGAAGTCCCAATATAAGAATCAGCTTTATAAGTTTTGGTTTTGCAGTACTTACATTGAGCAAACATACCTTCTGGAAGCTTAACAAAGGTATAATGACTCCAAACAGGAGAAGTTCTTCTTCCAAAGTCTCCTAAATTTGCAGACGTAGCCCTCCGCTTCGAGGTATGAACAGTTTCAGACAGTTGATCATTGGCATTTTTATTTTCTGGTAGGTCTGGTACAGAACAAAGACAATAAAATACAATTGTAGTTAGAAAATATATAACAAGTTAAGAGAAAAAGAGAAATTAAGAAGCAAAATTTTACTTACTTCTTTCAATAGGATAGTCCAACTCATATGAAAAAGAATCCATGTCTGTGTTAAAAACTGAATTTGCAAAAATGTTAAATATTGTTAGACTAAGAAGAATCATAAACCATAAATCATGCATGCACAAAGTAAAACACAATAAACAAGGCATAAATATTAGATGTGAGCAGCGTACATGGAACAAACACAAGTAATATGGTATGACTTAAATGATGCAAAATTGTTGTTTTCCAGTGCATCAAGAACTGCTTCTAAGCTGTTTAGGTTATTGTCTACAGGATGTCTTTGATCTTCCTTTTCACATGGCTAGGGATCAAATAGAAGAAAGCCTTCGCAATAAGATGGCTTCTATAAAAGTATTCTCTCTGTTAAATTGAGTTACACAGTTATTAACTAGTATAAAAAGATAGATGTGTTGACAATTTTTCTTTTTCATTTATTTTCCAAGGAGAGAATGGTTCAATTACAGGATGCACAAAAAGGCACAGAAGTCACTTCTGAAGCAACGAATCCAATGGTTCTTATTTGACACGAATTCCCACTTGTTCATTTATTGCTCTGTTTTACAAAAAGTTTTACCCTGCGAAGTATCATAGGATATAGGACATAAACTGTTAAATTAAATATAGGAAAATCTACTTGATTAAATTCCATGTTCTTTATTATTAGGTTTCATGTTGTTTGTAGTTTCTTGTCATTCTATCTGTTTTGATTTTCAGGAGTATAACACAGGAACCCTAAGCTCCATGTCTTATTTTCGAATTAAGATCAACTGAGGTTGGTTCTTTTGAAAAGGTGTGCGGCGGTAAGCTAGCTAGTAAATTAAGGATTTATTCTGAAGCCTGTAGTATTAAACTAATTAGTTTTAGGAATTTTCACTTGTATTTGTAAATTGTATGCTTACTGAGAATCCTTGTCATAATTGCATGAACGGTTGCTTTCTTATTTACGGTGTGCATTTGCTGTTCATAAACATTAGATCATAATTTCACCAATATCTACTCTCTTACTCCATAAAAATCAAAACTTTTGCTCCAAAAATCAATGACCCACATAAGTTAGAACAAATCTAGCTACTGATAGTAAAAAAACGCAAATTTCACCAATATCTACTCTCTTACTCCAGAAAAAGAAAGAACTAGAATCATCCCAATAAAAAAGTAATAGAAAGCAATGGAGAAGAATGAAGATAGATTCTGCTAGAGAGAGAGAAAAAGTTATTATACCGTTTTGGTTTAAAGAGGAATGAACGGTGGCACAAAGCAAGATCCAAAACGGTTCTGGTTCCGTTTCTTAAAAGAGACGAACGCGTAAACAGGGCTGATTGATGGGGTTCGATCACGTCATGATGTTGGTCACGATGGTTGTGGTCGTGCGAACCACGAACGGCGATGAAGGCTTAGTCGGAGCTTCACCGGTGCTTGGCCAGTGAGGAGATGGTGGGGGAGCTTTAAAATCGGGTGAAAACAAGAGTGGGAGAGAGGGATATCGAGAGAGAGGGGAGGCAGAGATAGGAAGAGCGGCTGATAAAAGAGATTATATACCCAACTTAATGGGTAAATTACAGAGTAAGACCTCAAAATAAATTAGGGTTTACACAAGAACTCTAGTTTTACTCAAATTATAAAAAGACCCTCAAATTCTATTTTGCTCAATTAATTCCCAAATTTAAATTAAGGTTTTCAATTATAAAATTTTTCCCAAATTTTAGGGTTTTCGAATTAGGGTTTTCAAATTTTAAATTTTCGAATTAGGGGAATTTCGGGGTGTTGCATAGGGCTTATTGTTAGGGCTTAGGGTGTTAGGGTTTAGTGCTTGGGTTTTATGGTTTAGTTTTAACGGTTTAGGGTTTTATAGTTTTGTTTTATGGTTAGTGATTCAATTTTAGGGTTTTAGGGTATGTGTTTTAGTTTTAAAGGATTGATTTTTAGGTTTCATTTATCTTACGTTTAGGGTTTAGGTTTATTTTTAAGGCTTATGGTGTTAGGGTTTAGTGTTAGGGTTTAATGGTTTAGTTTTAAAGGTTTAGGGTTTTAATTTTGTATTATGGTCAGTAATTCAAATTTAAGGTTTTAGAGTATGTGTTTTAATTTTAAAGGTTTAATTTTTAGGTTTCATTTATCTTACGTTTAGGGTCTAGGCTTTATTGTTAGGGCTTATATTGTTAGGTTTCATTGTTTAGTTTTAAAGGTTTAGGGTTTTATAGTTTTGTTTTATGGTTAGTGATTCAATTTTAGGGTTTTAGGGTATGTGTTTTAGTTTTAAAGATTTAATTTGTAGGTTTCATTTATCTTACGTTTAGGGTCTAGGGTTTATTGTTAGGGCTTATGGTGTTAGGGTTTCATGGTTTAGTTTTAAAGGTTTAGGGTTTTATAGTTTTGTTTTATGGTTAGTGATTCAATTTTAGGATTTTAGGGTATGTGTTTTAGTTTTAAAGGTTTAGGGTTTTATAATGTTAATGTACGTATCATGTATGCATGAAACACTAAACCCTAATTATAATGTATGTATGTAAATTATGTATGTATCATGTGTGTATGTAATATGTATGTATTTATTATTTAATGTATGTAGGAACTTAAAAGTCCCAAACCCTAAACCCTATAATATATATACATATGTATAGTGTATACATATACATTAATTAATATACTATTATATATAATATGTATTATAATATATATATAGATATTTAATTTTATTTTTTTTTATAATTTATAGTACTTAACATCTAATTAACTAATTTTATTTCAAGTTGAGCCCTTTTTATTTTTATTTTTTTTTAATTTAGACTATTGTTTTTAACTTTTTAATATCGTAATATTTTTTATGTTAGTCTCTAAAATTTTTATTTAATTCTAAATTGATCCCTATTCATTATTTTTTTATTCACCCAATGTTTTTTATTTATAATTTGGTACATTTCTTCATTAGTTTTTTAACTTGATGTTTTTTCCATTATAGTCTCCAAAGCTTTATTTGTATTCTAAATTGACCTCTATTCAATTTTTTTAAATTAGCTCGATATTTTCTAATTTTAATATGATATTTTTGTTCATTATACTCCCTAAAACTTTATTTTTATTCCAAATTGACCACAATTCATTATTTTTAAAACGTTTCATTGTTTTAATTTGATATTTTTGTTCATTATAGTCCTTAATACTTTATTTTTATTCCAAATTGACCCTAATTCCTTTTTTTAGTATTTTATATTCTTTTTTATATATTTGTTCATTATAGCCACTAAAATTTTGTTTTTATTTTAAATTGACACATATTCATTATTTTTCATTTGTCTGATGTTTTATACTTTTAATTTGTTTTTTTCATTATAATCCCCACAAGTTTATTTGTATTTCAAATTGACCCATATTCATTTGTTTTTCAAATGAATGCCCAATGTTTTATAATTTTAATATGATATTTCTGTTCATTCTAGTCCCCAAAACTTTATTTTTATTCCAATTTGACTCATATTCATTGTATTTTTACGTTTTCTAAATTTATTTTGATATTTTTGTTCATTATACTTCACATAACTTTATTTTTATTCTAAATTTGCCCATTTTCATTATTTTTTAAATTACTTCAACCTGAAATGAACTCGACCTGAAATGAACCCGACCTGAAGTCTACCCGAACCTGAAATAAACCCGACCTGAAATGAACCCGACCTGAAGTCTACCCGAATTCGAAATGAACCCGACCTGAAGTCTACCTGAACCCGAAATAAACTCGACCTGAAGTGTATCTGAACCCGAATTAACCTGTCAATTATCTGCTTCGGATCCGACCCGTTTTGACCCGACCTAGAATGGACCCGACCTGAAATGGACCCGCACCCGACCCGACTCGAGTCAAGACAAAAAAATGACATGAAATGATATGTATCCGATTTTACCCGACCTGACAGTACCCGACCTGAAACCCATCCGATTACCTGTTTTTACAACCCTATTTACACCCATAATTATACGCGCATATATATTCTCAATTTAATTTTTTTTGAAATGGAAAAAAGGTGTTTCAAAATTGACAAATCAATTTGAAAATTGATGTATAGAGAAATGTATAAATTGGACGTTTAGTGTATTTCGTTGCCTTCTTTGTTGCCTTAAGTGAAATTATGCATTGAATATGGAATTATGTCATGATGCCATACCTTGTTTGCGAGCTGAAATTAAAATTGAAAATGGTGAGAATTCTATATTATAATATCAGGAAAAGTTATTCATGTTTCATTTAATGGTTATGTCATGCGTAGAATTTATCAGCTTTCTAATATTGATACCATTCATCAAATTTAAATTTAATAAGTGTTTCACATTCAACCCTGTTGATCTGTTTTTGTTCATGTTTTCTTCTTGACAAATTAATCCACATTTCCTCTCTATGTCCCTTTTTACGAAACAACAATTTCTTTAAAATTAAGTGGCCATCTTTTCGACTTTTCACTTTAACTTTTACATTCACTTTAACATAAGCATTATAGAACTCAATGCAATTTCCACTTCAGCATATCCATGTCATTCTCATCGTAATCTTTCAATTCTTTCCCAATCTTATCCCATATAGTCTCGTCAATAAAGTAGTCAATTGTCTTCTCGTCATCTATATGTTTGTCATCATCAACATTACATTCAATTTGTTCTTCTTCAGCATAAGTTTCACAATATGATTTATCATTGTAGGCATCTTCATTCTGATTATAACACTCCAATTTTGTATTTTCAATTTTGGTATCTTGATTATCAATCATTTCTAACAATCCTGCAATTTAACGAAAAAAAGAAGAAGATTACAACATTATTACAAATAGGGATATAAAAACAGGTAATCGGACGGGTTTCAGGTCGGGTACTGTCAGGTCAGGTAAAATTGGGTCCAGGTCATTTCAGGTCATTTTTTCTATTTTGACTCGACTCGGGTCGGGTGCGGGTCCATTTCAGGTCGGGTCCATTTCAGATCGGGTCCATTTTAGGTCGGGTCCATTTCAGGTCAGGTTCATTTCAGGTCGGGTCAAAACGGGTCGGGTCCGAAGCAGATCATTGACAGGTTAATTCGGGTTCGAATACACTTCAGGTCGGGTCCATTTCAGGTCACGTCCGTTTCAGGTCGGGTCCGTTTCAGGTCGGGTCCATTTCAGGTCGGGTTCATTTCAGGTCAGTTGCATTCCAGGTCGGGTGCATTTCAGGTCGGGTTATTTTAGGTCGGGTAGTTTCAGGTCGGGTAGTTTCAGGTCGGGTAATTCAGGTCGGGTAATTCAGGTCGGGGTATTTTTAGGATTGAAATTCGTATTGAGTTTGAGTTCGGTACAACCGTATAAGTAGTCGATAAACTTTAGGTTGACCTTCGTCAATCGTCATTTATTTGGAGTTAATTATTTAAAGTCATATCAAATTAAAATTATAAAACATTGGTGTAATTAAAAAAATAATGAAAATGGGTCAATTTGGATTAAAAATAAAGTTTCACGGATTATAATAAACAAAAATATCAAATTAAAATTATAAAATATTAGACAAATTTAAAAGAAAACAATGAAAAGGGGTCAATTTGGAACAAAAATAAAATTTTGGGGACTGTAATGAACAAAAATATCAAATTAAAAGTATAAAAATTAGAGTAATTAAAAAAAAACAATAAGTAGATGTCATTTTAGAATAAAAATAAAGTTTTAGGGTCTAGAATGAACAAAATTTCAAATTAAAATTATAAAACATGATGAATTAAAATATATATAGAGGTCAATATGGAATTAAAATAAAGTTAAGGGACTAGAATGAAGAAAATATCAAATTAAAATAATAAAACATTTGACAAATTAAAAAAATAAATGTAGGTCAATTTAGAATAAAAATAAAGTTTTATGGTCTAGAAGATTAAAATATCAAATTAAAATTATAAAACATTGGACGAATTAAAAAAACAATGAATAGGGGTCAATTTGGAATTGAAAAAAAGTTAAAGGGACTAGAATGAACAAGTACAAATTAAAATTATAAAACATCGGACGAAATGAAAAAACAATAAATAAGGGTCAATTTGGAATTAAACTAAAGTTTAGGGGACTAGAATGAACAAAATATCAAATTAAAATTATAAAACATCGGACTAATTAAAATAAAGTTAAGAGACTATAATGAACAAAATATCAAATTAAAATTATAAAACATTGGACTAATTAAAAAAATAAAAAAATGGTCAATTTGAAATACAAATACAGTTTAAGGACTAAAATAAACAAAATGTCAAAGTAAAATTATATATTATTGGACTAATTAAAAAAAAAACATTTAGTAGGAGTCAATTTGGAATATAAATGAAGTTTTAAGGGCTATAATGAACATAAATATCAAATTAAAATTATAAAACATTGGACGATTCAGAGTTTAGGGTTTAAATGGTTTAGGTTTTAGGGAAATTTTATTAATGGTTTAGGGTTCATATATTGATAAATACATACATACTTGTATACATTAGGGTTTAGGGAAATTCATCAAGGGTTTAGGGTTCACACATAAATAAGTATATATATACATACTTACATACACTAAGGTTTAATGTTTAGGGTTTATGGTTTCAGGTTAAGAGAAAATTCATTATGGGTTTAGGGTTCATACATTGATAGGTACATACATACATACTTACATACATTTTAGTCTTAATATTAGGCACTAGAATGAACAAAAATATCATCAAATGATTTATATCTAAAATATTTGGGTAAATTACAAAAATTAAAAAATAATAAAGGTAACTTTCTGTGGAAAATAAAATTTTAGGGAATAAAATGAATAAAAATATCATCATATTAAAAATAATAAAATTTATACATACATATATATATATATACACACATATACATATATTATGATATATACATATACATGTATTGTTATAATTAATTAAACATATGCATATATATATATATATATATACTAAAACACACATGTATACATACATACTAAAACACATATATATGCATGTATTTAAGTTTTAGTATATATATACATGTATGTATGTAAGTTTTAGTATATATATTGTTATATTTTATACATACATACTAGAACATACATATTTGTATGTATATATGTATACCCCTAAACAATACACATAAACCTCAACTCTTAAATCTTATAATCACTAATAATTAGAGTACAAGACTAATCCCCTAATCCTTAAACTAATCTCATAACTCCAAATAATTAAGTTGACACATTTACCCCTAAACCCCAAACATGAATATCTAAATCTTAGAGACACTATTCACTAATAATTAGAATGCAAGCCTAATCACATAATCCCTAAACTAATCTCATAGCCCCAAACAATCAACTTGACACACTTACCCTTAAACCATAAACATAAACCCATAAATCTAACAAAAAAATAAATTGAAACATAAAGGACAAATCTAAAAATAAATTAAAACTAAATTATTAATTAGAGCTCAAATCACAAATGAATAAAATTATTAAACCTAATTACTTACCAAATCTTTATATGATGACCAAATCAAATTTAAATCAAACTAAAAAACTTAATAATTAATTAATTTATGAAGTATGACCTAATTAAATAAAATTTAAAGAAACTAAACTAAAAGTTAAGACTAAAAAAACAACTAAAACCTAAAAAACTTAAACCCTAATAATCTAATTAAAGAAGGACCTAAAGGATAATTAACCCATAAATAAAATAATCTCATCTCCACTCCCCCCCCCACCCCCACCAAATTTGATTTGGCGGCAACCCCCATTTTTTTATTTGATATAGTGTCAAAATCTCCCCCTATAATTTCCTATCAATAAAAAGAACTTTCCCCTAACTAATTCAAAAAAAAATCCCCTAAACTAAAAAATATTTTTTTATTATTTTAATAGTTATAATTAAATTTTTTAATAAAGTATTTTTTAAATTTAATGATCACAATTAATAAATTGATTTAAATTTTAAATAATTTGTTTTAAATTCATCCATCACAACTTATTAATTTAATAAAACTTTTAAATTTTGAATATTTTTAATAAAATAAATTTAAGTAGATTAATTCTTATTAAACTTCACAAATAATTTATATTGAACGAGTTAGTATTAAATTAATTTAATAAATTAATACTTTACATTTATCAACACTTTAAATTTATCAAATCGTAGACTTCTTCAACTATATATCAGGTAAATATCAAGTCAGATCAATATCAGTTTAGGTTAAAATTAGGTCGGGTTCAAAGCAGGTCGGGTTCAAAACAGGTCGGGTTCAAAACAGGTCGGGTCCAAAACAGGTCGGGTCCAAAACAGGTCGGGTTCAAAACAGGTCGGGTTCAAAACAGGTCGGGTCCAAAACAGGTCGGGTTCAAAACAGGTCGGGTAATATCGGATCTCGGGTCAATTCAGTCGGGTAAAATCGGTTATCTGCCAGGTCGGCTTCGGGTTCGGGTTCGTTTCAGTCGGGCACAGGTCGGGTTTCAAGACCACAGTAACAGGTCCAATTCGGGTTCGGGTCGTTTTCAGTCGAACGCAGGTCGGGTTCGATCACTACAGTAACAGGTCAAATTCAGGTTCAGGTCAACAACAGTCGGTTACAGATCGGGTTCGGGTCATTAAATTTTCAGGTCAAATCAGGTTCTGACTCGAGCAGGTTTCAGTCGGGTTTTCAGGTCGGGTCAGTTTTTTACATCCCTAATTACAAAGGCTAACGACGAGAGAATCGAACTAACAAAAAAAATTATAACTCAACATTCACCGACACAACTAAAATCTCATTAACACTATTGGTATATAAATATTTCTAATCGTGATGGATAATACAACTATTTATATATGACTCAAGTTGATATATGTGTATGATAATATAAATAAAACAAAGCGAGAAAATAACAGGAGGAAAGAATACTACAAAAACATATACCTAGCAGAAATATTCACAGTGACTAATGTCTACTATTCTAAATTGAAGAATTATATCATGATGTTTTTGCTTAAGGGCGGAGTTAGAATAATGAATCACACAATAGAGATACCAATCCATTTTTTATGACACTAAACATTTGACAATATGATCTTAATGGTTTATAAGGCTATTGTTTACAAATTTTAAAAACACATTTCCAACATAGAACATTATAAATTACACATACAAGACAAATACAAATATGAGCAACAACTTATTCTAGTCTCAATCACATTATAGCCAAAAATTCAGCACAAAACAACCTCAATTAAGCAAATTTATGACAAACAAGTTTAGGCATTTACCAACATTATTGAATCATAAATTACTCAACTAAGCAAAACACTTTCAAGATTTTATGTACATGCCACCATTTCTAGGAGTTTAAAGGAAAAGAGTCTTACATATTAAAATACCAAGACTTGACTTGTGATATTCGCAATGCGATCCGGAAGCCGAGCTTTACTATATGCCTCGGTTTGTCGATTAATTCTCGGTCTTAACTTTTCCCCCCGATATTTCGAGGATTCCACTAATCCTTGTCCCAACACTAAAATTGATGAAATGGAAACCAAAATGAAGAACAAAGCTTGGGCTCTCAAATTCTATAATTTATTTTGAATTTGAGTGGCTAAATCCATAAACTAGCTAACTCCCACTTTAGCTAGCTGACTAGTAATTCGGTTGGCACTGTTGTTTTGCAACATATAGAAAAAAGAAGATTAGACCATGCATATAGAAAAACGAAGGTTGCCACAATTAAAACAAAGAAAATAGTTACACATCAAAACAACCCCTAATATAATTAAAATATTTCTAGGACAATCTCGTTGTTTTAATCTTTTAATCCAAACTAAAATATGATGGATTTAGTCAAAATGTTAGCTCAAAGCAGGGATTAATTTATATCATCCTATATCATACCATTGCAACAAGAAAACGACATAACAAGGCAGATAGTTCTTTCTAAATTTTCAGCACTTCAAATTATAATTTTGCATTAAATAATTGCATCCAAACATGAAATAAACAATAGGAAACAAATTAAAGCTTGAATGAATATACAAGTAGGAAAGAATTTAAGTTAACAGAAAAACGGTGATCGACGGTGGGTTTTCTAAACGAGGGACGAGACTAACAACGACGATAAAAGGGAAAGCGGAGGGGACGAGACTAACAACGACGATAAAAGGGAAAGCGGAGGGGACGAACCTAACGGCGGCGGCGTGGCGCAAACATGAGAAGCTGCAGATGAACGGTCCGAAAAGAGCGACGCAGTGGCGTTCGGTGCTGGGTTTATCGACATCGAGCGCGCGAGGCGGCTGAAACGACAGTATCGCCGGACACAAAAGGTGACGGAGCCGGCGACGGCTGCTAAATTGGTGCAGGGTGTTTAGGATATACGATTCTAATAGTTCAATTAAAGATATATGAATGTTTTATTAAGTCTTTTATAAAAAAAAATATATATTAATTTCAAATTTTAAAATTTTTAAAAATAAATTTAATTACAAGTTGAATCCTTGAGACTTTTAATAATAACTTGAGAGTCACAAAAATAAATTAATGATATCCAGCGGTGCATTGCGTTAGTGGTGTTCGTCGCCCATTGTAAATTTTTTTTTTAATTTTTAGATAAATTGTCTATTTTGTAATCATCGTTATTTATTCTTATTTGAAATCTTAAATTTGTCAAAGGCTCGAGACTTGTGTTTTCGTGTTCTTAATGACAAATTAAATTGATATTTAAGTGTCTAATGATAAATTAAAGGGTAAAATACACAGAAGGTCACTGAACTTTAGTGGAAAAAAACAAAATGATAACCAAACTTTCAAAAATCACAAAATGACAATTAAACTTTATGTTTTATAACAAAATGGTAACTAGACGTTAAATCTCGTAAAGTGTCTGTTATAAAATTTGATATAATAACACATTTAGTCCTTTATATTTATACATTCAATCAATTTAGTCCTAATTTGAAACAATTCACTAAATTTAGCCATCATTATTTACACATTCTTTTCAATTTGGCCCTTAAACAAAATTTCAAAGTATGGTAACATGATGAATAATTGCAATTAAATTTTAATAGAAACTCGAAAACTCGAATATTCGAATATTTTAAATCATTTTTTTCTTTTAAATCACATCGAATATTTAATAACTACTTTAAATATTCGATTTAATTTAAAAATATTCGATTTAAAAGAAAAAATAATTTAAAATAGTCGAATATTTTAAGTAGTTATTAAATATTCGAATGTTTAAAATAAAAATATTTAAAGTAGTTATTAAATATTCGAATATTTTAAATCATTTTTTCTTTTAAATAAATATTTTTAAATTAAATTGAATATTTAAAGTGGTTATTAAATATTCGATGTGATTTAAATATGAAAATATTAAATATTATATTTTAAAAAATATTCGATTGAAAAGAAAAATAATTTAAAATATTCGAATATTTCAAGTTATTCGAGTTGATGCGTCATATCTTAAGATAGAGGTGAGCATTCGATCGAGTCGAGTCAAAATTTTTTGAGTTATTCGAGTTTACGCGTCATATTTTACAACTCAAACTTTATTTGAAATTTTTTTATTCGAGTCGAGTTTTCAAGTTCCTATAAAAATTTAATTGTAATTATTTATCATATTACCATACTTTGGAATTTTGCTTTGAGGACTAAATTGAAAGAATGTGTAAATAACAAGGGATAAATTTAGTGAATTGTTTCGAATTAGGACTAAATTGATTTGATATATAAATATGAAGGACTAAATATGTTATTATACCAAATTTTATAACAGACACTTAACGAGATTTAACGTCTACTTACCATTTTGTTATAAAACATAAAGTTTAATTGCCATTTTGTAATTTTTAAAAGCTTGGTTACCATTTTATTTTATTTTTTACCAAAATTCAGTGACCATCTGTATACTTTATCATAAATTAAAATATGTTATGTCTTTATTGTTCAAAAAAATATGTTATGTGTTTTGCCTTTTATTTAATATGAAAAAACTGTTAAAAATCGTGGTTTTTAACTGAACTGAACCGCAAATTTTAGTTTATGATATTTCATTTTTTGTTTCATTTTATAAAAACAAAGCCGCAGACTGCGGTTCGGTCCATATTTATTAAAAAAATAACCGAATACACCCCTACAAAATACCTAACGTTTTACTAAATTTGAATTAATATATCATTTATTTAACCAACCAATTACAATTCATGCATAAAGAATGAGCGTATGAAAAGGTTTAGAAAGCGTTCCTTAGAATTTCAGTTATCGGTTTTAGATTAATATGGGTTAAAAAAACTTTAATATATATATATACATACATATATACTTCTCCCTTAAAACTAACAACAAAACATTAATTTTTGTGCTTGAATGATATAGTATACACTTTTAAATTTTATGTGTTTATATGTTATTTTTTAAATTATTAAATTTTAAAAAAATTTAAAAAGGTAAACCTGTTACCCAATACCTGATTTTACGAGTACACGACTAACGATTACCCGATAATTATGGGTCGAGACACGAGCCGATATATATGCTACCCGAAGAACCGGGTACCTAGCACCTCAGGTACCCAGATTTGGACCCCTAGCAACAATCATCATGCGCACATTTCTAATTAGGGAAGATCGGCGGTCTAGTTTAGTTAGATCCCCTTTTATGATAATTTGCTGACATAATCAGAACTATCAACGAAGCGGATGTGCAAGATTGATGTTCTCCATCACCTCTTCTACATCACTACATAAGCATCTAGTTGAATAGATACAATGAGATTTTGATAATAGTTGTTGGGCCTTTTATGACAGTTTACCGATGTAATCAGAACTATTGGCGGAACAAATATGCAAAATTGATGCTTTTAATCACCTCTTTTACATCACTGCATAAATTTTTAGTTGGATACATACAAAAAATATTTATTATAATTGTTGAGTTTTTAGGGAAGTTGAAGGTCATGTTCAAGGATATGTTAAGTTTTCATGTTTTATTTTTTCTTTATGTATAAGTTTTTTGTGGATACAGTCTCTAAATTTTTCTTTGTTTAGGATGTGTTTTATTGTATTTTTTTATTTTTAATGAAATCTGACTTTTATTTTAAAAAAATATAAAAAAAATTACTTGAGTGTTATTTGTAGTTTTTTTGGGATAGGATGACAGAGATGTGAGTATTTGGATTTATGAACTTTAAAGAATTAAGCCCAAAAAATATTAAGATGGCGAGAATTGAACTCAAATTCATGAGGTCATTATGTATTGTATTTTCTACGTACAATGATTCAGTGTTTTGATCATATCTTAACTTAAGTTCGGTTCAGATTTAGTTTATGTTATTTTGAGTCTGACTACATTTAGTTTAAGTTCGGTTTGGGTCAGTTTGGGTTTAGTACGAGTATCGGTTCAGGTCGGTTGATTTTGGGTCGAGTTAATATTGAGTTAATAAGATATCGATCGGTTTCAGTCGGGTTTTCAGGCCGAGTTAGGTTTTTACATCTTATATATGACTTTATATAACATGTATATTTAGCTTTTGGTGAGTTGTTCGATAGTTCACATCTCATCTTTCTTTATTTATTTTAATATCTTTTCTTTATTTCAGGTTGCTTTCGGTTCGAGTCCATTCAGTTCGGTTGAAAATCGGTTCGGGTCTATTCGGTTCGGTTGAAAATTGATTCGAGTCTATTTTCAGTTCAACTAAAATTCAGATCGATTTTGGGTCGGTTTGATTTATTTAGGGTTTTAAATCAAATTTGAGTAATCATGTTCAGGGTGATTTCAGGTCTCAGTTCGAGTCTTGAATCTTGGGTCAAATTTGTCGGCTCTAATCTTAATAGGGATGTGAAATCAGGTAATCGTTCAGGTTTCAGGTCAGGTCATGCCATGTTAGGTCAATTTAATGGTCTGACTCGGACCAGTTCGGGTCGACTCAAATTCGGGTCATTATCATGTTGATTTTAAATCTGATTGAGTTCGGGTTCGGGTCGAGAAATTTTCAGTTCAGGTCAAAACTGTTCGGGTCTGAGTCAGTTAATTAACGAGTTAATTCAGGTTCGGATGGACTTCAGATCGGGCCACGTTCAGGTCGGGTCACGTCGTTGATGGATAAAATTCAGTTCGGTAATATCAGTTTCGGTTGAAGTTCAAGTTAGGTTTGACGTGTACAAATAAACTTCAATCTAGTAATTGTGGGTAAATTTTTTATAAAAATAAATTTTTAGGGATTACTATGTACCAAAATATCCCTTATGATGCCGGAATATGTTACAATTTAATATATAAATATATATAATTATGATTAAATTGAATTAAACTAAAAATTAAAAGTAAATGTTAGGACTAAAATGAATAATTTTAAACGGGTGAGGACCAAAAGGGTAATTAATCACTAAGCAAAAAAAATTGGGTGAAAAATACCAAATGATCAATTAATTATTGGATCAAATTTAAAAGTAATTGTGACTAAATTGAATTAAATTAATTTTAGGGGCTAAAATGAATCAAATTAAAACTATAATTAACCATATTAAATTAAATTTGGGATTAAAATGTATCAAATTAAAAATAAAGAATAAAAATTGGGACTAAAATGAATCAACCTAATAATAATTGCTAAACTAAATTTGGGACTAAAATGAATCAAATCATAAACCGTAATTCATAAACCATAAATCTTAACCCCTAAACTAATAAACTATAAACCCTAAATCAGAAAATGAATCTAATATTCACTAATATTGGGACTAAAACTTAAATCCTTAACTGTAAACCCTTAAGAAAATTAAACTAAAATAAGGACTAAAATAAATCAAAAACTAAAGAAAAAAGGACTTAATTGTAAAGCTCCTAAATTAGCAAGGAACCAAAGTGCAAATAAACCATCAAAAATAAAATCCAACCGTTATTGGACCGTTTGGATTTGAAATTGTTGTTAAAAATAAAAATAAAAATAAAAAGTTTGAAACTTTGAATTGAATTTTGAAATTGAAAATTAAATTATAATTATAAATTGATGGATTGGTGATGGGATTTGTTACTGATTGGACTTGGAACTTTGGAGGGTGATGATGATGCTGACTGATTTGAGAATTGGGCGGGCTGCCCTAAAAATTGGGCGGTTGATGTTTTTTTTTTTACTTTGGACTAAAGAATAAAATAATAATAAATAGGAATTAATTTGGATTAAAATTTTAATTTTAGAGATTAGAATAAATTGGACTAAATTATAATAAAATATAAATAACCTGATAAATTCTAAACTATAAATCCTAAACCGATAAACCTAAATCCCTAAACTAGTAAGATAACCCTAAACTAGACTGCTAACCCCTAATAAGTATAAGTCCAATCCCCTAAACTAAACCGTAACACTAATAAGTATAAGCCTAATCCCCTAAACTAAACTCATAACCCTAAACATTCAATTTGAAACATATACCTCTAACCCTGAAAGAGCTATAAGGAAGACTGATTCACTCGCTTTCGAGAACTAAGATTTACAGCTTATTCTACGTTCGGCGAATGTTCTTCATGTTCTTCCGGGGAATTCAACTCTTCTTTCATAGATTGGGAACAAAATAAGCACCAGTAGCGTATTGAGTTAGATGAGCTACATGAGTTTCATTAGCTCCTAGCGCAGCATATCTGAATTAACTATAGGGTTAAGAGTGACTTGCAACAAGTCAAACCCTAAACTTGAAACATACATTTCTAAATTCCAAGTTCTTAACCCTTAACCCAAAACCTTTAATCTAGTTTCATAAGTCATAACTCTAAATCCTTAAATTAACTCGACAATCCTAAACATGTATAATATACCATAAATCCCTAAACTAGACTGATAACCCTAAATCCCTAAACTAGTGCTATAAGCCGATAACCCTAAACAAGACCGGTAACCCCTAATAAGTATAAGCCAAATCCCCTAAACTAAACTGTAACCCTAATAAGTATAAGTCTAATCCCCTAAACTAAACCCATAACTATAAAACCAAAATTGATTTTGATATAACAATTTACCTTAAAGACTAAATTGTAAAACAATAAATTTTTAAGTATTTTCAAAGACTCACAATTTGACAAGCCATTTTGAACCAAATACTATTTCAAGCCAAAACACATTAAAAGGGTTCAAAATCTCTAAGTATTTTCAAGCCAAAAAGCAAAAAAATACCCAAGCTTATCGATACGGTTTTCAACACTAGAATTTTAATCGTTCATAGCGTACCGATACGGTCTAACCCAGAATCGATACGATATTCATATGGGCAAGACATTAAGCTATAGCGTATCGATACGCATCAGGACCGTATCGATACAGTTTTCATATAAAAATATTCTTTGCTATAGCATACCGATACGGCATGTCATCGTATCGATACAATATGCTGACCTTTGCAAAAATCTTCGCATTTAATATTCGAACGTTGGTTTGTCAGTTATTGGAATCCAAATTTTTAAATGACAGTTGAACGGTATCGATACGCTAAGGTAGCGTACCGATACGCTTTTTAGCAAAACCTAATTCAGGATTCCAGTAAGCAAAATTCATATCGATATGATATTTCGTATTGATACGCCCCTTAATATTGTACCGATACGCCCTTCAAGCGTATCGATACACCCTATTTTTCAGTCACAACGACTCTTTCTTCTTTGAGACAAGTACCGATATGGTTGGTTGTTGAGGAGCATTTATTGCGGGAAATTGCAGGCCAACAGCTAGATTAATGACCTCAACCACCCAAACGGCTAGTGTTGTGTGTAAAAGAGTCTATCGCAATTGTAGTGCAAGTGTACACGACGCAAGTAGTAAAGTGATACGAAGTATCGGATATCGTCTCCACAGGGATTGGGCTAATAGCTTCACCTTGTTTACTGCACGAAAGTAAAAGAGATATTTGAGAGTTGTCACGAGAATAATAAAGTAAAAACGTAAATAAAAGGATTGAGATATCAAAATAGAGAGAATGGACTGGTATTGAATTGCTCGGTAGTGTAGGTATTGGATTGTTTAGGAACTCCAGTTCTGTCGTCGCTCCCGTCGCCGACAGCACCTGTCGCGGCGGCTGTCCGTTGGCTGTCGCGGCAGCAGACAAACCAACTTCATACTTCAAGTTTGGCAAGAATCCCAGATCTGCCTTGGCCTATCCCTAGGTCCAAGTCTGTCGATGATCACGTCTTTTATGATACCTCCCGGCGTGCATCGAAGGATGAACACCGATGTGTATGAATTCTTCTTTAGCCACTTAACCTTGCTCTATCCCTAGGCACAAGATAGTTCAACTATAAACTAGAGAACTTGCTCTTATTTCTTTCGTATACTTAACTCTCCCGATGCTAAGTAAATGGATAACCTCACAATGCTCTCTCGATGCTCTTGCAAGATGTTAAAACCAAAATAAGAGAACTTGAAGTTTATTTTATTGAACTTGGAAAATCCTAAAACAAAACAACCATTACAACTACTTTACAAAACAACCCGTAGCCCTAGGGGGAATTTAGAACATGTCGGTGACGGGTGGATGACATAGGGGTTTTGGTTTCGGTTATGGGGTATTCGGTTATGCCTCCTAGGTTAAATCTATGCCCTTATATAAGCTTTGGGCTCAAGTCTTCTAAGGTAACAAGGATTACAACTTTAATTAAAAGTAAGATTCTAATAAAGACTTAATCTCTAATGATTCCTACTTTGCAGCCGCCATCCTTGTTTCTAGGAATTTCCTCTCCTTGAGCTTTGGCTTGACATATCTTTTGATCCGGGGCTTGGAAAAATATTTGGCTTTCACACGACAGACGAGCAGATTTTTCTCTATCTATCGAGGTCCACTTTGCTTTTCTTCTTCATAAGTCTGCTGTCACCATGCTGTCACGACAGGTCCATGGCAGCTTCGTCTTCTTCGTCTGCTTGTCCAGTTCAGCTCTCCTGCTTCTCTGCCCTGCGTCTGCCTTCCACGTCTACTATGACAGATACCTGCGAAAATAGCCATCTTTTAGTAGAATCCGTGCTTTTAATCCATTTGTGATGTTTTACTGAAAACTAACCTAAATGCAATGCAATAATGCTTGAATGCAGCAGAAATATGGGTTAAAAAGGGTGTAAATAATAGAACTTTTACACACTCAACACACCCCCAAACTCAAGTTTTTGCTTGTCCTCAAGCAATGAAGACTTAAAAGAAAAATGAAAATTTTTGTGTTGGCCTTCAAATAGTGAACTGTCCCTTACCCGTCGCTCATTCTCTATGGCGGCAGCAACCTATCGAAAAGGTTTAGGATCTGTCCGGAATCTCCCTATAGCTCTCGTGCAGTGTGTGCATGCTTGTGAACAGTTATATGCTAAGACTCTCTTAGTTTCACTAGAATATTCAACTTCTTAACTCGAATTTTTATGCCAAAGTTTATTTTTTTAGAAGGCACATTTTCATGCTTCTTTTTCTTCTATTTTCAAGCTAAATTTTTCTAGAGCCAGTTTCGGGCACCTCTAGTTAGCTTCCTAGAGCCGGTTTCGGGCACCTCTAGGTTTTTGATTTTCTTTTGCTAAACTTCTTTCCTAGAGCCAGTGTTAGGCACCTCTAGGGGCTATTCAAGTTCTAAGCTTCCTATTCTAGTTTGGCTAAAAGACATCTAAGCAATATAACAATCACAAAAGTGTTTAAGTTTTCAGAACTATAGAAAGGCTCTAAACTTCTCCTTAAACTGTCCTAAAGATGCTGCCACGACAGAGCTGTCATGACAGGTAAGTTAACTTCACAGTTTTTAAGCCAACAGTTTTATATTTTCTGATTTTTTTAAGAGAGCTTAAATAAATAATAAGACACAACAATTAATAAGAAGATGTACTTAAGACTCCATTTAATGATGGAGGGTTGCCACCCCCAAACTCAAGGGTTGCATTGCCCTCAATGCAAAATGACATGAAAAATAAAGACAAAAATATAAAGAAAAGTACATCACAAAAGATAAAGGCAGGCAGCAGTAAAGGAAAAATAAAAACTTAAATTTTCAGTCGCTGTCCTCGCTGCTGCTGCTGACACGGATCTGACGGCGGCGTCTGGGCTGTGGAGGAGGCTGGGCAGGTTCAGGGGCAGGTGCAGGGGCAGGTTGCTCCACAAGCTGGACATCGGAAATGATGCCACTGTCCCATGAGCTGCTGGTGGTGGTGCTAGCCTTGGGCAGCCGTTTCTTGTCTGCCACATGTTTTATCCGCTTGACCGGCGTAAACTCTCTCTCTAAATTCCTCCGGATCAGAGGGCTGTCATCAGAGGCAGGCCGCTTTGTTCCTCTAGGAGAGGTGTCTGCCGGTGGGCTGCCTGCTGCCGTCGGGGCAGGTGATATGGTGGAGGCGGTAGAGTGGGAATGCGGGGAGGCAGGTGGTGTGGGTGTGTGCACCGGGGTGTGGACAGGGGTGGGGATACGTAAATAATGGGCAGGAAAAGTAGGGAATTGAACATCGGGAAAATTTAAAGTTTGGGTAATAAAATTTACCGTTGAGTTCGTGAAGTCCCGAATCAAAGTCATCAATCCCATTTGGCGCTCCTCTACCCGTTGTAACGTAGCAAGGAGGAGGGCAGACTGGTCTGTCGGAGCGGTGGCGGCAGCAGGTTCCGGGGCAGGCTCCTCTGATGATTCTGCGGGGGAGCCGGCTGGGTTGAAAGAGGAGACAGGTGTAGCCACGACCAGCTCCATGAGGCTGTTGATGTTATTGTCTGTCCAGCCTCTGCCCTTCCTTATTTTGTCGGAGGGTTCCTCGGGTACAGCAGCACATCGGCAGAGCAAAGTAATAGTGAACGGCAGGCAAAGGCGAGAGTCGGAGCGGAAGGCACAGTCCAGGATGTTGTCCCTCATATATCGGCCCACATTGATAGGCCTGTCGTGCATGATGAAGTGAATAAGGGCAAGCCGCTGCCGGTTGACTGTCGTATGGTGGGAAGACGGCAGGATACGCTTTTTGATGAAAGCGTTCCACAGTTTTGCTTCCGGTAGGAGCTGCCCCCTGTTGACGGAGTGGGGGTTCTTCTTGCTGGTTGTCCACGATGTTCCCTCCTCTATCAACTCCATCATGACAGCATCATAAGCGGCAGCATCGAGGGTGTCGAGAAATTTTTGGTGGGCATCATCATCGGGGCCAAAGAAAAGGCCAAACATGTGATTGATGTTGTCGGCAGTGAAGGGAACTTGCACTCCTCTAACGGTGACGGATGTCGCCGTTCTGCTATCTATGGCCGCGTAGAACTCCCGGACCGAGGTGTCGTTTAGCTCTGCCGGTTGTTCAGCAAAGTGCTCCCATAGCAAATTCTGGATGGCTCTAGCAATGAATGGCCGGAGTCCCATATTGGGTGCCTTTCGGATGTACACGAAACCACGTTCCTCCCATAACTCCTTGTTGGCAAAGGGCGTTGCTGCTGCTGAAGAAGATGCTGAGGCAGCACTACGACGGGTCTGTCTAGTAGACATGTTGGTTGCAAGGGTTGTGAAATCTGAAGAAAGCAAATAAAACTAGAGGAGAAAGCAAAGAAGAATAAGCAGAAGTGAGAAAAAAATGAAAATGAGAATGGGGTTATATAGCGGTCGAGTAGCTGCCCATTTAATGCTGCAACGGCAGGCGTGAATAACGGGGCGGCAGATTGGATCAGACACGCATTTATGCGTCTGTTACGCGTCTGCCGCACGCTTCTGCGTCTGCCGTGTCAGTCTGTTGACAGCCTGTCATATCCGTCCGCGGCAGCAGCCGAAACGACAGGTTTCCATAAATGGGCTTTATTGGGCTGATGGATGGGCGGTGGGCTTGGGTCACTTCTCCTTTTCTTCTTGACTCCTTTATTTCCTAAAAACTGAAATTAAAAAAAAACATTATTCGAATAAAATAAACCTAATTCCTAATAAATAATAATAATAATAATAAAATAAATAAAAATAAAAATTAGGTTAAATTAGGGGTGCCTTGTGGGGCATCTCCTAAAGTAACCACTTCCTGTATTCCTGGGGCTTCAGTCCCCTGATAATGCTTGAGGCGTTGTCCATTGACTTTGAATTGGTGTCCGTCTTTTAATGATTGAATTGTGATGGCACCATGGGGGAAAACTTGAGCCACTTGGAACGGGCCAAACCATCTAGACTTTAGCTTTCCTGGGAATAGTTTAAGTCTAGAATTGAACAACAACACAAGCTGCCCTGGGCAGAACTGTCGTGGCAGCAGTTTCTTGTCGTGCCACTTCTTAGTCTTTTCCTTGTAGATCCTTGCGTTGTCGTAGGCCATTGTCCGTAATTCTTCAATCTCGTTCAGGTCTAATAACCTTTTCTGGCCGGCCTTGTCCAAGTCCATGTTCACTGCCTTGATTGCCCAATATGCTTTGTGCTCGATCTCGACAGGCAAGTGACAGGTTTTCCCATAAATCAGTCGGTATGGAGACATGCCCAATGGAGTCTTGAAAGCTGTCCTATATGCCCATAATGCATCATTCAGAAGTAAAGACCAATCTTTCCTAGTTGGTTTAACCATCTTTTCAAGAATGTTCTTCACTTCCCTATTGGATATCTCAGCCTGTCCATTGGTCTGTGGGTGGTATGCTGTCGCGATCCTATGCTTGACACCATATTTCTTCAAAGCGGCAGCAATTACCCTATTATCGAAATGTCTCCCTTCATCACTGATAATCGCCCTAGGGATGCCAAATCTAGAAAAGATGTTTTTGTGCAAAAACTTTTGGACCGTTTTGGCATCATTCTTTTGAGTTGCGATTGCTTCTAACCACTTGGAGACATAGTCCACTGCTAGGAGGATGTAAAGATTTCCACATGAAGATGGAAAAGGTCCCATAAAATCAATCCCCCAAACGTCGAAGATCTCGACTTCTAAAATGTTCTGCAGTGGCATCTCGTTTCTCCTCGAGATGTTACCTGTCCGCTGGCACCTGTCACAGTTTTTGTAAAATTCCTGTGCATCTTTATATAATGTCGGCCAGTAAAACCCTGACTGCAGCACCTTGGCAGCGGTCTTATTGCCTCCTAAGTGACCTCCATATTGTGAAGCATGACAGTGATGGAGAATGTCTTCTTGCTCTTCTTGTGGTACACACCTCCTTATAACCTGATCTGCGCATAGTTTGAAAAGAAGAGGTTCGTCCCAATAATAATGCTTAACATCATTTTGGAACCTCTTCCTGGCTTGATAATTAAGATCAGAAGGTAATATTCCGCTAACTATAAAATTAACGAAATCAGCATACCAGGGAAGGTTAGAAGACTTACCTGCCGCCATGGCTGTCGCGACAGCAATTGCGGCAGCAAAGAGCTGCTCATCTGAGAAGGTCTCCAGTATGTTTGTCTCGTCGATTGGTAGACTCTGTCCCTTTTCCAACCTCGACAAGTGGTCTGCCACCTGATTTTCTGTCCCCTTTTTGTCCTTGATCTCAAGGTCGAACTCTTGTAATAGCAAAATCCATCGTATCAACCTAGGCTTTGCATCCTTCTTTGCGAACAAATACTTGAGGGCAGAATGGTCGGTGTGTATGATTACCTTCGTTCCAAGTATGTAAGAACGAAACTTGTCGATGGAGAACACCACAGCTAACAGCTCCTTTTCTGTGGTGGTGTAGTTTACTTGGGCGTCATTCAACATTTTTCTAGCATATTATATGACGTGAAACAACTTATCTCTGCGCTGCCCAAGTGCTGCCCCGACAGCATAGTCACTAGCATCACACATGATCTCGAATGGTTGTGTCCAGTCTGGTGGCTGTACTATGGGGGCTGTCACTAGCTTTTCCTTCAGAACCTTGAATGCTTTAGTACATTCCTCATTAAAGTCAAAGGGTCGGTTCTGTTCTAAGAGATGGCATAGGGGCTTCGTGATTTTCGAGAAATTTGCGATGAATCTCCGATAAAAACCCGCATACCCTAAAAAACTTCTAATGCCCTTGACTGTGGTTGGCGGCGGCAGCTTCTCAATGACTTCAATCTTAGCCCTGTCGACTTCTATCCCACGGCAGCTAATCTTATGGCCAAGGACTATCCCTTCGTCCACCATAAAATGACATTTTTCCCAATTTAGAACAAGATTAGCTTTTTCACATCTTTCAAGTACCTTTTGAAGATTGCCGAGGCAGCTCTCAAAATCGTCTCCAAAGACGGAAAAATCATCCATGAAAATTTCTAGGAAGTCCTCTACCATGTCGGAGAATATAGCCATCATGCACCTTTGGAAGGTGGCAGGTGCGTTACAGAGGCCGAACGGCATCCTCCGAAATGCGTATGTTCCGTAGGGGCATGTGAAAGTCGTTTTCTCTTGATCCTCTGGTGCAATAGCAATTTGGTTATAACCTGAATAACCATCAAGAAAACAATAGTAAGGTTTACTCGCTAATCTATCAAGCATTTGATCAATAAAGGGTAAAGGAAAGTGGTCCTTTCGGGTAGCTTTGTTAAGCTTCCGATAGTCCATACAAACCCTCCAACCGGTCACAGTCCTGGTTGGGATTAACTCATTGTTCTCGTTGGTTATCACGGTCATGCCTCCTTTCTTGGGAACACATTGCACCGGGCTTACCCATTTGCTGTCGGAGATGGCGTAAATAATACCAGCATCTAACCATTTAATTATCTCTTTACGCACTACCTCCTTCATCGCAAGGTTTAACCGCCTTTGGGCATCAATAGTCGGCTTATGATCTTCCTCTAGGAGGATTTTGTGCATGCATATTGCCGGACTAATGCCCTGTATGTCTGCTATCGTCCATCCAATCGCCTTTTTGTGCTGCCTTAGCATGTCGATCAACTGTCGTTCCTGTTCCTGCGGCAGCTTAGCAGAGATGATTACGGGCAGTGTATCATTGCAACCAAGATAAGCATATTTAAGCTGCCCTGGCAGGGGCTTAAGTTCTAAGGCAGGTGGTTCAACAGTAGAAGGCTTTTGGATTAAATGGTTATCCAAAGTATAATTCAAAGGTTCGAATAACTTACCTGGACGATGGTCTAACCAGTTTACCTCCTCATGACCTTCAGAATCAGATGTATCAGATTCAGAGGAGTCGCTGTCGTCGGTGCTGTTGCTGTCGTCATCGCTGTCGTGATAGGCCTGTAGGTGGCTGTCGCAGCAGTGACCAAATTTTATATCACGGCAGCACGACCTGATGCAGGGGTGATCAAAGGTCACCTCAATGATGGCCTTGCATTCCTCGTCCACATCAGCATGTTTCATTGCTTGGAGAACATTCAACTTAATCTCTTGATCGTTCACGCGCATGGTGAGTTCTCCTTTCTCCACATCAATCAATGATCTTCCCGTGGCTAAGAAGGGTCGCCCAAGGATGACTGGTGCGTTTTCATCTGCCTCACAATCTAAGATAAGAAAGTCAGCAGGAAAAATAAGCTTATCCACTCTTACCAGAATATCTTCAATTTTTCCCTCGGGGTGAACGTAAGAGCGGTCGGCTAGCTGTAGCGTAACTGTCGTGGGCCGCGCCTTGCCAATACCTAATTTCTGAAAAACAGATTTGGGCATTAGATTAACACTGGCACCAAGATCACAAAGTGCCTTACCCACAAATTTGTCGCCGATTACACAAGGTATGATGAAGCTCCCCGGATCCTTCTTTTTCTGGGGTAGCTGCCGATGAAGAATACTCATGCAACCTTCTTGCATCCTTACCGTTTCAAATTCCCCAAGTTTAGATTTTTTTGACATAACATCCTTGAGAAATTTAGCGTAACCGGGCATCTCCCTAACAACATCTAACAACGGAATATTAATATGAACCTGTTTAAAAATATCATAAATCTTTTTAAGTTGAGATTCATGCTTAGCTTGCTGTATCCGTTGAGGGAAGGGTGGTGGGGGACGATAATCAGCAATACGTCCTTCCCACTGCATGCGAATCTGAGGACGATAATCATCTTTTTTTTCCTCTGTCGCTTCTGCTGTCGTGACAGGCTCATCGGCAGCAGTCTGTTTATCACCTGTCGAGGCAGCTTCCTCGGCAGGTTTATCCAAGGCAGGTTCTTTTTCTGTTTCAGCTTTTTCCGGCCCTGGTAACTTCTTCCCACTCCTAGTAGTAATTGCCTTACATTGCTCATGTGGGGGTGGTCTAGCATTTTCAGTATTGCTAGGAAATCCTCCATTCTGCCTTGGCTTAATATGTTGCGACACCTGACCCATTTGTGTCTCTAGAGATTTCAAGGTAGCTTCATAGTTTGTCATTCTCATCTCGGTTTTATCCATAAAGGTTTCTGTCTTCTTGACAAACTGATTCATGTTCTCCATATACGTACCGGTCTGAGACATAAAGGTGGCCAGAGTCTGCTCCAATATACTACTCGTGGCAGGTGGTGGCTGCTGTTGCTGCTGCGGCGGCAGGTGCTGCGGCAGGTTCTGCGGCGGCAGTTGCTGTCGCGTCAACAATCTAGGACCCCCTTGATTCTGATTATATGCTTGCGGATTCAGAGCATTGTTAGGATTACTCCAGGAAAATTTGGGATCCTTCCTCCAATTAGGGTTGTAGTTGTTGGAATTGTAGTTCGGCTTGTAATTTCCAACATATTTTCCCTCTTCTACATTTATAGGGCACTCATCCCTACTATGATTTCCCTCACAGATAGTACAAACTTCCTCGACAGCAAATCCTTGTAATTCATCCTCATTCAATAATCGTTTCATTGCTTTAGTAAGGAATGCTACCTGTGATTTCATAGTGCTGTCGGCCTCATAGTCCTTGACAGCAAGTACCCGTTTACCCCCTCTTCTAGCTGTCGGAAACTGCTCCTCATTCTTAGCTAGATTTTTCAGAACTTGCAACGCCTCGTCCGGATCTTTATCCAATAATAATCCATTTGTTGCAGAATCAATTCGAATGCGAGTTTGTAAGTTAGCAGCATTATAGAACTTAGTTACCTGATTCCAGACAGGGAATCCATGCATTGGGCAGTTCCGTAGAAGAGTAGTAAATCTGTCCCAGGCCTCGTGCATCGGCTCGTCATCTTCCTGTTGAAAAGTAGCAATTTCATTACGTAATCGCTCAGATAAATGCGAAGGATTAAAACGAGATGAAAATTCACGAGTTAGATCTGCCCAAGTCCTAATGGAACCCGGTGTAAGTTTATTCCACCAAGTTTTAGCTCTGTCCCTCAATGAATGGGGAAATAACCGAAGCCTCAGTATCTCCGGACTAACTCCTGGCAGTCTAAACGAACCACAGATCTCCTGGAACGTTTTGAGATGCTCCCTAGCATCTTCTGTCGCAGAACCACTAAACTGTCCGGCATTGTTGATCATACTAAACATGACAGGTTTAAGCTCGAAGTTATCAACATCAATATCCGGCAGCGTGGTCTCCAGCTCTACATAATCGTTCAGCATGTAGTCACGACATGACCGTCGTCCATCTGCTGCGGGCGGGTCGCCGACAGGTGGGTTATTATCGCCAAGGGGTGGTATGCGACCGCCAGCAGGTTGGTTATGGCCCATCTTCTCTATCTGTTCCTCGAGGTATTCGTTTCTGTCTAAAAGTCGGCGAAGTTGTTTCTTGAGACTGAAGGAACGTTCGATTTCCGGATCTAATGGATACTCAGGATCTTCACCTCTTTTGGATCTGCGCATAAACAAGAAAACCTCGTGAAAAGCGAGAGTTGAAAGCACAAAAGAAAAATTAAAGAAAAATAAAAATAAAAATGAAAACAAAAATAAAAATAAAAACGAAAAGTGCAATAAAAGAAAGATGTAGTTATGTTGTCAATCCCCGGCAACGGCGCCAAAAACTTGTTGCGTGTAAAAGAGTCTATCGCAATTGTAGTGCAAGTGTACACGACGCAAGTAGTAAAGTGATACGAAGTATCGGATATCGTCTCCACAGGGATTGGGCTAATAGCTTCACCTTGTTTACTGCACGAAAGTAAAAGAGATATTTGAGAGTTGTCACGAGAATAATAAAGTAAAAATGTAAATAAAAGGATTGAGATATCAAAATAGAGAGAATGGGCTGGTATTGAATTGCTCGGTAGTGCAGGTATTGGATTGTTTAGGAACTCCAGTTCTGTCGTCGCTCCCGTCGCCGACAGCACCTGTCGCGGCGGCTGTCCGTTGGCTGTCGCGGCAGCAGACAAACCAACTCCGTACTTCAAGTTTGGCAAGAATCCCAGATCTGCCTTGGCCTATCCCTAGGTCCAAGTCTGTCGATGATCACGTCTTTGATGATACCTCCCGGCGTGAATCGAAGGATGAACACCGATGTGTATGAATTCTTCTTTAGCCACTTAACCTTGCCCTATCCCTAGGCACAAGATAGTTCAACTATAAACTAGAGAACTTGCTCTTATTTCTTTCGTATACTTAACTCTCCCGATGCTAAGTAAATGGATAACCTCACAATGCTCTCCCGATGCTCTTGCAAGATGTTAAAACCAAAATAAGAGAACTTGAAGTTTATTTTATTGAACTTGGAAAATCCTAAAACAAAACAACCCTTACAACTACTTTACAAAACAACCCGTAGCCCTAGGGGGAATTTAGAACATGTCGGTGACGGGTGGACGACAGAGGGGTTTTGGTTTCGGTTATAGGGTATTCGGTTATGCCTCCTAGGTTAAATCTATGCCCTTATATAAGCTTTGGGCTCAAGTCTTCTAAGGTAACAAGGATTACAACTTTAATTAAAAGTAAGATTCTAATAAAGACTTAATCTCTAATGATTCCTACTTTGCAGCCGCCATCCTTGTTTCTAGGAATTTCCTCTCCTTGAGCTTTGGCTTGACATATCTTTTGATCCGGGGCTTGGAAAAATATTTGGCTTTCACACGACAGACGAGCAGATTTTCTCTATCTATCGAGGTCCACTTTGCTTTTCTTCTTCATAAGTCTGCTGTCACCATGCTGTCACGACAGGTCCATGGCAGCTTCGTCTTCTTCGTCTGCTTGTCTAGTTCAGCTCTCCTGCTTCTCTGCCCTGCGTCTGCCTTCCACGTCTACTATGGCAGATACCTGCGAAAATAGCCATCTTTTAGTAGAATCCGTGCTTTTAATCCATTTGTGATGTTTTACTGAAAACTAACCTAAATGCAATGCAATAATGCTTGAATGCAGCAGAAATATGGGTTAAAAAGGGTGTAAATAATAGAACTTTTACACACTCAACAGCTAGAAATCAATGCAAGGTTATAAAAACAAGTCTCAAATACTACAACAACTATCATTGAGCCTTAAAGCAACATCAAAACATTTCAATCCAAAATTTGTTCATTTAGAGTCAAATCTTTGTACCCAACTCAATTGAGTTTATCATTGTAATTTTTATTGAGAGTTTGGGGAGTGTTTGATTGTATTTGGGTAAACATCAACCTTTGAGAGGTACTTGTAAGGTTTACCAAATTCCTTCTTTGTAAAGAGTGTGTTGGATTAAACTTTGGGTAGAAAGCTTAATCGATTTTGTAAGGTTTCCTCCTCATCCAAGAAAAAGGGAAGAATCAATTAGTGAATTGGTTGAAAATCCTTAGTGGGAGCTAATGTAGTGGAGTTAAAGTTCATTTAGGAACTTGAACCACTATAAATTGCCTTGTGCCAAATTTTCATTCATCCAATTTCCACCTTCAAATTTTTAATCGCCAATTCACACCCTCTTGGCCATTTGCAATCGTTTGATCAACTCAACAATTGGTATCATATCTACACTTATTGGAAGGATTACAACCCTCTTGAGTCGATTCTAAGAGAGTTTGATCAACAACAACTTGAAGCACTGGCATCCACCTTCGGCCCCAACCTCTATGAGTCTTAATCCACCACCAAAACCACCATTTTTCAATGGGGATAACTACCCATATTGGAAGAATCGGATGCGACTCTTCATCAAATGCAACGACTACATGGTATGGGACGTTGTAGAAGACGGACCAAGCATTCCTATGAAGAGAGATGGTGAAGGTAGATTAGTCCCAAAGATCAAAGTCGAGATGACCGATGAAGATAGAAGACGGTTGCAAGTCAATGATAAAGTGTAAAGTGCTCATTAGTCATATATTTTGTATGCATTCCATCTAATATTATTGTTGTTCTTAAGTACATTTCAGGCATAATTAGGTTCATGCATTGCATATTTACAATATTCCTTACTTTACCCTATTTTTGGTAAATATCTTTAATTTGGTAAGAAAAGATATTGTTTTAGTTTAATTTTAGTTTAGGTACTAGAAGCTGGTAGAAGGAGAGAGGAGTTGAGGAGCTGATTCTGAGGCAGAAAGCCTAGGAGTTGTACCGATGCAGTTCGAGACAGAGATAAGTGCTGCCGAGTACCTGCCGCCCAGGGCAGCAAGCTGATGAATTGGAGAATTGGAGTGCGATCTGTAGAGCAGAAAATCATGATTCCAACATTGCCACCCACTCAATTTTCCGACGTCTGGAGTAGTAGACAGAGCCGCCAAAGGAGGAGACCAAGATAACTTGCGGTGCAAGGTAGCGAGAAGAAGTCCACATTCAACTCAAAGAAATCAGAATTAAAAGTTGCATTTAATGCAAAAGCTACTTTGAAGACTTCTACTCCAATAAGGAATTGGCTTAGCTAATGCCTATATATACTTGACATATTTTGTAATTGTATACAACTTAGGTTTTCTTTTGGGGCTTAGTCTAGGTTTTCTTGCCGCCATTATGTTCTAAATTTTCTCTTGGGTTTGGGTTATGTTGTAAACTAGTGTGGGAACAATTGTTTAGGAATTAAGTTTGTTTTTGCAATAAAACTTCAAGGTTTTCTTCTTCCATGCTCTTCATAGTTTTCAATTAAGTTCGAAAGATTAGTTGTTAATTATCTATTTGTTCGGTATCGAGAGAGCCAAACTTACGAAAGGGATAAGTACGATCCTCATCCTAATCAGGTGTTGATCAATTTGGCATAGACATAGGTGCGAGTTTAAGGCGGCTAAAAGAGGACAAACCAAGATTGCTGTCTTTGCAAGATTCACGCCGTGAAGGGTATCATCTGCAGTGGGCAACAACAATATTCTGACTTAGACATAAGCGGGATCAATATTGAAGCGTTCTGCCGAGCCTTGAAGGTTTGCCGAGTTTGCCGCCGAGTCAATCACCCGTTCCACTACCAAGGCAGCGAAAGCGTCAAAGCAGCCAATCTACCATCCTCCGCCGAGGCAACAAAGTCTGGCAGCGCAAAGCAAATTAACCTATTCAACGTAGTTTCACACTACTAAGCAGCATAACCTGACACATTCTATCATCCCGATCTTTTCTTCAATTACTTGTGTTTTATTTATTTTTCTTTATATACTAAAATTCATTTTTGTATTTAATTTTCTTTGTGCGGAAATTTCAATTCGAGTTAAGTTGTCCAATCCCTGTGGGAGACGATATCTTTTATACTATAACTTGACAAGAGTGTGCACTTGCACTCATATTTAGAGAACACCCAAACGCTCTACAAGTTTTTGGTGCCGTTGCTGGGGATTGCCAACAATAAATTCGTTTTTATATTTTTTTCACTTTTATTCGTATTTGCATTTAATTTTTAGATTTTATTTTTTCTATTATATTCGAAAAAAGGAATTTTATAGTTTTCTCGTCTACTGCATGACCAGAGCAAATCCAAAGGGCGAAATCGTTTTCTTTGACGAGATCGAACGAAGAGCAAGAGAACTTAAGAAAGAAGTTAGAGAAGCCCTCGAGAAAGCCAAGGAAGAGGGAAAAGCAGAAGCAACCATGCATAAAGGCCAAGAAGACAACCCTGCCATTGATGCTCAAAACGGTAGGGATGGGCAACAAGATCCGCTGCCTAGACAACATCAGCCAATTCCACCTAGGCAACAACCCCTTATTTCGCCCAGACAACCACAATATGTTTGAACCACCAGGGATTACTTGGAGCACGATTTCAAAGGGTTTGATCCAACTGTGACCGAGCCTGAAATCGAAGCGGATCATTTGAGTTATAACCCGTGATGTTCAATATGATCAACACATTGGGGCAATTTGGAGAAACTGCCATAGAAGATGCTCGGCAGCACTTGAGAGGATTCCTAGACATATGCAGAGCTTTCAAGATACGTGGAGTCCATCAAGACGTGCTGAAGCTGAGATTATTCCCCTATTCACTGAGGGATAGGGCAAAACAATGGCTGAACAACCAACCGGCAGGATCATTCAATACTTGGACGGAGCTGTGCAAGGATTTCTTATATCGTTTCAGTCCTTCAAACGTCACAGACAGATTGAGAAACGAGATCACATCCTTCCGCCAATGGGATGAAGAACCAATGTATGAAGCTTGGGAGAGGCACCAACAGATGCTGAACAATTGCTCGCTTCATGGTTTCCCATCTTGGACGCAAGTGTCGATGTTCTAAAATGAAGTAAACCAACCGACACGAATGATGCTCGACACCTCAGCCAATGGAATCGTCCTGGATAGACCATATGAGGAGGCACTGCAGATTCTGAACATAATTGCTAAAAACGACTACATGTTCCCCATAGCCCGCCACGTCGGCATAAGGCGGCCAGCTATTGTGAATGAAGTAGATGCCACAGAATCTGTTAATGCCCGCCTAGACAAGCTGACACAGCTGGTGATGAGTATGGCCAAAGGAAAGACATATGAGGCGAAGTCTGTGAAGCCTTTTTGTGATGAGTGTGGGGGCAATCATGATTCCTCTTAGTGCAGCGAATCTGCCAACTTCATGGGAACCTACGAGAGGAATAGCAGGCCCAACACCAACACATACAACCTAAGCTGGAAGAAGCATCCGAACTTCTCATGGAGTAATCCAAACACGACTGCAAATCCAACTCAGCAACTAGGAGGATACCAATAGAACCTGTCCAGACAGCTGCCTCAGCAACAACAAAATACGAGCAATAACTCACTCGAAAATACTTTACATACTTTTATGTCTCGATCCAATGATTTTATTGTTCATACTACTAAATTTATTGATTAAACTGAGTCATTTATGGACAGGACCGAGATGAGGATGAACAATCAGGAGGCTACAATAAAGAACCTGGAGACCCAGTTTGGGCAATTCACGAAGATCATAAGCAACAGGGCAAAGGGTGCAACATCCAATAGCACAAAGGTAGCAGCCAAACCCACATTTGAACAATGCAAAGCCATATCAACCAGAAGTGGGAAACAACTAAACGAGCCCAGAACTGAACATCAAATAGAACAGCCTGTCGCGGCAGTATCAAAACCAGCCGCCCTGACGGATGAGGCTGACAACAGCCTTAAGAAGGATGATCCTAAGTCGCCACATATTAGATTTCCATGCAAGGAACGCATTCAGGACATCCATATGTCGTCGCCCTTCCCAGAGGCTTAAGCAACAAAAACAAGAGCCCAGTTCCAGAAATTTCTAGATATTCTAAAATAGGACATGGTTTCCATATGGAAAAGAATTGGGGAGTTTGAAACCGTAACTGTGACAGAAGAGTGCATGGCCATGCTGCACAACAAGCTACCGACCAAAAGGACAGATCTGGGCAGCTTCGTGATTCCATACATGATTGGCAGCAACCATGCCCTGAGAGCCCTGTGCGATTTAGGAGCCATCATTAACCTTACGCCAAAGGCGGTCTTTGACAAGTTAGGTATTGGGCAAGCCAAACCCACCTCCATCATGCTGAAACTAGAAGACCATTCATCGTACAACCGTAGGGCAAAGTTGAAGACATCCTGGTTCGCGTGGGCAGCCTTATTTTTCCAACAGACTTCCTCATCTTAGATTGTGAGGCGATGAAAACTCCCCTATCATCCTTGGGCAACCATTCTTGGCCACGGGCAGAACGTTAATAGATGTGCAGCATGGGGAGCTAATAATGAGGGTAGACAATCATAGCATCATGTTAAATGTTTTACATCCCTCAGCAAAGGAAAAAGCAGGATGCCCAGATGCACATGCTTCTAAGGTCAGCACCGAGACGGGGCAAGATAGTAGCCGCCAGGGCAGGCAGCAGGACATACAGAAGAATCCCAAAGAACAAGAGGACCCCATGAGGGAGAACAACACATCACCTCAGGAAGTGGTTATGTCTGAAAGATGCACCCTAATGCACTCCCGACATAACTTAATTTTTTTTTATTTTCTTGTTTTAGATATAGAATTTAATTTATTGGAATTTATTTTCTTTCTTTTAGGATTAGATTTTAAATTAAGTTAAAATTATTCTCCACATTTTTATTTTTCAGAATTTATTTTACTTAATTATTTTTATTTTTATTTTAAATTTTAGGAATAAAAGAGTCGGACCAAGAAGAAGGCCCAATAGGGAGCCCGCCCACCATCCCGTTGAGATAGATGAAGGCGGCCCAGCGCAGAAACAGCGTAACGGCTAGTTGACCGCTAACGACTAGCTGCCAACGGCTACAAAAATAAAAGGCAGAAAACCCATAACACGCACGAAGCTATTAGCCCATTGGGAATTTATTGCCGCCACGGCATCTCTCGGCACCATCTATATAAACCACACTTCTCCCATTCATTTACTCTACTTTCATCTCCTTGTTAACCTATTCTTGAATCCACTGCTCTCTTTCTCATTATCTTATTTTAGTTACAGATTACAAAAACCATCTCACACATGGCATGAGCATCACAATCTAAACCCACATTTCAACGTTTCTTCTCCAATGATGATGCAAGAAGGTACAGAACCCAGTTCGCAAAACAAGCCATATGGGAGGAACAAGGGTTCCATTATTCACAGCAGACAGGGGATCTCGGCCTTGAGCCTGCCTTATTCGAAAGAATCCATAGCAAAGGTTGAGAAACATTCACATGACAACCGAAGGTGGCAAACATCACGCTTGTCCGGGAATTTTATGCTCACCACCCCGCCCTGAGCTGCCGTTCGTATTTGTCTGAGGAGAACTCGTCAAGCTCAATGCGACAGTGATAAACAGCTTCTATGGGCTTGAGATGGAAGACAACCCTCACGAAGAATGGAGGCAGTCACTGACGACTGCCGACTATGACAGAATCAAGGCCCGGCTGTGCGAACCCAACACCCCTTGGTTGGCAAGAAAACATTGCCACCTCTTATAACTCCACCGTGGACCGGACGCGTCTCGCTCTAATTCACTCAATCATGATGAACAGACCAATCAACATTGGGGAAATCATCTGCAAGGAGATCCACAACTGCTTCCGGAAATCAAAGGGTCGACTTTACTTCCCATTCCTCATCACATGCTTATGTGCAAATTTCAACGTCCATCAGATCCAAACGATGAGATCACATCCACCAATGAGAGTTGGACCAGAAAGGTCCGCATGCAGATGATGCAGGCCCAAGAGACAGAACCGATCACTCAAAGCCAGCCCTCCGCCGCCCAACTAGCTACACCGGAAGCCCCATGCAGTACTGACGCTGCCCAGAACAATGAAATCATTGCGCCGCTCCGCACTCTTATCGACAACAACAAACGCGTAGATCATCATCAATTGACGTTTATGAAGTACGTGGGAGAGGTCTAAGAGACCTTTGTGGCCTATCTTCTGCAGAAATTCCCTAATGAAGCCCCCTCCCTGCCCACATTCCCTGTAGACCTAGCCGCCGTAGCCAAACCTAGAGAAGGAACACCATCAAAAGCAGTTTCCCGCCACGTCGCCTTCTGCCGTCAGATGCCATCTTCGACGCACTATCCATCCTACTCTACCACATCCGCGTCTAACACGGTGGCCGACACTCCCAAGAGGCATCAACAACATTTCTCTCCTACCCACACAGCAGAAACGGTGGCAAACGACTCACAGTCCAACGAGGTTGAGCAGCAGACGACAACAACAATGTCACCCATGGAAACAGAGGATCCAATGGCAGAACCCATGGCAGAGGCAACCAGGAAGAGAAAGAGGCACATCATCTCCACCGAGCTAGAGGAAGAGGAGTCTGAATCTGAGCCAGACCAAAGTGCAGCTCCTCATCCCACTCCTAAGAGAGTCCAGCCGCCACAGACATCAAAGATGTCACCCGCCAAGTCTACCGCCCGGACCCCTGCCAGCCGCCGCCTTGTCATCCAGTCTTCATCTTTTTCCTCTACCGAAAAGACCACATCTTCATCTCAGCCTTCCGCCAACTTCTAGCATTATTTCTTTTCTTTTCCTTATTTTATTGCTTGTTTTTTTATGTTTTATTTGTATTTCTTTTTATCTTGTAATTTATTTTGTGCATTAAGGGCAATGCCCGTCTCGAGTTTTGAGGGGGGTAGCTGTCAAATTTTTGTTTAGGCATCATAGTAGCATATAGATTGCATTGTACTTGCCTTAAAAAATTAAACAAAAGAAAAATTTTGTTAGAACTTGTGCCTATGATAAGATAGCCGACTTTAAATTTTTCGCACTAATTAAAAAGAAATTTTGAGGAAAGCATGAAGTAAACTTAGAATTTTTCTATTAATGCCAAAAATTAAAAACACTACTTTTACTTACTGAATTTGTTAGAATTTCTGATAAACATTGCCTACTTGAATTATTTGTAAAATTCTAACATGGTTGCAGGAAGCTATCGCGGCAGGCAACAAACAGAAAAAGAAAAGCACTGCCACGACATGAAAGAAATTTTTATGTTGTCTTTCCCTAGAGGTGCCCGAAACCGGCTCTAGGAAAAATCATGTGCAAGGACACTCCGCTGCTATCAAAGTCCATGAATCTGAAAATCCTTGAAGTGACGGACAAATTAGCATGAGTGAATGAAAGTCTTCACGGGATGACTCTGCTCAAATGGTTCGGGGTTTTGTAGTATGCTCTTATCTTAATTTCAGACCTATAGAGTAGTTGTGATGAGAAAAAGCCCTTACTGTCATGATTAAATAACCGTGCTTAATTATGCTGCCTCGGCAGCAACCTTATATACCATGACAACATCCTTGTTTACTTAGAATATTCTTCAGATTCAGCCTATACACAGTTTCTGCACTCACTGCACTGGAATTGTAGTTTAATTCTAAGGTAATTTATGCTCTTCTCCTTTCACTAATATAATGTAGGTGTTACGGCCTTGAGGTGATAAATCAAGTTTAAAACATGTTTTTCTTTCTCGCAAGGGCAAGTATGTCTAGGTTTGCATTGCTTGAGGACAAGCAATAGTTCGAGTTTGGGGGTGTGTAAAGTGATCATTAGTCCTATATTTTGTATGCATTCCATCTCATATTATTGTTGTTCTTAAGTACATTTTATGTTTAATTAGGTTCATGTATTGTATATTTCCAGTATTTCTTACTTTACCATGTTTATGATAAATATCTTTAATTTGGTAAGAAAAGGTATTGTTTTAGTTTAATTTTAGTTTAGGTACTAGAAGCTGGTAGAAGGAGAGAGGAGCTGAGGAGCTGATGTAGAGGCAACAAGCCTAGAAGCTGTACTGATGCAGTTCCAGATAGAGATAAGTGTTGCCGAGTATCTGCCGCCGCCATACCTGCCGCCCAGGGCAGCAAGCTGAGGAATTGGAGAATTAGAGTGTGATCTGTAGAGCGGAAAATCCTGATTCCAACGCCGCCATCCACTCAATTTTCTGACGACTGGAGCAACGGACAAAGCCGCCAAAGGAGGAGACCAAGATAACTTGCAGTGCAAGGCAACGAGAAGAAGTCCACATTTAACTCAAAGAAGTCAGAATTAAAGGTTGCATTTAATGCAAAAGCTACTTTGAAGACTTCTACTCCAATGAGGACTTGGCCTAGCTAATGCCTATATATACTTGACATATTTTGTAATTGTAGACAACTTAGGTTTTCTTTTGGGGCTTAGTCTAGGTTTTCTTGCCGCCATTATGTTCTAAATTTTTTCTTGGGTTTGGGTTATGTTGTAAACTAGTGTGAGAACGGTTGTTTAGGAATTAAGTTTGTTTTTGCAATAAAACTTCAAGGTTTGCTTATTCCATGCTCTTCATAGTTTTCAATTAAGTTCGAAAGATTAGTTATTAACTATATATTTGTTCAGTATTGAGAGAGTTGAACCTACGAAATAGATAAGTACGATCCTCATCCTAATCAGGTGTTGATCAATTCGGCCTAGACATAGGTGCGAGTTTAAGCCGGCTAAAAGAGGACGAACAAAGGTTGATGTCTTTGCAAGATCCACTCCATGACGGGTATCATCTACAGTGGGAAACAACAGTATTCTAACTTAGACATAAGCGGGATCAATATCGAAGCATTCTGCCAAGCCTTGATGGTCTGCCGAGTTTGCTGCCGAGCCAATTGTCCGTTCCACTGCCGAGGCAGCGAAAGCGTTGAAGCAGCCAATCTGCCATCCTCTACCGAGGCAGCAAAGTCTAGCAGCGCAAAGCAACTTAACCTATTCAACGCAGTTTCACACTACTAAGAAGCATAACCTGACCCATTCTATCATCTGATATTTTCTTCAATTACTTGTGTTTTATTTATTTTTCGTTATAAACTAAAATTCATTTGTTTATTTAATTTTCTTTGTGCAGGAATTGCAATTGGAGTTAAGTTGTCCAATCCCTGTGGGAGACGATATCTTTTATACTATAACTTGACAAGAGTGTGCACTTGCGCTTATATTTAGAGAACACCCAAACGCTCTACATAAAGCCTTGCATATGATCTTTTGTGCTCTCAGTTCTGATATCTATTCAAAGGTGTCTTCCATCAAAAACACCAAGGAAGTTTGGGATACCCTAGAGACGACATATGAGGGAACTAGCGATGTTAAAGAGACAAAGATCGGGCTGCTCAATTTAAGCTATGAAAATTTCAAGATGGATCCCGATGAAAGCGTCTCCAAGATGTTTGATCGATTCTCGGTTATCGTCAATGGATTAAAGGGCTTTGGTGAAGTCATTCCCGAGGACAAGCTAGTTCGGAAACTCCTATATTCTCTTTCAGAATCTTGAGATGGAAAAAGAACGATCATCATCGAAGCTAGGGATTTGAAGACTCTCAAGCTTGATGCCATTGTTGGATCTCTACTCACTCATGAGATCATGAAACAAGGGAGGGAAGAAGAGAATAATGAGGTTGAGAAGAAGAAGATTGGAATTGCACTTGAAGCTTCATACAACGATAGCGATTCTAGTGAAGAAGAAGATGAGGAGATGGCCATGTTGGCCAAAAGATTCACACGATTCATGAAGTGCAATAGAGGAAGAAAAATCAATAGAAAATGGGACTTCAAGAATAGGAGTAAAGAAGAAGAGAAGGACCAAATCACTTGCTATGAGTGCAAGAAGACCAGCCATATCCATTCGAGTGCCCTCAATTAAGAATGGAAAGCTTTGGGAAGAAGAACAAACTCAAAGCTCAAGTGGCAAGTTAGAGTGACGATGAGTCATCCAAAGAGTAGGAGGAAGTGGACAAACTTTGTCTCATGACATTTGAGGAATAACCAATGGTAAACTCTAACTCATCATCTCTTACTTACAATGAATTATATGATGCTTATAATGAGTTACAAGATGTTTATGACGAGTTGGTTGAAAATAAAAAAGAGTCTATTTTGAAAAATAAGAAAAATATTTCAGATTTGAAAAATCAAAATGAGTCTCTTTCAAAAACCAATTTCGAATTGGAAAAGATGGTTTTGTATTTGATTAATCTTTCAAATGATCTCAAAAAGAAAAATCTTGATTTAGAAAAACTTCTTTCTGATTTTCAAGATTATCACACCAAAGAGGTAGATAATCTTAAAACTTCTCTTACTATTGGGGAAAATGATTTTGAAAAGGGAAGTTCTTCAAAAACCCAATATGTTAAGAGAAAACCATTTTACCCCAAACAAAGAGGTTTTCAAAAGCAGTCCAAAGTTGAAAGAATTAGGATTGTATGAGTTCCTAAGTAACTCATTGTTTCTAAAAATGTGAATGATATTGCTTCTTGGATTCCTAAGGGAACTAAGCTTTTTGGAGCTAACACTCATGGACCCAAAATGATTTGGGTACCAAAATCAAGGAACTAATCTTTGTTTGTAGAAGGAGCATTGCTACAAGGCTAAAGCTTCAAGTCAAAACACTTGGTACCTTGATAGTGGATGCTCAAGACATATGATCGGAGACAAGAGTAGATTCAAGGAGCTCAAGCCAAAGCATGGTGGAGTAGGGACATTTGGTGACAACTCCAAAGGTCATATTGAGGGTATTGGCTCCATTGGTAATCTCTCAACCGTACTCATTGAAGATGTATTGCTTGTCAATGGTCTAAAACACAACTTGTTGAGCATTAGTCATTTATGTGATAAATGTTTTAATGTCCTCTTTGATCAAAGTGATTGTAAAATAATGAACATTAAAACAAATCAATTGATACTCATAGGGAATATGATAGGCAATATCTATATGGTGCACCTAGATGAAATAAAAACATCCAATGCATGCTTAGTTGCATACGATGAACATGATTCATGGCTTTGGCATAGGAAATTAGGACATGCTAGCATGAGTGTATAAAGAAATTAGTCTCCCTTAATCTAGTTAGAGGTTTACCTAAACTTAAGTTCTCCAATGATAAAATATGTGATGCATGCTCTAAAGGTAAACAACATAGAACTTCATTTAAATCTATTAACGATGTTTCTACTAGTAGATGCTTACAATTGATTCATATGAATCTTTTTGGGCCAATGAGAACTATGAGTTTGGGTGGTAAATCATATGTTTTTGTGCTTGTAGATGACTATTCTAGGTTTACTTAGGTTCTATTCTTTAGTACAAAAGATGAGGCTTTAGAAAAATTCATCACATTTTCTAAAATAACCCAAAATGATCTTGAGCTTAAAATTACTCACATTAGAAGTGATCATGGAACCGAATTTCAAAACTTGGGTTTTGAAGAATTTTTAAATGAAAATGGAATTAGCCATAATTTTTCTGCACTTCGCACTCCTTAACAAAATGGGGTAGTTGAGAGGAAAATAGAACTTTAGAAGAAATGGCTAGAACCATGCTTTGTGAAAATAATTTACCTAAATATTTTTGGGCGGAAGCAACAAATATCGCTTGCTACATTATAAATCGAGTAATGATTAGGCATATTTTAAAGAAAACACCATATGAGATTTTAAAATCTAAGAAGCTTAACATTAGTTATTTTCATCTATTTGGTTGCAAGTGTTTTGTTTTAAACAATGGTAAATACAACTTAGGTAAATTTGATGCTAAAAGTGATGAAGCTATTTTCTTAGGATATTCTTTAAACTCTAAAGCCTATCGTGTATTTAATAAGAGAACTTTAGTAGTGGAAGAGTCAATGCATGTTGTTTTCGATGATAATTACCTCCTTTCGAGGAAGGATTCTTGTGATGATGATGGTGTAGGGATCATTGAAGCCATTGATGGAGGACAAACATCAAAGGTGGATGAGATTCCAACCAAAGAAGAAGATAAACAAGATCCACCTCTTGAAGCCTTGAAGGACTTGGCTCTTGAAGAAAATGAGGTGACATTCCCAAGGGAGTTTAATTATATCAAAGGTGGTGAAATTTTGGGTGATCCATCCAATGGGGTAACTACTAGATCCTCTCTCAAACTAATGAACCATGTTGCATTTATTTCATGCATTGAGCCTAAAAATGTAACACCCCAATTTTGGGCTTGGAAGTTTAGGGTCTGAACCGGACCGGTTTAAATTTCGGTTCGAATATAAAAGGTGATTTTAGGGAAAGCCTAGTTCGGGATGCATTAAAAAATATGGAAAAATATCTAAAAATCCTCTTTTATTATATATAAGAGAGTGGTGAAATCAATTTTACAAAATGAGGTTTGGAAATATGACATTTCAAGTTAGTGACTAAAATGAAATTTTTGAAAAGTTCGTGACTGTTTTTAAAGGATTGAAACTTTGAATCTTTAAGGAGCTAATTTACCCAAGGGAGGGTTTCTCCAGAATTTTCTTAAATTTTAAAGACTCATTTAATGTTAATTAATAAAAAGAAAAGAGGGAAAAGTCACATTTTGGTTTCATAACTAACTTTTTCCAAAATTTTCCCATTTCATTTTCTCTCAAAATTCCCTCAGCCAAAAACATTTCCACAGCAACTTTTCCTTTGTTTTTCACACCTAAAGTTGAGATTTCAACCTAAATGATTCCTAATCATTTCCACACCAAATCCTCATCATTTGCTTATTGAATTTTCAAGGATTTTGGCTCTAAACAAGGAGAAATCCACATTTAGAGGTATGAACGTCCTTCTCCTCTAAATACTCAGTTCTTTACTGAAATTCCCAAGTTCTCAATCCTTAAATTGAGTTTTATTAAAGGTTTTAATGTTGTGTTCTTGATTTTGGCTTAAAATGCAAGATTTGGATTTAATTTTGAAGAAATTCGTAATAGATGATTGGGCTCTGTTTTGAGATGTCTTTTTGATGTATTTTGGATGTTTAAATGATGCGAAATGGAGGTTTAATCAATGCAATCCCAAATAGGTTGATTTTCCTAAGTTTTTACTTGTGAAAATGGTGGTTTTTGGGGTGATTTTGATGTTCTGCTATAGCTGGAGGTATAAGGACGTGATTAGGTTCTTTTTGGATGTTAATTGATGTCTAAGAATGTTTGGAAGTGATGGATCTTGGCTGGCTAATGTTGTAAAGTTGTTTGGATGTGATTTCGGTTGTGTTTTGTAGCCGAAATGTGAGTTTTGATGAGAGCAGCGAGTTTAGGTGTTTTGGCTAAAGATTTTAATGCATGACGATGCATTAATCATCTGCTTTGATGTGTTTAAAATAGGGGAGACATATTCGGATCCTTGTGGTGTTGATTCGGAGGCTTGATCGGCGTTTCAGCAATCTTGCGAAACGGAATTGGTGAGTGAAGTTTGGTTTTCAGCTTTGAAACCAATGTTTGAAGGTTATGGGAGCTTAGTATAAGTCTAAACAACTTAGCTAAGCTCAAGAGTAAGTTTTCAGAGAAACTCTCTTTTTGATGAACCATGAGATGGTTGAATGCAATGTGTTTATTTTGCATGTTTAAATTATGTTTTGAAAGCATATTTTAGCATGTTTAATGCTGGTTTTGTAAGCCATGTGTTGAAGGATGCTCAAGGTAAGAGATCCTTGATTTGAACATTGATAAATGTGGTTTGATGCATAGTGATGCATGATTATTTAATGGCTTTGTTTAATGCTTAAAAACAGTGGATTGATGATGGTAAATGATGTATATTTGCAAGTGATGTGTTGGTTTAAAGGTACTTGAATCGGATATAGTTAGCCGGCTATAGGATTGGGTGCACCGTGAATAAAGTCGCCTTGGATGTTGAGGGGTTGTAATGGTACCATAAACTCCATCCAAGTACACTAACGAGATGTCTAAGATCATAATGGTGGTTAAAATGCCATGTGAGGATCTTGTGTTGTGTGTCCCGTGTTCTCGTTAGTGATGTTATACAACTACCAATGAGTGATGTGGAGGGGTTGTAATTGTACCGTAGACTCCATCACGGGTGTTGAGGGGTTGTGATTGTACCGGTAAACTCCACCTTGAGTGTTTGGTAGTGTGTATGAAGCGTATGGGACAACGCTTGTAATCCGCGTATCTGATTGTGTTTTAAGTTGAAAAATGGTTATGGTTTATCAGTTGAAAGCCAATATGACATGTTGATGTATTGAAGCATGAGATGCTTGGTTTGTATGCATAGATGCATGATAAATGATGTTTTGAAATTAAAGGCCTTGGAAAGGTGTTTTTACAAAGTGCATTATTGTGTTGTTTCATTAGAGCATTTCTCGCTAAGCATGTGTGCTTACGCTCTCTTTCTTGAACCAATAATGCAGAGAATTGAAGTGCTTTAAGGGCAGCAAGGAGGTCAAGGATCCAAGTGAAAGTCTAAGCTCATGTATAGTGACTATTTTTACAACACTATTAGCTTTTGGTATTTGGCAATGGGAACCTATATTGTGTTTTTGGGAGATGTTTTGGACTCCCTAAGTTTGGTTTGATGCATATGATAATTGGAGTGTGTAAATGGCCATTTGGTATTTGTTTTGAAGATTTGATGATAGCTTGATTTCCAATTTTAGGATGCATGCCTATAGACTTGTGGTTTTTCCTAATTGATGCCATGATTGAGTTTTGAAGATGCAAATATGTTCCTTTAGTGATTGATGACTTGTTGGCATGATATGGAGGTCATATGAATGTGTTTGGTGGGTCGAAAGTGTGTAAAAACAGGCTTTTCTGCTGTTTCTAGGCAGGGTGTATCGAAACACCCTTGCCTGTTTCGAAACAGGTGCATGTTTTGGCCTGGGCGTTTCGAAACGAGCAAAGGTGTTTCGAAACACTTTGGCTACTGCCAAGCCGTGTTTCTGAACGGTCAATTCCCGTTTCGAAACACTTGACCGTTGGGCACTGATTTGAATGGTTTTGAGGTTTGCAAGCTTTACGTTTTAGTCCTGATTTTTGTATGTGCAATTGCTTGAGTTCGAGATGTCCGTTTAAGGTGAAATTTGACAGAGAAGCTTATAACCTAACTAATTTCATGACGGTATCTTAAAAATTAGTAAAGTTCTCTTAATTTCCAGATTTTACATTTTAGTCCCTAAATTCGTATGTTGTGCAATTGAGTCCCTTATTGTTTTCCGATTGCTGTGATTTTTGAGTATGCTTATCACAAGAGTATGCCTAGGATTAATGTGCATTTAGACAAGTTTAAAAAGGAAAAAAGGGTCGTTAATCAAGGTTGACTTTCAGGTTGACTTTGGTTTTCCCCGTGTAATCTTCATAGTTCGGGTCAACCGTCCAGGCCGGGCTAAGGGGGTTACAAAATATCAAAGAAGCATTAAAAGATGATTTTTGGATTTTGGCCATGCAAGAAGAACTTAATCAATTTGAGAGAAGTAAAGTATGGACATTAGTTGAAAGGCCTAGTAATCAATCTACTATAGGAACTAAATGGTTCTTTAGGAATAAACTAGATGAGAGTGGTAACATAGTGAGAAACAAGGCTAGGCTTGTTGCTCAAGGTTACACTCAAGAAGAGAGAATTGATTTTGATGAAACATATGCACCCGTAGCTAGAATGGAAGCTATTAGGATGCTTCTAGCATATACATGTTACCATGATTTCACGCTTTTTCAAATGGATGTAAAAAGTGCTTTTCTAAATGGTTTTATAAATGAAGAAGTGTATGTTGAACAACCACTGGGTTTTGAGGATTCTAAATTTCCAAATCATGTTTTTAAATTAACCAAAGCTCTTTATGGTTTAAAACACGCTCCTAGAGCTTGGTATGAAAGTCTTTCAAACTTTTTGATTGAAAAATGCAAGGTGGACACTACACTTTTCATAAAAAGATATTGTAATGACATCTTAGTAGAGCAAATTTATGTTGATGATATCATTTTTGGTTCTAAGCTAATGCAAGGTGAGTTAGAGATGAGCATGATGGGGGAGCTTTCATTCTTTTTGGGGCTCCAAATCAAACAATTGAAGGATGACACCTTCATTAATCAAGAAAAGTAAGTGAATGATATGCTCAAAATTTTCGGCTTGGAGAATGTGAAGCCTCAAGCCACACCTATGAGCTCTTCTATAAAGCTTGACAAAGATGAAGGAGGTAAGTGTGTCATTCTATGCTTTATAGATATATGATAGGTTCTTTGCTTTACCTTACCGCAAGTAAACCGAATATTATGTTCAGTGTGTGCTTGTGTGCTAGGTTCCAAGCTAGTCCTACAGAATCACACTTAGTAGCCATTAAGAGAATTTTTAGATACCTTAGAGACATACCTAACTTAGGTCTTTGGTATCCTAAGGATTCCTTCTTTAGCCTTCATGCTTATTCGAATGCGGATTATGTGGCATGCAAGATAGATAGGAAAAGTACCTTATAGCCGTTAAGAAAATCTTTAGGTACCTTAGAGATACTCCTTGTTTAGGTCTTTGGTACCCTAGAGACTCCACCTTCAACCTTCATGCTTATTCTGATGCGGATTATGAGGGATGCAAAATCGATAGGAAGAGTACTTCGGGAACGTGTCAATTTTTAGGTAGTATTCTCATATCTTGGTTCTCTAAGAAACAAAATAGTGTAGCCTTATCTACCACCGAAGCCGAGTACATATCCTTAGGGAGTTGTTGTGCTCAAGTCCTTTGGATGAAGCAACAACTCTTAGATTATGGTGTTCAAGTAGATGTTATACCCCTTAGGTGTGACATCACTAGTGCCATTTGTCTCACTAAGAATCCCATCCAACACTCTAGAACCAAACATGTAGAAATTAGACATAATTTCATTAGAGACCATGTTTTGAAAATGATGTTGTTCTAGAATATGTTGACAACTTGAACTAATTAGCGGATATATTTACCAAACCTTTAGATAAAGAGCATTTTTGGACCCTTAGGAGAGAGTTAGTTTTAACTAGCCTTTCTTGACCCTTTTAGGTCCCAAATGGTCAAAAATATTTGCTTGAAATTGGGTGATAGTCATGCTTATGTTAATTTGCCTCATTTTGCTTCTATGCATGTTTTTAAGGGGAGTATGCATTAATTTTAGTCAATAAATATTGCTCATATGTCATTCACATGCATTTAGGAACGTTTGAAGTTGGATTTTTGGACTTGAAAGTGTCTAAAATGCACTTTTTGGTAATGCCATATCGATACGGTTTGAGGCGTATCGATACAGATTCGTCAATGGGAAGTGATACAGGTCAAACTATATCGATACGGTCACGCATATCGATACGATATTAAAAATCAATTTAAAATTAGGGCAAGGCGTATTGATACGCTCTACAAGCGTACCGATACGGTTTCAGAGGAAACTTAAAATCGGGCCTTTAAATGTACAATCCCTTTTACATTAAACCTTCCCCTCTTTTTCTCTCTAAACCCTAGCTGAAAATACTTAGAAAACCCCCTTCAATATTTCAAATTCTTCACATCAAACTTCGAATTAATTGAGGGTTTTTCATCAACACATCAAAGCCAAGCTTTGTTAGCAATCTTGTGCATTCTCATCACGCCATTCATCCATTCTCATAACTCAAGGTATAAACTTTTTTCCTTATTTTTCTTTTTAATTTTTGTTTAATTTTATTAGTTGTTTTCAATTAATTTTTGTATAAAACATATACATATGATATGGGTTTCCAAGTTTTTACAAAAACTTTTCAAAATCCGAAAATTTTTCATTCGAATATAATTATATACCGTATATTTTTATAAACTATTTTTCAAAAAAAATTCACCGAAATTTTCTTTTATATTTTTATATATTTTTAACATTAAATTATTTTTTCAATACCTTGAATTATTGGAATTTATTGTTGGATTGAATAAGATGATAATTGCATACATATTCGATTTGTTTTGATGTTGTTTTTCAGGATTATGGCACCCAAAAAGAGAGCGAAACGATACTTAGCCTCTACTTCCGATCCTATCGAGGACGATGAGGGTAATCCAAAACCTAACCTCCCTTACATAATCCAAAATAGTTTTTCACACCCTTCGGACTTGTCACATTATAAACTATTCAAAGGATTTACTCTTAGAGAAGAACGTGTCGTATCAATCCCATTTTTGAAATCTGAATGTTTTAAATTTGAATATCTCCATTTGATTTGAAGATGGAAATTTATAAACTTTTTGAACCTACCTCCTATTTTATATCAAAATTTGGTCATAATTTTCTTTTCAAATGCCAAATGCATTCATGATGCACAAAGGGAACATGTTGTTGCTATAGAGTCTTATCTTATGGGCACAACTTATCGAGTCGATCAAGATGTTCTTTGTAACGCTTTTGGTTTTGAAAATGTCAGAATTGATGATGAGAATTCCTTAAGTCATGGTCCTCTTGGTTCTGTCAATGTTTTAAATGCCCAAGATTGTATTCTTCATCTCATAATTTCATGGTTTATTCGTCCCTCGGGTGGGAAATTTTCAACTATTCGTCAAGTTGACGATTTTTGGCTTAGGTGTATTCATGAGGGTAAGCACCCTAATCTTTTTCAAATTATGTTTGCCGATCTTGTCTACCTTGTTCAATATCGTCACACCGATCAAGTTAAGTCTTTTTACTATTCAACGGCGTTGAGTCATTTGTTTCACTCCCTTAAGATAGATTGTACGCATGACTATCCTGAACCCCTTGGCCTACCCATAGATGAGTGTTCTCTCACTCGTGCTCACTTTGCCTACGTCAACAATGAATGGGTTTGTGTCCCTCGAGCTCCTCGCCAAGATGTTCAAGCCGAAGCTCCACAAGGCTCTCAAGGTGCTTCTATTGCTCCATCCTCCATGGAAACTCTCATGACATTTCTTAATGAAAAATTCAACAACATAGAAGTCGGGTTTGCCGCTGTTGACACTCGATTCACATCATTGGAAGATCGATTCAAGGGCCTTGATACTCGCTTCACATCTTTGGAGGATCAAATCAAAGCCTTTGCTCTTCAACAAAATCCCATGTATGTCTTTCTCAGTGCCTTCCATGGTGCTTGGCTCAATCAAACTAGGAGGCCTCAATCGAATCAAGATGACGAGGATGAAGAGGACGAGGATGACGACGATGGTGGGAACGAGTAGTCGTGCATTTCATCACATCTCATTTAGTTTTTCTAGTTTTTGCACCTATCTATTAGAACCCTATGCTTTCATTTATGTTGTTAGGATTTGAGTTTAGCTTTATGGTTTTGAACTATTGGTTGCTTTGAATTATTAAGTTTGCAATTTGAATTTGATGATATTATGTTGATATCATCCTTCCCTTGTGATATTGTGTTTGATCTAACAAAAAGGGGGGAGAAGTGTGAAACTTAATTTTGAAAATCTATCTTAGATTCAAGGGAGTAAGTTTTCAAAGGTTTCAAAACTTAAAAATTTATATTTGATTTTGTTTTATCAAAAAGGGGGAGATTGTAAAACCAAAATTGATTTTGATATAACAATTTACCTTAAGGACTAAATTGTAAAACAATACATTTTTAAGTATTTTTAAAGACTCACAATTTGACAAGAAATTTTGAACCAAATACTATTTCAAGTCAAAACACATTAAAAGGGTTCAAAATCTCTAAGTATTTTCAAGCCAAAAAGCAACAAAATGCCCAGGCGTATTGATACCCTTATGCGTATCGATACGGTTTTTCAACACTAGAATTTTAATCGTTCATAGCGTACCGATACGGTCTAACCCCGTATCGATACGATATTCATCTGAGCAAGACTTTAAGCTATAGCGTATTGATACACATCGGGACTGTATCGATATAGTTTTCATATAAAAATATTCTTTGCTATAGCGTACCGATACGGTATGTCACCGTATCGATATGTTGACCTTTGCAAAAATCTTCGCATTTAATATTCGAACGTTGGCTTGTCAGTTATTGGAATCCAAAATTTTAAATGACCATTGAACGATATCGATACGCTAAGGTAGCGTACCGATGCGCTTTTTAGAAAAACTCAATTCATGATTCCATTGAGCAAAATGCGTATCGATACGCCCCTTAATATCGTACCGATACGCCCTTCAAGCGTATCGATACGCCCTATTTTTAGTTACAACGGCTCTTTCTTCTTTGAGACAGGTACCGATACGCCCACGAACCGTACCGATACGATTGGTTGTTGAGGAGCATTTATTGCGGGAAACTGCAGCCCAATGGCTAGATTAATGACCTCAACCACCCAAACGGCTAGAAATCAATGCAAGGGTATAAAAACAAGTCTCAAATGCTACAACAACTACCATTGAGCCTTAAAGCAACATCAAAGCATTCAAATCTAAACTTTGTTCATTTAGAGTCAAATCTTTGTACCCAACTCAATTGAATTTATCATTGTAATTTTTATTGAGAGTTTGGGGAGTGTTTGATTGTATTTGGGTAAACATCAACCTTTGAAAGGTACTTGTAAGGTTTACCAAATTCCTTCTTTGTAAAGAGTGTGTTGGATTAAGCTTTGGGTAGAAAGCTTAATCGGTTTTGTAAGGTTTCCTCCTCATCCAAGAAAAAAAGAAGAATCAATTAGTGAATTGGTTGAAAATCCTTAGTGGGAATTAAGGTAGTGGAGGTAAAGTTCATTTAGGAACTTGAACCACTATAAATTGCCTTGTGTCAACTTTTCATTCATCAAATTTCCACCTTCAAATTTTTAATCGCCAATTCACCCCCTCTTGGCCATTTGCAATCATTTAATCAACTCAACAATAACTCTAAACATTCAATTTGAAACATATACCCTAACCCTTAAACTCGCAAGTCAAACCCTAAACTTGAAACATACATTTCTAAATTCTAAGTTCCTAACCCTTAACCCCAAACCTTTAATATAGTCTCATAAGTCATAACCTTAAATCCTTAAATTAACCCGATAACCCTAAACATGTATGATATACCATAAATCCCTAAACTAGACCGATAAACCTAAATCCCTAAACTAGTACTATAAGCCAATAACCCCAAACTAGACTGGTAACCCCTAATAAGTATAAGCCCAATCCCATAAACTAAATCGTAACCCTAATAAGTATAAGCATGATCCCCTAAACTAAACTTATAACCATAAACATTTAATTTGAAACATATACCCTTAACCCTAAACCTCACAAGTCAAACCCTAAACTTGAAACATATATTTCTAAATTCGAAATTCTTAACCCTTAACCCTAAACCCTTAATCTAGTCTCATAAGTCATAAGTCATAACCCTAAATCCCTAAATTGGAATTTTAATTTAATATATTATAATTAAAATTACAAAAAATTTAAAAATTAAATAATAATTTCAATATACAAAAATTATTATTATAATAGTATTAATTAAATATTAGATTAAATATTAATTTAAATATATTAAAAGTATTATTTTAATTATTAAAACAAGAAAACCCTAAGTATAAATACCCCTTTATAATTATACCGCATAAGAAAACCCTAGACCTAGTCCGTCGTTCTTCACTTCTTCTCTTGTGCTCTCTCAGACAAACTCTCTGCCATTTTCATTTCTCTCTCGATCGAGTCTCACACTCTCTCGACTTTAGTCTCTCATCTCTGATCTTTAATCTCACACTTATTCTCTCTGTCTCTCTATTGGTCTAGGATCTGTTTTGCGCCATTTTATGCTTTTGAATCGTTTGAGTTTTGGACGTTTGGTTTTGATTTAGAGTTCATCTTTTATTGGTCTGGCCTCTCATCTATTTCATACTTTCATATCTCAGAATCTGAGACTGAGAGTCAGATTGGGTAAGTAACCTTAAACCTTAATTTTTGATTTAGGGTTTTGGACGTTTAATTTCAATTTATGCATTTCCCTATTTTTTATTTTTTTTCACTACTAATCGTAATATGTGTCATACTTGTAGCCTCTCTCTGACAGATTATGAATTTTTGGCCTTTGGTTGCGATTTAGGGTTATGGGTTTTAGATGTTTGGTTTCAATTTATGCATTTTCCCTAAAAATGATTTAGGGTTCTAAAATTGAGTCAGATTGGTAAGTGACCCTAAACCCTAATTTTTTTATTTATGCATTTTCCCTAATTTTTTTTATTTTTCTGACTACTAATTGTAATCTCTCTAAAATTTCAGGTACGTTTTTCACTGGTCCGGCCTTTCTCTAACAGATTATGGATTTTGGACCTTTGGTTGTGATTTAGGGTTTTAGACCTTTGGTTTGCGAAAAATTACAGCCTTTTAGTGTTATTTTTATCATTTTGTTCATTTCTCGATCTATTGTTTGATCTCTGATTTGTTCATGATTGGTGTTTGCTAACTTATTCTCTGTTCGATCTCAAATTTTATAACTTATTCTCATATTTGTTCGATCTCTAACGAGGGTTGACTCTGTAAGTAACTATGTATTGGGCTTTGATTATATGCCTTTGATTATCTGAAGGATCTTCTGACTGGACACTGATTTTTTGTTGACTGTTTTTATGCCTTTGTTTACTACTTTTGTTAACTTGTTTTGTTGACTGTTTTGTCTCAATTGTATGTAAGTATGTTATGTTTTGATTTGTACAAATATGTATCAATGTATGTTCTATTTTGATTTGTATAAAAATGTTCTTTGTTTGTTTTTATATGCACAAACATGTTCTCTTTTTTGTTTTGATTATTACAAACATGTTCTCTATTTTGTTTTGATGTGTACAAACATGTTCTCTATTCTATTTCAATTGTTTAATCCGATTATATCGGCTGGACATCCCGTTCCGCGACGCTACTGGTGTCAAAGGAGGTTCCTAAACACTAAAGGGGCCTTGTGGGTTGGTTTAACAATGCCACGTACAAGGATTAAACCATTGAAATTGAATTTATGTTACTTTTTATATGCGTTGTCCATTTTGTCTTGATTTGTAGATGCATGTTTAAATACCTTGTTTTGATTTGTACATACATGTGTTTTGTTTTAATTTGTACATACATGTTCTTTCTCTTTCTTGTTTTGATTGAATCTATTTCAAAACCCTAAATATGTTTTTCTGATTTATTTTCAGAGTTCAATGGATAGTCAATCTTATGAGATGAACTTTTTAGGACACATGGAAGAAGGCCAAAATGATCAACCCTATGATAGATATAAATTATGTTCCAATGTTTCTGTTTCTGTTTCTATTTCAATGATTATATTTTATATATGTACTAATATAATTTTTTTCAAGGTGATGTAAATGATCAGCTTTCCCAAGCAGTTCATGGCAGTAGTTCCTCTAAGAGGAAGGCTGCAAGTTCAACAGAATTTGGGAGAAGAACTTCTCTTGTTTGGGACCATTATACCTTCATCAAGGCTCATAAAGGTGGTATTTATGCCCAATGTAAGCATTGCCAAACTAAAAAGTATAAAGCAGACTCCTATATTGGTACATCTAACCCTAAAAAACATACTGATAAATACTAAGCCTATAAAAATTTCTTGCTAAAAATCCTGGTATGCTAGCTACTTTCGATTAAAATAAGTATTGTGAGTTATTTGTTGATGCTATTCTATGCCATGGTTATGCTTTGAGTATTGTTGAGCATGAAAAATTGAGGGCATTGCATTATTACCTTAATTCTAGTGCGAAGGATATTTTTAGGTATACAATTACCAAATATTGCATGATTGAGCATGAAAAACATAAAAACATATCTACTTGATTCAATGCATTCTGTTTCAAGTAAGATTTGCTTTACACGTGATGGTTGGTCTGCTTGCACTTCACGTTCTTATTTTACTCTCACTACACATTATGTTGATGATAACTGGAAATTGCAGTCTATAATATTAAATTTTCGTCAGTTTCCTTCACCCTATGATGATGAGTCAATTTATAAGTTTGTTAAAAAATGTTATGTGGGTGGGGTCTTGAAAAAGAAGCTTTTACCATAACTCTTGACAATGCATCTGCAAATGATCAAATGGTTAAGCGTCTTAAAGATAATTTGCATGTCATTTCTCCTCTTCCATGCAATGGTAAGCATTTTCATATAAGGTGTGCTGCCCACATTTTAAACTTGATAGTTCAAAAAGGTTTGAAGGTAACTTATTCTTCTGTTATTAAATTGCGCGAAATTGTGAAGTTCATTGATTCTTCATATTCTAGACTTTGTGCCTTTGAATTAGCTATTAAATACTGTGATTCTTCTTTTCGTGGTAAGTTGTTGTTGGATGTTCCTACTCGATGAAACACAACTTACTCAACGATTCATAGGGCACTTGATGCTAAGTTAGCCATGATCTTATTCGTTAATAGGAAAAATGACTTGGATATGATTAGTGATTCTGAGTGGAAAACTATGATCAGTTGATTTGTGATTTTCTTGAGCTTTTTTATGAAATTACCACTCTATTTTTTGGATCCAAATCTTTAACAGTTAACTTGTACTTGACTAACATTGTTGAAATTGAGAAGTTGTTGTGTGATGCTCACAATGATCCTTTTTAAGGCATTTCTGCAATGGCAGGACCTATGCTTGAATTATATAAAAAATATTGGGCAGATCACTCAATGATTCTGTCTTTTGTTGTTTTGCTTGATCCTCGATACAAATTTCAACTTTTGAAAGAGTTATATAGTGTTCTTTATGTAGACGATGAGGTTCAATGAAGGGTATCTGCCATTTATAATGATATTTTTAATTTATATATCTATTATTTAAAATCTACACTCGTTGGTTCTTCTTCTTCTTCTTCTGTCCAAAGTAACACATCTCAAGAGACAAGTAGGTCTGATTTCAATCGACCTCGAACGTTTAAAAAATTTGCGCTATTTGAAGTTAGATTTCATGGTTTAGTCTTTTTACAGTTTTGATGCTAATTTAGCTGCTTCAAGGAGTGGGAATTCTGATGTTGAATCCTACATTAATCTGCCCCTTGTTTCCCGTAGTGAAGATTCTGAATTTGATATTTTAGAGTATTGGAAAACACAAAGTACTTCTTTTTCGGTACTTGCTCGCATGACCATAGATATTTTGGTCATTCCAATTACTTTAGTTGCTTCAGAATCTTCCTTCATCATGGGGGTCGAATCTTGAACAAGTTGAGAGCTAAACTGTTGCCTAAAATGTTAAAATTTTTGTAACAACTCGAAACTTGTTGTATGATTTTGAACCGAAAGAAAGGGATGCTGAATATCTTGTTGTGGTTAATGATTCTGCCCTTTAAAGGTAAATATATGGTTTACTTTATTTATTTTTATTTCATTAATATTTTAAATTGTTTATTGTTATTAATGATTTTATTTTCTTCTTTTTGTAGGGAGCTTTTGTGGCTTTGATTGTTTTGATGCTTACTAGATTGATTTGCCTATTGTATGAAATGTTTACCATTAAGATTGTTTTAGTATCTTTATTCTTTCAAATATCTTCTATGTTTACCACTGAAATGTTTATTAGTTGTTCCTCGCTTGTTGGTTAGTGTTTACAGTGGTCTGAACTCTAAATTGAAATCTGAATACTAATTTGATGATGCTTGCTGCCCTTGGACTGATCTGGAATCTGGATGCTAAATTTACAATATAAATTAATTGTAGTCTAAGTATTTGTCTGGATGCTGAATTTACAATGTAAATTAATTATAGTCTAAGTATTTGCTAGTTGTTGGTTGCTCATGATTGAATTAGGCTGATGGCATTTCAGCTTTTTAAAGCTGAAAAGTTGCCCTTAATTTAATCATGTTGGCAGCCTAAATAAAAACTCAATGAAGAAATTTATGGTAGCAAAGTCTAGCTTTAGCCTTTAAAACTTTTGGTATAAGATCTGATAGCTTAATTTTTGACATAGATTTATTTAATTGATGTAATTGTAATTTTAGTGTACTAGATTGTATTAAATTTAGTTTGTGCAATTACAAAGTTTCATAGTTTTAAATTTTGTGAAGTTGATATCTCATTTTTAAAGTTTCTCATGTTTTGATATTAATAAGGTCCAATCATAAATTAAAATCACAATTTATGAAGTTATTGATGTTTAAAGTCCACTACAAGAAAATGCATTTTTAGTGACATTGAAAATAGTCACAAAAAGTGTTAAATTTAGTCACTGAAATTTACAGTGACTATTTTTCTGAGTCGTCACCAGTCGTCACTAATAACTCCGTCACTATTATATTAGTGACAACTTTCATGATTTCGTCACAATAGTTATATTTTTTCTGACCACACTATTTGACACAAAAGATTATTAATAGTGACTAAAATTTAGACACTAATGTTATTCTTATTAGTGACAAACATTCTATCACAAATACATATTTAAATAATGTCTAAAATATGTTGTCATTGTCAATAATAAAAAATTAATTGTATTTTTAATTGTAACCATTTTTATTTAGGGTTTAAACTAATCTCTAATTGTCCCTGAAATTTAATGGAGCTTTTGCATTTTAGTCACCAAACTTTTAAGTTTTCATTAGATCACTGAAATTTAATTATAGATGATGTAGTATATTCAGATATCAATTTTTAGTGAATAAATGCGATGTCTGGCTTCAAGAAGGATCGAACCTGGAACCTTTAGGGCAAGAGTGCAATACTTATCCACTAGTCTAGGCAAGAAATTTAATACTATTTTGAAAGAAAAATAATATTTAGGTTTAATTGTAATTGAAGTTAATTTTATTTATTTTAAAAATATTTATTAATTATAACACTAATTATTATAATAATAATTTAAATAATTTTTCTATGGTTTCTTATACGAAGTACGTATGTTGAAGAAACTATTTATATTTTTTGAAGAAAAAACTAATCAAAATGGAATATATCTTTTAAATTTTTCAAAAAAAAATCTATCATAGATTATGCTAAAATCACATAGTAGTCTTTGTACTCCAATTTGGTCACTTTAAATTTCTATACTTTTTAAATTTTGAATTTTCGATCCTGACATGAATGGTAGTATTTAAATATGTTAAGTAAAATTTTCATTTTAGCTAATTTGTTATACATAAGTTGATTATTTAATTTTTGTTCTTTAATTTGATCATTTTTAGTCCTTATAATTTAGTCATATTGTCGGCGTCCCATGAGAATTAGGATTAAAATTTTAAAATTTAAAAAATATAGGGACTAAAGTTGATCAAAATAGATTGACTAAAACAACAATTTACACATAGTATAGACTATTGAAATATTTTACCTTTTGACAAACTAGTTTATGATAATTTTAATTTTATAATTATAAAAATAAATTTATCATTGTGACAATGTCTAATTTGTCATTACTTTTATTTTTTATTGGTGAAAAAATTTATCACAACAAAAAGTGAAACTTTAAGTGACAAGTAATTTCATTGTAACAACAAATATCAAATAATAGTGGTCACTTTACATATCGTCACTATCGTGTGTAAAAGTTTTAGTGACAATAAAATTTGTGTCACAATTGTATACTTATAGTGAGAATTCATTTGTGAAAAGTGTAATCGTCACAATTACTATTGTTACAGTGACCAAATAAAAAGATGTCACAATTACTTATATTAATAGTGTCGCAGAAAAAAATTGTCACAAAAAGTTAATATTTGTGACAAAATTATTCCTAGTCAATATCAATTTGTCACTAAAAACCTACATTGTTGTAGTGGTCATTTTATTTATTAATATACCCCTTAATTTTTAAAGTTACAATCCCATATTATTATCTAATTTTGTTATCACAATTCACAAGTAAAATCATGTTCAATTATATGCATTTATATATTAAATTAATTCATGAATTAAACTTATTGTTATTTAAAGTCATTTTATTTAATCTATTTTCTAATATAATAAAGTTAGTAATCATGAATTAAATTTATTAAACCAATGTTTATAAACTTTTAATTAAAACTTAAATATAATAATCATAATTTGTGTATGAAACAAGTTTATTATTTTAGTGATCATATTTCATATTTTCAATAACAAACTAAATTAGAGGCTTCAGGATTTTCAGGTGGTATATGGGTTTTATGGAATCAATCGCTTATTGTTGATGTGGTAGCGATCTCGTCTCAGTTTGTCCATGCTTTTATTTCTATTCCTGGTGATAATAAGAGTTTCTTCTTTACGTTTGTGTATGCGAGTCCTACTCCGGCTTGTCGTAGTGCTCTTTGGAGTCAGCTCTTAGCTCTAACCCCTGATACAAATTGGCCGTGGGCTCTAGGAGGCGATTTTAATGCAATTGCCGATTGTTCTGAACGAAGCGGGGGCTCTCAAAGGCGACTTGGGGTTTGCCGTTTGTTCAAGGATTTTTTATTTTCTTCTTGTTTGATGGATATGGGTTTTCATGGTTCTATGTATACATGGCAGCGCGGTGACCTTATGCAAAGGCTTGACCGTTATCTTTGTTCGGCTAACTAGTATGATCACTTTCCAAAATCTGAGGTTGTTCATCTTCAAAGACTGGGATCAGATCATTGTCTTATCTTGCTCAATGTTGATCGTAATATGTCTCATCTTTCTTTCTGACCTTATCGTTTTATTTTGGCATGGAATTTGCATCCCCAATTCCATGAATTCCTTTCTGGTGTCTGGAATGAAGAGGTGAGTTTGAAGGATAATATTTTAGCGTTCCAAAAGGAAAGCAGAGAATGGAATGTTAATGTGTTCGAGCACATTGGTAAAAGGAAATCCCTCCTTCTTGCTCGTATTCGTGGTATTGAAAGGGCGTTGTCCAGGAATGAGTCTTTTTTCCTCTCGAATTTGGAAAGGGAATTAAAGAATGAATTAAAGATGGTTCTCGAACAGGAAGAGGAGTTTTGGCATCAAAAGTCACGGGTTGAATGGATAGGTAACGGTGATCGAAATACAATATTTTTACATAGAAGCACTATGGTCCGTAGACAACGTAATTATGTGCGTATGCTTCAGTTGGATGATGGGATTTGGAGTGATGACCACACTGTGCTTAAGTCCCATGCATGTAATTTTTTTCAGAATCTCTTTACTAGTGAGGTGCGGCAGGCTAGTGGTATTTTGTGTTATGGTGATTTTCATCGTTTTTCCAAGGAGGAGATGAGAACAATGACGACAGCTGTGACATTCGAGGAGGTGCGCCAAACTGTTTTCAAGATGGCCCCGTTAAAAACGCCGGGGTGGGATGGATTACCTGCTTCCTTTTATCAGAAGAATTGGTCAATTGTTGGGTTCACGGTTTTTGATTTGGTGCGGAAAGTTTTCAGTGATGGCGAGATGGAGGAGTGGATCAATCGAACTCAAATTGTGCTTATTTCGAAAGTGCCGAATCCTGTTGATATCAAACAATTCCGTCCTATCAGTCTTTGCACTGTAAGTTACAAAATCATTTCTAAGATAATTGTTGAGCGTATGAAACCGTTTCTGCCGTCTTGGATTTCATCTACATAGACGAGCTTTGTGCCCGGCCGAAGTATAACGAATAATATAATTTTGGCACAAGAGGTCATGCATTCGATGTCTATTAAAAAGGGTAAAAGCGGATGGATGGCTATTAAGGTTGATCTAGAGAAAGCGTACGACCGAATTGAATGGGATTTTCTAGAGGAGACTATTATGCTTACGGGTATGCCTTCTGTCTTTATTGAGATTATTATGGTCTGTGTACGTTCTGTATCGCATCAAATTATTTGGAATGGTGACCTATCAGAAGTTTTCAAACCTTCTAGAGGTCTCAGATAAGGCGATCCTCTATCGCCTTATTTGTTTGTTATCTGTATGGAGAGGTTGTCGCAGGAAATTTCGCATAGGGTTGATAATGGCCAATGGCAACCAATTCATATGTCTCGTGGAGGGCCTGGTTTGTCGCATCTGTTTTTTGCAGATGATTTGATTCTGTTTTCAAGAGCCTCTTGGGAGCAGATGATTGTGATTAAATATGTCCTTGACGATTTTTGCATTATGTCCGGGCATAAGATTAGTGTTCAAAAGACTCAGGTTCTTTTTTCAAAGAACGTGGGTGCGGATTTGAAGCTTGGTGTTATCCAACATCTTGGGTTTGAGGTTGTTGAGGAATTGGGGAAATATTTGGGTGTTCTCCTTCTACATGCTCGAGTGACAAAAGCAACATATGCTTATATCATTGAAAATATCCAACGTAGGTTACCTGGGTGGGCTGCTCAGTCTTTGTCACTAGCTGGCCGAATAACCTTAGCTAAGTCTGTGCTTCAGTCGATACCTGTGTATGCGATGCAATCGGCGTGACTTCCCAAAGGGGTGTATGAGGATATCGAGTCCTTGATTCGTCGCTTTGTATGGGGTGGCTCTAATGGTGCATCTCGCATTGCTTTAGTCAAATGGGAAACAATACAAGGTGATTTGGAGAGTGGGGGGCTTGGCCTCCGAGATATCCATCAGCAGAACAAAGCTTTTATGCTTAAGATTGCTTTTCAATTAGTTATTGATGATGATAGGCTATGGGTGAAGGTGATCAAGCACAAATATAAATGGAGGGATCGGTTGCCAGATATCCTTTTTTCAGGAAACTGTTCACGGCTGTGGCGGGGCTTGGTGAATATTTGGGACACTTTCCGTGATAATATTGTCTGGAACATTCGCGACAGGTTAAATACTGATTTTTGGAAGGATAATTGGCTCAATTTGCATGGACCGTTAGAGGATTTTAAGCTGCATTCTGCAGTTATTTCCAACGTTAAGGTGGCGTATCTCTTGGATGAGTATGGTGATTGGAATTGGGATCATTTGCGGCAAATAGTGCCTGAGGATGTTATTCGGAAAATTGCTGCTCTCCCTCCACCTAATGAGAGTCTTGGTGTCGACACTATTGGGTGGAAATGGGAAGCGACGCGCTGTTTCACGACGAAATCGGCTTACAAGTGTTTGGAATGGAGAGAACCTGTTGGGTTGCAACATCAATGGAAAATAGTTTGGTCTCTTAAAGTACCTCAAAGGGTTCGGGTTTTCTTATGGTTGGCTTTGAGGGGTGGGTTATTAACAAATGCCGAACGGATGCGTAGACATATGTCGAGCCAAAATATGTGTGAACTTTGCAAAACTGGTATTGAGGATATGAGTCATGTTTTGCGTGATTGTCCAAGGGCGAGGGTGATTTGGGCTTCATTAGTAAGAACTAATGCTTTTGATTCATTCATGAGGCAGGATTTTCAGGCTTGGTTTATAGAAAATCTTGGTTGCGCCAAGCATGCTGGCGATGTGGGGCTGAATTGGCCTATATTTTTTGCCGTAGTGTGCTGGCAGTTATGGAAGAAGAGATGCTGCATGTTGTTGGATCCTGAGTTTGTGGAATACTCTGATTTTAATGGCCATTGTTTGCGCCTTGCAGGTGAATTTGAGGAAGCATTTGACAGGTCAAGAGGTGTTAGTCATTCCCCTCTCTCGGCTGCTGTTACGTGGGTTAAGCCACGGTTGAATTGGATGAAGCTGAACACTGATGCAGCTGTGAATACTCGGACGGGTGCTGCTGCTATTGGCGGTGTTCTACGGGATAGTGATGGTAATTGGTTTTGGGGTTACTCGCGAAGCATTGGGGATTGCACTGTTCTATTGGCGGAGTTATGGGCGATTCGTGATGGATTGCAACAAGCATGGCTCTTTGGATTTCGACAAGTAATTTTGGAGTCGGATAATTTGGAAGCCACCCGTATCTTGAACCGTTCTTCCAAAGCTCTTCATTCTCATTCTCTTGTAGCCTCTCTGATGGATTTTCTCTCGCGTGATTGGTTGATTGAAGTTTGCCATGTACATCGGAGTGCCAATTCAGTTGCTGATTGCTTAGCTCGTTTACATCGAGATGGTCCTGCTGGTTTTTCGACTTTTGCTGCTCCACCTCCTGAAGTTAGTGCTGCGATGGCTACGAATTATTTAGCTTAAGGCTTTGTTCCTTTTGCTCTGTATTACCAAAAAAAATAACAAACTAAATTAATGATTCTAAGCAAATTTATAACTTCATCAATTGTAAATCTATAACTTACTATGTATAAGTCAGGTAAATATCAAGTCAGATAAATATTAGATCAGTTCAATAATAAGTCGGATCATTAACAGGTTGAGTCAATTACAGATCAGGTTCATAACAGGTTAGGTTGATAACATGTCGGGTAATATCAGTTATTTTCGAGGTTAATCTCGGGTTCGGGTTCATATCAAGTCTGATGCAGGCCGGGTTCGATTGTCACATTATCAGATTGAATTCGGGTTCAGTTCGTTCTGAGGTCGGGTGCATGTCGGGTTCAGATCCAAAATTTTCAGGTCAAACTCAGATTCAAGTCAACATCAGTTCAGACTCGGATTGGTTTCAGATCACCAGTCCTTCGAGTCTCAAGCAGTTCTGACTCAAGTCGGTTTCAGTCAGTTTTGCAGGTCGGGTCAACTTCTTACATCCCTAAATCTTAAGTTACAAAATTCTGTTTTGGGCCCATAGCATAATGGTTCACATGGAATTGAGTTCTCTATATAGTCACACTAGAATCGAGGCCTAAAGTACACATTTAGGGACCAAAAATTAGCCCGGATGTCGACTGCGTAGATCATAAGCAAAATAATTCTGAAAAAAAAAACATCTTGAAGAATGACAAACGACGAAGGTAATTGAAGAAGTTCACAGATTTTTACAAAAAAATAATAATGTTATTACACCGTTTATGATTTAACGGTTTAATATACATAAAATAATTCAAAAAAAAAAAAGAAAAATATGAAACCTTTTGTGGTTCATCGGCTAAAACGATATATCTCCTGAAATTCAATAATTAATAATATAGTTTACACTTAATTTTATATAAAAATACGTTTATTTTTTTTTGAAAGCAAAAATACGTTTATTTAAATGTATTAAACACAAATATCAGAGAAAATTATTTATCAGATAATAGTAGTAAATTACGTGCTGACTTTATACATGTCCAAATCAGAAGTTTTGGCATGAAAGAAAAAATGCAAGTAGCCTTTTGTGTTTGTGAACCTCATTTATTCTATTTAAGAAGTGGGTTGGTGGCCCTATATTTTGTTGTCTCGTACATATTTGTTCATTTTGTTAGATGCTACTAGACGAGATAAACTTGATTTAGAATTCGAGATTCAAACCGATTTTCAACTAAACTGAATAGAACCAAACTGATTTTACTTAAATTGAAGTCAGCCCAAAATAAAGATAATATATTAAAATAAATAAATAAATAAAGATGAGATATGAACTGTTGCACAACTCACCAAAAAGTCAAATATACATGCTATATAAAGTCATTTATAGAGTGGAAAAACCTAACTCAGCCTGAAAATCAGACTAAAATCGATCGATCTCATATTAACTTGATATTGACCTGATCTAAAATCAACCGACCTAAAATCAACTGAACCGAAAGTCAACCGACCCGACGCCCTGACTCGATACTCAAACCGAAATCACCATAAACTCGAACTAAAACCGAACCGAACTTAAACCAAATACAATCAAACCTAAAATAACTTGAACTAAAACTGAACCGAATGACCTATTTACCACCTCTAGATGCTACTTTATCTCTTTCAAAGGACATTATTAATACGTTGACATTGTTTTTTGTGGTTTAGGTTTTTCCCTTTTTGTTGTTTTCTCACAATTATTATTCTATATATTTCATCGATTTTCTTTTAAAAAAATCCTTCTACTTTTGATTTACTTGCCCATTTCACAATGTAAGCATGTGATTTCAAGCATACTTTTAGTTTTTAATGATGCTTAAAAATTTTCTGAAGTTAATAAACTTAATCAAAATTTAAATCAATGAAAAGTCGAGAGATACTCATGATTTACCTGAATAAAATAAAATGTTATACTTTCAGTTTTCAATTCAATTTAATGAATAGGACTGATTGATTCAAAATAAATATTAATGCATAACTAAATTATGAATTTAAGTTAGTTAATTTTTTATTTAACCACCGATATCTAACTCATTAATCGATTAATTCAGATTGAGTTTTATAGACACTGGATCACCCTCCCAACCCACTAGACCAACTAATTCACAAAGCCAAAATTTAAACACATAATCTTGCTTAAAGAATTTAACGCCTCGTCCCACTAGACCAATGATTGTCGATTAAATTGGTTAATAGTATAGTTTTAAATGTAAAATTGTGAATCCAACCAATGAGCCATGGAAACTATCAATTCATTGGATTGATGCGATGAACTAAATCCTATTTTTAAACAATGTTTTTTGAAAAAGTAGTGGTGGATTAATGTACAGCGAAGGTAAGGTAATCAAGTACTTACCTTGGAATCTATTTTTTTGATTAATTATTCATTTTAATGGTCGTATACATCTTAAAATTTAAATTTTTTTTGTCTGTGTTTACTTTGAAATTTTGAAATCCATATATAATATATGTCTATCTTCAAAAAAAAAAAAATCTAAATCTAATACTGTGAAATAGTGTGGTAAGAATAACAATGTTTGGAATAAATGTGATCATCATAATGCCATGCAAATTGCAAACAAATTTGGTGGTAGGCATGCAATGCAACTTGCAGAAAAGAAAAAGCATATTCTCTGAGGTTGTTGGTATATCCACCAATTAGTCTTCACAAATCAAAAAGTTAGGTAAGAGGTAATAAGTAAATCAATGGCTACGATTTACTTTTACTTTTACTTTCCCCCCTCTTCTAGAAATTTCCGTCGTTAGGTCACAGACACTGTGCGCATATATAAATGCCCACTTATCTTTTTCATTTTCCTCCTTCACTATACTATCGAAGCTTCACTCCGCCACTCTTCAATTTGTTTTCGTCCTCTTTGTTAGAGATTTATTTTATTTTATTTTATTTTTCCATTATGGGAAAGATCAAGATCGGAATCAACGGTAATATTTTCTATTTTTTTTAATAAAAATTCTGTATTTTTTTTGTTTTAAAACCTTTCAATCATGTATTTGATTTTCTTTTTGGTTTTTGGTGCAGGATTTGGAAGGATCGGGCGTTTGGTTGCGAGAGTTGCTCTCCAAAGCGATGATGTTGAGCTCGTTGCTGTTAACGATCCTTTCATCACCACTGATTACATGGTTCGTGTGCTTACTTTCGTATTTTACTTGGTAGTTTTAGATTCGTTGCTTTCCTGCATGTTCCACTAGATCGATCTTTTTGAAGTAGAAAAAAAAGTTATATGAGAAGAGTGATGATTTGAGCTTATTTTTTCCTGATCTGACTCTAATGCTTCCCCACTTAGTTTTTAAAAATTTATTGTTGATATATCGTAGATCTAGCAGAGATTTGTGAAAATTAACTGATTTTTCTAGTTTTAAGTTGAATAATTTTGATATAATTGTTTATGTTGTTAAATATTTTGATTATGGACGCTAATTGGTAATTGTATGCGTCTAGACCTACATGTTTAAGTACGACAGTGTTCACGGTCAATGGAAGCACCATGAGCTTAAGGTGAAGGACTCAAAGACCCTTCTGTTTGGTGAAAAGCCTGTCACTGTTTTCGGTATCAGGTGATATATTCGTTTCTTTCAAAAAATAAAAAAACGAGCATGGAGATTTTTATAATATTTAACTATCTTATTGACGTGATTTTTGTTGATTTTAGGAACCCTGAGGAAATCCCGTGGGCTGAGGCTGGAGCTGACTACGTTGTCGAGTCTACTGGTGTTTTCACCGACAAGGACAAAGCTGCTGCTCACTTGAAGGTTTGTGACAATAATTTTAGCTTATCTACATTTAAAAAAAAGTTGATTGGAATTAACATACCATTTGGTTTTGGAGACTGGTAAAAGTTTTAATTTTTTGTATTTTTATGTTTGATTATGTTATTTGGTTAATGCTTTGTTACTTTTCAGGGTGGTGCAAAGAAGGTTATTATTTCTGCTCCCAGTAAGGATGCTCCAATGTTTGTTGTTGGTGTGAATGAGAAGGAATATACGCCTGACCTTAACATTGTCTCCAATGCTAGCTGCACCACCAACTGTCTCGCCCCATTGGCTAAGGTAATAATGATTCCCTGTCTATATGTCTGTGCATCTGGTTAATAGTTGATAACAGACTTTTAACATACATGGTGGTAGGTTATCCATGACAAATTTGGCATTGTTGAGGGTCTTATGACCACTGTCCATTCGATTACTGGTAAGTACTTGAGCTGTCATGTTATTGGTTGAAACCATGTGTTTTGCTTACCGACTTAATTATTTTTCAGCTACACAAAAGACTGTTGATGGTCCGTCAATGAAGGACTGGAGAGGTGGTAGAGCTGCTTCCTTCAATATCATTCCTAGCAGCACTGGAGCTGCCAAGGTATTTGTTATATTCTCAAATGCTATTGTTAAGTTGATTCTGGAATTGAAGTTTGATGGTTACTGTGTAATCATATAGGCCGTTGGCAAAGTTTTGCCAGCATTGAATGGCAAGCTGACTGGAATGGCTTTCCGTGTTCCCACTGTTGATGTCTCTGTGGTTGACCTCACTGTGAGACTTGAGAAGAAGGCTACCTATGAAGATATTAAGGCTGCTATCAAGTAAGGATTAGAATATTTCTTTTTATCTTGTCCATAAGATAACTCACTTTGAATTCTTTTATGTGCATAGGGAGGAATCTGAAACCAACTTGAAGGGAATTCTGGGTTATGTAGAGGAAGATTTGGTCTCAACCGACTTCGTTGGAGACAGCAGGTATGGTGTTGTTAATGTCACACAATCTTATGTTTGTTATATAAGAAACTATGTCACCATGACTTTCCATTTATTTTAAAGAATATATATTTGTAATTCAAACATCAGCAAAGGGGATATGGCTTTCAAAGTGTCTTTGATGCCAAGGCTGGAATTGCTAAGGGCTTTAGATAATGAAATTGGAATTTGTTATCAGGTCAAGCATCTTTGATGCCAAGGCTGGAATTGCTTTGAATGACAACTTCGCTAAGCTTGTTGCGTGGTATGACAACGAGTGGGGTTACAGGTAAATATACTTGTCCTAATTTCTGTTTTTTGTATATCGAGCTTCCTTGTGTGGATCGTCTCTAATTGTCTTTTTTCTTATGTTGCAGTTCCCGTGTTATTGACTTGATCCGACACATGGCTTCTGTTTAAGCGAATCGAGTGATTGGATTGTGGTCCGACCTAGAAGAGAGGCGTGACAAAGAATAATCGAATTGTACGGAACTTTTATTATTTTTTTTTGTGAAGGGGTGTTTCTGTTTTATTACCCCAAGGACTCTGAATGTATCATGTTTCATGTTTCATGTTTCATGTTGTGTTTACCACTTTAGTTCATATTTTGTGGTTAATAGAGCTTGGAATCAGTGCCTATGGAATGGTAATGCAATTGAGTGTTATGTTTTTTATAGAGTGTAACGGTTAAAACTTGGTTTGTGCTTTAATTGAGTTTTATTTATATTAATCGGAGTCTATTAGGTTTTTTGGTGTTTGTTCAACTAGTTTAATAAATCCAGACGCAAGTGTCGTGCTTTTATTTGGTGCCAAGTGTTTTATTGTTTTCAAACATAAATGAATCTGTGTCTTTTAAGGATATTAATAAAAGGTCTTTTTGCAAACCTGTTTGTTAAACATTTTTTTCTATTATTAGAGTTGAGTAAAATTTTACTCAAATGTGAAAAGAACAATTTGACTTGGTTCTAATTATAATTTCATAAATTATTTGAAATCTTTTTAAATAAAATTTAGTTATCAAATGATATTACTAATTTTAGTAATTATTGAATTGGTTCGAGTTAAGAGTTGTAAGGTGATGTGGTGGAAATATTAAACGATTATTAAGGATATAAGTAAAAGGTCTGTGAGCAAACCTGTCCGGAAAACTTTTTTTTTTTGCTATTATATATTAAGGTGAGTAAAATTTCGTTCCATTAAAAGATTTGATTTAATTTGAATGTAATTTTATAAATTTTCTTTTTAAAATTTTAAAATAAAGTTAGAGTTATAAAATGAAACGAGTAACTCAAAAATTTTACTAATTAGTGGATTGATTTTTAAGTTCGAGTCAAAATTTTCAACTGGTCATTATATATATATATATGACATTTGAAAAAAAATAAAGAAATATATATGTATATTTATATGATTATAAAATATCGTTTATATTGGAACCAATTAATATCATAACATTATATTTTTTTACAATTAAATTTGAATAGAACTTACACAACTCGACTCGAAAAAATTCAAATAAAGTTTGAATAATGAAATATGACTCGTTAGCTCGACTTCAAAAAAATTCATTCTATTCAGTCGAATACTCACCCCTAAATACTACTGTCATACTTTTATATATTTTCTCCAACAAATTTTTTTATCACAATATTTTATTTTAATTTACTTCCCGTATATCAAAGAATTCCCTAATTTCCTAGTCATACGACATGAAATCCAATACGAATCACACTAAGCTACCAATTGATATTCACTTAGAGTACTTTTGATTCGCAGAAAAAATAATTATTAAGGGTAATAATTTTTTGAGACTTATATTCTCGTGTTTAATTTGGGAGAATTCTCATTAAGTGATAATATTTTTTAATAGTGATTATTTTTTTATTAGTACTTTCAAATGTTGTTATTCTACTTTTGTAAGCGAAGACGATTCAGACTGTGATGATAAGAAACTAAAGTTTGATTTTTTGCCTCATCACGACGTGGAGATTTTAACCGTTATTGATACAGGTTTATTGTTCTACAGAAGTCAACATCTAGAAAACTAACATTATATTTGATACCATATATTTCGGTACTCGTTGAGGAGTATTAAACACTCGTTTTTAAAGGTGGCATCCGCAATTTTTTAACATTTAAACAAATTTGTACCGCTACTTTTGATCTTTAAACACTATTAGACTGCTAATTTTTGAACATTTAAACACTTTTTCAGCTGCCAATTTTTTAAAAACTCGTTTAAAAGTTTAGCAAATGTAATATTTTCACTTTTAAAGCTCGTATAAATGTTTCGAAACAACCTATCGTCAAATATTGCAACCTGTACATGTAAGGAATCGTTGTTGTACACATATAGAATCAATGATGTACTTTATTTGACACGTCAAAAACTGAAAACTCGTGACACATGTCAAGAATTTCTGTTGTACATGGTTGACACGTCATGACTCATGAATACTGTATGATGGTTCAAGTATCAAAACGCGGTGAAGAGATTTGAAACTTAACCTGAAACATGGAAACCTCAAATGTTACCAAATCCTGTAACATTTTAAGTTTTATGTCATGCATATAGAAACTCGAAGAATAATTTCAATACTAATCGTTAAACATGTCCATGTTCGTGTAAGTAAAAAAGATATGTGTTGAGGCCTCCCGTTGAAGGGAAAGAAAAACCGATATTATGGATTTTTGACAGCTTGGACAAAGCTTCAATCCGTTTATCCATGTTTCACAATATACTTTAGATCAAAGGTTTCCAATGCTTCCAACTCCGTTTCCAATGTAACACCCTAAACCCGTATATCATATTTGGGCCTTAAGCCCAAACCCGTTACTATAAAATTTCTCAACTCGATTTAGCCCAACACCATATTTTTCAAAAACATTTAAATCAAATAGTTAAAAATGTAAATAAATAATTAAATAATTACAAAGGAGCTCTAAATTAATTTAAAACATTTGAACATTTAACTTGATCAATACAATTCCAAAATACGAGTTACAGACTCGACCACGTAAAGTCCTATGAATACACAACCTACTAAATACAGGTGACGTACTTTGGCAAACACCGCTTGCTGAAATCCTGCATCGATTTGACGATCAACCTACGCACGAGAACAACGATTACGACCGCTAAGCTTACAAAGCTCATTGGTACACATCTACTCTATCATACTTCATGCTAATCATAAACATAAGCATGCAAGCTAGTACAAGCAATAATGAGAGATGAATAAGCATGTGACTCTACCACTAATTGCCTAAACACATGCTCTCATAATGCAAGTCATCAAACATTATACATAAGGCCCAACTATACTCAGGATCTCAACAGATCTGTAAAACTAATGAATTGATTTTGATATAGCAAAGGATTTAAGAACTAAATTGAAAAAGAGAAAATTAAATTTTAAGTCCTCAAAACTTCCTTAAGTCTCCAAGAAAATTGTCCAAGTCAAAACCTAAGATTATTCAAAATTTTCTAAGTGATTACCAAGTCAAAACAGTGATTTTTGAGTCACCGTTTCGGAATGGCTCTTAGGCGTTTCGGAACGTTTTGAAACTGTTAACCTCTATTTCGAAACTAGCCTTCCCGTTTCGATATGGGTGTATCGAAACAGGTCTTCATGTTTCGAAACGGATGAAAAACAACGAAACGGTTTGAACCGTTTCGATAGGGCAGTATCTAAACGACCTCAAACGTTTCAAAACGATTTTCAAACTTGGTTTCAAAATATGACCGTTGCACTTTTATAACTAATTTTCAGAGAAACGGTTAGAGAGTATCAAAACGTTTTAAGCCGTTTCAATACAGGTTTTGGCAGTGGCAAAATGTTACGAAACGGGCTTCAGCCCGTTTCGAAACAAGCTCTTAGCGTATCGAAACGATCGTGTTCGTTTCGGTACAGTCTCTTAATTACACCCCAACATCTATTTCTATTTTGGTCTGTTTCGAAATAGGGTCGAGCGTTTCGGAACGAGTAGTTGCAGACTGCATTTATGGTGGGAAGATTGCATCCCAACAGCTATAATTATGAAGGCAACAACCCCAACGGCTAGAATTCAATGAGAAGATATAAAAGGGAGTCCTAAAAGCACCAGCAACAATTATTGATCTTAAGAGACATCCAAACATTAAATTCAAGCTCTTGTGAAAATTTTCCATATTTCTTGTAAACCCCAATTGTGGTTCTTTGTATTTCCCATTTTATTTGTTTCAATTGGGTTGAGTGTTTGTAATAGAGCTACATTTGTATTGAGAGATACTAGTTATTAGCCTTGAACTTATTTGTAAACCTTGTGTGAGGATTAGGTCAATTTTTGGGTAGAAAATTGGTCATTGTGTAAAGGTTTCCTCCTAAGCCTAGAAAAGGGGAATATCAACTAGTGGAGTTGTTGGAAAATCCTTAGTGGGAGCTAAGGTAGTGGATGTAGAGTTCAATTGGAACTTGAACCACTCTAAATCCCTTGTCTTGATATTTTTATTTTCCCACTTCACCACCAAACTTTCTAAAAATCCAATACACCCCACTCTTGGCTTAAATCGATTCAACGATCCACTCAACAATTGGTATTAGAGCCTACCTCTTTTGAAGGATTAACAATCACAAGAGGAGTTCCTAGGAGAGTGTGATCAATTTCAAAGACAATCCATGACATCTACTTTAACCTCCAACCTTTACGAGTCACAATCAACCACTAAACCATATTTCTTCAATGGGGACAACTACCCATATTGGAAGAATCGGATGCGTCTCTTCATCAAGTCAACGAATTATATGGTTTGGGATGTAGTGGAAGAAGGTCCTTACATTCCGTTTCAAAGAACCAATGAAGGAAGACTTGTTCCGAAGGTGAAGTAGGAGATGACCGAGGAAGATAGACAAAGGATGCAAGTCAACGACAAAGCTCTACACATTATATTTTGTGCACTTGGTCCGGATATCTATTCGAAGGTTTCATCTATCAAAAGCGCGAAAGAAGTGTGGGACACTTTAGAGACGACTTATGAAGGCACTAGTGATGTAAAGGAGACGAAGACCGGGTTGCTAAATTTGAGATATGAAAATTTCAAGATGGACCCCGATGAGAGCGTCTCAAAGATTTTTGATCGATTTTCGATCATCGTCAACGGTCTTAAAGGATTTGGTGAAGTAATTCCCTAAGATAAGCTAGTAAGGAAGCTTCTATACTCTCTCTTGGAGTCTTGGAATGATAAGAGGACAACCATCATTGAAGCAAAGAATTTGAAAACCTTAAAGCTTGATGAGCTTGTTTGGTCTCTTCTTACACATGAGATCATGAAGCAAGGAAGAGAAGAAGAGAAGAAGAAGGAAGATAGAAGAATAGAGAAGCATGAGGTGGAAAAGAAGAAGAAGCTAGGAGTTGCTCTCAAAGCCTCTCTACAAGAGGAGAGCTCTTCTAGTGAGAAGGAAGACTTTGAGGAGTTGGCTATGATAGCCAAACGATTCTCACGGTTCATGAAGTCCAACCGAGGGAGAAAATTTCAAAGAAAGATGGACTTCAAGAACAAAGACAAATAAGAAGAAATAGATCCGATCATTTTCTTTGAGTGCAATAAGCCGGGTCACATACGTTCCGATTGCCCTCAACTTAAGAAGAAGGGCTTTGAGAAGAAGAAGAAGCTCAAAGCCAAGCTTGCTACCTGGAGTGACGAGGAGTCATCCGAGGATGAGGAACATGAAGTGGCCAACCTTTGCCTCATGGATCTTGAGGAGGATTCGATGGTAACCTCTAACTCATCTTGTGTTGATTTTACATTTGATGAATTGCATGATGCATATGATGAGTTGCAAGAGGTATACGATAAGTTAGTTGAAACATATAATGAGTCAATTTTGAGAAACAAGAAAAATATTTCCGATTTAAAAATTCAAAATGAGTCTCTTTCAAAAACTACCTTGGAATTGGAAAAGAAGGTTTTGTACTTAATAAATCTTTCTAATTATCTTAAGAAGAAAAATCTTGATCTTAAAAAACTTCTTTCCGATTTTCAAGATTATCACACAAAAGAAGTGGATAATCTTAAAACTTCTATTACTATTGGGAAAAACAATTTTGAAAAGGGAAATTCTTCTAAAACCCAATATGTAAAAAGAAAAACTTTTCATCCTAAACAAAGAAATTTTTCTTAGTAAACTAAAAGTCAAAGAATTAGGAGTGTTTGGGTTCCTAAGGAACTCATTATTTCTAATAACATGAATGCTATTGCTTCTTGGATTCCTAAGGGAACCAAGGTTTTGAGGGCTAACACACATGGACCCAAAATGATTTGGGTACCAAAAATCAAAGCCTAATTTCATTGTTTGTTGGGGGAGCATTGCTATAAGGCCAAAGCACAAAGTCAAAATTTGTGGTACCTTGATAGTGGATGCTCGAGGCACATAACCGAAGACAAGAGTCGATTCATGAAATTAAAGCCAAAAAGTGGAGGAGTAGTAATATTTGGTGACAACTACAAAGGCTACATTGAAGGTATTGGCTCCATAGGTAATCACTCTTCCATACTCATTGAAAATGTTTTGTATGTCAATGGTCTAAAACTAAAACTTATTGAGCATAAGTCAACTTTGTGATAAAGTATTTAATGTCATGTTTGATAAAAATGGGTGTAGAATAGTTGACATTAAATCTAATAAAACAATGCTCATTGGTCATCGCATAGTGTTGAGTTTTAAGGTGCTCGATTCCTTCAACCGTTCTTGCTCGCCAAGTTGTGGAGAAGTGGGATTTTGGGTGGATGAGGTGTGGAAGCTAAAAATATAATTGACACAATGATTTATAGTGGTTAAACCTTCTAACCAAGGTCTACATCCACTACCTTAGCTTCCCACTAAGGATTTCCAATCAATCCACTATTGATTCGTCCCCTTTTCTAGGCTTAGGAGGAAACCCTTATACACCGATCAAGCTTTCTACCCAAAGCCTTGATCAAACCCTCTTTACAAGAGAAAAGATAAGAAAACACAAATCCCTCTAATAGGTGTTTGTTTGCAAAAATAAGCTCTCACCCAAAACCTAAAACACTTGAGCAAATTTGACAATTTTGGCTCACTAGTGTTTGTCTATACAATGAAATGACAATTTAAGTACAAAGACAATTCTTGATCATTTGTTGATTGACAATTGAAGCATTAACCATTACTTGATGCTTGGAGGTCCCTTTTATACTCCTTAATGAGTTTATAGCCGTTACAAGCCGTTGGGGTTGAATTGGAGCCGTTGGAGACATAATTTCCCACCATAAATGTTGTTCTGCTGCTAACCATATCGAAACGCTCGAACCCGTTTCGATACACTCTTCAAGTAGAAAGAGCCGATGTAGTATGATACAGCACCCGTATCGAAACGCTCTTGGCCGTTTCGGAACACCCGTATCGAAACGCCTTTCACCGTATCGAAATGATCTGCATTTAAATGTTAGTTGGGAAATAGCCGTTGGGGTTTATGACCGTTGTGATCGATGCCACGTAGGCGTATCGAAACGGCATACACCGTATCGAAACGTTAGGCAAAATCCTCATCCATAAAAGGCCCGTTTCAAAACCCGTTTCGAAACGTTTTGACACTGGAAGACCCCGTATCGAAACACCTAAGGGTGTTTCAAAACACCTGGATGATTTTGTGTAGTTTGGCTTTGAAAAACAAGTGAAAACCTTTGAAAACACCCCTAAACATAGTTTCAAGTTGTTTGGACTTCATAAGATGTTTTGAATTCTTTTTAACATTGTCCAAAATAATTTTTCAATTATTATACCAAAACGTTAGTTCTACAATCTCCCACTTTTTGATATAATAAAACTAACTTGAAAAATTGTTTGGGATTCTCCCCCTTTAGCTTTAAAAATGTGAATAAGAGATGAAAAGATTGAAAACAATTTGAGGTCCCCCTTATTCATTTGAAAATTCAAATTTTCAAACCATTTCTCCCCTTTTTTGTTATATCAAAAAGAATTCAAAAGACTTTTAAGTTCAAAATAACAATAGAGGAAAAAATGACAAAAATAAAAAAATGGTTTTAAAATGGCCCCCCTTACTCAAAGCATCATTAATGTGTTAGTCCAACATATATGATCATAATCTAGTTGAAATAAAAAAAACAAATAAAAGCAAAAACAACTAGATTTTATCACACTTGAATCCAAGGGAGGATGTGAAGCCTTCATTCTTCAAGTGTCTTCCTTGTGTGCATGGAGCTCCCCCCTCAAAGTTTGACTTGTTGATCAATCTCCATCACACCTAGCAAAAGACAACCAAGTGATTTTTGGTATCCAAATTGCTTTGGATCCATAAACGTTAGTAGCACAAAATTTAGCCCCCTTAGGAATCAATTTTTCAATTTCATCCTTTTCAGTTGAAGTGGTTAGTCCTTTTGGGACCCAAACACTTCTAAAACATTTTCCTTTTACAAATCTAGGGCCACTAGATTGTCTTATATAAAATTTGATTTTCCAAAGTCATTTTTCTTTTGAAGTTCATTGGAAATCAAATCTTTTTCTTTTTGAACTTTAAGAAGCAAATTTTGTAAATCAAAACATTTTTGTTCAAAATCCTTCAATCTTGCTTCAAGTTCAAGATTTGTTTTGGAAAGCAAATCATTTTCATTCTTTATTTTTGAAATCAACTTTTTGTTCTTGGAAAATGATGCCTTGAATTCCAAAAGCAAATCATCATAGACATCTTGCAACTCATTAAACGTATATGAATTTGAAATAGATGAGTTAGAAGTTACCTCCCCCTCATTGAGGGCCATCAAGCATAGGTGGGCTACTTCATCATCAGTGGAGTCTTCATTGCTCCATGTGACCACATATGCTTGCTTTGAAGATGATCCCTTCTTGTTGGACTTGTGGGATTCCTTCATCTTCTTCCTCGATTCATGCTTGGATTTTTCCATTTTTCTCTTCATGAACCGGGCAAATTTGTTGAAGAGATAGGCCATCTCTTCATCTTCACTTTCCTCCTCACTAGAATCTACATGATGACAAGTGGAGGACTTGAGAGCAATGACATTAGTGTTGATGCCAAGCCCTTTGAGTTTCTTCTCCCCCATAGCTCTAATTTCTTCCCTCTTCTTTTCATCTTCTTTGTTTTTCTTCATGATTTGATGAGTGAGGAGTGACCCCATGAGTTCATCAAGCTTCAAGGTCTTCAAATTTTTTGCTTCGATGATGGCGGTCCTCTTTGAGTCCCATGACTCGGGAAGTGAGTAGATGAGCTTTCGGACAAGCTTTACCTCCAGGATGGCTTCTCCATAGCCTTTGAGACTATTGGTGATAGTGGAGAACCTATCAAACATCTTCTCGATGTTTTCTTCTGGATCCATTTTGAAGTTCTCATACTCTAAGGTGAGGGGCCCAATCTTGGTCTCCTTAACTTCATCGGTTCCCTCGTATGTGACTTCAAGCTTGTCCTATACCTCCTTGGCACTCTCACAAGAAGATATCTTTTCATAGATGGTTGGGCCAAATGCACAAAAGAGAATGTGCAAGGCTTTGAAATTTAGCTCTATCTTCTTGCGATCGGCAACACTCCACTCCGCTTTGCTTCGTTGAGGCACGAACGAACCATCTTCAACTATGTCCCATAGTTTGTAGTCCCTTGACTTAATGAAGAACTTCATCTTTGTCTTCCAATGGGCATAGTGATTTCCGTCGAAGAAGGGCGGTTTGTCGATGGATTGCGTCATTGAGCCGGTTGTGTGAAATGATGATCGAGCTTGATAGATCTTCTCAATAAGATGTTAATCCTATTCAATTGAGCCAAGCTCTCATACCAATTGTTAAGTTTTAAGGTGCTCGATTCCTTCAACCGTTCTTGCTCGCCAAGTTGTGGAGAAGTGAAATTTTGGGTGGATGAGGTGTGGATGCTAAAAAGATAATTGACACAATGATTTATAGTGGTTCAACCTTCTAACCAAGGTCTACATCCACCACCTTAGCTTCCCACTAAGGATTTCCAATCAATCCACTATTGATTCGTCCCCTTTTCTAGGCTTAGGAGGAAACCCTTATACACAGATCAAGCTTTCTACCCAAAGCCTTGATCAAACCCTCTTTATAAGAGAAAAGATAAGAAAATACAAATCTTTCTAATAGGTGTTTGTTTACAAAAATAAGCTTTCACCCAAAACCTAAAACACTTGAGCAAATTTGACAATTTTGGCTCACTAGTGTTTGTCTATACAATGAAATGACAATTTAAGTACAAAGACAATTCTTGATCATTTGTTGATTGAAAATTGAAGCATTAACCATTACTTGATGCTTGGAGGTCCCTTTTATACTTCTTAATGAGTTTATAACCGTCACTAGCCGTTGGGGTTGAATTGGAGCTGTTGGAGACATAATTTCCCACCATAAATGATGTTCTACTGCTAACCGTATCGAAACGCTTGAACTCGTTTCGATACGCTCTTCAAGTAGAAAGAGTCGTTGAAGTCTGATGCAGCACCCGTATCGAAATGCTCTTGGCCGTTTTGGAACACCCATATCGAAACGCCTTTCACCGTATCGAAACGATCTGCATTTAAATGTTAGTTGGGAAATAGCTGTTGGGGTTTATGACCGTTGTGATCGATGCCACGTAGGCGTATCGAAACGGCATACACCGTATCGAAACGATGGGCAAAATCCTCATCCAAAAAAGTCCCGTTTTGAAATGTTTTGACACTAGAATACCCCGTATCGAAACACCTGGATGGTTTTGTGTAGTTTGGCTTTGAAAAACAAGTAAAAACCTTTGAAAACAGCCCTAAAAATAGTTTCAAGTTGTTTGGACTTCAGAAGATGTTTTGAATTCTTTTTAACATTGTCCAAAATAATTTTTCAATTATTATATCAAAACGTTAGTTCTACACATAGGCCGTATATATATGGTGCATCTAGATTACATTCATACATCCCATGCATGCTTAGTTGCACAAAATGAAAATGTTACATGGTTGTGGCATAGGAAACTAGGACATGCTAGAATTAGTGTTTTGGAAAAATTAGTTTCCCTTAATCTAGTTAGAGGCCTACCTAAGCTCAAGTTCTCATTAGATAAAATTTGTGATGCATGTGCTAAAGGTAAACAACATAGAGCCTCATTTAAGTCCATTAATGATGTTTCTACAAGTAGGTGTTTGCAATTGATCCATATGGATCTCTTTGGGCCAATTAGGACTACTAGCTTGGGTGGAAAATCATATGCTTTTGTTTTAGTTGATGATTACTCTAGATATACTTGGGTTCTCTTTTTAAGCACCAATGATGAGGCTTTAGAAAACTTCATCACGTTTTAAAAAATAACCCAAAATGATCTTGAGCTTAAAATTTCACATATTAGAAGTGATCATGGAATGGAATTTCAAAGTATGAGTTTTGATGAGTTTTGTAATGAAAATGAGATTAGCCATAATTATTCGACTCCTCGAAATCCTCAACAAAACGGGGTAGTTGAGAGGAAAAATAGAACTTTAGAAGAAATGGCTAGGACTATGCTTTGTGAAAACAATTTACCTAAGTATTTTTGGGCGGAAGCCACTAACACCGCTTGCTATATTATTAATCGAGTAATGATTAGGCTTATTTTAAAGAAAACTCCTTATGAGATTTTAAAATCTAAAAAGTCTAACATTAGTTATTTTCATCCTTTTGGTTGCAAGTGTTTTGTTTTAAATAATGGAAAAGACAATTTAGGTAAATTTGATGTAAAAAGTGATGAATCTATTTTTCTAGGTTGCTCTTTAAACTCTAAAGGATATCATGTGTTTAACAAAAGAACTTTAGTTGTAGAGGAATCTATTCATGTGGTTTTCGATGATAACCTCCTTCTAAGGAAGGATTCTTGCGATGATGATGATGTAGGGATCATTGAAGTCAATGATGGTGGAGAATCATCAAAGGTGAATGAGATTCCAACCAAAGAGGAAGAAGCATAAGAACTGCCTCTAGAAGCATTACAAGACATGTCTCTTGAGGAAAAGGAAGCTACCTACCTAAGGGAGTACAACTATGTCAAGAGTGGTAAGATCTTGGGTGATCCATCCAAGGGGGTAACTACTCGCTCTTCTCTTAAAATGCTTAATCATGTTGCATTTATCTCATGCATTAAGCCTAAGAATGTTAAAGAAGCATTAAAAGATGACTTTTGGATTATGGCCATGCAAGATGAGTTAAATCAATTTGAGAGAAGTAAAGTGTGGATATTAGTTGATAGACCTAGAAATAAATCTACTATAGGAACTAAATGGGTCTTTAGAAACAAACTAGATGAAAGTGGTAACATAGTGAGAAACAAGGCTAGGCTTGTTGCTCAAGGTTACACTCAAGAAGAGGGAATTGATTTTGATGAAACTTATGCACCCATAGCTAGAATGGAAGCCATTAGGATGCTACTTGCATTTGCATGTTATCATGCTTTCAAGCTTTTTCAAATGGATGTCAAAAGTGCGTTTTAAATGGTTTTATAAATGAAGAAGTGTATGTGGAACAACCATCGGGTTTTGAAGATCCTATTTTTCCAAACCATGTCTTTAAATTGTCAAAAGCTTTGTATAGTTTAAAACAAGCTCCTAGAGCTTGATATGAAATACTTTCAAGTTTTCTAGTTGGAAAAGGTTTTGAGAAAGGAAAGGTGGACACAACACTTTTTATTAAAAACAATGGCAAAGATATCTTAGTATTTGAAATTTATGTTGATGATATTATATTTGGTTCTACTAATGAATTGATTTGTCAAGATTTTTCTAAGTTGATGCAAGGTGAATTTGAAATGGGCATGATAGGGGAGCTCTCATTCTTTTTGGGAATCCAAATCAAACAAATGAAGGATGACATCTTCATCAATCAAGCTAAGTACATCAAGGATATGCTCAAGAAGTTTGGCTTGGAGCAAGCAAAGCCTCAAGCTATACCAATGAGTTCATCTACAAAGCTTGACAAAGATGAAGGCGGTAAGTGTGTTGACTCTAAGCTTTTATCGCTCTATGATTGGATCTTTGCTTTACCTTACCACAAGCAAACCGAATATATTGTTTAGTGTTTGCTTGTGTGCTAGGTTTCAAGCTAGTCCTAGAGAGTCTCACCTTATAGCCGTTAAAAGGATCTTTAGGTACCTTAGAGATACTACTTGTTTAGGTCTTTGGTACCCTAGAGACTCAACCTTTAACCTTCATGCTTATTCGGATACGGATTACGGGGGTTGTAAAATAGATAGGAAAAGTACTTTCGGCACTTGCCAATTCCTAGGTAGTATGCTCATATCTTGGTTCTCTAAGAAACAAAATAGTGTAGCTTTATCTACCACCGAAGCCGACTACATATCCTTAGGGAATTGTTGTACTTAAGTCCTTTGGATGAAACAACAACTCTTAGACTATGATATTAAGATAGACACCATACCTCTTAAGTGTGACAACACTAGTGCTACACGTCTTACCAAAAATCTCATCCAACACTATAGAACCAAACACATAGAAATAATGCATCATTCCATTAGAGATCATGTCCTTAAGGAAGATGTTGTTTTAGAGTATGTAGACGCCTTAAATCAATTAGCTGACATCTTTACCAAACCTCTAGATAAAGAGCGCTTTTGGTCCCTTAGGAGAGAGTTAGGTCTAACCAGCTTATCTTGACCTTTTAGGACCTTTTTGTGCTTAAATTGCTTGATTTCTTGTAAAATGCCATGCTTATGTGTTTTTTATCCTAATTTCATCCATGCTTATAGTTAGGGGGAGTATGTTTATGTTTTAACATGTTTCTCTTGCTCATAGATATCATTTATGCATATAGGACTTATTAAGATTCAATTTTTTTCCTGCAATTTAGAGCTTCATCTGCACCTCCAGGCCCAGTCGTATCGAAACGGGTCTCTCTATTTCGTCACGAGTGCCTTAAAAGAATACAATGTGACCAGGGTGTTTCGAAACGCCCCAAAGGGTTTCGAAACATTTTGCCTCTGCCAAGACATGTATCGAAATGACCCAAATGCGTTTCGATACGAGATATCTCATGGGTTTCGATACGGTCAAATCAGTACCAGAACGGTCAGCAGGTTTCGGAACGATAGTAGACGTTTCGGTACGCCTGTTTCAAAACGGTCGTGCATGTTTCGAAACACGTATATGGATAACCATTTTAAGGGGTTTTAATTGCTCAATATCACTTTTTATCAAACTCCTAAAAACCTTAAAAACCCTAACTCATTTTCCCTTTATAAAAACCCTCCAAACCTCATTGTTTTTCATCAAATCTTGAGGGCTTTTACTCCCAAACTAAAATCTAAGCAAACTTCAACAACTTGGTGCAATTTCATCCATCCATTCTTCCAAAATCCCCTTTTAAGGTGTTTTCTAACATTTTTTTTCCTTTGATTTCATTCGAATCTTAGGTTAGAAAATATTAGTTTTATATAGAATATAAGTTTTACATCATGGGTTTTACAAAACTTGTAATTTTTTTTTTCAAAATCTCAAATTTTTTATTCGAATATATTTGTTTTTAATCATATTTTTAACACGATTTTTCAAAATTTGTTTTCTTTAATTTTTTTATATATGTATATGCTTTTTAAAAGTGTTTTTAAAACCTTAATGAGATTTTCATTGGATTGAATTAAGGATTTAAGTGCATACACTCAAATTTTCTTATTGCTTGCTTTATGTTTTTAGGAATTTCTAATGGAAAACATTAACAAGAAAAGAAAGACTCAAGCGGGTGAAGGTTCGAACCAAGCAAACATTCGTCCAAACCTTACCCTCCTTTTTCAAAAAAGTCTTAAGAATCAAGAAGCTAAGAACCGATTCAAAATCATTCATGATTTAGCCGTTCGACGAGAGCGAGTTGTGGATATAGAATTTCTTGACTCCAAGCGTTTTGAATTTTGTTATCTACCTCTCTTGCAAGACTGGAGTTTCTTAGCCTTTTTTAGCATTCCCGACATAATCTACAAGAACATGGTCTTGCTCTTCTACTCTAATGTCGTTCTCATCGACAATGAAGATCATACCGAGGTTATTGGCATTGAGTCATTTCTTTTGGGCAAGAAGTTCCTTATTGATATATCCGTTTTAGAGAACTCTCTTGGGCTCAAAGATGAAGGTATTGAGGATGAGAATCACTTTGGTGCTCACACCAGATCCGTTCTTACATTGGCTGCTCATGACCGATTCCTCCATTTGATCATCTCTTGGTTCATTCGCCCTTCGGGAGGTAAATTTTCCCGTATCCGACAAGTTGATTACTTTTGGCTAGAGTGTTTTCGCCAAGCACAATGACCGAACCTAGTTAAAATCATGTTCGCCGAGATGGTCCATCAAGTGAAGATTTGTACCACCGATTCTCTTACATCCTTCACTAATGGGGCTGTGTTGAGTTATATCTTTGGTAGCCTCAGTTTTGATTGTTCCTATGATTCTCCGGAACCCCGAAAGCAAAATATTGGTGAATCTTCTCTTATTAAGTCCGGGTTTCGTTACACACTTTGCCAATGGGTTCGTGTTGATAGGAGATCTCCAGTACCTCACCTAGAGCCTCAACCTCAAGCTCCGGCTCCTAACAATGATGCTCTTCTGGCCTTCCTTACCGAGAGGTTCAACACAATGGACACGAACATGGCTTCTGGTTTTGGTGCTCTCAACAGTCGTATTCAATCCTTGGAGGAACGTTTTTCCACTCTTGAGAATCAATAAACTTCTATGGATCACTCCTTCTCCACCTTCTATGGTGATTAGAGGAGCTATCATCGTGATCAAGCTAAGGACAAAGACGATTCTCTCGATGATAGTGGCAATGATGATGACGAGGCCTAGGATTCATATTGCATATCATATTAGTATGTCATATTAGGATTAAGTTTGCACCTATTTATGTTTTTATGTTTTAAAGATCTATGCTTTGCTTATTTGTTTTTAGGATTGAGCTTGAACTTCAATGATTTGAAATTTATGTTTTTGGCATTGTTTCTTGAACTTAATGATATCTATGATAATTATGTTGCTTGGTTTATTATTTATGACTCTGTTTATTCTCTTGATTAGCCTTGATTATCTATTTTTTGATCTAACAAAAAGGGGGAGAAGTAATCTAAGAGTCTAAGTGTTTTTAAAGTTGGTTTTGAGTTTCAAATACTTGAATTTTAAATCTTTTCAAAACTTTAAAACCTATCTTACATTGAGGGGGGTTAAAACTTTTTCAAAGACTTCAAAATAGTTAAAAATTTCATACTTGGTTTTGTTATATCAAAAAGGGGGAGATTGTAAAACTAATGAATTGATTTTGATAAAACAAAGGATTTAAGGACTAAATTCAAAAAGAGAAAATTAATTTTTAAGTCCTCAAAACTTCCCTAAGTCTCCAAGAAAATTGTCCAAGTCAAAACCTGAGATTATTCAAATTTTCTAAGTGATTACCAAGTCAAAACAATGATTTTCTATTCACCGTTTCGGAATGGCCCTTAGGCGTTTCAGAACGTTTTGAAACTGTTAACCTCTGTTTCAAAACTAGCCTTCCCGTTTCGATACGGGTGTATCGAAACATGTCTTCATGTTTCGAAACGGATGAAGAACAACAGAACGGTTTGAACCGTTTCGATACGGAAGTATCGAAACGACTTCAAATGTTTCGAAACGATTTTCAAAATTGGTTTCAAAATATGACTGTTGCACTTTTATAACTAATTTTCAGAGAAACAGTTAGAGTGTATCGAAATGTTTTAAGCCATTTCGATACAGGTTTTGACAGTGGAAAAATGAAGCCCGTTTCGGAACAGACTCTTAGCGTATCGAAACGATCGTGTCCGTTTTGGTACAGTCTCTTAATTACACCCCAACGACTATTTCTATTTTGGTCTGTTTCGAAATAGGGTCGAGTGTTTCGGAACGGGTAGTTGCAGACTGCATTTATGGTGGGAAGATTGCATCCCAACGACTATAATTATGAAGGCAACAACCACAACGGCTAGAATTCAATTAGAAGATATAAAAGGGAGTCCTAAAAGCACCAGCAACAATTATTGATCTTAAGAGAAACATCCAAACATCAAATTCAAGCTCTTGTGCAAAATTTCCATATTTCTTGTAAACCCCAGTTGTGATTCTTTGTATTTCCCATTTTATTTGTTTCTATTGGGTTGAGTGCTTGTAATAGGGCTACATTTGTATTGAGAGATACTAGTTATGAGCCTTGAACTTCTTTATAAACCTTGTGTGAGGATTGAGTCAATTTTTGGGTATAAAATTGGCCAATGTGTAAAGGTTTCCTCCTAAGCCTAAAAAAGGGGAAGATCAACTAGTGGAGTTGTTGGAAAATCCTTAGTGGGAGCTAATGTAGTGGATGTACAGTTCAATTGGAACATGAAACACTCTGAATCCCTTGTCTTGATAATTTTATTTTCCCACTTCACCATCAAACTTTCTAAAAATCCAATTCACCCCTCTTGGCTTAAATCGATTCAACGATCCACTCAACAAGATTTGTAACACCCCGGTTTTGGGTCTAGAGGTTTTTGAGATGGTTTAGGGTCCGTTGGACCTAAATTAGAGATTCGGGTAAGTTTCGGGATGAGTTCAGAGAAAACATATATTGGAAGGTGATAAAAATATGGAAAATTATCTAAAATCCTTTTAAATATAGAAAGGTTTTGGTGTTATCAATTTCGGAAAACGAGTTTTGGAAATATGATATTTTGGAATAGTGACCAAAATGTAAAGTTTAAAAACTGGTTTTAGTGACTGTTTTGTAAAGAGTCAAAACTTTGAATCTTTAAGGAGCTTTTTGACCAATTGGTTAAATATGAGTTTTCAGGCTTATTTTAAAATGTATTTTAATTAAGGAACTATAAGAGGAATTAGTTAATAAGTTGGTGATTTCATAAAATGAGAATTTGACGTAACTTTCATTCTCTCATATTTTCTCTCAAAATCCTTTCAGCCAGACAACTCTTTTTCATCATAGAATTCTAGGTAATGATCTTGTTTTCCTTAATCTTTGATTTCCTAAATGATTCTTCAATTAGATTTCTAAATATTTTATTAAATCTCATTATTTTTCAAGAGAAAACAACCAATTAAGGGAAAACTCAATCATTGGAGCTAAGGTTCGTTCATATCCTCTAATGAAAGGTTCTTTACTGAAATTCTCAATTTCTTTACTCTTTAAATGTTGTTTCTAATGAGGTTTTGTGATTTATTTGGAGGAAATGATGAAATCAAGATTTAATTGATGGATTTACATGATTTTCGCATTGGATCTGTTTTGTTGGGTTTATGAATGATTTTAATCATGATTTTGAAGTTTAATAATGTTAAGATTGTAATGCCCGGGTTTTGGGCCTAGAAGCTTTTAGCGTCGGTTCAGGGTTAGTAGAACCTAAACTAGTGATTCGATATTTTAGGAGCAGTTCAAGGAAAATGTAGTTCAGGGTATGATAAATGTTGCGTGTAATAAGTGCTACGCAATTGTGCAAGTATACACGTCGCAAGTAATAAAATGATATAAGTATCGAGTATCTTCTCCACAAGGATTGGTTTGGGTCACTTTTCTTATGTTACTACACTATAGAAAATAAGAAGACAATTGATGATAAGAGTTCTAACTAATAAGTAAACTAAAGAACAATAAAAGTAAAAGATAGAGGAAATCAAATAAGAGAGAAGAGTATGTCGTGTTATCGTGAGTTGAGGAGTGATAGTCGAATGGATCGTCTCGGTGATGAGTGCAATGGCAACTTAATTGTTGCGGCAACTGATGCCAATCGGGTTGCCAGGGCAAGGATTGCCAAGGCAACTGCTTGGGCAATGAAGCGGCAACTTCAAGATTTGGCGAAGCGTTCTTCAATGGTTCCTCCTTACCCCTAAGCTGAAACTCTAGTTATTGTGCATGCCTTGATAATACCTCCCAACGTGAACCAAGGGTGCACAACAACCAATCTTGCGCTCCCTTTAGCCATTGAAATCCACAACTTATCCCTAAGTCGAATTAGTCTTCATCGAATTGGACAAAAACCATGCTCATTCATTTCATGAATCTAACTCTCCCAATATTAGATAAATAGATGGTTAACGAGATCCTCTCTCAATTCACTCACAAACAAGAATAAAAACTAAGAATGAACAAACCTTGAATTCAGATTGCAAACTCAAAAACCTAAACAAATCTAATTGTTTATCAAAACCAAAAACCCAAAATACCCAAGCCAATCAACTTAGTTCATGACTGGGTTCAAAAAGATATACAAAGAATAATCCCCAAACATGAATCTAACCAAAACAAAGAAGAGGATGGAGAAGAAAACGACAGCCCCTTGGAAACTCTCTCTAATCGATCTCCCCCTCTAGGTGGTGGCTAGGTCTTTTATTTATAATAGATGGCTAGGTCAAGTCCTTCTTTGAGTAGGAAGTTAAGTTAGAATTAAATATAACATCATAAAAGAAATAAATATTTTTTATTTTATTATATTATCCCTACTAAAACTCCGCCTAACTTTCTTGGAATTAATTTTTCTTTGACCTCTTCATGCAACTCCAAGCTCCAATCTTCATGCAAACCATCTCTAAAAATTCAGGATTTTTAGCTCTTCAAGTCGCCTACCACTTTACCATTTTTCTCCCTTGTCAGAAATTGCCAAGGCATTGCCTCGGTAATGGTCAGCATGAATTGCCGCGGCAATGGATCGACAATTAATCAGTCGGCTCCGCACGACAAGGCTCAGTATGGTTCGCTTGGCATGGATCGACATCGCTTGGCCTCGTTCAGTCGATATCACACATCATTGCTCGATATGGTTCTCTTGGAATGGATCGACCTCGTTCAGTCGGTATCGCACAACATGGCTCGGCATGGCTTGGAAATGAACTGCCGCGAAAATAGCTCGACAATCCTTGGCATAACCTGCACATGCACAAAACAAATACCCAACAATTCCTTTTTGTTGGGCTCGATGGTCACAACCGAAAAGTTGCCAAGTGTGGAGAATATTGGATTTTTGGGTATTTTTGTGGAAGCTAAAAATATAAGAGTTAAACACAAGGATTTAGAGTGGTTCGGCTTTCTAACCCAAAGCCTACATCCACTACCTTAGCTTCCTACTAAGGATTTCAACCAAATTCACTATTAAATTTCGTCCCCTTTTCTCAGATGAGGAGGAAACCGTTACAACAATCAAGATTTCTACCCCAAAGCTCGATCAAACACTCTCTTACAAGAGAAATTCAAAGCAAACTAGAAATCTTTCTAATAGGTATATGTTTGCAACTCTAAGCACTCACCCAAAACATATACACTTGAGCAAATTTGACAATTAAGCTCACAAGTGTTGTCTATACAAGGAATATATAATTTAGCTCTAAAGACAATCTCTCATCATAATGTTGTTGACAATTGAAGCATTAACATGTCCTTGATGCTTGGAAGTCCCTTTTATACTCCCAATTGAGTTTGTAGCCGTTAAGGACCGTTGGGGTTGTTTTAGAGCCGTTGGAGACTTTATTTCCCACCATTAATGCTGTTATGCAGCTGTCCGTATCGGAACATACGAGCCCGTATCAGAACGACCTTCTTCAGAACTAGCCGTTAGATTCTGATGCAGCAAGCCGTATCGAAACGCCTCTAGCCGTATCGAAATGGTTACAAACCATTTCGGTACGAATGACCGTTGAGCTGCATTTAAAAATTTGTTGGGAAATATGACCGTTGGGGAGGTTATGACCTTTGGACGTATCGAAACACCAAAGGGGAGTTTCAAAACCAAAACCCTCCGAATCGAAACGGCAAGCCCTGTTTCGGTACGTGTTTTGGCAGTTTCAAAATGTATCGATACAATTTAGCTTGTATCGAAACAAGTACCTTGAAAACCTGGTTTGGCTACTTAAAAACGTTCAAACCTTGCCAAAACCTTTTTAAACATCCTCAAACTTATTTTCAAGTTGTTTGGACATAAAGTATGTTTTAAATTCTTTTCAATTTAGTCCAAAACATTTTTCAGTTATTATATCAAAACATTTAATTTTACAATCTCCCCCCTTTTGATATAATAAAACTGACTTGAAAAATTGTTTGGGATTCTCCCCCTTAGTATTTTAAAAATTTAAATAAGAGATTATAAAATTTTGAATAAAATTAAAGCTCCCCTTATTCTCTTGAAAAATCAAATTTTCAAACCATTTCTCCCCCTTTTTGTTATATCAAAAAGAATTTAAAAAGACATTAGGCTCAAAAGAACTTAGGAGGTAAAAAATGACACAATTAAAAAAAAATGGTTTTAAAATTGGCCCCCCTTACTCAAAGCATCAAACAATGTTAGTTCAACATATATGATTAAACTAGTTGGATTAAAAGAAATAAAACTAAATGAAAATAAGTTCTACTAATTTTACCACACTTGAATCCTAGGGAGGAGCTGAGGCATTCCTTCTCAAGTGCTCTATTTGTGTGCATGGAGCTCCCCCTCAAATTTGGACTTGTTGATCACTCTCTATCACACCTAGACAAGACAATCAAGTAATTTTTGGTATCCAAATTGCTTTGGATCCATAGACGTTAGTTGCACATAGTTTAGTCCCCTTAGGAATCCATTTTTCAATTTCATCCTTTTTAATTGAAGTACTTAGTCCTTTTGGGACCCAAATACTTCTAAAAAATTTTCCATTTAAAAATCTAGAGGCACTAGATTGTCTCACATAAAAATTTAATTTTCCCAAATTGTTTTTCTTTTGAAGTTCATTGGAAATCAAATCTTTTTCCTTCTTAAGACCATCAATCTCCTTTTGATGATCTTTTTCAATCGTTTGAAGCAATTATTGTAAACTTGAAACTTTAAGTTCAAACTCTAAATTGGTTTTAGAATGCAAATCATTTTCGGTTTTTAACTTTGAAATCAATTTCTTGTTTTTCGAAAATGAAGCCTTGAATTCAAAAACCAATTCATCATAGGCTTCTTGTAACTCATCAAAAGTATAAGAATTTGAACTAGATGAGTTAGAAGTTACCTCCCCCTCATTGAGGGTCATGAAGCATAGGTGGGCTACCTCATCATCGGTGGAGTCTTCATCACTCCATGTCACCACGTATGCTTTCTTTGAAGATGATCCATTTTTGTTGGACTTGTGGGAATCCTTCATCTTCTTCTTCGATTCATGTTTTGATTTTTCTTTCTCCTTCTTCATGAACCGAACAAATTTGTTGAAGAGAATGGTCATCTCTTCATCTTCACTTTCCTCCTCGCTTGAATAAACATGTTGACATGTGGAGGATTTGAGAGCAACGACACTTGTGTTGATGTCTAGCTCTATGATTTTCTTCTTTCCCATCTTTCTTATCTCTTCCTTCTTCTTTTCTTCTTATTTGTCTTTCTTCATGATTCGGTGAGTGAGAAGTAACCCCATGAGTTCATCAAGCTTCAAGGTCTTGAGATTTTTGGCTTTGATGATGGCGGTCTATTTCGAGTCCCATGACTCGGGAAGGGAGTAGATAAGCTTTTGGACAAGCTTTTCTTCTGGAATGGCTTCTTCATAACCTTTAAGTCCATTAGTGATGGTGGAGAATCTATCGAACATCTTCGTGATGTCTTCATCCGGTTCCATTTTGAAGTTCTCATACTCGTAGTTGAGGAGGCCGATCTTGGTCTTCTTTACTTTGTTATTTCCCTCGTATGTGACTTCAAGTTTGTCCCATACTTCCTTGGCACTCTCACAAGAAGAGACTTGGGCATATACGTTCGGGCCTAAAGCACAAAAGATGAAGCGCAAGGCTTTGCAATTAAGCTCCATCATCTTCTTTTCGTTGGCATTCCACTCCGCCTTTCTTCTTGTTGGCACGAACGGTCCATCTTCAACAAGGTCCCATAGATGATAATCTTTACCCTTGATGAAGAACTTCATCCTATTCTTCCAATAGGCATAATTTTCACCGTTGAAGAATGGTGGCTTTTCGATTGAGTGCGCCATTGATTCGGTTGGTTGGATTGATGTATCGAGCTTCTCGGATCACCTCAATAGGATGTTAATCCCTATCAATTGAGCCTCGCTCTGATACCAATTGTTGGGCTCGATGGTCACAACCGAAAAGTTTCCAAGTGTGGAGAAGATTGGATTTTTGGATGCTTTTGTGGAAGCTAAAAATGTAAGAGTTAAACACAAGGATTTAGAGTGGTTCGTCTTTCTAACCCAAAGCCTACATACACTACCTTAGCTCCCTACTAAGGATTTCAACCAAATTCACTATTGAATTTCGTCCCCTTTTCTCAGATGAGGAGGAAACCGTTACAATGATCAAGCTTTCTACCCAAAGTTTGATCAAACACTCTCTTACAAGAGAAATTTAAAGCAAACTAGAAATCCCTCTAATAGGTATATGTTTGCAACTCTAAGCACTCACCCAAAACCTATACACTTGAGCAAATTTGACAATTAAGCTCACAAGTGTTGTCTATACAAAGAAATATATAATTTAGCTCTAAAGACGATCTCTCATCATAATGTTGTTGAAAATGAAGCATTAACATATCATTGTTGCTTGGAGGTCCATTTTATACTCCCAATTGAGTTTGTAGCCATTAAGGACCGTTGGGGTTGTTTTGGAGCCGTTGGAGACTTTATTTCCCACCATTAATGCTATTATGCAGCTATCCGTATTGGAACATACGAGCCCGTATCGGAACGACCTTCTTCAGAACTAGCCGTCGGAGCCTGATGCAGCAAGCCGTATCAAAACGCCTCTGGCCGTATCGAAACGATTACAAACCGTTTTGGTACGAGTGATCGTTGAGCTGCATTTAAAAAGTCGTTGCAAAATATGACCGATGGGGAGGTTTTGACCTTTGAACGTATCGAAACACCAAAGGGGTGTTTCGAAACCGAAACCCTCCGTATCGAAACATGCAAGCCCTGTTTCGGTATGTGTTTTGGCAGTTTCAAAATGTATTGATACAATTTAGCCTGTATCAAAACGAGTACCTTGAAAAATCTGGTTTGGCTACTTAAAAGCATTTCAAACCTTGTCAAAACCTTTTTAAACATCCTCAAACTTATTATCAAGTTGTTTAGACTTAAAGTATGTTTTAAATTCTTTTCAATTTAGCCAAACATTTTTCAATTATTATATCAAAACATTTAGTTCTACACTTTTTCCACCAAAATCACTTAAAACATAAAATCAAATACCACCTCAAAGGAAACAATGAAAATATGCATGAAAACCTAATAATGCAACTAAAATGAGCTTAAGTCTAACAATAATTATGAGTAAAAAGGGTAATAAAAATAGTACTTTTGAACACTTATCACACCCCCAAACTCGAACTATTGATTGTCCTCAAGCAATGCAAAACTAAAAATTACCTGCCAAGATTTTATTCATCAGAGAATTTGCTTCGCAGTTGACTTTATTCCTCAGAATCATGCACCAAGTATGCACGACATTCAATTTTTCGGATGGCCTAGGAGTTACCCGAAATCAAAATATAATGCTTTTGAGTGTGTGTAGTTTGTGTACAAGATGATTTTCCGGATTCTTTGTGAACAAATAAGCATTCAAATTCATTCTTTGGGTTTTTTTATTATGTTCAACTAGAGCCAATTTCGGACGCCTCTAGTGAATTAATTAACTTTCCAATTTTATGATCAACCGACTAGAGCCAATTTCGGGCACCTCTAGCGATTCCTTTAAGCACAATACTAGAGCTGATTTCGAGCACCTATAGCAATATTTTTTATTTTTTTACCCAAATATTAATTGATTAACCTAACTTCACTAGAATTCCTTCAATCAATCAAGCCACATGAGTGTACAATTAGCTTAGCTTCATAGTAGGATTCTAAGTGTTTTCCATGGTCATCCTAGAATTGAAAGTTCTACCAGTTTAATGCAATGGCAATGTCATCATTGAATATTCATCAATTCTAGGCAAATTTAATCCAACTAAAAGCAAGGCAAGTAACCTCTGCATCCTATATGCAATTCCTAAGGATGAATGCAACTAAACAGGAAACTAATTAAAGACAAATACCCTCAAATTCGAGAAAAACATTGTCCTCAATGCATAAAAAGTTCAAATAAAATGCAAATGAGTTAGATGGAAAGGCCGTCACCTTGAATGATGAGTTTTCCTTCGAGCCATGTTTGCCTGATTTGCTTGCTGGTGCATGGTGGTTGCTTGATTGACCTGGTATTCGGGGTGGGCAAAAATACCCGACCCGATTGACCCGACCCGAAAACCCAACAACTCGAACCTAAAATGTCGGGTAATTTCTGGAAAAAAATTACCCGATCGGGCCGGGTACCCGACCCGACAAATTTACCGGGACACGGGCCGGAAGTTTCCCCTTACCGGGTACCTAACCCGACCCGATAAAAATTATATTCTTTTAAGTTTAAATCCCTACATTTTTCTATGTTTATATTATATTGTTTTAAGTTTAATTTTTTTAAAATATTTTTGTGTTTAACATGTGATTTTTTTAATTTTAGAATTAAAAAAAGAACCGGGTACCCGGTACTTGATTATCCAGGTACCTGAATTTTATGGGTACCCGAATCTCAGGTACCCGGATATAATGGGTTGGGACACTAGCTGCTTAATGAGGTACCCGGATGAACCGGGTACCCGACAATGCCCACCCTACCTGGTATGCGCTGTTGCTTGGGCATGAGCAGTAGGCATTGCCGGTGCATTAGGACTTGCCAAGGCATGCGCTTCAGGGGTTGCCGAGGCATGCTCTTTAGTGGTTGCCGAGGCATTTGGTCTTACCGAGGCATCCTCCGTCTCGTCCGTTTTGGCAGTAGTTTTGGACAGATGTTTTCTTCTTTGGGTGTGCTTGGGCTTGCCATGGTTTTGAGGTTCTTGGCTATGCAGGTTTTGATTCTTGATGTGGGAAAAACAAAGAAAACCTAAAAACTAATTATACTGAAGAAAAATAAAATATCTCCTAACATAACCGAAAATAAAATAAAGGTCCAAAAATTAAAAAAAAAATAAAAATTCATAGAAAGAGCATTTTCATGCATCATCTAAGGTTACTACATATCCAAGAAAGCTTGAGGAGGGTCGTTTCCGATACTTCTTATAGTCCATTCGCACCCTCCATCGCGTGACAACATTGCCCAAAAAGAGTTGGGTCAATGTGCTCATCGCTACTCCCCTTTGTGTTACCATTGTGGAGGTGTATTTCTTTCTTGTTCTCTTGTAGTCCATGTATACTCTCCACCTTGCTACTATTCCCGAAGGCATGAATATATTATTAGGAAAAATTATCTCAACACCCAACCATTTACTTACCTTATTCTCGTTAAAATCTGTCATGCCTGGATGTAGCCTTCATTGTCGAGGCAATTGCTACGCCAGCCAAATGCTATGGCAATCTTCTGCAATGATTCGGTGCAAGTCAAGGGAAAACCCAATTTTCTGAAAAGCCTCACGAGTCCAAAACACCGTTTTCATTAGGTCTCTCTACTATCTCCATCAATAGAGATTTTGATGGCTTCAAGTCTATCAGAGCTGTTTCCTCAAGAAATACCTGCCATGGAAGAGGTGCTTTTTCAAGGAATTCGAAAGGATTAACCATTACTTGCTCATATTCCATTAGCGAAGTATTTTCATCGTATTGAGCTTGCATATGGTCGTTCAATTGCAGGGGCAAAGGTAGATGAGAGCAATCTACAGATTCCTGCTTCATAATTAGTGTTGTAACATTCTGGATATCTGATTCCTCAGGAATTGCTATAGCATCACTCTTCTCCTTCTTGATTGATGGAATTGCCGAGGCATCTAGACTTGCCGAGGCATCAGGACTTGCTGAGGCAGTGGTGTCGGTCATTACCGAGGCAGTGTGATCGGGTGTTGCCGAGGCATTTGGTATTGCCGTGACATTCTCAGTACTCTTCTCAGCCTCATTAAGTGTTGTTGCGGCATTGTTCAGTTCAGGCTTCTCAATCTTTTCAAGGGCAATTTGTTGTATAGGCTCATCATGTGTTGGGCAATCTCTCTCATTGGCATCCTCTCGACTTGGGGGTTCTAGTTGTTCCCCACGCATTGGAAAGCTCTCTTCGTATTTCTCCTTGTCCTCTTGCCTTAGGACTTCAGTATCCCTAGGAATGTATTGTTGCTGCATGTTATCCATGGCATATTTGGATCTCCTCAATCGATCTTCTGATTCTCTCACGAGTACATCCATCCTGGCTATACACGCATCCATGGAATTTAATAGCTCGTGACGAGGACTAGATTGCCATGACATATCTGCTACCGTGACACTTTGCTGCTGATAAGGACTACATTGCCAAAGCATGTATGTTGTTGCGAAAAAATTGTTATGGTAAATGTTTTTGAGATTTTTTATCATACCATGAAAATTTTTGCTAATGGTTCCATCTTTGGTCCTCCTTGTAGTCATATGCACCGAAAAGTTGAGGGCAATTTTCAAACATATGATGTTCTCCACAATTAACGCAAGAGATTTCTACGGTTTGGGCTTTTCTCGGTGGGTATAGGTAAAGAAAGTCTTCATTGGAGTAATTCCTATGTTCCCACATCAACTCTCGAACAATTTTTCTCGACATGTTGATGTCCCTTACTTGTAGCGCACCTGAATTTTTTTTGAAATAAGAAAAAAGAAAAGTTAGTAAAACTAATAAGTAAAAACGCAATAACAAAAACAACTAACACAAATTGCCAATCCCCAGCAACGACACCAAAAACTTGTTGCGTGTAATAAGTGATACACAATTGTGCAAGTATACACGTCGCAAGTAATAAAATGATATAAGTATCGAGTATCATCTCTACAGGGATTGGTTTGGGCCACTTTGCTTAAGTTACTGCATTGTAGAAAATAAGAACACAATTAATGATATGAGTTCTAACTAACAAGTAAACTAAAGAACAATAAAAGTAAAAGATAGAGGAAATCAAATAAGAGAGAAGAGTAGATCGGGTTATCGTGAGTTGAGGAATGATAGTCGAATGGATCGTCTCGGTGATGAGTGAAATGGCAACTTAATTGCTGCGGCAACTGATGCCAATCGGGTTACCAGGGCAACTGCTTGGGCAATTAAGCGGCAACTTCAAGATTCGACGAAGCGTTCTTCAATGGTTCCTCCTAATCCCTAAGTCGAAACTCTAGTTATTGTGCATGCCTTGATAATACCTCACAGCGTGAACCAAGGGTGCACAACAACCAATCTTGCGCTCCTTTTAGCTATTGAAACTTGTAACTTATCCCTAAGCCAGATTAGTCTTCATCGAATTGGACAAAAACCATGCTCTTTTGTTTCATGAATCTAACTCTCCCAATATTAGATAAATAGATGGTTAATGAGATCCTCTCCCAATTCACTCACAAACAAGAATAAAAACCAAGAATAAACAAACCTTGAATTTAGATTGCAAACTCAAAAACCTAAACAAATCTAATTGTTTATCAAAACCACAAACCCAAAATAACCCAAGCCAATCAACTTAGTTCATGACTGGGTTAAAAAAGATATACATAGAATAATCCCCAAACATGAATCTAACCGAAACAAAGAGGAGAAGGAAGAAGAAGAAATCGGTAGCCCCTTGGAAACTCTCTCTAATCGATCTCCCCCTCTGGATGGTGGCTAGGTCTTGTATTTATAATAGATGGCTAGGTCAAGTCCTTCTTTGAGCAGGAAGTTAAGTTGGAATTAAATATAACATCATAAATCTCTTTTATTTTATTATATTATCCCTACTAAAACTCCTCCTAACTTTCTTGGAATTAATCTTTCTTTGACCTCTTCATGCAACTCCAAGCTCTGATCTTCATACAAACCATCTCTAAAAATTCAGGATTTTTAGCTCTTCAAGTCGCCTACCACTTTGCCCTTTTTCTCCCTTGTCAGAAATTGCCCGGGCATTGCCTCGACAATGGTCAGCATGAATTGTCGCGGCAATGCTCGGCAATTAATCAATCGTCTCCACTTGGCAAGGCTCGGTATGGTTCGCTTGGCATGGATTGGCATCACTCGGCCTCGTTCAGTCGGTATCGCACAACATTGCTCGGCATGGCTTGGCAATGAACTGCCGCGGCAATAGCTCGGCAATCCTTGGCATAACCTACACATGCACACAAAAAATAGCCAACAATACCTTTTTCCACCAAAATCACTTAAAACATAAAATCAAATACCACATCAAAGGAAACAATGAAAATATGCATGAAAACCTAATAATGCAACTAAAATGAGCTTAAGTCTAAACTTAGAATCTTTAGGGAGCTACCATTTAATTAATGAAACTTTTCCTTTAATTTGACCATTTTAAATGATTTAGTAAAAAGGAAATAAAAGTAGGTTTTAATAAAAAGGGGTTTTAGTTTTCTAAAAGGCAAATTGACGTAACTTTCATTCTTTCATTTTCCAAACAACCAAACACTCTATTTTCTATCTAAAGATCCAGAGATTTTCATCTTTCAACTTCTTTTTGTTTTACAAATGATTTCCTTAGCTTTTCCATCATTTATCTCAAAGTAATTTTAAGGAACTTTCATCAAATCTTGTCAATTGAAGGAAAAGGCAAAGGTTAGAGGTAAGATTCGTTCAACTCCTCTAATAAAGGTTATTTAATGAAATTCCCAAGTCTTTGGCTCTCTAAATATGGTTATTAACAATGTTTTATGATTTAATTGATGAATCAAGCTTTAGAAGGTGATTTTTAAAGATTTTCGTATTGCTACTATTTTGATTGATTTGAGATTGATTTTAGTTATGATTTGAATGTTAAATGATGTTAAAATAAAGGTTTTATCATAATAATCCCGAAATAGATTGGATCTCTAGTAGTTTAGGTTGTTAGATTTGGGTTTTTGTGGTGTTAATATGGTTTTGGTGTTGTTGGAGGTTCTTGGATGCAATTAGAGAGTTTTGGGATGTTAATTGATTATTAAAATGGGATGAAAGTGATAGATTTTGGCTGGGTTAAGTTTAGGAAGTAATCGAAGGTGTTTTCGGTTATTTCAGATAGGCATTTTGGTGTTCTTGGATAGTGCATCGAGATAACTTGGGTCTCTGGTGATTTTAATGCATTGATATGCATTAATCCTCTATTTTTGTGTGGTATAAATAGGGGAGTTTGTGTCGGACACAATCAGTGAAGTTTCAGAAGCTTCAGAAGCTTGATTTCACTTCGACAAAGCAAGCGAGGCGTGATCGGTGAGTGGAATTGGTTTTAAAGTGTTATCAAAGAATTGGAAACAAGGTTTGGGGGTTTAGATTGAGTTTGAAACACTAATCTAAACTCGAAAGTAAGTTTGAGTTGTTCCGCTCTCATTTCTCGGCTTATGTCCCATTGATTTTCATGTTCATGCTCTTATTTTAAAGATAGATGATAATCTACTGTTTATGCATGATTTGAGAAATGTCTTAATGGCTTAATTAATCCCTTGAGATAGAATGTTGATTTCAAAGAGATAGAGTTGTTGTGAAAATGCTATGTTTTAAATATGCATTTGATATGGGATGAAATTGTTTTATGTTGATGCATTGAAAATAGTGGGTATTTGATGTTTAAAATGTTATATATTGGCATAAAATGAGATTATTGTTACCGGATATAATTGGCCGACCAATAGGATGAGAAATGCACTATAATATACAAAATTCGTGCGTGCTCTTTGGTTCGGGCAATGGGGGTAGTGCCATCCCATTCCAAAGTGAGAGTGTGGTGATGAGAGATTCAACCACGGTAGGTCTTGCTGAAACACTCAAGCTTTGTGGCAATGAGAGATGCCGCCATGAGAGTCTGGTGATGTGAGATTCCACCGGGGTAGGACTTGACGATGTGAGATTCCGTCAAGCCATCCGCATATCCGAGTAATGTTGCTAAAATGCAAATATATGAGATTGATTATGAGATTCACATGTACCTTGATATAATTGCTTTTATGAAATGAGATCATGTTTTAAGAAATGCTTTTGTTGAAACAAGCATGTAAGGCTTTGCTTTTAGACTTTGCATTTTGGGTTAATGCATGAGATAGATGGTACACATGGTTTAAATGATGTGAAGTTTGCTTTGAAAATGATTTCAAGCATGAGATAGAAAGATCATGATGAGATAGAGATTTTTAAATGAAAAATAGTTTTAAAATATATTATTGTTGTTGGTTTGTTTTGAGCATCCCTCACTAAGCATCATTGCTTACACTCTCTTTTTCCAACAATGTAGAGAAATAGCTTTTGGGGCAGCAAGGAAGCAAGAAAGAATTATCAAGGAGTGACACTTTGCTCAAGTATGGTTTTACGTTTATACGTTAGTTATAAATTGGCAATGGGAGGATGCTTTGTGTTTGGGAGATAATGTTTTGGAACTCCCTGTTTTTGTGCAAGTTTGAGATGCCCTTTATGACTTGTAAATGGCCTTTGCTTTATTGTTTTTGGTTTGGTTTGATTTTTGACTCTTTAATGGTTTTTTGCATAGGAAGCATGCCTATATATTTAAATGTTGCTTATCTCTATGCCTAGTTGATGAAATTGCCATGTTTGTCCGAGGTTTGATGTTTAAATAAGTTGTATGCTTGTTAGAAGTATGTTGGAATATGTTAGAGTGGATTGAAGTGTGAAAACCCAGCAAAAGAATGCATATTTGGTACATGCAAACTGATACTCGAGAAACTGTATCGATATGGGTAAGCCATTCTGGGCTTGGCGTACCGGTACGGTGGAAAGGGTACCAATAAGGTCTCTACGAAAATGAAGGGGCGTATCATTACACGGAGGCGTATCGATACGGGTTTTGGCTATTGGAAATTAGGGTATCGGTACGGTCCTAGAGAGTATCAATATGGGCTCTTTGTCTTTGACTTCGGAGCTTTGATTATGGAGGGCGTATCGCAACTGGCTTGAAGGTATCGATACGGCCAGCTGTTATGTTAGTTAAAAGTATATTTGAGCGTTTTGTTTCTTTATGTTTTAGTCCCTGAATGTTATGAATGCAAATTAAAAAAGTTTGGACGATTGTTTGGGGCTGATATTTGGCTGAGTGGTATGTAATATGATTAATTAAAGGTTGGTAATCTGAAATGGGATGAATCCTCCATAAATTGTTAAAATTACAAAATGGTCCCTAACTTGTGTTAAGAGTATGCCCAAAGACCAATCATATGATGATTGTATTGACATACTATCTTTACCGATTTTATCAAATAAAGCCATTGCCGTTATTTTATTCTGTTATATTTCTGTGCATCAAATTAACAAAAGACAATAATGTCCATATAATATGATTATTATTAAAAGACCCTTAGTTGAGTATTATTATGGGCATGAATAATAATAATATGTTTAAAGCTAACATGTTGTTGATTGATGACAATGTGTTGTCATTGACATAGTGATGTCAAAATCAAAGCATGAATATGATGTTGGATAACAACATATTGGATTGACCCGCTATGAGCATATGTCTTGGATTATTATGTAATTGTCACGATATTGCTCATAATGATAACTATATGTATGATCCTTTGACTTGAGATCATTACTATCTTAACATATATTGTTGTGTGCTTTGATGCAGTTAAACGTGCACGGTAAATGGTTACACTATAAAGACTGACATTTAGCATATCATGATATGTGTAGTGGGGTATGAATGGTCAAGATATGATTTGTCCTTCCTACATAATAGGAAACATATCACAGGCCACTTGATTGAGTAAGACTAGAAATGCATGGCCATGCTCGAATAAGTTGATATAAGATATCACATATTATTCGTCTGTTGTCTACTCTAGATATCAAGAAATAATAGATAGGCAAAACAAGTGTGATTATTCCAAGACTTGTGCCTATTCTAGTTATAAAGGACAAAGGGATATAATACATTAGAATAGTTGATCACGAATATGTTACGTTGAATCTTTACTTCCAGTAATTTAGGTGACAATGATACATTGCTAGATGTCACTCATTGTTTGTGATATTGGAATAGTTCTGATAATTGCTACTAATGTTACTAGAACCTACAGGGTCACACCCCAGGGTTGAAAAGAGCAATTAATGAATAAGTTACATATGTACAATTTAGTTGTACGTATATAACATGTATAATTAATATTAAGACATATATATTTGATATATGTGCTAAAGTATTTTATTATACATAGAATTTCGAATTTAAAATAATTAAAGTAATTATAGTTCAGAATTAATTAAAAATCCTATGCAGTTAGGGTAACATACTATGAAAAGGGGTTAATGGTCTAGCAACCGGCTAACCCTTTGAAACATGTTTTTCTCAAAAACGTTTTGTGAATTGAAAATTGCTCTCAATTTTCAACCGGGTGAACTGAGTAGAGGCTGAGATGATCTATTTGTGGAGGCTAAGATCCGTATCGTTCGTGAGATCGTTAGACGTTTCTGTTCATGCTGTTTATCAAGGAACTTAATGTAAGTAAACCTATCCCTTCCTCCTGAATTCGGATTAAACGTACATGGATCGCTGGTGAGATCGCCGTGTTTGTTTTTTCTGCTGCGCCATGGGATGCGCCGATGATCCAACAACTTGTGCTTGTATGCAATCGAAACCCTAAACATGGTTTGTATGAGTTACAAATGGTTCCGCTATGTTGTCTATCACCTAGGATTATAACAAGCATCCAGAAAAGATAAAATGAAAAAAATAGGGTTGTTTAATGGAGTAAACTTCCCGGTTTACTTCAAAATTCCCTGTGTGATCCGTTTGGTTCGGTCCATCGCCTAGGCCGAGTTAAGGGGGTTACAAAGATAAAGGTTTTAACATTGTAATCTGAAAACTATGTGAATCTCTAATTGTTTAGGATGCTAGATTTGGGTTTTTATAGAGTTGTGGTGGTTTTCTAAATGCTGAGGGTATAAGGTAGATAATATGATGATTTTGGATGTTAATCAATGATGATTTTGGATGTTAATCAATGATGATTGGTGGTTTGAAATGTTAGGTTGTGGCTGGGTTAGGTTTAGAAGTGTTTTAGTGGTGATTTCGGATGATTTCAGTTGGTGATTGATAGCCGTTAGCAAGACAACATTGGGGATTGTTATTGCTAGGTTTATGAATGCATTATGATGCATTGTGCCTCTATTTTTGTGTGGTTAAAATAGGGGAGGTTGATTCCATAGCTATCGGTGAAGCTTTGAAGGCGTCAGACGCTTGAACGTTTGTCTAAGTTCAGAAGTAAGTATAAGTGGATTTTCTCTCTCGGTCATACTTTTACGAAATGGTTTATGCATTTGCTTTTGATTACATGGATTTATCTACTATTTATGCATGTTTTAAGTATGTGATATACCGTTTTTAATCATGAAATGATTATGGATACGCGTGGTAAGTGATCCATGTAAGTATATGTTTTATAATTGTGTTTAAAGCATGGTTTGTGTCTTTAGAAAAATAGTTTTACGTTTATGCATATGAAAAGAGTGAGGTATATGGTTATAATGAATTATATTGGCAAGTGATGTGGTTTAAAATGTTACCGGATATAGTTGGCCGTCCATGGGATTGAGTGCACTATAAATAAGCTGCCTTGGATGTTGAAGGGTTGGTGTCTCGTAACTCCATCCAAATACCATAGCGGTTGAGGGGTTGGTGTCCCACAAGCTCCCATTAGTGGATTAAGCATCTAATCAGTGATTGGGGTTGGTGTCCCCGTGGGTTGTAATTTTACCCGATTGTTATTGTACCGCGATTGTGATTGTATCGCTATTCCAGTTGAGATGGCTTGAATTGTTGTGTGAACACTTGTTGAATCCGTGTATCCGATGAACTATTTTGGAAATGGAACTTGGTTAATGATCACTTGTAAGCCAATATAATTGTCGATGTATCATGAAAAGGTTTAAAATGCTTGTTTTGGAAAGGTTTAAGTGCATGGTTTCCAATGCATGATGTTTTATAAATGGATTGAAAAATGATTTCAATGGTTTTGAGAAATTGGTTTAAAATTGCATTGATGGTGTTTGATTTGAGCACTCATCACTAAGCCTAATGTGCTTACACTCTCTTTGTCCATCAATGCAGAGAATTAAAGGAGTGGAGGAAGCAAGTGACCAAGGAGGATCCAAGGACTTCGTTCTTTGAATGTATGTTTTCAAACTAGACTTTTAGTAATAAAGACAATGGGGTTCATTATTGATTTGCGAGTGTGTTTGTTAAATTCCCTGTTTTGAGCATGTTTATAATATTGTTTTGAAGTTGTAAATGGCCTTTATATGTTGGTTGTGCTTGGGATTAAAGTTTTGAATGTTGGATGGTTTATTCTCTAAGAACCATGCCTCTAAATTACCTTTGAAGCATGATAGTTGGTTTTTGATAATAATTATGTCTTGGATTGGCATGGTTTGGACTCTAATATGCATGTGATTATGTTTAAGGCATGTTGGTATGAGTTTGAAATCTTAAAAGCATGAAAAACCAACAAAATGGGGAATTTCAGGCCTAGGTGTATTGATACGGGTAGAAGTGTACCGATACGGGTAAGTGTAATCTGGCATGGTGTATAGATACTCGGGAAGGTGTATCAATACGTGTAAAGGTATTTTGGCTAGGTGTATTGGTACGAGAAAAGGTGTATCGATACGATTTTGAGCTACTGGAATAAAAAATTTTAGGATTGTAAAAGTGTACCGATACACTTGCTCGTGTATCGATACGGGCTGTTGTTATTTCAATTAATGTGTTATTGTGAGTTTCTAATTTTTCCATTTTAGTTCATGATCTTTATTAATACAATTAAATGAGTTTGAATGATCGAATTGAGTTGAGTTTTGACACCATGGCATGAAATATGACTAATTAAAGGTTGGTAACTTTAAATTGGCTAAAGTTCCTATAATTTGTAAAAATTACAATTTGGTCCCTAAAACATGAATGTTGTCAAACGAATGTCTAATCGATGTCTGATTGAGTTGAGGTTTCTTCAACTACGAGTTCAAATCACATAGGTTGATAATGTTCATCTAGACAAGATAAAAAGAAAAAAATTGGGTCATTTATTGAGGTAAACCATCCCAGTTTACTTCAATATTCCTCATGTGATTCGTTCGGTTCGGTTTGACTAAAGTTAAGGGGGTTACAAGATCATCCAAGCCAAAAGCACACAAAGTCATAGCCATAAACCTGGAGTGAGGCCCGATGTCACATAGCCTCGGGGACGTACACTCTGACTAAAGTTTGACGTCACATAGCCTAGGATCACACACCCCATACTCAGAATCTCTCATCGAGTATCAATAAATAAGGTTAGGTGTCACATAGCCTCAGGGTCCCATATTCGATGCCACTAACCATGGTGTTGGAACATGCTCTATACGTATCTTGATCCCATAAATCAAGGCGAATCAACCACAAAAGTGCCCGTACAACACACAACATTGACACGATTACCATACGACACACATCATTGGCACGATTACCATAACTTTATGGTTTCTATCAATTAACAAGTCACCCATGGTTTTGTTGAGTTATTACACATTATGCTCGTATATGAGGGTTAAATCTCAACCTCTTAGTTTTACAATTTATTCTACCACATTAGAAGCCTATTGGGCCATAGTCATCGGAGTATCAGCCTTTCGAACTCAAACTCAACTTTTCGAGCAGATTGCCCAGTGGCTAGGGGTGAGCAAAACTCGACTAGACTCAAAAAATTTAATATATATATATATATATTTCAATTTTGAGTTATTCAAGTCGAGTTATTCGAGTCAACTCGAGTAACTCAAAAAAAATTTGATTTCGAGTCGAGTTGAAATTTGCCCTAAGTACACATCTGCCCGTGTGTTCTTAGCTATAATTTTTTTAGAATTAGGACTCAATTATAACTAAGGGTAAAAATTGAGGGTTAAATTTATTATATTTCTTCGAATAATGACTAAATTGATTGAATGTGTAACTATGAAGGACTAAATGTGCTATTATACAAAAAATTTAACAGCCATGTCACTTCTTTAACGGAGGTTAACGACACAGTTATCATTTTGTAACAAAACATAAAGTTTAATTGTCATTTTATCATTTTTGAAAGTTTGGTTACCATTTTTTTTTTTCCGGGTATAGTTTAATGACCGTCTGTGTACTTTACCTTAATATTAATTACCTACTTCATAATCATTTAATCGAGTATTTATCTTTTAAGTATAATTTCTATTAATTCATGTCAAATCATTCGAACTGACATACAAGGCATCAAAATTATCAATCAACCAATCATCAAATAATTATATGAGTATCTCAAACGACCTTACACAGTCTCTAAAGTCTTTACGAGTCTCAACATATCATAACATCACCATGCATCTCATAAATATCAGTTTCATAATTTCCAGTCTCTAACATTCTTATTTCTCGTCTACCTATTTTGTAGACAATAACGTGTAAGGCAATTATATTTATGATGCTCATGAAGCATTCGTAGTTTGAGGTGTACTAACCTCAAGAAAATATCGCTAAATCCTCACTCGAGCTCCTCAAATTGCTCCCCTTGATCCGGTATTCGAGCCTGAACAATCCTCATAAAAATACGAATACCACAATGTTAATTAACCTCATTCACTAACTAATTTGTAAGGTCAAATACATAAAAATAGCTTACCATGTTCGAATTTGGCAGAATAGAATGCGCCAACAGACTCAGAACGTCAAAACCCCCTGGAAAAAGTCAACGGTCGAACAACAGTTGGTCAAAGATTGGTCAGCAACCTAGATGATCTGATGCGGCACGGTGCATGGCAGCTAAGGTGCACCCACGAGCAATGATTTGTTGCGGTAGGGAGCATGTGCACATGGGTAGCCCGATCCAGTGTGGCGCAGTGCACCACACCATGGTGCACCTGCTTGGGAAAACGTAAGCCCACCCTCGGCGATGGCGCGTGGAGGGTCCTTCGATGGTTAGACGTTGGCGGCGAGCTCCAGCTCCACTGTCCCGACGCTGAGAATCACACTAATGGCCTCAAAATTCAATTTTGACCATCGAAACCACCTTCACTCAATAACCCGTAACTTACTTCCTCTCACCCCGACGAACGGCAAAGACGACAATGACATGATGACCACCGGCCGACTCGTCTCGGTGAGCTCTTTCCAATGGTATCGGCGGTGTCATGAAAGGAGGCTTGAACGGTGGTAGATTGAGATTTAAAGCTCTCTCCCTCATTTTCTTTCCCGCCTTTCTATTTCTTTCTCTCTCCACCATATAATCTTCCTATCTATATCCCCCATTCAGCCATTTTTTTTATTTAAATACCCCAACAAGATGGGTAAACTATTTATTTCAACCACAAATTAAATGGCCCAAAACTCGGGTCTGAGACCCGATTGCTAAACCAAAAATTAGTTCGTTACATCCAATGCAACTAACTCCATCTTTCTCATTTGTAAGAGCAATGGTTTTGTCATATATAAGAGGCAGATTGGTTACATTGGATGCCTGTGATGAAAGGAATATTGCAAAACGTCTTTAACAATGTACTCACATTTGTTTAAGTTATCAAAATCCATTATATTGGCTCATTTGTTCGACCGAATCATATTCAAAATGAATGGAAGATGAGTTTGTATAATTTTTTTCTTGAATACTCAAGACCGATATTATGAATTTTCGACAATTTATGCAGAGCTTCCTTAAGTATAATTATGTTACGCAATATTATTCGATTTTGTCGAACGTAATACGACAAAAGGGAGCTTTGTTTAAGTTATCGAAATCTATGATATTGGTTCATTTGTTCGAGTAATCGATGTGTGAGGAATATGATGAGCAATATCACTGTTAACTGTAGTGAAGGTAGGTAATTCCCTCATATACGTTAATACACAAAAAATTAGATTAACAAGTAGGAGCTCACACTTGATACACGGTCCTTTGTTACTAAGCTTAGTTAATATGAATGGAAGAGGAGTATGTTTTCGTGTTGTCATAGTTTGTACATATGTCAGATATTAAGTTCAATTCCTCAATTATTTATTGTTTCTCATTTCGTCTCCTAAAATTACGTACAGAAATCGCGTCTTCGTCTGCGGAAGGTGGAGCATCTTCTCTTCTGCGATTCTTGTTGAACTAGCTCATTCATCAAAAATTACATACAACTTGATGTTGGTATCCCCTACAAACTTGTACCTCCTAAACATCTTGCGAAGGTCACTTGCACTACATATCGTTAGCATGTAATGTGCTTCAGAGCCGGCTCATCAACGAGGATTTTAGCTTGCAATGAAGACATTTTTTTAATTTGCTAAGCTGTGTTGAAATCAAATCAAACAAATCATCATTTTTGGTGCTGTTGTTGAATGAACTGTAGAAGTAACTTCCTAAAAAATGGTTGCAGAAAATCTTGTCATAATGTTGCAATAAAGAATAAGCTGAAAAAGTTACACAAAATATGGTAGAAGTGTAGAAATATTTATAGACGATTCAAACTCGCAACAAATTTGGATTAACATTAAAACATATAACTTTTTACATTGAAGGGGTAACATTTGAATAGGCAACTTAAATTATTAAAAACCTTAACTTTTTAATTTGAAAGGGTAATTATCGTACGTAAACCTATATTATTAGCAAAACCTTTAACCTTTTATGTTGAAAGGGTAACATTTCATTCAACAACCTAAATTATTACCAAAACATTTAACTTTTTAGGTTCGAAGGGTAGCATTTCCTTCGGCAACCTAAATTATTACCAAAGCCATTAACTTTTAAAGTTCCAAGGGTAACATTTCAATCGACAACCTAAATTATTACCGAAACCTTTAACTTTCTAAGTTGAAAACGTAACATAGCCTCCGGTAACATAAATTATTACCAAAACGTTAACTTTTAAGGTTCTAAGGGTAACATTTCAATCCGCAACCTATATTATTGTCGAAACCTTTATCTTTTTAAGTTGAAAACGTAGCGTTTCCTTCGGCAATCTATAATATTACCAAAATCATTAACTTTTAAGGTTCTAAAGGTAACATTTCAATCGACAACCTAAATTATTATCAGAACCTTTAACTTTCTAAGTTGAAAACGTAACATAGCCTTTGGCAACATAAATTATTACCAAAATCGTTAACTTTTAAGGTTCTAAGGGTAACATTTCAATCGGCAACCTAAATTATTGTCGAAACCTTTATCTTTTTAAGTTGAAAACGTAACGTTTCCTTCGGCAATCTATAATATTACCAAAATCATTAACTTTTAAGGTTCTAAAGGTAACATTTCCTTTGGCAACCTAAATTATTACCAGAACCTTTAACTTTTTACCTTGAAAGTGTAACATTATAGCCGACAACCTAAATTATTACCGAAACCTTTAACTTCTTAAGTTGAAAACGTAACATTTCCTTGGGCAACCTAAATTATTACATACACCGTTAACTTTTAAGATTCTAAGGGTAAAATTTCCTTCGGCAACCTAAATTACTACCGAAACTTTTAACTTTTTAAGTTTGAAGGGTAACATTTCCTTCGACAACCTAAATTATTACCAAAATCGTTAACTTTTAAGGTTCTAAGGGTAATATTTCCTTTGTCAACCTAAATTATTACTGAAACCTTTAACTTTTTAAGTTGAAAATGTAACATTTCCTTCGACAACCTAAATTATTACCAAAATCGTTAACTTTTTAAGTTGAAAGGGTAACATTTCCTTTGACAACCTACATTATTACCAAAACCTTTAACTATTTACGTTGAAAGGGTAACATTTCAACCGGCAACCTAAATTATTATCAAAACCTTTAACTTTTTTAAGTTGAAAACGTAACATTTCCTTCGGAAACTTAAATTATTACCAAAACCTTTAACTTTTTAAGTTGAATGGGAAATGTTTCTTTCGGCAACCTAAATAATTACCAAAACCATTAACTTTTAGGTTCGAAGGGTAACATTTCCTTCGGCAATCTAATTTATTACCAAAACCTTTAACTTTTTAAGTAGAAAGGGTAACGTTTCCTTCGGCAATCTAATTTATTACCAAAATCTTTAACTTTTTAAGTAGAAAGAGTAACGTTTCCTTCGACAACCTAAATAATTACAAAAAACTTTAAAATTTTAAGTTGATTCAGTAACCTAATTATTAGAAAAACGTTAACTTTTTAGGTTAGAAAGATAAGATAAGTTATTACAAAAACCTTTAAAATGACACAATAACATTTTCTTCGGCAACTCAAAATCATGTTATTGGTAACCAATAAATTAAAAAACCAATAACAGCGTACATTAACCGTATTTTAGATGCCACACCACGTACTCACCCTTATATTGTAACATCTAACCATAAATAATGGTGAGCCCAATCAAACCCAAAATTTAAGGGTCTGGTCCAATAATATCCAGAATCTTCTTTTATCTATTTGTCAAAAAAAAATCTTCTTTTATCTTCACGCTTTCAATTTAGCTTCATCTCAGAAACTCTAAACAAGAGAAAGGGGGCTCTACAATTTAACTTACGAGTTCCAGAGAAAGGTAACTCATTTTAACTAATTCCTTTTTTCTATTCCACTGTTTGTTTACTAATAAATAGCTGGAACTGAGAAAAAAATTCATAATTTCTTTTTGCCCCGCTTTTGTTATATTGATTTCTTAGAAACCAAACAGAAGCCAAGCCCTGTTGGTTATTGGCTTAACAGCTTCTGTTATGGGTTGTTGGGGTTGTTATCTGCTGGGCCCGTTTGGGTGTAACCAATTTTGGTTAAGTTATACCAATTGGTTATTACTCAGCTTGGGCTATATAAATTGGGTCTTTTGACCCTGGCCCAGTCAAGTTTTTAGATTGAGGCCAACATTTTCTATTCATTTTATTTTGTATCTGTAATATTGTAACCCTAGATTCTTTTCTTCATTTGACATGGTATCAGATGCCGTCGTCGGGCTTTAGGGTTTCCACTCTGTTTCCTTTTGTTGTCGTTGGGTTCTAGGGTTTCTTTTTTCTTTTCTCTTGTCATTCTCTGTGTATTGTCTTTGTTGGTCGTCGTTCTTCTTTTGTTAGTGTCTTGTGTTTCCGTATTTGTGTTGTTCATCTTGGATCTAGATCAGTTTGTTGAAATGGCTCCTAGTGCTGATGTATCTGCCGACGACGGATCCTCTGGTTCCATTTCGTCTCCGTTTGCCGGCCGTACGTTTACCAACAAAAGGTAAACGTTATGCTCGATGACACCAATTTTTTGATCTGGAAACAACAGATCCTTCTTACTGTTCGAAGCCATCGCTTGGAGAAGCTTCTCAATGGCTCGATTTCTGCTCTGCCGGCCAAGGTCCCGTCCTCTGATGGCACGATGGTCGATAACGATGCGTAGGAAGAGTTTATCGCTCAGGACAGTGCCCTGGCGTCTTGGCTTCTCTCTACCATGAGCCCTCACTTGCTGTGTAACTTTGTTGGTGCTGAGACGTCGGCAGGAGTCTGGAAGATCGTGGTGGAGTATTTTAGCTCTCGGTCGACGAAAACCGTGATGAGTATGCACTTTAAACTTCGGTCCGTTCGCAAGGGTGATCTAAGTATGCGTGCGTATATCTCGAAGGTGAAGGAAATCTGCGACGCCCTTGCCTCTGTTGGTAATCCGGTGTCCACAACTGAGCACATTGCGTCGATCCTCAACGGTCTCCCACCTGAGTACCGGCCGTTCGTTGCTGTCATTACTGCAAGTCGAGAGCGGTTCACTTTGGATGCTGTTACTGCGGCACTGATTGATGCTGAAGCGTAACAGATCATTTTTGATCAGGCTCATCATCCTATGGTGAGTGCTCATACGGTTCAGCTCTCTACTGACTCTTCCTCTTCTGGTGATGGTGACTCTAATCGTCGGCACTTTCGGCAACAGTCAAGCAATTTTGGCCGTGGTCGTGGTCGTAGCCGGTATCAGTGTCAATTATGTGGCAAGTTAGGCCACCTTGTTGATCGATGTTTTAGGCGTTTTGACAAGTCGTTTCCTAGAGTTTCCGCGCCTGTTTCGAGGGCCTCGTCTGCTGAAGGTTCTCCATCGGTCAATTCTTGTGTTTTGGATACTGTGAAACAAATATTTTAATTTTGATATAACTAAAAACCTAAGGACTAAATCGATAAAGTCAAAACGAATTTTAAAGTCCTCAAAATATCCCCATATAATTTTTATATTATGTCCAAGTTAAAAACAAGTCCTTCAAATATTTTTCTAAGTGTTTCAAGCCAAAACAGTGAATTTTAAGCACCCGTTCCGAAACGGCCATCAGGCGTTTCGAAACGTTTTCATCACTGTCGACCATCGTTCCGAAACGCGTATCGAAACACTTTAACTCGTTTCGAAACGGTAGCACTCGTTTCGAAACTGTTCTTCATACTTGATTTAAAAAGGACTACAACGGTCAATTAAATGCTGAATTTTTAAATATTAAGAGGGTGTTTCGAAACGGATCAAGCCCGTTCCGAAACAACCCTTGACAGTAGCATTTTCGTTTCGAAACGGATCCAAGACGTTTCGAAACAAGGCTTAATGTATATTTGAAAAATATGACTGTTAGGGTTTTTAACTGATTTTTTGAAAGCCGTTAAGGCGTTTCGAAACGGGCTAGTACCGTTCCGAAACGACCCTTGACAGTGGCAAAATCGTTCCGAAACGTCCCTAAGGCGTTTCGAAATGGGCTCTTAAATGCACCCCAACGGCTCTTTCTATTTTAGTCCGTTCCGAAACAGGTTTCCCGTGTTCCGAAACGGGTTGGTGCAGACAGCATTAATGGTGGCAAGAGAGGGTTCCAACGGCTCCATTTATGTTCCCAACCACCCAAACGGCTAGAATTCAATGAGAAGGTATAAAAGAGACATCCAAAAGCATCAGCAACAACTATTGATCCTAAAGAAAACATCCAAACATCAAATTCAAGCAATTGAGCAAAAATCCCATTTTGTGTAAAATCCCAATTTGTGTTCTTCATTCATATTTTGTAAAATTGGGTTGAGTGCTTGTATTGGGGCTATCATTTGTATTGAGAGATACTTAATTAGCCTACAAATTTCTTTGTTCTCTTGTGTGAGGGTTGGGTTGATTTTTGGGTAGAAAAATCAACCGATATTGTAAAGGGTTGCCTCCTTGTCCTAGAAAAGGGGAAGATCAATTTAGTGAAATTGTTGCAAATCCTTAGTGAGACTAAGGTAGTGGATGTAGAGTTCATTTGGAACTTGAACCACTCTAAATCCCTTGTTCTTCAATTTTTATTTGCCAATTTCCACTACAATCCTTTAAATTTCCAATTCACCCCCCTCTTGGTAAATATCGATCTTTCGATCCACTCAACAATTGGTATCAGAGCTTAACTCTTTGAGGATTAACAACCACAAGAGGAGATCCTTGGAAGAGTGTGATCATCAAAATATCAAGAGATGGCTTCAACCTCCGGTTCCGGCATGTACGAGTCACAATCAACCACCAAGCCTCCTTTCTTCAATGGTGACAACTATTCTTTTTGGAAGAATAAAATGAGGCTATTCATCAAGTCAAGTGACTATCTTGTATGGGATGTCATTGAGGATGGGCCATACATTCCATTGAAGCAAGATGGTGTTGAAGAAGAAAGCCGAAATGAGTGAAGAGGAGAGGAAGAAGATTCAAGTCAACGATAAAGCTCTCCACATGCTTTTTTGTGCTTTCGGTCCGGACATCTATTCAAAGGTCTCTTCCATTGAAAGTTCCAAAGAAGTGTGGGACACACTTGAGACCACTTATGAAGGCACCAATGATGTCAAAGAAACTAAGATTGGACTTCTCAATCTTAGTTATGAAAATTTCAAGATGGAGCCCGATGAGACGGTGTCAAAGATGTTTGATCGATTCTTCACAATTGTCAACGGTCTAAAGGGCTATGGAGAGATCATACCGGAAGACAAGCTTGTCCGGAAGCTACTCTATTCACTTCCCGAATCTTGGGATGGGAAGAGAACCGCTATCATCGAAGCAAAGAACTTGAAGACATTGAAGCTTGATGAGCTTGTGGGTTCTCTCCTTACTCATGAGATCATGAAGCAAGGAAGGGAAGATGAGAAAAAGAAAGAAGAGAAAAGAGTAGAGAAGCTTGAAGTTGAAAAGAAGAAGAATATGGGAATAACTCTCAAGGCTAAAGCTTCACAACATGATGAGAGCTCATCTTGTGAGGAGGATGAACTTGAAGAATTGGCTATGATAGCCAAACGATTCTCACGCTTCATGAGGTCCAACCGGGGAAGAAAAATCCAAAGAAAGATGGACTTCAAAGGAAGGAACAAAGAAGAAGGGAAGGATCCCATCATTTGCTATGAGTGCAAACAATCCGGTCACATCCGTTCGGAGTGCCCTCAACTCAAGAAGAAGGGCTTTGAGAAGAAGAAGAAACTCAAAGCCAAGCTTGCTACTTGGAGTGATGAGGAGTCATCGGAGGATGACGAACAAGAAGTGGCTAACCTTTGTCTCATGGCACTTGAGGAAGATTCCTCCTTGGTAACCTCTAACTCATCTACTTTAGATTTTTCATATGAAGAATTAAATGATGCATATGATGAGTTACAAGAGGTATATGATGAATTAGTTGAGAAGTTTAAAGAGTCGGTCACTAAAAACAAGAAAATCATTTTAGAGCTAAATGAGAAAAATGACTCACTCACTCAAGCTAATTCTAAATTTGAGAAAAAGATTTTAGGATTAAAAGATGAACTTAGATTCTTTCAAGATGAAAATGTTGATCTTAATAATCTTTTGTCTCAATGCAATAGTGAACACCAAAAGGTGTTAGGTGAGCTAAATGAGCTCAAAAAGTCCTTAAAAAATGTTGGTAGTGTCAAACATGAAGTAGGAGAATCCTCTAGAACACACCAACCTAAGAAAAGGACTAATTACTACAAACAAGGTAGCTACCCTAGACATAGTAGAGCTAAAAGAATTAGAAGTGTATGGGTTCCTAAGGAACTTGTAAAATCTAATAATATTATTGCTATGTCATCTTGGATTCCTAAGGGAACCAAGGTTTTGGGAGCTAACACTCATGGACCCAAAATGATTTGGGTACCAAAAACCAAGGTTTAATATCTTTGTTTGTAGGGGGAGCATTGGTACAAGGCCAAAGCACAAAGTCAAAACTCATGGTACCTTGATAGTGGATGCTCGAGGCACATGACCGGAGACAAGAGTCGATTCATGGATTTAAAGCCAAAAAGTGGAGGAGTAGTAACATTTGGTGACAACTCCAAAGGCCACATTAAAGGTATTGGCTCCATAGGTAATCACTCTACCATTCTCATTGAAAATGTCTTATATGTCGATGGTCTTAAACATAATTTATTGAGCATAAGTCAATTGTGTGATAAAGGATTTAATGTTTTATTTGATAAAAATGGTTGCAAAATTGTTGACATTAAATCTAATAATATTATGCTCATAGGTCATCACATAGGAAACATATACATGGTGCATTTAGATGACATACATACATCTCATGCATGTTTAGTTGCTCAAAATGAAAATGATGCATGGTTGTGGCATAGGAAGCTAGGACATGCTAGCATTAGTGTTTTGGAAAAACTAGTCTCTCTAAATCTAGTTAGAGGTTTGCCCAAAATTAAATTTTCAAATGATAAAATTTGTGATGCATGCTCAAAGGGTAAACAACATAAGTCTTCCTTTAAATCCATTAATGATGTTTCTACTAGTAGATGCTTACAATTAATTCACATGGATTTATTTGGGCCAATTAGGACTATGAGCTTGGGTGGTAAATCTTATGCATTTGTGCTAGTTGATGATTTTTCTAGATTTACTTGGGTTCTCTTTTTAAGTACTAAAGATGAGGCTTTGGAAAAATTCATCACATTTTCAAAATTAACCCAAAATGATCTTGAACTTAGAATTTCACACATTAGAAGTGATCATGGAACCGAGTTTCAAAATTTAGGGTTTGAAGAATTTTTAAATGAAAATGGTATTAGCCATAATTTTTCGGCTCCTCGAACTCCTCAACAAAATGGGGTAGTTGAGAGGAAAAATAGAACTTTACAAGAAATGGCTAGAACTATGCTTTGTGAAAACAATTTACCTAAATATTTTTGGGCGGAAGCCACAAACACCGCTTCTTATATTGTAAATCGAGTAATGATTAGGCCAATTTTAAAGAAAACACCTTATGAGATTTTAAAATCTAAGAAGCCTAACATTAGCTATTTTCACCCTTTTGGGTGCAAGTGTTTTGTTTTAAATAATGGAAAAGATAACTTAGGTAAATTTGATGCAAAAAGTGATGAAGCTATTTTTATAGGTTACTCTTTAACCTCTAAAGCCTATCGAGTATTTAACAAAAGAACTTTAGTAGTAGAAGAATCTATTCATGTTGTATTCGATGATAACCTCCTTCCTAGGAAGGATTCTTGTGATGATGATGATGTAGGAATCATAAATGCCTTTGATGGAGGTCAAACTTCAAAGGAGGATGAGATTCAAACAAAAGTAGAAGACACACAAGAACCACCTCTTGAAGCCTTGAAGGACTTGGCTATTGAGGAAAAGGAAGTGAGCTACCCAAGGGAGTTGAACTATGTCAAAGATGGTGAAATCTTGGGTGATCCATCCAAGGGGGTAACCACTCGTTCTTCTCTTAAATTAATGAACCATGTTGCATTTATCTCATGCATAGAGCCTAAAAATATAAAAGAAGCTTTGAAAGATGATTTTTGGATTATGGCTATGCAAGAAGAGTTAAATCAATTTGAGAGAAGTAATGTATGGACATTAGTTGATAGGCCTAGTAATCAATCTACAATAGGAACTAAATGGGTCTTTAGGAACAAACTAGATGAGAGTGGTAACATTGTGAGAAATAAAGCTAGACTTGTAGCACAAGGTTACACTCAAGAAGAGGGAATAGATTTTGATGAAACCTATGCACCCGTAGCTAGAATGGAAGCCATTAGGATATTGCTTGCATATGCATGTTATCACAATTTCAAGCTTTTTCAAATGGATGTTAAAAGCGCATTTTTAAATGGTTTTATAAATGAAGAAGTGTATGTGGAACAACCACCGGGTTTTGAAGATTCAAAATTTCTAAATCATGTTTTCAAACTAACTAAAGCACTTTATGGTTTAAAACAAGCTTCTAGAGCTTGGTATGAAAGACTTTCAAACTTTTTAATTGAAAAAGGATTTGAAAAAGGTAAGGTGGACACTACACTTTTCATAAAAATGTATAAAAATGACATCTTAGTAGTTCAAATTTATGTTGATGATATTATTTTTGGTTCTACTAATGAATGTCATTGTCAAGAGTTTTCTAAGCTAATGCAAGGTGAATTTGAGATGAGCATGATGGGGGAGCTCTCATTCTTTTTGGGACTCCAAATCAAGCAAAAGAAGGATGGCACCTTCATCAACCAAGCAAAATACATAAAGGATATGCTCAAGAAGTTTGGCTTGGAGAATGCAAAGCCTCAAGCCACTCCTATGAGCTCATCTACAAAGCTTGACAAAGATGAAGGAGGTAAGTGTGTTGACTCTAAGCTTTATCGTTCTATGATTGGATCTTTGCTTTACCTTACCGCAAGTAGACCGGATATCTTGTTTAGTGTTTGCTTGTGTGCTAGGTTTCAAGCTAGTCCTAGAGAGTCTCACCTTATAGCCGTTAAGAGAATCTTTAGATACCTTAGAGACACTCCTTGTTTAGGCCTTTGGTATCCTAGAGACTCTACCTTCAACCTACATGCTTACTCGGATGCGGATTATGGGGGTTGTAAAATTGATAGGAAAAGTACTTCGGGAACTTGCCAATTCTTAGGTAGTATGCTCATATCTTGGTTCTCTAAGAAACAAAATAGTGTAGCCTTATCTACCACCGAAGCCGAGTACATATCCTTAGGGAGTTGTTGTGCTCAAGTCCTTTGGATGAAGCAACAACTCTTAGATTATGGTATTAAAGTTGGAACCATACCCCTAAAATGTGACAACACTAGTGCAATATGCTTAACTAAAAATCCCATCCAACACTCTAGAACCAAACATATAGAAATAAGGCATCATTTCATTAGAGATCATGTCCTTAAGGAAGATGTGGTTATAGAGTATGTAGACACTTTGAATCAATTAGCGGACATTTTTACAAAACCCTTAGACAAAGAGCGTTTTGGGTCCCTTAGGAGAGAGTTAGGTCTAGCTAGCCTATCTTGACCTTTTTGGACCTATTTTGTGCTTAAATATGCTTGATCGTGTGAAATGCCATGTTTGTATGTTTAAACTCCTAATTTCATCCATGCTTATAGTTAGGGGGAGTATGTTTATGCCTAAATATGTTTTGCCTGCTCATTCATGACATTTATGCATGTTAGGCCTCTTAAAATATCATTTTTCTGCATTTTTAGAGCCTCATCTGCACTTCCAGGCCCAGGTGTATCGAAACGGGTGAACCTGTTTCGATACGGATACCTTAAATCCAGCTCTGAGAGAAGGGCGTTTCGAAACGCCTCCAAGGCGTTCCGAAACGTTTTTGAGTCTGCCAAGTGGTGTATCGGAACGCGTTCCGATACGAGTCAAAGGGCGTTTCGATACAGTCAACACCGTATCGAAACGATCTGTTCATGGTTTTAAAATGGTCAAAACCCTAGCCGCCCGTTCCGAAACGGTCTTGACCGTTCCGAAACGGCATCGCGGACTGCTTTATTTAGGGCTTTTAATGATACAATTTCACTTTTTATCAAACACCAAAAACCCTAAACCGCCTCCCTCTCTATAAATACCCTTTCAAACTCTTTGATTTTCACAAAATTGTGAGGGGTTTTACTCTACAACTCAAATCTAAGCAAGTTTTATCAATCTTGTGCAAGGATTTTTCTCAAATCATCAAAAATCCCAAACTAAGGTAATTTTTCTACTTTTCTTTTTTCCTTCAATTTATGTTCGAATCTTAGGTTAGAAAATCTTATTTTTGTATAAATTATATGTTTTTGTTGTGGGTTTTCAAATTCTTGTAAAAATTTTTTCAAATCTCAAAATTTTTTATTCGAATATAAAATTTTTCAATCGTTTTTTTTAAAACTGTTTTTTTTTTAATTTTGTTTTCAAAAACCTAAGTGAGATTTATTTTTGGATTGATTTTAATTATCAATGCATACACTCTATTTTAAAACACTTGCTTAATATTTTAGATGGCGGATCAATCGAACAAAAAGCGCAAGGTCGTTCAATCCGGTGATTCGAGCATTCGTCCGAATATCACGATGCTTTTTCAGAAATCTCTTAAGACTCCGGACGCGCGTGCTCGCTTTGCTTATGTCAAGGAATTCACGGTTCGTAAGGAACGTGTCATTGATCTTGAATTCCTCAATTCCGAGCGCTTCCTTTTTCGTTATCTCGGTCGTTTGGATGAGTGGAATCTCATGTATTTCTTGAGCATTCCGGATGTTTGCTACAAAAACATGGTACTTCTCTTTTACTCCAATGCTCGTTTTCTTTATGATGAGTCCAAAACCGAGATCATAGGAATTGAGTCATCCTTGCTAGGCAAAAAGGTTGTCATAAATGTTGATCTTTTAGAAACTGCTCTTAAACTTAAGGATGAGGGTCTTGAGGATGAACGCCATTTTGGTACTTTCACCGGTAAAGCACTTAATTTGGATGTGCATGATCGTGTTCTTCATTTGATGGTCTCTTGGTTTATTCGCCCTTCCGGTGGTAAATATTCCCACATCCGTCAAACTGATCACTTTTGGCTAGAGTGTTTCCGTAAGGGTGAGCGCCCAAATGTGCCTAAAATTATTTTTGCCGAGATTGTCAATAATATCAAGCTTATTGACACGAATGAGTTAAAGTCTTTTACTTATGGCATTGTCTTGAGCGCCCTATTTCATCATCTTGAAATTGATTGTACCTATGACTCTCCGGAACCTCGCAAGACCAAGATTGGTGAGTCATCCCTTCGCATGTTCGGGTTCCAATATGTGAATGGTATTTGGGAAAGAGTTGATAGAGAAGCGGATCCTCCTCTCGTTGCTCCTCCACCGCAAGTTCAAGCCGCAAACAATGATGCCCTCACGGCTTTTCTTACCGAGCGGTTCAATGCCTTGGACACTCGGATGAATGCTTTGGACACTAGCATTGCTTCGGGCTTTGAGACTATGGGCAATCGGTTGAAGAATGTCGAGGATCGTCTTCATTCTCTTGAGACTTCCTACTCCAACTTGGACCTATCCTTCTCCACGCTTTATGGGCAATGGACGAAGTTTCACCGTTCTCAAGCCAAGAGTGATGATGATACTTCGGATGATGAGGACGAGGCTTAGGATATTTATCTCATATCATTTCATATTATCTATGCATCTTAGGATTAAGGTTGCATTTTTATGCTTTCTCATGTTTTAGGACCTATGCTTATGGCTATTTTATTTTGGGATTCTATGTTTGAACTTAATGTTTGAATTATGTTTTGGATATTTTGATTATGAATTTATAATATGGTTGCTTATTATTGCTTATTGGTACTAATCCTTTATCTTCTCTATGAGCTTTTATTGTTCTTTTTTGATCTAACAAAAAGGGGGAGAAGAAATTTAAGAGCCACACTTTAAACTAAAATTCGTTTTTTTTTTAATCTTAAAAGGTTTTAAAGGTTTACTTGGATTTCAAATCAAATTCTTTTTCTAAACTTTAAAAACCTATCTTAAATTAAGGGGGAGTTAGAATATTTTCAAAACTTTCAATTTCCCAAAAATTCTAACTTTGGTTTTGTTATATCAAAAAGGGGGAGATTATGAAACAAATATTTTAATTTTGATATAACTAAAAACCTAAGGACTAAATCGATAAAGTCAAAACGAATTTTAAAGTCCTCAAAATATCCCCATATAATTTTTATATTATGTCCAAGTTAAAAACAAGTCCTTCAAATATTTTTCTAAGTGTTTCAAGCCAAAACAGTGAATTTTAAGCACCCGTTCCGAAACGGCCATCAGGCGTTTCGAAACATTTTCATCACTGTCGACCATCGTTCCGAAACGCGTATCGAAACACTTTAACTCGTTTCGAAACGGTAGCACTCGTTTCGAAACTGTTCTTCATACTTGATTTAAAAAGGACTACAACGGTCAATTAAATGCTGAATTTTTAAATATTAAGAGGGTGTTTCGAAACGGATCAAGCTCGTTCCGAAACAACCCTTGACAGTAGCATTTTCGTTTCGAAACGGATCCAAGACGTTTCAAAACAGGGCTTAATGTATATTTGAAAAATATGACCGTTAGGGTTTTTAACTGATTTTTTGAAAGCCGTTAAGGCGCTTCGAAACGGGCTAGTACCGTTCCAAAACGACCCTTGACAGTGGCAAAATTGTTCCGAAACGGCTCTAAGGCGTTTCGAAACGGGCTCTTAAATGCACCCCAACGGCTCTTTCTATTTTAGTCCGTTCCGAAACAGGTTTCCCGTGTTCCGAAACGGGTTGGTGCAGACAGCATTAATGGTGGCAAGAGAGGGTTCCAACGGCTCCATTTATGTTCCCAACCACCCAAACGGCTAGAATTCAATGAGAAGGTATAAAAGAGATATCCAAAAGCATCAGCAACAACTATTGATCCTAAAGAAAACATCCAAACATCAAATTCAAGCAATTGAGCAAAAATCCCATTTTGTGTAAAATCCCAATTTGTGTTCTTCATTCATATTTTGTAAAATTGGGTTGAGTGCTTGTATTGGGGCTATCATTTGTATTGAGAGATACTTAATTAGCCTACAAATTTCTTTGTTCTCTTGTGTGAGGGTTGGGTTGATTTTTGGGTAGAAAAATCAACCGATATTGTAAAGGGTTGCCTCCTTGTCCTAGAAAAGGGGAAGATCAATTTAGTGAAATTGTTGCAAATCCTTAGTGAGACTAAGGTAGTGGATGTAGAGTTCATTTGGAACTTGAACCACTCTAAATCCCTTGTTCTTCAATTTTTATTTGCCAATTTCCACTACAATCCTTTAAATTTCCAATTCACCCCCCCTCTTGGTAAATATCGATCTTTCGATCCACTCAACAGATACTAACAATGCTGCTTGTCATTCAACAGGAGTAACTTCATCTGGTGCTTGTGCTCACTGCACTGTGGGGAACTCAGTGTCTTCAGTAGGCTCTGACCAGTGGTTTGTGGATACTGGAGCCACACATCATGTCTCTCCTGATGCGTCTGTTGCTCATCACAGTACTGATTATTTAGGACCATGTAAGCTGCTTGTTGGTGATGGTAAGGGCCTTGTGATTTCTAAAGTTGGTAGTTCGTCCATGTCTGGTAATTCTCGGTTAAATTTGAAAGATTTATTGATTGTGCCTCAGATCACTAAAAATCTTGTTTCTGTGTTTAAGTTTGCTAGAGACAACAGGGTTTACTTTCAGTTTCATGCTAGTCATTGTGTGGTTCGTGATGAAGATACTGGGGAGGAGCTTCTTCGAGGCACTGAAAAGGGAGGTTTATATGTTTTTCATCCTTTTTTGAATTCTGTTAATAATGCTGAGGCATGTTTGTCTCATGTTGATTGTTCTACTGCTGAGTTGTGGCATCATAGGTTAGGCCACCCTGCTTTATCTACGTTGTCTAATGTTTTGAGTGAATGCAATGTTTTTGCTTCCTTGCATGGTCTTAAAACCAATATGTGCACTGCTTGTCAATTGGGTAAAAGTTGCAAGTTGCCTTTTGATGATTCTGCTACTGTGTATAGTAAACCCTTTCAGTTGATTTTTTCTGATTTGTGGGGGCCTGCTCATGTATCTTCAAATGGTTACTCTTATTATATTTCATTTATGGATGCCTATTCTAGACATACTTGGCTTTACCTCCTAAAAACTAAGTCACAGGCAGTTCATGCTTATGAACTGTTCTCTAAGTTTGTTCAGACTAAGTTTGGGGCTAGTATTCAGGAATTTCAGAGTGATTGGGGAGGTGAATTTCGTGGGTTAACTCATGTGTTAGCTAATAATGGTGTTCAGCATCGTATCTCGTGTCCTCACACTTTGGAACAAAATGGGGTTGTGGAACGCAAGCATCGACACATTGTCGAGCTTGCTCTTACTCTTCTTACTCAAGCCTCTTTACCATTGAAATTCTGGTCTTTTGTTGTTACCACTGCAGTTTTCCTAATCAATAGACTTCCTACTCCTGTACTTAATAATTTGTCTCCACATGAAAAGCTTCTTGGTGTGAAACCTGATTATTCCTTGTTACGTGTCTTTGGGTGTCAGTGTTTCCCTTATACCAGACCCTTTCATACACACAAGTTAGAGTTTAGGTCTGAATCTTGCACCTTTTTGGGGTATAGTTCTCAGCATAAGGGTTATCAGTGTCTCAGCTCTCAGGGGAAAATGTTTATATCTAGACATGTTCGTTTCAATGAATGTGTGTTTCCTTTTGCTACGTGCAACAAATCTGGGAAAGTTGGTGAGTGTCAAGGGTTTAAATCTTCTGCTTTATTTGTTCCTGAAAAGTGTAATGCTTCCAGTCTTCACAGTCCAGGCCTGGTCCTTCTTCTGTGTCTCAGTCTAAGCCTTTGTTTGTCCCCTCTACTTCTGAGTCACACCCTACAGCTCAGATTGATCCTCCTGCTCAGTCTGAGTCTCTTTTACCTCCTCAAACTGAATCAACCTCACCTCCTCAAACTGAATCAATCTCACCTCCTCAAACTGCAACACTCTTGTCTTCTCAAGATGACTTACCCTTGCCTGAAACACACTTGTCTCCTCAGATTGAAATTGTTTCACCTTCCCAGATTGATCAGTTGTCTGGTTCTCCTGAGGTTGTTGTTCCTGAAGGTAGCTCTTCTGGTCTTGCCTCTCCTATGCATGACACACATTTTGTTTATGTCTCTGTGCTACAAGATGTCCCTGTTCTTGGAGTCTCTGGTGTACATTCTTCTTCTCCTGTTGCTGTTGAAGTGTTGTCTGATAGTGGTGCCCCTGGTTTTTCCATCAATTCTCTTAATATCGTCACTAGGAGTAAGAGAGGCATTTTCAAGCCTAAAGTGTTCTCTGTTGCTGTGGAAGATGTTGTTGTTGTGCCTGCATCTGTTGAGGAGGCTCTTGCTTCTCCAGAGTGGAAAATAGCAGTGTTTGCTGAGTATGAAGCTTTGGTCAGAAATGGAACTTGGGTTTTGGTTGAGCTTCCTGTTGGAAGGAAAACTGTGGGATGTAAGTGGCTCTTTCGGGTAAAACAGAATGTTGATGGCTCTGTTGCACGCTACAAGGCTCGTCTAGTGGCAAAAGGGTTCTCTCAAGTACCTGGTCAAGACTTTAGGGACACCTTTAGCCCTGTGGTTCGATTTACAACTCTGAATATTGTTCTTTCTCTTGTTGTTTCGAATAGTTGGAGGCTTCGTCAAATCGATGTCAACAATGCTTTTTTGAATGGTGACCTTGAGGAAGAGGTGTTCATGCAGCAGCCTCCTGGGTTTGTTCAAACTGCTGCAGATGGTTCACCCTTAGTGTGTTGTCTCAAGAAGACTTTATATAGACTTAAACAAGCTCCACGGAACTGGTACACCAAGCTACGAATGTTTCTGTTGAAGCTTGGGTTTCGTAAGTCTAAGGCTGATGTGTCTTTGTTTATCTGTGACAAAGGAGGAGTCGTTACATACTTGTTAGTGTATGTGGACGACATTATTGTCACTGGTCAGTCCGAAGCTGAGGTGGAGCATGTAATTCTCAGCTTAAGTACCACTTTTGCCTTAAAGGATTTGGGGGATCTTCAATTCTTTCTTGGTCTTGAAATACATCGTAACTCCAATTCTATTGTTCTCAGTCAGCGCAAGTTCATTCTCGATCTGTTGCATCGCACCAAGATGGATCAAGCAAAGGCTTCACCAACACCTATGTTAACTAATGTTAAGTTATCTCAGGATGATGGTAGTCCCTTACTTGATCCACATGAATATAGGAGTATAGTTGGTGCACTTTTGTATCTGTGTCATACAAGACCAGACATTTCGTTTAGTGTTAATAAGGTTGCCCAATATATGCATAAACCTTGTGAGGGTCATATGACTGCTGTGCGACAAATACTTCGTTATCTTGTGGGTACTGTTGGTTTTGGTTTATGTTTTACTGCCTCTCCACCTAAGGAAGTTGAGATCACTGCCTTTTCAGATGCTGATTGGGCTAGTAGTGTGGATGATCGAAGATCCACTACTGGTTACTGTGTGTATGTTAATAATTGTTTGGTTGCCTGGTGTTCAAGGAAGCAGAAATCAGTTTCTCGGTCTACTACAGAGGCTGAATATCGAAGTATTACAGAGGTTGTTTCAGAATTAACTTGGGTTGTAGCTGTGTTGACTGATCTTGGTGTGCCTGTTTCTTCAATTCCAGTTGTATGGAATGATAATACTAGTGCTATTGCTTTGTCAGCAAATCATGTGTTCCATGCTAAGTCCAAGCATGTGGAGTTGGATGTTCATTTTGTAAGAGAAAAAATTGCAGAGGAAAAACTTCAAGTTAACTATGTTCCTTCTCAGCACCAAGCTGCTGATGGTCTCACTAAGGCTCTTAGCAAGTCTTTCTTTCAACATTTTCGTCTCAAAATGGGTGTTCAGGAGAAATGTTTCTAAACCGAGAAGAAGAAGATAAAAGAAGATGGGTGAATGTTGTGGTTATTTTAACCGAGAAGAAGAAGATGTAAGAAGATGGGTGAATGTTGTGGTTGTTAAACCGAGAAGAAGATGAGAGAATGTTGGTTATTGGCTTAACAACTTCTGTTATGGGTTGTTGGGGTTGTTATCTGCTGGGCCCGTTTGGGTGTAACCAATTTTGGTTAAGTTATACCAATTGGTTATTACTCAGCTTGGGCTATATAAATTGGGTCTTTTGACCCTAGCCCAATCAAGTTTTTAGATTGAGGCCAACATTTTCTTTTCATTTTATTTTGTATCTATAATATTGTAACCCAAGATTCTTTTCTTCATTTGACAAGCCCATATGTATTCTTTCTTTTACTGGAGTTGATGCTTGTTCGATCATTTTTGTGAAGTTCTATTATTTAGTTCGGATGTTCACTATAATATATTTGATTAGACACTTGCACGTCGTTTTAAGAAGCTTTAAATTTTGTTTCCATGATATTTGGAGTTTGGATTGGAATGATGAAGATACATGAAAAATGCTGGTCCTTGTAAAGTTTGAAACCTATAAGCATATTCTGGTGTGAACTTTGACTGCACTTGCATTCTTTCTCCTCTATATTGTCTCATCGCTTGAAGTTAAGGTGTTGGCTGAACGATTGATGCTATTGTACTAGGTTAAGCGCTGCGCAGCCGCAGATTGGTTTCATGCTATGATTGTATGTATTGTAAATGGATGGGAGATTTACATAGCCTCTCCTCTTCGGAAAGTAAAAGTAAGATGATGATGTTTTCTTGAATATTTACAATTGTAATGAAGATGCAATTCAATGGTGCCATCTTTTAACTTCTTGAGCATCTCTTAATGTGATAGGAAACTGTATCCAGGCATTCTTTAGTTACATCTACAAAGCAATACCCAATCCTGAGAAGTTTTCATATATATATATATATATATATATATATATATATATATATATATATATATATATATATTGTCATATAATAGCTTTCTTTCATGGATGCGTATTCGACCTCATGTTTTAGCATACAAACTTTTTTGAGAAGCTTCGCTCATCAAAATGTTGAAGTGATAGCTGCAATGTATGAGGTGCGGTTCAAAGATTTTAGGGGTCCTGTATAATTTATTAAAATATGGTTCTTAATAATCGGTAAGAGATATAAGTATTTTTTTTTAAAATACTTTAATACAAAAAAATATTATTAAATTGTCCTCTTGAGCAACAAAAAATTAACTTACAAACATCTAAAAATCAAACATTTTCACTTCAAAATTATCATTCTTTTTTCATGCTTTACGTTTTAGATAATTTTTTATATACACATAATTATATATATTTTTTAAAATATTTAATTTAATTTAATTTAGGTTTCTTATTTCGGGGCCCCTCTCTTTTGGGAGCCTGTGCGGTCGCGCCTGTCCAAAACCCCAACTGCAATGTATCCTATCTGCCCATGTTTCTAAACCAGATACATGTACCAAGCCCATTTCACATCCAAAATGTGTACATTGCCAACAAGTTTTTTATTTGTTTCCTTATTTTTGGAGGGTCCAAGAATCATACCCATGTCTGTCTGAGGTGTCTACTATGTCTCGAACTTGGTTATGGGAAAAAGTGAGAGTTGTAGTAAAAATGGGATCCTATGAAATGTTTAACCATTGGCGTTGTGATTAGATTCCCTTAGAACCTGTTGTTAGAGGACAATACTATTTTCTTTTAACATAATCATAAGACAATAGAAGAAATGAGAGGGAAAACAGATATGCATCAACTATGTGGATTACTGTGTATGGATTCTTATTGATTGACTCCTTTATCGAGGTTATTTGGTTCGTGTTAATGATTTTGCTCCACTGATATAAAAATAAATAAACATGTTTCTTCATCTTTATTGACACAAATTTTACAGGGATAAAGTCATGGCATTATCAGATCAGATCATTGAAAAGTGTCATTATAGCTAAGGATGCGGTTGATGTGGGATGACGAACATATGTTGTTGTTGCTGGAAAAGCCAAGAAGGGCTCTAAAGGTGCAGCCAATGAATATGATGCGCCAAAAGCATCAACACTCAGCAAAGAAGTCAAGTCCACAACCGTGGTTGGTGCATACTGAAGGACAGAGCAGATCCGAAGATCTTGCCGGATTCCGAGTACCCTGATTTGCTGTGGCATCTGCTTGATAAACGTCCAGCACCGAGTGAGCCAAGAAGGAAAAACATTGAAACTCTACCGTACGAAGATCTTAAACCCTTTGTGAAGTTGGATAACCGATCCCGGATAAAAGAAAACAATTCGGTTAAGGCCAAAAATTGAAGGTAGTATAAAAATACTTTCTATGGAGTATTATTATTTTTTTATCAGGAACGATGCACCTAATCTTCTGAGATTCCCTCCGTTGATTGATTTGCATTTGTGTAATGATGGAATTGAAATTATGTTAAAGCGCAAATAATTAAGCATATCTCTATATTTCCAGATACAGCTTTGCAACTTTGTTCTCTCTTTTCTATTTGGTTTTTGATTTTCCCATTATTTTAAAACTTAAACATTTCTGTTCAGCAGAAATAATCTATCATTCTCAATGGTGAAGAATTGTTATATAGCTGCTTGTTACAGTACTATGGAATCATTTTCTACATCTTAGTGATAAATGATAAACACTAGAATTGTTCCATTCCTCTCTGTTCCTCTACTAAAATGATATTTAATCATGTACGGATACTTTTCCAAATGCAATAGAAATGTTCATTGCATCATTAAGTTGGACCCCCAAGTGTTGTACATTGGCATTGTAAGTTATTAAGTGGAAGCCACCTTTTCTTGCCCCACACTCCCAACATAAGTGGTGGGGGTGTTGAGTCTATCCTTCTTTAGGAGATTCACTGTTTTAGGTATATGCTTTTCCCCTTTTTCTTCCCTTATGTCATGGACTTGGGCGGTCCAGCTGCTCCCTTGAATGGACCATTTACCATTAGTTCCCATTTGGTGCAATTTTACTCTAATGAATCACTGTAACCTTTTTCTCCTTTGCATGAACTGATAAAAGACTGATTGCAGATAACTTGCTTGGTAAAGTCATAGTTCATGGCTGCAAGATTTTTCCTTTTTTATGTCACCCTTAGTATCCTGGTGAATTATTTTTAGGCACCCTTTAGATTGACAATAACATATATGTATCCATTTATGAGAGCAGGTACCTGGTTTTCTGCTCATGTGAAGATGAGCTTCATAACTCCCATTAAATGTAGGAAAGAGACCAGTAGGAGCAGAAATTAAGAGAAAGACAGAGAAGGTGGGAAGCAAGGGGCACTGGAATTAGACATGACCTGCATTATTGTTTTTTATTTTTTGTTGTTGCCCTTCCCGTTTTTATGGTTTTGCCTTGACTAATCCGAACCGACCCACGTCACACTTAACTTTGATGGGTGAGTCTTCCCGCGATAATTTTCTGCATATACAACGCCTCAAACTCGAGATTTGCTTAAGTGATACCAAATTGTTTACCACTTAGATTAATCTTGTTGGTGACATGCATTATTGTTGATAAAGCATGAAACCCACCTTTTATTTTCAGCCTTTTTCAATTGTGTTAGAAGTCATAAAAGTTAAAGCTGCTTTCTCACATGCTCTTCTTTTGCTTTTAGAGCTGTGTAATCCAAGTTGGATGTAAGGGTTACCCAACAGTTGAGATACAACAGCTCACCATATCTTCTTCAGTCTTACCCGTGCCTCTAACAATCTCATTCACGAATATAAATAACAAATTAACCCAAGTCTCCTCCAGGACTTTTCCATATAAATTTGTATATTTTTTATGTAGTAATCAACTTTGCCTTTTCCCACATTGCATTGTCTTTGCTTTCCTGCATGCTCATGAAACCCAGCACATGCCATGTGTTTGATATGAGCATGAGAAGTAATGAACAATGTAAACAGTTCAGTTTCAAGTTACAATCATAACTTTGATTTTCCATCATGTTGCATGATGTGTTGGATTAAATATGAAATTGCGGGCACATATGTAAAATGTATGATGCTGTTATAAAGTATGACATAAAATTAAATGACTAATTATATTAGTCGTGTTATGAGTATTAAAGTGTCAGGAAAATAAAAGTGTAAATATTATAAGATATATTTATAAATCAATGAGGGGAAGAGTTATAAATATTTAATAAATCAAGTAGGGGTCTCAAGAAATAGGTTAACTTGTTTTTCTCTCTTTCTCCGTCAGAGAGTTTTACGTCAAGAGACAACTTATCTTCTTGAAAGATCAATACCAAAGTTTATTGTTCTTAATGATTTAACATTTAGTTTATTGTTCTTGATGATTTAACATGATAGATTTTGGGTTTAGATTTCATATCTATTATTGTTTGGGTCTCGTGGTGTTAAATCTTTGAGATAATTTTTTGTTTTATGGGTTATTAATCTTCCATCGTTATTTTCGAATTTGAAATCCATGAGTTGTGTAGTTATGGCGATCTGTGTTTTGTATAGATATTCCTCGATTGCGTAATTAAATCTGCAATTGAAAATTAGGCTTTTTCGCTGGTCGTTGTTAATTGGTAATTGGAAAATTTTGTTTGCATGCTTCTGTTTACTTTGCGGCAACCTTTGCAATAACCCTAATCTCACATTTTTAATTTAAACTGAATTTAGGGTTTTAATTCTCATGGATATATGTATTGTATATTGTGCTTTTAGTTGAGGAATTTTTTTACACTAAATTTTTTTTAGAATATGGATTTGCCTTTAATCTTTGATTTACTGGTATGAAATATATATTTAAAAAATATATTTAATTCAGTTTGATCAAAATTTTAGTTTTGATTGTTAGTAATTAAAAAATAAAGTTTGACTTGGTTTTGTTGAATCATGTTTAGTTTTTGTACAAAATATTTTTCTTAAATTTGTTTGACACAATGCTTAGTTATGTTATTAATGTTATCTACAAGATATACATTTGGTTTTGGTTTTAGAAAGCATGTCATTAATCTTATGAAATTCATATCTTATTCAGTTTGATCAAGAATTTTTAATTTTGATCATTAGGTTACTATGAATATATTAAAGTTTCATGTGATCATTTTATGATTATTTATTTATATGATACTTTCGATTTTGTCTTTTAGTTAAAGATTGATTGTTTTGAATTCGACTTTAATTTTAGCAAATGCATGCTTAAGGATTTTTTTTAGAAACAATAAAAAATTTTGGTTTATTTGGTTTCTGGTAGCCCCATTCAGACAACATTATTTTGTGTTATATCGGAAACTTAAATGTTATCAAAAATTTTAGTTTTGACTGTTACAAAATTTTAAATTTGGATATCGATATATTTATAGTATATATTTTAAGATAATTTAATTGAAACATTAAGTCATCAAACTGACCTCTATTGTGGAAATTATTTTAAAATATAGAAGATTTTGTGCATGTAAGTCGGATTATGTTAGTATTAATCGGCCCAAAAGAAGGTTAATAATTAACATTATTACATGTGCAACTATGGTAATAAACATGTGATAATTATTCGTTTTTATATGTGAGCAATAAATCGACCCAAAGGAAGATTTCTGTTTGACATGTTCTTATTATCAATGTTTGATTATTATACCTAGATATCATTTGCAAGTTAATGTTTTGTCCAAAGATGAAATATTAATGGAGTGTCTGGTATCTTGATATGAGATTTACCTTTATTCAAATTTATTATTATTTTAGTTATCTTCTAATTTGATTAAAAGATAAAATTAAGAAAAATATTTTGAAACAATTAAATTCATATTTTGGCTTCGAATGTTTAATATTTTGATAGATTAATTGAAACATAATGTCACCAAAGTGACCCCTTTTTGTGTAGATTAGTTTATTTAAAATATTAAGATAATTATGAGTTTTTGTAGTTCATGCGTTTATTAATTGGCCCAAAAGAAAATTAATATTTGGCAGAATTACAACGACGACTGTGACGATAAATGTGTAACAATTATAAGGCATTTCATGTGAGCAATACGTTAGTCCAAAGATTAATATATTGTTTGACATATTTTATTGTCAATGTTTGATTGCTACAACAAGAGTGACGCTTACAGTTAATATTACTATCTAAATACTTGATATTTATGTTGTGCTTGCTATCTTGAGGGGAACTAGTCATTATTTTGAATTTATTTGTTTACTTATGGATATTTATATGAGCTTGTTTTTTATTTTATTTATTTATTTTTGTTCTATATTTAGGTAATTTATCTTTGATGTCACAATATCTGTTAAATACATTCTACACTCATGTTTAGTGAAACTAATTTCAAGGAATAGAAAAGACACTTACACATAATATTTGGTTGTATGAACATAGAATTTGCACTAAGGGAAGAATAACTTGCACCTCTCACCACGGTAAGCACTCCATAAAAGGGATTTTGAGAGGTGAGATTGTTCAAATCGCATGAGTCTTATGATCATAAAGAACAACGTTTTATAAGTCTTTAGGAGCACAAATCTAAATAGATTACTTATATTGAGGGTTTTCTTGACGAAATTTAAAAATGTTTTACCCAAAACATTAAGGTTAAGATGACATTACTTATGCATTCTTTGATGTTTATGAAGTATAAGGGTCAAGGAAATCTAAGGGAGTACATTATGAAAATGTTTAATATTGCTTCAAAATTTAAGGCACATAAGATCGAACTTTCAAACAATTGTTTGTTCTTATGGTTTTGGCACTGCTTCCTATACAATTTAACCAATTCAAGTTACAATTGTCAAAAACAGAAGTAAGCTCTAACTGAGCTTATTTCTCATTGTGTTAAAGAGGAAGAAAAGTTGAAGCGTTATAAGTGTAAAAGTACTTATTTGGTTAGTGCTCATTTAGTTAGTGTGTCTAAGAATAAGGGCAATGAAAGAAAATATTAAAATAAAATTGTTAAGGGTCCAATTCAAAAGAAACAACAATAAGTTACAAAGTGTTGATTCTTTTGTATAAGTTAGGACTTAGGACATATGTGAAGAAATAAACTTTAGAGTAACTACTTCAGTTATTTTGAGTGATCCATGGGCTATAAGTTTTATGATCCCACAATTAGGAATTATTTAAGGAGAGATCTATAACTTTTTAGGATGTTGAGTTTGGAGAGAAAAATAAGGTTAGATACATTGCTATTGAGGAAGAATATTATTATAATTCATACTATCACTTTTGGTGATGTTTAGGTTTTCACACCTAACACTAATCAAGAAGTGAATCAAGTACCTCAGTAAAACAATGTTGAACAACTCTCATTCAAAATGAGATAATTGTTTTAGAAAAGCAAACTCAACAACTTTAAAAAAACAAGTGTCATTAAAGAGGTCCACAAGAGGAAGATGAAATACTATTCTGGATTATTAAATTATATTTCTTCAAGAAAATAAGGTAACAATGAAATGATAGGAAATGGCCCAATATTTTTCTATCAGACCATAAAAGTTCTAGCTCTCAAAAGTGGATTAATGTCATTAAAGAAGAGTATAATTTTACGCAAGACAATAAAATTTAGGAACTTGTTTCATTACTTTAAGGCGCAAACCAATTGGTTGTAAATAAATTTTTAAAGCCAATAGGGATGGAAATGGTAATGTGGATAAGTATAAGGCATGTCTTGTATTTAAAAGATACACTCTAAAAGAAGACATTAATTTTGTAGAGGCTTTCTCTTAAGTTTCATTGAAAAACTCTTTTAAGATAATCATGACGCTTGTAGCTTATTTTAATCTTGAGCTACATAAGATAGATGTTAAGCTTGTATTTTCAATGGAGACATTGAGAAAATTATTTATATGGTACAATCATAAAGTTGTATATGATACAAAATCAATGGTATATAAATTAAAGAAATTCATCTATGAGCTTAAGTAAGACTTTATTAATGAAATTATAAATTTCATATTGATTATCTCATTCGGTTTTGATATAAATTTGGTTGACAATTGTATATACTACAAGTTCAGTGGGAGTAAACCAAGTGATACTCATATTTCTAAAAAAGGAAAATTTTATCTTACTCAATGCCCTAAAAGTAACCTTGAAATTTAAAAAATATAAATGATTATATATGCATAATCTATTGAGAATCTAATTTGTATTCAAATATGTATGAGTTTAGATATTGCGTACATTGTTGAAATATTAGACAGATATTTAAGAAAATCTAATATGGACTATTGGATTGCAGCTAATAGAGTTATAAGATATATTTAGAAAATAAAAATTACATGCTCACATTTCAGAGTTTTGGTAAGTTAGAGATCATAAGGTTTACAAGCTTCAATTCTATAAAAATATTGATGCAAAAGATTCTGTCACATGAGCTGCTAATTATAGATTGAATAGAAAGACCACTTTATTTATTTTGTGGCAATAAATATGCATTCATTTATTCTAATAAACAATATGAACACTTCAAATTTGAAACACATAACTGTTAAGTTCTTAGTTGTTAAAGAAAATTCAGAGTGGTGGTGCGTCTATAGAGCATGTTGGTACAAACTCCATAATTACGCGCTTATTAAGAAACTATCACATTAGGTCTTTCATGAGCACACTAGTCATGTGGGTGTAATGTTATTAAGGATATTCAGTTTTAGTGGAAGTTTGTAATTTTGAAAATTGCTCATTTGGTTTAGACACAAATTCGGTTACTTCAGTTTAAAGTTATTTTAAGATTATTTTCTACAGAAATGAAGTTTTTTTTTATTTATGCACACTCTGAATTCAGTAAAGTTGATCTCACTAAGGTTTAGGAGGACCAGCTGGAAATAGACATGTTCGGTTCACATTTCATGTAATGTTTTATGCTACACATCCATGATTGATCTATGTCATTTGACTATGTTTGTATACGTGGCCATTGATAGGTCTAGTCATGATTGATATGACGAAGACCGTTTTGATCCTATATGAATATAGTTGATGGACGAGATTGTTATAGAATACCTATTATATAATAGTAAATTTTTGAGCTCATAAGGTTGTACATTTATCAAGAAACATATGTTGCCCAAGTGACACAAAATATATGATGTTATTATAAAGTATGACACAAAATTAAGTGACCAGTTATGTTAGTAATGTCATGAGTATTAAAGTGTCATGAAAATAAAAGTGTAGATACCATAAGATATATTTATAATTCAATGAGGGGCAAAGTTAAAATATTTAATAGTTGATTTATTAAATCAGGTAGTGGTCCCCAAGAAATAAGTTAACTTGTTTTTCTCTCCTTCTCCGTCAGAGAGTTTTACGTCAAGAGATAATCTATTTTCTTGGAAGATCAATACCAAAGTTTTGAGATTTCCACATTAAGATTCAAGATTTTCAATCTATCAATGAATTCAGGTACGCTTCTGAATTCGATTTATTCAGTTTATTATTCTTGATGATTTAACATAATAAATCCTAAATTTAGATTTCATATCTATTATAAATTAATTTTAACGTGATGTTCTAAGTAGGCAATTACTCAAGGGATTTACTCCTAGAAGTTTTTTTCATTTTATAAATTAATTTTATTTATCTGTATGTTTATGACTGTTTTTAAATGCCCGATATTTGCCGAATATAGTTATGGGGATATAATCTTCAAACACACTGAAATCCGGGTAACATAGTCCAACATCAACAAGTTGCAGAGAACAGTCTCCTATCAATCAATAACAATGGAATGGCTGATGGCGTTGTGAAATAAGTGTTCCAAGTTTTTGTAGCATTATCCTGTAGTATAGGATTAGGTGGCCGATGTTGACTCTTTAAAAGACAACCACATGCCTACATTTATCACCTAGGCCGGTGGACCGACCACAATGGCCGGTGGAGGTTGATTAGGATGTGAAATTAAGTAATCGTTCGGGTTTCAGGTCATGTTAAGTGTGGTTAAATTGGATACGAGTTATGTCAGGTTAATTTAATGGTCTGATTTGGATCATGCCGGATTTGGATCGACTCAAATTTGGGTCATTGTTAGGTTGATTTCAAATTAGATTGAGTTTAGATTCGGGTCGGGTTAATTTTAGGTCAGGTAAGTTTCAGTTCAGGCTAAAACGGTTCGGGTCCGAATAAGTTAATTAATGAGTTAATTTAAGTTTTGGATGGACTTCAGGTCGGGCCACGTTCAGGTTGGGTCACGTCGTTGACGAATAAAATTCAGGTCGGGTAATATCGGTTTCGGTTGAAGTTCAAGTCAGGTCTTATGTGTACAAATAGACTTCGGTCTGGTTATTGTGGGTAAATTTTGGATAAAAATAAATTTTTAGGGATTAATATGAACCAAAATATCCTTTAGGATGTCGTAATATTTTACGATTTAAAAAACAATATATAATTGTGACTAAATTTAATTAAACTAAAATTTAAAAGTTAATGTGAGGACTAAAATGAAAAATTTTAAACGAGTGAGGACCTAAAAGAAAATTAATCACTAAGCAAAAAATTGGACGGTAAATGCCAACTAACAATTAATTATTGGATCAATTTTAAAAGTAATTGTGACTAAATTGAATTAAATTAATTTTAGGGACTAAAATAAATCAAATTAAAACTATAATTAATCGTATTAAATTAAAATTGGGACTAAAATGAATCCAAGTAAAACTAAACTAAACTTGGGACTAAAATGAATCAAATCGTAAACCCTAGATTGTAAACCCTAAACTATAAACCCTAATTTATAAACCCTAAATCATAAAATGAATGAACCATTCACTAATATTAGGACTAAACCATAAACCCTAAAATTAAGACTAAAATGAATCAAACTAAAACTAAATAATAATAAAAAGACCTAAGTGTAAAGCTCCTAAACTAGTAAGGACCTAAAGTACAAATAACCCCTAAAAATTTAAAATGACCGTTTGGTGTAGGAATTTTGATTTGATTTTTGAAATTAGGCGGTATTTTTTTAATTTTGGCCTAAATTACTAAAAAAATAAATATGGATCAATTTAGACTAAAAATTTAATTTTAGGGACTATAATAAATTGGACTAAATTGTAAAAAAACATAAATAAATATGAGGCAATTTTGACTAAAAATTAAATTGTAGAGACTATAATAAACAAAAATATAATTTAACTAAATTACTAAAAATAAAAATATATATGAGTAAATTTAGACTAAAAATAAAGTTTTAGTTAGTCAACCCCTAAACTCCAAATATCAACCCATAAATCTTACAATCAATAATAATTAAAGTGCAAGCCTAATCCCCTAGATCATGAATCCCTAAACTAAATCCACACCCCTAAACATTCTACTTGAAACATGTTACATATACCCTTAAACCCTAAACCTTACCATCATTGATAATTAAGGTGCAATCATAATCCACTAAACTCTAAATCCCTAAACAAGACCCATAACCCTAAACATTTAACTTGAAACGTATATCACTAACCCCAAACCTCAAACCCTAAATCTTGCAAATACTAATAAGTGTAAGTAAATCCCTCAAACTAGACCCATAACCCTAAACAATTAACTTGAAACATATACCACTAACACTAAACATCAAACCCCAAACTTTGCAAAAAAAACTAATAAATATAAGCTTAATCCCTTAAAGTAAACCAATAACCCTAAACATTTAACTTGAAACATATAGTCTTAACCCCAAACTTCAAACCCTAAATATTGCAAAAAATTTATAAGTGTAAACTGAATCTCCAAAACTAAACACATAACCCTAAACATTTAACTTTAAACATATACCACTAACCCCAAATCTCAAACCCTAATAAATATAAACTCAATCCCTTGAACCCCAAATCCCTAAACTAAATTTGTAGGTCATAACCCAAACACTCAATGCAACTTAAAACATATACCCCTAAACTACGAATCCCTAAACTAAACTTATAAACCAATCACTCAAATTGAAGCATATATTTCTAAGTTCCTAACCCCTAACCCCTAACCCTTAAACTAGTCTCATAAGTCATAACCCAAATCATAAATTTTAATTAAATATATTATAATTAAAATTAAAAAAATTTGAAAATTAAATAAAATAATAATTTTAATATACTAAGATTATTATTATTAATTATATATTAGGTTAAATATTAATTTAAATATATTACAATTATTATTTTAATTATATATTAATTTAAATTATGATTTTTATTTATTTACAGTGAAATGTTAATTTAAATATTAATAAATATATCATAAATATAATTATAATTTAATTATGAATTAAATATTAAAGATTAATTTAGATATTAATTAAAAAATCCTTGATAAAAAACAAAAAAAAACCCTAAGTCTAACGTCTATATTTATAAATTATTTAAATATTAAATATTAAGTAATTTAATTTAATTATTAAATCAATTAAATTCTAGCTATAAATACCCCTTTATACAAGAAAAAAATTTATAGTTTTAATTTTAGGGTTGCACCGTTTTGCTGTCATTTTTTCTCTCGAGCCTTACTATCTCAGAAGTAAATTTCTCAAATTTATTCTCATCTCACCCGATCTCTAATCTTTTAGATTCGACTCTCATTCATCTCTCTCGTCTCTAATCTTCGGTCTTTGATCTATTAGTCTCTTCATTTTGCGACATTTCGAACTTTCATCGTCTGGGTTTTAGACGTTTGGTTGCGATTTAGGGTTCATAAATCTTTCACCGTCTTTCATTTTGCGTCGTTTTGATCTATTAGTCTCTCATTCATAAATTTGTTTCATCTCTCAAAATCTGAAAGTCAGATTGGGTGAGTTAAGTAGATTCCTCGGTTTCTTTTCGATTTATGCATTTTCTCCTAAATTTTTTATTTTTGCTGAATGCTAATCTTAATCTCTCTAAATTTTCAGGTACATCTCTCACTAGTCTCTCTTAAACAGATTATGTGTTTTGGACCTTTAGATGTGATTTAGGGTTTTGGTTGCGGTTTGCGAAAATAACAGTCTTTTAGTGTTATCATGTTGTTCATTTTTTGATCTATCATCTTATATTGTTCGATCTCAAATTTGTTCATTTTTACTAACTTATTCTCTGTTCATTTTGCATAACGTACTTTCCAAGAAATTTCATAAATTTTAAACAAATTTATAACTTATTCTCTGTTCATATTTTTTCGATATCATATTTGTTCGATCTCTAACAAGTGTTGACTTTGTAAGTAGTTCGATCTCTAACGAGGGTTGACTTTGTTGATTGTATTATATGCCTTTGTTCACTGATTTTGTTTATTGTTTTGTTTTAATTGTATGTTATGTTTCAATAGTTTAAACCGAGTATATTAGCTGGACATCCCATCTTGCGATGCTACTGGTGTCAAAGGAGGTCCTTTAAATTAAAGAACCTTGGGGGTTGGTTTAACAATGCCACATATAATGACTAAACCATTGAAACAAAACCCTAAATCTATCTTTTCTAAATTATTTTCAGGGTTCAGTGGATAGCCAGTCTTTTGAGATGAATTTTTCAGGTAAAATTGATCAGCTTTTCATTTTGTAATTATGTTTAAGTTTTTTTTTGCGATATGTTGGTTTAGACTTATATTTTTATTTTTTGTATTGTGTAGGACATGTGAAAAAAGGCCATAATGATCAACTATCCGTAAAAGGTAAATTGTGTTTCAATCTTTCAGTTTTTATTTTAGTGATTTCATTTTATATATGTACTAATATATATTTTTTAAGGGGATGTAAATGATCAGCTTTTCCATGCAGTTGATGGCATCGGTGTAACCCCTCGTCCCGGTCTGGACGACTGACCGGTCCATGTAGGCTACACGGGGAAAACCGAAATGAAACCCATTAGGGCCCCACCTCGGTTAGCAACCCTAAAAATTTATTTTAATTATTATCTTGTCTAAAGGCATTCATACATCCTATGTGTGATATGACAGCGAAAAGACAACAAGCGATGCGAAGCAATCAAACAAGCAATTTAAAATGTCCCATTTTACTTTGTTCAACAGGCTGTATCGATACACTAGAAGTGTGTATCGATACGCCTTGACCAGGTCAACAGTCCAAACTCAACTTATGGAGACCGTATCGGTACACTGGTTGACCGTACTGATACGCCCTCATAGGTGAATTTCTCACGGTCAACGATACAAGACTGTATCGATACACCCAAGACCCGTACCGATACGCCAAAAACTCGTCAATTTCTCAGATTTCCAGAGAGCTTTTGGTGTATTGATACACCCCCGTGTATCGGTACGCTAGGCTTAAACTGAGCCCAAAGTGTAGGACCGTATCGATACGGCCCTTGGGCATACCGATACACCCTGCACTACAAGACTCAATTTAGCTGCAAAACGGACCAAAACTCAACACTAGATGCTTTTTATGACTCCCTAACCACAATCATGAACTCAAACAACATTTGACAACCAAGGTCGATCATGCCAGACTACTTAAACGAACTAACATGGCATACATCTCAAGATAGGCATTTGGGTAGAAAACTTGCATAGAAACATACTTGACTTTACCATTCCATTCAAGGCAATAAACACTCAAATAGGCATATCATGGAAAGGTTTCACATACTTTTAAACAATCACATAAGCATTCATAGATCAATGTCATAAACTATCAAACACAAGGCATTTAAGCAACGAAGTAGACATGGTTTTCAATCTATGACATAAAAGCATAAACATATCCAACATAGCATCAACAACTCAACATGCTCATTCATCAACAAAACCAAACTAAGGAGTTTGACACCAACTCCAAACAAGTCTGGTACCCCCATCATCTAGGCATTATTACAAAGACATAAATCATACATGAGCTACTTGAGAACTCCAAAAGGCTCCTCCCTTGCCCACTTGCCTCTCGAACTCGAACGATCTGCATGTTGGAAAAAGGAGAGCGTAAGCTTGATAGCTTAGTGAGCGAAGCTCTAAAACTCAGCAATCGTGCAGTTTCAAAAACACTTTTCTTAAATGATAAGTAAACCGTTGAAAGCATGGAAGGTATCATGATAATACAACTACATGGTTTGCACATGCACAACCAATACACACACGGTGGGACCACACATCACCGTTCGACTAGTAGTTTTCCAATGGGACCACTCATCACCTTACTTTACTACTAGTCACTACCGGTGGGATCACTCATCACCGTAGTTATGACAACTATCACGTGAGGCTCGACATCAATACGACTACACAACAACAACAGATGTAAAAGCAATCCACAATGCACATGGTAACACAACAACTAATCACGCATCATCACAACCCATTAAGGTAGGATTAGTAAACTTACAATTGGGTTTAGGTGAGCCCTCAAGGCTCCACCCAAACCCCCAAGAACCCCTTTTTGAAAGCAAAACAAGGTTAAACATTTCTACTCACATTTGCAACCCAAACGGAAGCTGAACACCGATCTCAATTCTTCAAATTCCCCGGATTCGTGCCCGAAGCCTCTTCAATGCCTCCCCTTGATTATAACCAATCAAAAACAAGGTATTACTACACAAAACATCCACAATTCACTGTCACAACTCAGATTTCAAACAATACCCATTTCTCAACAACTTCAAGCCAAAACTAACAACCACAAATTCTCATTTTGGCACTCCCATTAAACCCAGCTGAGAACCACCAATTCCAACACCCAAAATACCTTTAAAGACCTTCAAAACGCCTCTCCAACACCACTATATCATCAACCCCTCAACCCTTCACAAAACAACTTCAAAAATACAATTTTAAACACCCTTAAAATGTCCCAAAACCCATTTCGGGATTTTGACCAAAACCCTTCCATTTTAAGTTATAAAGCATCTAAGGACTAGATTAACACATAAATGAACTTATCAAATCAAAAGATAAACGAAAAACCCATAAAGCCTCCCCTGTTTTCCTTTAAAAGCTTGAAACTAGAAAACTAAAAAGATGAAGCTTTCAAGAATCTAAAACCATGGAAGTGCTTGGAATAGAGAGGAGAAGTCAAAAATATGTTTACCTCGTTGAAATCACTAGAAATGATGAAGAACCTCAATGGAATAGTGCTTGGGAGGTTTTCGAGGTTTTAGGTCGTGAGATTTTGAAAAACAAGGAAGAATACCATCTTTTTTGTTTCAAAAAGGCTTTCACTCATATTTTCCACACTTTTGAAGATTTTGAGAAATGCCATTACTAAAATTCAAGTCTTAATAATATAAAACCAAAACCCATTTAAATTAAACCGAGTCTAATGACTCGAACCCGATTCACACACTTAACTCCCGACCCCTAAACCCGAGTGTTACAACTCTTCCCCACTTAAGGAATTTCGTCCCCGAAATTACCTGACTGAAAGAGGTACGGAAACCGCCTTTTCATATCCTATATCCTCTCCCAAGTGGCCTCGTCCACCCCTCGACGTTGCCACCTCACTTTGACCAACTCAATTGATCTACCACGCAACACCTTGCTTTCTTAGGCTAAGATCTCCATTGGTTCCTCATCATATGTCAAATCTGGATTCAATTTAATCTCTTCTACGGGCATTACGTGGGACGGATCTAACCTATACTTACGAAGCATCGACACGTGGAATACATCATGAATCTTCTCTAGTTCGGTCGGAAGTCTCAATCTATAAGCAACGAGACCAATCCTCTCAACTACCTTATAAGGCCCAATGAATCTCGGACTCAACTTACCTTTTCTACCAAACCTCACCACCTTCTTCCAAGGTGAGACTTTCAAAAACACTTTCTCACCCACTGCATACTCTATCTCTTTTCTCTTCAAATCGGCATACAACTTCTGTCGGTCTGAGGCCGCCTTTAAATGATCAGATATCAATTTCACCTTCTCGGTAGTACCCTTAAGCAAATCGGGCATCGGTAGAAGCTTCTGTCCAGCTTCTGCCCAACAAATCAGAGTCCTACACCTCCTACCATACAGAGCTTTATACGGTGCCATCTGAATACTAGCTTGATAACTGTTGTTGTATGCAAACTCTACTAATGGTAGATGTTTCTCCCACGACCCCTGAAAATCGATGATACAACATCTCAACATATCTTCCAACACCTGAATCACTCTCTCAGACTAACCATTTGACTGCGGATGATACGAAGTACTGAAGCTTAACCAAGTACCCAAGGCACAATGCAAACACTCCTAAAATCTAGTTGTAAACCTCGAATCTCGGTCTGACACAATCGACTTCGGTACCCCCATGTAGTCTCACTATCTCATAGATGTACAGATCGGCCAACTTATCCAAAGTATAGGTGGTATGAACAGGTATGAAGTGGGCACACTTAGTAAACATATCCACTATCACCCACACTGAATTCTTCCTCGAATGAGTCAATGGTAACCTTGATACAAAGTCCATGATGATACGTTCCCACTTCCATTCCAGAATCTTCAACGGCTGTAATAACCCTGAGGGAAACTAATGCTCGGCCTTGACTCGCTGACAAACCATACACTTACTTACGAACTCGGCCACATTCTTCTTCAACCCAACCCAAAAGTACTCTTCTTTTAACCCTCGATACATCTTCGTACTACCCGGATGTATAGCAAAAGGACTGTTATGAGCTTCATTCAAGATCGTACGCCTCAACTCGGCATCTTCTGAAACCACTATCCTATACTTGTAACATAGGATCCCATTCTCCCCAAAACAAAAATCGGTAGGCCTATCTTCGGCTATGTCTTGCACGTGAGGTGCCAAAGACTCAGCTCGCAACTGCTTCTCTCGAATCAACTGAACTAATGAAGGCTTAACCTGAAGCTCAGTTATCAACCCACCATCGTTAGACACGCTCAATCTCGCAAACATAGCTCGTAACTCAACGCCAACTTTTCTACTCAAGGCATCAGCCACTACGTTTGCCTTACCCGGATGGTATTCTATCGTAAGGTCATAATCTTTAAGAAGCTCTAACCACCTACGTTGCCTGAGGTTCAACTTCATATCTTCAAAGCGAACACTACCGCGGCTAACTCTATGTCATGAGTGGGATAGTTCTTCTCATGCACTTTCAACTGTTGCGAAGCATAGGCTACCACCTTACCCTCTTGCATAAGCACACAACCTAACCCTACGTACGATGCATCGCTATAAATCACAAATTTTTTCCCAGCTCAAGCTGTATTAAGATATGAGCTTCGGTCAAAGCTTTCTTCAACTTCTCAAACGCTTCTTGTCTTGCATCTGACCACACATAGGGGACACTCTTCTGAAGCAACTTAGTCAAAGGAGCTGCTATCCTGGAGAATCCTTCAACGAATCTTCTATAGTATCCCGCCAAACCTAGGAAACTGCGGATTTCTGTCACTGACTTCGGTTGTTTCCAACTCACTGTGGCTTCAATCTTCTTGGGGTCCACACTAATACCCTTAGCCGAGATCACGTGACCTAGGAAGACCACCTCCCTAATCCAAAACTCACATTTGCTTAGTTTGGCATACAACTGATTTTCTAGCAGGGTCTGAAGCACTAACCGTAAATGCTCATCATGCACTTCTTCGGTCCTAGAGTACACTAGGATGTCGTCTATGAACACTACCACAAATCTGTCTAAGAACTCATGAAACACACGGCTCATCATATCCATGAAAGCTGCTGGAGCGTTCGTCAACCCAAAAGGCATCACCAAGAACTCATAGTGCCCATAACGTGTACGAAAAGTTGTCTTCGGTATATCCACATCCTTTACCTTTAAATGATAGTACCCGGATCTCAAGTCGATCTTCGAAAACACGGAAGCACCTCTCAACTGATCAAGCAAGTCATCTATCCTAGGCAAAGGGTACTTGTTCTTCACTATCACTTTGTTCAACTGCCTATAATCTATACACATCCCCATGCTACCATCTTTCTTTTTCACAAACAAGAACGGAGCACCCCACGGAGAAATACTACGCCTAATGAAACCCCTACCGGTCAACTCCTGAAGTTGTGTCTTCAACTCTTTCAACTCATTCGGTTCCATTCTATACGAAGCAATAGACACTGGTGCAGAATCAGAATACGTCTCAATAGCAAACTCAATTGCTCTATCTGGAGGCAAACCCAGCAACCCTTCCGGGAAGACACTCGGAAAATCACATATTGTCCAGATGTCTTGTGGTCTAACCTTACTCATATTCGGATTCATTACATAAGCCAAATAAGCCTAACACCCTGAATTCAACAACCTCTAAGCTTCCAAGGCAGAAACAACATTGGACAAGAACCTAACGTTCTCGTCAACTACCACAACCTCGAAATCATCTGTAAGCTTCAAGGAGACTTTCTTGGTCTCAAAGTCATCCCTAGCTCTATGCTCTACGAGCCAATCCATGCCCAAAATTATGTCAAAACCGTAGAATGGTAACTCCATCATATCGACCGGAAACACGTGGCCCTGAACCATCAAGGGACACCTCTTATACGCTTTCCTAACAACCACTGTATCACCAAAAGAGCTAGTAACATTTACACCTACCTCTAGCCATTCACATGGTAACCCTAATGACCTTGCATGCTCACCCAAAATGTATGAATGTGTCGACCCCGAGTCTATCAAAGAAAGCAAACTCAAAGACTGTAACGAGAAATTGCCTACAATGACGTTTGTGTCATTCCTAACCTCACGCTGGGCATACACCCTAGCTGGTCCTCCTCCCTTGGGCTGAACTGCCACTACATGAGCTAAGTTTCTCTGACCCTCGTTCCTCGGCTGAAAGTTTCCACGATCACGCCCACGGCCTCTCTAATGCTCAAAACCCATAGCTGGAGCTGGTCTACCCCTAGCCGATTATGGACAGTTACGCCTCATGTGATCTCAGAAACCACAGTTCCAACACGACCCAAAGGTACCTGCACACTCGCCCTGATGGCGTCTCCCGCATCTAGTGCACTCCGGAGTGTGCATAACAGCTCCTTGGCCCTGATGGCCCTGACCATAGTTACCACCCCTATGCCTCGAATCAGGCTGGTACCTCTTATCCCTATGCCTCTTGGCATGGTCTCTATCCCAATTCGCATGTCTCTTTCTGGAATTAGACCCACTAGCACGTGCACTAGAGCCTAAGTTCTGCTCTATATCTTTGGCCCTAAAGACCAAGACATCAAAATCGGTGTAGTCGGAGGCAAGCATGTAGGTCTTCATATCTCTAGTCAACCCATACCGGAAGCGCTCACACCGTTCCCTCTCATTAGGAACCAGCTCAGGTGCATACTGGCTCAATCTCACAAACTGAACCTCGTACTCAGACACGGTCATGTTGCCCTGGACCAAGGTCATAAACTCCCTCTTTTTCTCATCCAAGTAACGAACTCCGAGATACTTCCTCTTGAAGGCATTTCTGAAGAACTCCCATGTGATATCCGCTTCGGCCATACCTGAAGTAACAATGATCCACCAAGTATATGCGTCCCCCTGAAGCAAGGAGACGATGCAACCCAACTTACGGGTGTCCGAGCACTCCATCTAACCCAAGATGCGTGTGGTACTCTAAAGCCACACCTCCGAACCCTCAGGAGTCAACCCTCAGAACTCAACTCCTCCAAAACTACAGAGCCTCTCTAGGGGTAATCTTGTCCCCGCACCCTGAGGTGGTGCTGCAGCTTGTACACCGGCCAAAGTTGTCTAAAAAACTCCGGCTATGGTCTGAATCAAATGGATCATGTCCGCGCCCGCTGGACCCTGACGCGCATGTGCTCCAACACCTCTAACATTAGCATTGGCCTGAGGCCCACTACCATCACCCCGACTTGCGCACCAGTCTGAGGCACATTTCCTTCGCCACCTACTCCATTACCATCGGGAGCAGGAGGAACAGGAGGCTCACCCCCGGGTGCCTAGTCACCCGCCCTAGGTCGCCCCTTCGGTCTCACCATATTAAGATAGAATCTAAAACAGCAAACACACAACACACAAGAAAAATGTTAGGTTAGCAAAAGGGCAAAGACTCAGGTTCTCAAGCTCATTAAACCAAAACCATTTTTTTAACAACAACACCTAACAATGGGGACATTTAACTAACCCTTAACCAAAATAAAAAGGGCATTAAAACATGCTTCCAAACACCGTACTTAGCAAGAAACTTCAAGCATACATGGTGAAACACTCATCGTTACAAAGTAACAACATAACACATAAAACTTACCTCACTTACCTACTCGAAGTCTCGGAAACCTCAGGCTCTGATACCACCAAATGTAACCCCCTTGTCCTAGTATGGACGACTGACCGGTCCGAGTAGGCTATACGGGGAAAACTGAAATGAAACCCGTTAGGGCCCCACCTCGATTAGCAACCCTAAAAATTTCTTTTAATTATTATCTTGTCTACGGGCATTCATACATTCTATGTGTGATATGACAGCGGAAAGACAACAAGCGATGCGAAGCAATCAAACAAGCAATTTAAAACGTCCCATTTTACTTTGTTCAACAGGCCGTATCGATACACTAGAAGTGCGTATCGATACGCCTTGACTAGGTCAATAGTCCAAAGTCAACTTATGAAGACCGTATCGGTACACTGGTTGACCGTATCAATACGTCGTCAGAGGTCAATTTCTCACGGTCAACGATACAATATCATATCGATACACCCAAGACCCGTACTGATACGCTAAAAACTCGTCAATTTCTCAGATTTCCAGAGAGCTTTGGGCGTATCGATACACCCCCGTGTATCGGTATGCTAGGCTTAAACTGAGCCCAAAGTGAAGGACCATATCGGTATGGCCCTTGTGCGTACCGATACGCTCTGCACTACAAGACTCAATTTAGCTGCAAAATGGACCAAAACTCAACATTAGATGCTTTTTATGACTCTCTAACCACAATCATGCACTCAAACAACATTTGACAAGCAAGGTCGATCATGCGAGACTACTTAAATGAACTAACATGGCATACATATCAAGATAGGCATTTGGGTAGAAAACTTGCATAGAAACATACTTGACTTTACCATTCCATTCAAGGCAATAAACACTCAAATAAGCATATTATAGCAAGGTTTCACATACTTTTAAACAATCACATAAGCATTCATAGATCAAGGTCATAAACTCTCAAACACAAGGCATTTAAGCAACGAAGTAGACATGGTTTTCAATCCACAACATAAAAGCATAAACATATCCAACATAGCATCAACAACTCAACATGCTCATTCATCAACAAAACCAAACTAAGGAGTTTGACACCAACTCCAAACAAGTTTGGTACCCCATCGTCTAGGCATTATTACAAAGACATAAATCATACATGAGCTACTTGAGAACTCCAAAAGGCTCCTCCCTTGCCCACTTGCCTCCCGAACTCTAACGATCTGCATGTTGGAAAAAAGAGAGTGTAAGCTTCATAGCTTAGTGAGCGAAGCTCTAAAACTCAACAATCGTGTAGTTTCAAAAACACTTTTCTTGAATGATAAGTAAACCATTGAAAGCATGGAAGGTATCATGATAATACAACTACATGGTTTGCACATGCACAACCAATACACACACGGTGGGACCACACATCACCGTTCGACTAGTAGTTTTCTGATGGGACCACTCATCACCTTACTCTACTATTAGTCACTACCAGTGGGACCACTCATCACCGTAGTTATGACAACCATCACGTGAGGCTCGACATCAATACGACTACACAACAACAACGAATGTAAAAGCAATCCACAATGCACATGGTAACACAACAACTAATCACGCATCATCACAAACCATTAAGGTAGGATTAGTAAACTTACACTTGGGTTTAGGTGAGCCCTCAAGGCTCCACCCAAACCCCCAAGAACCCCTTTCTGAAAGCAAAACAAGGTTAAACATTTCTACTCACCTTTGCAACCCAAACAAAAGTCGAACACCGATCTCAATTCTCCAAATTCCCCAGATTCGTTCCCAAAGCCTCTCCAATGCCTCCCCTTGATTCTAACCAATCAAAAACAAGATATTACTACACAAAACATCCACAATTCACTGTTACAACTCAGATTTCAAACAATACCCATTTCTAAACAACTTCAAGCCAAAAGCAACACATAAATGAACTTATCAAATCAAAAGATAAACGAAAACCCCATAAAGCCTCCCCATTTTCCTTTAAAAGATTGAAACTAGAAAACTAAAAAGATGAAGCTTTCAAGAATCTAAAACCATGGAAGTGCTTGGAATAGAGAGGAGAAGTCAAAAATATGTTTACCTCGTTGAAATCACTAGAAATGATAAAGAACCTCAATGGAATAATGCTTGGGAGGTTTTAGGTCGTGAGATTTTGAAAAACAAGGAAGAAGACCATCTTTTTTTGTTTCAAAAAGGCCTTCACTCATCTTTTCCACACTTTTGAAAATTTACAAAAATGCCATTACTAAAATTCAAGTCATAATAATATAAAACCAAAACCCATTTAAATTAAACCGAGTCTAATGACTCGAACCCGACTCACACACTTAACTCCCAACCCCTAAACCCGAGTGTTACAATTAGTTCCTCTAAGAGGAAGGCTGCAAGTTCAACAGAGTTCGAAAGAAAAACTTCTCATGTTTGGGACCATTATACCTTCGTTAAGGTTTCTAAAGGTGGTCTTTATGCCCAATGTAAGTATTGCCAAACTAGAAGGTATAAAGCAGACTCTTATATTGGTACATCTAACCCTAAAAGACATACTGATAAATGTCAAGCATATAAAAATTATCTTGTTGAAAATCCTGGTATGCTAACTACTTTCGATCAAAATTAGTACTATGAATTATTTGTTGATGTTATTATATGTCATGGTTATGCTTTGAGTATGGTTGAGCATGAAAAATTGAGGGTTTTACATCATTACCTTAATTCTAGTGTGAAGGATATTTCTAGGTTTACTATTACTAAATATTGCATGATTGAGCATGACAAGCATAAAAAATATCTACTTAATTCAATGCATTATGTTTCAAGTAGGATTTGCTTTACATGTGATGGTTGGTCTACCTACACTTCACGTTCTTATTTTGCTCTCACTGTACATTATGTCGATAATAACTAGAAACTACAGTCTAAAATATTAAATTTTCATCGGGTTTTTTCTCCCCATGATGGTGAGTCAATTTATAAATTTGTTAAAAAGATGTTATATGAGTGGAATCTTAAAAAAAGCTTTTATCATATTTTTTGACAATGCATCTACAAATGATAGAATGGTTAAGTGTCTTAAAGATGATTTGCATGTCATTTCTCCTCTTTCATGCAATGGTAAGTACTTTCATATAAGGTGTGTTGCCCACATCTTAAACTTGATTGTTCAAAAAAGTTTGAAGGTAATTGATTCTTTTGTTATTAAATTACGTGAAATTGTGAAGTTTATTGATTCTTCTGATTCTAGACTTTGTGCCTTTGAATTAGCTGTGAAAGACTATGATTCTTCTTTTCGTGACAAGTTGTTGTTGGATGTTCCTACTCGATGGAACTCTACTTACTCAATGATTCATAGGACACTAATGCTAAGTTAGCCATTAACTTGTTTGTTAATAGGGAAAATGAATTGGATATGATTAGTGATTTTGAGTGGAAAATTATTCAAATGATTTGTGATTTTCTTTAGTCTGTTTATGAAATTACCACTATATTTTTTGGATCTAAGTATCCAACAGTTAACTTGTATTTAACTAACGTTGTTGCAATTGAGAAGTTGCTGTGTGATGCTCACAACGATCCTTTCTAAGGTATTTCTGCAATGGCGGGATCTATGCTTGAGTTATATGAAAAGTATTGGACAGATCACTTAATGATTTTGTCTTTTGCTATTTTGCTTGATCATCGATATAAATTACAACTTTCTGAAAGAGTTGTATAGTGTTCTTTATGTAAACGATGAGGTTCAATGAAGGGTAACTGCCATTTATGCAGAGGTTGTTAATTTATACATTTTTTATTCAAAATTTGCACCTTGTGATTTTTCTTCTTCTGTTCAAAGTAACACAACTCAAGTGACAAGTGGGTCTGGTTTCAGTCGACCTCGATCATTTAAAAAATCTGCTCTATTTCAAATTAGATTTCATAATTTAGTTTTTAAATTTTCTTTTATTTGAATTACTTGTATTTTATTTTTTAAATACCAAATTAGTTTATTTCTGTCTTTTCATAGTTTTGATGTTAATCTAACTACTTCAAGGAGTAGAAATTCTAATTTTGAATCCTACATTAATTTGTCCCTTATCCCTCGTAATGATGATTCTGAATTTGATATTTTAGAGTATTGGAAACACAAAGTGCTTCTTATGTGGTACTTGCTCGCATGGCCAGAGATATTTTGGCCATTCCAATTACTTCTCCTGCTTCAGAATCTTCCTTTAGCATGAGGGTCGAATCTTGAACAAGTTGAGAGCTAAACTCTTACCTAAAAAATTTAAAGTTTTTGTAACAACTCGAAACTGGTTGTATGGTTTCGAACCAGGAGAAAGAGATGAGGAATATCTTAATGTAGTTAATGATTCTGCCCTTTGAAGGTAAATATATGGTTTACTTTATTTTTATTAATAATTCAAATTGTTTATTGTTATTAATTATTTTTGTTGAGTTTTTGTAGAGCTTGATTCCTTCAACTGTTCTTGCTCGCCAAGTGGAGGAGAAGAGGAATTTTGGGTGAAAGAGGTGTGGAAGCTAAAAAGAATAAAGATAAGAAGATTTATAGTGGTTCGGCCTTCTAACCAAGGTCTACATCTACTACCTTAGCTTCCCACTAAGGAATTGACAATTAAGCACTAAGACATATTTTGATCATATGTTGTATTACAATTGAAACATTAACCGTTACTAGATGCTTGGAGGTCCCTCTAATACTCCTTAATGAGTTTGTAGTCGTTACTAGTCGTTGGGGTTGAATTTGAGCCGTTGGAGACTTTATTTCCCACATTAAATGCAGTTCTAGAGCCTTCCATATCGATACACGAGGACCCGTATCGGTACGCTCTTTTTCAGAAACTAGTTGTTGGGCTCTTGCTAGCATAAGCGTGTCGATACGCTTGAGGGCGTATCGGTACGGTATGTCATTTAAAAGACCATTGGGAAATAGTCGTTGGGGTTGTTAAAACATGGATCGATACGCTTAAGGGGTGTATCAAAACGATCCCTTTCCGTATCGATACGAGTTTTGGCAGAATCAAAACTTGGGAAAAAGTGTATCGATACGGGGTATACTGTATCAGTACGAGCTTGTTGAAAAAGTCAAGTTTGGCTATTAAAAAGCATGAAAAACTTTGCCAAAAACCTTTTAAGATACCTCAAACTTATTTTCAAGTTGTTTGGACTTAAATATATGTTTTAAATTCTTTTCAAATTTGTCCAAATCATTTTTCAATTATTATAGCAAAACATTAGTTCTACAATCTCCCCCTTTTTGATATAATAAAACTAACTTGAAATTTTGTTTGGGATTTCTCCCTCTTTAAGTTTAAAAATGTGAATAAGAGATGAAAATTTTAAAATAAAGTAAAGTTCCCCCTTATTCATTTGAAAATGCAATTTTTCAAACCAAACTCTCCCCCTTTTTGTTATATCAAAAAGAATTCAAAAGACATTAAGTTCAAAATAACTTAGGAGGTTTGAAAAGATGACAAAAATAAGAATTTTAGTTTTAAAATGGCCCCCTTACTCAAAGCATCATCATAGAACGTTAGTCCAACATATGTCATAATCTAGTTGAAATAAAAAGTAAATCAAATAAAAAATATAAAACAACTAGATTTTTACCGCACTTGAACACAAGGGAGGATGTGAAGCCTTCCTTCTTCAAGTGTTTTTCTTTGTGTGCATGGAGCCCCCCCCCCCCCCCTCAATGTTTGACTTGTTGATCAATCTCCATCACACCTATCATAAGACAATCAAGAAATTTTTGGTATCCAAATTGCTTTGAATCCATAGACGTTAGTAGCACAAAACTTAGTCCTTTTAGGAATCCATTTTTCAATTTCATCATTTTTAGTTGAAGTACTTAGTATTTTTGGGACCCAAATACTTCTAAAACATTTTCCATTTACAAATCTAGGGGCACTAGATTGTCTTACATAAAAACTTGATTTTCCAACATTATTTTTCTTTTCAAGCTCTTTGGAAATCAAACATTTTTCTTCTTGAACTTTGTGAAGCAAATTTTGTAAATCAAAATTTTTTTGTTCAAACTCATTGAGTTTTGCTTCAAGTTCAATTTTGGTTTTAGAAATCAAGTCATTTTGAAATTTCAAATTTGAAATCACTTTATTGTTTTTCAAAATGTGATTTTTAAATTCTAAAACCAAATCGTCATAGGCATCTTGTAATTCATCAAAAGAATATGAACGTGAAGTAGATGAATTATAAGTTACCCTTAAATCTTCTTCGATGGCCATAAGGCAAAGGTTGGCTTGTTCATCATCGGTGGAGTCTTCATCACTCCAAGTAGCTACATATGCATTCTTCTTATGGCTTGAAGTGCTTGCCCTCTTCTTCTTTATGGATTCTCGTTCAAGCTCTTTCAAGGCTTTCTTCATGTAAGGGGCACACTTCTTGAAGAGATGAACTATCTATTCTTCTTCATCCTCCTCCTCACTTGAATCTACATGATGGCATGTGGAGGATTTGAGAGCAATGGCATTTGTGTTGATGCCAAGCCCTTTGAGCTTCTTCTCCCCCATAGCTCTAATATCTTCCTTTTTCTTCTCATTTTCTTTGTTTTTCTTCATTATTTGGTGAGTGAGAAGAGACCCCACGAGCTCATCAAGCTTCAAAGTTTTAAGATTCTTGGCTTCGATGATGGCGATCCTTTTTTAGTCGCATGACTCGAAAAGGGAGTAGATGAGCTTTCGGACAAGTTTCTCTTCCGGGATGGCTTCTCCATAACCTTTAAGTCCATTGGTGATGGTGGAAAACCTACCGAACATGTTCTCAATGTCCTCTTCCTGATCCATCTTGAAGTTTTCATACGCTAGGTTGAGAAGCCCGATCTTGGTCTTCTTTACTTCGTTTGTCCCCTCATATGTAACTTCGAGCTTGTCCCAAACTTCCTTGATACTCTCGCTAGAAGACATCTTCCCATAGATGTTGGGGCCAAAAGCACAAAAAAGGAAGTGCAAGGCTTTGCAATTAAGCGTTATCTTCTTGCGGTCGTCAGCACTCCATTCCGCCTTGCTTCGTTGAGGCACGAACGGACCATCTTCTACTATGTTCCAAATCTTGTAGTCCTTTGACTTTATGAAGAACTTCATCCTTGTCTTCCAATGGGCATAGTGTGTTCCGTCGAAGAATGGCGGTTTGTCGATGGATTGCGCCATTGAGCCGGTTGTTTGAAATGTTGATCGAGCTTGCCGGATCTTCTCAATAGGATGTTAATTCTCTTCAATTGAGCCAAGCTCTAATACCAATTGTTGAGTTTTTGTGGAGCTCAATTCCTTCAACCGTTCTTGCTCGCCAAGTGGTGGAGAAGAGGAATTTTGGGTGAAAGAGCTGTCGAAGCTAAAAAGAATAAAGACAAGATGATTTATAGTGGTTCAACCTTCTAACCAAGGTCTACATTCACTACCTTAGATTCCCGCTAAGGATTTCCAATCAATCCACTATTGATTCGTCCCTTTTTCTAGGTTTAGGAGGAAACCCTTACAAACCGATCAAGCTTTCTACCCAAAGCCTTGATCAAACCCTCTTTACAAAGAGATAAAGATAAGCAAACTCAAATCCCTCTAATAGGTATTTGTTTGCACAATTAAGCTCTCACCTAATCCTAAAAACACTTGAGCAAATCTAACAATTTTGGCTCACTAGTGTTTGTCTATACAAGGAATTGACAATTAAGCACTAAGACACATTTTGATCATATGTTGTATTACAATTGAAGCATTAGCCATTACGAGATGCTTAAAGGTCCCTTTTATACTCCTTAATGAGTTTGTAGCCGTTACTATCCGTTGAGGTTGAATTGGAGCCGTTAGAGACTTTATTTCCCATATTAAATACAGTTCATGAGCCTTCTGTATCGATACACGAGGACTTGTATCGGTACGCTCTTCTTCAGAAACTAGCCGTTGGGCTCTTGCCAGCCTAATCGTATCGATATGCTTGAGGGAGTATCGGTACAATATGTCATTTAAAAGACCATTGGGAAATAGTCGTTGGGGTTGTTAAAACAAGGATCGATACGCTTAAGGGGTGTATTGAAATGATCCCTTTTCGTATCGATACGGTCTCACCCGTATCGTTACGGGTTTTGGTAGAATCAAAACTTGGGCAAAAGTGTATCGATACGGGGTATACCGTATCGGTACGGGCTTGCTGAAAATGTCAAGTTTGACTATTAAAAAGCATGAAAAACTTTGTCAAAAACCTTTTAAGATACCGCAAACTTATTTTCAAGTTGTTTGGACTTAAAGATATGTTTTAAATTCTTTTCAAATTTGTCCAAAACATTTTTCAATTATTATATCAAAACATTAGTTCTACAATTTTATTTTCTTATTTTTGTAGGGTGCCTTTGTGGCTTTGACTGTTTTAATACTTGTTGGACTGATGCTTGCTGCCTGCTCTGCCTACACTGGTATGAAATGTTTACCACTGAAAATGTTTTATTATTTTTATTTCATTCCAATTGTTCCTTGCTGCCCTTGGACTGGCTTGGATGCTGGATTTACAATATAAATTGTAGTCTAACTAGTTGCTAATTCCTAGTTGCCAGTTGCCCATGATTGAATTAGGAGTGTGACATTTTAGCTTTTTAAAGGTGAAAAGTTACCCTTAATTTAATCATGTAAAACTTTTAGTTGATTTATTTGTAATTCTAGTGTACTAAATTATAATAAATTTAATTTGTGCAATTATAAAGTTTCATATATTCAGAATTTGTGAAGTTGGTATTCCATTTATAAAATTTCTCATGTTTTGATATTAATAAGGTGCAATCATGAATTAAAATCACAATTTAAAAAATTATTGATATTTAAAGTCATTTTATATAATATGCCCCTTAATTATAAAATTGATATTCCATATTATTATTATCACAAATCACAAGTTCACATCAAGTAAAATTATAAATTAAACTTATTGATATTTAAAGTTATTTTATATAACTATTTTGTAATATAATAAAGTTAATAATTATGAATTAAACTTATTAATTTAATGGTTATAAACTTATAATTTTAAACTTTAATATAATAATCATAATTTGTCTAGGAAACAAGTTTATTAATTTAGTGACCACAATTAATAATTTCAAGGGTAAACTATAACGAAGGTCACTCAATTATTGGTAATATTACATTTAGGTCACGTAATTATTAAAAGTTACATTTGGGTCACCCAATTATGAAAAAGGTTACATTTGGGTCATCCAATTATTAAAGGTTACATTTGGATCACTCAAATATGGATAATGTTACATTTGGGTCACTCTTCATATTTAAAAAAGTATATCAATTTAGTCATTTTTCTTCCTAATCACTTGTATACCTACGTTAACATTAGACTACTTTATTTGAAATCATTAATTAATTTAATACACAAATTGATATACTTTTTTTTAAATATGAAAGGTGACCTAAATGTAACCTTACCTATAATTGAGTGATCCAAAATGTAACCTTTAATAATTGGGTGACTCAAATGTAACCATACTCGTAATTGAGTGACTCAAATATAACTTTTAATAATTGAGTGGCCCAAATGTAACCTTGACGATAATTGAGTCACCTCCCTTGTAATTTACCCTAATTTAAATAACAAATAAATTAATCATCCTAACCAAATTTATTAATTTAATGATTAAGTACTTTAAATTGTAAAAATATATTTTCTAACATTTTAATATAGTAAATTTATATTCTTACAATTTCATCAATTGTAAATTTGTAACTTATAACTTTTAAGTCATGTGAATATCAAGTCAGGTAAATATTAGATCAGTTCAGTAACAAGTCGATCATTAATAGGTTGAGCCAATTACATATCAGGTCCATAACATGTCAGGTTGATAACATGTCAGGTAATATCAGTTATTTCCCAGGTTAATTTTGGGTTCGGGTTCATATCAGGTCGGGTTCGGTTATCACATTATCAGATTGAATTCGAGTTCAGGTTGTTCTCAGGTCAGGTGTAGTTCGGGTTCAGATTCAAAATTTTCAAGTCCAATTCGGGTTCAGGTCAACCTCAGTTCAGACTCAGATCGATTTCGGATCACTAGTCCTTCGGGTCACAAACAATTCTGACTAAAGTGAATTTTAGTCAATTTTACCGGTCGAATCAGTTTTTTACATCTATAATGTTGATGAAATCAAAGATTTTAAGTTCAGAAAGGTGACATTCTTGAACACTTCCTCTCTTCTTATGTCAACAGTTTTCAGATCTTGAAAAATATATACAATAATAGAATTCTTTATATATATAAGAGAAGCTGCTAACAAAGGAATGAGTCATGTTGACACTAGCTATAACATTTCTTGAAATATAATTCAAGTTACTGACAAACAAGTTTAGACTGAAGTTCCTCAAGTTATTCAATTTTAACTGTCAATATCATAGCAGAAAAAAAAAAAAGCACTAATATATTGGCAGGGGCTGCTTGACTTCATTATCACTTTAGCCACCTATGGTTTTGAAAGATTAACTAAATAAACTATCAAAAGACCAAATGAATAACTATAGTTAACCTTCCACCATAATTAACTCAAACATCTTTTATATACAGTAAAAAGTAAAATCAAGGGGAAAAGAGCAGTAAAACCTCACATGGTTTGTCATCATTAACATCACAGTTAAAAAGGAGTCTTCACCTGATTATAATATTGTTTTATTCTAATTCTTTTTTTTTAACTTTGGTCTCCACTTTGAATAACCCAAGAATCTGTTGAAACCCCAATATGATATTTTTTTCATGTACTAATATCTTCTTGGAACAGTTCTGATTCTGGCCTTTTAACTATTTTATTCCAAATAAACCCTTTTTCTTCAAGTGCATGCCTTCTTTCCTGTCTTCAACTTTTGTGAAAGCTATGATTGCTATTGCTATTTCCCTTTCTTATATCATCTAGTTGATGCTTATTTGTTCATTAAAATCTCACCTCTTTGGCCATCAAAACTTGAAAGAAACCATTTATTTTCTTCACTGATTTTAGTTTTTGATGCAGGTGGTTCAACTGCTTGGATTTATAAAGAGTTAAACCCTGTGGGTAGGCTTTTTAACACTTCTCTTTATGTAAGCTTTACTTTCATAATTGTTTTTGGTTGAGCCTGTTTCTTTCAACTCTATATATAGTTATATACTCTTACCTTTATTTAAGCTTTATGGAATTGAATTGGGTAGGGGGTTGGTCTTTGTTTATATTTGAGCAACTCTTCTAAATATTGACTTCCTATAGGGATTTGTTCATCTTTGTATAGTCTTTGTTGAAAAATCATCTTCATCATGCCTCCTACATATTTCCCTCTTCGCTGGGAAAGCACTGGGGATCAATGGTGGTATGCATCTCCCATAGATTGGGCGGCGGCTAATGGCCACTATGACTTGGTCCGAGAGCTTCTTAGGATAGATGGCAATCACCTCATCAAGCTCACCTCTTTGAGGAGGATCCGCCGCCTCGAGACCGTATGGGACGGTGAAGAACAGTTTGATGATGTTGCTAAATGTCGTTCACAAGTTGCTAGGAAGCTTTTTCTTGAGTGTGAATCGAAGAAAGCGAAGAATTCCCTTATAAGAGCTGGCTATGGTGGATGGCTTATGTACACTGCTGCTTCAGCAGGAGACTTGGGTTTCGTTCAACAACTTCTTCAAACAAACCCTCTGCTGGTTTTTGGAGAAGGGGAGTATGGTGTTACTGATGTACTTTATGCCGCTGCAAGGAGTAAAAATTCCCAGGTTTTCAGGCTTATATATGATTTCGCAGTCTCACCGAGGTTTTTGACAGCCAAAGGCGGAGGATTCCAGGAGCACATTGGGGAAATTCCTTCGGTTTATAAGTGGGAAATTACAAACAGAGCTGTCCATGCTGCTGCTAGAGGAGGAAATTTAAAGGTTTTGAAGCAACTTCTTTGTGATTACAATGATATTTTGGCTTGCAGAGATAAGCGTGGCTCAACTATATTGCATGCTGCTGCTGGCAAAGGCCAGGTTCAGGTTAGGCTCTAACTATTCTGCAATATGTTAGTCCTAAGTTTTGAGTTGTTATGTTCTTGTTAGTTTGCTTGATTCTTTTGAGGTTTCAATTGCTCAATTAACCATGCATTATCTCAGCATTGAAATTGAAAGATGGGTTATATATGCTGGGATTCGAACCTAAACACGCTTGTGCTTAAGTTTTGAGTTTCTTTTAACCTTACTAATGGAAACATTGCTTCATTTGTATAGGTTGTTAAATATCTGGTTGCATCTTTTGAGATCATAGACTCTACAGATGATCAAGGCAATACAGCTCTGCATGTCGCTGCCTACAGGGGTCAATCATCTGTTGTTGAGGCTTTGATTCTTGCATCTCCTTCATTGATCTCTGTAAGAAACAACGCTGGGGAAACATTTCTTCATTCGGCAGTGTCCGGTTTCCAAACACCGGCTTTCCGAAGAGCGGATAGACAGGTTAATCTTATGAAGCAACTGGTAAGAGCAAGGAATTTCAGCATGGAAGACATTGTCAATGCTAAAAGCAATGATGGGAGGACTGCTCTTCACATGGCCATCGTTGGTAATGTTCATACAGATCTAGTTGAACTCCTGATGTCTGCAAAATCAATAGATGTGAACATCCGTGATGCGAACGGAATGACCCCACTTGATCTTCTGAAGCAAAGGCCTCGTTCGGCTTCATCGGATATACTTATCCGACACTTGATTTCGGCAGGTGGGATGTTTGGTAGTCAGGATTACACTGCAAGAAGAGCAATAGCTTCACACATAAAGATGCAAGGTCATGGAAGCAGTCCTGGAACTTCTTTCAGGATATCCGACACCCAAATCTTCTTGTACACCGGCGTGGAGATGACATCAGATGCTAGTGATCTCGGCAGCGGAGGAAAGAGTCGATCATCATCGATGGATTCCGATTCAGCTGAAGACAACAGGAAGTCATCAGTGGATAAAAAACCTGCAGGTTCCATGAACAATGCAGCACAGAGATTGAAAAGTGTTCTCCATTGGCCTCGGATGAAGGATCAGAAGCCGAAAAGAATGAATGAAAGTTTGTCAGAAGAAACTCCAATCCCTCTGAGACAGAGGTTCTCAAAGCCTTCATCACTCCCAAACAACAAGAGAACGCTTTCCGTGAGGAGCAATCCATCCAGTCCCATTGCAAAGAAGAAACTTGCTTCAGGGATCATCCATGGCGTCATGCAGGCCATGCCACAGATAACCATTCCTCGAAGATCTCGTTCGAGTTCGTTCTCGAAGTCGTCCACCCTATCTTCTCCAATGTCAATGGATAAACAGAAAGGGGTTTTCAATGAAGTTGATACCAATCCAGGCCTCGATGATGAAAAACCAGATAGAATTGAGAAGCAAAGGGCAAGCAAAAAGGGGTTAAGGAGTCAGTATTTCTGCTTCGGAGGTTCAGGCCTGGCTGTTAAAACCCCAATCAGCAGGCAAAGGCAGAATCCAGCCATGGTCTCAATAGCTTGATTGCTCCACTCTGACTTTGGCTCCTCAAATGATCTGATGACCAACTATGCTTACTGACAAAGATGAAAGATTTAGTAATATTTCTCACTTGCAGTTGCTTGCCTCTTTCATATGTCTAGCTTCTGCTTGCTGTACTTAGTATGTCTTGTCTCACTGTAAGTGAAGTAGCCCAAAAACTAAGTTAATGTTCTAAGCACTTTGCTTCTATTTGTATCTATAATGCCCAATTTCATGTTAACTCAATTCTGTGATACATGTATTAATCTTGACACGAGTCGGTTTAATATTTGTTAACAATACCTTGTTTATCAAACACATATTCATCGTATTAAGGGTTTAATTTTGATACACATGTCGTGAAGTTTGTATATTTATACTATAAATTTAAATTCTAAATTGCTAACTCTAAAAAATTAAACCACAAGCTCTAAACCCTAAACTTTAAATTTTAAATACTAACCTTAAATTTTAAACACTACACCCAAATCCCTAAGCTCTAAACTAAACCCCTACCCCTAAAATTAAAAGCCTTGCGTAAACTAAAATTTATGCAACCTGTGTTTTTCTTTCATATAGATATCTATCATATTTCATATTAATCTTTTTTTAATAATATTTCATACTAATTTTAATATATTGTTGATCATAAACGTAAGATAATGTCACATTATAATTTTGAACATATGACATGTGTCACATCATCACTTATGTACACGCAACATTATAATATTAGCACTAAGAACATAAAAACATGTCACATCAATATTACACGTTGATCGTTAATAGACTTAACTATTTTTATCCACTCAATGATTATTTTTACTCATAATGAAAATCGAGGACTAAAGCTTTTAAAAAATATAGGCCAAAATGTGTAAGAAGTACTTAAATTTCTGTTAAATAAATCAGTTAAGCCCTTGAATTTTTTTTGTACTAAATTAACCATTTGAACTAAGAAATTGAATCAACTAAGCCTTTTGACTAATTTTAACCATTAAATCTCGATATTTTTTTCTTTAAATATTACTAGCACATGATACACTACAATTCTACTTTGTTGCAATTACAAATTTTCTTTTTCAATTTTTTTTATAAATTTCATAAGTTTTTTTTAGAATTTTTTAAAAATTTAAACATTAAAAGAATAAAAATTTTGAAAATGTTAAATGAAAATACTGTGACACAGCGTATTACACTAAACAAATAAAAAACATAAAAAATTTAAGAATTAAAATTCATCAAAGAGCATAATTGATTCATTTATCTTAGCTCAAAAACTTAATTGAATGTGTAAAAATTCAAGGGTAATTATTCTATACACAAGCGCTTGTGGAATTTTTTTTACACAAGCATCTTAGTTTTAGAGGTTAGTGTTGAGATTTTAGGGGCTCGATTCGATCAACCGTTCTTGCTCGCCAAGTGTGGAGAAGTTGGATAATTGGGTGTTTTAGTGGGTGGTGAAAATTATGCAATTTGACACAATGATTTATAGTGGTTAAACCTTCTAACCAAGGTCTACATCCACTACCTTAGCTCCCCACTAAGGATTTCCAACAAATTCACTAAGAATTTCGTCCCCTTTTCTTGGATTAGGAGGAAACTGTTACAACCCTCAAAGCTTTCTACCCAAAGCTTGAAGGAACACTCTCTTTACAAAGAAAGACTTAGCAAACTAGAAATCCCTCTAAAAGGTGTTTGTTTGCAATTCTAAGCACTCACCCAAAACCTAAACACTTGAGCAAATTTAACAATGTAAGCTCACAAGTGTTGTCTAAGCAAGAAATAAATAATTTAAGCTCTAGACAAATTTTGACATCATAATGTTGTAACAATTGAAGCATTAACCATTACAAGATGCTTGGAGGTCCCTTTTATACTCCCAATTGAGTTTGTAGCCGTTACTAGCCGTTGAGGATGATTTGGAGCCGTTGAGGACTTTATTTCCCTTCATTAATGTTGTTCTGCAGCAATCCGTATCGATACGCGTGGAACCGTATCGGTACGACCTTCATCAGAAACTAGTCGTTGGGCTCTTGTCAGCCTGGGCGTATCGAAACGCTTGAGGGCGTATCGGTACGGGTTCACTTTTAAATGACTGTTGGGAAATAGCCGTTGTGGTTGGTTGAAAGGGGATCGATACACTTACCAGGCGTATCGAAACGATCTCGATCCGTATCGAAACGGCCAAGCCTGTTTCGATACGGGTTTTGGCAGTGACCAAAGTTAGGCAAAAAGGTATCAATACGGGTACAACCGTATCGATACAAGTACGTTGAAAATACAAGTTTGGCTATTAAAAACATGAAAAATCTTTGCCAAAAACCTCTTAAAATACCTCAAACATAAATTCAAGTTGTTTGGACTTAAAGCTAAGTTTTAAATTCTTTTCAAATTAGTCCAAAACATTTTTCAATTATTATATCAAAACATTAGTTCTACAGTTAGGGACGCTGTTTAGGGTTTAAAGTTTAGGGGTATAAGTGTAGTAATTTTGAATTTATGGGTTGTTGATAGAATTTTGGATTTAGGGTTAAATTTTAGGGTTTATAGGTTAAAACCTAAATCCCTACCTATATTACTCTGAAACATAAACCCTAACCCTAAACCCTAAATTCTAACCATAAATCCTAAATCCTAAACATGAACCCTAAATTCTAAACATCTATATCAAAACCCATAAACTCTAAATCCTAAACCCTAACCCTAAACCTTATAATTGAGACACTTGTGGAAAGAAAAATTTCCACCGCCGGTGTATAGGATAATAATCCAAAATTCAAAAGCTTAATTCATTTTTTTAAAAAATCAAACGCATTTTACACTCTTAAGCCAAAAATATAAATATATAAACTGAAGTTGCTATTAGGGACAAATTTTGACATGCCTAAAATTTATTTCACAAAATTATATAACAAAAAAATACTCATATAATATACTAATATAAAGTTTTGATATTCGAACAAAAAATTTTTGTCTCCTAATCATGCCTCATTATATACCATACGCTAAAAATACTCAAAAATTAAATTCTAAAGTATAATCTTAATTTCCACGTCCTAAACCTTAAACCTTGCACCCTAAAAATACACTATACTCTTAATTTCTTAAATCTTAAATTCTAACCCCGTTATTTTGAAGTGGAGGCACCAAAAACACATATGAGGCAGACGATTTTCATCCTCGGTATTCGCTTGTAGGCTTGTCGCCGGTTGAAAAGGTCGAAGCTTTCAAATTTTTTCATGGGAACCTCACCTTTCCATTGTCCCCTGTTAAGTTTTTAACGCATATCGTCCCACTAATTACTATTAATAAAATTTAAGCTTAATTTGGTGAAAAAAGTGATTTTCAAACTAACTATTGAAAAGTAGTTTTAAAAAAGCTGGTTAATGTTTGTCATTGATATCAAAAAGTAATTTTGAGGAGATAAAATGTCTAATTTAGACATGATATTAAAAAGTAAAAATAACCTTGGTTGATGTTCAAATAATTAATGTTATGATATATGGAATAAGTCAATTTTAATTATAATAAAATTTTATTTTTTTTATAAAATTTAATTTGAAAATATAAATTATTCTAAATTATATACGGACATGTCATTTACAAATTAATAATAAATATAAAATAAATTACAAATAAAGTAATTTTATTCTCAATATAAATATTATAAAATATATATTATTTTACAATTATGAATGCATAATGTACAATAAATTATAATTAAATAATAAGAATAAAAAATAATTTTATTTTCAAACTAGCTTTAAGCTATAAAATTTAGTTTTTTTAGTTTGGGTGAAAAAATTAATTTTAAAAATAATCAAAAACACAAAAAAAACATACTTTCGCCAGTTTAGCGATTCGATCAAATTCTACTACTAAACCAATTAACAATCTAAATTATATAACAATTCAAATGCTTATCAATTAATCAAATTACAACTTATTATCAATTATTATTAATTTATATTATTTGTTATTATTATTAATTTTAAGTAACTAATAATATTTATATTAATATAAAATTATATTAATATATTTCGATTTATAAATCTATATTTCTATATTATTCTTATAATATTATATATTTTAATATTATATCTATTATTATATTATTCATATCTTATATTATATCTTATTTATTATTTATATATTTTATTATTTAAATTTAATTTAAGTTAAATATAATAAATAATAATTTAAAATTTCATTTTTTTTATTTTTATTTTATTATTTTCTTTTCAAAGCACTTAAAAAATCTAGTTTGAGTTGTAAAGGCAACCACAAACGGCGTCTAAGTGCATATAGTAAATGAATTTCGGCTAGGCAGGCACACAGCAAAAGACTTCTTAAACTTCTTGTAATTTACATAAATATTTACAAAAAGACATCTCAGAATTTGTGTAGGGCATCCCATTTCCCTGGGTATGAATCAAATTGGAATTATATTTCAAGATGAAGAGGAATCTATAATATTAATCCCCCTACAACCAAAGCAAGAATTTTCAAGGATCAAACTATTTCTCCCTCCTCTGCAGCAGCAGCATTTACAGAATTATCTGGGCTCGCCTCATCCGCTGAACTTGGAGCAGTTCTAAGCATTTCTAAGTCTTCAAGAAACCTACCATTCTCATTGATTTCAATAGTTTTTTCCACCTACAATTACCAGATATTATGTAGACGCTAAGTACACAATTAAGACATGGGGGCCAAATTATGAAACTGTAAATACAATGCATCCTCTACCTTCAGCAATGCCTGCCTTGCAGCTTCCCTCTTCCGTCTAGCCTCGGCTGCAGCTTCTGCTACAGCTCTTCTTTGAGCATCTTCAGCAGCCTTGGCTTCCGCTTGCAGCCGTGCCTTTTCTGGATGAAATTAACAAACTTGTTGCTTAGACATGCAAGATATACAAACCTATGTTGCCCGGACTCATCATTTTCCATGAATTACACGTGTCTTCACACTTGGATATGATCTCTAAGAATCCTCCAAGTATATGGAAAAACTTAGAAAAATCAAATCATACCCATGTCGGATACATACTTGTGTCCGACACTTACACCCAAGTCCGAGTAACATAGATGCAATCTATTCTATCTTGAAAACATATATATATATAAATTCACTCGTTCAAAACTGCACATTGCAAACCCAGAAAACAATTGGCCTTGTAACATGGCAGATCGCGAGGTACTATTTTTGCACCCCCAAACCAAATCCACCCACATTAGGATGGCTTATTAATTGTGATTAAGGATAAATTCAAATTTTGAAACAAGAGACTTTAGCCCTGGGGGATAACATCAACTATTTGATATCCACATGTCATGGTAATTTTGCACCATATTTTCTTGTCATATGGTTTTGCGGCAATAGAAAATATCAATATTTTTGGTTTTTGATCTTCCCAATCGTTCTCATAGGAGATCCAAACCCTTTTCTTTTCCTGATCCTTCAATAAAAATGTTCATTTTCTTCATTAAAAATAAAAAATATAATGTAGGACCAATAAATATTTCATTTTTGATTCATCCCTGGAGTTGAATGCATCATTTAAGAATTATTTTTAATTCAATCTGCAGGAAACAATAGAAGCGTGGATTAAAGTTCAACACACATCTTTTCATCCAATGGAGCCCCAGAATCTGCAGCTTCCAGTACCTGAAGGATAATACAAAGTAGGATGCTACTTGAAAAGAAATTCAACCCGCCTTAAACTGCAAGAGAAAACTTTGAAGTGGACCAAACATACACATATACAAATAGAACCAGAACAAACCTTCATCGCTTCCACTGGACTTGCAACTTTAGCACCATCGGGTTCACTGTCCAACAAACAGACAATGTCTGAACCTGCAAAGAATACAAAAGAAATAATTCATGGAAATGGAATCCGGAAACATAACACAAGTTTGCACGGAATAAATTTTGGGGGGAAATTAGTAAACAAAAGGAGAAACCAAGGAAACCAACTTGAACTATACTAGCAAAACACAAAGAAAAGAGAAGTGAATAAGCAGGGGAAATTGTATTACGTGTGGACCGTCAAAAAGAGCTTTTATACCGAGTTTCTTTATCCCCAACAATTTTAGAACAACCAGCCAAATTGACAAGATTAGAAGGTATTCCAAGGAACCTCATTCTTTTTCCATACAGTTCCAACGGTCTAATTTTAATAAAAACTAAGACTTTCCTACCATAATTTTAAACACAGAAAACAGAATGCATGATGCATACAAAGAAAAAAAAAATGAGAGGAAAATGAAATTACCTCTAGTGCTGACTGGACTGACAGACTTTGAGTTTCTATGACCTGTATCCTTCTCTATCTCCACAGGAGGATCATTCCTCCTAAGCCTTGAAAAGAGGACGAATTCACAGTGAATTAGGAAATCTTTATTGGTGTTCTAAGGTAGTGGATGTAGGTTTTGGTTAGAAACCCGAACTACTCTAAAATTCTTGTGCAAATTGCACATCTTTAGTTCGGATTTTTAGCCAATTCTTCCAAGGAGCAAAATCAACTCTCTTGACGGATTTCGGTGATAGATTCGAGCGTGCTACAAACCTAACATAATGTAATACCTCTTATTTAATCAAAAAATATTTAAACCAAAGTTTCGTGTGTACAAATGAACTAAATTAAAGTTTCAACTTTCATGTGTACTATTACATGTTTACATCCAAATAAAAAATTGTGTATAATTATTTTAAATCAAAATTTATAATGATGATGATGATGATGATGATGATGTTTGAATTGAATTAACTTATTAAATTTAGGATCTAATTGAGCTAAATTAAAACCTAGAAACATAAATCACAGATATAATTAAAAGAATTATAAAACTAAATATGGAATTTCAATTAAATTAATCTAAATTGGGACTCAATTGAATTAAATTAAAACTTAAAAGTAAAAATTTGAGACTTAAATTAAAAAAAAAACGTCTAAAGTTGGAAGGGCTAAAAGAACAATTTACCCTAACTTAAAAAATCATGCAGTTGATTCTTTCCCTCCGCCCCTCTCGCTCTTTTTTTAATTGAAAAGGGGAAAGATAGTAATTGGTTAAAAAAAGAGGGGGGCGGACATAATTATGGAGGAAAATTTGCCTATTTTTTTAAGAGATATTAATAACTCTTTAAGTTCTGTTGTGTTTAAAATGTTGTATTTTAGATCTAATTTTCACTTTAAAATTTTTGTTTAATTCAATTTAGTCACAAGTATCCATACTGTTTGGACTTCGAATATAACAATTCCCTTTCTGGGATGATATTTACTCCTTAAAAATTTACTTTTAGCCAAAATTGTCCCCTATTTATTTCTATTTTTTGTAATTTAGCTAATAATTTCAATATACTAATATTTTTGTTAATGTTAGTTCATAAGATTTAATTTTTAGCCGAAATTGACCCATATTTATTTCTATGGTAAAATTGTAAAATTGGTCATTAGACTCTCAAATTTCTCCACTTTCAAATTGTCAAATTAGTCCATAAATTCGAATTTATGCTATATTTTATGGTGAAATTGTGAACTTGGTCATTGGACTCTCAAAATTCTCCACTTTTAAATTGTCAACTTGGTCCCTAATTTTGGTTTATGGCTTAGGGTTTAGGCCTTATTGTTAATGGTTTATGGTGTAGTTTAGGGTTATTGGTTTATGAGATTAATTGGTATGGTTTAAAATTTAGGGTTTAGCTTAGTGTATGAGATTATTTTTCAATTGTTATATAGTTTGTAATCTATATATAATATATCATACGCGGTGATATTATTATTAATTTATTACTATAGTCTATAGTATCTGCCTCTATGGTCTATAGTCTATATTTATATGTGTAACGTGAATACGTCTCATACGTGTTACGTGGTTGTACTTTTTAGGGGTTATAGCCCATAGGTTTATGTGATTAGTTTAAGGCTTAGGGATAAAATTTAGAGTTTAAGACTTTAGTGTTCAATTTTTTTTTTTGAAAGGTGTGAGTTTTATTTCTATAGTTTATTAAGCTTAATCCCGATGCCTCGTTAAAAAACCTCCCTAACCTAGATTGGAGGAAAAAGAGTGCATACGGGATTAAGTCATCAAGGTACAGTGGATTGCTACGCATGTTAAATAACGCATACAAGCACACACTTTATACTGGTACAAGGATTAATCGTCTATCAACCCCTGCGGTTTCAGCTTCATAACGACCAGGTGTATACTTATCCCCAGAACCGACAGCAACATCACGCAATTTGTAGGGTCACAACCCATTTGTCACACGCTTCATCCCTGCAAACTACATGAAGACTCTTGTTTTCCTTCCATCCTTGAAACACCAACACGATATCCCCACTAAGCTCAGTATCCTGTTTGCCCCTGGAACGCGTCCTCCAGAGAGCTCAAAGCGTGTTTTGCTTTTGCTTAACCTCCAGTGAAGAATGATTGATCCTTACCAGATTTCTACTCCTATTGGCCCCTTTGACAGCAAGATTGTGTGTTGTTAAATTTGCTTCTCTGTAAACAAATTGAAACGTCCAGCCATATTGCCTCTTGTACTGCAGACAGATATTAATACTTTCATCGAATACCGACGGACAATTACTTGGATTTTTAATCCATTTTATGACCTGCTCACAATCAGATTCAATTACCAGGGGGTACGGCTCCAACCATCTGATATTTTTGAACAAACTGCAGGCTTCTAGAATTGCCTTTATCTCCGCTCCAGTAGGGTCAGAAGGACCGATGAAACATGAAAAATAAGCGATTTGAGATCCCTGACAATTTCGAAGAATGCCTCCAATTCCTGCTGCCCCGAAGCTCCCCCTCGTGGAAGCGTCAACGTTAAACTTTAATTTCCCATTTGGCGGTGGATCCCAAGCGGAACATTCTAATATTGGGGGAAGCCGATCAACTAGAATACAGTTCAGGGGTTGACATTGAAGATCATGAGGCTTGAAATTTGCAGACGGCCATTTTGCTTTTAGCCAAAACCATAGCCTCAATACTGCAGTTTCATAAGCTTGATTCACAGACGGGGTCACTCCATTAAAGATTTTTTCATTTCTGCAACACCACAAGGTCCAGACTAAAGCAAAAAAAGCAGTGTTCCATATTGTTTTCCTTTGACCCGATACCTGCTGCGAATTCCACAAGGTAAAGAACTCCTTGAACGAATTTGGAAACGTGAGGTGGAAGCTCCAGTTTTTTGCCCATTTTTGCCATACATTCCAAGAAAAAATACAAGTGCATAAGAGATGTTGGATGCTTTCCTGTTCCTTGTCGCAAAAAACACAAAGAGAAATTGAGGACGATGAAATACCTCTTTTGGCAAGTTCTTCATAAGTTGGCAATCTCCCCAACACTGCTCTCCACACTAGTACTTCGACCTTGGGCGGCGCAAGGCTCGACCAAACCCCCTTCCAACAAGGATCATTTGAGTCTTCTTTCGACGCGACCATTGCGCAGAAATCTTTTGGTCTGTATGCACAGTTAGACGAACCTGCCCATCTTACTTCGTCTTTTTCTCTACACATCCTTGCCGCGTTGTTTAGAGCTAGTAGGAACTCATCCCATTGATTCAATTCCCAGTCAAAAAAACATCTACGAAGAGGGATGGTCCATCTCCAACAACCACTGATCTTTACCCCAAAATCACAGACTTTCCCCTCTTTACGCGTAGAGACCGCAAAGATTCTTGGGAAAGCAACGCGTAGAGACTGATGTTCGGTCCACTGGTCTTCCCAGAAATTTATAGATTTGCCATCACCTAGGAGGAACTTTATATTTGCAGTGAAAGGATCCTCCTTAAGGTGTATTGGTTTTGAGATGCATCTCCATATCCACGACTCATTTCTTCTAGATCTGCCAATAGGGAGGAGTTTGTCTTTCTGCACATCATACTTGGCCGCAATGACTTTGCGCCATAGGGTGTTCTCCTCACTGCAATAGCGCCAAAGCCATTTATTTAAAAGGGCACGATTTTTGGTTTTTAGGTTGATCACGCCTAATCCCCCACACTCCTTGGGCCGGCAAATATTGTCCCACTTTACCCAGTGGATTGGCTTATCCTTGTCAGCTCCCCAAATGAATTTCGCCATCATTTTATTGAGTTTGTTAATTACCGATGCTGGCGCGCCAAAAATTGACAAATAGTAAATGGGAAGGTTGCTCAGCACTGCCTTCACTAGTGTTATTCTTCCAGCCATTGTCAGCAAAGACCCCTTCCATCCGGTTAACTTGCTTTGAACTTTGTCCAGTATCGGCTTCCATATAGAACTCGAGTTCTTAACGTGACCAAGAGGCATTCCCAAATAGCTTGACGGCAAGACTTCAGCTTTGCATCCCAACTTTTCAGCCCAATCAGCCAGCAAATTGACATCAACGTTTATGCCAAACAACGTTGTTTTCCTTAAGTTCAACTGTAGTCCCGACAACACTTCGACTATTCTAAGGATCCTTGCAACACATTTGACATTTTCCAGATCCGCACTGAGGAACAGTATGAGATCATCTGCAAATTGTAGATGAGAAAGCGATAATCCGGTTTTGCCCACTGTAATCCCTGATAGCAGTTTCAGTTCTATTGCTTTTTTAATAAGGGCACTGAGAGCTTCACCGATTATGTTGAATAAGAGAGGCGATAAAGGGCATCCTTGCCTTAACCCTCTGCTGATAGAGAATTTACCGGATGCAACGCCATTGACGAGGATTGAGATTGTTGCTGTAGATAGACAAGTGGCCATCCATTTTCGCCAAATTTCTCCAAACCCCATAGTTTTCATGACAAGATCGAGAAAGCTTCAATCAACAGAATCATAAGCTTTGCGAAAGTCTGCTTTGAAAACAATCGCTTCTGTTTTCCTTTTCCTCAAGTCATCAATTATTTCATTTGCAATTAGACAGCAGTCAGAGATTTGTTTCCCAGGCGTAAATGCAAACTGCGTCTCGCCCACCACTTCGCCGATACACAGCGCGAGTCTCCTGGACAGCACTCTGGCGAGAATCTTGTATAAACTACTCACCAGTGATATGGGTCGAAAGTCCTCCATCGAAGAAGGGTTCTCTTTCTTGGGTATTAATGCAATGTACGAGTAATTTGTGGTCTCATTCAGCGTTCCATGACAGTGGAAATCTTCAAAAAACCTCATAATTTTACCTTTAAGGGACTGCCAGTAAACCTTGTAGAAATCGAGATTGAAACCGTCGGGTCCGGGAGCTCGATTGCCATCCGCCGACTTGATCGCTGCCCATATTTCTTCCTCAGAGAATTTGGACTCAAGAAAATCAGCCGAAGCCCTTTTTAGCTTATTGAGATTGCAGCCGAGCTCTTTCAGAGGAATTGTACCTTTTCTGTTGAAATGCTCACTAAAATGTTCCACAAAAGCCTTTGCAATACTTCTCGGATTATCCACCACTGTCTCCCCTATTTTGATTGTGGATATAAGATTTTTGTTGCGCCGGATGGAAGCCGATATGTGGAAAAATTTGCTGTTTTTGTCTCCAAAATTCAACCAGCGAATCCTGGATTTTTGCGCCCATTCCCTCTCCTCTCGCCTGTGTTTAGCCCATAAGGCATATTTTAGCGAGTTTAATTCCTTCCTCCTTTCTGTCGTTATCCCTACTGTGGTGATCTCATCTTCCAGCGAATTGATCCGACTTTCAATCCCCTTTAGCTCCCTTTCTTCATTCTCCCTGAAATTTTTTACCCATATTTTTGTCACCTTGCTCACAGTAGATAATACCTCTCCCGCGTTCTTGACTTCATCCCTCTCAATCGTGTTCTTAACAAGATCCGAATACTCATCAATTTCGGCCCAGTGGGAGAACCATTTAAAGGGCTTATTCGCTTTCACGGCTGCCCTCTCCTTTAAGGTTACATACTTGTGATCGGAGAGCCCTTTCGAACCGGCCTCTTGGAACAAACTTGGCCACCAGCAAAATGTGTCAGGTGAAACTAGGAATCTATCTATCTTGCTTGCCTCTTCACTACCACCCCCTCTAAACCATGTGTAGGAACTGCCCTCCATCGGCATATCGATAAGACCGTTCCTATCAATGAAAATCCGAAAATCTTCGCTTGAGCTCATGTTGAAGTTTCTGCAATTACTTTCTTCAGGCGCAACCACAGCGTTGAAATCACCCCCTAGTATGACTGGCACTGCGAGGGTGCTGATAGTCTCAGAGATACTTCCGAAGAGCTCCCTTCTTTCCACCTGATTATTGGGAGCGTAAATGTTGAAGACTGCGCACTTATTTTTTGTTGATCGAAACTGACCCACGATGATAATTACTCTCTCCATTACCTTGACGTTTTCCACTGTAAACGACTCCTTATTCCACATCGTAATTTGACCGCCAGTAGCACCTACCGCAGGAGCGAAAACAAACCCCAAATTCCTTCTTCCTTTTAATCTTCTTTCCAACCCCAGTTTTGGGCGTTGCAATTTAGTTTCCTGTAACAGAACAAAATCCGCCCTAACTTGGCTGACCGCTTTTACCACCGATTGGACTTTTTCAGGTCTTCCAAGCCCCCTTAAGTTCCATGAAAGACATACTGCACTCATCAATCTAGTCCCAAAATATACACCATCAGTCTAATGGATCAAACCTGCACATTGGGCGATTTCTCCCTTCGAACAATCTCCTGGAACTGGGTAAGAACATCATCACCGCTTGCATCAAATTTCACCCCCAAAGCAATTGCTAAACTCGCGGACGCCGAGGCTTCTTCTTCAATACTTCCTTGGTTTTTTGTTTGATCCTCTTTTTGTCGAACTGGTGTATTCGACTTTACCTTTCCATAGGCTGGGGAACCAGATATCCCCGATCGGTATGGCGATAGCAATTTTAAGTTTCTAACGAAACTGGGCCTTACCACAAAAAGCCCAGATTTTTTGTCCAAGGTAGGGATGGCATAGCCATTGGACTGGCCTGAGGTTGAGATGGAATCCTCTTTATAATCTACCCTGATGTCAACAAGGTGGTCCCCTTTTAAAAGTCCACCGCCCCGACCCGTTTCACTAACCGACTTTTCCTTATCCAAGAAAGCTGCAGGCTGACTCAAGGGAACATTCTCTGAGCTTGTCGACTCATCAAGAGTAGCCCCTCTCTTGAGGCTTGCGCCCTCAGCCGCCATGCAAATATTCACGTGCCGAAAGTCTTCGACTCTACAGCTTCCAACTTCATCGGGGGAAAAATAAACGGGCGACCCCGCCGGTGGACGATCGGAGTTATCGTCCAGCGTACCTCCATCGATCCAGCACCGCTCGTCTTCGTAGTCATCAACGGTTACCTTTAATCCCATTTGAACTCCGTTTATGAACACATGAATATACTGGGGAATGTCCGTCTTCCAACCCACCCCTATCAGAATCCTTGCTTTATCCAACCTGTTTCCGTTCAGAGTATCTTCATCAACTCTGATTACTGTGCCCCATCTGCTTGCTATGGTTCGGAATAATGTTTCGTTCCATCCCATAATTGGAACATTTTCCAGGTTGACCCACACTTTGAGCTTCTTTTTTGAGATGAATTCCTCAACACCATCAACATCATCTAAACAAGATGCAAGCAGGGAGGGTTTTAGATCCCAAAAGATTGGGATCTGCTCCTCCTCCTCAAAGCGAATGAGGGTGAAAGGGCCAGAAATTATGCTGGCTTTGACCCTGAATCCTTCAGACCTAAGATAATCCTGAACAAAAGACGCGTCATACATCCCTTTTATCGTTGCAATAACACATCTCTTTATCCATTCTAATTCGTTTGAAGGAATGGTAAAGTGATAGGGTTCGATGGCCGCCGTTGAGATTGACTGGGGCTCATTGAGAGAGGTGTTCCCCGAGACTGTCTTCCCCAAGCGCGGGTCCGCTTGATCACTGATTTTGTTCAGCACGACGGCTTTGTAAGACCTGCCGTCCGTGAGCTTCCAAGGTTGCTTACTGCCATTGCCTCCCCCTCTAGCTCTCCCTTCAGCATTATCTGATGAAGGTTTGGTATTTTCATTAGCATTTTCATTTGCCATAAATACTTTCACGTACCTTCCATCCATTTTCCGCCCTGACCCCAACTCCACCGCCTTTGCTGTCGCTTCTCGAGACGCAAAACTAACGAAAGCGAATGTATCACCCCTCGCTCGTCTTTTAGGATTGTTATAAGCCACATAAACCTTTTGCACAACTCCATACGTAGAGAAGGCCTCTTTCAGTGCTGACTAGTGAATCCTTTTACTGACGTGATTAACGAAGACGGTTCTGCCATCCTTGTTCCTCCACCCTGGCTGCCGGCCTGAGTCATGGCGATACCTGATGTTCGATCTTCTCGTGCCAAAATCATCGTCTTTTCCACCCTCAGACATCGTGTTCCAGCTCTTTCCACCTCTGCCTTCACTTCTGCCTCCGGCGGGTCTTGGGACCCATCTGCTTCCTCCGCGACTTTTCGCCTGCGCTCCCCAGCTTCTCACCATCCCTTGATGATGCACAATTTGTAATATGCTCGTACTTTAGTGTTCAATTAATTCTGTCAAATCTATATTTAAACCAAATTGACCTTTATTTAATTTTAAATTGTGTAATTTAGTCCAATATTTCTAATATAATAATATTTTTGTTCATTTTAGTCCTTGCAAATTTCGTAGAAATAATGTTTTGATATAATAATTGAAAATTGTTTTGGACTAATTTGAAAAGAATTTAAAATTTGGTTTTAAGTCCAAACAACTTGAATATATGTTTGAGGTATTTAAAAAGGTTTTTGGCAATGTTTTTATTGATTTTAAAAAGCCAAACTTGATTTTTCAAGTTGCCCGAACCGATATGGTCCAACCTGTATCGATACCTTTTTGCCCAAGTTTGGTCACTACCAAAACACGTATCGAAACAGGCTTGGCCGTTTCGATACGGTAAGGGATCGTTTCGATACGCCTAGTAAGCGTACCGATCCCCATTTAACAACCCTAACGGTCATATTTCCCAACGGTCTTTTAAACGTCATATCGTACTGATACGCCCTCAAGCGTATCGATACGCCTAGGCTGACAAGAGCCCAACGGCTAGTTTCTGATGAAGGACGTACATATATGGGTTCACGCGTATCGATAGAAAAGGCTGCAGAACAACATTAAAGATGGGAAATAAAGTCTCCAACGGCTCCAATCCAACCCCAACAACTAGTAATGGCTATGAACTCAAAGAGGAGTATAAAAGGGACCTCTAAGCATCAAGTAACGGTTAATGCTTCAATTGTCAAACAACAAATGATCAAGAAATTGTCTTAGAGCTTAAGTGTCATTTATTTGTATAGACAAACACTAGTGAGCCAAAATTGTTAAATTTGCTCAATTGTTTTAGGTTTTGGGTGAGAGCTAAATTGTGCAAACAAACACCTATTAGAGGTATTTGGGTTTGCTAATCTTTTCTCTTGTAAAGAGGGTTTGATCAAAGCTTTTGGTAGAAAGCTTGATCGGTGTATAAGAGTTTCCTCCTAAGCCTAGAAAAGGGGACGAATCAATAGTGGATTGATTGAAAATCCTTAGTGGGAAGCTAAGGTAGTGGATGTAGACCTTGGTTAGAAGGTTAAACCACTATAAATCATTGTGTCATTAATCTTTTAAGCTTCCACACCACATCCACCCAAAATTCCACTTCTCCATCACTTGGCGAGCAAGAACGGTTGAAGGAATCGAGCACCGTAAAACCCAACAAATTTACTTTTAACTAAAACTTACCCATATTTATTTATATTTTTTAAGTTGATCCAAATCCTTTACATTTTGTAATTTAGTCGAAACCATATAAATTATAAGTCTCTATAACAATTCTAAAAATATAGCTCTAATTTCAATTATAACCTAAATTATGACTCGATTGAATTAAATTAAAACCTACAAGTAAAATTTTGTGACTGAAGTGAAAACGTTTTAATGTTAGATGGACCAAAACTGTAATTTTCCCTAACCTAAAACAATAGGCGGGCTATTCCCCTTCAAATTCTAAATTGAAACATAAAGTTGAAATTTAGCCAATTAATTTTAATTTTTAATTTAATTAATTTATGTAATTTTTCGACCAAACTTTTAGTTTATAGATTAATTATCCTTTAAGGCCTTACCCGTTTAAAAGTTTTCATTTTAGTCCTAATTTAAGTTTTAATTTAATTCAATTTAGTCACAATTACTTTTAAATTTGATCTATTAATTAATTGCCCATTTGGCATTTGCCGCCAAATTTTTTTGCTTAGTGATTAATTACCCTTTAGGTCCTCACTCGTTTAAAATTTTTCATTTTAGTCCTAACATTCACTATTAAATTTTAGTTTAATTCAATTTAGTCACAATTATATATATATATATTAAATTGCAACATATTCCGGCATCCTAAGGGATATTTTGGTTCATATTAATCCCTAAAAATTTATTTTTAGGGTAAACTATGCCAGGTACCACTAAACTATAGTGGGTGAGTGACCTGTTTTTACCACTAAACTAAATGGCCCAAAACGACGTCGTTTTGCTGGAGAAAAAATGTGCAATGGTGCACTCAATGGGATTTGAACCTAGGACCTTAAGCATTAAAGTCAACTTCCTAACCACTAAGTCAACCTAATATCTTTAATTTATTCCTAACCACTAAACCCTAAAACCATTAACCTATTAGCAACCAAAATAGATTGATTTAGGGTTTAAGCTTTAAGATTTTGGTGAATTTTTTGGTCTTTTCGTAAATTTTAGAAATTTTATATTTTTTAAATCATTTTTTTAGTTTTTATAATAATATATTATTTGTTTATATATTTTAATATTATTTGTTTATAATAAAATTTCAGGGTTTAAATTTTATAATTTAGGGTTAGGATTTATGGGTTTAAGGATTAAGGTTTTGTCTAATTTTAAATTTTTTAAACAAATTTTGTTTTGAAAATGAGTATTTTAGTTTTTATAATAATATATTTATCTATTTATATATTTAATATTATTTATAATATAAAAATATTTATATTTTTTCATTTATTTATTATTTATGTATTAATATATGTATATCAATATTTGAAAATATTAGAAATAATATATTTATATTATTCAGATAAAGTAATATTATTTATATGACAAACTACATTTTAGAATATATATTATTTGTGCTAGAAATAATTTAAAGATATTAGGTTAGCTTGGTGGTTAGGAGGTTGTCTTTGATATTTAAGGTCTTAGGTTTGAATCACATTGGGTGCACAACTTCACATATTTTTTTCTAGCAAAACGATGTCATTTTGGGACATTTAGTATCAAAATAGCGGCATCAAAACGACGTCGTTTCGGTGCAGCGTCCATGTCATCACAGAGTTAACTATTTAACGACATGGTGAACCAATTGAAAGGTTGGTGGTAAAAACAGGTCACCTCTATTGTGCGGTGGTACCTGACATAGTTTACCCTTATTTTTATTCAAAATTTACCCACAATTACCAGACTGAAGTCTATTTGTACACGTAAGACCTGACTTGAATTTCAACTGAAACCGATATTACTCGACCTAAATTTTATTCGTCAACGACATGACCCGGCCTGAACGTGGCCCGACCTGAAGTCCATCCGAACCTGAATTAACTCGTTAATTAACTAATTCGAACCCGAACCGTTTTGGCCTGAACTGAAACCTACTTGACATGAAATTAACCCAACCTGTACCCAATCTCAATTTGGTTTGAAATCAACCTAACAATGACCCGAATCTGAGTCGACCCGAACCCGACCTGATCCGAGTCAGACCATTAAATTAACCTGACATAATTCGTATCTGATTTAATTTGACCTGACCTTAAACCTGAACGGTTATCTGATTTCACATAGGAAAAATAGGGTAAGCGGTTCAAAGTTTAATTATTAAAAAAATTTAAAAAAAAAACTGATTTAATCGACCAAATAGACGTATCTAGATTATAATACGTGAGGTTAATGCTGTTGACTTTACGAGGCTCAAATGAGAGGATGGAGAGATGTAGAAAGTGCAAGAAGTGTGCATTCAATTCATGTTGGCTCAACCAAATACTGCGGAAATGCACCCACCTGTAAGTGATGCGAGTCCCAACCAAAGGAAAATGACACGACCCACCGTGAAAACAGCAACGTAGGAATGCCCCTCGATTTCAGTTTCAATCTTTGTCCCTTTCTGCCTTTCTAATAAAAGCATTGCCTCTGCTTGTGTTTCCATATATATTCAAGGATGAGAAAAGTGCAACACTCGTATGAACATGCGAAAGAAATGGCAAAAAACCAATCTCAATCCAAGAGCAACAACACCTGCACAAAATTTGTATTCATTGTCACTTTTGCATGTCTTGTGGGATTGGCTTGCATCATAAATCTCGCATCTTCCTTTTCTTTCAACTCCACATATCTCAGCTTTACATCCAATTGGATGTCCCAGAAACCTCCTTTTGTTGTCGTGCCGAAAGCCGGAGATAAACCCGAAATTTCTAACAAGGTTTTGTCTTTGTTTTCTTCAATGGTCTCCCCCCTAATATATGAATTTAACAGTTTACCAAATCTATCTGTAGATAGGGGATGGGGTTCTGAAAAGAAAGAAGGGACATACTTCTGATTCTAAGAGATTCTTATCGCCAACATTTGCGGATTTACCAGCACCTGATTTGCCATGGGAACAAATGCCATCAGCACCAGTGCCACGACTTGACGGATCATCAATACAGATTAACAATCTTTTTTATGTTCTTTCAGGATATGGCTCCCTCGACTATGTAACATTATTTCTACAATTTTTTATTTGTTTGGTTTATGATATTGAATGATTCATGCAACATGCATTCTGTGGCCTGCAGGTGCATTCTCATGTTGATTTCATGCATTCTGTGGCCTGCAGGTGCATTCTCATGTTGATTTCATGCATTCTGTGGCCTGCAGGTGCATTCTCATGTTGATGTGTTTAACTTCAGCGATAATACATGGTGTGCGAGGATCGATGCGCCAAAATACATGGCGAATTCACATCTAGGAGTGGCCAGTGATGGGAGATTCATATATGTGGTCTCAGGTCAGTATGGCCCTCAGTGTAGGAGCCCCACTTCTGCAACTTATGTTCTAGATACTCAGACAAGGAAATGGCTCGACTTTCCTCCTTTACCCGCCCCCAGGCAAGTCATTCTCATCCCTATTTACTTCCAAGAACATGCTTTTCCATAACGCTGCTCTTTCAACATTGGAATTTTCAGGTATGCTCCTGCAACTCAGTTGTGGAGAGGCAGACTCCATGTGATGGGGGGCAGCAAAGAAAACCGCCACACGCCTGGGTTGGAGCATTGGAGCATAGCAGTAAAAGATGGCAAGGCATTGGAGAAAGATTGGCAGTCCATGATCCCGATTCCTCGGGGAGGACCGCATAGGTCTGGCGGCTTGTCTTTTGTGTGTGTGTGTGTATTCCTAGCTTTTTAAAACCATCTAATAATTATGAATGGAAGTAAAACCTTTTTAACAGAGCTTGTGTTGTGGCCGATGACCGGCTGTTTGTAATCGGTGGTCAAGAGGGAGATTTTATGGCAAAACCTGGATCACCCATCTTCAAATGTTCACGCAGGAACGAGGTATATTATAGCTTGATGTCATGGTGATCATTATTCAGACAATCCAGGATAAGCTTGGTTTTGTATGCATGTTTTCATATGTTTCATGTTCCATCTGCTGGCTCCGCTCACTGGTTTAGGTGGTCTATGAAGATGTTTACATGCTAGAAGGTGACCTGAAGAAATGGAAAGTCTTACCTCCGATGCCAAAACCAAACTCCCATATAGAATGTTCCTGGGTGATTGTCAACAATTCAATCATAATTACAGGGGGTACGACAGAAAAGCACCCGGTGAACAACAGAATGATACTTGTTGGGGAGGTTTTCCAGTTCCATTTAGATTCACTGGTACATGCTTTCTCCCTGTTTCAACATCCACAATTACAAAAGCAAATATATCACCATGCTTAAATAGGGTTTATCTTGCTAATTGCAGACTTGGTCTGTGATTGGAAAGCTTCCTTACAGGGCAAAGACTACCCTAGCTGCTTTCTGGGATGGATATTTGTATTTTACATCGGGACAGCGAGACAGAGGACCGGACAATCCACAGCCAATGAAGGTCGTTGGAGAGATGTGGAGAGCCAAAATTAATGTCTAATTGCATCCTTTTTATCATTTCCTATTTTGATCTGTGGTAATTAGGCAATTCATTATCAGAAAATTTGTTAGCATCGTTTATTCATATGTACACTATATAAAGAGTAAAGACTACTCTTCTTTACACAAGATTGTAGCTAGCCACTTGAAGGAAATGAGAGAGAGACTGATATGGCAAGAAGGAATAAGAAAGTGTAGAGCATCAAATATCTGGAATAGAAGAACAAGCATGATATCCCTCTGTTAAACCCCAGCTAGATCCAGCAACAAACTTCTCGTATTCCATATAGCTCCTAAGGAGTTCCCGACACTTAAATCTACCTGAAAGAATTAGAAGAACAAAGATACCAATAGAACATGAAGTCAGAAAGTGCAAATGTCTGAGCAATGCTAATGAAGTAATTGGCCAATGGCTATTGTAAAGAGCCTGTCCTTGTTTCTCTAGAATCAAGATGCTTGTATTCTTTATTTTTAATACATTCCAAGAGAGTCTAAAACTACTCAAAGTAGAGACCTTGTAGTTGCTAAGGATTTGTGAGGGCTGGCTGGTAGAATCATGAAATGCTCATTTGCCACAAGGTAATTGCAGTTTCCTTTGACTGACCTGATAAACAACTTCACCCATTGATAGGGATATTATCCAAGAACTTCCACTATTTTGCCTAGTAAAAACCGAGACCAGCAGTACCGCACACTGATACTCGAAATTAACATAAAAATGAGTAACAATATCGGACTTGACAGTGTAAATAGAAGAGAGGTGACAAGGCAGGGTGAGAGAAAATACCTTTCATTTTAACAGGGGTGCATATGGTGCAGGGCATGGAGACACAGTGTGATCAGGTAACTGGTCCATCAGATCGATTGTTGCCTGCAAACATGCATGGAGAATTTTCTTTTCCAACCTAACAAGCTGAGTGGCAACTCGTTTCTTGGCATTCAAGTTTGGATCTAACAACTAATGTAACAAAATATGTTTGTTAAAACTCACTTCACCATAAGTTGAGATCTAATCATCAACATTGTCAAGAGAACCAATAATACCAATGACTCGTCTTCATTCAGAGTAGTAGGGTAGCCAGCCAGGCGTCTATTGAAATAATCAGCAAGCTGTTCTAGCACCGCTTGTTCCATACACGGGCTCACCTATCATGGAAATTATATTTCACCAGAATTTATAAATAAAAAATAAAAACACAAAAATAGTTTTGGAATTTTAATTGCCTACCGAAGGCGCAGCAGCTAGAGTTATAGTTTACAAAGGAAGAAAGGGTCGAGGCTAAAAATTGCTTTTTACAAAACATGACCTGTCTGAATCACATTTTGGTCATCAAAGTGAATTGGTTGGGACTTCAATTTGAGTAGAAATCTCACAAATATTACATTGCAATTAGGATTTATTCATGCAGTAAATAGATTGGGAAACTAAACATTTGCGGTACATGAACTCACTGGGCAGACTGGACCTTGAGAAGAAAGGACAGAATGCATCTCAGAAGGATCTGAAACATAGCCCAATCGCAAATATGGAAGCATATCCGAGACAGCTTCTTTTTCCTTCCCCGCATAAACCTGAAGCATGTATAAAATAAATACCAGGGAAATACCATACAATAATCGAATTAATACCATGTTTGAGTTCGTACATGAAAAGCTTGTATTGATAGTTTTCCATTTCTTTGAACAACCAATCTCTTGTCCTGATATTGAGGATCCTCGGTATTCAAAGCTGCCTGGACATAAAGTAAATAAAGCTAGTTGACAAACAAACACAAAATCTCAATCCTGATGATTCCATCATCTCTTAAGTCTCATACCGGATCCTGTGTGTTGCTTTAATAAATCCTTTCTCAACATATACAAGACATTTAAGCATGCAAGATATTTGTTCATTAAGTAACCATATAAAATGGATGACAAAACCATAGTTTATAAGCAGTTTTCAATTGTAAGAGTAAGAAAATCCAGATTTTACCTCAACAACCAGGCGATCATAAGAACTATCATCATCAACAAAACCATAGTTTATAAGCAATTTCGAATTAGGCTGTGGTCCACACCTAAGGAGAGATGAAATGTACCGATGTCAAATTTTGATATATACAAATTTTGATATATACAAAGGTTTCAATACTTAAAGCATTACTGAAAGAGAAATCAACATTATGGACAATTAATAAGACATTATATTTATACCAGACAACAATAGGTTCCCCTGTCTTATATGGGCGATCAACCACTAGTTCAATGGCACCAGAAACAGCACTTAACATTGCCTTGCAATTGCTCCTGTAAGCTAGCAATGGGGGTCCAAGAGGAACTAATGCAAATCTCCGAGCCAAAGGTACTTTCTGAGAATGAACAAGTTCCACACAATGTTTCAAAAATCCCAAGAAATCAGAAAAAGAAGAGAGTGTTTCAGTATATGTAATGCTATCAACAAGGTTTAGCAAACAAGTTTTCTAAATTTTATAAACATGGACAATAAGGGATGTTGCCATCTGGTAAGTCACTAATGTCCTCAAGGACTGAATGTATTTTTTGGAAGTTAGGGAAAAACTGGAAAAGCTAACATAAAAAGAGAAATTTTACCTGTAAATGCACCACACAAGACTGAACAGCAACAAAGGCTTGTTTGAAAATCTCAAATGGAAAGGCCTCGGTAGGTATATCAAAGGGATATTGCTGCAATGCAAAGATATAAAAACATTTATGTTCAGACTCTAAAGTCTAAACTCTATGCTTTAGAAAGGAAAATGCAAAAGGATGAAAGATAATACCTGAAAGAGAGACCCAGCCATAAACCAGACAGTATCAAGCTCATTATACTCCCTTTTTATTCCTTCAGCTCTTTCAACAACTTCAGCCTAATTCATGAACACCAGATTTCAGTCATGAAACTCAATGAATTAGAGAACACTGAACTATAGTCATTAAAAAGGTAAGGGGTAAAAAGACATTGTATCGTTGCAACTACCTTAGTGGGGCTACCTGTTAGGTAAGCCAATTCATCTTCCGACCAAAGAAGTGGAGATTCCACAGCCAGCTGGCCCCTTCCTCGTTGACGATCAAGCTCTCTAATATATGGATACCAAAATGATTTCTTTCCTTGCTTCTTCTCATACATTAAGTACAAAGCTAAGCACGCCAATTCCGATAACTTGTTTGTTGTCAAAAGTTCCGCTGTATAAAAGGCCAGGCTAATTACGCAAGTAAATCAAGTGCAAGAAAAAATAAAACTGAAATCTGACATGGATGCTCCATAAGTGCTGCAAAGATATGCAATCCTTCTCTACATTGCTTTTCTCCTCCTCTAATCACTCATCATTTAGCAGAATGTTATAAACACTGGACAAATAGAACTCTAAACTTTCTAGTTTTGTTAGTTACAAATGAAAAGACTAGGGGGAAAAAAGTACACGGAAACAGTTGTAACTACTGTCTAAACTACAATTCAAGTTCATAATCACATTTACCAATTCGGAGAAAAAAATACCAATATATTTCATCTATACACCAAACCCCATATAATGCATTGCTATATGAATTTTCAACACCTCATATAATGCACCTTACCAACAGTCTCGTTTCCCAACACTCTTTCAAGCGTTACAACCAATGAATTCGGTACCGAAAAAGCCACATCACCCGCCTACAAGACCAGGAACAAAGAAACAAAAATGAAGGGGGAAATTTGACACAATCCCAGAAAAGAGAACGCAAGTAGAAAGAAATCCCAATACAAAAAACCACCAAACAGAAAGGAATTTTTATTACCCGAAGATCCTCACTGGCAGCAACATAATGTATAGGCCTATGCTTCTCGTCATATGAAGGCCTCTCTTTGAGTACAACTTTACAAGGAGGCAAGCCATTTTTGTGCATCCAAGATTTCAAGTCCTCAAATTCATCATCTTTCTTACTGCTAACTTCCTTTCTTGAACCAGACACAAGGGTATCAGAAACTGAAGCCAGACAAAGATTGTTCCTTTTTCTAAAAAAGATTCTGGGGTTTGGGTTCTTGTAAGATAGAAGTGAAAGGTGAGGCAACTGAGGCAAATTGAATTTGTTATGCAAACAAGTGAGCTCCATTTGGGGAGTTGGTTGAAGGAAAATTGAGAGGTGAAGATATTATTTTTTGGGGTAGGGAAGGCAAGGGATAAGAGAAAGGGCGTGGGGTCTGGTCTGGGGTATAACTGGATTGGATTGGCTTAGAGGGAAACAAAAAATCAGGGTTTTTTAATGAAGAAACTATGTGGTTGTTGAACTCGATTTCTTCAAGTTGGTAGTATCTTCGATTTACTTTGTGCTTCAACTTTTCCTTATTTGGTAAAAAAATGATTCTTCTTAGGAAATTGTAGCTGTGGTATTTGGGTATTTATGTTGTCAATTTGATCTAATCTTTTTTGCTTATGATCTTGATTTGTAGCATACAATTGCATCAACCCGAAATGCATAAACGCTAATGAGATTCTTAGATGAAAACTTTTATCATTTGTTTTACAATAAACAACCTGCCTCTCCCTCTCTTGTGCTTTTTTTTGTTTGTTTTTTCAGCTTGCATGAAATTTGCAATGCAAGAATTGCACTTCAGCTTCGGCCTCGGTAAATAGGAAGGTTGTTCAAACTGTTGTATTACTACAAAACTATCTAAATTAGTTTCAAACTTCCATTGGAAGAAAAAAATGAGAGAATACGGAAAGGGAGCTAATTGAAAATCAACTCAATCTATTCAAGTAATGTGCGTTGTTCAGTAATCTCTCTCTCATAAGAGCAAACGCATCTCTTAGATTAGGTGAACAAAACTACTAAAGAAAATTTGCCACTGCCTTTAACAACTCAGAGTATGTCTGGCATCTACCGCTCATATATTAAACCTTTGAGGAACACTATCAAAGTCATCGAAGTCGAACCTCTGTCGCTCTCTCCCAACCTGTACACACAAGGGAATTGTCTAGTTACTAATCAGTTGCTCTTAGACAATAGTATTAGCTAAACCAATTTAATGAATGGAAATGGAATACAGGAAAAGAACATTTGATCATGGCAGTGGCTCACTTTTCCAAGATACATCGGATCAGATGACATGAGTTCATCCAAAACAGTCAGCTTCTTTGAGAGGGCCATTAACCTGTAACGGAATACAGGAAAAGAACATTTGATAATGCTTTGTTTATAATTGAAACTGCCAGATAAATAATCACCAGTGTCCCATTAAATATCTTAGTTTTAAGGGTCCTTGGAGCCCCGAGGCGCTAGGCGTAGGCGTAGGCACAGGCCTTTCGTAGGCTAAACACTTATAAATTAATTATGTAGTATATTATAAATTCAAATAACATAGACAACATAATTATAAAGAAAATATTATAATAACAACCACAATATCTCTCGTTTATCATTGAATACTCAAGTTAATGCTATTTACATTTTATATTAGTCTCTTTATAAACAAAAAAATAAACTAAGAAATGAAAAGGAGTGTATGAAGATTATACATTAAAATTATGAATTGAGATATGTAATCTACACATAAATTCGATTATTATAAATATTTAATGTTAATATATAACATGAATTATCAGCTTATTAAATAAGTTCTCAACTGTGGAGATAAAAAAAACCATTAGTCTAGTCCGACTAGAAATAAGGCTGTCGGTCATCCACTATTATTAAATGTACATTTATAAAAGTTTTGTGATAGTTCAAAATTATATATTCAAATTGATTTTATATAATTCTATATTAATATCCTATTACCTATATATTTTGAAACAAGGGTCTAGATAATTGCTGGGGAACCATAAAAATATAAAATAATATAAGTTAAACTAAAATAATTAGACAGAAAAAAGGGAAAAGAAGTCAAATCGAAACAAAAAAAAAAAAAGAGAGGAGGCGTATCTAGAACTGGAAGCTACTGCCGATTATTGCTGGGGAGAGAAGAAAACAAACTAAAGGAGAGAGAGAGAAGCGGCAGAGGAGTTAAACTCTAAGGGTTTCTTCTTTACTTTTGTTGAATGTCGGGAAGTGACAGAGGAGTGGGGGTATTTAATTTGAGGTGGGGTGTTTAATTTGGATGTGGATTGTTTTGAAAGAGCACGTGTTTTTCTTTTAATTTCACAAAGCGCAGTCGCCTTAGCAGAAGCGCGCGCCTCTATGCGCCTACCAGCGCCTCCTGTTTCTCGCCTCGCCTTTGTAGGTGGAGGCATTTTCCTCCACGCCTCACTGCGCCTAGCGCCTAAGGCGCGCTTTTTTAAACTAAGTTAAATATCTCTACGATCAATAACATTATGTGTTGGAACTCCTTTTAAAGAACTATTGCAATTTATAACACTAGAATTTGCTCCCCCACCCTGAATTTTTTGTTCTTGTTAGAACTTTGGGTTTTGAGTTAACTCCCTAACTGAGTAGGTATATGAATCCAGACACCAAACTCAATCAGGATTTTTGCATAATAGATCATCGTAAATTATAACAAATTCCTATCTCAAGAAAGTAGCACGTGTGACAAGTATAGTAATAAGCATTAAAAAATTATCTATCAAAGCAAAACATGATAGCAGAGTTTATTCTATAAAGTGTACCTTTGGATTGATGAGTCAATACGCTCTATCATTTCACAGGTCTTATATTGTTCAGGATCCTCTAGGAATCTAACCATCCCATCCTTCTGGTTGATAGTGGCATATATCTCGCCATCTTGGATCTAAAGTTTGAACTTGAAGAAAGTGAATTTGAAGAGCATTTGAAGAACAATGAAAATATGCAACATATGATGTGAAACTTCAATTTAATCAACTAAAACAGAAGGTCCAACATTACCATTTGAAGAACGTGCATTTCTGCTTCCTTGGGGCTATTCAGCTGCACCGTGCTAGCTATGTCCTGAAGTGAGAGCGTTAAATATGTCTGGGTCAACCTCTGGATATTTCGCTTGTATATGGATGATACAACCTGCTTCACTAAACCAAGATTGTTGTCCTGGTAAAAGTATAAAGCTTCTTTCAGAGAATCAAACAAATGGAGAAGGAGAATATGTATAAGTTCTTTGATATAGCACTCACACTTCCAAATTTCTCCATATTTTCATGTACATACATCTCTAAGTCTGTGATTTTCCCACTGGTATAACTATTCGCCAGTTCGATATATGGCTACACAAGGAATAAAAGAAATAATTAATAAACTCAACAAAAGATATTGCATGATGTAAATGGATAATTCTTTTTAGGCTCGGGCACTTATTTTGGAGTTAAGCCTTCTTTTTATGTAAAAGGCTTTCAAAATCATTAGTCCTAGAATTGAAATGCACCTGACAGAAACTCTTCAAGTTTCTCTGAGCAACAGTGGAAGCATACTTCGGGAGACTGGTAGAAAACTGTAACCAAGAGATTGGAAAAACCATAGGAAAAATCACCATTCAAAGATGAAGAAAAGCAAAAGACAAACTAGCATATGAAGATGCTGCCTAAATGGTGAAATAATTCACTTCCTCAAACCGCTGCCTCAAAATCAAGAAACAATTTGTCAGAAATTTCTTTTTCTTCTTTTAAACGATTTGTCCATATATTCTCAAATCAATACATAAAACAATGCAAAATATATGTCAACTGCAGAACATACCTGTCCATGATGAATAAGAGAGACCAATATATATTTTTTGTAAGCCTCAACAGCTATAGCATTGACGGTAGACATAGGAGCAGTCACAACCTAGACAATTAACATAAAGCATATAAAAATAGGATAATTTGTTCTATTAGCTGACAAGCAGTGAACAACAAAGCTGTAAAGAAACGGCATACATTGTGTAGAAGCTCCAATGCTTTCCGAAAACACTTTTTTCCAATGCATATCATTCCCCTGTCGCAATGTCAAACCGGAAGCCTGTCAGTGACTCCCCTCAACAATGATGCTTAGCCAGTGAAACAGCCAAATCAAGGAGAATAATGGCGAACTTAAGATTGGACTGAATCAATTATTTAAAGGATATATCTTTCACTTTCAGTGGGTAAGAATATTTGCTGATTGATTCTTGAGAAAAAATAGAAATGCAGCTTCATAACAAAAAGGAAAATCTTAGATGTAACACGTGCCTAAAGAAGGAAGCTATTTTCCTTGGGGAGGAAAACCTAAGAGCTAAGCACCGGAAAACACAAAGATTAAGTGCAAAATCTGAGATGCAATTGAATAGTTTGAGAAGCAAACCAACCCATAATAGCAATAGAGATAAAGGTCCCTCGGCTGATCAACCTCGAAAATATCTTCCTCTAAGATGGAAAGACCGGTTTTATAACACTTTGCCAACAAACAAAGCAACAGAAACTCCGGATGTAAAGTGGTCAAATTTTCAGTCGAAGACTGAAGCTTCCGAATAGCAGACAGCATAGGAGCCACCGCACGCAAGGGCTCCTCAAGAAACAGAACTTGGTCCTTGAGCCTCTTACAAACAGATATAACTGCCAATCTCATTAACAATATTAATTATTAACAACTAACAAGCAAAAACTTTTCCAATGTCACAAATAATCTGAAATATAGTAAGAGTAATACACTTATCAGGCGCCAAACGTATTTGGTCAGCAGCACATGAAGTGATAAATCTGGCAATGATTAACACAAATGAACTAGCTGATTCTGTTGTAACCGGACCAGCAGTGCATGCCTCTCTGTTGAATCATTAATAAAATTCATAATGATCACTTTTCCATCTTATTAGGAAAACAAAACCCATAAGAAATCACAAAGTTAATACAAAACCCAGATTTTATATCTAACTAAATTCCAGACATCAAAAGTGAAACCCAAGATTGAATGTTGAACTAAACATCAAATTCTAGACAATACCCAGAACAATTTCCGTTCCTCTTAAGAAAAAAAGAAAGAAACAATAACAAAATTCGGCATAGGAAAATCGATTATTTTGAAGACCCAAACTGAAAAAGAAAAAGAACTCACAGGAAATAGAGGTAACCGAGAGAGTGCTTGGAAGGGTCGAGTTGGTCGAGAAAAGGCAACAACCGAGTGGACTCGGCATGGAGCGAGTCATCAGCTTGTTTAAGCACATTATGCAGCGATAAAACATCGGAGGCGGAGCTTGATAGCCCCTGGATCTGGGTCACTAAACCTTCCACAGAGTTCATCCCTTCTCCCGCAGCGGAAATTACTGATCAAAACAAACACCAAAAACCTTTGATATTGGGCTGCCGGTCTAGTATATTATATAGGTAATTGTTCTATACACAAGCGCCTTAGTTTTAGGGGTTAGGGACTTCGTTTAGGGTTTAAAATTTAGGGGTATAAGTGTAGTAGTTTTGAATTTAGAGATTGTTGATAGAATTTTGGGTTTAGGGTTAAAATTTAGGGTTTATAGGTTAAAACCTAAATCCCCACCCATATTACCCTAAAACTAAACCTTAACCCTAAACCCTAAATTCTAACCCTAATTCCTAAATTCTAAACATGAACCCTAAATTCTAAACATTTACACTAAAACCCCTAAACTCTAAACCCTAAACACTAACCCTAAACCCTATAATTGAGGCGCTTGTGGAAATAAAAACTTTCCACCGCCAGTGTATAGGATATTAATCCATATTATATATGGGTAATTGTTCTATACACAAGCGCTTGTGGAAACTTTTTTACACAAGCGCCTTAGTTTTAGGGGTTAGGGACTTCGTTTAGGGTTTAAAATTTAGGGGTATAAGTGTAGTAGTTTTGAATTTAGGGATTGTTGATAGAATTTTGGGTTTAGGGTTAAAATTTAGGGTTTATAGGTTAAAACCTAAATCTCCACCCATATTACCCTAAAACTAAACCCTAACCCTAAACCCTAAATTCTAACCCTAAACCCAAAATTCTAAACATGAACCCTAAATTCTAAACCTTTACACTAAAACCCCTAAACTCTGAACCCTAAACCCTATAATTGAGGCGCTTGTGGAAATAAAAATTTTCCACCGCCAGTGTATAGGATATTAATCCATTATATATATGATAAACTTCGTTACTTGTATATTGTATTTGGTTAACGCGATCTTAATTCGACTATAGTAGATTAGTAGTCACATTAACTTGAATCTGAGCGTAAGGGTGTGGGCATTTTAAAAGAAGTAAAAAAATCTCTCTAAAGCCTAAGTTTTATAAGTATTTTAAAGTTAGAGTTTAAAATTAAAATTTAAAGTTTAGAATATAAAATTTAGAGTTTTTTTTAAATATATATAGGATGTAGAGTTAAAATTTTAAAAGCTGGGAAATAAATAGGAGTGTGCATTTTTGGACATTATATTCATTCCGCGAAAATCGGATATCTAAAATTTTAGATTGGTAAAATAATAATTTGTATTCGATTCAGAAAAATTAGATATTCGAATATCTAATTTACCGAATATAATTTGGTTTAAGTGTTTTTTTTCGGATTTGACGGCCGTATCTATGAAAAATGTGAATTTTCGAACATAACAAGCAATAAATTGTCAAATACAACAAGAGTTGCATCTATGAAAGTTCGAATATAGCAAACATCAACTTGATAGATATAACAAGATTTATATCCATGAAATTTTGATATTTCGAATTTTTGAATAATCTGAAACTTGAAATATTGTAATCCTTATCCAATCCAAAAAATAAAAAAAATGGATCAAACAATCGATCCGGAAATAAAAATCAAATAAATATCTGAATTTTCAAATATTTCGGTTCGAATACTTTTGCACACCCATACTAAATAGGCATGCTTGTGGGGGAAAAATTGCTCATCAAATATTGACTCATAAGTTTATTTATCTATAGGATTTATATTCTTTTCGCAAGCGTTTTAGTTTTAGTGTTTAGGGATTTAATTTAGAGTGTAGGGTTTATGGGTTTGAGGGTAGGGTTTAGAATTTGGGGGTAATGATTAGAATTTATGGGTCAAGATTAGGGTTAGGGTTTAGAGTTTAGAGATTAATGTTTAAGTTTTAGGATAATATGTTGAGAATTTAGGTTTAACCTATAAATCTTAAATTCTAACCCCCCGAACCCTAAATTTTATTCACAATCACTAAATTCTAAACTACTAAACTTAAACCTCTAAACCCTACACCCTAGAATGAGTCCCTAAACCCTAAAATTAAGGCGTGGAAACTAAAAGTTCTCACCGCTAGTGTATCAAATAATTATCCTTATCTATATAATATCTTTGGAATTAATCAAGCACTAAAAATCATATTAAAAGGGATTATTATCTCGTACACAGTCGGCAGAAAACTTTTTGTTTCTATAAGCGTCTTATTTTAGGATTTAGCGTTTATAATTTAGGGGTTTTAGTATAGAGGTTAGAATTTAAGGTTTATGGTAATATGGTTAGGGATTTAAGTTTTTAACCTATAAACCCTAAATTTTAACTCTAAACACAAAATTCTATCAACATCCCCTAAATTCAAAATCACTACACTTAAACCCTTAAACTCTAGACCTTAAATAAAGTCCCTAAATTTTAAAATTAAAATACTTATGCATAGAATAATTACCTATTAATAATACTTAAAATGGAAAATGGAGCGCGAGTACAATTTAATTTTTTAAAGTATTTATAAGTCATAAAATTACACTTCTAGTTGTATTTGTTTTTTATGTTTGTGACTTAATTTGTATTTACCTTTTCATGCAGGGGTAATAGAAGAAAAAAAGTTTTTCACAAACATGTGTATATTTAGGATAGGTGTTGGTTTAGGGTTTAGTTTTAGAGTTTAGAATTTAGTGTTTATGGCTAGAACTTTAAAGTTTAAGGGATGCCATTTAGAATTTAGGGTTGGGAAAATATCTCAGGCAATGGTGGTGAAAACGAAAAGTTTTCACAAACGCCTTAATTTTAGGGTTCAGTGGCTCAATTTAGGGTTTATGTGTTTAAGTGTATGAGTTTAAAATTTTTAGGGTTTAAGGCTAGAATCTAGGGTTTAGGATTAGAATATAGGGTTTAGATGGTATGGTTTAAGTTTAGGGGATATGGTTAGGGATTTAGGTTTTAACTTATAAACCTTAAATGTTAACCCTAAAACCTAAATTCTAACACCTCTAAATTCAAAAATAATACATTTAAATCCCTAAACACTAAACCCTAAATTCTAGAACAAAAGCACAATATATAATTCAGGAATTTGCGAGGAACAACTCATATTGTGTTATTATTATCTTGTCATGTTTTTTTTATCGTATCTAACAAAACCACATCACTCAGGATCCAGTTCTTGATTCTAAGCTTTTGCTTAGTATGAAAGATGGAAATATAGAAAGATAAAAAGTTTATTAATCGAATGTTAAAAATTTATAATCACCTTCTTACTTTAAATTTTAACCATTTAATTAATAAATTTTCTATCCTTTCACATTTTTATTTTCATTCCAAGCAAAGCTTAATTGTCAGTTGTGCATTTCAGTAAAAAAAAATCTCAGTTGTGCATTGAAAACCGGAACCCAAGGTTGAGACTCGGAGATATGTTTTAGATAACAAAGCAGGCAGATTTCCTGTACAACCAAATATCCATAGACTATTTAAAGACGAACAAGTAATGCTTTCCAAACATCTAATATATCAACCCTACCTCATCTCTGTTTATCTATCTTTCTGGTTGCCGAATACAGCCTCTCTAGTTACAAGCTTTATTCCTCGCACCCATACCTCAGCCATTTCTAACCCACCTTCACACACAAAATGGACCTCTTTGTTCTTGCTACTCACTACTCGAAACAGTCCGGGTTCATTAGCATCACCCTTCCCGCGCCTGTTTCTTTCAAAGGCTTGGCTCGGCCCTACTTCTACCTCTCGGCATATCACATTTCGTTTGCTTGACTTTCCCCATTGCAACAATCCGGTACTTCCCACCATTTTCAATTGTTTCCCATGTGGATTTCCTATGCCTCCCTTGGTATGCTTCATTACACTCGAACCATCGAGTACAAGCGAGCGAGCCAGTGAATCAAAAATCACACATTCCAAGTCGTTTTTCGGGCCAACGGCTTTTCTAGCAAGAGAGAGTGCGGTTTCCCCCTTGGCATTCTTGAAGTAACAATTTGCACCATGTGAGATTAACAGTTCGCACATGGAACCATGACCTTCCCTAGCTGCTAACATCAGTGGAGTGTAGCCATCACCATCAGGGACGTTTACATCATAGCCTCTGCTCATCAACAATTTAACAGCATCCAGTACTCCATGGCGCGCAGCGCAATGCAAAGCATAGAAGCCTCCGGCATTGCGATTGCCTTTTTCAAGTGCAAATTCAAGCATCACCTTCTCAAACAGGTTGCGGTTCTGGTTCAGTTCAGACAATGTAATTGCAGACTCACCAGATTTGTTTAATAGTTTAACGTCAGCCCCGGCATAGACCAGCATCCGAAATGCTTCAACATGACCTTTCAAGGCTGCAACCATGACTGCCGAGAAACCATTATCATCCTGATAATCAAGATTAACTTCTCCACTTCCTAATAGAGCTTTTAGAGCCTGAACGTCGCCAGCTTGAGCAACAAACATTAAGGGAGAAAAAATGGAAACGTTGCTTGACCTGGGAATCTTTCCAGCCTTGATTGCATCCAGCACTGCTTGCTGAAAACCAAGGGACCATCGGTTTGATATAGCAATTGAACTAAAAGACTGACCGGAGACGTTAACTAAGCCAAAGTCAGCACCAGCCCTTGTCAACACTCCAAGGCACTGTTCATGCTTGTATTTTGCACAAACCGTCAAAGCTGTGTCACCAGAATCTGTCTTGGAGTTTAGATCACAACCAGAATCAATGAGGAATTGAAGGGCTGCTGACAAGCCAAGACGGGCGGCCATGTGTATTGGGCGGAACTCGGTTTTCTTGGTTTTAACTGGACATTCTACATTTGCACCACAGTCCAATAGAACTTTGACTGCTCCTGGATTGCAACAAAGGATTGCATGGTGAAGGAGGGTTCTTCCATGATGAGGAGTCTCAAGGGGAAGGTGGCGAAGGAGCATCCGTAATATGGCACCACTATCTTCAAAATATTCTACAGCACACCAACTGATGTCATAGGGCTCAGCCAATCCTGCCCCCACTCGAAATTCTTCTCCTGTAGTCGTGTCCCATGACCATGCACCCAGACTTACTTTAATATCAGTTGGAGTCCCAGCCTGTTTTAAGATTTTGGATAAATGAGTTAATGGACTAAAGTGGTTTACAAGGCCAGAAATAGATATTAACAGTAGAGGACTGCTCAATCATGCAACTATTAAAACTCTTGTTGATTTCTCCGGGGAACTTACTTGCTAAAATGAACAGTTCTTCATTGAAACAGAGTACCAGAAAGGTTGACCAGAGACAGATGTGATTCATCTAAAATATGAGTATGCAAAAGTAAAATTTGGAAGTAACCTAAAATGTAAATCAGAAAGACAATAAGTGGCATGAAGCCACTTAAGTATTTAGTGGGTTATGTTGAAGCACTTATTTCAGCGTTTTGGAAAGTAGTTTAATCATACAGTACACTAAAATGTTAGAAAATCACCTGTAGAAGCAAGCGAACAACAGAGACCTGCCTGCTAACAACAGCAACGACAAGCGCCGTGCAGTCAGCATTTGTATGCAAGGAAGGTTTGGATGACCGGAGGAGCTGTCTATGACTTGCACTTGCATCAACACCACACTGTTATAGAGCAGGATTGGCATTAGATTATCATATAAAATCTGATACATGTATAGGAAATACATCAAGAACATAACAAAATTCTGCTTCTTGGAGGATCAATATTCAACAGAAAAGCATGCGTAGAATTATGTTGGCTAAATCAGCGAAAATGGCAGCAATGCCAATTAGGAGCGAGGAAATAGTAGGTTAAACCAAATAAATCTAAGTGATGCGCATGATGGGTTTACCTTCATGAGAGTGTTGACCACTTCCCCAAAGCCTCTGCAGCAAGCTGTGACGAGAGCATGAACAGCAACATGTGGTCGAATTAAATCAGAGCCCATGAGCAATTCTGCTAGCCTTGCTTGCCCATGGCAGCTTGTCTCCAGAAGAGCTTCCTCGCAAGCCAGCTGAGAAGCCCCGGCTTTAAGCAAGGTTTCCAGAATCTCAAGTCGACCCTCCCTAACTGCTACTGTGGTTGCAAACCCCTTGAAGAGTTTCTGATTCACATCAGCTCCTATGCTCTGTCAATGGAAAGTTTACAAACTTTCAGTGTCATGTTCTGGGTTTCTTTTTGATATTTCAAGATAAGTTGAAGGAATATAAACCGGAGACTTCCTTTTGGAGTTAACTTTACCATCATTCTCATACTTTGGCACCAAATAATACAACAAAGCATGGAAAGTATTTTTAATTCTCCATTCAAAGAAAAAACCACAGCCACAAACAGACAAAAATGGGCAACAACACCCATTCATATACAGAGGAGCCGTGGAACGTTCTTTAAGAGAATGCACATTAGTATCTCTTTCCCCTTCAATCCAAAAGAGAATCAGGCAACAAAAGACGTTGAATAAGATGCTACCTTAGCTTCCTCCATTAGAGAAAAACAAAAGGTTGAAAAAAGAGTCCGAATATTAAATGCTTTTAGCAGTTCGAAAAGGATTAGGAAATCAAACCAGTCGATTGAAATTTGAATTTGAAAAACTTGTTTCGAAGTGAGAATATCTTCTCCTCTTCAAATTTTCTCAGTAGCCAAAAACAGAGACTGGATGTGAAACGCTTCAAAATCGGTAAATCACCACATCAATCCTTGATACCTTCGGTGTTCCACACAATTTTCGACAATGTTGTCAAAATTGATTCATAACAAACTCAAAATTGGATAAAAATATTACAAGCAACTCAAAATTTAATTCTGGAAACCCCAAGCAAAACGACAAGGGAAATGAGACAGTTGAAAACCTGGAATTTAAAGTAAAAAGAGAGAGAGAAATGATCAGATTTCAACTTTGATCATCAGAACGCAACGTGAATGAAACAGTTTGAATTCACATCCGGATCGAGAAAAGGAAAAGGAAAAAGAAAAACGAAAGGTTTTGTATTGCATTACCAATAGTTTCTTTACGAGAGCGAGATTTCCAACATGAACAGCGAGGAAAAGAGCGGTGACATCGGTTTTAAACTCTTCGTACTCGAAGCGGACCTCACTGGCGGATTCTTCTCTCAAAACGACATCGGTCTTCCTTGTTCTCAAGCAAACGGTACCAACGAAGTTGACATCGACGAAGGGATTGGCGAGGCATTCAAGAGCGGAACTCAGATCGCCGGATAACGAAGCTTCGAGCAGACGCTGAGAAACTTCACCCTCGTAGTCGACGGGAACCACCTGTCGACTTCCGGAAATCACCGTCATTGGTTACGCGCTTCGATTTCTTTAAGGTAACACCGAGAAGTCGATGTAACTTCAGGTGAGATCGCATACTAAGCGAAAAACTTGAAAGAAGTGAGCGCCAGAGACTGAACACTGAACTGGGGAAGGTGGCTTATTTATTTGATTTATTTATTTCCACCTTTTTAGCGCGTTAAATTAAATCGTGAAAAACAAGAAGCGACAGAAAATCTATTTTTAAATTTTTATTATACCTTTACGGTTTTAATAAAATATATTAAAATTACTTTGGATCAAATACAAAATTAATATATTTATGTTGTTTTACTATTGAGATAGTTTAGTTTTTTTTTTTCAAAAAAGTTTAAGTTTGAATTTTAAAGACGGCGCTTGTAATAAAATTTAAATATTTGATAAATTTTGGTCCAACAATAATTTAATATTTTTAAAAAATTAAATATTTGTTGTGAATAAAATAAAAAAAAAACAAGAATAAGAATAAAGAGATAAGAAAAAGAGGGAGACTTGTATTATTTTCAATGTAGTGTTGTATATAATACTTTCTCTAATATGTGTATTTATAGGCACAAGAGGAAAATCCTAATATCAATGGGCATTAAACCCTAATAATAAAGTACATTAAAGTCACATTTAATACATGGATATCCACCATAAATAAATATTCATAACACTCACCCATCGATATCCATGAACATAGCATGCATCATTAAAACCTTACTAATATAAAAATCTCTTGGGAAAAAATTTCTAAGTGAAGGAAAAAGAGTACATACATCTTTGATACGCATAACATGTTGCCTCATTAAAAACCTTATAAAAAAACTCATTGAGACAAAACCTTGTTTAAGGGAAAAAAATGCAATGCGTATTTACTCCTCCTCATGAAAATATCACATAAGATCTTTGAATCTTCATAATTCAATCTTGAATATAATCTTCAAATGTTGAAGTAGACTATGCACCGGTGAATAGGTCTTTCAAATTACTATTTAAAATGATTCATCGAATACAATTCTTCTGAAGATCATGAGGGACGAAACTTTGAAGAAATATGTTTCGTTTTTTTTCACATTTGATGTATCCACATTTTGATTGAGATATAATTTTTTTATTATCTCTACACAAGATAGCTTGCATCTTATCTTGTGAAAGTAATTCACATATCTTATGTGTTTAGCCAAACACATATTTCGACATTGCCTCGTGCATATCAATTATTTACATGATTTGAGGAGACATGTTTGAAGATTTAAATGTAATGATCTTTATAGCTTTTAGATGGTATTTCTGGACCAACTAATATATGGTGCTTCCAGACCAAGGATTCATTTATCTTTCTTTCGAAGATAAATTTATTCACATCCACCAAATTTACAATCATTAGGGTACTAAATAGATATGATTTATCCATATTGAATCTTTTTAAGATTTTTCAGCTTATGTCCATTCATAGACAAAAACACATATTTAAATACTCGATCTTTAAGCCGAGATAGAATTCTATCTCAAGATTCTTTTTCTCAAATACTTTCATTAAATGCTTCGAAAGCCCTTCATGAGTTTTCAATTTGAAGCTCTTCAGGAGTTCTAATGACATTTAAATTAACATAATGAACATTGGCCCAAACTCATTTATAAAATGCAAAAGGTAATCTGATCATTCTTATAGTATTTCCTCAACTAGTACTCACTAAGGCGATTAAACCAAATGTGCCAAAATATAAATATTCAAGGGTCATATCTAAATAAAATTTCTTAAAAATTTCCAAATGCTTTTGCATTTTAAATCTTTCGAGGATAATTTTACTATACATGGATCCACAAAATAATTAAACGCATATAACATATTTCATAAATGCCAAAATAATTGCATCCACTATGAAGTAATTATAATTCTTCATAAATCATTACTCAAGTCGTATTTGTATCCCACTTGTATTACACCTTTAGGTGTTTAGACTATTGGTTTAATAACTTCACTTTTGGAAGTTCAAAGCGTCTTTCTATATTAGCCAATTCAATATCTATAATTCTAGATAAATATCTATATAAGATCCTCATTTTCTTTCTTTACTTCTATAGAAGTATTCTGTGTAAAATTGTTATTGACAACTTTTCTTTTCTGGTTCCATTCTTTTCTCGTATTGACATAACTTGTCGAGATCTCTTTTCAATCTTTATTTCAGGTACCTAAAACTCTTCTAGAGTTTTATTATTAGTTATGTCTTGGATCTTTTCATGAGCATCCGCCTCCAATATATATGACCATCTCATATTACTTTTCATTTACGAGAATTTTGATCATTGAAACCAGTTTCAACTATCATGCTTCAGGCATGATTTACATCCATTCGCTTTAGCATGTTTGACAGTTGAAATATAATAACATGAATTATCTTATGAATTTCTAGTTCATATAAGAGGATCTAGATAATGATAATTCATTTTCTTTCTTTATCCAACTGATTATTCTCTCCCCTGATATTGAGAAAAAATATCTCATAAATGACTCTCCAATTAATGTTTAAGAATTTAAACATAAAAGGAGACTCTTACTCAATATATATTTTGAACCCTTTTTATTTATCCATTTTGGGCGTTGTGGTAGAGCAATTCAACTATATATCGCACATTCAAAAATTATAAAATGGGAAATGTATGGCTTCTAACCAAAAATCAATCATAATGAAGAGTTTATTATAACTCGTTGACTTGATGCGTACAAGTGCTGCTATATGTGAAATGCCACATAGATAATAAAAGTTGTTCTCATAGTTTAGCTATTAAATAGGAGGCATCCAATTAAAATTTCTCTAAACCATATTTTTCATAATCAATAGGTTTTGTAACAATTATTTCAACTAATATAGCCTAAAATATAAACCCACTAGCTTTTGCAAGACGAATAGTCTAATTGCATAATCTGAATTTTTTTCTAATCAATCTCACAAACTTCTGGTTGTAAGTTGATGAAAACAATGTAGATGCATTTAGTAAAATCATGTAAAAAATCACATTTGTAGATAAATAGACCCGTTTTTTATTCAGATATACAAGACATGTAGTCTCAACTTTAGTACAAGAACTTCAAGTTCTTTTGGTAAGTAGGATCAACGAAATCCTTTGAGAACAAACAACAGAAGAACTTCACGTTCTTTTAGTAAGTGAAATTTAATCAATTTCTTTAAGAACAAGCACCTCAAGAACTTTAGGTTCTTTTAATAAATGTGCATATAAATTTTAATAATTTTCGCATTATTATTGACCAGGATGGTCTAACTAATCATGCCAACTATATATATGTGTATATATATTTATGAATTTGTAAATTTCTAGTTTACCATAACATGTGATTTAGTCTTACTCGTACATGTCTTGTACAAATTTTGAAATACAAATTTCTTTGAAACTTGATAATACATTGTCCATCAAAAGTTGTTCCTTTGAACAAAACTATATTTAGCTATTCCGGAGCATTCAATGAAAATTATTTTTTTGGTAGAAATATATAGCTCTTTTAGAGCTTTTAACTGACCTTTTGGCTACTAGAACTTAAGTAACCCCCTCGTCCCGGCCTAGCTAACAGACTGAATCGAATGGGTCACATGGGGAAAACCGAAGCAAAACCCGTTAAGATATCACTCCAATTAGTAACCATATTTTTTTGATTAATTAAACTTCTCTAGATGTCATTTATATTCTATGTGATGCCACTAACAGCGGAAGAAACAACAGGAATGAGAACCAAACAATTCAGACAAACATGGCCAAACTTGCAATTTTCTGCAGGCTGTATCGATACCCTCAAGGGTGGTATCAATACACCTCCCAACGGTCAACACTCCAATGTCAACTTAAGAGGACCGTATCGATATGCTCAGGCCCGTACTGATACCCTCAATTTCTCATCAAATTCTCAGATTTTTAGTAACAAAAATAGTATCGGTACGCCTTCCCGTGTATCGATACGCTTGGCTTAAAGCATGAAGACCGTATCGATACGACCTCAACCGTATCGATACCCCTAACTCGACAATGTAGAAAATTTGATGGTTTAAGCCAAAAAAAACAACACCATAATACCAATTTAAGACCTCTAAACATGCATACGTACACGAGCCAACATAGAGCAACCATCTAGAGGAAAACATATCCTAATAAACAATAAACGAGCATTCAACCAACAAGAGATAAGAAGCAAAGATAATCATAACCTAACCATTTGCCAAAAAGCCCAAAAATCTATACAATCCAAACTTAGGCTTACAAACATGAGAAACCATTTAGACATGCCTCAACAAACATGTAAACATCAACACATCGAGCCAAAAGATGAAGCTTAGCATCCATAAAGAGGTCTAAATCCAACGCATGCATACTTCAACATTGTTAGCATGGTAACGATAATAACAATAATAAAACATAGGAGTTTAGACACCAACTCCATAACAATAAGTCTAGCATTTCCATTGCTCAAGTATTATTACAACTATAAAAATCATACTTTGAGCTAGCAAAAACTCTAAGACTCCTCCCTTGCCCGCTTGCCTTCCAATGCCACTAACGATCTGCATTGTTGGAAAAAAAGAGCGCAAACTTAAAAGCTTAGCGAGTGGAGCTCTAAAACACAACAACAATGTAGTTCAAAACATATATCTTAATTTTAAAAGCCAAACCATTCAAGGAAGAAATGCAATAAAACGGAAGCATAAACGAAACATGGTATGCACATGCACAACCATTCCCGGTGGGACTACACATCACCGTACACAAAAACTAACATATTTCCGGTGGGACTACACATCACCGTACTCATCTACTAGTCATTTCTGGTTGGACTCCACATCACTGTATTCAACAACAACTAATCATCACGTGAGGCTTGACAGCAACTACGAAAACACAACATTAACAAGGGAGGCAAAAGCATTACATAATTCACACCACAACACAAATAAACTCATAAGCCAACAATTTACGAAACGAGACGAACATAGAAAACTTACGCTCGGGTTTAGGTTGACCTCTAAGGCGCCACCCAAACCCCAAGAAATCTCGTTGAGCAATTAAAGATTCAAAACAATTTCCACTCACTAGCCGACGTACGAAAGATGATCAAAATGCCGTTTCAAGCTTCCTCAGTACTCGTTGTTGCGTCCAAAACCATTTCCCCTGCTTCTAACCATTTCAAACCAAAGTATAAATACATATTCTAACACCAAAACTCACTGAAAACAACAGTCCATCAATCGACACATTTACTCAATCAAAACAAAGCCAAAATCAACTGAAACGTTGCCAAAACATCATCCAAACACAATCTGACCTTACCCAGCATTTTTAACCTTCAAAATTCACCAATTAACATCTAAAAACACCCACCTTAGGTCTGTATACCTCCAGCCCTCGTTTTACCACAAAACTAAGCCAAAAACACCACTTTTTCACCTTAAAACTTACCCACTACACCTAGTTTGGGGTTTTATGGGTTTAGGCTACTTATTAACATTATTTAGCATCCAAAAATAGTTCAAAAACATCCCACCAAAAACCCATACGAAAATTTCATAAACCCATCTCTTTTTCATCAAAACTTTGGAACCCAAAATGAAAAATCAATGTTTTGTTAAGATTTCAAAAAGATAAGATTTAATAAATAAAAGTCAAGGTAAAAGTGATGAATATCTTATAAAATCTTCTATGGAAAAGCCTTTGAGTCAAGGAAGAGATGGTGGGAAGCTTTTGGGAGAAAATTTTGAGCTTTTAGGTTTTTGGAATAAAGATGACTCTTCAAATCCCAAAATCCCTTTTCAAAATTTCATTAATGGCGTTATCGTAAACAATGACACTTTTATAAAAATTAGCATTTTAATTTAAATCTAACCCAAAACTAGTCCTAGATCAAAACCGATAACTCACAGGCCCAAAACCGGGGCGTTACAACTTATATCCACATTGGCTTATTTCATACGCCAATTGATAACATATGTTAACCATAATTCTCAAAGGATTATTTTGAAAACTCTTATTTCTCTCTTAAAATTTCCACTTCTGATGGCGACAATATTATTACCATTAACGCTAATTATTGCAATATTTACAATTATGCACTTTTCATAATGTTCTTTCTTTCAAGAACTTATTGCTTTTCTAGAGCATAAATATTTGCAGTACTTTGAGATATAATACTTGCATTTTTCCCTTGCATTTAAATGAGAAAATATTTCTTATGCTTGTGCTAAACATAAATCGTCACCATAGATTGTATTTAATAAGTTATCATGTTAAACAAAATAAATAAATACTATAATATATAAAAATATATAAATACAAAACGTAAATAATTAATGGTAAAGTAAATAAATATAAAGAAAAAAAATTAAAAGATCAATAATTTTCTTCAAGGATATGTGAATAATTAGGTATGATTTATTCACTTTAGAGTTAGACCAATATCATATTCATCCTTTTCACAAACGAGCTCAATGGTCTGTAACATCACATTGGTAATAAAAAAGATTTCACTTTTCTATAATAATCTTTATCACTCTTGGAATCCTTATAACCCTACTTCTTATGGGTATAAACATTTTTAAAATGATTATCATGTCAATGCCAATGGCATTGACCATACCCATAATAATTGGTCTTTATTCTTGTGTTATATAATATCACATTCACTTTAGGGAACGGAGTGGAGCCAGTGGCTTTTCTAAAATATTTTTTCACGATATAGTGTTTGTAGGACAACATTGTTTGCGTGGAAAGTGAAGTATGTTTTTAATATATCCTCATAAGTGATATTTTGACCACATAACTTCAATTTTGAAGTAATTCGAAACATAACAGAGTTATACTCGCTTACTGATTTAAAATCTTGCAATCTCAGATGCAACCAATCTTATCGAGCTTTAGAGAGAATAACAATTTTCTGGTGGTCATATCATTCCTTTAGATTATTTCAAAGAACAAGAGGATCTTTCACCGTTAAATATTCAAAATTTAACCCCTCATAGAAGTGATAGCGAAGAAGTATCATGGCTCTAGCCTTATTTTGAGCAGATTTTGCATTCCCCTCTTTAATAGTCATATCAATATCCTTAAAGAAACTTATATATACAAACCAGCAAAGAAAAAGGATTTAATCCTCGTACGCGACATTGTTAAACCAGGTTTCACAAGGTCCTTTAGAAACCTCCTTTAAAACCAATAGCCTCGGAGAAGTGGATGTTCAACCAATATATTTGAATTAAACCAATAGAACAAAGAACATATTAACTAATTAAAGAACATACTTTAGGCATTAAAATAGGTAATAGGTGAATTTAACAAATCACCATGTCTTCTATTGTACTGTGAAGAACAATATGCAATATTTCTCATTTTTCTTAAAAAACGCATGAATGCTTGTTCCCATGGCAACTCGTTTACCATGTTGTCCTTTGTTAATTTCATGGCTTTGCAACCTTCGCCCAATTTTTCTTTCGGTACGATGCTTAAAAAATATTAACGCGTAACAAAGATTTAAAATATTAGAACAAAAGAATAATGAAACAATAGATTAAAATACACTAACCTTAATAAGAGCGATTAGCCAACCACTATATTGATATATAATTAGGCAGATCAAACTTTCCAAGCTAGTTTGAATATACAATAAGTGTAGCCATCAATACCAAATTGATATTCTTTTTAAGAATCGCTAGCAAGAACTACGATAGTTGAGCCACTCTTTGGCTAAAATAGATACTTATCTTTGGTACTGATGACACTCTCTTGCTACATTAACACCAAGCAACTAATGAATTTTCAAAAAATAAAAATCAAGTTAAAGATCAAAAGAGAAAGTTAATCGATAATTAAAATATAATTGAGAGAGAAGAACTTATCTTTGATTCATGCTAGAATCAAATTCTTTTTAGTAACTCCTTTAGGATTCAAACGAAAAACACTTCAGTTGGTTAAAGTCTCGTGTTGATAACGCGTTGTGAATAAAATAAAAAAGAACAAGAATAAGAAAAAAGAGATAAGAGAAAGAGGGAGACTTGTATTATTCTCAATATAATGTTGTATACAATGCTTCCTCTAATATCTATATTTATAGGCACAAGGGAAAAACCCTAATACCAATGAACATTAAACCCTAATAATAAAGTACATTAAAGTCACATTTAATACATAATATCCACCATAAATAAATATTCAGAAAAATATTCAAATTAAAAAACACAAGAGTTTATTAAATATATAATCAAGTATGGGTTGGACTAAAGTTCGTATCTTTAACTTATTTGGTCCAATAACAATTTAGGTACCTATAAGTTTAAATTTTAGCCCCTGTTAATGTTCGATCTTGGCTCCGTCCCTAAATATATCGTACTTGCATTTAATATTTTTAATATATTTAAGAATATTTGTAATTGTATTTGTGTTATATAAGTATGATAAATACATGAGACGACAATGTTGAGAGGGAGAGTCACGAATCCTGAACATAGACTATAAAATAGACATAAACTATACTATACTAAAATAATACAAACATACAATATAATATGTATACAACACGTATATAGGCTAGGGGTGGCAATGAGGCGGGGTGAGGAAGGTTTTACATTCTCCACTCCGTCCCCAACATTTGCGGGTACGGTTTTGGAGATAGAATCTTCATTAAACATTTCGAGGATTTTCTCGTCCCCATACCCATCCTTTACGGATCCCCGCAGTTTTTAATTAATCATCGTACCCAAAAAATAAACAAAACTTAACACATTAAAATAAATACCCAACATTAAATCTCAAGAATTATAAACATAAGTGATAACTTTAGTTTTACCAACAACAAACAAATCATTTCAAAACTATAAAACATGACTAAAATATTAACTATTGAAACATGGCAATCTGCACTACCTTTAAAAAGAAAATATATAACTAATAATCTACAATTTCAAATCATGATCCATTTGTTCTAAGAAGAACTAGATTTGATTATATTTCCAACCATATAAATTACCTCTTCTAATTTTACTCGTACGATTTATAGAAAATTTCTGAAGTCACTGCCATTGTTGTTTTTTTGAAATAGTCTTTTCTTCTAACCTTTGCTCACTCAAAAAGTAATAACTTCTACTATATAACTCAAAATCAAGAACTGTTTGTTTTAAACGAATCTAGACTTCCATATGATTATAGAAATATAAGACTCACTTCTTAATTTATCTTGTAGAATTTTTTTGTGAGTTTTCAAAGTCATTGCTAAAACTATTTTCTAAGAATTTTGCTGCCAAATTTTTATGACCTTTCAACATTTAAATATTCATATTTTTAAAATAAATATCAAAATCAGTCACAATGTATTTTAAACAAAACCAAACTGAATCATGTTTACAATAATGTAAAGAGCACTCTCTAATTATTTTTATAGAATTTACGAAGAATTTCAAATTTACTCAAGCTGACCATAATCAGACTATGAGATTAGATTTTAGTTGAAAAATGGGTAAATTACCCTTATGGCCATCCAATTTTGTAAAATATTGGGGGTTCCTTGTGGACATTTTTTGGAGATTCTCACGGTGATTTATACAGGTACGGTTCGATTATCCCCACGGTTCAGATATAGCAACCTCCGTCCTCATCCCTATTTGATATTTGGTGATAAAACTTCCCCATCTCTATCCCTATGGGTGAAAATTTCGGTTATTCCTCATACCCGTTAATTCGGATCCCCACAATTTTCAGTTATTTCCCACCCGATTGCCACCCCTAATATAGGTTGTTCAAAGCTTGGATTAAATGCATGTTACGCTCTTAAACTTGTTCATTTTTATCATTTTGGCACTTGGACAAATTTTTCTCTGACAACAAAAGTTGTACAAAGCTATCACACTTGGTCTACAGTCCCTTCCATTAAAATGATATGGTATAATCTGAAAGCGCCTCATGACATGATCAGAAAATATGATATTTTTTAAATAAAAATCTTCAAAATTTGAGAAAAAAATAAAGAATTAAAAAATCAAAAATCAAAAAATTCTAAAACAAATCAAATTATTTTGAAAATTAGAAAAATACAAAGTTACAAAAAAATACGCGTTTCAATTTTTAGTATACAACAAATAAAATTAAACATCAAATCTCGGTATTTGCGTTGAGAATGTAAATATCTCTGTTTGATAACAAAAATAATTTTTTAAGTTAAACTTTGAAATTTTATATTAAAATTTGAGAGACTTTTTATTTTTTTATTTATTATAAATTCTATGTTTTTTAAAAACTTTTAACAAAATAAAATTTAAATCTGAAAAATAAAAAGAGAGAAAATTGTTTATAAAATCATGTAATAATACTAATTTTATTTAAGAAACAAAACTATTATTGTAATAATAAAATGTTTTAAATATGTGATATTACTGAAGAGATTTAACGTCTAACTCTTGTTCGTTAAACTGCCGATGGGATTAATTTTTCATCTATTTTTATAAACTAAGCAAATGGTTAAATATGAGGTGTCACTTTAAGACCGTTTTCTTACATTTAATTTGGACTTGGCTGAAAAATGAAAGATAAAATAATAATAAAAGGGGTAAATGCTAACTTTATTTGTTCATAAAAGTTTGGTACCAATTACTTGTTGAAACCATTAATTGAGACCAATAATAATAATTGTTAAATTAAGAATGTTTAAGTAATTGATGTTGAGATAAGACAATTCCTTAGGATGGCACTAATTTTTAGTTCAATCTCACATTTTAAACTTTTGTTAACCAACTTTCCCTGAAAAAGATTTTTTATTAAATAAATAGTTATTATATTCTCGTGTAGAATTTAAACTCATACAAAATGAGGTAATATGAGTATCCTTAGTCACTAATCAATTTGTTAAATTAAAGTTTTTATTTTGATATAACAAGGACTGATTTATAAATAAATAAAATTTTAAGGTATTTGAAATTCCTCACAAATGGACAAACATTCGAGCAAACTTAACTCATTTTGAAGAAAATATTTTATATAAGTTAAAACTTTCAAAGAAAAATATTTTCTAAGTGTTTCGGTACTCAAACAGACCATTTTGGTCACTGAGTACCGGTACGACCATATGCGTACCGATACGAGCCTTCCGACACTAAAATTCATAGAATTTAAATTTATAGTGAGTAACGGTACGAGCACCTCGTCATTGGAAATCAAAATGCTAAACGAGTACCAGTACAACTCTATGTATAACGGTACGAGTTTTTTAAACTTCTCTTTTGAAATGACTGTCAATACCGGTACGGTGAATCCCGTACCGATACGCTTTTGGAGCAAAAATATTTTTGAACTCATTGAGTACCTGTACGGCCATGAGCGTACCGATACCCAAGCTCCACTAGATTTTCCAGTGAACAATTTCAAGTACCGATACCCCTTACTCCGTACCAATACACAAGCCCGCGTACCAGTACCCATTCCTTGTAACAGCTATTTTCTCTTTGTGCAAGTACTAATACGAAAACCCATGTACCGATACCCACACTTGCCAGACAACATTTATTGCGGGAAATATGCAGTCCAACGACTCTATTCAATTCTACAACAACCCAAACGGCTAGAAATCAATGAAGGGTATAAAAACAAGTCTTCAAAACTTCTTCAACAACAAGACAACTTTTCTAAAGCATCCAATAACATATCCAACCTTTTTTAGAGCTTTTATTGTAATATCTTGTACACACTTGGGGTTCTAGTGAGCTGTAATTGGTGCAAACAATCTCCTTAGGAGAATTTTTAAAGTTTACTTCTTTGTACTCAAATTTTAGAAAAATGGTCTCTAGACTTTGGGGTATAAGTTTAGGAGGTTTGTGAGATTATCTCTTTTAGCCTAAAAGGAAAGACAAGTTAGTGAATTTGTGAAATTCTTAGTGTGGTAGCTAAGGTAGTGGATGTAGACCTTGTTTAGAAGGTTGAACCACTATAAATCAACTGTGCAAAATTCTTTTCTTTTTGTAATTTACTCTCACCAAAATTGTAATTGCCAATTCACCACTCGTTGTCATTTCTATTGATTGATAAACTTAACACAATTAATAGAGCTTTTAACCACTTTCTCTAAAGGTTGTTGATAACAAAACTATACAAACTAGAACTTATGCTAAAAAAATTAAGTATAAAATTATATTTTAATTTGATTTGAATTAAAACCCACGAATAATATTTATTTATAAAAAAATATTTGATGCACTCGATGTGAACTTTAATTTATACAAACATGTTTATTTTAGGGATTATAGTTTAGTTTAGGGTTTAAAATTTTTGAGTTTATATTTTTAAGATATTAAATGTAAAGTTTAAGATTAAAATTTAATGTTCACGATTTAGGGTTAAAAATTAAGAGTTTAGGGTTAAGTTTTAAATTCTAAGTTATAAATCTTAAATAGACATACTTGTGGCAAAAAGATTCATTGTCTGCATCAAATAACAACATTTTTATTTATACTATGATTTAATTTAAGATCAAAGTCATCAAATATTAACCCCTTTAATTCTACTCAACCTAACGAAAGATTGTAATTTTTTTTGGCTAAGTGATTCCATCCATATATAACTCTTTAGTTAGTTAATTAAGAAATGTCTCCTAATTAAACAAATATTTGTTAAGAGGCCATTTTCCTGTGTTTGCTTTTAAGTTAGCATTTGATTAACGGTTATATAAATAATAGCTTCAAGAAAAACGCAGGGCAAATCTTCTATATTTTATAATATATATAAAATCACTAATTTGATCAAACATATTTGGCCGATTGGTTAAACTATTTAATTTTTTTTCTTCATATTTTATTAGATCATGAGGTCTAGACTCACTAAGGAGCACCTCCTTCGTTCTCTTAAAGCACCCCTTCTCTCTTCTAGGTATTAAAATTTGTCAAAAAAACCTACTAGTTTGGACAAAATTTTGAATGGATGAGAATGCCTTTTATGATTCATTATATTACTAAATTGGTATTGAAAAATAATATTTTAATATAGGGAAAACTACACCAGTGACCACCGAAGATGTTGGAGATACCTATTTGAACCACCGAACTAAAAAAAAACGTCAATCACACCACCAAACTTATTAAATTAACCTATTTTGACCACCGCCGTTAAAAAATTAACGGAGGGGTGACGGAAGTGCCACGTGGCAGTTAACAGGACATTTTTAAAATTACATGTTTAGTCCCTGTTATTTACTTATTAAATCAATTTGATCCTAATTTTATTTTAATTAAATAAAAATTAATCAACCAATCAAATTATGACACATGTCATCACCCAATTGGATTAATTTAATTTATTTTGTTTAATATTTAATATATTTTTTACTCCAATCAGGTGGTGACACGTGTCACCACCTGGTTAAAGGAAATTTAAAGAAGAAAATGAAGATGGTGTTATGGTGGTTCGAACTTAGGACCAAAGGGATAAACCCCCAAGCTTTAACCATTGAACCAAACTGCTCTGAGTGTTATCATTTGCACCTTTTATATACATATCTTATAGTTTAGTAAAAGTCAGGGAAAAAGAAGAGAACAAAAGAGCATTATGGTAGTTCGATCCTGGGACTTAATTCCAATCTTTTACCATTGAGCCAAACTTCTCGTAGTGAAATTATTTGCACCTTTTATATACATATCTTATAATGCAGTAAAAGTTAGGGAAAAAGAAGTAAAAATGGTAGAAATACGACTCGAACATAGATTATTTGAGATGTGTATAATCACACAAACATCCGAATTAATTTAAAACTGAAAACTATTAAATATTAGATTTAAAAGAAAAGAAATTCGATTTAAAATATTCGAATATTTTTCCTTTTTTCATATTTAAATCGAATATCTAAAAATGAATTTGATTTAAAATATTCGAATATTTTTTCTTTTTCGTAATTTTTCTCTTTCATATTTAAATATTCGAATATTTTTTCTTTTTCGTAATTTTTCTCTTTCATATTTAAATATTCGAATATTTTTTCTTTTTCATAATTTATGTTCGAATCGTATTTAAATCGAATATTTTTTAAAATCGAATATTTAATAGTTTTCAGATTTAAATTAAATCGGATGTTTGTGTGATTATACACATCCTAAATAATCTATGTTCGAGTCGTATTTCAACCATTTTTACTTCTTTTTTCCCTAACTTTTACTGCACTATAAGATATGTATATAAAAGGTGCAAATAATTTCACTAAGAGAAGTTTGACTCAACGGTAAAAGCTTGGGAATTAATTCATTAAGTCCCAGGTTGGAACCACCATAATGCTCTTTTGTTCTCTTCTTTTTCCCTAACTTTTACTAAACTATAAGATATGTATATAAAAGGTGCAAATAATAACACTAAGAGCAGTTTGGTTCAATGGTTAAAGCTTGGGAGTTTTATCCCCTTGGTCCCAAGTTTGAACCACCATAATGCCATCTTCATTTTAGTCTTTAAATTTTCTTTAACCAGGTGGTGACACATGTCACCACCTGATTGGAGGAAAAAATATATTAAATATTAAATAAAATAAAATAAATTAATCCAATTGGGTGATGACACATGTCATAATTTGATTGGTTGATTAATTTTTATTTAATTAAAATAAAATTAGGATCAAATTGATTTAATAAGTAAATCATGGACTAAACATGTAATTTTAAAAATGTCCTGTTAACTGCCACGTGACACTTCAGTCACCCCTCCGTTAATTTTTTAACGGCGGTGGTCAAAATAGGTTGATTTAATAAGTTTGGTGGTGTGACTGACATTTTTTTAGTTCGGTGGTTCAAATAGGTATCCCCAATATCTTCGGTGGTCACTGGTGTAGTTTTCCCTTTAATATATTGCTAAATTTTATATAATAATAAAAGTATTAATTAGGAAATTATTTAAATCTTTAATATAGCCAATGTGGAGGGTGCTTTAGAGAGTTGAATTATTCATCGGTTAAATCATAACATCCTTTGCTATCCCATAAAGGTTAGGGTCTTAGGGTTCATGTTCTAAGAGTTAAAAAACTATTTTTTCTTAATTTGGTTGGATGGGTATGGGTAGATCCATAACAAGTCTTTGCAGTACTCGATCTGAATTAATCAGTCAATGATTTAGATATTAATAGTTAAACAAAAAATCGATCTACTTGTTAGCAAGTGAATTTGGAAATTTAGGTGTGAACCGAGAAGTCTATGTTGAATGTTCTAATTAGGCCTTAAGTAGTCTTGAAGACCCTTGAAGCCAACCATATCTATCCAATAGAAAGTCAAGACGACCCTTGGATTGAAACTACATCAAAGAAAATTATAAGATTTTATTTTTATTCAAGAACCATTTAAAGATTTTATCTCAATTTTATTAATAAATATATTTTTTGCTTCCAATCTTCATGTCACATATTTGAATAAAAAAATTCAGTGTGCAAATATTTTTTTAAAAATAGTATCAAGGTTATTACAGTACAGTATCTGTTCATATATATTCTTAACCTTTTAACAATACGCATACACCTTGTAGACAAAGCGATTGAACCCATGTCTCTTAGGATGAACATTATCCGCTTTTTTACTGAGACACCTGATGAGATAATCTTTGTATCACCCTAAACTCGAACCCATCAATCCAAAAGATCAAGAATGTCACATTGGATCATTGAAGTAGTTTAAAATTTTTTAAGCATTATTTTAGTCATAAACATCCAAATTAATTTCTTGTGATTCAAAACATTGAAATAAATTCTTAACATATGAGTCAAGGTACTCTACTATGGAATTAAAGGTGCTATAATCCCTTGTTGATGGTGCTCCTTAACACAAGCATAAAGAGTAGCATAATCAAAATCAGATGGTATAATCTTTTTCATGAAAAACTCTATTCGAACATATATCAATATAATACCACTATATCCGCACAATTATATCTAATCACTCAGGGAGTATATCATAATAATAGTACCTTATCCACAAAACTATATCATATCACTAAGCTTTACATATGTGTTGCATCATCACGTCGAATATCTGAATACTTTTATGCCATTCTCTCAAAAAAGAAAAGAATATTCTTATGCCATTAAGTCGAATTCTGTCATGAATGAGGTAGCAACCACAACACCAGGGAATGAGCAAGGAGCTATCAATCCTACAATGACAAATCAGGAAGTTGGGGAAGAACGTAGAAGTTGCAGAGTGAGGAAGGCCCCTAACAGACTAACTAATTTTATCCGTTTCTAAACATTAGGAATACAAATAAACTGATATTGTAACTAAAAGACAGTTGAATCATCTGAATATTTCAGTTTCCAATATATTTCCTATGTTTCTTCCCTTCTATTTTCTGCTTCCTTCCTTGTTGAATGTAAGATCATAACATTGGTGCTTTCATTGATCTTACCACTATGGTAAATCATTCATACTCTATCAAGGCTCTCTAAGATACGACTAGGCCCCTAAACGAATGTCAAAAATAAAAAAATGATGGAACAAAAACACTAAAAAACTATGCATGAAATGACCAATCAATTGCAATCGATATCCACCCATTTGGGAGTATCTTCCACCACATCGGGAGGGGGCGATATGATTGGAGACAACACTGTGATTCGGGGTAAGGCAAAGATTCGTCAGGATTCAAATGATGTTTTCCCTTTTGCTCCGAAACCGGTTCAAGTTGAGTTACCCTTATTCACCGGTAAGGATCTAGAAGAGTGGTTGGCATCAACACAAGATTTCTTTGAGTTTTACGGTACGGAAGATCATCATCAGGTGACTATGGCCTCATTTAGGATGGATGGCATCGCTCAAAAATGGTTCCGTTGGATGCAATGTCAACACCAATTAATCGGATGGTCATTTGGTTGATGTGATTTGTAAACGGTTTGCCGTGATGGAGGTTGAATCGCCTGAAGGAAAATTATCAAAACTTCTCCAAACTACGTCAGTTGAAAACTGTCAAACACGTTTTGAAGATTTGGAACGATGTACCACAATATGTCCGACAAATTCCCCACTCAATGCTTTTTTTTTTCTGGACTGTGATCCGACATCAAGAATGAAGTATTGGGACATCGATCCAATTCAGTGGTTGAGGTATCAACGTTAGCGCGTTTTTATGAAGCCGAAGTTAATGAGTAACGTTATGTGGGTCGAGCCGCAAGCTCTAAACTACCCGCTCTTACCTACCCCAACCTTGGGTATTACGAGACCAAAAATTCAGCCAGGTCGTCCTCCTCCATCTGAGCACTCTCCAGGTTCTTCTTCTCCTATGTAACCTCGTCGCCTTTCCGCAGCAGAAGCTCAAGCAAGACGCGACAAAGGATTGTGTTACTATTGCGATGCGAAGTTTATTCCGGATCATAAGTGCAATGATCCACAATTATTTTTTCTTGATGATGAATTCTCCTACACCGCTCCAAATTCATTGCTAATTCAAGAGACATCCATGACCCACAACCACGACGATTGTGATGAGAAGGGCAAAGAACAATCCTTGGTATCTTTTAATGCACTATGAGGTTGTTTTCATCTGAACATGATTTGGGTTATTGGCGAAATTCAGGGTTAACATGTACGTATCTTAATCGATGTGGGTAGCACTCATAATTTTTTGTAATCTCGCGTTGCTAGACATCTTGGTTTGCCAGTAACGGCGGCACCCAATTTTAGAGTCATGGTGGGTAATGGGGACAAGCTACCAAATGAAGGTTATGTGCGTGATATACTTTTGATAGTTCAGGGAACTGAAGTATGGACAGATTTCTATGTCTTGCCCTTAGAAGGGACATAGATGGTATTAGGTGTCGCATGGCTTGCTACTCTTGGCCCGATAACAACGGATTTTTCAAAGCTCAATTTCCAATTTCAGCAAGGTGACAAGGTACATCACTGGGAAGGTGAAAATGGGACATGCCCTTAACTATTTTAGTTTCAATCCTTATGTCGTTCGTCCAACAAAAATTCTATGGCCGAGTGTTATTTTCTACAATTGCAACTTGAACCCATTTCTGATTTCAACACAGTTTCACCAGATTTGGAAAGTATGTTAGCAAAATTTGCATATGCTTTTGAGGTTCCCCAAGGACTACCTCCAGTTCATGAAAATGATCACGTCATCCATCTGCAACCTTTAGCCAAGCCCGTGAATGTTCATCCCTACCGATATCCATATTTTCAAAAGGCTGAGGTCGAACGCCAAGTTCATCACATGCTGGCTCATCAATTAATTCAAAAAATTACTAGTCCTTTCTCTTCTTCGGTACTTCTCATTAAAAAAAAGATGGTATATGTCGTTCCCGTGTTGATTATAGAGCATTGAATGCAGACACAATTAAAGACAAATTTCTCATTCCCACAGCCAATGAATTATTTGATGAATTGGGTACGTCAATTTTTTTCTCAAAGTTAGATTTGTTAGCCGAATATCACCAAATTCGGGTCAAGGATGCAGATGTCTACAAGATGGCATTCCAGACACATGAGGGTCACTACGAATTCCTCGTCATGCCCTTTGGTTTAACTAATGCTCTGTCGACTTTTCAAGCTACTATGAATGATATTTCCCCTATTTTTGCTTAAACTTGTTCCGATTTTTCTGGATGACATTCTTGTTTATAGTCGTTCTTGGTAGGATCATTTGGTGCATATCCGAGAAGTGTTGCGTTGTTTACAGGAGCACGAGTTTGTGGCTAAATGCAACAAATGTTCTTTTGGCAAAACCTCAATAGAATATCTCGGCCACATTGTTTCAGCAGATGGACTCGTCGCCGATCCCGCAATGGTTGAAGCAATTCGTACATGGCCAATTCCCACAACAATCAAAGAGGTTCGAGGTTTTTTGGGCATTGCTAGTTACTACTGGAAATTTATTAAAGGTTTCGCCTCCATCGCTTCGCCCATTTCTGATTTGCTTCGCAAAGAGCTGACTTTCAAGTGGACTTCTAAGGCTCAAGCGGCAGTGGATCATCTAAAATCATGTCTTTGTTCAACTCCAGTCCTAGGATTGCCTAATTTCGATATGACATTTCAAGTAGAGACTGATGCTTCTGGTTCTGGAATAGGGGTTGTTTTAACCGAAGCTGACCGACCATTGGCTTATGTTAGCCAAAAGTTTTGTCCTCGAATGCAACAAGCCTCTACATATAGTCGAGAAATGTTCGCCATCACACAAGCAGTGGCGAAATGGAGTCAATATTTAGTGGGTAGAAGATTTATCGTCATTACCGATCAGCGTTTCCTACGCGAACTAAATCAACAGACTATACAAACACCCAAACAACAACATTGTCTTTATAAATTAATTGAATATGATTTCGAGATCCAGTTTGACCCAACAAACTCAACAACATTACCGATGCATTGTCTATGGGAACTGGAGCTAGTTTCATGGCATTATCTCGTCAATTGTTAGGAATTATCGAAGCTTTCCGAGCAGCCAGCAACACTGATGTCGATATTCGACATATTCGTACCAACATCATCAACGACAATACTAGTTATTTAGGTTATGAGGAGAAAGATGGATTAATTCTGGTTTGTGGTCGAATTATGGTTCTTAAAGAAACGGAGTTACGTACGTTGTTATTACATAAGTTTCATTGTTCAGTATTGGGTGGTCATGCTGGTATTACACGCACGTTCCACCGTTTGGCTGCTAATTTTTATTGGGAAGGTATGCGCAAAGATGTCCATCACTTTGTCACCGAGTGTCAACTGATAAGCTCTTATAAATGACACTTTTTGCTTGCTATTTTATTTGTCTTGAGGACTTTTCACTACTTAATTGGTTGCATTTATTTCATTTTCTGTGAAGGGATTTAATCCTGGAATTAGCAGTAGAAAGGTGCATTTCTGCAGTTTTATTTATATTTCTGACCGTGTCTGACATCATGGGCACGACGCTGGGCACGTCGCGTCTGACGTGGCAGTTTCTAGAAGATACAGTCAACGCAAGGAAAAACTATGGAAGAGTCTGGAAGATCTAGTCAACGTAATTCGAACTTAGGGTTTTTAATTTTTAAATTTTAAACCAAACATTTTAAATTATGTTATCTTTTTGTTATCTTTAGTAAATCTAAGCCTATAAATAATTTCCTTGGGTAAGGCTTAAGATCATCTCTTGTTTTTAGTTCTTGTTGCTACTTGCCTTCATTTTAATAGAAGTATTTCCTTGTTTCATATTTACTTCATATTTATTTTATGCTTCTTAAACATTTTGTCAAAAACATGTTAAGTATGATAATCAATATCATGGTGCTAATTTTCCCAAAGCCGAGAGCTAATACAAATCAATTCCACATGTGAGAATTGAATATTGCTTAAATCCCTTCGGGATACATTTTCATCTTTCTGTTTAGATAGTTTGGAATTCGGCCTTACTAAAACTTTTAAATGTTTTTAAAATAAAAAAGGATCTGTTGGTCTGGAATCGTTTAATTATACAGTTGGGAGGAAGGATCGGCATGTGGCACTTCAACTTCTTATGAACACTCTTAGCGGCGGTCCGCTAAGAAAAGATGAAATCAGAAACGATTCTCAATAAGACAACTTCTGAGTCAGATTTTTCCTGTTTTTAAACTTAGTATTTCAACGGCAGCAGATGTGGTTGAATTATTTAAGAATTGACTTTCGGATATAGACTTGGGAAGATCGATTACATGAGAGAAAAGCAAGTTATGATGGGTTGGGCCTCGTAGACTGAAACCGACATGAATCCTGGAGTGAAAATCTATTTTCAATGATCGTAGGAATTGATGAAACTAGCTCGAGGTTGCTTTCATATTTATGATTTTCTACTTCATTTCTCACTTTATTTACTGCAATTTTCTTTGATTGTTCATTATTCTCTCATCACTTCAATCACGCCAAACCCCCATTTTTATTTATTTGTTTTAGCTACTTCTGGGATCTAAATCACGACAAGGCTCAGTCAGCGATTCCAGTAGAACTCCTTATGGATCGACCTTCTTCATCTATTTTACTTTAATTTCTTTATTTTATTTTGAAGAGGTTTATTTTATTTTTATTTTTTTGGGGTAAAACGACACTTGTCAAAATTGGCGTCATTGTCGGGGAGTTTTATTTTTTGGCAATCACTGATTATTTTGTTTGATTTTTATGACCAGAAGCAATCTAGGAGATCTATTTGACCTTGACCTGGAGATCGAAGCAAGAGCTCATAGAACTCAAGGTGAAACACTTCGGTGAAAGAATAAAAATGAGAACAAGGCAGACAACAATCCGACCAGGAATCCATTTCTGCAACTACACCAGTCGAAGATCCTATACTAGAACCGGAACCAATGGTAGATCAAACAATTCGAGAACTAACTGCAGCCCCTGCTGTACAACAACCACTTTGCATCGCTTTTCCTAATGGCGAGACCCCTTTTCAACTAAAAACGGGGTTAATTCATCTCCTCCCTACGTTTAATGGTCTCTCTAGCAAAAGTCCACATAAACATCTCGCCGAATTCCATATGGTGTGCAGTAGCATGAAGCCGCAAGGGGTCTCGGAAGACCAAATCAAACTACGAGCATTTCTTTTTCCCTTACCCAATGGAATGGTTATTTTATCTTCCGCCTAACTCAATTAATACATGTACTGAACTCTCTCATATTTTTCTTGATAGGTATTTTCCTACAACAAAGGCGAGCGAGCTTAGGCAAAGCATCTTGGGAATCCAACAAAAGAACGATGAATCTCTCTATGATTATTGGGAAAGGTTCAAAAGGTTATGCGCAAGTTACCCGCAACATGGCCTATTCGAGCAGACCCTCTTTCAGTATCTTTACGAAGGGATGCTACCAATGGACAAAAAGATGGTGGATGCTACAAGTGGCGGTGCACTCGTCAACAAGACACCAGAAAATGCAAGAACTCTAATTTCCACTATGGCCGCAAATTCGCAACAGTTTGGCTCTTTAAGTGAACCTAGCCGATGAGTTCACGAGGTAAGTGCCATTTCTTTGGAAAATAAAATAGACAAATTGACTAATATTGTCAATTCTCTTGTTACAGGTAAATCAGGGGCCGCGAAGGTATGTGGAGTCTGCACTATGCCGGATCACCAGACCGATTCATGTCCACTTCTACAAGATAAGTCGGGCTTCCAAGTCAATGCCATAAATTTCCCAGGACCTCCCCAAAGACCATATATTCCTTATGGTAACACTTTCAATCCCGGTTTGAGAGATCACCCAAACATGAGCTATGGTAATAAGAATCAAAATTACCAACCAAAACAACCTCCCTTCCCAAATCAAGCGCCACAAAAACCCTCACTTGAGACCATTATCGAAAGGTTAGCTGTTTCACAAGAGAAGTTCCAAAACCAAACACAATCCCATCTCCAAGAAATTGACAAACAAATAAGCCACCTAGCTCAAACCATTGGCCGCCTAGAGTCTCAAGGACGATTGCCCTCTCAAACCGAAACAAACTCGTAGGAAAATATGAGTGCGATTAATTTACGCAATGGTACCGTCATTTCACCAGAACCGCCAAAGGAGCCCGAGAAAAAAATCAAATAACGACAAACAAGGCGCTTCCTCGAAGGAACAAGAGAAAAAATATTCACCACCCTCAGGTAACATCATTCCCAATCCATCTTTTTCTACTTACGAGCCTATTCCTCCTTTCCCAGGCCGACTAGCTAAATGTGACAAAAAGGAAGATAAGGAAATTTTGGATATATTCAAGAAGGTGGAAATCAATATTCCACTCCTTGATGTCATTCGAAAGGTGCCAAAATACACAAAGTTTTTGAAGGATTTATGCACAAATCGTAGGCGACTATCCAGGAATGAAAGAGTTAACCTCAACAAGAACATTTCGGCCATTTTTCAAAGATGCCTACCACCGAAATATAAGGACCAATGGATGTTCGTGATTCCTTGCAAAATCGGAAATGTAGAAATAAAAAGGGCAATGTACGATCTAAGCGCATCTATTAATGTCATGCCATTGAGCGTCTACAGTAAAATTTCGATTGAACCATTGAAGGAAACGCAAGTGAAGGTCCAGTTAGCTGATCGATCAGTTATTTGCCCCGAGGGGTACTAGAAAATGTGTTGGTAAAGGTAAACGATCTTAATTTTTCCTGCTGATTTTTACATTATTAACATGGAAAATGATCGCAACAACAACGAATCAAAAATCTTGCTTGGCCGCCCCTTCTTGTCAACATCACATACAAAAATCGATGTCCGTAACGGTATCTTAACTATGGAATTTGATGGGGAAGTAGTTAAGTTCGATGTTTATAAAGCTATGAAGTATCCTGATTTGGTCGCAAGTTTGAATTTTATTGACATTATAGATCCATTAGCCAATGACTTTATCGAAACTGATTTGTTTTATGACTTTTGTAGGGAATTGGCGGATCTCGACGATGAAAACATATGCGAAATCATTTTTACTCTTTCTTCAATTTCTGATTTGCGATTAACTCCATCTCGATCTAAACCTCTTCCCTCAAGTTTTCAGGCACCACAATTGGAGTTAAAGTAACTCTCGTCGCATCTCAAATACACATTTTTGGGTGACAACCAAACCCTGCCAATCATTATTTCGAGCGAGTTATCACAGCAAGATGAAAAGGAATTAGTTGTTGTTTTGCGCACTTATAAAAAGGTAATCGGATGTACATTAGCCGATATCAAAGGCTTAAGTCCATCCACTTACATGCATAAAATTAAGATGGAGGAAGGCGCGAAACCAACAAGAGAAGGGCAACGGCGTTTAAACCCGCCCATGATGGACGTTGTGAAGGAGGAAATACAAAAGTTACTCGACGCCAATATAATCTACGCCATTTCTGATAGCAAATGGGTGATTCCCGTCCATGTTGTACCAAAGAAGACTGGAGTCATAATTGTCGAAAATGCCGATGAAGAAATGATTCTGAAGAGAGTACAAAATGGGTGGAGAATGTGTATTGATTACAGGAAACTCAACTCTCAAACCCGAAAGGACCATTTTCCTTTACCTTTTATCGATCAATTGATCAAAAGACTTGCTGGAAAATCACATTATCGATGTCTTGACAGATTTTCTAGATTTTTTCAGGTTCCGGTGGCACCAGAAGATCAAGAAAAAACAACGTTCACTTGTCCTTTCGGAACTTTCGCATACAGGAGAATGCCTTTCGAGCTTTGCAATGCGCCAGCCACGTTCCAACGATGCATGCTAAGCAATTTCTTCGACCACATCGAGCGAGGAATTGAGGTATTTATGGATGATTTTACCATTTATGGTGATTCATTCTCCCAATGTCTCTCTAATCTTTCCTATGTTCTTAATCGATGCATTGAATTTAATTTAGTCCTAAACTATGAGAAATGCCATTTCATGGTAAGTAAAGGATTAATACTTGGTCATGTGGTTTCTGCTCAAGGAATTACCGTTGATAAGGCAATGGTCGATGTAATTCGCTCACTCCCATACCCAACTTCGGTGAGGGAAATTCATAGTTTTTTCAACCATGTAGGTTTCTACCGACGCTTTATAAAATACTTCTCCAAGATAGTACAACCTCTATGTCGATTGTTACAAAAAGATACGAATTTTGTTATAGACCAAGCTTGCAAAGATTCATTCGATAAGCTTAAGAAGAGGCTTATATCCACACCAATCGTACAACCGCCAAATTGGACCTTGCCTTTCGAAATTATGTGTGATGCATCTGATCTTAGTGTGGGCGCAGTTCTCGGCCAAAAGAGTAAAGAAGGACCACACGTGATAGCCTATACCTCTAGGACCCTCGACTCGGCTCAACGAAATTATTTGACAACAGAAAAAGAGCTATTTGCTGTTATTTTTGCATTAGAAAATTTTCATTCTTATTTATTGGGCACTAAAATTTTTGTTTTTTCTGATCATGCAACGCTAAAGTATCTGATAAACAAAAAGGATGCGAAGCCAAGGTTGATACGATGGATTCTCTTATTAAAGGAGTTCGATCTCGGAATCAAAGACAAAATAGGAAGCGAGAACTTGGTGGCAGACCATCTAAGTTGTTTGCCTACATCACTAATCGAACCTCCCTTACGAGAGCAATTTTTAGAAAAAATCTTTATAGAGGTGCACACATCATTCACATGGTTCGTCGATTTGGCGAATTATCTAGCTATTGGTAAACTTCCTAAAAACCTATCCCGATCCGAGATTAAACACATTAAAAGAGAATCTAGGTATTATATTTGGGATGATCCATATTTATGGAAAAATTGCTCAAATCAAATCATCTAACGATGCGTAAGTAATAGCGAGGTAAAATCTATACTTGAGTTTTTTCATTCCTACGCTTGTGGTGGACATTTCGGCCTTAAACGTACCACACACAAAATTCTTGAGTGCGGATTTTTTTGGCCAACCTTGTTCAAAGACACTTACAACTTTTGCAAAACATATGACAGGTGCCAAAGAGTTGGAAATCTAAACCGAAATAGTGAGATGCCATTAAACCCGATACACATCTGTGAAATTTTTGATGTGTGGGGGCTTGATTATATGGGGTCGTTTACTTCTTCATACATAAATTTATATATTATTTTGGCTGCTGATTACATTTCGAAATGGGTAGAGGCGAAAGCCACCCGAGAAAATGACGCGAAAACAACAACTAATTTTTTGCGTGACTTTATTTTTCCAGATTTGGAACTCCGAGGGCGATCATTTGCGACAGAGGAACACATTTCGTTAACCGAATCGTCGAATCTTTAATGAAGAAATATAACATAACACAGCGTATATCGACGACCTATCATCCACAAACAAACGGACAAGCGGAGGTTTCAAATCGAGAAATCAAGTCAATCCTAGAAAAGATCGTTAAGCCAAATCGAAAGGATTGGAGTTTGAAATTAGTTGATGTGTTGTGGGCTTATAGGACGGTCTACAAAGGACCTATCGGCATGTCACCTACCGACTTGTTTTCGGTAAACGTTGCCATCTACCTGTCAAGCTTGAGCATAGAGCATTTTGGGCGGTAAAAGAGTGTAATATAGAGATTAATGCGGTTGGCGAAGCGCGAAAACTTCATATTTAAGAGCTCGAAGAGATTTGCCAAAATGCTTACGATAGCGCACAACATTATAAAGAACAAATAAAAACGTTTCATTACAAGCATATTTCATTTAAATCTTTTTCAGTTGGACAAAAAGTTCTCCTATTTAACTCAAAGTTAAAACGTTTTGCAGGAAAACTTAAGTCTAAGTGGAGCGGACCATTTACCGTAGTCAACACTTTTCCTCACGGATCTGTAGAAATTGAAGATGGCTCGGGTGCACAATTTAAAGTAAATGGACAGCGGCTAAAGCCTTTCTTCGAGAACACACCAATTGAACAAATTGAAGATATCAGTTTGGAAGAACCAAAAATGTGAACGAATTTTTTTGTCGAGCTTAACGACGTTAAAAAAACGCTAAATGGGAGGCAACCCATTCGCTTCCTTTTCGTTAATTTTGATTTTCTTTCTTTTAAATTTTTGTCTGATTTTTACTTTAATTTTTTTCTAACTCCCCTAGTATTTTTTCAGAATTTTATCAGTGCCCGATCGCATTTTCTAACCTTTCACAACAACACAATTAGAAATTAAGCAGTGGAGTGCACCGTTTCATTAATCGGCACATATTAGCAAACCCCAAGAAAGCCGACGCACTTTAGTAAACTCCCTTTACACTTTTTTTTACCATTTACCGTCAACAATTCCTCTTTTCCCTTTTCTTTCCTTTCTTTCCTGTGACCTACCACAACCCTAAAACAACTCAGCCAAACCTTAAACAAGCACTCAGTCGTGCCGCCTTCATCTGAACCACCATGCCGCGTACAAGGAAACAGGCCCGCCGGCTTCCCCAAGAACCGCCACTGGTCATCGGCGGACGCCGCCGCCTTGCACCGCCACAGTTCATGGCGATCAGCAGTGACTCCGAACCGACTCCGACGACGACAAGCCTCCAATCCCCCGAACGAGAATCCTGCTCCTGCAGCTTTCGTAGCAAACTCGCCCTCTCCGTCAACCGTCAGCCGACGTTCACGGCTCTCCCCCAATACCGCTGGACCAAGCTCCACTCGTCGTTCGCCTCCTCCACGGTCGCCATCCTCATCGTTTCAATCTATGCCAACGGTGGATTCCTCCTCATCCACTCGGCCACGCTACTTCAACACTCACCCGAGACACTCGAGCATACCTTCGTTCTCCATGCATTCTGTCGAATCAGAGCACAACCCCGAGGTAAATTCTAGTTCCGTTCCCATTCGCCCTTTACTAATGTACCATCCTTCGTTTGGTTTTACAGAGGATTTTTCGGCTGAGTATTCTTTGGGAAAACAATCGACCTCTACACATTCGCATTCCGAGCATCACTCATTCAACTTCCAATAGTCAGGTTCCAACAATTTCACATCACCACCGGACAGTCCGTGGGCAGCATCAACAAACCCCGAACGCAACCGATATGGGCGACACTACGCAGTGCCTGTCGAGGAAGAACTTAGAGGTTACCTCCATTTTGACAACGACCAGCTGGTCCGTTTTCATGACATCTGACATCGTCTCTTTAGGGTCTGTAAGTTCATTCCTCCAACAACACTAGAAAATCTTCATATATATGACTCTGTATTTAATTACTTCACTGCTATTGGTTGGCGACCGTTTTCTGAAATCAAAACTGGAACTTTCTATGAGTTGGTTTTGGAATTTTACTCAACCTTTTCATTTACTGAATCCTGTTGCATTTCTGTTAATTCTCCTGTTGTTATTTGTTTTCGCTTGCGTTGAACTCAGTTTAACATGTCTGTCACTAAATTTAATCTTGCCATGGGGTTCGTGACGAATGTCACGGATCCAGAATATTTGACCCCCTTGATTAAGTTTCCTGCAACATTCGATGCAAAAAAGGCCTATTCTGCTCTCACCGGCCTCATTGATGTGTCGTTCGATCCTAGCTCGACTAAGGCAATCCACCTCCACGGCCCGGGTTTGAGATACATTCACCGTTTTCTGGCCTACAATTTCTCGAGGTGAAATGACTCTTCCGGCACTATAAGTAAGGTTGAATTATTTTTTCTTTGGTGCTTGTTCACTGATCGCAAGGTAAATCTTGGCTTTTGGTTAGCTTGGCAGTTTGAAATTGTCATCCGGGCAAACCTCCCGTTCATCCCCGGTCCATACATCACTCATTTAGCTTCTAGAATTGCAAATTTTGATGTCACCAATTTCACTTATGCCTTTTCTATGGATGCTCTAGATGAACGGTGCTTGGATTCGATGGGCTTACTCGAAGGAACTCCTAACGCCCATTATCTCAACCCGCCCGGAGTAATGACATCATGTTCAAGACGAGTTTTCAATCGCCAGAATACGCCACGACAAGTCCCACCTTCTTCACGACAACCGAACCGAAATGAGCAAGAAGAACCCAACTTTTTCGAACGAATCCATACCCTTGAGGATAACATTATGGAAATACTCTTCTACCTTCGTCCTAGTCGCGATCGTGGTTTCCCTTAATCACGGGGAGTATCCTTTACCATTCCTTATTCTTCATTTCCTTTATTTTCTTCGCATTGGGACAATACAATTAAGTGAGGGATAGGGTAAAGGATGACATCAATTTTGCCCTGCTTGATAGTATGATTGTTTGAGTTGATTAGAAGAACATCTCCTTTGCTGTCACTTGCCATCAAACATGTTATGATTGTTTTAGTTCATAAGAATACTTGAATTCTAGCATGCTTGATAATCGAATGATAAGACTAAGTCCAGTTTGACATTCCATGCAATTTTTCTTGATTGTGATAGTTGAATTCCTCACCTAGCTTAATCAATTAGCCCATTTTGTGAGAACTTGAGCCTTGAGCATGTACGACTATATTTTTATGCTCATTTTTCTTGATTGAGAGTGTCAATTTGGATATTGGAATCTAGAACTTGTGACTTGTATGCAATTTGAGATTACATTAGATTGTGATGCATTAATATGATTTAGGCACTAGGATTCACCCTTTCTTTTTACCCCACTAAAGGCCTACCCTTTCTTTCCCCTAGTGAACCAAGTTGAAGCTTAATTCCACTTTCTTTGTTTTCACTAAGATATTAAACCCAAACATTTTTCATTTATCTCTCTCTTTCATCCTTGACAAGACAGAAGTATGAGTTTTGAGTTATGCAATCATGTTCCACGAAAAAAAGGGCAGCAGAAAATTTCGAAAAAAAAGCAGAAACTTTCGAACCAAAATAAAAAGGTTTGATGTTATTCATTTTAGTTACCTTTGTTGCTTATTTTGCCTACATTTTCTAAGGTTATGAACATGATTTAATCACTTGTTGGACACTTCTTGTCTTGATTGTTCTAGCCTTATTTTTAGCCTTTTTCCTACCCTTACCTAAGCCCCCATTACACCCCTGATTTAAGTCCTAATGATTTTTGCATCTCATTTCTTAAAAGTAGTGGAGAATTGATCTTGCCACAAGCCTATGGAGAACCTTGTTCAAGTTTGACTTTGAGCGAATTTGCTTTCTACACCCGAAACACTTTGAGCGATTTGAGTGCATCTTGGTGAGGTTTAAGTTTAGGTTGGAATTTGATTATCACTTGATAGGCAATTGTAAGGGTGAAGAATTTTTCTTACTTGTGTCCATTTTTTTTAGATTCATGTCATTCTTGGTGCTCTTGAAATCTCATGATTTTGCTTAAAGCTTGCAACGGTTTAGGGATATAGATGCTTTTGATTAATTTCTTTCAAACATACTTGAGGGCAAGTATGAGACAAGTGTGGGGAAATTTGATAAGCTCTTATAAATGACACTTTTTGCTTGCTATTTTCTTTGTCTTGAGGACTTTTCACTACTTAATTGGTTGCATTTATTTCATTTTATGTGTAGGGACTCAATCCTAGAATTAGCAGCAGAAAGGTGTATTTCTGTAGTTTTATTTATTTTTCTGACTGTGGCTGACATCATGGGCACGACATTGGGAACGTCGTGTCTGATGTGGCAGTTTCTAGAAGATAAAGTTAGCGCAAGGGAAAACTCTAGAAGAGACTGGAAGATCTAGTCAGCGCAATCTAAACTTAGGGTTTTTAATTTTTAAACCAAACATTTTAAATTATGTTATCTTTAGTAAATCTAAGCCTATAAATACCTTCGTTGGGCAAGGTTTAAGATCATCTCTTGTTTTTAGTTCTTGTTGCTACTTGCCTTCATTTTAATAGAAGTATTTTCTTGTTTCATCTTTACTTCATATTTATTTTATGCTTCTTAAACATTTTGTCAAAAACATGTTAAGTATGATAATCAATATCATGCTTGGCTAATTTTCCCAAAGCCGAGAGCTAGTACAAATCAATTCCACACGTGAGAATTGAATATTGCTTAAATCCCTTCGGGATACATTTTCATCTTTCTATTTAGATAGTTTGGCAATCGGCCTTACTAAAACTTTTAAACGTTTTTCAAATAAAAAATGATCCGTTGGTCTGGAATCGTTTAATTATACAGTTGGGAGGAAGGATCGGCATGTGGCACTTCGACTTCTTGTGAACACTCTTAGCGGTGGTCCGCTAAGGAAAGATGAAATCACAAACGATTCTCAATGAGACAACTTCGGAGTCGGTTTTTTTTTTTATGTTTTTAAACTAAGTATTTCAACGACGATAGACGTGGTTGAATTATTTAAGAACCGACTTTCGGAGATAGGCTTGGGAAGATCGGTTACATGAGGGAAAATCAAGTTACGATGGGTTGGGCCTCGTAGACTGTAACCGACATGAATCCTGGAGTGAAAATCTATTTTCAATGATTGTAGGAATTGGCGAAACTAGCTCGAGGCTGCTTTCATATTTGTTATTTTTCTACTTCATTCCTCACTTTATATCGTGCAATTTTCTTTGATTGTTCATTATTCTCTCGTTACTTTAATCACGCCAAACCCCCATTATTTATTTATTTATTTTAGCTACTTCTGGGATTTAAATCACGACAAAGCTTAGTCAGCGATTCCAACAGAACTCCTTGTGTATCGACCCTCTTCCTCTATTCTACTTTAATTTCTTTATTTTATTTTTAAGAGGTTTATTTTATTTTATTTAATTTTGGCGAGTAAAACGACATGCATGAAAAGTGATAGTTTAACTCTGGCCGGGACTTCTCCAACCTCTCCCTATTCCCAGTCAAGTCTTTGAGGATATTTCTCTTGATTTTACTGTGGGGATGCCTAGTTCGAATGGCAAAGAGACTATTTTGGTTGTTGTTGATCGGCTAACGGAATATGGCCATTTTTTCGCATTGCCTAATCATTTCGATAGCGCGTTAGTGGCTCGAACTTTGGTGCAAGGGGTAGTTAAATTGCATGGTGTTCCACGTACTATTGTAAGTGATCGCGGTCGGCTATTTGTTAGCGAAATGTTGACTAAGTTGGCTAAGTTACAAGGCACTGAGTTATGCTTTAGTTCGGCGTATCACCCCCAATCGGACAGTCAAACCGAAGCCTTAAATCGTTGTCTTGAAATGTACTTGCGTTGTATGGCAGGCGATGACCCGAATAAATAGGAAAAATATTTGGCTTGGGCAGAATATTGGTATAATACCTCTTATTAGACTTCAACTGGGATGACACCCTTTTGTGCATTATACAGTCGGGATCCTCCTACTATTTATCTTATGTGGAAGGCAATGCTCGACATGATCAGTTGGAACATCATTTTTTGGAACGTGATGGTGTGCTAAGGGTTCTGAAATGTAATTTAGAACATGCACAAAATCGCATTAAAAATCAGGCCAATAAACATCGTCGAGAAGTAAATTTAGAAGATGGCAACTGAGCATTTGTTTAATTACAACCTTATCGACAATTGTCTCTCTGTTTGCAACGTCATCACAAGCTAAGTCCACGAAATTTTGGCCCTTATGGAGTTTTGAAACGAGTTGGTCCAATTGCTTACAAGCTCGCATCTTGTAGTGGTCAACCCCTTCAACAGATCACACCATTGCCTTTGATGAGAGAAGATATTTCTACTTCTGCCGATACACCAAACCTTGAGGACAAGGTTTAGTCTCTAGAAAGGGGTACTGCCTTGAATGAGGTAGCAACCACAACACCAGTGAATGAGCAAGGAGCTATTACTCCTGCAATGACAAATTAGAAAGTTGGGGAAGAACGTAGAAATTGCAGAGAGAGGAAAGCCCCTAGCAGACCAATTGATTTTATCTGTTTCTAAACATTAGGAATATAAATAAATTGATATTGTAACCAAAAGACAGTTGAATTATCTGAATATTTCAGTTTCCAATCTATTTTCCTTGTTTCTTCCCTTCTATTTTCTGTTTTCTTCTTTGTTGAATGTAAGATCATAACAAATTCTCTTGTATATCTTGAGTTTCCGTATTGTTTTTCCAAACACCACTCAGTTGCATAAATAAATATTGTCTTATAAGGCCAAATATAATGTTATTACAATTACACTTTGGTACCATAATGGGAAAATAGATATAATTTAAGAGCCAAATGATAAATTAAACTAGGGATGGAACAAGGGTGGTAGTGGCCGGTTACACCCCTGTAAATTTCAGATTTTTACATAGTTTAGATGTTTTCCTCGTATTTTCTATTGATGATCTATTTCTCCACCTCCTGTAAATTTTAAATTTTCATATAGTGTTTTGCAAAGTGTAAAAGTTCGTACCTCTAACATAAATTCATTTGTCTATGTCCATGAATTAAAACCAATGTATGTGTATATATAAGACAATTATTTGGTATTATATATATATATATATTAGGAATAGGAGAAATGATATTATAGGGCCCTTCCACTACGTCATTCATGAGATCAACCAATAAAATTTATCTATTTTATTAATTTTTTCATGTCATTTTTTATCCAGTGAGATTGTTGAAATGAAAAATCAAATGATTAGAGATTGTTGTGTTTTGTTTTGATGATTGGCGACCAATCCAAAACAGGCATGTGGCATGAATATAAAGCCAAAGCAAACCCGGTAATGGAAGAACAAGGCGTAGCTTAATTAGCAACACTCCCATCACTCCATGACATGCTGTGTGCTTCCAACACATGGCTGTACCACTCTTCTTTATTCTGGTTGATTAATCAAAATTAGAATTATTTATTCCAATAATTTTATTTTAAGGATTATTTACTTTTGGTGGTCAATATTAGTAATCAACAAGCAACCTTGTCTGCTTTGAATTAGACTGACAGATACGGCTTCCAAAAGGACATCACTCGTATCCTCTTTTCCCCAATTTTTTATTTTTTTATTTCACTTCACTCATCTCCCTCTCGTCCTGTGGTTATGAGTAACAGATGCCCAAATAATATCTAAAGATTCGGTCCTTTGACTGCGTCTTATGGGAGCTGCGATCCTGACACGTGTCATTTACACATCCGGATAATTTGTGATCATGCAGTAAAATGCGGGTCATGACGATTGAGTTGGTGAAATCAGGGTATGTTTGGTTGGATGTACTCAACTTTTTACCAAGGAACAAGATCCCATGGGATCTTCTTGATCTTGCCCCACCAAATTTCACAGTATATATTGTTGATTACTACAAGTCAGGTAGCTTATCTGCCCTCAACTGTATGCTCACCAATAAGCTCCGGTAAAATAAAATAAAATAAAATATTCATCATCACTCAATCGTTTAAATTGAAATAACGTCTCGTTTGATACAGTAAATATAAAAGAAGTGTGTTGTATTAAATAAAACTTGTGTATTAAAAAGATGGATGAAAATTGTTGTTATTTTATCACGTGTTTGGTTTTGAAATTTGTAACAAAGTAAAAAGATAAGTGTTATGTATAAATGTATCATTTTATCCTTAAAATTCTAGTTTTATATTTTTTTCATTGTTTTGACATTGATTATTATATTATTTTTAGGATTTAGGGTTTAGATTTCAAGGTTTAGGGTTTAGAGTTTTTGATTTATACGTTAGGTTTAGAGTTTGGATGTTAGGGTTTATGGTCTAGAGTTCAAGGTTTAGTCTTTTGGGTTTTGGGTTTATGATTTAGGGTTTAGTGTTGAGGTTTGGAGTTTGATTTTAGGGTTTAAGGTTTGTGGGTTGAGGTTTATGGTTATGGTTCAATGTGTATGATTTGGAGTTTAGGGATTAATGTTTATGGTTCAAGGTCTGTGGTTGTGGTTTATATGTTTAGGGTTTAAGGTTTCTGATTTGAGGTTTATGGTTTTAGTGTCTCAATTTTAGGGTGCATAGTTCATGGTTTAGGGTTAATGGTTCGATGTTTGGAGTTTGGGGGTTTAAGTTTAGGATTTAATGTTTGTGGGTTATGGTTCAGGGTTTATGGTTTCAATTTTGAGGTTTATGAGTTATGGTATGAAGTTTATGGTTTAGGGTTAAGCATTTGAGTTTTGGAGTTCGTGGTTGAGGTTGAGGTTTAGGGTCATGGTTTAAGGTTTATGATTTGGAGTTTAAGGATTAATGTTTATGGTTCAAGGTTTGTGGTTCTGGCTTATGAGTTTTTGGTTTTTGGTTTATGATTTGAGGTTTATGGTTTTAGTGTCCTAAGTTTAAGGTTTATAGTTTAAGGTTTAGGGTTAATGGTTTGATGTTTGGAGTTTGGGGTTTAAGTTTGGGGGTTAGTGTTTGTGGGTTAGGGTTTAGAGTTTAAGGTTTGGAGTTTATGGTTTATAATTTCAATTTTGAGGTTTAGGGTTTAAGGTACGATGTTTAGGGTTTAGGATTAAGCATTTGTGCTTTGGAAGTTATGGTTGGGGTTGGGGTTTAGGGTTTAGGGTTTAGGGTTATGTTTATTGTTCAGGGTTTGGATTTTAGGGCTTAGTGTTTAGGGTTTATAATTTCAATTTTGAGATTTAGGGTTTATGGTATAAGGTTTAAGATTTATGATTAAGCATTTGAGTTTTGGAAGTTATGGTTGGGGTTGAGGTTTAGGGTCATGTTTATTGTTTAGGGTTTATGATTAGAGATCATTATTTAGGGTTTAGGGTTAGCACATTTACACTGGTGTAAATATGTGAAAAATAATACGAGGGTATAATCGACAAAACCTGCGTATTAAATAAATACTACCTCCACCCTCGTGATAAATATCACCAACTTGCGTATAAAATAATACGCCGTATTAAATTTCACATCTACCTAACGTACGTATAAAATAAGTTTCATAATAAAGATATATTAAATAATACATCACATCAGTTACAATCCAACCAAATGAGGCGTTAATGTATAACTTATCCATTGATAAAAATAATTTAGTCTCAAACATTTATACACTATCTTAATTCGAAATAATTTAATGAATTTAACTTATTTAATCCTTTTATGTAATAATCTCAAACCAAACGAGTCCATCATATCAAAACAACATTTGTATGACCACATTCTACCATAAAGTATCAACAAGTTACCAAAGCAACAATTGGATAATTATAATAAGAAGGTAATATGATATTTAAGGGGAAGAATAAACAATTTATGAAAACATACACTTTTGGAGAAGAACAAAGACTCAAATAATAGAATTTTTAAATATGAAGTGTTGAATTTTAATTTTTATTTAAATAGTGACCAAATTAATATGATGTATAAGTTTTGGGATAAAAATATTATTATACCATGCCACACCACTATTTTCATTTATTTTAACTATACTTACTTGTTTGCAACAATTTTTAGTTGGGTGAATAAATTGTAATTTTTAAAAGAAAAAATGACATATTTGTAATCAAACTAACAATTGAGTGATTTGGGGGTGTATTTTATAGAAAATTGATAATTGATTCTTTTAATACGGATTGCAGTAATTAAACTGTCATATCCTTCAACTCTCGAATTTGAGACAATTACACTTAAACGCACTCGAAGTGACATTCTCATGGATGTTACAATAGCAACATGCGGTCATTTTTGTAGAGATTTCAGATGAGCAGGTATTGCTTTAGTGCATGTCAACTCTGGAAATGCCCACACCTCTCTTTTCTCCCAATCTTTCTTTCCTTTCCTCCCTCATATAGTTTCCAATCTCGCTTGAGATTTCGAACTTTGGTTAACCTTTGTGGTTACTAGGTTATGTATGATTTTCCATTGAGAAATTATTTTTTAATGGGATCTTTTCTATCTCTTTTTCAGTGCATGAACCTTTTAGGTTCATTTTTTTTTAGATTTATGACATTTAATTTGGATGAAGGTCGTCGTACCAGTGTTAGGCGAAGAAGGGTGGTACATGTAATCGATTTATTTGCAAATGCCTTCGGCTTAAACTCACAATTTGCTTCTCTTCTTATACAGTTCGTAGAAACGGTGATGAATACAAGTTTGTGTGACTGGCCTATTTTTGTCGCTGCTGATACTTTATTCGTGCATGTCCTTTTTTTATTCACGCAGTTTGTTCTATTCACGTTTCAATTTGAGTTTTTAATCATGCAATTTGTATATGCCGGGTTGTGCGCTGTTATATGTTGCCCTTGGTAGGCTGGACTGACACCTGGATCCTCGACGGTAACATGGGAAAATTTCTACGCGTCTGGGTCATCATTGACACAACGAAGCCCCTCTGACGTTATGTTGCCCTTGGTAGGCTGGACAACAAGCCGCAAGTATGCTCTTTGCAGTATGAACGACTCCCTTTCTTTTGCCACGAATGTTGATTGATTGGCCACTTGGTGGCTGCATGAAAATTGATCAAAGCAGATGCATCACCGAAGCTCCAATATGGAGATTGGCTTCGTGTGTCTCCTCCTAAGCCTCAAGAACCCTAGCGTTCGAGAGGTAGAATTATTTATCATGATGGTGCCTCTGCGGTCGCGACTACGGTTGCCAAAACCACTATGCATGAGGTTGTTTCATAGGCAATTCTCGATAATGATGGCTTGAACGAGGAGACAGTTTGTTGAGTGGATCAATCGAATCGAAATTGGCCAAAGGGGGTGAATTGGCTTTTTAATGTGGAAGAGAACAAATTGAAAATGTCAAAATTAAAGACAATGTAATTTATAGTGGTTCAAGCTTCGAACAAGCTCTACATCCACTACCTTAGCTCATACTAAGGATTTTGAACAGTATCCGCTAGACATTCGTCTAGGAGGCAACCTTTACAATTCGGTTAATCTTTCTACCCAAAGATTAACTAAGACTCTCTCAATACAAAGAAGGAATGACAATATGAAAAATATATCTCACAAGGTTGATATATTGCCCAATTACAAATAATCACTCTCCAAACTTGAAAGAAAATGATACAATGAAAATTACACAAGTGGGGGTTACAAAAATTTGACTCTTTAAGCTCAAGGGTTTGGATATATGCTTGGATTGTTGCAAATAGGTTCAATAGTTGTTGATGTGGCTGTGGAGGCTCCCTTGAATTGATTTCTAGCCGTTCTGGTGGTTGAGATCATCAATAGAGCCGTTGAGCTCCATTTTCCCACAATAAATGCACTTCTGCAACCTACCGTATCGGTACATGAACAGTCGTATCGATACATGTCTCAAAATAGAAAGAGTCGTTGTGTACATTTAAGAGGGGCATATCGATACACGTATAGGTGTATCGGTACGATTATAGTGTAAAATAGGAGGCGTATTGATACTCAAAGACCATATCGATACAGATTTTACTCACTGGAAATCTGAGTGAAAGTTAAGCAAAAAGTGTATCGATACGCTATAAGGGCGTATCGATACGGTCTAACAACCGTTTGAAAATTTGTTGATTTCATAACTGACAAGCAACATCTATATTATTAAATGCAAAGATTTATCGAATCAAACCAAACCGTATCGATACAGGGACAACCGTATCGGTACGTTATGCCTTAAAAATAAACTCAGTTTAAAAACCGTATCAATAGGGGATTAATTGTATCGGCACACTTTTAGGCGATTGAAATTCAAGTAATTTTAAACCATATCATTACGAGTAGAGCGTATCGATACGCCTTAGCGTAACTGTTTAATTTGGCTTAAAAATACTTAGAATAAATTGTTTGGTTTGAACATTTTGACTTAAAATCAGTTTTGGTTCAAATGCTTGTCAATTTTGTGAGACTTTGAAATACTTTAAAATTTATTTATATTTGCAAATAATGTAACGCCCGTGTTTTGGGGTTAGGAGTTAGTCGGGTTTATAGTCCGAGTCAATAAAATTAAATTAAATAAATTCAACCTTAAATTGGACCTAATTGAGCTTTAGTAAAAAGGGGAGGGGCCTATGTTGTGATTTTACCCAAAAGATTTTAAAGGAAGACAACTTTTGAAAGTTGTCATCTTCTCTCCCTTTTCCCCATTTTTCAACGTGAAAACACCCACCACCATCTTCAAACTCTCTCAAATTTTCAAGCTACTATTCCATTGGGTCTCTTCATCATTTCAAGGTGTTTTTCAAAGGTAAAAATGTTTTCTAACTCTCCTCTTCATTCCCTATCCATACATGGTCTTAGATTTCAAAAATATGAATTTTTAAAATGTTAGGGTTTTGACAAAGTTTGAGTTTTTATGAAGATTTTCACTTCAATTCGAAATATGGAGTTGGGTTTTTGATTCTCCACACTAAAATGTATATTATATGTCAATTTGGTTGGATTTGGGTGAAAACCCGAAATGGGGTTTTGAGGCAATTTTAAAGGTGTCAAAAACTCAATTTTTGGTGGGTTTTAGAGTGAAATTGAAGGGCTGATAGTTTAGGTATGTTAGGAGGGTGATTTGGGACCTTTTGGGGGTCATTTAGAAGATTGGAAATGGAAATTTCAGCAAGGTTTTAAGGGAGCACGAAAATTGGTATTTTGGGTGATTAGGTGGATTGGGAATTTGTTGAAGATGGCTTGTACTGGTAATGTGAGATGGTGATTGAGTTTTGGCATTGAATTGTGATGTAATGAATGTGTTTTTTTTTTGCTAGAAGCAAGAGGAAGCGTTGGAGAGGCATTGGGACCGAATCCGGGTTCATAGGAGAATTGTTTCGGTTGCTAAGGAAGGGCAGTGAGTGGTTTCAAATTTGTTTTACAGTTTGGTTCGAGTATGTGTAGTATGTGTGTGAAGTGTGCTTGGTAGGCCACTTCTATTTAATTCAAGTTGTTAATTCTAGCCTTTGATTACATTAAATGCTATTGTGTTTGCCTATCTATGCTCTTGTGAAATGTGGTTAAATTGGTGCATGTATATCATGAAATGTATATATGTGATGAGCATGGGATGTGGTTGATGATATGTGTTGTGGTTATGAAAATTGGCACTAAATAAATTACCGGTTGTAAATGATCGATCATTAGGATTAGTGTGCACACGAATTGAGTCAAAACGTACGTGGCCTTGATGGCGTTAAGTCATTAAGGAGGAGTACGGTGATGTAATATTCCACTGGAAGCTTTTTATATATTTCTACGGGATGATGAGTGGAATCCCATCCGTAGGGCACGTGGCGATGAGTGGAATCCCGCACATGAAAGGTCCGGTGATGAGTGTAATCCCACCGAGGTAAAGTGTTGTTGAGATTTAAATCCGCACATCCGGGTAGTTAATAGTGGCCAATTAAACTTGTTCAATATGTTGTAATGTATGATTGTGGTATATGGTGTTGTTACATGATGTTGATATTGACGATTGAGCTTGGTAGATTATGAGAAACCATATTATGCCACTTGAAAGACTAGCTAGGTCTACTTGATTATATGCCATTGTAGGTTGTATGTGAGATTAAGATTTACATGCTTGAACCCTGCATTGTTGATGTTTTTCGTTTTAGAGCACCCTCACTAAGCTTATAGCTTACGCTCTCAATGTTCAACAATGTAGATCATTAGCGTGGTGTTAGCTCGGAGCAATGCAAGAAGGGCTTTCCAAGTTTGTGGCTCAAGTACGGTGGTAAATTTTGTATTATTTAGCAATGTGGCAAGGGTTTTTGTATGAGCTATGTATGACTCATGTATGTTGATGTTTGAATTGGCTTTGGTTTGTAAAGCATGTTAAGCTGTGATGACTGTTTGTGTGTGATGGCATGCTTTTAGGTGTTTAGGTTGCCTTGTTGGTAAATGCAAACCTCCTATATGTTGACTTGTGCCTTTTAAGGCCTTTTGAGCCTTTATAAAACCCCTTTTATGCTAAAATATGGTCTTTGTATGAATGCCATGTATGGATGACTTGTCTCATGTTTGATTGTTACCTATGGCTCATGTATGATTGCTTAAATGTTTGTATGTGCTTAGGAGAGTCTATAAATGCATTTAGAGTCGGGTTTGGGGTCGTTAAGTTGGAAATTGTGGAGTTGCAGTGCAGGGCGTATCGGTACGCCTAAAGGCCGTATCGATACGGTCTTGCCTGTAGAGCTCAGTTTTGGCTGGGCGTATCGATACACGGGGGCGTATCGATACGGTTTTTGGTCACTGGAATTCTGAGAAATTGGGGAGTTTTTGGCGTATCGATACTGTGTTGGGGTGTATCGGTATGGGTTTATCTCGTTGACCACGAGATGTTGACTGAAGAGGGCGTATCGATACGCTCAAGGGCTGTTTCGATACGGTCTTTTTCGAGTTGACTGTTTGGGTTGACCAAGTCAAGGCGTATCGATACCCTTGATTGGTGTATCGATACAGCCTGCCTTATAAGCTTAAAATGGACTGTTTGTGCATGGCCGTGGTTCGAATGTGATTTCCTTTGATTGTTTTTCGCTGTTGTGATCACTTAGGATTTAACACGCCTCTAGTCAAGATTAAAATGAAAAAATAGGGTTGCTAACCGAGGGGGAACCTTGACGGGTTTCGCTTCGGTTTTCCCCGTGTGGTCCACTCAGACCGGTCATCTGGCCAGACCGGGACGAGGGGGATACAAATAAGCTCTTAGGCAAATTTGTTATATCAAAATCAAATTAGGTTTTACAATCTCCCCCTTAAGCAAATTAGGTTTTACAATCTCCCCTTAATTTAAGATTGGTTTTCAAAAGTTTGTAAAAATTTATGTTTTTACATTTCTCCCCCTTGTTGTTAGATCAGAATCAATGCATATAACAAGGATATAGACAAGATATAGAACAATAAAGCTCAAAGTAAAGCATAATCAAAGCAATATAATATCATTAAACTTCAAATTAATATCCAAAGCAATATAAGTTCAAATAACTTCAAACTTAAAATCCAAACTTAAATCCTAAAAATAAGTGTAAATTAAAGCATAAGGTTCTTAAATATAGAACATAGTTGCATAATAAAATAGAAATAGTAAATGATATGATATGTAATGAGATGCTCAAAAACTACCCGTCCCTATCGTCTTTTTCCTCGTCCTCATCATCATCATCATTGTGATTGCTTGAGAGTTTCGAGCATTAAGCCAAGCACCATGGAAAGCGGTAGAGAGACATCCATTGAGGCTTGTTGTTCCTTAATGGCCATGACTCGATCTTCCAACGAGGTAAAATGTGTATTAATGGCCGCAAATCCCACATTCATGGCTGTATCTAAAGAAGTAATATTAGTCCCTAAGGAGGTGAATTGCTCATTTAGATATTCCATGAGTCCATCCATGGAAGATTGAGCTTTGTTGACTTGTGGACCTTGTGGAGATACCGTAGGAGATTGATCTTCTTGAGAAGGAGGTCGATTAACACGAACCATTCATGGTCAAAGTATTCAAAGTGAGCAAGAGTAAGGGAGTGTTCATCGATTGGTTTTCCAAGAGGCTCGACGGCATCATGCGAACAATCGATCTCCAAGGAGTGGAACAAGAAACTCAAAGTCGTGCCATAGAAGAAAGACTTGACTTGATCGGTGTGACGGTGTTGAACAAGATAGACCAAGTTGGTAAACATAATTTGAAAAAGGTTTGGGTGCTTACCCTCACGGAAACAACAAAGCCAAAAAGCATTCGCTCGGAGGATATTAGATAATTTGCCACCGGAAGGGTGAAGCCACAAAGAGATGATAAGATGGAGGATACGATCATGGGAGTCAAGAACGGTTACTTAGCCAAGTTGAGAATGTCCCAAAGAATATTCATCACCAATCCCCAAATTTTCAAAACCAAAAACATTTCATAAAACAATTTGATCAATTCGAAATTTCTTCCCCATGAGATAAGATTCAATGTCAATTACATGTTCCCTTGCTTGATCATGGATGCGTCGGGCATTGGCATAGAAAATGAAAACAAGATATTGATATAAAACTGAGGGTATACTTAAAAAAATTCATGAATTTCTATTGTTGTAACAACCTAACATATTTGAATTTTAAATGTTCAGAGTTTAGAAAAAAAGATTGAAACAATTCTCTCATCCCGAATAGAGAAGGCTTGATATTGTTTGTAACGGGCCAAAGCCGAGGGTAATTGAAAACTATGTTGGATAATAAAACCAAGATTCGGTTTAGTAATACCCTCATTTTCCAGATTGGGATTTGATGAACTAGAAGACAATTCTTTTTTTGGTCTCTTTTTAAGTCACATGATAAACTTGAAAACATCAAAACAATTCGAAAACAATGTATGCAATTATCATCACATTCGATCCAATAAATATTCCAATAATTCAAGGTATTGTGAAAACACTATATTTTATAGGTTAAAAATATATACAAGTATAAAAATAAATTTCGGTAAAAAGAATTTTGAAAATTAGTGTACTAAAATATACGTTATATTTTTATATTAGAATAAAAAAAATTCAGATTTCAAAGAGTTTTTGCAAAAACTTCGAAACTCATACTATAAATATATTATGTATACAAAAATTGATTGAAAACAATGAATAAAATTAAACAAAAATTAAAAAGAAAAGAAAGGGATTTTATACCTTGATTTATGAAATTGGATGAATGAAGGATGAAGAATACACCAAATTGATAGCAAATCTTAGCCTTGATGTGTAGAGTAAAAACCCTCAAGAGATTTTGAGTTTGGTGTGAGAAATCAAGAAGATTAGAGGGTTTTTTATAGTGAAAATCAGACTATGGTTTGAGAAATAAAAAAAGATTTGAGTTTTAATTAAAATGACACTCTTTTAATTCTCATTTAAAGCTCCAGCAGCATACTGTATCGATAAGATGGCGTGGCGTATCGATCAACCGTATCAGTACAGTTTTCATACCGTATCGATACGCGTGACCATATCGATACAGTTAAGACTGTATCGAAGCCCATTTAGCAACTCGCATCGATACGTTGTTACCCATGTCGATACCATTTTGCCAGAAATGCATTTTTGAGCAGATTGGAGTTTAGAAATTGAATTTTAATCGATCCTAAATGCATGTGTATGATGGATGAGCAAAGTTTATGGACTAAAACAGATACATACTCCCCCTAGCAACAAGCATAGATGCATCAAGAAGCAAAATTACATAAACATGATCATCATTCAAGTTCAAGCAATTTTTTTACATTTAAGGGCTCTAAAAGGTCAAGATAGGCTAGTTAGACCTAACTCTCTCCTAAGAGTCCAATAACACTCTTTGTCTAATGGTTTTGTAAAGATATCCACTAGTTGGTTTGAGGTATCAACATACTCTAGAACAACATCATTATTTAAGACATGATTCCTAATGAAATGATGTCTTATCTCTATGTGCTTGGTTCTAGAATGTTGGATAAGATTCTTAGTGAGACATATGGAACTAGTGTTGTCACACTTAAGGGGTATGGTACCTACATCAATTCCATAGTCTTGAAGTTGTTGCTTCATCCAAAGGACTTGAGCACAACAACTTCCGGCTAATATATATTCTGCTTCGGTGGTAGATAGAGCTACACTATTTTGTTTCTTAGAGAACCAAGAAATCAACATACTACCTAAGAATTGGAAAGTGCAGGAGGTACTTTTTCTATCTATCTTACAACCCATAATCTGCATCGAAATAAGCATGTAGGTTAAAGAAAGAGTCTCTAGGATATCAAAGGCCTAAACAAGGTGTGTCTCTAAGGTATCTAACGATTCTCTTAATGGCTACAAAGTGTGATTCTCTTGGACTAGCTTGGAACCTAGCACACAAGCAAACACTAAACATAATGTCGGGTCTACTTGCGGTAAGGTAAAGAAAAGAACCAATCATTGAACGATAAAGCTTAGAATCAACACACTTACCTACTACATCTTTGTCAAGCTTAATTCATGAGCTCATTGGAGTGACTTGAGGCTTCACATTCTCCAAGCCAAACTTCTTGAGCATATCCTTGATGTACTTAGCTTGATTGATGAAGATGCAGTCCTTCATTTGCTTGATTTGGAGCCCCAAGAAGAATGAGAGCTCCCACATCATGCTCATCTCAAACTCACCTTGCATTAACTTATAAAATTATTGGCAATAAAACTCATTAGTAGAACCAAAGATTATATCACCAACATAAATTTATACTACTAAGATGTCATTGCCATTTCTTTTAATGAAAAGTGTAGTGTCCACCTTGCCTTTTTCAAAACCTTTTCAACCAAAACGTTTTAAAGCCTTTCATACCCAGCTCTAAGAGCTTGTTTCAAACCATATATAGCTTTATTTAATTTAAAAACATGATTAAAAAAAATTGGATCTTCAAATCCGGGTGGTTGTTAAACACAAACTTCTTCATTAATAAAACTATTTAAAAATGCACTTTTAAAATCCATTTGAAAAAGCTTGAATTCATGATAACATGTAAATGAAAGAAGCATCCTAATAGCTTCCATTCTAGCTACGGGTGCATAGGTTTCATAAAAACCGATTCCCTCTTCTTGACTATAACCTTGAGCAACAAGTCTAGCCTTGTTCCTCACTATGTTATCACTCTCGTCTAGTTTGTTTCTAAAGACTCATTTAGTTCCTATAGTAGACTTATTACTAGGCATATCAACTAATATCCAAACTTTACTCCTCTCAAATTGATTAAGGTCTTCTTGCATAGCCAATATAAAAAAAAGTCATCTTTTAATGCTTCTTTGATATTTTAGGCTCAATGTATAAAATGAATGCAACATTATTAAGCAATCTAAGAGAGGATCTAGTGGTTTTCCCCCTTGGATGGATCGCCCAAGATTTATCATCTTTGACATAGTTGAGTTCCCTTGGATAACTCACTTTCTTTTCACCAAGATTCATGTCCTTCAATGATTCTATGGGAGGATCTTGTACTTCTTCTTTGGTTGGAAACTCATCCACCTTTGATGATCTTCCACCATCATTGGCTTCAATGATCCCTACACCATCATCATTACAAGAATCCTTCCTCGGAAGGAGGTTATCATCGAAAACCAAATGTATAAACTCTTCTACAACTAAGGTTCTTTTGTTAAAAACTCGATAGGGTTTAGAGTTTAAAGAATAACCTAAGAAAATAGCTGATCACTTTTTGCATAAAATTTACCTAAATGATATTTTCTATTGTTTAAGACAAAACACTTGCATCCAAAAGGATGAAAATAGCTAATGTTAGGCTTTTTTATTTTAAAATCTCATAAGGAGTTTACTTTAAAATTGACATAATCATTACTCGATTTAAAATATAACAAACAATGTTTGTGGCTTCTGCCCAAAAATACTTAGGTAAATTGTTTTTACAAAGCATGGTTCTAGCCATTTCTTCTAAAGTAAGATTTTTCCTCTCAACTACTCCATTTTGTTGAGGAGTGCGAGGTGTAAAACCCCTTACACGGGTTAGGAGCGAGGAGTGTCGGATGCAAGAATCGAAACAAGATTTCATAAATTTAGGGCCAATTAAATTTTTTCTCATTATATCAATTGATTAATTAGAAACAATAAGCCATTTACTTCAACTCAATTAACTAACTACTTAGCCGAATTTTCAATCATACTTGTTAACATTCTAGACATCCATTCGAATTGAACCTTATACACGAGATAAATTCTAAGTATATTTTAACAAATCATTATCATAGTTCATTCGATCAAAGGCTAAACTATTAAATTGATCATTCATATTTACATCATTTCATTAAACTAATTCGAACAACTCACCAATTAAGTCACTAATTCAGTTTCGAACTTAGCCAAGAAACCAATTAATTGAAGAGATAATTTCAAAAGATTAAATTCATATTGATCCTATTGTTATTTCAAATTTTCTTATTAACCAATATACATATTCCATTCGAATACAATTGAACACATGACTAGTGCCAATTATTGACTTGCACATCTAAGCTAAGGATTAAACTTACTTACATTCATATATATATATTCATTTACAACAAGAGAGGCCATCAAGCCAAATTTCATACCATCATTAGATTAGCTATTTACATAACCATAGTAGTACCAACTCCTACTTAAGCTCTTACATACATCTCATGTACAACCTCAAGATAAGTAATATGCAAAAGACTTGAACCACTAGACATGCAACCAATCCACCAACTATGAGTATAACATAGACAAGGCAAGCCATATATTCGATTCTTCACTTGTATATTACTCAGCTCAGGGTCGGGTAGCTTTAATAACTTTCAACCTGATTTTGGGAAGAATAAGAGACAAGAGTGATAAGTACAATGAGTACTTAGTGAGGTAACAATTATTTAGCAAGTTGACCATTTATTAGCTTCAAGAATTCTTATTCATTTAATCAAGATTACCTAGCTAGTTTTCCATTCGAACACCACAAATTAAGAAGACAAATCAAGGTTTATATCAATCATAATGGACTAATCAAACAAGTATAAGGAAAACAAACAAGTAAGCATTCAATCATTCGAATAGGGTCCTTATTTAGCATTGGACTATTCTTTAATTCATGAGCATTACATCATTCGAACAAGATTCTTATTTAACATTGATCTATTCTTTAAATCATGAGCTTTCAAATTGACATGTAATTCAATCCAATTCATGGGAAATCCAAATCATTTCAAGTTCGTATTCATGTAATTCAATCAGATTTCTTTTAAAGAATTCTAAGTCAATCGATCCTTAATTCGATTCACGAGTGATCAAACTTCATACAATTGCATTCCATCTATCAAGTCATTCGAACCAATTCAACATACATAAGAGCATTTAATCCTCAATCCAATCCATAAATAAATAAACATCCCAATAGCATTTAATCTAATTAACCATTCAATCAATTCAACATACATTAAGGCATTCAATCACAACTTAATTATGCATGATTTAACATAATTTGTATCCAAGCAAGCTAGCATGACATTACATACCTTTGGCATAAGCAATGCATATGAGTACATAAAAATTAGACATGGATTATCATGATTCAATCAAGGTTTTCACTTCAATTCAAGACAACCATTCATCATGATATCACACAAGTTCTCAATTAGCTTATTTTCCCTTGATTAACAATATTGATTAAGTCAAGTTACACGGTATTAACACAATAAAAGAGGTTGGTTAGGACGAAAGTCCTAACCCTAATTGGAGTTACACTCACTATACTCCAAGCTTAGTCTTGAATGATTATAGCCCTTTTGTCTATCTTTTGTTGATCCTCCCTTATAAAATTCTGCAACTCCCTATATCCTTTGCTCTAGCAAGTCATTCATAACATAAAGAAACCATTAGAATCAACACATTAGCAATTTAAGCTCGATTAAACTATATTATACAAAATAGTTTCTGTCCTGGCAGTTTACACACTTCTTACTAATATGTCCATAACTTTTAATCTACTCATTGGATTTTCAATTAGTTTATACCAATGAAAAGCCAATTTAGTTATCTATCTAACCATATAAAGCTCATATTTTTATCCTTTCTATATCAATACAGTTTATTAATTAAAGTCGGGTCAATTTTATAGTTTTGAAGCTGCCAGATTTTATCTAGGTCCACTCTATTGATTTGTTTAACCTAGGTCCTTTACTAGTTCATTTTAGTCATTTCTACCATAGTTTTCTTTGTTTTCCCTTGTATTTTCATAACAATATTAGCATTTAATAAATCCAGTTAAGTCCTCTACTTCTTAGTTTTTTCAGATTAGTCCAAATTTCAATAATGTGTCAATGAACACATCTAAACAACTATTCAGCCACACTTCATGTACTTTAGCTTATCTATTATTCATTCTAGTACCTCCCTTGTATTTAGCTAGCATTTTCAGTCCATATATGTTTCCAATTAAATTCTAAAATCACCAATTTGTTCAAAATAGTCCCTAATTTTATCAACTAAGCTTTCTATGTGACCAGTTTCACTCTAAGGTCAAATTCCATCAAATTAATAGCAATTTCACTTGTTTGTCACTTCGAGTCACTAGTAAACTTGATTTCTAACAATTCTTTCCTACATCAATTTTTCCAATTCAATACCTATCTTTTCAATTTCACAATTTAGTCACAATAGTCTATATTGCATTCAGTTACCACTTTCAATGTGATAACCCATAGATTGCTCAATTCCAACAATTTTCCTAGTTATATAAACTTAATCTAACATAGTTATCATCAAATCCAAGTATCATGCAAGCTATCAACATGAATTAAACCAAATAAAACCACAACAATTCCATTTTGCTAACCTAACAACATATTCAAATAGAGTGAGAAGATTGGGAGCTTACATTGCTTTGTTAAATCAATTCCTATAGCAAAAATTATCCACTTGCAAACTTAAATCTCTCCTCTGAATGGCTTTCTCTCTCAATTTTCCCTCTCTCTCTTTTATTTCTTAAATTCGGCATAATTGAAAATGAAAGAGATGATGATGTTTCACGTGTTAATAGTGGAATTTTGCATTTACCATATTATCCCTTAAATAGTTATTAATCCTAATTTAATCAAGGGCAATTTCGGGCTTTTAGAGAGTTTATCACGCATTCCTTCACTTTTCTTCACCATTCGATTAGGTCACTATAATTTGGTCACCAATTTCATTTAATCTTTCAATTAAATCCTTAATTCAATTATCTCTTAATTCCTTTAAGATTCGGCATAAAGCAAAAGGGTTGGTTCTAAGAATGATCCCAATCGTCTAGAGAAAATTGAGCATTATTCCATGAAAGTATGAATTCCAGCCAATCTTGTCTCCATCAACTTCGTGACAAAACTCTAAACGCGTTCATCATCATCTTCTCTCCCGAGTCTTCCACATCTAATGGCTGCCAATATCAATTCTCCATTCATGACCATGTCTGCAAAACCTTCGGTGGCGTGATTTAACCTTTATTCATAAAAAGGTCCATTTAGAGTCTCCAAAAACATTAGAGTAACCTCATTTTCTGACAGTGGAGGTTGAACATGGGCTGCCACATCTCGCCATCTCTGGGTATACTGGCGGAAGCTCTCATTGGGCTTTTGTTCCAAATTCTGCAATACGATCCTACTCAGTCCCATATTTGTTACATACTCGTACTGCTTGAGGAAGGCTTTCGACAGATCCCTCCAAGTGCGTATATTGACCCGACTCAATTGAGCATACAATCGAATAGTAGACCCAGATAAACTGTCTTGGAAGCAATGAATCAACAATTTCTCATTTTCCAAATGTGGTGACATTTTCTAACAGTACATGGTCAAATGTGTCAATGGGCATGTAGTTCCATTATACTTTTCAAAGTTAGGGGCCTTGAATTTTGGAGAAGCCACTAAGTCATATACTAGACCAAAATCTCTAGCATCTATGCCACCATAAATGTTTCTTTCTTGAGAAGATTTAATCATTTCCTCCAACTTCTTGTAGCGGTCTTCCCATTTCTTCTCGACCTTTGCCTTGTCAGTTTTTTTTATCAAAGTTGGGCATCTCGTGGCTGCAAACCTCGTCAGTGTTGTCTTCAGTTCGGGCAGAAGAGTCTATAAAATGGGGTGAGATCTTGAATTTAGGTGAAGCCACTTCCTTTTGTACGAAAGCCATCCCCGGGAAAGTGTTGGTGTCTTCTCTCGCTTCTGGGTCTTTGAACCCAAACATGGTTGCGATTTGGTTGATTGTTTTCCTGTGTGATAACTCAATCTCTTTCCTCAAATCATTTACCATTTTCTCAAACTTATCATGAATCCTCTTCTTATTTGCTTCCAGAGTTGTCAATCTTTCCTCAGTGTTCATGGCTCGAGTCGTGTTTGCGCGGGATCTTTATTACTTAAATGGAATCTCCCAAAATTAGTCTTTTTATTTTACATGTATGAATGCAATGATCAAAACAAACACAAAAACAAATGCATGGAAGCAAATATACGTATGCAAAAGCATGATTGCATGCGAAGGGTCATCAATTAAGGTGTTGCTCTAGACGAAGGTCCTACGAATGTGTCTTGGTCTAAGCACTCATTTCTTTGATCAACCTTTAAAGCCTCGGTCCCACCTTGATGATCTGACATGGGGCGAAGAATCGTAGCTTCTTGTCGTCACATGCTTAGCTACGTCTTCAATTTAGGATGTGATGCTCTTATCGAACTTGTCTCACTCCTAGGTCCTTTTGACATTTCCCCTAAGTCGAGTAAACCAAAGATCATTTTTCAAATTTTGCTTGGTTGGACCGTCAAAGTGGTCCTATTGCTCTTGCGACTTTTGGTATTCTTCTTGGTGTTGATGTGAGTATACCTCAATATCTCCTCCGCGTGACCATTCGACAAATTCTCATTGTTTGCGCGTTGTCTTCCTTCTTTAGGTACCTTCCATTCATAGTAGAAGCTTTCTCTGATTGAGCAACATGCCTTAAAATCGATCCCCTTAGATATGGATGCATGCAAAAAATAAATATGCCACAAAAACAAAACAAAACTCACACACAAAAATGTTAGTACTTAAAAAACAGAAATAAAACCTACAAGATCCAAAACAATTTAATTGCATGATAATTCTAGGCTGCCATTCCAACATTCCAGGACATGTCTCCACGTATTATTCTTGCAACTCTGACCAGACTCAACACCCTAGGCTTTCCACATGGCTCTATTGGGGTAGGCTCTAAATTCTCAAACTTGGTTCGTTTCTAAATGGGTGCCCGAGCTGTCCTTGATGTCCCCTACTAAGGGTAGCAACCTTGATTCTCACCCATTACATGCTTCAAACGAATCGAGTTCAACTTAGGAGGACTCACCACCGATGCCTTCTCGAAGAATCAATATCCTTACGAAGACAAGGGAATGAGTCCCGAAGGCACTTGCTAGGCTCATACGAAGAATCAATATTCTTACATGAGCAAAGCGTACTTCCCCTCACTTAAACGAACGAGGCAAAGCTCAAGAATAGAGCTTGGAATGAAGTCTTAGATGAGTAAAATAGAATTATATTCACTTAAACGGACAAATAAATTAAACCTGTCGTGAACTTGCAAATTCCATATTTAAAAAAAAAAACTTTTTTTAAAACCAATTTATGGCCTCACCCTCATTTGTTTTTATTTTAAAAACAAAAACACGTCCCCAGTGGAGTCGTCAAGCTGTCGCAACCCTTTTTAGAAGGCTTCGACTGTTTGAAAACTATTAAAAAAACACAGAGTCGCCACCAATATTTTTGAAAATTGTGATTGGATCACTTTAAAACAGGGTTATTTTAACAAAACGTTTTGTTTTAATAAAACAACGATTTTGGTCTGCGAAAAACAGAAAACATGTTCAGGGGTCGGTTACGCTTGGGGAAGGGTTAGCACCCCTACGACGCCCAAAATTGGTACATAATTGATTTTAAAATCGTTTTCAAAATTGGAATTTGCAAGTTCACGAAAGTTTGAATTTATTTGTCCGTTTAATAACATTAGTCTATTTTAACGGCCTTATCGCCTAGGAGATGAACTTTAATCATCGCCAACATTTCTGGCGTTAACCCGTCATTCTCGTTTGATAAGACACTGCATTAAATTAGTTTCTATTTACAAACAACAACAAAAATTTGATGTGTTGAGCATTTTTTATTTATTCTAAGTTCGAAATTATTAACCTTAAAATGGTCTAGATCTTTTATTCCTAATTAAAGGTTTTAGTTTGCTTAAGTGTATCTTATTTTTGTGAAGAAAATTTTTCAACAAAACACATCTCTATCTAAGCTTAAGAACATAATCCTAAGTTTTAACATATTTCTAAAGAACAAACAAGCAACTTAAAATTTGTAGTCGTCTTTATCGATGACATTTTGGTTTATTCGCGTAAAAAGGAGGAACATGCCGAACACCTCTGGATCATCTTGAAAACTCTCTGAGAGCGTCAGCTATTTGCCAAGTTCTCCAAGTGCGAATTTTGGCTTTCAGAAGTTTCATTTCTCGACCATGTAATCTCAGCTGAAGGAATTAAAGTGGACCCGAAGAAAATTCAAGCTATTATTGATTGGCGACCTCCGAGGAATATTTGCGAGGTTCAAAGTTTTCTCGGTTTAGCCAGGCACTATTGAAGGTTTGTTAAGGGCTTTTCTAACATTGCTTTGCCTCTAACTAAACTTCTTTGAAAGGATCAACCATTTGAGTGGTCCGAGCAGCAACAAAAAAGTTTTGATCAGCTCAAACAATCCCTGACCCATGCCCATATTCTTATTCAACCTGAATCAGGCAAGGAATTCACTGTTTATAGTGATGCATCTCACTCGGGTTTAGGTTGCGTATTAATGCAAAGAGATAATGTGGTTGCTTATGCATCAAGACAGTTGAAACCTCACGAACTCAACTATCTGACTCACGATCTCGAACTCGCTGCTATTGTCTTCGCTCTCAAAATCTGGAGACACTACTTATATGGTGAAAGCTGTCACATGTTCACTGATCATAAAAGTCTCAAATACCTCCTAACTCAGAAAGATCACAATTTTAGACAAAGATGATGGATGGAACTCTTAAAAGACTATGACTTAGTCATCGACTACCATCTCGGGAAAGCAAATGTGGCTGCAAATGCTCTTAGTCGAAAACTGAACCTCGTTAAGCTACTATAATCCTTAAATATTCGAAATCTTCCTTGTATGATAACTAGCCATTCGAAATGTTTCTTCATTGTTTATAAAGGAACTGTTCGAATTTTACCTTGCTTGATAAGCAACCTATTCGAATTGAATCTATCATAATTTAAAAATTATTATTCGAAATTTGTCATAGTAATTATGCTCGTTTCTTCATAGCTTCCTTGGCTATCAATTCACACCTCCGAATCTATCAAAAACGAGGATTCGTGTATGAACTCCAAGTCCAATCTAACCTGATTTCGAGAATTAAAAATCTCCAGCAAACCGACTCTGATATTCAAGTTATCATCTCAAAACTTGATTCAAAAGCCAATGAAGGCTTCCTTGTCCATTCGAATGGCCTACTATATTTTAAAGATATAATATGTGTCCCTAATGATGAAGAATTGAAACGGGATATATTTCAAGAAGCCCATCAAAGTTCTTTTTCGATCCACCCTGGATCGGTTAAGATGTACAAAGACCTTAACCTTTGAATTGGTGGCCAGGCATGAAAGCAGCCATCACTGACTACGTGTCAAAGTGCATGAATTGCCAAATAATCAAAGTCGAGCATTGAGCACCTACTGGAATACTTCAACCTCTTGAATTCCCTCGGTAGAAATGGGATAAGATCACAATGGATTTTGTAACAGGCCTTTCTTTCACGCCAAGAAAGTGTAATACCGTATGGGTGATTGTTGACCGATTCACTAAATCGGCTCACTTTATTCATGTTCAAATGAATTATAGCATGGATACCCTAGCCAACTTGTACATTCGAGAAGTAATTCGTTTGCATGGAATCCCTACTTCGATTGTCTCCGATCGAGATCCTAGATTTACAACTAGATTATGGAGAACCTTACAATGAGCTCTTGGCACCAAATTGAATCTAAGTACGGCCTTTCATCCTCAAAGTGATGGCCAGTCCGAGAGAGTGATTCAAGCTCTGGAAGATATATTGAGAGAGTGTATAATTGATTTCAGGAAGAGTTTGGAGAAATTTCTACGTCTTGTAGAGTTTGCCTACTACAATAGCCATCAATCTTCAATCCAAATGGCTCCATTCGAAGCATTTTATGGAAGGAGATGTAGAACTCCTTTATGCTGGTCCGAAATAGGAGAAAACAAAGTTCTGGGACCTCAAATTCTCAGAGAAACTGAAGAACAAGTCCGAATAATCCATGATCGATTAAAGCAAGCCTTTGATAGGCAAAAATCATATGCTGATTTGAAATGAAGAGACATTCAATACAACATAGGAGATAAGGCCTTCCTAAAGGTTTCACTATGAAAAAAAGTCTTCAGATTCAGCAAAAGAGGAAAACTCAGCCCTCGTTTTAGTCGACCATTTGATGTTGTTGAAAAGATTAGTCTAGTGGCTTATCAACTATCACTTCCTAGTGAGTTCGATAAAATTTATAATGTGTTCCATGTCTCAATGCTCCGGAAGTATCGATCAGATTCATCTCATATCCTAGAGCCGGAAGTGGTGGAATTGAATCTCGATCTATCCTACGAGGAATAATCGATCCAAATTCTTGATAGAGAAGTCAAGAGACTTCGAAACAAGAATGTCTCCCTTGTGAAGGTGTTGTGGAGAAATCACAAAGTAGAAGAAGCAACTTGGGAGCCTGAAGATACGATGAGGAAGCAATATCCTCACCTATTCGATTTAGGTGAGAATTCGAGGACGAATTCTTCTTTTAAATAAGGGATATTTGTAACCCCCTAAAACCGGGCCTAGTAATTTTGCTATCAATTCAAAATCCCTTACTAGTGAAATGAGTCACATTGTATAGGATGTAATTAAGAACCAAAATACAAGAAAAATGAAACCTAGATGCCATTAGGGATCTTTTGTAAGGGCTTCTATGTCAATTTACTTGTTTAAAGATGCATTTTTTTTTCAAATGGCAAACATTTCTCATTTTTTTCTCCGTCCATTTCTTTTCAAGCATACATTTTCTTTGTAGAGTCCCTATTATTGAGTGTATGAATGATTCTTGAATCTAATCCGGTGATAGGGGCAAAATGTGTGTTCATGATTAATGGGGAAATCCCATATACAGATTATGAGTAAATTTTCCTCTCAGACATTGTTGTTAGGGTCCTTGAATGAAGTGATAACTCTAAAACATCTACCAACTAAAGACTGCTTTTCTTCGACAATGTTTGTGTGTGAAATGACAATTGGCATTCCTTTATTTCCCTTCACGAAAAAGAAAAAATCCATTTATTGTCCCCCTTTGAGCCTAATATTATTTTTCTTGTGTTTAAACCCTAACCAAGGATCACTCCCCACACTGGGGGGGAAAAATGATAAAAATTGCAAAGGAAACACGACGAATTAAGTAAATGTCCAAAACTAAAAATGAAAAGGACACAAAAAGATAAAAACGAGGAAAAGGGTAGAAAAGGGAAAAAGGAAGAAAATGAAAAAGAAAGAAAGAGGGAAAGGAAAAGAAAAGAAAAGAAAAGGAAGAGAGAAAAAAAAAGAAATGCAAATGAAATTTTGAAATAAATCATTCAAATGAGGTGTGTGCCAGAAAAGGAAATGAACTCTAGGGTGAAAACCCAAAATGGGCAGTCTAGAGTGATCCAAAGAATAAAAGAAGAAACGCAGAGATTTCATCATGAAAGTCGATCTTTGGTTCAATCACCCTTAAAATATGAATTTGAGCCTATATATCCTTTCTTTGGCAACCCGAGCCTAGCCTACATTACAAGCCTTAAAAGACCATTTGGATCACACATGAATATTTGTGAAAAGGAGTTCATCTTCAGAACACATACCGCTAATTGAGTTAACATTTCTTTAGAGACCTCGAGCTTCTAATGTCTGATTGAGATTAAAAAAAGTGGGAAAATTTAAATTTGGGGAGTGTGTGAGTAAAAGAGAGCCACCAAAAAGTGAGGCACTATCCGGTTGATGGATTCTTGAATCATTCATGATTTGAATTTTCGGGCATCTAACTTTGCCTTATTCTTGTGTTTGTCGTGACTATTTTCTTAAGATCCCCATTTTTAATCTTTTATTGTGTTTGTTATGACTTTTTCCTTTGAACTATCATTTCTAGCCTTTTCTTGCATCCTACAAGTAGGCTGGCATAGATTTATGAAAAGCAAAAGATTTCTTGGTATAAATCTCAACTGTAGGAGACCATGAACGAATGTTTTCATCACTTCAGAAAACAATTAAAGCTCAGCTTGAATGGGAGCATCGCTTTGCATGAGAAGGTAAAAAGTAAAAAAGAAGCACATGCGTTGAAGAGTTTAAAGTGAGTCGTGTTGTCAAGTAAGATCCACATATAAGATGAAAAAGTTCAAAAGCATGAAAAGAGATAGAATTGCACTTGAGAAGCAAATCATGCCACCAGATTAGGGGTAGTCTACGTTGGCCAATGATTTAAGTCCCTCGGTATTAATAGGCGTGAGAAGAAGAGGTTAAAACGCCAACATCAATCGAAGATATTCAAGGTGGAAATAAGCTTTCACATGCAAGCAATTCAAGATGTCATGCAGGAGCAAGAATTTGGGAATTCACAAGAAGCATTGAAGATGCTTAATATTTTAAGGGCATATGAAGACTTGAAGCTTTCAAGACCACACCAGGAAGCCTTTCACTCAATATTGATGTATCAACCACGATGATAGTATATCTTGAGACATTTACCTAAGAAGGTCAGATGCCTTCGATGAAGCAAAGAGATATAAAGAATGAATGGCGAAGCTATGACAGTTGAAGAAATCTATCTTTCCAACCAGGAGTACAAGATCACTCGATTAAATAAGCAAAATTGCAAAAGTTAAATGTTTTCCATGAGTCGAAGAAATATAACTGCTTCTGTATTAAGCGAGTAAACATGTGGAAAAATTGATTTTGAGAAAAAGAATACAAAAAGCAAAAGAAATGAGACATGTATTCATGTTTTAGGCATCCCTAGGGGCATGCACATCATAATTGCATTGAATATCACATTTTTTAGGTACACAAAGGACCTTCCAGCAAAAGAACTCGCCTATTCGTTCGGGCACTTGGAGAATGGAACCCGCTTATTCATCCAAGCGTAAGGTGGATAAAACCCTTTTCGGAATCTGCTTATCTATTGGAGCACAAGAAGAATAGAACCCGTTTATTCATCCAAGCATAAGAAGGATGAAACTTTTCAGAAGATTCGCTTATCCGTTCAGACGTAATGAGAATGGAGGTTGCTTATTCATCTAAGTATAAGGAGGATGAAATTTTTCAGAAGATTCGCTTATCCGTTCGGGTGTAAGGAGAATGGAGTTCGCTTATTCATCCAAGCATAAGAAGGATGGAATTTTTTCAGAAGATTCACTTATCCGTTCAGGCGTAAGGAGAATGGAGTTCATTTATTCATCCAAGCATAAGGAGGATGAAATTTTTCAGAAGATTCACCTATCCGTTCAGGAGAAAAGAGAATGTTTCCTTATTCATCCAAGCATAAGGAAGATGAAATCTTTTAAAGGTTTTGCTTATTCATCCAAGCATAAGGAGGATAAAATATTTTGAAGTTTGTTTGCTTATTCATCCTAGTATAGGGTGGATGAAACCTTTTGAGGTTTTGCTTATTCATCCAAGCATAAGGAGGATGAAATCTTTTGAAGTATGTTTGCTTATTCATCCAAGCATAAAAGAGGATGAAATCTTTTGAAGCATGTTCGCTTATTCATCCAAGCATAAGGGGATGATTTTTTTAGAAGAATCTGCGTATTTGTTTGAGCATTTGGGAGAATAGAACCCAGCTCAGCAATTTGGGCATTTGGGAGAATAGAACCTAGTGCAGCTATTCGAGTGTAAGGAGAATAGAACCAGTCTATATGTTTGAGCATGGAACCCAGCTCAGCTATTCGGGCATTTGGGAGAATAGAACACAGCTCAACTATTCGAGCATATGGAGAATAGAATTAGCCTATCCGTTCAGACGTTCGGAGAATGAAATCTGCTCATCTATTCGGGCAAAAGGATAATAGAACCAGCCTATCCATTCGGGCGTTTGGAGAATGGAATCCGCTCATCTATTCGAACGTTTGGAGAATATAACATGCCTATCTGTTCGGACAACGGGAGAATGGAGCCAACCGGAAAATCAGTGAAAATCAGTGCCTTTTGGTATTTGCTTCATCCATGTTGCACAGAGATAAGCAAAGAGGGGCAGCTGTTGTCACTAGATTTTCACCCACCATTGTCAAATAATAAATAAAATAAATAAAAACCTTTTTCTTAAAATAATAATAAAGGCCCCTTCTAAATAAAAGAATCCAAAAAGCCCATCCCAAAAGGCCCGTTTTTTTAAAACTCATTTAAAAATAATAATAATAAGCTCACCTTAACATGCAAAAGCCCACCTTTAAAAAAACTCATTTGAGTAAAAAGTAAAAATAATAATAATAATAATAATAGTAATAATAATAATAATAATAAATGTAAAAAAAAAGAGAAAGGGAAATAAAAATGACAACAAAAAATAATAAATGAAAAAAAAAACAACAAAAACAACAACAAAAAATAGAAAAAGAGGGCCACGCGCTTGATCCAGCACCAAACCCACCCCTAAAAACGCTTATTCAATGTTGTTGGTGGTCGGACGACGTCTATCGGCCGCGGCTATCGTCGCCGTTGGTATCGGTCGAACCGCCTCGTCGTTGCCGTCACGTGGCCATCAACGTCGCTCGTCGCCGCCACCCATGGTCGCCAGAATCTGCATAAAATCGAAATAAATGGTCAAACCCTAGGCTCGAATCAAGGGGGAAATTCAGCTTCAAATCTGAACCAAATTGGATAGAGTTTGAGGGGTTTTGCTGAGAATCAAGTTCCTTGTTTGATTTTGGCTCCAATTTGGGGATTGAAATCCGAATTTTGCTTGATCCTCAAGCTCAAAGGCTGGTATAAATGCCCCTATTTTATCTATTGTTCATCACACACTTGATCACTTGAAAAAGCAAAAAAGGCTTAAAAAGAATTCTTAAAAGATTCTCAAGAGTTGCTGGAAATTTTGGAGTTGCAATTCAAGCTTGGGGGGCAATTTTTCGGAAGTAATTGGGAGTGTTTCAAGAAGTTCATATTCGAGTTCTTCGTTCGTCGTTTCGGTAAAATTTCTCTTATCTTTTAGTTTTTTTAGTAATTTTCATGCTTGTTCTTGGTTGAATTTTGGTGTTTGTGTTTTTGTGGATTTTATGTTGTGTTCTTGAAATTGGAAAATCGTTTCGCGATTCTAGTAATGTTTTCAAATTAAAATTTTTGTTTAATCTTTTAAAAAATTGTATGCTTTAAAAATGTTGTTTAGGAGTGTTTTGATCTTTAGAAATAAAAAATGAATTTCCAAAAGTGTCGTTATTAAAATGTAAAAATAAAATTGAGTTAACGAGGTTTTATTAAAAACTTAAAGTTAGGGATTTAATTATAAGAAAACTTAACCTTAAAGTTAGGGATTTAATTATAAGAAATAAAATGTAAGAATAAAAGTGTTTTGAAAACGTTTTATTAAAATAACCCTGTTTTAAAGTGATCCAATCACACTTTTCAAAAAGATTGGTGGCGACTCCTTTTTTTAAGTTTTCAAAAAGCCGAAGCCTCCTAAAAAGAGTTGCGGCAAAGACTTTACATTAAATGCAATAACACTAGACTACTCTAATTATGGTAAATGTAGAAGTCTTTCTTGTAGTAGGATTGTTTGTCCTCAAAGTCAAAAAGTTTGTGACACGCTGTGGTCACGCCTTATTCTGCGACCGCTACTGGTTTTGCGTGAAGGATTTTTCATAAATGCCAAAAAGGTGCTAAAACTCGTCTTTTACGTATAAAACGTCATTAGGGCCAAAAATACCTGCAAAACCAAATAGGAATCGAATCAAGGCTTTTAAGATAAACTAATGTGCTAAAACATGGGATTTAATATATGAAACATGCAAAATAATGACTTGTCAGTGTACGATCCCGATGTTGTGTGGACGCGAGCATCGCTTCAGGTTTGTGTATAACTTGTGTGCTTCAACTCGGACGGTCTGATGAGATCCTAAGTATGATTGGGCCATGTGGGCCATGCATGATGATTGCTATGATATGAGAGCATGTGTTTAGGCGACTAATAGTAGCGCCAAATGTTTATTTGTATATCTTTATTGCTCGTACTAGCTTGCATGTTTATGTTTTATGATTAACATGAAGTGTAGTAGAGTAGATGTGTACCAATGAGCTTTGTAAGCTCAACGCTCAGAATCGTTGTTTTCATCCGTAGGTTGATCGTCGGATCTTGGGAATCGAGGAGCACTATCAGTATGGGATTCCAGCATGTGGAGGCTTCTAGAGTACGATACTTGTGTTTAGTAGGTTATGTATTTATAGGACCTTACATGTTGGAGTCTGTAATTCTTATTTTGGAATTGTATTAATAAAATCAATTGTTCAACTGTTTAAATTAAATCGGAGCTCTTTTGTATCATTTTGATTAATTAACTATATTTTCAATTGTGGGTTTTAAATGTTTTGGAAATGACTTGGTTAGGCTAAACTCAGTTTGAAATTTTTATGGTTTTTGAGTTGAGCTTGAGACCTAATTGTGACATCTGGATCAGGGGTGTTACAAATTTTTTAAAAAAATGGTTCGATTAACAATTGAAGGAAAAAATTATTTAAATTTTTTTGGATAATTCAATTCGATTCGATTAACCGTACCAATCGAATAGTCACTCGTAACTAACCCTCAAACCTTTAACTAGTTAATTATAAAGAGGACATTATTCGCTTTACTCCACTTAGACCGACAACCTCCAAAACTATGCAATCATATTTGTAATAATTGAGATATTTAGTCGACACATGATAATTTAGTTCTAAAAAAGGAAAAATAAATTCAGAGTTGCGTTTAGATTACAATTTTTAAACTATGCAACTTATATAACGAACTAAATCATAACACAAGAAACTAAAAAATAATAGGGTAAACTACATAAATGACCACCATACTATTAGTAAAGTCGCGATTTGACCACCTTACTTTTTTTCGAAGCAATAAAACCACCAAATTATTTAATTGGTTGCAATGTGACCACCAGCCGTTAAAAACTAACGAGAGTAGTGACGCGGCAGTTAATAAAATTGGTATAATTACACATTTAATCCCCTCTATTTGTACATTTTATCAATTTGGTCCTAATTTTAATAAATAAAATAATTTTATTATTTAATTAGGCTACAACATGTGTCGCCGTATTATTGGAGGATTTTATTTATATATTTTTAATTTTATAAAAATAAGCACTTTGCCCCCAATAGGATTCAAACTCAGGTTAACTGGGTTGAGAATGAGCACACTTACCATTAAGCCAAAGAAATCCTTGTGATTCATTGTACAAAATTCAATATATATGTTAGTTTTTTGTTCAAACAAATTGAAAGGTGTTATACCCACCGTCATCCTTCGCCCCACCATCATCACCAGCACTTACAAAGAGCCCTTCCCCGGCTGGGTCGAAGGAACCAGGTTGCTCCATTCACTTCATTCTTTAGGATGTAATGAAAATAATCAGTATAAAATACATTTCATTCTTTACTTTATTTATGTTAACAATGCTACACTCACAAAATCAACTATTTGAAATGCTTCATTCACGAATAACAGTACTCACAGAAGCACTCCTTTATTAATCCTCTGCTATGCGTACTCCTCCCACCCATTTGGTAAAGCATCGATGAACTCCCTAGTGAGTATTGTAGTAATATTCCTCACCTGAACAACCAACTCACTAAATTAAAAATCAACAGCATGGAAATAAAACAAATCTTAAACAAGAGACATTACACCGAAATGATTCAAAACTGAAATGCAGACAAGTAAGGAAACTCACATGTTCCCATGTGGCAACCGCTTCACAAAGATTAAATTCAAATGATAAACCTTCAACTTCTCCAGTTTTAGGATCCTTCTGTTTACATAAACGAATTTTTCAAGCAGCATATCCACTTAAAGAACAAATTCTCCATCGAATACAAAAAAAAAGTAATAGAATTGTTAAAAAACAGCATATTTGGTGCAGAAATAGGGTCTATCACTAATCACGAATAAATATGAGCCTTTCCCAAGAATAAAGTGGCATTTCTGGTGCAAAAACTTGATGCGGAAAAATGAAGTGAATGGAGCAACCTGGTTCCTTCGACCCAGCCGGGGAAGGGCTCTTTGTAAGTGCTGGTGATGATGGTGGAGCGAAGGATGACAGTGGGTATAACGCCTTTCAAATCGAGCAAACAAAAAACTAACATATATATTGGATTTTGTACAATGAATCACAAGGATTGCTTTGGCCTTGTGGTAAGTGTGCTCACTCTCAACCCAGTTAACCAGGTTCGAATCTTATTGGGGGCAAAGTGCTTGATTCTTTAATTTTGCTCCTTCAATCTAGTGACACATGTCACCACCTGATTGGAGGAGCAAAATAAAAATTATTAAATTAAAAATATATAAATAAAATCCTCCAATAATACGGCGACACGTGTCGTAGCCTAATTAAATAATAAAATTATTTTATTTATTAAAATTAGGACCAAATTGATAAAATGTACAAATAAAGGGGATTAAATGTGTAATTATACCAATTTTATTAACTGCCACGTCACTCCTTCCGTTAGTTTTTAACGGTTGGTGGTCACATTGCAACCAATTAAATAATTTGGTGGTTTTATTGCTTCGAAAAAAAGTAACGTGGTCAAATCGCGACTTTACTAATAGTATGGTGGTCATTTATGTAGTTTACCCAAAATAATAAAACATGTAGTTCATTATGAAAAATTAGTATAATTTAAATATACAAATATGTTGAAATTTATTTAATACAAATTATTAACCTGTAAAGAATGTAAATAATAGAGTGTTCAAAAGCGGTATAATGGGTACCTAATGGCCCGATAAGCTCATAGTAGAAGTTAAAAAATGGAATGAAAGATGAATAATAATAATAATAATAATAATAATAATAATAATAATAATAATAATAATAATAATAATAATAATAATATATTAGTGATATTAAATTTATTAGGTCTTTGGATACTCATTGAGGCAGTTTTAAACAGTCCTAGTAAATAACATAAATGCTTGATATTAATATCTTCATTTTCCAAGGATACTCTACTTAGAAGCAGTTTGACATCAGTGATGGCAATTCAGTACATACTATTGCCCCTAACCCCCGAGCTGTTGAGGATATTTGATGACAAACAAGCCCCGCCATTTGGTTGGGTTAGTCAATTTCTTCTACACTTGGTATGGTAGGAGGAGTCATGTCCCTACTCCTTGATAAGATGCGGGAAATGGTTGGATGCTGAGTTTTTATTTGATTCCAAGGGAACCAAATATGGTTGTAGATGACATTTAGGGGTTCATTTTTGGGTCTCAAACTTTTTCTATCCCTTGTGAAATTATCTGTCCAAATTTTCATGAATATTCCAACAAACCCTACTTGTTTTCCTCACCAACCCTAGTTTTAGATTGGTTGTATCTGAAACTTGTACAACTCATGCCAATATGATGTGTAATACATGTTTCAAATGATATCTCTAATTAGTGTACATTCTCTTTTCAATAGTTATTTTAATGATTATCAAAACTATTTAATTCTCCAAAGCAAAGGGAAGGAATTCATCGTAATCAAATTTAGTGGGAAATAAGAAGAAAAAAAAAGTGTTAAACACAAATATTTTTTTACATTGTGCGTGCAAAAGAAAAATTCGTAATAAAGATTCATTGATTGACCTAGTGAGCTAAGTTATAAAAGGCTCAAAGATATACCTTTTAAAATGTTTCTTGGAGCATTATGTTTAAGAGGGTAAAAGTGAAACCCATGCGTCTAATCTTGAGCCCAACTTAGTAGACCCAAAACCAGACCGAGACTATTAAACCCGAAAAGAAAATGGCGTAAACTGAAAACAAAGACCATCACAGTCAACTGAAAATGGAGTCATCTGAATATAAAAAAGTTGACAAAAATTCCAATTACCCGAAACAGTGGAAAAGATTGAACTTTGCTTTTATAAGGTTATGGAAAAGAATTAGTGTTTTTCGGGTGCTTTTAAGTTTCAAGGGCCATGGTCCTTGCTTGAGTTGTGAAATGGATGGTTTGTTGTTATGTTTAAAACAGAAGAGCCATTCCTTTCCACAGCTATTGGATCTTCTATTCCTCAATTTCAGTTTTGGCTGAATAAATTGGAATTGAAGCTATAAATTTATATTTCTATGTCAATTTGTTCCTACACTCATTGAATTGCTTATTCAAAAGGAAAGAAGTTGTCATTACTTTCCCAAGGCACTACATCACTGATTATACATCAGTACTAATATGAAACTAATACTCTTTGGTTTTGGATAACTGCTGATAACATCACGATTGGGGTGCCCTAACATGCCACATCAACATCCTAACATGCCATTAATAGATAAATAATTATTTTGTTATAAATCGATAACGTTAGTGATTATAATACATCGTTTCAAATTTAATGGTGAGAAATAAAACTAATATAAACATTGGTGATCATTTATGTATTTTACCCTTTCGTGGAGTGCGTGATCTTATTGGACAATTCTTTTTTAGTTGTAGCAGGTAAATGAGACGAAACAAATCATGAGCTAATTGAGTCTGACTCGGGTAAAGTTTGATTCAACTCGAGCTCGAAAATGGGTGACCAGATTACGAAAATGGGAATGAAAAATGATAATTTTTAAAATTACAGAGTACGGCATGGTAAAGATACGACAAATATAAAATAAATTTTACATTCTAAAAAAATGTAGAAATAAAAATTCATAAAAATTTATGTGAACATGACATTATACATAGGGATGGCCATGGGTCGAGTTTTTGGTCAATTTACACCCAACCTAAAAATTTAATACATCCATCCAAACCCGACTTGATATTTCATGATGTTCCACCCGACCCGAATTCGAACCCGAGTTCTAGAGTAAAAATCCGAACCCAACCCGACATAAATAAAAATTATCAATCTTCATTATTTTTCGATAAAATAGGGAGCTAATTGAAAAAATACAAATATAGAGGAGCATTATAATAATTATTCCATTTTTATTAAACAAAATAGGGGGATTATTGAAATATATATAAAGAGAGGGGTATTGTAGCAATTATACTTAAATATTTAGAATAAAATTAAACTATTATTTTGAGTAGGGCCAGGTAGGATTTTTATCGCCTTAAACCCGACCGTATCCTAAAATATTCAGACTCGAACTCGAAATTTTCTTTCAAAAAGCACGACCTTATAGGACTGGATTGGGTCGGAACTCATCATGTATGAGTCAAATAGTTATCCCTTATTATACATACATATATACTTATATAAAAAGAAAAGGTCAAAAAATAAAAAAATATAAAAAAGGTGGGAATATAGAAATAAAAAAGGGTAAACTATTTGGGCGTACCTATTTTGACCACCGAACTAGGCAACTCGTCAATCGGGTCATTAAACTTTTAAATTGGTCTTATTTTGACCACCGTTGTTAAAAATTAATGGAGGGGTGACGTATCATTTAACAAAAATTTGTAAAATTATACATTTGATCCATATTATCCTATTATATCAATTTGATCATAATTTTAATTTAACTAAATAAAATAAATGAGCCAACAAACTAATCAAATGAAAATTTAAGCAAATGAGAAGGTTATGAATCAAACCTACGACCATCAAGAATAAAGCTCACTCTGCCGTTAGGCCAAGCCTTTCAATTGTTTCAAATATACAGACTTTTTTATTTAATGACGTGTAGTTTGAATTGTGTGACTAAATATGTAATTTTATAAATTTTTATTAACTGTCACGTCACCTATCTATTAATTTTTTTTAACGACGGTAATCAAAATAAAATAAATTTAAAAATTTAATAGTTTAATTGACGAATTGTCTAATTCAAATACGCAGATTGGTATTCATCGGACCACCGGGGAAACGGTTGAGAGTGAAGTAACCTAGGTTTATAGGTTTACACTTACACCCCTAGTAGCCAATACCGATAAAAGTAGGGAAATAAGGTTTTGAGTGGAATGAGCATTTTTCTGGACGTACGTAATACCAAAAATCAAAACCTATCATCACTCTCTCGCCGTCAATGGTGATTTTATCCCTATTTCTGCTCCCTTTCCTCCTCCTCCCCCTCCTCTACTTCATACGGCGTCCCCGCCCCGTCAACATCCCGATCAAAAACCGTCACGTCTTCATTACGGGTGGGTCAAGCGGCATCGGCCTAGCCTTAGCTCACCGAGCCGCTTCCCAGGGGGCTCGAGTCTCACTCCTAGCTCGATCTCTTAAAAAACTCGAGGAAGCCAAAGAATCGATTCGTCTTTCCTCCGGATCCGACGTTTCCATATTTTCTGCCGATGTTCGTGACTACGACGTGGTTCAGAAGGCGGTTAGCGATGCCGGACCCATCGATCTCCTGGTGGTTAACCAGGGGGTTGTTGTGCCTCAGGAACTTGAGAAGCAGGGATTGGATGAGGTCAAGTTTGTGGTAGATGTGAATTTGATGGGGAGTTTTAATGTCATCAAAGCTGCTTTGCCTTCCATGAAGCAGAGGATGGACCGTTTGCCCGCTTCCATCGCTCTTATTTCTTCCCAAGCTGGTCAGGTGAGTATCTGAATTCATTGAATACCACTATTTTATTTATTTATTTATTTTTTGTTTACTTCTTTTGTAACTGATGAATGGTAAAAGTAAATGATTACCCTTGTTGCTTTCTGTCTGAACCTTTTAAAGGTGGGAATTTACGGTTACACAGCGTACTCGGCCACTAAATTTGGGCTCCGGGGATTAGCAGAAGCATTGCAGCAGGAGGTAATTGCTGATAATATCCATGTCTCTGTTGTATTCCCACCAGATACCGACACTCCTGGTTTTGAGCGAGGTTCGAGACCCTTTAATTTGAACCTTCTACCTTGTTAAATGGCCTTACTTTTCGGTAACCTGTATTTACCATTAATCAGCCAGTTGCATTTTGTGAACTTGTGAATTCCACATTATAATAATCATTTTGAGTTGAGTTATCTTGAGTGTGAAGAATTGATGGGATTGATGAATTCTGATGGTATATTGAACAGAAGTTCTCTTAGATGATAGTTATTGTTAGTATTTCTCCATTAGTTCCGATTCCAATGCAATCATAAGTGTTTTTCCCCCCAATAGGAAGCATAAGCTGGAAATAGATTTCAAATGGGAATCATTGACAATTTAAAGTACCTCCGTTGTGTTTCCCGATCATAAATTTGAGTTGACCTTTTGCAGAAAGTGAAGTTAGACCAGAGCTCACAAATATACTAGCGGGCTCCTCTAGTTCAATGAAAGCCGAAAACGTTGCAAAGAAAGCTTTAGATGGCATCCAATCTGGAAAATTCATTGTCCCTTGCAACTTTGATGGGCACATGCTAGCTATAGCTACTGCTGGTTTATCCCCCCAAAGATCTTTCTTGATGGCATTCATTGAGGTGATGTTTGCTGGTGTATTACGTCTTGTAGCATTATTTTTCCAGTGGAACTGGTATCGGTGCATAGAACATTGGCATGAAAAGAAAAAGGGTAAGTTTGCAATAAAAGAATTGTCTATTTATACACCAGGAGTGAAAATATTTGTGCCTGTTTTATTGAACATAGTCTTGTCTATTTAGTTCTTTCAAGTTGCTTTTCTCAGAATCTTGTCATATGGTCAAGAATTTGATAAGTGGTTATCTTCAAGTAAAAGTATTTAGACTGCCCTCCTTAGGAATCATGGTCATGAGAATATTGTGTTAGATTCTTATATGGCAATACAATAGTACCTTTCTTTTTTTACTCTTTTATGTGCATGATTATCACACCTGCTGTATCAAAATTGTAAATGTTTTCTTCATGTTCTTTTGATTTCAGACACATAGCCCTCTGGTGGTCAAGATGGGTCGTCATTACTTGTTCCTGTTTCTGTTGCATATTTCTAAAATCTCATGGATGTGGACATTTCATGGGTCAACATTCAGGAACTGCAGCAGCTCCCCCAAACTTTCCATCTATGATGTACCTACCACTTGTTTTTCTTTCCAACTTCCAATTTAAATTTCTCTAGAAGCAAGACGAATAGCACTGGAAAGTTTTAGTTTGTATTATTAGAACTGGGTAGCAGAATGTTTAGATGTGTTCAACTTGGGGTTTTAATTCATTTGCTCTTTATTTCATCCACATTTGATTTTTGATCATAGTAGCATCCACTGTTATTCTTGTTAGACCCCCTAGAGAAGGAATATGTCTTCGCTGTAAAATCTGCCAACACAGGCTCCACAAAGGAAACCTCTGCTGAACCTGTGGAGGGTGCTCTGACCAGTGTTTAAAAAGGCGCAAGTGAGGCCAAAACGCGTAATTATGTCTAGACGAGCGGATTTTAATGAAGTGTGAATAAGGTGTAAGAGACGTTGAAAAGCGACGCCTAGTTAAATTGTTTGCTTTTTTTGTATTTATTTTCTTTTACATACTAACTTGGATCACATATGGGTTACACAAAATAACATTAATCAAATTAAATTTAAATTTATCAAATGAAATTTAAAATAATTTGGTCGAGTTTTCAAGTTTGAACTAAAATTGATTGTTTGATACATTGCAAAGTTATATTAAGTTGGAGTTTGAGTTATTTAAATTCAGATTATTCTAGTTCAAGTTATTTTATTGTGATTTGTCCGAACTAAATTTAATTGTTTGATACAATAAAACATTATTGTAAATTTGAGGCTTAATAGTTAAAAAGGGGCCCAACCTATACTATTTTTTTTCTAGTTTGGGGCCTAAATTTTATTTTGGGCTACTTTGGTGTCTAACGTTTCATTTCATAACTCAGTTTGGAATTTTTCGTGACGAACGTTAAATTTATGCCGTTATCCAATAAAAAAATTGCCACGTGGTAAGTTTTTTATTATCTTAATAAAAATTTTGAAAATAAAATTAAAATTAAAAATGAAATTAAGTAAATTAAAACTTTTACTTTTAACCTAATTAAATCAGGCTTAAACCTATTCACCATCTTCCCCTAAATCGTTTTTGGTTTGATTTTTTTGAAGGATGTCAAGTGGACATTCGAAGCCTCCTTACAGTTCAAGGGTTGTGCTTTGTGATTGCGAAAAAAGAACTCTGATTTGTATTTCTAATCAGCATTGGAGTAAAAGAATAAAATTTCATGGGTGCTCTAAATCGAAAGAGGTAACTTCTATTTCTCTATAAAATTTTTGTGTCTTCTCTCTTTTTTTATTGTTACGAATTTGATTTTGTATTGTTGTCCAGAATTGATATAATTTTTTTAGTGTCTTGACAAGTCAAATAAATTTTAAATGTAAGTTTCTATTTATAAACATTTAATTTATTTTGTTACAACTTTTTAGTAATTTTTTAACAGCCAGAAAGACCAAGCCAAGTGTTATTTTCTCGACCTAACACAAAGTTATCTATTGCAGCCAGAACTACAAATTTAGTTGCTCCAAATTCACAGTCAGCTTCAACACCTCCAATGAAAAACTTTGGTGATACAACTTCACAAACATCACCATCTTCAGCATCTTTTCAACCTGATAGAACTTTCATTGTTCCTCCACAAGCAAGACTCCCAAAATTCGGCATTAAGAGACCTCTCCCTAAACCTACTATATGAAGATCATATAATTAACTTGCTACTTGTTTTGTGTTATTAGTTGCTTTGTCTATCTTAAAATTATTTATGCAAATGAAAATAATGTGTTAAGCCTTTTGCTTGTTTAGATGAAACTGTTTAGGTAGATAAAACAATTCATTTTGTTTACACATATCAAACTGGTTTGGTTCATTTAGTGTATGTGAAACCTATGTTTGATTTTGATATAATTAAATCTTTAAGGACCAATTTGAAAAACTTAAAATTGTTTTATAAGTCTCTTAATAATTTTTAAATCACCAACACTTTAAAACTGATTTGAAAAACTCAAACTCAAAATATTTTCTAAGTGTTTCAAGGCCAAACTATTGAAAACCGTCCAGGTGTATCGATACGCTTCCAGCCGTATCGATACCTTTTTTACAAAGTTGGCCACTGCCGGAACTCGTTTCGATACGCACTTAACCGTATCGAAACAGATTCAATCTGTATCGATACGCTTCTTTGTAAAAGTCTAAAAGAGTTTGAATGGCGTACCGATACGGCTCCACCCGTATCGATACGGTCTTAACGAATTTTTAATTCAAGTCGTTTTAAATATTTCGATCGTTGGTGTCAGTTGTTAGGTAACCAAATTTTAAATTGGTAGTTGACCCGTATCGATACGGTAAACCCCCGTATCGAAACGGAAACTGACAGTGAGCTAAGTCGAGAAAAAGGTATCGATACGGTCTTAGCCGTATCGATACGCCTACGTGCGTTTCGATACCCCCTATTTATTGTGCACAACGACTCTTTCTTTTTTGAGACATGTATCGATACGGCTCCCCGAGTACCGATACGGGTAGCTGCAGAAGTGCATTTATGGTGGTGAGAGAGGGTTCCAACGGCTCTATTCAAGTTCCCAACCACCCAAACGGCTAGAATTAATAGAGAAGATATAAATTGAAGTCCTTTGAAGGTCAGCAACAACTATTCAACCCACAAGCATCATCAAAGCAAAAATCCAAACCCTTGTGTTATTCAAAGTCAAATTCTTGTACCCAACTCTAGTGTTTTCAATTGTCATTTTGTATTGTGAGTTTGGGGTGATTGAAATTGTAATTGGGTAGACATTTATCCTTTGTGAGGAATCATTTGAGTTTACCAAAACTTCTCTTTGTAAATTGAGTGGATTAAGCTTTGAGTAGAAAGCTTAATCGAATTTGTAAGGTTACCTCCTCATCCAAGAAAAGGGGAAGAATTCAAGTAGTGAATTGGTTGAAAATCCTTAGTGGGAACTAAGGTAGTGGATGTAGAGTTCATTTGGAGAACTTGAACCACTCTAACTACTTGTGTCAATTTTTATTTTTCACTCATTCTTCCCACCAAAATTTTTATTGCCAATTCACCCCCTCTTGGCCATTTGCAATTGTTTGATCAACTCAACAATTGGTATCAGAGCTACACTCATTGGAAGGATTACAACCCTCTTGAGTCGATTCTAGGAGAGTTTGATCAACAACTAGTCAAGCAATGACATCCACCTCCAACTATGAGTCCCAATCCACCATTCTTCAATAGGGATAACTACCCATATTGGAAGAATAGGATGAGGCTTTTCATCAAGTCTACCGACTACATGGTGTGGGATGTGGTTGAAGAAGGTCCATACATTCTCATGAAGAGAGATGAATAAAGACTTTTCCTAAAGGTAAAAGCCGAGATGACGGATGATGAAAGAAGAAGGATGCAAGTGAATGACAAAGCTCTCCATGTGATATTTTGTGCACTTGGTCCGGATATCTACTCCAAGGTGTTTTCAATCGAAAATGCCGAGGAGGTTTGGGACACCCTCGAGACAACATATGAGGGAACTAGTGATGTCAAGGAGACAAAGATTGGGCTACTCAATCTAAGCTATGAAAACTTCAAGATGGATCCCGATGAAAGTGTCTCCAAGATGTTTGGTCGATTCTCGGTCATTGTCAACGGATTGAAGGGGTTCGGCGAGATCATCCTCGAAGACAAACTAGTGAGGAAATTGTTGTACTCTCTTCCAGAGTCATGGGATGACAAGAGAACGGCTATTATTGAAGCTAGAGATTTGAAGACTCTCAAGCTTGATGCTCTTGTTGGATCTCTACTCACCCATGAGATTATGAGGAAGGAAAGAGAAGAAGAGAAGAAAATAGTTAAGAAGAAGGATGTTGAGAAGAAGAAAGTGGGAATCGCTCTTAAAGCGTCACATCAAGAAAGCGATTCAAGTGAAGATGAAGATGAGGAGATGGCCATGTTGGCCAAACAGTTTACTCGGTTCATGAAGTCAAATCGTGGAAGAAAGTTTATTAGAAAGGGAGACTTCAAGAGTAAGAGTAAGGAAGAGGAGAAGGACCAAATCACTTGCTATGAATGCAAGAAGCCGAGTCACATCCGTTCCGAATGTCCTCAATTGAAGAGGAAGAGCTTTGGGAAGAAGAACAAGCTCAAAGTTCAAATAGCAACTTGGAATGACGATGAGTCATCCGAGGAAGAGGAGGAAATGGCCAATCTATGTCTCATGGCCATTGATGATGAACCAAAGGCAAATTCTAACTTATCCAATTTTGATTTTACTTTTGATGAACTTCAAGATGCTTATGATGAATTGCAAGAGGTTTATGATGAGTTAGTAGGAAAATATAAAGAATCCATTTTGAAAAACAAGAAAACCATTTCCGATTTGAAAAATCAAAATGAGACATTTTCAAAAGCTAACTCTAAATTGGAAAAGAATGTTTTGTTTTTAGTAAATCTTTCAAATGATCTTAAAACAAAAAATCTTGAACTTGAAAAACTTCTTTCCGATTTTCAAGATTATCACACAAAGGAAGTGGATAATCTTAAAACATCCATTGTTATTGGGAAAAACAATTTTGAAAAAGGAAATCATTCTAAATCCCAATATGTAAAAAGAAAACCTTTTATTCATAAACAAAGAAATTTTAATAAGCAATCTAGAGGTCAAAGAGTTAGGAGTGTTTGGGTTCCTAAGGAACTCATTATTTCTAATAATATGAACGCTATTGCTTCTTGGATTCCTAAGGAAACCAAAATTTTGAAGGCTAACACTCATGGACCCAAAATGATTTGGGTACCAAAAATCAAGGCCTAATTTCTTTGTTTGTAGGGGGAGCATTGCTACAAGGCTAAAGCTTCAAGCCAAAATTCTTGGTACCATGATAGTGGATGCTCAAGACATATGACCGTTGACAAGAGTAGATTTGTGGAACTAAAGCCAAAGAGTGGTGGAGTGGTAACTTTCAGTGACAACTCCAAAAGCCACATTGAAGGAATAGGCTCCATTGGTAATCACTCTTCTATTTTCATTGAAAATGTTTTGTATGTCAACGGTCTTAAACACAATTTATTGAGCATTAGTCAATTATGTGACAAGGGTTTTAATGTTTTATTTGATAAAAGTGGTTGCAAAATTGTAAACATTAAAACAAATCAACTAATGCTCATTGGTCATCGCTAGGGGTGTTCAAAATTACCCGGCCCGATTGACCCGACCCGCATACCCGATTTAAATTTTCCGGGTATATTTTTTAAAAATTACCTGAATTTTCGGGTCGGGTACCCGGACCGTTTTTTTCCCGGGTATCCGGGTCGGGCCCGGGTCATAAAATAGCTCCAAATCGGGTACCCGACTACCCGATACTCGGTTTATTTTTATTATTATTATTTTAACTAAAACTCACCGTTTTAGGTGAGAATTTTAGTTACATGCTGTTGTGCTCTGCCCCCCTGCGCGTCTCCTCTCCCTCGACCCTCACTCAACACTCAGACAAAAATTTTCCCCAAATCGACCTAGCCCTAAATTCCCAATTTCCCATCGCTCAGACGCTCACTCCTCTCACTCCCGTCATCCCGTGAGTCGTGAAGGCCGTCTCCCTCGTCTACACCGATCAGCACAGCAGCCTCCATCGCCGGCCACACTCCTCTCACTTTGTTCGACTGTCAGGCGTCGTCAGCACAGTGCCCCCACTGGCCACTGCCCACTACTCGTCTTTTTGCCGGTGAGAAGAGGTACGAAAATAACACTGTGCAGTGTTATATCTTAGTTCAAAGTTTAGTTCAAAGCATATCTTAGATCAAATTAATGTGATGTTATTGTTGGATATGTATGCACTATGCAGTGTTATATCTTAGTTCAAAGTTTAGTTTAGTTCTGTATGCTATGCACTGTTTAGTTCACTTCAACCTAAAAGTTGCAGTAGTGCACTGCTCTGCAATAACACTATGCACTGTTTGAGTTTGTTGTTTGATTGCAGAAAGCTCACTTCAGCCATCACTTTAGAATTCAAAATAGCTGGTAAAAACAAGTTGTTGTAGATAAAGTATAAATAAGTTGTTGTAGATAAAGTATAAATAATCATAAAAAAATTTCAGCTCAAATGGTAATTTATCTAGAACAAGCTCAAATGGTAATTTATCTAGAATAAGCCCACTTTATGTTTTTTCAGCTCAAATGGTAATTTATCTAGAACAAGCTCACTTTATCTAGAATAAGCTCACTTTATGTTTTTTCAGCTCAAATGGTAATTTATCTAAAACAAGTTGTTGTAGATAAAGTATAAATAAGTTGTTGCAGAAAGCTCACTTTATGTTTTTTCAGCTCAAATGGTAATTTATCTAGAACAAGCTTGCGTAGACTAGACCACTTTAAAGTTTAAAGAAATTTTTATAGCACTTTCACAGGCTCAGCACTTTAAAGTTTCAAGCTTAATAACTTAATAAGGACATCTATTCCCTTTTTTGAACGCCATGATATTTAACCCTCAATTTCTTTAAAGTTCATATGTATTGTATAGTGCTATGAAGCTGTCATAATTTTCAAACTAATTTGATAATTTTTTTTTCCAGATAATGTCAATGACGGGGGAAAACTGTGATGATGATTTAATGAGAATATCTTCCTCAAATGAGTCTCCTAACAAACCTGAGGCTGACAATGTGGTAGAGACTCCAACAATTGCAAAAAACAAAAGGAAAGGGAAAAAGATTGTTGAAGCTTCGGGTGAAAGAGGTAAAAGAAAAAAAAATCTGTTGTTTGGGATCTCTTTAAAAAATTGAGGGTGATAAATATCATGCTGAGTGTATTTATTGTTCTCAAAAGATATCTTGTGCATCTAGTAATGGAACTAATGCCATGAAGCGTCACACTAGTCAGTGTAAGAAAGCTCCTTTTAATGTAGATACAAAACAAACAATCTTAGATTCTGAGTCTAAGACAAAGTGCAATGCTGATGGCACTATTGAAACTGTCAGTGTTCCTAGATTATGGCATTTTGATCAAGATGAGATTAGAAAAGCACTTGCTAAGATGGTGATTGTTGATGAGTTGCCATTTAGTTTTGTTGAACGTGAAGGATTTCGTCATTTCTGTAAGGTTGCAGTTCCTAGTTTTGTTCCTCCTTCGCGTGCTACCATTACTAGAGATTGTTATGCTCTGTTTATTGAAAAAAGGAAGAAATTGAAGAGCTATTTCAGCACTTTATCTTCTAGGGTATGTCTTACCACTGATACATGGACATCCGGTCAAAATTTGTCATATATGTGTCTTATTGCCCATTTTATAGATGATGATTGGAAATTGCGTAAAATGATCATCAATTTTTGTCCAATTGCCGGTCATTCTGGGGAGCTTATTGGCAGGGCTGTTGAAAAATGTCTACTAGAATGGGGTCTTAAGAGGATAATGACTATAACTGTTGATAATGCTAGTTCTAATGATCTAGCGATCAAGTATTTGAAGCAAATTCTTAATTTGTGGGATAGTTGTGTGTTGAATGCTGAATTTTTACATATGAGATGTGCTACACATATTTTGAATTTGGTTGTTAAAGATGGACTGAAAGATGTTGATGTCTCTGTTAGAGTTCGTGCTGCTGTGAAATATGTGAGATCTTCTCCTGCAAGGCTTCAAAAGTTTAAAGCTTGTGTTGAAGAGGAGAATATAAATTCTAAATCTCTTGTTTGCTTGGACATTGAAACAAGGTGGAATTCTACATTTTCTATGCTTAAAAGTGCTTTGGTGTTTAGGAAGGCATTAAAAAACATGAAAACTAAATATCTTCCTTACACAAAGGAGCTTCGAAAGGTTGGTGGTGCACCCGATGATGAAGATTGGGATAAAGTTGCATCCTTTTTGCCTTTTCTTCAGATCTTTTATGAGACTACATTGAGTTTCTCTGGATCAAGGTATGTGACTGGTAATACTTTTGTGGAAGAAATATATGATATTGGGTATACAATTAACCGTTCTGTTGATGACCCGAATGAGGGGATTAAGAGTATGACACGTCAAATGAAGTTGAAATTTGACAAGTATTGGACGAATGTTAATAATGTGAATATGCTGATGTTCATTGCTTTAGTTCTTGATCCTAGGCATAAGTTACGATATGTTGAGTGGATCGTTCGTCTTTCTTATGATTCTTGCGACTCTTATGACTTGTGCCAACAGATTAAAAGTACTTTGACATCATTGTTTGATTTTTATGCTTCTTCGCATCCTTCGTCAACTCAAATGAGATCATGCTCTTTCAATCCTTATTCTAGTGGTCATGGTGGTGATGGTGAGGGAGAAATAAGGAAGTTAAAAGGAACAATTTGAGAAAGGACTATGAGACCGAGATAGAATTGAATGATACTTCTGAAACAACAACTGAGTTAGAAAGATATTTGGGAGAAAAATGTGTTCGCGACAATGATAATTTTGATATCTTGGCTTGGTGGTCTGTGCAAACAAATAACTATCCTATTCTTATGAGCATAGCACGTGATGTACTTGCAATTCCGGTTTCTACCGTTGCTTCAGAGTCCGCTTTTAGCACCGAAGGGCGCGTTCTTGATTCTTTCCGCACCTTTTTGACTCCTAAGATGGTGGAAGCTCTTATTTGTACTCAAGATTGGATACGTGTTTCTCATGACCCCATTGTGATAGAGGAGAGCTTGCTAGCATTAGAGAATATGGAAGAAGGTAAGTTTTCGAATTTAAATTTATTATTTTCTTTTTGTGTTATTTATTTTTATTATTGTTAATTTGCTATTGACATATATTTGAAATGCTTTATGTAGAAATGCAAGATTTGACTTCCGAGCAACCAACAATCATCATTGATGAGACCAATGAAGTTTCGGAAGAATGAAATATATTTCTTTAGTTGCATTTTCTTCAAACTTTTTAGTTTTATATTCAAATTATGCAATTTGAATTTTTAGACTCTATCAACTTTTATATTTGCATTTTGTTTGGATTATGTTCCTACTTCGGTACTTCCTACACAATTTGGTTTCTATGAACTATGTGCTTTATATTTCCATTTTGTTTGGATTATGTTCCTACACTTGTTGTTTTCTAAGGATGGAATCCAAGTACTAATTTCTTTATGTTTACATGATAATACAAGTTTGGTACTTTTAGTGGAAAACAATATTTGTTATTTTATTTTATGTCTAGAGTTTTTTTTATCCTAATTACTACATACCAAACTTGTATGATACAAGTTTGGTATGTATAATTTATGACGGGCGTAACATAAATAAATAGGAGGTTCAGTTGGATCATAAATCCATAATATCTAAACACGTAATTCGGCAAATATTTATGTAAGAAATGAAATAGGATTAGAATATAATAGGAATGAAATTAAAAAATCATAGTTCATAGTTGAGTGGGTGAGCTGAGCACTGCAGTAGTGCACTACTGCAACTTGCAGTATGCTTTCAAACCTTTGAAATGAAGCATATTAGTATTATACACAATTCCTTTTAAATTATATTTTGATTTTATTTTTTTAATTTGTTTTTACAAAATAAGAGAAAATAAGAAGAAAAAAAATAAACAAAAAAACGGGTACCCTATTACCCGAATTAGCGGGTACCCGGGTTTTTCGGGTACCCGGTTTGAGGGTACCCGATTCCTATGGGCCGGGTATCGGGCCGACCGTTTAGTACCCGAAAATTTCGGGTACCCGGAATTTCGGGTACCCAAAAACCCGGGTACCCGGAAATGAACACCCCTAGTCATCGCATAGGGAACATATAAATGGTGCATCTAGATGACATTCATTCATCTCATACATGCTTAGTTGAACATGATGAACATGACTCGTGGCTTTGGCATAGAAAATTAGGACATGCTAGCATGAGTGTCTTAGAGAAATTAATTTCCCTTAATCTAGTTAGAGGTTTACCCAAACTTAAAATTTCTAATGATAAAATTTGTGATGCATGTTCAAAGGGTAAACAACATAGAACTTCATTTAAATCCATTAATGATGTCTCTACTAGTAGATGTTTACAATTGATTCATATGGATCTTTTTGGGCCTATTAGAACAATGAGCTTGGGTGGAAAATCATATGTTTTTGTGCTTGTAGATGACTATTCTAGGTTTACTTGGGTTCTATTCTTAAGTACAAAGGATGAGGCTTTAGAAAAATTCATCACATTTTCTAAAATAACTCAAAATGATCTTGAACTTAAAATTTCTCACATTAGAAGTGATCATGGAACCGAATTTCAAAATCTAGGTTTCGATGAGTTTTTAAATGAAAATGGGATTAGCCACAATTTTTCCGCACCTCGCACTCCTCAACAAAATGGGGTAGTTGAGAGGAAAAATCGAACTTTAGAAGAAATGGCTAGAACCATGCTTTGCGAAAATAATTTACCTAAATATTTTTGGGCGGAAGCCACAAATATCTCTTGCTATATTATAAATCGAGTAATGATTAGGCCAATTTTGAAGAAAACACCTTATGAGATTTTAAAATCTAAGAAGCCTAACATTAGCTATTTTTATCATTTCGGTTGCAAGTGTTTTGTTTTGAATAATGGTAAAGAAAACTTAGGTAAATTTGATGCTAAAAGTGATGAAGCTATTTTCTTAGGGTACTCTTTAAACTCTAAAGCCTATCGTGTATTTAATAAAAGAACTCTAGTAGTTGAAGAGTCTATACATGTTGTTTTCGATGATAACCTCCTTCCGAGGAAGGAATCTTGTGATGATGATGATGTAGGAATCCTTGATGCCATTGATGGAGGACAAATGTCAAAGGTGGATGAGGTTCCAACTAAAGATGAGGATGCACAAGATCCACCTCTTGAAGCCTTGAAGGGCTTGGCTCTTGAGGAAAGGGAGGTGTCTTACCCAAGGGAGTTAAACTATGTCAAAGGTGGTGAAATCTTGGGTGATCCGTCCAAGGGGGTAACTACTAGATCCTCTCTCAAATTAATGAATCATGTTGCATTCCTTTCATGCATTGAGCCTAAAAATATTAAAGAAGCTTTAAAAGATGATTTTTGGATTTTGGCCATGCAAGAGGAATTAAATCAATTTGAGAGAAGTAAAGTTTGGACATTAGTTGAAAGGCCTAATAATCAATCTACTATAGGAACAAAATGGGTTTTTAGGAATAAATTAGATGAAAGTGGTAATATAGTGAGAAACAAGGCTAGGCTTGTTGCTCAAGGCTATACCCAAGAAGAGGGAATTGATTTTGATGAGACTTATGCACCCGTAGCTAGAATGAAAGATATTAGGATGTTGCTTGCATTTGCATGTTATCATAATTTCAAGCTTTTTCAAATGGATGTGAAAAGTGCCTTTTAAAATGGTTTTATAAATGAAGAAGTGTATGTTGAACAACCACCGGGTTTTGAGGATTCAAAATTTCCAAACCATGTGTTTAAACTTACAAAAGCTCTCTATGGTTTAAAACAAGCTCCTAGAGCTTGGTATGAGAGACTTTCAAATTTCTTAATTGAAAAGGGTTTTGAAAAAGGAAAGGTGGATATTACACTCTTCATAAAAAGATATAACAATGACATCTTAGTAGTTCAAATTTATGTTGATGATATCATTTTTGGTTCTACTAATGAGTGTTATTGTAAAGAATTTTCTAAGCTAATGCAAGGTGAGTTCGAGATGAGCATGATGGGGGAGCTCTCATTCTTTTTGGGACTCCAAATCAAACAAAGGAAAGCTGGTACCTTCAAAAATCAAGCTAAGTACGTGAATGATATGCTCAAAAAGTTTGGCTTGGAGAATGCAAAACCTCAAGCCACACCTATGAGTTCTTCTATAAAGCTTGACAAAGATGAAGGAGGTAAGTGTGTTGATTCTAAGCTTTATAGATCCATGATAGGTTCTTTGCTTTACCTTACCGCAAGTAGACCGGATATCATGTTTAGTGTTTGCTTGTGTGCTAGGTTTCAAGCTAGTCCTAGAGAATCACACTTAGTTGCCATTAAGAGAATTTTTAGATACCTTAGAGACACACCTACCTTAGGCCTTTGGTATCCTAAAAATTTTTCCTTTAGCCTTCATGCTTATTCGGATGCGGATTATGGAGGATGTAAGATAGATAGAAAAAGTACTTCCGGGACATGCCAATTCTTAGGTAGTATGCTCGTATCTTGGTTCTCTAAGAAACAAAATAGTGTAGCCTTATCTACCACCAAAGCGGAGTACATATCCTTAGGGAGTTGTTGTGCTCAAGTCCTTTGGATGAAGCAACAACTCTTAGATTATGGTGTTGAAGTAGAAACCATACCCCTTAAGTGTGACAACACTAGTGCCATTTGTCTCACTAAGAATCCCATCCAACACTCTAGAACTAAACACATAGAAATTAGACATCATTTTATTAGAGATCATGTTTTGAAAAATGATGTTGTTATTCAAATTTGTTGACACCTTGAACCAATTAGCGGATATATTTACAAAACCTTTAGATAAAGAGCGTTTTTGGTCCCTTAGGAGAGAGTTAGGTCTAGCTAGCCCATCTTGACCTTTTAGGACCTCTTTGTGCTTAAAATTGCTTGATCTTGTGAAATTTCATGTTTGTTTGTTGTAACTCTTGAAAATATCCATGCCTATAGTTAGGGGGAGTATGTTTCTATTCAAATATGTTTAGAACTGTTCATTCATCATTTGCATTCCTTTAGGAGATGTTAAAATCGAGCCTATGGTTGTTCTTTAGGCCTAAAGATGTATTTCTGGGCATAGGGTATCGATGCGGCTCTACGCGTATCGATACGAGTAATTCTTTAAGCTTCCCAGACTTCCTTTCGCCTCAAACGGGTATCGATACGGTTAAACCCGTTTTGATACGAGCTTCAATCGTTTAGATACGGATTGCATCCGTTTCGATACGAGTCTCCAACGGGAATTTTTAAGGAAATGACGTTTCTACCCCCGTATCGATACACCCTCAGGCGTATCGATACTCGATTGCGCAGACAGCTTTAAATTTGGCATTTAAAGTCTTCAACTTTTACCAAAACTAAAATTCTTCAAACCCTAAAAACCCTAGCCGTTTTTGCCTATAAATAGGTTCTTCCTCCATCATATTTTCACACCACAACTCAAAAATCTTAAAGAGGGTTTCCATCAAGCAAAGCTCTAAGATCTTTCTCATCAAATTTGGTGCTAGATTTTTCTTCATTCTCTCAAATCCCTATCAAGGTAAAACACTTTGTTTTTCTTTTTCAATTTTTTTCTGTTTTTTTTTTCTTCTTATATATCCATCTTCTTAACAAAATTTTGTTTTCCAAAATCTCTTCTTCAATTTTTTTTTCATTTTTTTTTTGTTTATCTTGATCCTCGACTTCAATGAAGGAATCTAAATGCATAATTTTCTTTTAGTTCATGGCACCCAAGGAATCTAGGAAGAGATCGCGGGTTTCTCAAACCGGTGAATCATCCAATCCCAGAGAGGTTGCACGTCCAAACTACACCCAAATCTATGAACATTCCTTTGAATCCCCCAGATCTCTCACATATTTTCGTCAATTCGAAAACTACAAGATGTAACCCCCTTAGCCCGGCCTAGACGGTTGACCCGAGCTACGAAGATTACACGGGGAAAACCAAAGTCAACCCGAAAGTCAACCTTGATTAATGACCCTTTTTTTCTTTTTAACCTTGTCTAAATGCATATTAACCCTAGGTGTACTCTTGAGATAAGCATACTCAAAAATCACAGCAATCGGAAAACAATAAGGGACTCAATTGCACAACATACGAATTTAGGGACCAATTTGTAAATTCTGGAAATTAAGAGGACTTTGCAAATTTTTAAGTTACCATTATGAAATTAGTCATGTTTCATGCTTCTCTGTCAAATTTCATCTCAAACGGACATCTCAAACTCAAACAATTGCACATATAAAAATCAGGACTAAAACGTGAGGATTTCAAAACATATAACCATAAGATTCAGTGCCCAACGGTCGCGTGTTCCAAAACGAGGAAGGACCGTTTCGAAACGTGGGACCGTTTCGAAACCTGTTCCGAAACAGGGCTTGGCAGTAGCAAAAACGTTTCGGAACGTCTCTACCCGTTTCGAAATGCTAAGGCCATTTCAGACCCCTGTTCCGAAACGGTAGCACCCGTTCCGATACGGCATGCCCAGAATTGCAGAAATTTACTGGTTTAACAAGCATTCGACCCATCCAACGCATACCTATGACGCCCAAATCATGCCAACAAATCATTATGCACCAAAGGAACATAAAAGCATCATCAAAACACATCCATAGCATCGATTAGGAAAAACCTCAAACTATAGGCATGCAACCTAATACTCAACACCAACCAAACATCAAGTCATCAAAGCAAACACCAAAGTGGCCAATTACATAACCAAATCATCATAGGCATTAAGCCAAACTTAGGGAGTCCAAAACATCTCCCAAAAACACGACCTAGGTTCCCATTGCCAAATACCAAAAGCTAATAGTGTTGTGAAAATAGTCACCATACATGAGCTTAAACTTTCACTTGGATCCTTGACCTCCTTGCTGCCCTTTAAGCACTTCAATGCTCTGCATTATTGGTTCAAGAAAGAGAGAGCGTAAGGACGTATGCTTAGTGAGAAATGCTCTAATAAAACAACACAATAATGCACTTGTAAAAAAACACCTTTCCAAGGCCTTTAAATTCAAAACAACATTTATCATGCATCTATGCATACAAACCAAGCATCTCATGCTTCAATTCAACATGTCATATTGGCTTTCAAGTGATAATCCATAACCATTTTCAACTCAAAACACAATCGGATACGCGGATTACAAGCGTTGTCCCATACGCTTCATACACACTACCAACACTCAAGGTGGAGTTTACCGGTACAATAACAACCCCTCAACACCCGTGATGGAGTCTACGGTACAATCACAACCCCTCCACATCACTAGTTGGTAGTTGTATAACACCACTAACGAGAACACGGGACACACAACACAAGATCCACACATGGACTTTTAACCACCATTGTGATCTTAACCATCTCGTTAGTGTACTTGGATGGAGTTTACGGTACAATCTCAACCCCTCAACATCCAAGGCGACTTTATTCACGGTGCACCCAATCCTATAGCCGGCTAACTATATCCGATTCAAGTACTTTTAAACCAACACATCACTTGCCAATATACATCATTTAACATCATCAATCCACTGTTTTAAAGCATTTAACAAAGCCATTAAACCATCATGCATCACTATGCATCAAAACCACATTTATCAATGTCAAACCAAGGATCTCTTACCTTGAGCATCCTTCAACACATGGCTTACAAAACCAGCATTAAACATGCTAAAATATGCTTTCAAAACAGAATTTAAACATGCAAAGTAAACACATTGCATTCAACCATCTCATGGTTCATCAAAAAGAGAGTTTCTCCGAAAACTTACTCTTGAGCTTAGCTAAGTTGTTTAGACTTAAACTAAGCTCCCAAAACCTTCAAACATTGGTTTCAAAGCTGAAAACCAAACTTCACTCACCGATTCCGTTTCGCAAGCTTGCCGAAACACCGATCAAGCCTCCGGATCAACACCACAAGGATCCGAAGATGTCTCCCCTATTTTTAAACACATCAAAGCAGAGGATCAATGCATCATCATGCATTAAAATCTTCAGCCAAAACACCTAAACTCGCTTCTCTCATCAAAACTCACATTTCGGCTACCAAACACAACCGAAATCACATCCTAACACCTCCACAACATTACCCAGCCAAGATCCATCAATTCCAATCATTCTTAGACATCAATTAACATCCAAAAAGGGCCTAATCACATCCTTATACCTCCAGCTATAGCAGAACATCAAAATCACCCCAAAAACCACCATTAACTCAAGTAAAAACTTAGGAAAATCAACCTATTCGGGATTGCATTTATTAAACCTCAATTACACATCATTTAGACATCCAATATACATCAAAAAGACATCTCAAAACAGAGCCCAGTCATTTATTACGATTTTCTTCAAAATTAAATCCAAATCTTGCATTTTAAGCCAAAATCAAGAACATAACATAAAAACCTTTAATAAAACTCAATTTAAGGATTGAGAACTTGGTAATTTCAGTAAAGAACTGAGTATTTAGAGGAGAAGGACGTTCATACCTCTAAATGTGAGTTTGTCCTTGTTTAGAGCCAAAATTCTTGAAAATTCAATAAGCAAATGATGAGGATTTGGTGTAGAAATGATTAGGAATCATTTAGAGATTGAAATCTCAACTTTAGGTGTAAAAATCAAAGGAAAAGTGGCTGTGGAAATGTGTTTGACTGAGGGAAAATTGAGAGAAAATGAAATGGGAAAATTTTGTCAAAAGTTAGTTATAAAACTAAAATATCTCTTTTCCCTCTTTTTATTTTTATTAATTATCATTAAATAAATCTTTAAAATCTAAGAAAAATCTGGAGAAACCCTTCCTTGGGTAAATTAGCTCCTTAAAGATTCAAAGTTTCAATCCTTTTAAAACAGTCACCAACTTTTCAAAAATTACATTTTAGTCACTAACTTGAAATGTTATATTTCCAAACCCCATTTTTTAAAATTGATTTCACCACTCTCTTATATATAATAAAAGAGGATTTTTAGATATTTTCCCATATTTTTAATGCATCCCGAACTAGACTTTCCCTAAAATCACCTTTTATATTCGAATCGTAATTTAAACCGGTCAGGTTCAGACCCTAAACTTCCAAGCCCAAAATTGGGGTGTTACAACAAGATTCGTCTGGAAAGGGTAATATCTATTCCTTTTCTTAACTCGGAGCGATTCAAATTTGAATATCTTCCTTTGCTCAAACTTTAGAATTTATGGATTTTCTCTCCATTCCCGGGTTTTATTACCGTCTTTTAGTTTTGATCTTTTATACTAATGCCAAATGTTGTTCAAATCGTAATGGGGTTGTTACCGGCATTAGTTCTTATCTCATGGGCAAGAAAATTCTCCTTGATGTAAAATCTATATGTGAAGTTTTTAATTTGGAGGATGAAGGCCTTGATGATGAGAATGCTTTAGGCCATGTTCTTAGTGGCTCCGTCATCGCCCTCAATGCTCAAGATCAGATCCTTCATTTGATGGTGTCTTGGTGGTTTAGGCCTTCCGGAGGAAAGTACTCTACCATCCGTCAAGTGGATGATTTTTGGATTCGTTGCTTCCGTGAGCGAAAGCGTCCAAACCTTGCTCGAATCATGTTTGCAGAGATTGTCTATCTTGTGCAACATCGCCACACCTCTCTCGTCACCTCTTTCACCTATGGTACGACCCTAAGCTATTTCTTTTTGAAAAAGGATATTGATTGCTCGTTTGACTACCCAACTCCCCTCACCGATCCTATTGATGAACGCTCTCTTGCACGGGGTAAGTTCCATTATTTTAATGGTAATTGGTTACGTCTTTCCGAGCTACCACTCGAGGCCGTGGCACATCTTGAAGAACCTCAAGGTGATCATGCTTCTCAACCTCCTCCTCAACCCTTCATGGATGCTCTTATGACATTCCTTAATGAGCAATTCACCGGGTTGCGTACGAATATGGGAAATCGTCTTACCGCTCTTGAAACAACCTTTGACACAAGGATGACGAACATAGAGAATCGTCTAACCTCTCTTGAAGGCGGTCATCACTCCTTGAATATTTCCCTCTCCGCCTTCCATGATGAGTGGCATAATAGCATGAGGAATGATACTCCAATTGTCGATGAAGAGGAAGATGATGAAGAAGGCGATGATGATGCCTAGTAGCTTCTCCTTGCATCTCATGCATATCATCTAGGATATTTCTATTTATGCACTTTTGGTTTATGTTCTTAGGTCTAAGTTTGCTTTACTTTTAAACCTATGCTTTGATTTTATGTTTTTGTTGGATTTTTAAGATTGATGATATGCTTAATAATATTTATGTTGCCTATTTATACCTTTGCCTATGTTATGCACTTTTCTATTGTCTCAATATTTTTGATCTAACAAAAAGGGGGAGAGAAACTAGCTCACAAACACTTAAAAATTTGATTTTCAACTTAAAAGTTACCTAGCTTATATTAAGGGGGAGTTAATTTTGCAAAGTTTTTCAAAGTGTCAAAAATTTTAAGTTTTAGTTTTGTTATATCAAAAAAGGGGAGATTGTGAAACCCATGTTTGATTTTGATATAATTAAATCTTTAAGGATCAATTTGAAAAACTTAAAATTGTTTTATAAGTCCCTTAATAAGTTTTAAATCACCAACACTTTAAAACTGATTTGAAAAACTCAAACTCAAAATATTTTCTAAGTGTTTCAAGGCCAAACTATTGAAAACCGTCTAGGTGTATCGATACGCTTCCAGCCGTATCGATACCTTTTTTACAAAGTTGGCCACTACCGAAACTTGTTTCGATACGCACTTAACCGTATCAAAACACCGTATCGAAACAGATTCAATCTGTATCGATACGCTCTTTTGTAAAAGTCTAAAAGAGTTTGAATGGCGTACCGATACAGCTCCACCCGTATCGATACGGTCTTAACAAATTTTTAATTCAAGTCGTTTTAAATATTTCGACTGTTGGTGTCAGTTGTTAGGTAACCAAATTTTAAATTGGTAGTTGACCCGTATCGATGCGGTAAACCCCCGTATCGAAAACGGTATCGAAAACGGAAATTGACAGTGAGCTAAGTTGAGAAAAAGGTATCGATACGGTCTTAGTTGTTTCGATACCCCGTATCGATACGCCTACGTGCGTTTCGATACACCCTATTTATTGTGCACAATGACTCTTTCTTTTCTGAGACAAGTATCGATACGGCTCCCCGAGTACCGATACGAGTAGTTGCAGAAGTGCATTTATGGTGGTGAGGGAGGGTTCCAACGGCTCTATTCAAGTTCCCAACCACCCAAACGGCTAGAATTAATAGAGGAGGTATAAATTGAAGTCTTTTGAAGGTCATCAACAACTATTCAACCCACAAGCATCATCAAAGCAAAAATCCAAACCCTTGTGCTATTCAAAGTCAAATTCTTGTACCCAACTCTAGTGTTTTCAATTGTCATTTTGTATTGTGAGTTTGGGGTGATTGAAATTGTAATTGGGTAGACATTTATCCTTTGCGAGGAATCATTTGAGTTTACCAAAACTTCTCTTTGTAAATTGAGTGGATTAAGCTTTGGGTAGAAAACTTAATCGAATTTGTAAGGTTACCTCCTCGTCCAAGAAAAGGGGAAGAATTCAAGTAGTGAATTGGTTGAAAATCCTTAGTGGGAACTAAGGCAGTGGATGTAGAGTTCATTTGGAGAACTTGAACCACTCTAACTACTTGTGTCAATTCTTATTTTTCACTCATTCTTCCCACCAAAATTTTTATTGCCAATTCACCCCCTCTTGGCCATTTGCAATTGTTTGATTAACTCAACAGTGTATCAAGATATGTATTATTGAAACTGTTTTAAATTTGTTTAGGTAGATAAAACAGTTTAATTTTGTTTACACATATCAAATTGTTCACTTGGTGTATCAAGATGCGTGTTATTGATGGAGATAATTTTTTTGTTTAGATGCATACAATTTCCTTTTGTAACTAATGTGAATAGAAAACATATTTCATATAAGGTGCGCTTGGTTCACGAAATATATGATTACCTCTGAGAATAAGATTTTTGAAATGTTACATTACTTAACACATTATTGGGACTGTTGCACTATCTTGTTTGGATGATATCTTGAATAAAAAAACGACTCTTAGAATCAAAAGAATGAGAGATATCAATCAAAATAACTAATTTACAACGGTGTAAGGAAGGGTTGATAGTTTAGTAAATTGAAGAACCGACTTACACCGGTGTAAGTGTTGATAGTTTAGTATATTGAAGAACTGACTCACCTAATGAAAATGACCATAAAACATTTGAGAACTTATTTAGACATATCAAACATGTCCATAAACAACTTGTGTACCTAATGAAAATGACAAATTAAATTTCACAGTAAAAACAAACCATTACATTCGCCATAAATTGTCATTACAAATCATTACATTCTCCATAAACCTTATGTGAATAGAAATTGTTTCTATCTAAACTAAAATTTACCATAAAATACACTATCCATAAAGTAAAAAAGCTATCTTATAGAACAAGTATTTTGTCTTCCTTTTTGCACATTTTTCTTTGTATGATCTTACAAGTTCCTTCAAGTGATTATTTTCGGTCATCAATATTTTCAATTGATTTTTTAAATCTTTCTCAACATTTCTATTGTCTTTTCCCTTGTCAAGCCCTTGAAAAAAATCATATCGATTCTGGACAACAATACAAAATCAAACTCGTAATAATAGAAAAAGAGAGAAGATACAAGAATTTCATAGAGAAATAAAAGTCACCTCTTTCGATTTAGAACACCCATAAAATTTCATTCCTTTACTCCAAGGTTGATTGGAAATAAAAATTGGAGCTCTATTTCCGCAATCACAAAGAACAGCCCTTGAACTATAACGAGGCTTCGAACTTCCACTCGACATCCTTCAGAAAATCAAACTAGAAACGATCTAGGATTTTTTGTTCAAGTGCTGTTTCATAAAGGGGAACAGGAAGAGAGGGGGAGGATGGTGAATAGGTTTAAACGAGATTTACATTAGGTTAAAAGTAAAAGTTTTAATTTACTTAATTTAATTGTTAATTTTTTTTTTAATTTTCGAAAAATCTTTGATTCAAATCTTCAAATTTTAGTGGGTAAGTCTGCCAACAAATTTTTTTTCTAACTAAACTATAACTTTGATTAAATCAAATTTAAACTTAAATTAATTTATTCGAATCTTCAAATCTAAATTAAAATTAATGGTTGAAAACCCTACCAATGACAAGAATTAATCTAATGGGAGTTCAAAAAAAAGGTGGATAAAGAATCCATACCAATAATAAAAAAATAGAAAAAGAAATAACTTGCTAAGGAAGGAAACATGGAAGCTTTCGACCGCTCCAGCTCCAGCTCTTGCTCTTGTTAAGAAAATAAATAAGAAAACTGCCGACCACTCCAGGTCCAGCTTTTACTAAGGAAAAAACCATACAGCTGCATATACTCTGTACTTATTGCTGAATTGCACATGTTTTTAGTCCAAAATACATTCTTCAATCAATATTTACAAACAATAACTTAAGCCTTCAAACCCTCCATCTCCCAATCACTTAGCAAATCACTAGTTATATCCTAAATTTCTCTAAAGTCAACTTATTGATCTCATGTTTGCAATTATCTGATACTTCAATTAGCAGCAGAGACATATATAAAGTGATCTCATTCCATCGGTTAAACCAATATTTTAATTTTGATATAATAAAGACTTAATTGCAAATAAATAAAATTGTAAGGTATTTGAAATTACTCACTAAAGAACAAATATTCGAACAAATTTAATTTATTTTCTGAAGAAAATGTTTTGTATTAGTCATATATTTAAAAGACAAATATTTTTTAGGTGTTTTGGTACTCAAACAAGACATTTTGGTAAGTGAGTACCGGTACGACTATATGCGTACGAGTACAAGTTTTTAACACTAGAATTTGATTTATTTCAAATGACAACTAAGTACCGGTATGGCTACAAGTGTACCGATACGACCCTTCACCACTGTAAAACCAAATGATAAATTGAGTATTGGTACGACCTTTGGCATACCGATATGAGCTTTGAACATTTTAAAGGCTTGTCAGATTTTGGAGCGAAACTCGTTTTAAATTGAACTAAGTACCGGTAGGGTAATACTCGTACCGATATGCTAGGTTCAAAAAGATTTTCAAAAATTCTAGTAACTTCAGTACCGGTACAATATGAAGCATACCGATACCCAGTTTTAAACCTTCACTCTGTATCGATACGCAAATACGTGTACCGATACCCATATCTTGTAACGACTATTTCTTCTTTGAGCATGTACCGATACGGAGATTCGTACCAAAACCCATACTTGCCACTTGCCAGATAGCATTTAATGCATGAAAATAGCAACTCAATGACTCTATTCAATTTTCCAACAACCCAAACGGCTAGAAATCAATGAAGGGGTATAAAAACAAGTCTCTAAAGCTTCTTCAACAACAAGACAACTATTCTAAAGCATCCAAGCACATATCCAACATTTTTTATAGCTTTTATTGTAAAATCTTGTAACCTCTCGAGTTTTCTTCATTGCAATTCTTTTTCTTTCAAGTGCTGCGGTTTAGTGAAATTCAAATTGTACAAACAATCTTCCTTTAGAGGATTATCATAGTTTGCTTCTTTGTTTTTAATTTTAGGAAAGAAATTGCTAGACTTTGGGGTATAAGTCTATAATTTGTGAGGTTATCTCCTTTAGCCTAAAAGGAAAGACAAATTAGTGAGTTTGTGAAATCCTTAGTGTGGATAGCTAAGGTAGTGGATGTAGATCTTGTTGAGAAGGTTGAACCACTCTAAAACCACTTGTGCAAATTTATTTTCTTTTTGCATTTGCTTCAACCAAAATTTTTAATTGCCAATTCACTCCCTCTTGGCCATCTTCATTGATTAATCAACTCAACAATTGGTATCAGAACTACACTCATTTGATAGCTACACATCATCTTGAGTAGATTCAACCGTTGCTCAATCAACTATCAAGTCATCAATGGCCTCTACTTCCGACATCTTCTTCATGGAGGAAGCTCAATTCACTTTTAGGTCACCGCACTTCAATGGGGTTAACTACCCATATTGAAAGAATAGGATGAGGTTGTTCATCTAATTTACCAACTATATTCTTTGGGATATATTGATGGATGTACCCTTTATTCCTATGAAGAGAGAAGGTGACCGACATCCCAAGGAAAGACAAGAATGGACTGATGGTGATCGGAAGAAATTGCAATTCAACGCCAAAGCTATGCACATCTTGTTTTGTGCTCTTGAATCGGATGAGTATGTCAAGATGTCTTCTTGCTCTAGTGCCAAGGAGATTTGGAACAAGCTAGAAGTTACTCATGAAGGAACAAATGAAGTAAAGGAGGCCAAGCTTAGGTTCCTCAATCTAAGCTATGAGAACTTAAAGATGGAACCAGATGAAAACGTCATGTTGATGTTTAATCGATTCTCCGTTATTGTGAACGTGCTCAAAGGCTATAGAGAAATCATTCTCAGGGACAAGCTGGTTCGAAAGTTCATCTACCATCTCCCCTCATGTGATTCAAAGAAGACTACCATCGTCGAAACCAAGAATTTAAAGACTTTGAAGCTTGATGAGCTCATGGGGTCTCTTCTCACTCTTGAGTTAATGAGACAAGGAAATAATGATGAAAAGAAGAAAAACAAAGAGAAGAAGGAAGTGGAAAAGAAGAAAGTTGAGATTTCTCTTAAAGCTTCACAAGATGAGAGTGATTCTAGCGAGGAAGAAGATGAAGAGATGACTATGCTAGCCAAGAGATTTACAAGGTTCATGAAGTCTAACCTAGGAAGAAAGTTCCATTGAAGAGGGGGCTTCAAGAACAAATTAAAAGAAGAGAAGAACCAAATTATTTGTTAGGAGTGTAAAAAGTCGGGACACATCAAGTTCGATTGTCCCTAACTAAAGAAGAAGAAGGTCAAGGCTCATGTGGCTACTTGGAGCGATGAAGACTCATCCGATGAGGAGAAGCAAGAGGTAGCCAACCTATGTCTCATGGCACTTGAAGAGGATCCTAAGGTAACCTCTAATTCATCTAATTTTGAATTTGATGAACTTCAAGAAGCTTATGATGAATTGCAAGAGGTTTATGATGAATTAGTGTTGGAATTCAAAGGGTTGTGTTGAGTGTGTAAAAGTTTTATAATTTACCCCTTATTTAACCCATATTTTCTGCTGCATTCAAGCATAATTCATTGCATTTAGGTAAAGTTTCACATATACATCACAATTAGATAAAATGGCACAATTGCTACTGATTTTGGCTACTTATTGCAAGTAGCTGCTGTGGCAGACTCAGGACAACGAAGGAGCAGAGCTGGAACTCAAGACTGGAGTTAAGAAGGAAGACGATGTCGTGGCCACTACCGTGGCAACCATGACGACAGCATTGGTAAAGGGAAAAGTGAAGTGGAGCCCGACAGATAGAGAAATTCAAGCCGGTCTGTCGTGGACCACTCCTATATTTTTCTGAGCCCTAGATCAGAATTGATACGTATCTGGTTGTGTGATGACCGAATTCGTATGTGATGTTGCCCGATCGTGATTCTAGTATGAAGTTGCAAACTTGAAACTTGAGTGTGGAAGTGATGTATATGGAATGAAGATGGTGAAAGTTGTTGTTTTAATAGGTGCTGGAATGGTTGGTGATTATGGTTTGAAAGATAAATGTAAGGGGAAAAAATGGATAGAAGTTGATATGGATATATGGAATGGAATCGGTGTGGAACAAGGAAGAACCAACAAGATAGTGAATGTTGACCCAAACCTTACACGTTCTTACCCTTTGTGAGATGATGGAAGAAGGTTTGATTGTGACCCTTTAGCTATAATTGAGCTAAGAACCAACAATATAATCAAATGGAAGTGATGGTGGAATGGTGGAACGTGACCCGCTAGCTAGAAAGCTAGGAACCAACGTTATAAATAGAATGGAATGAAAAGGGAAAATTTGCCACAAGACTAGCTTGAAAGCCGATAAAGTTCTTAAAGAACAATGAAGAGAACACTCTCATATAATTTCATCAAAAAAAGGTCCATTACAAAGGCAAATGAGCATCCTATTTATAGTACATGGCAGCCTAGAATTTGAATGGACAAAACAATGCATTAAGGCTCCAATTTATGACATTCAATGGTTTGTCTTCAATCCTATCAAGTGTGGCTGGCCATTTGTGTAAATTAGAATGAATTTGGACATAATAAGGCTTGAATGAAGACTTATACACGTCCAAGTGATGCATCCTTTGATATTCCACTTGCTTGGCTCTTAAAAGTGCATGTAGATGACTTGGAATGAATCTGCCCATGTTTGCATCTAAGTGTATGTGTCTCTTCCACTTCCTTTCTTTATTTCTCAACTTTATTGGCTGAATAAAAGCATAATAAAGTCTTCTAAATGCTTCATCCCCCATGGAATTCAAAAAAACTCTCTCTTTGAATGGTGATAAAGATGGCATGTCTCCTTGAAGAAGATGAAAAGTCTTCAATTGTTTCCATCTTAATCCCAACGTATAATGATACTAAAAACACATAAAATATTAATAAAAATATGATAAAAATGTTATGCAAACTTAAAGAATGAATTGAACAAGTTCAATGAATGAACTAGTTTAATTAATGAACGTACATGCTTAAATGAAACACATACATAAGTGAAGTATTTTCATAAATGAAGTGCTTGCATAAATGCATAAACAAGCATATTTATTCTCATGGAATGAATGAACTATTATGCAACTACTCATGCAAATTCTTATGCAACTACTCATGCAAATTCTTATGCAACTTATTTCAACTTTCCAACAAACTCAAAACGTTGCAAGATCTAATTGTTGTTGTCATTTCTTCATTCATTTTCCAGCATTGGCAAAGCAAACTTTCCACAGCATCTTGAATCATTTTAGCTCTTGCACGAGTCATAGGACCTCTAGGAAATTCATTGAAATTCTTGCTGGTTGTGGTCACATCAGTCCCTCCCTCTTGAAAGCGATTTGCCCCCAAATCGTCACCTGCATCATAAGGAGATAGATCAGCAACATTGAAAGTAGCACTCACATTATACTCATCAGGAAGGTCTATTTGATAAGCATTATCATTAATCCTCTTGACCACTTGGAAAGGCCCATCTCCTCGAGGCATAAGTTTCGATTTGCGTTTGGCTGGAAACCTCTCTTTCCTCAAGTGCAACCAAACCCAATCTCCGGGTTCAAAAGTTATTCGTTTCCTCCCTTTGTTAGCTTGCTGCTCATATTGCTTTGTTCTCCTCTCAATGTTCTCCCGCACTTTTTGGTGAAGCTTCTTCACAAATTCAGCTTTATTTTGCCCATCCTTATTTTTGAATTGATCAATAGGCAAAGGAAGCAAATCAATTGGGGTCAAAGGATTGAAACCATATACCACTTCAAATGGAGAACATTTAGTGGCGGAATGCATGGAGCGGTTGTATGCAAACTCAACATGTGACAAGTCCTCTTCCCAAGTCCTTAGATTCTTGCGTATAATTGTCCTAAGAAGCATGGACAATACACGATTGACAACTTCAGTTTGGCCATCCGTTTGTGGATGACAAGTTGTAGAAAACAACAGCTTTGTTCCAATCTTACTCCATAGCGTCCTCCAAAAGTGACTCAAGAACTTCACATCTCGATCAGACACAATAGTTCTTGGAACTCCATGTAATCTCACAACTTCCCTAAAAACAGATAAGCAATATGGGAAGCATCATTAGTCTTGTTGCATGGAATGAAATGAGCCATTTTTGAGAATCTATCTACTACAACAAAAATAGAATCTTTGTTATTCCTTGTGCGTGGAAGTCCTAGCACAAAATCCATGGAAATATCCTCCCATGGAGCATTTGGAATTGGTAATGGTGTGTAAAGTCCATGGGGCATGACTTTGGACTTTGCCTTCTTACATGTGATGCAATGCTCACACCACTTCTCCACATCTCGTTTCATCTTTGGCCAATGCAAATGTTCTTGCAATATAGAGTGCGTTTTGGCCACTCCAAAGTGTCCCATTAGTCCTCCACAATGGGCCTCTTTGATAAGCGATTCTCTAATGGATCCTTGAGGGATACAAAGCTTTCCTTCCTTGAAAAGATAGCCTTCAACCCTACAAAACTTCTCATATGTTCATTTTTCACAAGCTTTGTAAATTTCACCAAAATCATAATCAGATTCATAAAGTTCTTTGATTAAGGCAAAACCTACCAATCTAGAATCCAAAAGGTTAAGAAGAGTATACCTTCTTGATAAAGCATCAGCAACAACATTTTCCTTACCCTTCTTATATTTGATAACATATGGGAATGTTTCTAGGAATTCAACCCACTTGGCATGTCTCTTATTAAGCTTGTGTTGTCCCTTCAAGTGTTTCAGCGCCTCAGGATCCGTGTGGATGATAAACTCCTTAGGCCATAGATAGTGTTGCCACGTTCCTAATGCCCTTATGAGAGCATACATCTCATTGTCATAAGTTGAATAATTTAGAGTTGCCCCACTCAATTTCTCACTGAAATATGCAATAGGACGTCCTTCTTGAGATAATACAGCTCCAACTCCTAAACCTGATGCATCACATTCAATTTCAAAAACTTTATCAAAATCAGGTAAAGATAATAAGGGTGCATTGGTTAAAAGTTGTTTAATCAAACAAAAAGACTTCTCTTGTTCGTCTCCCCAAAAGAAGCTAGAGTTCTTTTTGATAACTCCGGTCAAAGGTGCGGCTATGGTGCTGAAATTGGGAAATAACCGGCGATAGAAACTAGCAAGTCCATGAAAACTCCTCACTTGACTAATGTTAGTAGGTCTCGGACATTCCTCAATTGCTTTAATCTTTTCTTGATCAACCTCCAAACCCTTTGAACTAACAACAAAACCTAAGAACACAACTTTATTAGTGCAAAATGTACATTTTTGTAGGTTAGCATACAACTTTTCTTTTCGCAAAACATCCAATACTAACCTTAAATGTTGAGCATGATCATTCAAAGTTTGGCTATACACAAGTATGTCATCAAAATACACCACACAAAACTTACCCAAGAATGGTCGAAGTATATGATTCATTAACCTCATGAATGTACTTGGTGCATTAGTTAAGCCAAATGGCATAACCAACCACTCATACAAACCTTGCTTGGTTTTGAATGTTGTCTTCCACTCATCTCCTTCTTGCATTCTTATTTGGTGGTACCCACTCTTAAGATCAATCTTAGAAAAGATGTTAGAATCACTTAATTCATCAAGCATATCATCTAATCTAGGAATAGGATGATGAGACTTTACCGTTATCTTGTTCACTACTCGACAGTCCACACACATACGCCAAGTTCCATCTTTCTTAGGTACAAGTAAAACCGGCATGGCACATGGACTAAAGCTCTCTCTCACATAGCCTTTTTCCATTAACTCGGATACTTGTCTTTGCAACTCCTTAGTTTCTTCCGGATTGCTTCTATATGCTGGTCGATTTGGAATGATGACTCCGGGAATGAAATCAATTTGATACTCTATTCCTCGAATTGGTAGAAGCCCATTCAGAATCTCCTCCGGAAACAAATCTTCAAATTCCTGCAATAAAGAGACAATAAAAGATGGCAAACCATGATCAAGATCATTAGTGTTCAAAAGATTTTCCTTGTACATGAGTACAAGTGCCCATTTCTCTGAAAGCAAACACTTTTTGATCTCTTTCTCTCTTGCAAAAAGAATGGTTTGTTTTCCCTCATTTTTGTCACTCTCTTTGGATTTAAACTCTTTTTCTTTCTCTTTGGCTGTTTTGAAACTCTCTCTCAAGTGGATTTGGTCTTTATGGACTTGTTTTGGTGAAAGAGGGGCTAAAGTGATCTTTTTGGTTTGATGGGTGAAAGTGTAACGATTGGTATAACCATCATGTATAGCCTTTTTGTCAAATTGTCACGGTCTCCCCAACAAGATATGGCTAGCGTGCATTGGTACAACATCACACAACACCTCGTCTTTGTATTTTCCAATGGAAAATGGCACAAGAACTTGCTTGGTGACTTTGAGTTCTCCCCCATCATTGAGCCATTGTAACTTGTAAGGATGAGGATGCTTTGTTGTTGCCAATCTAAGCTTCTCTACCATCAAAGTACTAGAAACATTAGTACAACTTCCTCCATCAATAATGACAAAGAATACCTTTTCGTTTACATGGCAGCGAGTATGGAAGATGTTCTCGCGTTGATCTTCTCCTTCTATGGCTTGCACGCTTAGGCTTCTTTTCACAACAAGAACCTCACCATCTACAGCATGTTCCATCTCTTCTTCTTCTTGGATAGGAACATCATCTTCTTCCTACTCTTGGTCAGTTTTGATCTCTCCATCTTCTCGAATGAGCGTTGTGTTGCGATTTGGACATTGGCTAGAAATGTGACCTCGCCCCAAGCATTTGAAGCATTGCACATCACGGGATCGAACTGGCATAGCGGTGCTCTTTCCCTTACTAGTTTCGGCAATGGGTTTGGCACACTTTGTTGGAACGCTTCGTTCATTAGGCGTAAAGGATGCCTTCTGTTTGTAGGTACTCTGCCCCCATTTAGAAGAAGAGCCTCCATAGGCACAAGTTGTGCCCTTCCTTTTGAGTTGCCTCTCGACCTTCATGGCCATATGAACCATGTCTTCGATCTCCACATAATGTTGCAACTCAACAGTGGCCGCAATATTAGGATCAAGGCCGGATAGAAATCTGGCCATGGTGGCTTCTCTATCCTCATCAATGTTGGCTCGGATCATGGCTACTTCCATCTCTTTGAAGTAATCCTCAACAGTACGGTTGCTTTGGGTGAGATTTTGAAGCTTGTTGAACAACTCCCTATGATAGTGAGTTGGAACGAACCTCCTACGCATAACGACCTTCATCTCATTCCAAGTAGAAATTGGATGTTCGCCATTGCGTCTCCTGCTATATGTCAACTGATCCCACCATATTAGTGCATAATCTGTAAATTCAATGGCTGCAAGTTTTATCTTCTTAAGCTCGGAGTAGTTGTGGCACTCAAAGATGTGCTCAACTTTTTTTCCCATGCAAGATAAGCTTCAGGATCCATTATTCCTTGGAAAGAAGGAATGGTTATTTTGATGTTGCTAAGATTATCATCAACTCTTGGCCGAGCTCTTTGATACCTAGGTTCTCGACGCCTCAAACTTTGCTGGGAGGCTCGCTCGTCTATGAGTTCTTTATCCACCTCTCCCTCATACTCTTCCTCGTGATCTGAATTATGCCTTCATTGAGATCTTTCCTCCAAATGATCTAATCGTTCTTGCATCGGCCCCAACCTTTGTTGTAACAACCTGTCCATCTCTCGGATAATATCTTGAAGATTGGAGTTAGTTGCATCTACGTTAACATTATTACTAGCACCAATAGTGTTTCTCACGGAATCTTGAGACATGATTAACTAATAAACCTCACTAGCACAAATTATCACCGTTACACTCCAAGGAAAACACTCACACTCGTGTTTCACTCGGGATGGCTTTTACCCTTGATGTGCACTCTTGCCTTTTACCGCTCTTGTTCTCCTATCAAAGTCCTTAGAGAACTTACTCAAGGCTTAACAAGTTTGCTTGTGGAAATTGGCTAGAAGAAAGGGTTTAGAATGAATTTGGAGATAATAAGGCTTGAATGAAGACTTATACACGTCCAAGTGATGCATCCTTTGATATTCCACTTGCTTGGCTCTTAAAAGTGCATGTAGATGACTTGGAATGTATCTGCCCATGTTTGCATCTAAGTGTATTTGTCTCTTCCACTTCCTTTATTTATTTCTCAACTTTATTGGATGAATAAAAGCATAATAAAGTCTTCTAAATGCTTCATCCCCCATGGAATTCAAAAAGACTCTCTCTTTGAATGGTGATAAAGATGGCATGTCTCCTTGAAGAAGATGAAAAGTCTTCAATTGTTTCCATCTTAATCTCAACGTATAATGACACTAAAAACACATAAAATATTAATAAAGATATGATAAAAATGTTATGCAAACTTAAAGAATGAATTGAACAAGTTCAATGAATGAACTAGTTTAATTAATGAACCTACATGCTTAAATGAAACACATACATAAGTGAAGTATTTTCATAAATGAAGTGCTTGCATAAATGCATAAACAAGCATATTTATTCTCATGGAATGAATGAACTATTATGCAACTACTCATGCAAATTCTTATGCAACTACTCATGCAAATTCTTATGCAACTTATTTCAACTTTCCAACAAACTCAAAACGTTGCAAGATCTAATTGTTGTTGTCATTTCTTCATTCATTTTCCAGCATTGGCAAAGCAAACTTTCCACATCATCTTGAATCATTTTAGCTCTTGCACGAGTCATAGGACCTCTAGGAAATTCATTGAAATTCTTGCTGGTTGTGGTCACATCAAGAATGAAGGCCAAGCCCAAAGTTCAAGGAAGAAACCCAAAGCAAGAAAAGATGACGAATTAAAGGCATCTACTCAGAAGATTTAATCTTAAATAGAGTTGTACTTTAGTTTAAAATTTTATTCTTGTCATATTAGAAAACTTGGACCCAAGGCCTATATAAAAGCATGTAATTCGACCTAGGGAAGGATATCTCATCTCTAGCCGTCTTCCCCAAAACCCTTGTCGTTTTCCCCCCTCTCATCATTTTCTAAAATTCCCCTAGGGCTAAGAGTTGATTCTGTAAAGTAGTTGCAAGGATTGTACTGTTTTAGGAATTTTCTATTCAATGAAATAAAACTTCAAGTTTGCTTATTCTGGTTTCAACATCTTGCAAGAGTATCGGGAGAGCATTGTGAGATTATCTATTTACTTAATATCGGGAGAGTTAAGTATACGAAAGGAATAAGTGCGAGTTCTCTAGTTTATGGTTGAACTATCTCGGACCTAGGGATAGGACGAGGTTAAGTGGCTAAGGAAGAATTCAACAACATTGGTGTTCACCCTTCGATTCACGCCGGGAGGTATCATCCAAGAAGTGTTCATCAACAGTGCTTGGACCTAGGGATAGGACAAGTCATAGCAGGGATTCTTGCCAAGCTTGAAGTACAGAGTTGTGTGATCGCTGCCGCGACAACAACAGACTTCTGTCGTCGCATGTGCTGCTGCAACAAGAACGACGATAGAACAGAAGTTTCTTTTCAATACAACACCTGCACTATCGAGCAAATCACTATCGGCCTATCTCTTAATCTTGAACCTTCATTCTCTTATATTCAGTATTCTTCAATATTATTTCCCAAACAATTTAAACTCTTTTCTTTCTCTCTTGTGCAGTAATTCAAGGCTAAAGCTTTTTCCAATCCCTGTGGATTCGACATCCGATACTTTGAGTATCACTTTACTACTTGCAGCGTGTACACTTGCACTACATTGTGATAGGACTTTTGACACGTAACATGTTAATTTTGAAAAACAAAAAAGGTTGTTTCAAATTTGAAAAATGAAAATGACATTATTTCTAAAACTAATTTGGAGCTTGAAAGTAAAGTAAAAGAAATGCAGTAATTGATCTTGAAAAGAAAAATCAAGACTTGCTTGGATTACTTTCAAGAGTCCATGATGATCATAAAAAAGAAGTGGGTGATCTTAAAGCTTCATTAAACAAAGTTGGGACAAACCGTTTTGAAAAAGGAAATCATTCAAAGCCTAACTATGTGAAGATGAACTTTAATTGGTATAAACATAGAGGCTTCCAAAGGCCCTCTAATGGTAAGAAAGTTAGGAGTGTTTGGGTTCTTAAGGAACCCTTAGCTTCTGATAATGTTGGTTTTATTGCTTCTTCGATTCTCAGGGGAACCAAGAATTTGGGAGCTAATACTCATAGACCCAAAAGAATTTGGGTACAAAAAATCAAGACTTGATTCTATGTTTGTAAGGGGAGCATTGCTATAAGGCCCGAAATTTATGTTCAAATTCATAGTACCTTGATACTGGATGCTTGAGACACATGGCCGGTGATAAGAGTCGGTTTTTGGAGCTAAAACCAAAAAGTGGAGGAGTAGTGACATTTGGTGACAACTCCAAAGGCCACATTTAAGGAATTTATTCCATTGACAAGCACTCTTCTATACTTATTGAGAATGTTTTGTATGTCAACGGTCATAAACATAATTTGTTAAGTATAAGCCAACTTTGTGATAAAGGATTCAATGACACGTTTGATTTAAATGGTTACAAAATAATTGACATTGCATCTAACAAAATTGTGCTTATTGGTCATAGAATAGGAAATATTTATATGATGCATCTAGATGACATTCATATTTCCAATGCATGTTTTGTTGCTAAAGATGAACATAATTCTCGGTCATGACATAGAAAAATAGGACATGCTAGCATTAGTGTTTTAGAAAAATTAATTTCTAATGATCTAGTAAAACGTTTGCCTAAAATCAAATTTTCTCTTGGTAAAATTCGTGATGCATGTGCTAAAGGCAAACATAAAAGAGTTTTTTTTAAATCCATTAATGATGTATCAACAAGTAGGATATTACAATTTATTCATATAGATCTTTTTGGCTTTATTGGAACTATGAGCTTCGATGGAAAACAATATATATTTGTGTTTGTCGATGATTATTCTAGATTTACTTGAGTTCTATTCTTAAGTACAAAATATGAAGTTTTAGAAGAAAAAAAAATCATCACATTTCAAAAAGCAAACCAAAATGATGTTGGTTACTCCATTTCACATGTTAGGAGTGATCATGGAACAAAATTTCAAAATCTTGTTTTTGACGACTTTTGCAACTCTAGTGGAATTAGCCATAATTTTTCGACTCCTCACACCCCTCAACAAAACGAGATTGTTGAAAGGAAAAACAGAACTTTAGAAGAAATGGCTAGAACCATGCTTTGTGAAAATAATTTGCCAAAGTATTTTTGGGTGGAAGCCACAAATATCACTTGCTATATTGTTAACGGAGTAATGATTAGACCACTTTTAAAGAAAACCCCTTATGAGCTTTTAAAAAATAAAAAGTCTAACATTAGCTATTTTCATCCTTTTGGATGCAAATGTTTTGTTTTAAACAATGGAAAAGACAGTTTAGGCAAGCTTGATGCAAAAAGTGATGAATACATTTTTCTTGGTTACTCTTTAAACACTAAAGCTTATCTTGTATTTAATAAAAGAACTTTAGTGGTTGAAGAGTCTATACATGTTGTTTTCAATGATAACTTCCTTCCGAGGAAGGATACTTGTGATGATGATGTAGGAATTTTAAATGCAGTGATGGTGAAGGACAATCATCAAAGGTAAATGAAGTTCCATCCAAAGAAGAACCACAAGATCCACCTCTAGAAGCCTTGAAGGACATGTCTCTAGAGGAAAGGGAGGTCTTTTACCTAAGGGAGTTCAACTATGTCAAAGGTGGTGAGATTTTGGGTGATCAATCCAAAGAGGTAACCACTATAACTTCTCTTAAAAATGCATGTAACTTTGTTTCATTTATCTCATGCATAGAGCCTAAAAATATCAAAGAAGCATTAAATGATGATTATTGGATATTTGCTATGCAATAAGAGTTAAATCAATTCGAGAAATAGAGTATGAACATTAGTTAATATGCCTAGTAATAAATCTACCATAGGAACTAAATGAGTTTATAGAAACAAACTAGATGAGAGTGGTAACATAGTAAGAAATAAGGCTAGACTTGTTGCTCAATGTTACACTCAAGAAGAAGGAATTGATTTTGAGGAAACTTATGCACTCGTAGCTAGAATGGAAGCTATTAGAATATTACTTGCATTTGCATACTTTCATGAATTCAAGCTTTTTTCAAATAGATGTTAAAAGTGCTTTTGATAAATGATTTTATAAACGATGAAGTGTATGTTGAACAACCTCCCGATCAAAATATCCAAACCATTTTTTCAAACTTTCAAAAGCTTTATATGATTTGAAATAAGCTCCTAGAGCTTGGTATGAAAGGTTGCCAAATTTTCTAGTTCAAAAAGGTTTTGACAAAGAGAATGTTGATACTACATTTTTTTATAAAAAAGGCAAGTATATTTTAGTAGATCAAATATATATTGATGATATTGTTTTTGGTTATACTAATGAATCTCTTTTCTAAGAATTTTCTAAGTTAATGCAAGGTGAGTTCAAAATGAGCATGATGAGGGAGCTCTCATTTTTTGGGACTCCAAATCAAACAAAGGAAGGATAACATCTTCATGAATCAAGCAATGTACATCAAAGATATGCTCAAGAAGTTTGGCTTAGAGAATGTGAAGCCTCAAGCCACTCCAATGAGCTCATCTACAAAGCTTAACAAAGATGAAGGAGGTAAATATGTCGATCTTAAGCTTTATAGATCTATGGTAGGTTATTTGCTTTATCTTTCCGCAAGTAGACTAGATATTATATTTAGTGTTTTCTTGTGTGCTAGATTTCAAGCTATTCCTGGATAATCGCATTTACTAACCGTTAAGAGGATCTTTAGATACCTTAGAGATACACTTTGTTTAGGTATTTGGTATCCTAGAGACTGATCCTTTAGTTTGCATGCTTATTCTGATGCGGATTATGGAGGTTGTAAGATAAATAGAAAGATTACCTTCAATACTTGTCAATTCCTTGGTAATATGCTTATATGATGGTTTTCTAAGAAACAAAATAGCGTTGCGCTATCAACCATCGAGGTAGAATATATTTTGGCCGGTAATTGTTGTGCTCAAGTCCTACAGATTAAACAAAAACTCTTAGATTATGGAATTGATGTAGGTACCATCCCTATTAAAGCGTGACAATACGAGTGATATTTTTCTTACTAAAAATCTCATCCAACATTCTAGAACCAAGCATATAGAAATAAGACATCATTTCATTAGAGATCTTGTCTTAAAAGATGATGTAGTTCTAAAGTATGTAGATACCTTGCATCAAGTAGCAAATATCTTTATCAAACCTTTAGATAATGAGCATTTTTGGACTCTTAGGAGAGACCTATTGTTTACAAGCCTTTCTTAAACCTTAGAGCCTTTGGTTGTTCTAAATTTTGCTTGAATTTATTTGAAATCCATGTTTATGTGATTTTCTCATTAAATGCATCTATTCAAATAGTTAGGGGGAGTATGTAACTTGTATTGCCTATAAATGTTGCTCATTCATCAGAAATATGCATTTCGATTCGATTGAAATTGAATTTTTGGGTCCTTTGTAGCCAAAATTGTCTATTTTGTACAAAGGGGACCGATACAAGGTACCTAGTATCAGTACGAGTTCTTGGGGGTAACGTTTCGATACTAAAAGCTTAGTACTTATACACGTTGAGGATTGATATGACATAGTTTCGTATCGGTACGCGATTCTCCGTACTGGTACGTGTGTGCTTGAGGCAATAAAAAAGACTTTCCTAATATATTTTAAACCCTAACCCTTCTCTCTTAAACCCTAGTTGTTTTCATCTATATAAACCCTCAAAATCTCTCAATTTTTCATCAAATTTCTTCAAATCTTTTGGTGGGGTTTCATTTACAACATCAAACTAAAAGTTTTTTTCATCAAAGTTTGTGCGAATCATCTCCTCATCCATCCATCCATCCATCATTTAAGGTAAAAACCCTTTTTATATTTATTTCAAATTTCTTTATATCTATACAATTTTTAGGTTTGAATTTAGTATATTTAGGATGTATGAATCTATAGTTTCAAAAGTTTTCAAAATCATTTTCAAAACTGAAATTTTTTTATTCTAATTTGTTTATATACTCGTATATAAATTTTCACAGATTTAAAATTTTATACTTATGAAAATTTTTCTTTATACATATATGTATGGTTTTAAACTATAAGTTATAGATTTTTACATTAACTTGATAATTGGTTGATTTTATTAGATTTAATTTGATGAGTTGCATACATATAGTTTTGTGGTTTGAAATTTTGCAGGTCTTATATCCCAAATCTTTTCACCATGCCTCCTAGAAAACTCCCTAGAATTGATCCCGCTAGTTCTTCCAATTCTCGTAACGATGCCAAACAAAACCTTGCCCAAATTTATAACTAAAGTTTTAATAAGCCTGGTAACTCACGCAAAATGAAATATTTTAAACAATTTCAAAACTTTATTGTTCTTTGTGAGCGAGTCGTTGATTATGATTAAATGTGCCCCGATGAATTTAAATTCAAACATCTTGCTTTGATGAGGCGCTGAAAATTCACTTGTTTTCTTCAAGTTTTATGTCTTGCTTACAAAACTCTTGTCCGGATTTTTTACTAAATCCTAGGTTTATTTTAAGTGAAGAGAAAACTGAAACCATCAGCCTTGAGTCTTATATCATGGGAAAAACTATTTATCTCCATGCCAAAATGTTAGCTGATTAACTAGGTATGGATAACATAGGTTTAGATGATTAAACCTATTTTCCATCTTTTCATAACCTAAATGCCTCAGTTAAAATTCTCGAAGCCCGTGAGCGTTTCCTTCAGCTCCTTATTACTTGGTGGTTTCAACTATCTGATGGTAAGTGGCCCTCTATTCGAGTCGTCAATGACTTTTGGCTCTATTGTTTTTGTGAGGGTAAATGTATAAACCTAGCCTAAATCATTTTCGCCGAGATGGTTCACATTGTCAACCACCGCCACATCACCATCATCAAGTCTTTCACCTATGGAACTATCTTGAGCCACATCTTCCACAAGCTAGAGATAGATTGTTATTATGATATGTGTCCCCTCATCGAGCCTATTAATGCTAGATCCCTTTGCAAAGCCAAATTTCACTTCATCAATGGTGAAAGGGTTCGGGATCCCAATGCTCAAGATGAAGTCCACGAGGATGTTACGATCGATGATGCTCTCGTGGCTCCGGTTACTCAACCTTCCTTTGATGCTTTCATGACCTACCTCATTGGGTAGTTTGTCGCGCTTGACAGGAGCATGGATGCAAGGTTCCCACCATGGATACGAGATTAACTTCCATGGAAACGAGGTTTTCTACCTTAGAGCATCGCGTCTCTTCGATCAATATCTCTTCGGCTTATGATGAGGAGGTAATGTTCACTGCGATGATGAGGAGGAGGGCGATGACGACAATGATAACGCTTTGGCTTAGTTTTAATGCATATCATATCATTTAGACTTATTTGAATTTTATGCACCTATGTTGATTTATTATTTCCTATGACCTTGGGTATTATGCTTTGGATTTTTATAATATTATAAATTTTATGTTATATTTTGGAGCTATTTTTTATTATATATTGTGTTGTTTTAATTTACCCTATTGATTTTGATCTAACAAAAAGGGGAAGAAGTGTGTTTATAAAATTTTTCAAAAACCTATAGCCTTTTAGTCTTAAAAATAGGGGATTGAATTAAAAATTTATTTAGTTTTGCTATATAAAGTAGGGGAGATTGTTAAACCAATGATTTGATTTTGATATAACAATGACTTAATTGCAAATAAATAAAATTATAAGGTATTTGTAATTACTCACTAAAGGAAAAGCATTCGAACAAACTTAACTTTTTTTTGAAGAAAATGTTTAGTATAAGTCATATATTTAAAAGACAAATATTTTCAAAGTGTTTTGGTACTCAAACAAGCCATTATGATAAGTGAGTACTGGTACGTCTATATGCGTACCAGTTTTCAACATTGGAATTTAATTTTATTTCAAATGGCAACTGAGTATCGGTACGACTACACACGTACCAATATGACCCTTTACCATTGTAAAACCAAATGGTAAATTGAGTACCAGTATAGCCTTAGGCGTACCGGTATGAGCTTTAAACATTTTAAAGTCTTGTCTGATTTTGGAGCGAAACTTGTTTTCAATTGAACTAAGTACCGGTACAGTAATACCTGTACCGATACGCTAGGTTCACAAAGATTTCTAGAAATTCCAGTGATTAACTTCAATATCGGTTAGATCCGAAGCGTACTGGTACCCCGTTTTAAACCTTCACTTCGTACCAATCCGCAAACTCGCGTATCGGTACCCATTTCTTGTAACGACTATTTCCTCTTTGAGTAGGTACTGATATGGAAATCTGCGTACCGAAACCCACACTTGCCAGACATCATTTAATGCATGAAAATAACAGCCCAACGACTCTATTCAATTTCCCAACAACCCAAACGGCTAGAAATCAATGATAGGGTATAAAAACAAGTCTTCAAAGCTTATTCAACAACAAGACAACTATTCTAAAGCATCCAAGCATATATCCAACATTTTTAGAGCTTTTATTGTAAAATCTTGTACCATCTTTAGTTTCTTCATTGTAATTCTTTTTCATTCAATTGTTGAGGTTTAGTGAACTTCAAAATGTACAAATAATCTTCCTTTAAAGGATTATCATAGTTTGCTTCTTTGTTTCCAATTTTAGGAAAGAGATTGCTAGACTTTGAGGTATAAGTATAGGATTTGTGAGGTTATCTCCTTTAGCCTAAAAGGAAAGACAAACTAGTAAATTTGTGAAATCTTTAGTGTGGATAGCTAAGGTAGTGGATGTAGACCTTGTTGAGAAGGTTGAAGCAGTCTAAAATCACTTGTGCAAATTTATTTTCTTTTTGCATTTGCTTCCACCAAATTTTTAATTGTCAATTCACCCCCTCTTAGCCATCTTCATTGATTGATCAACTCAACAGTAGCTATTAGTCATTATTGGATCATATCCTCCTTGCTATTGAACATTACTCGATCATATCTTCTTAATTGTATTTGTTCTTTTTTATATCTCAACAATTTACGTGGATATTATGGATTGCTATTAGTCACCACTCGATCATATCTTCTTTATCATTGAACATGGTTGTTATATTTACATTATAGTAGTGATGATTCATCTTATTGTTGTCTTTAATATGATATTGGTTAACGAAATTATTATGTTGCTTTCTTTGTTGATATTTAGAATATGTAATAATTTATGGTTCTGTTTCTACCCTTGTTAATTTTTTTATACGCTAACATCTTAATTTCTCTTGTTTATTGTTGTGTTGATAGGGTTCTTATATTGACAAACATGAAAAATGAGACAACTAAATGGTCTGATTTGAGTTGGAATCATGGTTATTTGACTGATTCTAATATAAAAAATAATGTCACTTGCAAGTATTGTTCGAAAGTTGCCAAAGGTGTAATTGATAGACTTAAACATCTTTTAGGTGGATATCAAAACATAAAAGCCCTGACCATGTAAGTGAATAAATGATAGATTACTTGGACAAGAAAAAGAATGATCGAGAGAAGATGAACTTGGTGCATGAGTATGACTATGATCAAATGACTAAATTTGATGATGAAGATGAAATGTCAGTGTTAGAATCCGACCCAAAAAGGGAAAAGTCAAAAAACCAATGAATCCCAATGTTAAAAGGGCGGGGCAAGTTGGTCCAATGGATGCTTTTATCAAATCTCCTATACAAGTAATGGATAAGCACATGACCATTAATAATACCTATAAGAAAAAACAAAGGGAGAAGACATGTGATGATTTTGCTAAATGGATGTATGATGCTGCAATTACCTTTATTGCTCTCATTTATTCTACCTTTATAGTTGAAATTGATTCAATCACTAGAGTTGAAATTGGAATTAAGCCACCTAGTGCTTATAAAGAAAGGGCCCCTTTCCTGAATAAATAAGTTGTAAATACTAATGAGAATATGAGAAATCATAATAAAGAATAAGCTAAAACATAATTTTCTATTATGTCAATTGGATGGACTCCTCGGTGTGGAAGGACAAACATTAACTTTTAGTTAATTGTTCAAAAGAAAGACCGATGATAAGTTATATAAACTGCTAAGTAGAATTGTGGATGAAGTAGGTAAATGCAATGTTGTAAAAATTATAACAGACAATGAAAGTAACTTTATGGCTTTCGGTGCACTCTTGATGGCAAAGTATCCACATTTGTATTGGACTGTGTAACCCTCTCGTCCCGGCCCAGACGTATGACCGGTCCGAGTAGGCTACACGAGGAAAACCAATGTAAAACCCGTTAAGGTCCCACCTCAGTTAGCAACCCTAGGAAATTTCTTTTATTTATATCTTGTCTAAATTTATTATTAAGTCCTATGTGAAACACGACAACGCAAACACAAGCAATATAACAACGACCATCCAAAACAACACTTTAAAACAACCCATTTTTCATTTTTAAGCAGGTCGTATCGATACACCTACAGAGAGTATCGATACGCCTTGATCAAGTCAACTGCCTCAAGTCAAACTAGGAAGACCGTATCGATACATCCCTTGGGCGTACCGATATGCCCTCCTCGATCAAAATCTCGCGGTCAACGATATTAGACTGTACCGATACACCTATGGCCCGTATCGATACACCTATGGCCCGCGTATCGATACGAATCCACAGAAATTACAACTTCACATGTACACAGTTGATAGTTTTCGGTTCTCTTGTTTTCAGGCTGGTTCTTCAACATAACCTAACTCTTCAAAACCGTTTTTAGAGCATCTCAAAACCTCAAAATTCAGTTTTGATCACACACAAACAATCATGCTTGAACTTGTCCTATAACATCGGTCCTGACGACTCAAAACATCCTCTACCAAACAATCTGGAGTTAGAGCTCAAGACTTCCTTCCCGGTTCGACTATATCAGAAGCGATATCATCTCTCCTTCTTGCTAGAAGACAGCTCGGACGCACACTGGCCCAAACACACAAATCGATTCCCACTCACGGATACTGACCCGCTGTCTTGTATTAAAACCATAGGTCGAACCCCAACGAATACCAACTAACATTTCTGAGTTTCATATTACTCACACGAGACCCTTACCTTGATCTCGCCAAAAGAACTAAGGTACTCATACCTACCTCTAACACTTCACCGGGCACATTTAGACTTTGCATGCTTGCTAACAATATACAGAAGTACAGATTCAGAATCAACAGAAGGAAACAAACTCAAATCTGTACCAAGGGCTTATCTACTATAACATCGATACCACTCTGAACCTCACTCATAGGTCTTCACAACTTTCACCAACTAATACCAGAATCGACCACATCGTTCCTCATCAATAGGGACCAACCCACATACACTCGGACTCAAACAAACAATTTGTACCTCAACTCCGGTACAACCATACTTCCCAGACTACAGCAATGAACTCCCTCAACATCATCCACATTTTCAGAAACCACAGCTTCTACTTACCGATTCACGGCCTACACCTTGGCCTCAAACTTACCAAAAAGTAATAAATCAACAACATCAACACATTAACATACAAACTGGGTTAGCAAAGAAAGGGTCCAAGTGGCTCAAGTATGTTTCCCTCACTTAAAATCTCTTTTTCTGATGTAATAGAAGCAATGGGACTCTACTCAACATGCTTCAAGCAATGCACACGCACGATCAAACAACATACACCAAGCATACTTGATAAACAAGCAAAAATGCTTACATGGCAAGCAAACACCGTGCAATTACGATACAAAAATTAAACTTACCTCACTTACCTGCCCAAGGTCTCGGAAACCTTAGGCTTTGATACCAACAAATGTAACCCCCTCGTCCTGGCCCGGACGTTTGACCGGTCCGAGTAGGATACACGGGGAAAACCGATGTGAAACCCGTTAAGGTCCCACCTCGGTTAGCAACCCTAGAAAATTTCTTTTATTTATATCTTGTCTAAATGCATTATTAAGTCCTATGTGAAACACGACAGCGGAAACACAAGCAATATAACAACGAACATCCAAAACAACACTTTAAAACAACCCATTTTTCCTTTTTAAGCAGGCTGTATCGATACACCTATAGAGAGTATTGATACGCCTTGACCAAGTTAACTGCCTCAAGTAAAACTAGGAAGACCGCATCGATACAGCCCTTGGGCGTACCGATGCGCCCTCCTCGGTCAACATCTTGCGGTCAACGATATTAGACCGTGCTGATACACCTATGGCCCGTATCGATACGCCAAAAACTCAAAATTCCAGAAAAGATTTGGCGTATCGATACACTCTCGCGTATCGATACGATAGGCCAAATTTGAGTCCCAAAGTGTAGGATCGTATCGATACAGCCTTTAGGCGTATCGATACGCCCTGCACTGCAATACCCAAATTTGCAGCAAAACGACTTAGGACTAGACTCTAGATGCGATTTACGACTCCTCTAGCCACCAACAACATACATACAATCTTCAAAAACCAAGATATCAACATACATGACATTCAAAACGAACAAGGATCATGCATAGAAAGGATTCATACATTTGCTCAAAAGGAGATATACTTAGCACTTAAAGGTTCATGCCTTAGAAACAAAACATATAGGCATTCATGACATGCAACATAAGAAAGGTTTACAATTCAAACAAAACATCCAAAAGCCAAACCAACATCAACATACATCAAAGCTCAAATCAACTACACATATCCCATTGCTTGACTATTACAATCTACAATTTAAAGTTCATACTTGAGCTAACCAAAAGCGACACTTGGAGACCTTTCCTTTCCCTTGCCACCCACAAGCTAATGATCTGCATTTTCGAACAAAAAGGAGCGTAAGCATAAAAACTTAGTGAGGGTAAGCTCGTAAAACAAACCTCGACAATGCAGGGTCCAAGCACGAGCAACAACCATTATAGAATGCATGATCTTACCTCTGATCCACAAGAGCCAAAATATACATGATGCGTGAACATATAATCATCTCTATGCCATGATCAACAACTCATAAGTTCAACACACGAAGATATATATATATATATATATATATATATATATATATATATATATATATCAATGCATTAACAACCACATATATCAATGTATTATTGGAATCACATTTCATATCATATTGGCACCTAGCTATGACTCGAATACGCGGATAACATGTTGGAACTCACTTCCAACACAACCATTACCTTCGGTGGGATTACACTCATCACCGGTTCTCGCGGAGGGGATTCCACTCATCCTCACGCCCCGTCGATGGGATTCCACTCATCACCGACTAATATAAACATTTCCGGTGGAATATTACATCACCGTACTCCTCCTTGATGGCTTAACGCCACCAAGGCCACGCGCGAATTTGACTCTCGTGTGCACACTAAACATCCTAATGATCGATCATTGTACCCAAGCATACTAGTGCCAATATTAAACACAATCCATAACCTTTCACAACATCATTTCATATCAAATTATATGCTTAGCACGTACTCACCATGATCACTATCATGCACAATTCACAATCCGAACCACATGCATAACAATGCATCAAACCATGCCTCAACAACATGTATAACACAATATACATAACTACCATAAACACAAATAAACAAGAGGCATAACAAGCAATTAGGAGTTCAACCAAAAGTTTCCTAAGCTAAGCTTGAGATTAGGCTACCACTCTAATCTTAACTCTAGGTGGGTTTACCAAGCTCATCCTAGGTTCACATGGTTGAACCAATATTTAAAAATCATTTAAAAACATTAACCACTCACCGACCACTCCATTAGCACAAGCCGACTAGCCTACCAAGCATCCAAGTCTCCGGATTCGAGCCCGAAGCTTCTCCATTGCTTTCTCTTGCTTCTAACCATTCAAAAACGATACATTAGCCCCAAAATCAGCCACAAACCCAAAGTTTAACACCAACACACAAATCCACTACAATCCTCACAATTCAAAGCCAAATTCATTCTCCAAATTCTCATTTTCGTACTTCCACAAAAACCCATCAAAAATCAGCAATGTAGTCATCCAAAGCACTCTTAAACATGTTCAAAACACTACCCAAACATAGTATAACCACCAGCCAACGATTTCCAACATCAAGCACACCCAAAATCAACCTTTAAACCCTTCAAAAACCCCATTAAAACCCAAATTCGGGAATCATTGTAAAACTCTTTAAAATTCACATATGTTGAACCTTTTTTGTTGTAAACAATTTATCTAACCTTAAATAATCAAAAGCTTAGGTTAAAGACAATAAAGTTCTCATTTTTAAACAAAACCCCAAAACTTCAAATTTCAAAATAATGAACAATAATGAAAACTAATGGTACTAACATGAAGAGGAAGGTAAGGACAAGTCAAAAATGGTTTTACCTTTCGAAAATCACCCAAGATGAAGAAGAATGGTGATGGAATAGTAAAATGGAGAAGAGGAACTCCATTGTCGTGAAAATGGATTTGAAGAGAGGGGGAAGAAGATGACAAAAAGCTATTTTAAAATAGATGGAATTTTATTTTTTACAAGCCCTCTTATTTACCATAATGACATTAATGAAATGGCTAAAATCATCATCTCTCAAAATCCATGGAATTGGACTTAGAAAATAGGCCCAACATAGTTTTGTAATTATTTTGCAAACACGAAGCCCATTGAAATATTTTATTATTTTAATTATGACACTGAAGCTTGAAACGTTAGTTTAATAATATTTTCACCTGGCCCCCAAACCCGGGTGTTACAACTCTCCCCCACTTAAGGAAATTTCGTCCCCGAAATTTATCGGACATGAAGAGTCACTGAAACTGCTCCTCCACACTTCCCTTTTCTTCTCACAACAACATTCTAACCAACTCGATAGACTCACCGCACAACATTAGCTATCTGATGCTAAGATCTCAACGGGTCCTTCAATGCATGTCAATTTTAAACTGAACTCAACCTTTTCCACAAACATGGCATGGGACAGATCTGACTCACATTTCTGAATCATAGATACATAAAACACATCACAACCCCTTTCTAACTCTGGTGGTAACCACAACAAATAATCAACAAAACTAGCTCGATTCACAATCTCATACGGCACCGTTTGAAAACTTGACCCCTAACTTTCTCTGACTAACCATTTGACTTCAACAGGTAACCAAGCACCATGCAGACGTCTTCAAAAATCTAGTTGGAATCTCGAATATCTATCGACCATTATCGAATTCAAGACACTGTACAACTCACAGTCTTGCTAAGGCACGACTCTGTCATCTTACACAAGGTACAAGTAACGTGAACATGTATAAAACGAGCATACCCAGAGCAACTATCATCGTTTACTCGGCTAAACTCTCTCGTAGGAAATCAAAAGCGAACCAGACACAAGGTCTCTCGAATCTATTACCCACTTTCATTAAGAATCTTCCACTGTTGTAACAAACTAGGAGAAACTGATGCTCGGTCTTGACACGCTGGCAAATTACACACTTACTCTCATACTGAACCATATCATTCATCAACTCAATCCGGAAGTACCTATCTTCAACCCACAATACGTCTTTATACTACTCAGATGCAATACAGATGAACTGTCGTGTGCTTCGGCAAAAACAATACGTCTCAGAACACTATGTCAATCGGTACAACTATTCTGTCTCTAAAAGGCAAAACACTATCATCTCTGAACTGTATTCTGAAGGTCTTCCTTCTGCTATGTCTTGCACGTGAGGTGCCAAGAACTTGTCTTGCAATTGTTTCTCTTTAAGCATCTGACTCAAAGTAGGTTTAACCTGAAACTCGGCCACAGAACCACTACCATTTGATAAACTGAATCCGGCAAATATAGCTCGCAACTCAATTATAGTTCAGCAAAAACAACTCAAAGCATCGGTTACTACGTTGACTCTCTTCGGACGGTACTCAATCTTGAGATTACGGTCTTCAGGCAATTCTAACAACTTATGATGTTCAAGTTTCAACCCCTCATAAGTCGTCAAATATTTCAAGCTCTGATGATAAGTGTATATACTGTGCATTTCTTACTATACATGCTTTGTCACTAAATCTTCGTAGCAAATTCAACTGTAATTAACTCTATGTCTCGTGTCGGATAATTCCTTTCATGGATCTTCTACTACCTCGATAACTAGGCCACAAATCTTCTGCCTTGCATAAGCTCTCTTCAAAGTTTCTTTCGGTTCTCAAGGGCTTGTTGTCTCGCATCTGACCACACAAACCGAACATTCTTATGTAACAATCTGTCAATGGATCAGTTATCTTCAAAAGATCATTTACAAACCTCTGATAGTAACAATGCTAGACCTAGGAACTATAGATACCTGTCATAGTCTTCAATTTCTTCCAACTCACATCTTCTTCTTCCTACTTAAGATTTACTCTAATACACTCGGCTGATCTACATGTCCTAGGAGAACATCTTCCTTGACTCGGAGTTCACGTTTTGCTCAACTTGGCATACAACTGATTCTCTAATAGGGTCTACAACACTAACTCCAAATGCTTTTCATGACCTTCCTCGGTACTTGAATATACCCATGTATCATCTATGAGGACTACTACAAACTGATCAAGGAGCTTAGGAAATATTCTGCTTGACATCTCTATAAAAGTAACTAACACACTAGTCAAACAAAGCGGCATAACCCAAAACTCAAAGTGAACATATCTTGCCCCGAAAGCTGTCTTTGGTACATCAACCTCTCTCACTTTCAACTGGTAGTAATCGGATCTCAAATTAATCTTCGAAAAGACTGGAGCACACCCCAACTGATCAACAAATCACTAACGCTCGGAAATGGATACTAACTACTCACTGTCAATTGTTTCAACTGTCTATAATCTAAACACATTCTCGTATTGTCTTCTCTCTTCTTCACAAATTGCATTGTCATACTCTAAGATGATGTACTAGGCCTAATGAATCTACGGTCTAACAAATCTCGTAGTTGATTCTTCAACACTCTCAATTCTTTCGGGAACCATAAGATACACAGCAATCAAAACAGGAGCAAACTCGAGGACGGTATCAATAACAAACGCGTCTTCCCTATCAAGAGACAAACCGGCAATTCTTCCAAACACTTTTAGGGAAAACACAAACCATTCTAACATTCTGCGGTCTAATCTTCATTCAAAAATCAAATTCATCACATTCGCTAGGCAAGCCTGTCAACTAAACTCAATCATCTTTGACCTCTAAAGTTGGATCAACATTCGATAAGAAGTTCACATCCTCACCTACCACTACAGTCTCACAATAATCTGCTACTTCAAGGCAATTCTCTTTTTGTCTCAACGTATACCCTAGCTTTGTGTTCTACAAGCCAAACCATGCCAAAAGTTACATTCGAAGCCATAAAAAGATAATTACTTCACATCTACTGGAAACACGTAACCCTGAACCATCAACAAACATCTTCCTTACATCTTTTTGACCACCACTATCTCACCAAAAGAGTCTAGTCACATGCATCCCTGCATCTAAGGTCTCGACAGGTATATCAAATTTCTTTGCATAATCACACAAAAGGACGAATCCACAGAAATTGCAACTTCACATGTACACAGCTGATAGTTTTCGGTTCTCTTGTTTTTAGGCTGGTTCTTCAACATAACCTAACTCTTCAAAACCGTTCTTAGAGCATCTCGAAACCTCAAAATTCAGTTCTGATCACACATAAACAATCATGCTTGAACTTGTCCTATAACATCGGTCCTGACGACACAAAACATCCTACTACCAAACAATCTGGAGTTAGAGCTCAAGACTTCCTTCTCGGTTCGACTATATCGGAAGCGACATCATCTCTCCTTCTTGCTGGAAGACAGCTCGGACGCACACTAGCCCAAACACACAAATCGATTCCCACTCACGGATACTAACCCGCTGACTTGTATTAAAACCATAGGCCGAACCCTAACGATCACCAACTAACATTTCTGAGTTTCAGATTACTCACACGAGACCCTTACCTTGATCTCGCCAAAAGAACTAAGGTACTCATACCTTCCTCTAACACTTCACCGGGAACATTCAGGCTTTGCATGCTTGCTAACAATATACAGAAGTACAGATTCAGAATCAACCGGAAGAAACAAACTCAAACATGTACCAAGGGCTTATCTACTATAACATCGATACCACTCTGAACCTCACTCATAGGTCTTCACCACTTTCACCAACTAATACCAGAATCGACCACATCGTTCCTCATCAACAGGGACCAACCCACAAACACTTAGACTCAAACAAACAATTTGTACCTCAACTCCGGTACAACCATATTTCCCTGACTACAACGATGAACTCCCTCAACATCATCCACATTTTCAGAAACCACAGCTTCTACTTACCGATTCACGGCCAACACCTTGGCCTCAAACTTACCAAAAAGCAATAAATCAACAACATCAACACATTAACATACAAACTGGGTTAGCAAAGGAAAGGGTCCAAGTGGCTCAAGTATGTTTCTCTCACTTAAAATCTCTTTTTCCGATGTAATAGAAGCAATGGGACTCTACTCAACATGCTTCAAGCAACGCATATGCACGATCAAACAACATACACCAAGCATACTTGATAAACAAGCAAACATGCTTACATGGTAAGCAAACACCGTGCAATTACGATACAAAAATTAAACTTACCTCCCTTACATGCCCAAGGTCTCGGAAACCTTAAGCTCTGATACCAACAAATGTAACCCCATCTTCCCGGCCCGGACGTTTGACCGGTCTGAGTAGGCTACACGGGGAAAACCGATGTGAAACCCGTTAAGGTCCCACCTCGGTTAGCAACCCTAGAAAATTTCTTTTATTTATATCTTGTCTAAATGCATTATTAAGTCCTATGTGAAACATGATAGCGGAAACACAAGCAATATAACAACGACCATCCAAAACAACACTTTAAAACAACCCATTTTCCCTTTTTAAGCAGGCCGTATCGATACACCTATAGAGAGTATCGATTCGCCTTGACCAAGTCAACTGCCTCAAGTCAAACTAGGAAGACCGTATCGATACAGCCCTTGGGCGTACCGATACGCCTTCCTCGATCAACATCTCGCGGTCAACGATATTAGACCATGCCGATACACCTATGGCCCGTATCGATACGCCAAAAACTCATAATTCCAGAAAAGATTTGGTGTATCGATACACTCCCGCGTATCGATACGATAGGCCAAATTTGAGTCCCAAAGTATAGGACCGTATCGATACAGCCCTCAGGCGTATCAATACACCTTGCATTGCAATACCAAAATTTGCAGCAAAACGACTAAGGACTCGACTCTAGATGCGATTTACGACTCCCCTAGCCACCAACAACATACATACAACCTTCAAAAACCAAGATATCAACATACATGACATTCAAAACGAACAAGGATCATGCATCAAAAGGATTCATACATTTTCTCAAAAGGAGACATACTTAGCACTTAAAGGTTCATGCCTTAGAAACAAAACATATAGGCATTCATGACATGCAACATAAGCAAGGTTTACAATTCAAACAAAACATCCAAAAGCCAAACCAACATCAACATACATCAAAGCTCAAATCAACAACACCTATCTCATTGCTTGACTATTACAATCTACAATTTAAAGTTCATACTTGAGCTAACCAAAAGCGACACTTGGAGACCTTTCCTTGCCCTTGCCACCCACAAGCTACTGATCTGCATTGTCGAACAAAAAGGAGCATAATCATAAAAGCTTGGTGAGGGTAAGCTCGTAAAACAAACCTCGACAATGCAGGGTCCAAGCACGAGCAACACCCATGATAGAATGCATGATCTTACCTCCGATCCACAAGAGCCAAAATATGCATGATGCATGAACATATAATCATCTCTATGCCATGATCAACAACTCATAAGTCCAACACACGAAGATATATATATACCAATGCATTAACAACCACATATATCAATGTATTATTGGAATCACAATTCATATCATATTGGCACCTAGCTATGACTCGAATACGCGGATAACACGTTGGAACTCACTTCCAACACAACCATTACCTTCGGTGGGATTACACTCATCACCGGTTCTCGCGGAGGAGATTCCACTCATCATCACGCCTCTTCGATGGGATTCCACTCATCACCGACTAATATAAACATTTCCGATAGAATATTACATCACCGTACTCCTCCTTGATGGCTTAACGCCACCAAGGCCACGCGCGAATTTGACTCTTCTGTGCACACTAAACATCCTAATGATCGATCATTGTACCCAAGCATACTAGTGCCAATATTAAACATAATCCATAACCTTTCACAACATCATTTCATATTAACTTCCGTGCTTAGCACGTACTCACCATGATCACTATCATGCACAATTCACAATCCAAACCACATGCATAACAATGCACCAAACCATGCCTCAACAACATGTATAACACAACATACATAACTACCATAAACACAAATAAACAAGAGGCATAACAAGCAATTAGGAGTTCAACCAAAAGTTTCCTAAGCTAAGCTTGAGATTAGGCTACCACTCTAATCTCAACTTTAGGTGGGTTTACCAAGCCCATCCTAGGTTCACATGCTTGAACCAATATTTAAAAACCATTTAAAAATAGTAACCACTCACCGACCACTCCATTAGCACAAGCCGACTAGCCTACCAAGCATCCAAGTCTCCGGATTCGAGCCCGAAGCTTCTCCATTGCTTTCTCTTGCTTCTAACCATTCAAAAATGATATATTAGCCCCAAAATCAGCCACAAACCCAAAGTTTAACACCAACACACAAATCCACTACAATCCTCACAATTCAAAGCAAAATTCATTCTCCAAATTCTCAATTTCGTACTTCCACAAAAACCCATCAAAAATCAACAATGTAGTCATCCAAAGCACTCTTAAACATGTTCAAAACACTACCCAAACATAGTATAACCATCAGCCAACGATTTCCAACATTAAGCACACCCAAAACCAACCTTTAAACCCTTCAAAAACCCCATTAAAACCCAAATTCGGGAATCATTGTAAAACTCTTTAAAATTCACATATGTTGAACCTTTTTTGTTGTAAACAATTTATCTAACCTTAAATAATCAAAAGCTTAGGTTAAAGACAATAAAGTTCTCATTTTTAAACAAAACCCCAAAACTTCAAATTTCAAAATAATAAACAATAATGAAAACTAATGGTACCAACATGAAGAGGAAGGTAAGGACAAGTCAAATATGGTTTTACCTTTCGAAAATCACCCAAGATGAAGAAGAATGGTGATGGAATAGTAAAATGGAGACGGAGAACTCCATTGTCGTGAAAATGGATTTGAAGAGAGGGGGAAGAAGATGACAAAAAGCTATTTTAAAATAGATGAAATTTTATTTTTTTGCAAGCCCTCTTATTTACCATAATGCCATTAATGAAATGGCTAAAATCATCATCTCCTAAAATCTATGGAATTAGACTTAGAAAATAGGCCCAACATAGTTTTGTAATTATTTTTGCAAACACGAAGCCCATTGAAATATTTTATTATTTTAATTATGACACCGAAGCCCGAAATGTTATTTTAATAATATTTTCACCCGACCCCCAAACCCGGGTGTTACAGACTACTTACGTAGCTCATAGTATTGATATACTTCTTGAAGATATTGAAGCAATTCATGTTATCGATAAAGTCTTAAAGAGGGTAATATATTAATAGTTTTATTTATCAACGTCCAGGTCTTTCGAATATGATGAGATAATTCACCAAACAAAGAAACTTGCTAAGGCCAATGAATACAAGATTTGCAACTACCTTTATCACACTTTCATCAATACACAACTAACAAGATAACTTAAGAATGACGTTTACATCTCAAGAATGGAGAACAAGAAAATAGGCCTAAGAACCTAGAGGGTGAAAGAGTTGTTATACTATTTTAATGCATTCTTTTTAAAATGACAATGTTTATGCATTGGAGTTAAGTGTTCCTTTAGTTCGTGCACTAAGATTAGTTGATTGAGAGAAAAAACCTACCATGTGATACATATTTGAGGCTATGGATCATTCGAAAGAAGCTATTACAACTTCATTTAATGAAAATGAGTCTAAGTAGTCTCGAAGTCATTAAATTGATAGATAAGTTGATGGCTTGTATGAATATATAATAAGGTTGGTCACTACGTTTGACAAGCAAGATAAGATTATGGAGGAGCTCATTGCTTACAAGGAAGCACATGGATTATTTGGGAATCAATTGGTTATTAGACACAGGAAGACTAATGCTCCATATACTTTTATTTATCTAAATCAAACTTTTAATGTTGTAGCTGAGTGGTGGGCATGCTTATGGTTCTTCAACAAGTACTTCACAATAATTTTTCATAAAAAATTTAAGCCTTGCTTGTAACGTACCAGGATGTGAGAGAATTTGGAGCACTTTTGAGCATATAAGTCATAGCAGTCAACTAATAAATTTTTTAATTAGAAAAATTAATTTTTTATATTTTAATAATTATAAACGGAATATACCTCTCTCACTATCTCACAAATTCATATCAAAAAGAGAAATAAGCTCACACAATCCAAACTAAATAATATGGTGTATGTCAAGTACAATCAAGCATTGGTTTAACGATACGAGTAATGGGATAAACTGACCTAATAGCTTTGAAAGACATTGATGACACCAATGAATGGTTGACTAAAAAGACAAAGAAAGATGGTCAAGAGGAGTTCGTTTTCAAAGAAGATGAAAGTCTTACTTTGGAACACATTGCGACTGCTGCCGGGGTTCATAAAGAGCGATTTAATTTGAGATCAAGATGGAGCACACACAAAGGAACATATTAGTTCAAGTCAATCTCTAAGGAAAAAAGATAAAAATGGCGATGAAGATGAGAAATACAACAAAGGCTACCACTCACTTGATAAGATGTTATGGAGGCAAATTTGGCAGAGAAAAATGATTACATAGCAGCATTATCTTAAATCATTTTAAAATTATTATATTGCTAGCTTTGTCTATTTATAATATAAAAATTTTTATTGCATGATAAAAATTTAATGTTATATATTTTTATTAGAAAGTTAAAAGGTAATTAATGAAATGATATACTTTTGTTGAATTTATAGTCTTTTTAAAGTGCTAAATTTTCTTTTTGTTTAGTACTCTGCTTTGCGCGTATTTATAAATTTTCCTCGATTGTTTCATGTTGAATTATTATCTTTATGGAGATTCAATTTAAAGAGCACAATTCATCCATTTCCCCATGTGAGATGCATTATTTGGAACTAGAAATTAATAATTATCAGCAATGTGAAAGTTGGATAAGATTTGCTCCTCTCACGTGATTGACAAAAGAATCCAGCTTTCCAAGCATGTTTTGTCTAGTTTTTACGCCGGTTGAATTGAACATTCGAAAGGGTCTCATCATTCTTATCACCTAAAATTTCATCATATTCAAGTAGTTGCTTATGAAGTTTATGTCTAATTTTTACATAGGTTGAACATTCAAAGAATCTCATTATTCTTACCACCCAAAATTTTATCAAATGTAAAGAACTTTGAAGTGATGCTTAATAAATCAAACACTGATGATGAATATCTTTTGTGTTTACATTTCAGGCTTGAATGTAAAGAACATCTTTCAATCATTCATAGCCGAAAACAAAAATAAAACTGATAATTTTCGCTTACTTTTCTTCTTGTTTGACAATATACAACTGGAAAAAAATTATTTCTTTAATTTTCATAAAGTGTTCCTAAATTCAATAAGGCGCGCGCCTCTGTGAGACCCCTAATGCCTTAGTGGCCTTGCGCCATATTTAACATTGGCTTTGACACATGCACTCTTTTAAATAGAACCCACATATAAACCTTACTGAAGTTCAAATCTCAAATGAATGATCCTATAATAAATGACTTTCAAATACAACTCATATGTAATTGATTGAAGCTTAACTCTCAAGTGAGTGACTTTAGAATAAATAACACTTCATCTTACCTAAGACAAGACTATTGATAAATTCTCATGCAAACCATCACCTCATCATAGAAAGTCGTCACATGTTATTACAAGAGAACATGCATCAAAGAGTATAAATTATATATAGATGGGGTACTTATTACAATCCCAATCAATTTTATTATTGTAACACCCTATGCTCGATCCAGTAGGAATACACATACATGAAATGTTACATTCTAAGTTTGGGGCAAAATCTAGACTAAATTAGAGCTTCTTCCACATATTAGAATCATTCAAATGTACCAGAGCATTAAAGCAAAAATACACACAAGTAGCATAGACAACGTGAACAATACTAGATTACAATGTTAAAGTATTGACGGCGCTAAAGAATAATGAGGATCTTTTTGTAAAAAATTTGAAGCCTAAGTTTAAGAAGTAAATTTCAAGAATTCATAAGAGGCACCGATACTCTCGATGGAGGTATTACCTCATAAAGCCTCGATGATTCAAAATTTACAAAATCATGCATGGGTATCAACACCTAATGTTGGGAATCAATACTATGTGAGGGGTGTCGATCCCAAGTCAAAGTAGTGTTATTCTTCGAGACTTAAAGTTTGGAAAGATACAAGAAAGTTATTGGAGTAAATAATTACAATTGATTATGTAAATTTATTGTAATTATGTAAATTGACCAACCCTATAGATTATGGAATTACATTAATTTAGATTATAAATCCCAAATATTAGGCAATTACCATTAATTGAGATTTGACTAGATCTCATCATGTATGTGTATATATAACTTAGTTTTTCATCAATATATTATATATCTCATTCTCATTTTCTACATGGTGGCCCAAGGGCAAACCTAAAAATTAAGTCATACTAACTAGTATTGGAAAAAATTAAATTTTAAAAGTATATTCATAATAACAACTATAGGGAAAAAATTGATTTTAAAAAGTATGACTTTAATAACAAGTATTAGAAAGAAAAAAATGAGTCTTTAATAGCAATTATTGGGGAAAATCAATTTTAAAAGTATGTCCCTAATAACAAATATGATAAATATTCTATACACATGCGGTGGAAACTAAAAGTTTCCACAAGCGCCATAATTTTAGGGTATATGGAGTTAGTTTAGGGTATATAGTTTAGGGGATTAGGTGTAGGAGGTTAGAATTTAGGGGTAGTTGTTTCAATTTAAGTTTTAGGGTTTATAGGTTAAAACCTAAATTCTCACCGTATTACCTTAAAAACTAAACCCTAACCTATAAACTCTAAATTATAACCCTAAACCTTAAATTGGAACAACTATCTCTAAATTCTAACCCCCTACACCTAAACCTCTAAACATTATACCCTAAACTAACTCCATATACCCTAAAACTAAGACGCTTGTGGAAACTATCAGTTTCCACCGGTAATGTATAGGATATTAATCCTAACAAGTATTGATAAAAATTAGGTCTTTAATAACAAGTATTGGGAAAATTTTGGACCTTTAATAACAAATATTAGTAAAAATAATAATTTTAAGAGTATACCCATAAAAACAAATATTGGAAAAATGGGTAATAAGTATAAATTTTATTTGAAATAATTTAATTACAAAAATAAATAAAATAGGAAATAAAATAAAAAAATATTTTTATAAAATTAATATGAATAAAACTCTAATTAATCATAAATTTTGAAAATAAATATTTATAATATATTATTATTTAAAACTTAGAAAATATATTGGGGCAATTGGTGATTTATGTAAAGTTTAGGGTCTTTTAGAATTTCTTAAAGTTTTGGGTCAAATAAAAAACCCTAAAGGATTTAGGGCTAATCCCCAATTTTACCATTCTATTTAGTATTTAAATAATTTGTTGACTCAGTACCTACCAACTTGTGTGTAATGGGTTTATAATCTGATACACTAGGGTTAAAACTCTAAAATGAATTTATAACGATACACGTGTTTATAGTTTTTAGTCTTTTGTCTGGACGCACTATTTCATGTTTTGGTTAAAACCCCAAAAATATTAGGGTTTCACTGTGTCAAATAAAACAAAATCTTTTTGTTGTTCTCTCTTATCTTCTCTCACTCCATTCTTTTCCTCTTAATTTTCTGTAGTTTTTAGTTTAGTCTTCATCAACATCCATTTTTCGTTCGAAACTCAAAGGCGTAAAAGCGTCGCACCCAGCGCCTTTTGAAAAGTGCACGCCTCCAGTTTCTTGTTGCGCCTTCGGTGGTAGAGGAGTTTTTCTCCGCGCCTCCCTCGCCCAACGCCTTAGGCGTGCTTATGAGCGCTTTTTAAAACTAAGATAACAAGTGTTAAAAAAATAGAGCTCTAATAATAAATATTAAAAATTAAATTCTAATAGTAGACCCTTAATAATAAGTGTTGAAATAATTGAATCATAATACCAAATATTAGAAAAAAAATTGGGTCATAGGCGGCGCGTCATTTGCCCATGCCCAAGGTATATATACATATATATACATATGTATATGTATATGTATATGTATATGTATATAAGTTTTACACCTTTATTGGACCGTTTGATGAAGGTAAATGGATGGATGAGATTAATAGTGAAAAATATAAGGGTAAACTAACCCAATGACCACCATACTATGGTAAATGTATTAAAATGACCACATTAAAAAAATCGACTCAATTGACCACCCAAACTATTGAAATTGGATCAATGTGACCACCAGCTGTTAATGGGCTAACGGAAGGTGACGTGACAGTTAAAAAATTAAAGGTATAATTACACATTAAAATAAATTCAACCATACATGCTATCTAGGAGAATCAAACCTGGGTAATGTAGGTGCAAAGGCAGTGGCTTAGCCACTACACCAAGCACAATTTTGTGCTTTAAATCACCAAATTCAATATATATTTCTTATTGGTTTCTACATTTATAAGCTAAAAAGCTAAAACCCTAAACACTAATTTCACATATATAACCCTAAACCTTAAACCCTAAATATTTCAAATTAATTTTACACTAAATATTTTAAATTAATTTCACATATATAAACCCTAATCCGAAATTTTAATTGTATAGTAAAGATGCATTACCAATTTACCATTACACTTGAGAAAGGATTGAGATTTTGAACTTGAGCACTTGTCTGCATGTGAGTGAAAGCAGGATTTAACTGTTATGGGTTTTCATAGTTATAACCAGGCGCAGATGGAGGAAATGTATATTGGCTCCCGTGGGCAGCTTCAAAAGCATCCTGTTTCAAAACCTCTGGTCGAGAATCTTCAGGTAACTCATAATTCCCAGTGCTAAGGTTACTTCTATTTATTGAATTTCCCTCTGAGTTACTTCTGAGATGTTCATCACCATAATACTCGGGATCTCTGGAAGCAAAAGTTTTACATAATTGTAAGGAACAAATAAGTAAAATAAGGGACTAAGAATTTAGGAAGAGCATACCTATTATCTGAGTGCCCGATAGATGAGGCATCTTCTGTTTCAGGAACCTCGTCCAAATTATTCTTTGAGACCATTGATGCAAATGGTCCAGAAAAGGCAGAACCAATGCCAGGTCCAAAACTCAAATGCGAACAGTCTGGGGTGTGGACCTGTAGGTGATTTGGAATTATTACAGAAGGATTATCCTCTTCGGTTGGGGGCTCCTGGTCATCATTATGTAAATTAAGTTGCTGCAAATTCACAGCAACTGATGAAGAATCATCTTCAACTGAAAAAATAAAAAAAGGATTTTAAGTCCAAAAAACATTCATAGCAGATAATAATAAGGTATGAACAAAATTCATACAGATTCATATATAATCAAGTGTAGAGTGGACAAGTACTCAAGTTCAAATTAGGGTTTATGGTTTAGGGTTAAGGTTTATATATGTGAAATTAACTTGAAATGTTTAGTGTAAAATTAATTTGAAACATTTAAAGTTTAAGGTTTAGGGTTATATATGTGAAATTAGTGTTTAGGGTTTGAGCTTTTTAGCTTATAAATGTAGAAACCAATAAGAGATATATATTAAATTTGGTGTTTTAAAGCACAAAATTGTGCTTGGTGCAGTGGCTTTGCACCTACATTACCCGGGGTTGATTCTCCTAGATAGCATGTGTGGTTGAATTTATTTTTCTCCTCTAAATAGGTGGTGACACGTGTCACCACCTGATTGGAGGAGGAAAATAATTTATTATATCAAATATAAATAATTAAATTACTCCAATAAAGTGTTGACACGTGTCACCACCTAATTAATTTATTTTATTAGTTTAAAGTTAGGACTAAATTGAAAGAATGTGTAAATAGTAAAGACCAAATGTGTAATTATACCTTTAATTTTTAACTGCCATGTCACCTTCCGTTAGCCCATTAATGGCTGGTGGTCACATTGATCCATTTTCAATAGTTTGGGTGGTCAATTGAGTCGATTTTTTTAATGTGGTCATTTTAATACATTTACCATAGTATGGTGGTCATTGGGTTAATTTACCCAAAATATAAAGATAATCACTTGAAAAAAATAAGAAATAATCTTAGTCATTTATTACCATCATCCAACAGTCTAGAAAATGTGTAAAAGTAATTGAGTTTTACACACAAAATATATGTGTGTGTGTGTGTGTGTATATAGGGGGAGAGGGAGAGGGGGAGGGAGAGAGAGAGAATCCTCTAAAAACTTGAAAGTTTTACACATTTTTGGTCCATTAGATGAAGGTAAATGGATGATTGAGATTAACAATAGAAAATGTGAAGAATATCACAAGACAAAAAAAGATTAGGAAATAATCTTAGCCATTTATTACCCTCATCCAACGGTCAAAAAAAGGTGTACAAATAATTGAGTTTTACACGTTTTTTGGATCGTTAGATAGTGAAATGGATGACTGAAATTAATAGTGGGTTATGTGAAGATTATCACACTACAGCAAAATATATTTTTAGCGGTGTTTTTCAAATAAACGCCACAATAGACTGATATATGGTAACATTTGTAGAGAAACGCTGCTATAAACTAGTATATGGTGGCATTTTTAGAAAAATGCCACTACAGATTTGTATATGGTGGCGTTTTAAGAAAAAAAAAGCCGCAATATATTGCCATAAGGTGGCGTTTTGGTAGAAACACAATGATAAAATAGTATTTGATGGGGTTTTTTTTTCAAACGCAGCTAGACACATAAAGCATTAAAAAATTCATTCAGTTCATTTTAAAACAGGTTACAAAGAACCAGAGCTCTAAACTCCTCCTTTCTCTCTCTCTCTCTCACTTCGTCGGCCGAACCAAAAACCATGCCCCTTTACATCTTCGTCGTTCATCGGCGACGGACCTCACCGGAGTGTCGTTCCCAAAATCAAAACTCTTTTGCATCCATCGGTTTGGAGCTACCCTCGAATCCCACTAAAACCCTACCCTAAATCCCTAAATTTGACAATACTAAGGGCGACTCTAATCTCAACTACGACTCCACTAAAACGAAGAGGTAATCTCTGATCTCTCTCTTATTGACTATGGTATTTGACACAAATTCTGTTATCTTATGTTTGTTTAAATGAGGAATTTGGAGCAGGTGCTAATGGGAGAACCAGTGTAGAGTGGAAGAAACTGCTTCCTTATCTTCAATCTCGCCTCAGTAGTGATTGTAACGTGAGTTTGATTTTACATTTTTGGAGTATATTGGATATAGAGATAATAAAAGACTTAAAACAAGTAATAAAGGTTAATACAAGTGGCAAGACAAAAAAATAGCTGGTTTAGGAAGAGAATAAAGGATTGAATTTGGAAATTAATGTCAGCATTTGCGGGTCAAGTCCAAAAATGATAAAGCCCTTGCATTGTTTCACTCCAATTGGAGAATTCTTTTTTTTCTTTTCTTTAAAGAGTGGAGGCTGATTAAGGTGGTTTTGATGGCGACCACATTTTCAGTAAAAAACTTTGTATCGTGTAGATATCTCAATTACCCGTATCAAGAGTTCATAGTTCCCCCATTGTTTTCGAATGTTGTTGCATCCCTAATCATGTACTTGGATCCATATATTTGATGTCTATGGATGATGGAAAAGATATTTAACATGTATAAGTTACTATTTGGATATTTTTCAAGGGAGAAGTGCATTGTGGGATTCGATCTTGCTGTTGTGCCATAGAATAAAGGTTGAATATGGAGGCATAGTTCGGGGAATGCACCTTGCTTCTTCTGCCTTGAATATTCTCCCAGTTCTTGATCCTCAAATTGAAGCTTGACTTGTTTAGGGAATTCAGTACAGGTTTTGCGTGCTTTTACTTCACTTGTCAGTTTTAAGGATTTGCAAGTTGGAAACTAGTAGTTTGGCTGTTCAAAACTTTTGTTTGTGTTAACAAAGTTCATCCCCGAGATTGTGACCGTTAACAAAGTTTTCAGATTACAGATTTTAGACGAAAATATTGGAGTATAAGCTTTGCCCTTATAAAAAAATCGGCACGATATTGAGCAAGGCGAGAACAAGTGGTCGGAGCTCCTGTAAAGAAAGATAAGAAATTAGATTGGCTTACAATCATAGGGTTGCTAGGCATTATATTCGATGTTTATTAATATTGATATTTCTTGTGATCATATCGTAAATGATAAATTGACATACCAAGATTCATCATACAAACAAGTCATTCGTAAGCAAGATGGGCACTGCATTAATAGAAAGTTGAGAACATGGAGCAGCAATGGCCAGGAAAATCTATCAAGGAAAAATGGAATCAATTTGATAAAGTATCATTTTTATAAATAAACTGAAATTAGATTGGCTTACAATCATAGGGTTGCTAGGCATTATCTTCAATCTCGCCTCGGTAGTGATTGTAACGTGACTATTGGTGCTTTGCAAGCCTTTATTGGCCACCGTAACCTTTGTTTGAAAAAGCGCGCCTAAGGCGCTAGGCGTTGCAAGGTGACCGGGCAAACGCTTCCACCAACAAAGGCAGTGCGATGAATGGCAGGCGGTGCTAGGTGGTGCAAGGCGCCACGCTTCTGCCAAGGCGCTGGGCGCCGTGCCTTTGTCGCTTAATGAAATAAAAATAAAATCCAATAAAACCCACGTGGGTTTTTTCCCCAAATTAAACCGACCCCTAACTTAATCTCAGCCACTTCCCCAAATTAAACAAAATAAAAAAAAACCCTTAAGATCGACAACTTCTCTGACTCTCTACATCTTCAGCTTCCAATCCAGGTATGCTTCAAGTTTTCAACAACTTTTTTTTCTTCAGCTTTTTATTTCGGTCTGTTGACCCTTCTTTCCATCTCTCTTCTTCAATTTCTCAATTCTCACGACTCACCCACGACAACAGCCAACAGTTTGGATTTTAATTTGCGGTCCAGCCGTCCAGGTATGCACTATGTCGTATGCTTCAGTTTCTTACCCCTCTCCTCTCTTCAACAACGATATCTCAGTTTTTTTTCTATTTAACTTCTTTTCCACGTGCTTGGTTTGCAGTTCCACTTCAGCCACGTCTCTTTTATGTATTTTTTTTTTTGTATTTATATGTCTATAATCTATTTGACTGGTGGAGAGTGGAGACCACCACGTGCTGCTTAGGGATAGACTTCAATCTTACTTTTCTCAACTGAAATTTGTCCATATGTATTTATTTTTTCATTTGTTTCCTCGTTCAACAGTTCAGCACTTTAACTTTAATGTGTTGGAATTTTCTCCATTGTGGAATACTGAATTAAAATATTATTGTGTTGGAATTTTCTCCATTGTTTCACGTTCTCAACTGCCCAGTGCCCATTTAGTATGCATTAAAATATTAAAATAATTTCTTGATTAAAATAGTTAATAGTCTCAACTCTCACAGTGACAGTGGAATACTGAATTTTCAACTTGAAAATCCATTGCTCATTCAATATGCTTTATTCACTGGAATATGCTGAATTTTCAACTTGAAAATCCATTGCTCATTTAATATGCTTTCTTCACTGGAATACTGAATTTTGATTATTTTTATAATTAATTTTGTATATTTGAATTTCAGATAATGAATTTAGAATCGGGGACTTCTACCGGATCAAAAGACATCTTAGATCCGGGAAGAAAATATGGAAAGCAAGATCCGACCAATAAGAACAATTTTACCTGTAATTTTTGTGGTAAAATTGTCAAAGGAGGGGTATATCGTATGAAACAACATTTAGTTGGAGGGTTTAAGAATGTGCTCGATTGTCGTGAATGTCTTGAGCATGTGAAGGAGAAAATAAAAGCTTTTATGTTAAAAAAGGTCGAGTTAAAGGCCACACATTTGATGTCACCTTCGGAACCTTCATTTAACATTGATGAATATGATGAGGATGAAGAAAAATGTGCGATATTGAATTCAAGTGGGGGTAACCCAAGTCAGAAGAGTGGGAAATCTTTACCCAAAAAACCAAGGCTCAAGGGTCCCATGGATTTGTTTGTCACTCCAAAAGCCAATCCAAAAAAAGATGAAAGTATACATGTGGCTTGTGATAAACAATTAAGAGACAAAGCTTGCAAGTCAATTGCTAGGTTTTTTTATGATGCCGGAATTGCATTTAATGCGGCAACTTACCCTAGCTTCAAGGAGATGTGTGAAGCTATTGGCCAATATGGTCCCGGTTTAAAACCACCAAGCATGTATGAGCTACGAGTTCCCCTCCTTAGGAAGGAAGTAGAGGATACTCATGAAATGATGGAAGTTCACAAAAAGGAGTGGGTAGAAAAGGGTTGCTCAATTTTATCGGATGGATGGCGCGACTCGGTTGCTCAAAAAGATATTGTAAACTTTCTTGTCAACTCTCCAAAGGGTTCCATGTTCATTAAACCCGTGGACGTTTCGGAAGTTGTTAAGGATGCTAATATGTTGTTTAAAGTGCTTGATGCTATGGTGGAGGAAGTGGGAGAGAAAAATGTGATCCAAGTGGTGACGGACAATGCATCTAACTATGTCAAAGCCAGTACGAGTTCTTTTTCTTATTTTTTTAAATTATTCGAATTACTTGATTATTAAATTATTTTGAATTTAACTTACTATTTTGTTAACTTGTAGGAAAAATGCTAGAAGCCAATAGACCAAATCTCTATTGGACTCCATGTGCGGCACATTGCATTGATCTCATGTTAGAAGACATTGGAAAAATTCCAAAAGTCAAGAATGCACTAAAAAAGTGCATGTTCATGAATGGCTATATCTATAGCCACATCTCTCTTGTAAACATGATGAGAAGATTCACAAATCAAAGGAATTTGCATAGGCCGGCGATCACTAGATTTGCAACATCGTTCATCACTCTTGCACAATTCCACAAGCAAAGGAACAATTTGAGGAAGATGATGATTTCTCAAGAATGGAACGAATCCAAATGGCCAAAAGAAACGGGAGGAAAGAAAATGGCATCTTATCTTTTGCAAGATACATTTTGGAGAAATGTACTTTATGCTCTCAAGTTGACATGACCTCTTGTTAAGGTTCTTAGAATAGTTGATGGAGAAAGAAAACTACCTATGGGGTATATTTATGAAGCCATGGATAGAGCTAAAGAAGCTATTTCTGAGAGCTTTGCAATGAAGGAGGAGTTTTACAACCAAGCCTTTGAGTATATTGATAGAAGGTGAGATTGTCAACTTCATCGACCTTTACATGCGGCCGGTTATTTTCTAAACCCAGATCTTTATTATGATGGTCCCAAAAAAGTAACAACTTGTCAAGAAGTTATGAAGGGTTTATATGAGTGCATTGCAAGGTTAAATTCAGATGAGGCAATTGAAAATAAAATTCTCGATGAATTAATCTTGTATCAAGATGCTCAAGGCCTTTTTGGCATGAAAACGGCTATTAGGCTAAGGAAGTTAAAATCTCCAAGTATTAAAAGTTATATTATTTTATATTTTTGTTGCTTTAAAATTACTAATTTAAATTTTACAACGTTCTACTTTTATTTTTTAATAGCGGAATGGTGGGCTATGTTTGGATCTTCATCTCCCAATCTTCAAATGTTTGCGATCAAAGTTCTTAGTCTCACTTGCAGTGCTACCGGTTGTGAGAGGAATTGGGGTGTTTTTCAACTTGTAAGAAATTTTTTATTTAAGTTTTCTTCTACATTATGACAAACAATTACTTTTTTTTATTACTTAATCACTTATATAAATGTTGCAGCTTCATACTAAAAAGAGAAATAGGTTGGCACAAGAAAGATTGAATGATTTAGTCTTTGTGAAATATAACCGTGCTTTGAGGCGTCGATATCAAATGAAAGACACCACCGATCCTATTCTCTTGAAAGATATTGATGAAAGCAACGAGTGGCTACTTGGGAGAATGGAGGATAACTCCTCCGATGATGAAGGTGACTTTGTGTTTGGTGATAATGATGACTTGACATGGAGTCAAGTTGGTAGAGCTGCATGAGCTCATGATCCCAGTTATTTGACTAGATCTTCAAGGACCATAAAGGAAAACGTTGGATCTTCCTCCAAAATTGATAAAGCAAAAAGAGTAGCTACTAGTTTTGTTTCTAGAATTGATGAAGAGATCGAAGAAGATATTGGTGAAGAACAATATGAAGAAGGTGAAGGTTATGGAGATGGTGATCTTGAGTAAGGGAGTGATAGACTTTTGACTAAACTTTTTGGTGTTTGATGTTTTTGTTTTAACTCCTATGTTTACTTGTTATGGGATGATCTTGAGGGGAGTGTTAGATTTTTTGTTTAAATGAATTTTTTGGGGATTGTTGTTTTTATTTTAACTCTCATGTTTATTTGTTGGATGATTTGTTCTCTCCCATGTCTTTTTTTGTACTGTTAGAACATTTCTAACATTAATTTATAATATCAATTTAGAAAATTATTTATTTTCTAAGTGCAATGATATAAATATTTTAGTACAATTTGAACATTAAAGCATATATAAAAGGATTATCTGTTCTGAATACAAAATATACTATAAAATTAATTTAGAACGCCTCGCCTATGAAAAGCTCTCACCTTCGCCTAGCGCCTCGGCTCCCAGGACCCTATGCGCCTTGGAGCGCCTAGCGCCCTTTAAAACTAAGACCGTAACCTGGACCTTGTAATCAAATATGCTTTTTTAGGGATCTAAAATGCATTCCATTTCTAAAAGTTCTTTTATTTACTGATACATTGGGTTATGTTGTAGCCCTTATCATGCTTGTTTAAACATGAAAGTGTTCTTTTAACCATAAAAGTAATTTTTACATGCATGTGAATGAGGGTGAGTGGAAAACATACTCTCAAGAGACAGCCCTCTGTGTTGAAAATGCAAAGTACTTGTATTTGTTAATTATGAGGTGCAATGATGGTTTGTTTAAATTTTACTTTATATTTTGCAGGTTGTCATTCTTCAGGACTTCAAGTGGTACGACTTCCTTCTAAAACTGCACAAGCTATATAATGGGACACAATTGTCCGTGAACAATGTGACCTCAAGAAAGTAAGCAACATCTCTTTTTGGTCTTGCAGCATTATTTTGCTATCCTTTCTGCATACCCTCTCCCTTTTGTTGTCTTTTTCGAATGAGCAATTGTTCATAACCTTAACTAAAAGTATGAGATGGTTTTGCTTGTAAACTCTTCAACACACCATTTCTCTTAGATGGTTTTCCACTCATATTTTGGGAACAAAAAATGTCAATGCTCTTGATTGTATGTTCAGTGATTACTTGATGTAAGCTTTTAGGACTGTATATTTAACTCCTAATTAAAATGATTTTTATCCTTTGATTGGACTCTTTTTTTCCCTTCTTATGATTAGGTTTTAGAAACTTCCATTAGATTTTCTTTTGTGTTAACCGAAGCTTTTATTGTCAGATTTGAGCTCAAAAGAGGTAAATTTATTATTTGTATTTACTAAATGGTTTGAAAGCTAATGCGATTTTTTTTTTTGCAGTGTGAAAGATGCTTAAGGGTGAGAAATTCTGATAACAATTATTCTTTTTCTTCCCTCAAGTGAGAAATGAAGTTAAGCTTTGATTTTGTTTCATTTTTTTGTAATTCTTACTTTACAAAAAAAAAACCATTAGAACATCCTTTGTTTGTAAAAAGCTACATATGAACCAGGATTCTGTGTTGATAAAGTAAAAAAAAGGTAAAACCAGCTAAAAACTGACTGATTTAGCTTGCCAAAAAAATAGGTCATTTGCGGCATTTGTAAATAAAAACGCCACTAAAAACAAATTACTTACGACGTTTGTAAATAAAGATGCCACTAAAAATAGGTTATTTGCGGCATTTGTAAATAAAAACGCCACTAAAAACAAGTCATTTGTGGTGTTTGTCAACAAAAAACTAAAGAATGGCTATTTGTGGCGTTTGTTACCAAACGCCGCTATATCCCCATAACATTTAGTGGTGTTTGATATACAAAACGCCGCTATATATCTTGAACTATTGCAGCGTTTTCTACTCAAAAACGTCGCGGATTGTTGCGGCGCTATTACAGTGGCACTTCTTGCGGCGCTTTTCTTAGCGCCGGGAGAGTTTTTAGCGGCGCTAAAAACGCCGATGTAGAGCTAAAAAGCGCCGCTAAAGATATGTTTTGGTGTAGTGTCACTTGGAAAAAAATAAAGAGTTAATCTCAGCCATTCATTTCACCCATCCAACGATCCACAAAACGTGTAAAACTATGAGTTATACATTATGTGTAAGTAGATCTTATCTCTATCACTAATATATATATATATATATATATATATATATATGAGTAGGGGTGGGAGAAATTACCCGACCCGATTGACCCGGCCCAAATACCCGATGACCCGAATTAAATTAGACGGGTAATACCCTAAGAAATTTTTTTTTTCGGGTCGGGTACCCGGCCCGGTTTTTATCCCGGGTACTCGGGTCGGGACTGGGCCGAAAATATGGTCCCAGTCGGGTACCTGGTGACCCGATTATATATATATATATATATATTAATTATAATTATAATATATATTTTATTTTATTATTTTTAATTAAAAAAATAAAATTAAAACTATCCAAAAACAAAAACATCACGATTCATGAGTCTGCCCTAAGTCCCACAATTTGAATTTTCCCCCAAATCTCCTCAAATCCCTAATCCGACCAAATCCCCCCACTCCCCGGCGGTCCTCCACCACGGCTCCACCTTGTCGTCGACTCGTCGTCGCCGGCTTCAGCAGTCAACATCAGCAAGTCAGCAGCACTGCAGTAGTCGAGCAGAAGCCCTGGTCCGTCGTTCGCCACTGGTTTGCAGTCGAGCAGAAGCCTGCCGCCGCCCGGTCCGTCGTTCGCCCACCGCCACCGGTCAGTCTTGTTTTATGCTGAGTTTCAGTTGCTTAATGAATGCTGATTGCTGAGTTCAATGTTAGTAACTTAGTATGTTACTGTAATTTGTTTGTATGCTTATTTTAATCAAGCAAATGAGGCAGTTTTGTTTGTATGTTACTGTAATTTCACTAATTTGTTTGTATGCTTATTTGTTTGTTAGTATGTTACTGTAATTTGGTGTAACTCAAGGTGTCTCCAAGTGTCTCCTATTTTTTGTTACTGCTACCTTAGATTATTGGATGATCTTTAGGGAAAAAACCTTGTAATTCTATGCTTTCAGCCATTAATGAAATCTCTTATGTAACACAATAAGGTGGTTCATTCTACCGTTGCCAAGTCTTTTGGTATATTACTTAGTAGTTAGTACTTACTGCCTTGACAGTTGACATGAATGATTTTGACTTTTTTTCTCGTACTCAAGTAGATGGGCACACACAATCAATTTCTTAGTTGATCAAAATGTTCCAATGCTTGCTTTGCTAATCATTCCCTTTTGTTTTCTTTGGTTGTTGTTTCAGTGAGTTAGTAACCTCCTATGCTAGTCATCTTGAAAAGAAACATGATAAGCTTGTAAGATTAACATACATCATGATCATCTCTCATTATCATCAAGTTCACTTTTTTTCTTATTTAAGTTCTGTATCGGCCAACATAATACTTCCTTCTTACACAGAAATTAGGAGCTACTGATCTTTATTTTAATTAAATGAATTCTTGCTCCCTTGTCCATCCTTGAACATTTTGATTAAATGAATGCTTAGTTATTGTAATTTTCACAAAAGGAACTGTATAAGCTGAATTGAACCGTGTGATCTTGTGCATATTCTAGATTTTCCCTTGTACTAGATTTTCCATGGTTGACACTTGACAGCTTCATTTGGATATGGTTGCCTCTTGTTTATTTGTTTTCTTGAATTTATATTGTTTTGTGAACTAGAAAGTTAAGAGAACACAAATGTTGAATTTTATCTTCTCCTTTTCAGATATGTCGATGACTGGAGAAAATGTTGATGTGACTCTATCTTCCTCAACTGAGTCACCTAAAGAACATGAAAAAAATGAGGAGACTCCAACAAGTAGAATTGAAACCAAGAAAAGGAAGGGAAAGAAGCATGTTGAAGCTTCACCAACTAAAGGAGGTAAAAGGAAAAAAACTTCTGTTGCTTGGGATCATTTTAAAGCAATTGATGGTGATAAAGACCGAGCTGAATGCATTTATTGCACTGCAAAGATATCTTGTTCAACTGCCAATGGAACCAATGCCATGAAGCGTCACACGAATCGATGCAAGAAAGCTCCTTTCAACTTGGACAAAACACAAACAATCCTAGATTTTGAGTCCAAGACAAAGTGCAACACAGATGGAACAATAGAAACAATTAGTGTTCCTAAACTTTGGCGTTTTGATCAAGAGCAGATTAGACAAGCACTCGCTAAAATGGTGATTATAGATGAGTTGCCATTTAGTTTTGTTGAACGTGAAGGCTTTCGCATGTTTTGCAAAGTTGCTATTCCTGACTTTGTTCCTCCTTCACGTGGTACTATTACAAAAGACTGATATGCTCTTTTTATTGAAAAAAGGAGAACGTTGAAGAACTTCTTCAGTAATTTATCCTCTAGGGTATGTCTTACGACAGACACATGGACATCTGCTCAGAACTTGTCGTATATGTGCCTTACTGCCCACTTTATAGATGATGCTTGGAAGTTGCATAAGAAGATTATCAACTTTTGCCCAATTGCCGGTCATTCTGGAGAGCTTATTGGTAGGGCAGTTGAAAAGTGCTTGCAAGAGTGGGATCTTAAAAAGATCTTAACAGTGACAGTTGATAATGCTAGTTCTAATTATCTAGCAATCAAGTATTTGAAGCAGATTCTGAACTTGTGGGATGGAAGTGTGTTGAATGGTGAATTTTTGCATATGAGATGTGCTGCACATATTCTGAATTTGGTTGTTAAAGATGGGCTGAAAGATGTTGATTCTTCTGTTACGAGGGTTCGTGCTGCTGTGAAGTACGTGAGGTCCTCTCCTGCAAGACTTCAAAAGTTTCAATCTTGTGTCAAAGAGGAGAATATAGATAACAAAGCTCTTGTTTGCTTGGATGTTGAAACAAGGTGGAATTCCACCTATTCCATGCTCAAAAGTGCTTTAGTGTTTAAGAAAGCATTCAGAAATTTGAAGACTAAGTACCTTCCTTACACAAAGGAGCTTAGGAAGGTTGGTGGTGCTCCTGATGATGAAGATTGGGATAAGGTTTCTTCATTCTTGCCTTTCCTTGAGATATTTTATGATACTACATTGAGCTTCTCTGGATCAAGGTATGTGACTGGTAATACCTATGTCGAACAAATATATGATATTGGGTATACAATTAATCGTTATGTTAATGACTTGCAATCGAGTGATGGGCTTAGGAGCATGGCACGCCAAATGAAGTTGAAGTTTGATAAATATTGGGCGAATGTTAATAATTTGAATGTCTTGATATTCATTGCTTTAGTTCTTGACCCTAGGCATAAGTTAAGATATGTTGAGTGGATCGTTCGTCGTTCTTATGATCCTAGCAATTCTTATGTCTTGTGTCAACGGATTAAAGATGTTTTGACATCGTTGTTTGATTTTTATGCTTCTATGCAACCTTCTTCAACACAAAAGACACATTGCTCTGCAAATCCTACTTCTAGTGGTCAAGATGGTGAGGGAGGAATAAGGAAGTTAAAAGGAACAAATTTGAGAAAGGACTATGTGACTGAGATTGAATCTGCTGATACTTTTGAAACAATGACTGAGCTAGACAGATATTTGGGCGATAAATGTGTTCCTGAGAGTGATGATTTTGATATCTTGGTTTGGTGGTCTATGCAAAAAAACAACTATCCAATTCTTATGAGATTGGCACGTGATGTTCTTGCAATTCCAGTTTCTACCGTTGCTTCGGAGTCCGCTTTTAGCACTGGAGGACGTGTTCTTGATTCATTTCGCACGTCTTTGACTCCTAGATTGGTGGAAGCTCTTATTTGCACTCAAGATTAGATTCGTTCTTCTCATGACCCTATTGTAATAGAGGAGAACTTGCAATTATTGGAGAATATAGAAATAGGTTTGTCTTCGATTTCAAGTTTAGATTTTAAATATTTATGTTTGAACTCTTTTGACATTGTTATTGACTTATTGTATACATAAAATTTGTTATGCAGAGATGGAAGATTTAACATTGGAGCAACCAACAATTGTCATTGATGAGACAACTGAAGTTTCAGAGACCGCACTCGGAGTGTCCTAGACTTTGGTAAGCAATAAATTCTATAGTATATTATTTGAACTCTTTTGAGTTTTGATAAGAATAAATCATATGTTAGAGACTTAGAGTTAAATTATGCGATATAGTAGACTTGATATGATGTTTTTGCAACATGTTAGATTTTGATCTCTTTGAATATATATCATTTTTCTTTTCTGAAAATTTATTATTTTGTGCTATTTTACAGGATCTTGGAAAGCATTTCGAAGGATCCAAGAAGCTTGTTAGAGACTTATATTTGTGTGTTTGTGTGTTTGAAACTTGTTAGAGACTTATATTCGAAGGATCTTGTTTAAGATTATGGTAATATGGTATTTGTGTGTTTGAAACTTGTTAGAGACTTATATTTGTGTGTTTGAAACTTGTTAGAGACTTATATTTGTGTGTTTGAAACTTGTTAGAGACTTATATTTGTGTGTTTGAAACTTGTTAGAGACTTATATTTGTGTGTTTGAAACTTGTTTAAGATTATGGATTTTAATGTTGTTTGTGTTTTTTATTAGAATTATTGACTCTAATGTTATTTGGGTTTGATATTTAGAATATTAAACTTTATGTTGGATTATATAATTCGAATTTTCTTTTTTTTAGGTATATTTAAATCATTCGAATTAAAAAAAAAAAGAAACTGGCGGGTACCCGGTACCCGATTAGACGGGTACCCGGGTGTGTCGGGTACCCGAATCTCGGGTACCCGGAAAAGGCGGGCCGGGACACGGGCCTTTATTTGAGGTACCCGGATGAACCGGGTACCCGAAAAACCGGGTACCCGAAACCCGGGTACCCGACAATTCCCACCCCTATATATGAGTTTGCATCGACTTAGATTATGTAAAACTCAATTATTTTTACATATATTTTTTATCGTTAGATGATGGTAAATAAATGACAGATTATTTTTTTATTTTTCTTGTGATAACCTTCTCATTTCCTACCATTAATATCAGTCATCTATATTTTTTTTAAAAATGTGTAAAACTTTTGAAATTTTACTTATCGTAGGAAGATCCAATATATCCATCTATATACATAACCCTTACCCTTTGCAGTTACATATCTTTGATAAAATATATTGGCCTAAATGTTTTTATGCCTGCTTAATCTAATCCGAGAATGCCTGTTATTGAATAATTCTATTTACTTCTTTATTTTTTTCTTATTTTCCAGATTTTGGATACATGCATCTTCGTAGTTTAGTTTTGGGTAGTCTTTGATTCATTAAGTGTAATTTGATTGACATTGTTGTTAGTGTGATATATAAAAGAACGTGAAATTAAGTATATTTAAGGATTTAATTTTTTTTATTTATAAATGAAGAGGGATCTGGATATGTTTAAAAAAAATTAGTGGAGCCTTACCTTGGAGTTTTTTGAAAGTGAGTACGATGATGTCATATTTAGTTAAAATACCAGCTAGTTAAATACGTTGTATTACTGTTTAAGTTGAAACACCTAATGGATCCGGGTACGTTACATATTTAAAACATGGTATAGTTTGAACACTTTTATGATGGTTAAATCATATTTTTAATATTATAATAAATTTCTTTAAGTCTACTCCTATATCCATAACAAAAGATATTCGGGTTCTTTAAATATAAAAAAGAAAACTGTCTTTTAATAAATTTTAATCTTAAACCAATCCTACTTAGAGGGGAGGAGAAGGAAAAAACTCTAGGAACATAAAGGGGAGGGGAAGGAAAAAACTCTAGGAACATAAAGAGGGTGCTCCTACTGAGTCTAGAACTCATTACCTAAGAAAATATGAAAGAAGAAAAATAAATAACTTTATCAACCGACCAAATGTACTTACTCAAATAAAAAAATACTTAAAATCTCAAATATGTTTTCTTTTTAAATGAATACATATCAATTGAGTTGAGGTTTTTTTTAATACTTGAATATCGTGATTAGGGTTGTAAAAACAAGTCAGGACCTGAAAACTTGCCTGAAACCTGCTCGAGTCAGAACCTGATTTAACCCGAGGATTCGATGATCCGAACCCGAACTGTAACTAACTGTTGCTGACCCGAACCCGAGTTGAACATGTTACTGTAGCAACCGAACCCGATCTGCGTCCGACTGAAAACGACCCGAACCCGAATCTGACCTATTAATTTTGACCTGAAACGGACCTGCATCCGACTGAAACGAACCCGAATCCGAGACCGACCTGGCAAATTACCTGATATTATCCGACTGAATCGACCCGAGATCCGATTTTACTCGACCTGTTAATGGACCCGACCTGATTTTGAACCTGAACTAACGTAGACCTGGCTAAAAATGTTAAATAATTTAAAGTGTAAACTGTTCATTATAAACTTAATAATTTTTTAGTAGATTATGTTAATTTCATTACTTAGAAAAAATTTATCTTCCATTATACTTAGAAATTTGTCTTTAACTACATTATGTATAATAAAATTATATACTTAGAAGTTTGTTTAAGTATAAAAATATATATTATGTATAATAAAATTATGTACTTAAAATATTTGTCATAATTTTTACTAAGTATAAAATATATTAGTAATATATAGATAATTTAATATAATAAACTTATTATGCTTTATTATATAATATATATTATGTTAACTTTATTATGTTCATAAATTTTATTATGTTCATAAAATTAAAATAAATACAAAATATAAGTTAGTATTATGTTTAACATAAAGTTAACGTTATTATACTTATATAACATGTGAAACAATTGTCTTTCAATTAAATAATGTATTTTAGATGAGCCACTAAAACTTATAATGTATAATATATATATATATATATATATAAACTTATAAGTTATATAATGTATTTATAATATAATAATTAATAATTAGTAATAGTTTGGGCCTTGGGCCTTTGGGCTCATATCCCACCACCCATTTATTTGAGATGGACCCCTAAAACATATAATGTATAAATAATATATATATATATATATATATATATAAACTTATAAGTTATAAGTTATATAATGTATTTATAATATAATAATTAATAATAAATAATAATTAGTAATAGTTTGGGCCTTGGGCCATTGGGCTCATATCCCACCACCCATTTATTTGAGATGGGCCCCTAAAACCTATAATGTATAAATATAATATATATATATTATATATATATATATATAAACTTATAACTTATAATTTATATAATGTATTTATAATATAATAATTAATAATAAATAATAATTAGTAATAGTTTGGGCCTTGGGCCTTTGGGCTCATATCCCACCACCCATTTATTTGAGATGGGCCCCTATAACCTATAATGTATAAATATAATATATATATATATATATATATATATATAAACTTATAACTTATAAGTTATATAATAATTAATAATAAATAATAATTAGTAATAGTTTGGGCCTTGGGCCTTTGGGCTCATATCCCACCGCCCATTTATTTGAGATGGGCCCCTAAAACCTATAATGTATAAATATAATATATATATATATATATATATATATAAACTTATAACTTATAATTTATATAATGTATTTATAATATAATAATTAATGATAAATAATAAATAATAATAGTTTGGGCCTTGGGCTTTTGGGCTCATATCCCACCACCCATTTATTTGAGATGGGCCCCTAAAACCTATGATGTATAAATATAATATATATATATATATATATAAACTTATAAGTTATATAATGTATTTATAATATAATAATTAATAATAAATAATAATTAGTAATAGTTTGGGCCTTGAGCCTTTGGGCTCATATTCCACCACCCATTTATTTGAGATGGGCCCTTAAAACCTATAATGTATAAATATAATATATATATATATATATATAAACTTATAACTTATATAATGTATTTATAATATAATAATTAATAATAAATAATAAATAATAATTAGTAATAGATTTGGCCTTGGGCCTTTGGGCTCATATTCCACCACCCTTCTAAGTATATAATATATTTATAATATAATAATGTATTTATAATATAATAATAAATAATATATACATATGTTTGTATAATATATATATATATACATGTATATATACATGTATGTTGTTAGTATCATAGTATGTATTATGTATATACATATACATGTATTTATGTATAATACATTTCATATACATAAATACATACATGTTTGTATAATATATAATTATATATTGTAATTTATATACATGTGAATACATAAAAATACATATATATACACATAATCACATATATTTATACTTATAAAGTTATTATAATAATTAATAAGTTATATTATATTATAATAATTAATAAATAATATTAAATTATAATATATATGGGCAGGAAAATTTATTTTGAAACTCCAAATTCTTAAATTGAATTTCAATTTGGGGTAAATTATAAATGAAGCCCTTTTTATTATATAAGTTTTTTATTCAAGTCCTTTAAGTTTTAATTCAATTCAATTGAGTCCTTAAAACTTTATTTTTACTTCAAATTAACTCTTATTTATTATTTTTTTCACTATAGTCCATAAAACTTTGTTTTTATTCAAAATTGAGCCTATTATAGTCCATAAAACTTTATTTTAGTCCAAATTAGCTCTTATTTATTATTATTTTTTTCACTATAGTCCATAAAACTTTGTTTTTATTCAAAATTATTCATTTCTGGTGAACCTGAATTAACCCGAACTGAAATGAACCCGGCGACCTGAAATTACCCGACCTGAAATGAACCCGACCTGAAATTTACCCGACCTGCAATTTACCCGACCTGCAATTTACCTGCCAATTAACTGATTTTACCCGACCTGTTTTTACCCGATCTGTAACGAGTTTGACCTGAAATGGACCCAACCTGAAATGGACCCGACCTGCAAATTACCCGACTGCAATGGACCCGCACCCGACCCGAGTCGAGTCAATTTTTTTTTACCTGAAATGACATGTATCCGATTTTACCGGACTTGACAGAACCCGACCTGAAACCTGTCCGATTACCTGTTTTTACATCCCTAATCGTGATCCAATGCATGTGAAGCATACCACTAACAAGCATTCGTATAAAATAGTCACTGAGAAAGGGATTGATCGAAAGAAAAAAAATCATCTCTTAACTATGTTTATTTCTATACCCCACATTAATAATACTAAAAAATTAAATTATAAATTATATTTTTAAATTTTAAATTTTTAACCCTAAATCTTACATCCTAAAAAAATATACCACACTTCCAATTCTCTAAAACTTAATTATAAATTTTAAAGGCAAAATGACAAAAGATGCCCCCCAACGTTTGCATATTTTGTCATTTGGCCCCCTATTCTCTTTTTTGGTCTAAATATGCCCCTAATGTTTGCTTGTTTTGTCATTTGGCCCCCTATTCTTTCTTTTGGTCCAAATATGCCCTCAACGTTTCATTCGTAATCCAAATATGCCCACAACGTTTCAATATGCTCTCGTTAGATGGAAACTGTCAGTCAACTCACGTTCAACAGCTGATGCTGATTGGACTTACCACGTATTAAGATATGCTGATGCCACGTCAAAATTTTTTTATAAGCCGTTTGACCGTTAGTTGATTGACAGTTTACATCCAACATGGGCATATTTGGACTATGAATGAAACGTTGGGGCCATATTTGGACCAAAAGAAAGAATAGGGGGCCAAATGACAAAACAAGCAAACGTTGGGGGCATATTTGAACCAAAAAAAGAACAAGAGCCAAATGATAAAAAAATACAAACATTGGGGGCTACTTTTGTCATTTTACCAATCCTAAACTCATTATTTTTAAAATAAGACATAATTTGAGTAAGACAATTTCTATCCTGATTGATCACTCAATCATTTTGCTAATCTTTGGGTGAATGAGGCAAATGCCGCACGGGCTTCAAGGAAGAATCCCCGTCATTCGCTTCACTGTTTATAGTAAATTATATGTAATCCTAGAGCGTTTCAACAATGTTGACTGCTTTAATGATTTGTTATAGGGTAAGTTATTATTTTCGTCCCTTAATTTTCTACTCACTTTTATTTTAATCAATGGAGTTTAATTTTTTTTAATTTAATCATTAAGCTTTTAAATTATTTTTTTTTGTCTTAGTCACTATGTCATTAAATGCTTAACGATCTTATGACATGACAGACGTCACCAAAACAACACCGTTTTCAAATTGCTTGTTCTGTTACTGATTAAATTGCAAAGCAAACAATATGTGAGATCCTACTAACGTCATAGTTATTGTTTTAATGTAAGAAGTATATCTAATGGAGATAATTGAATTCAAGTAAAACGATGATCGAATTCAGATTTAAGAGATTGAAACAGGGCGATATGAAAATTTTGGAGATTGATAACAATCAACGATGACCGATCAAGACAAATGGTGGTTGGAATTTGGATTGGCGCCTAAATGACTCAAAAATCAATAAAAGAAATTAAGTCAACACAAAGTTGTTCACAGATCAGAATAGGAACAATTTGAAAGTTGAGTAGTGCAACAAGAGTTGAATAGTGAAAAATATAATTTACCCTTTATTATATCATGAAATGTAAAGACATTAAACTAAGCTTAATGTTAAAATAAGTGCCTAGATTATCACGTTTTCCCTTTTAGGCGCCTAACTTTTTTTTGTCTTTTTTAAGTGCTTAAATTATTCTTTTTTTTTTCTTTTTTAAGTGCTTAATTTTTTTTAAACTATCATTTTTTTGTCTTTTTTAAGGTCAAACAGGGACACCTATTTTGACCAAGAAAATAATAGTTTGGACATATACTTTAACAAAAAAATATAGTTTTGGCACTTGAGACAAAAAAATGTATAGACACCTAAACGGAAAAAAATATGATAATTAAGGCGCTTATTTTAGTATTAAGGCTTTAAACTACTAGAAAGTGGAAACTTGCCTTGTTTGTCTAATATCAGTTTCCTAATGTCATATGTATATGAATTCCCTTATGAAAAGCAACTAACCGTAAACACAAATGGGGGACAGTCAAATCTGTGTGTTCCATGGACACTAACACTAGCTTTACCATATTATATTATTCACAGGTTGGTTGTTGTTGATGATGGATTTAGCAGAGGCTTGCAAGAGGTTTCAAAGATGAATGTGTCTTCTACCAATCTCGATAACTTGTCAACGATCTCTCCGGCGCCTGGTCTGGAACAAGGGTCCTCTTCAGTGCAAGCTGTTGCAAGATTTGCCAATGTGACAGCCGTATCAAATGAGTAATTCTCCCCTAATGCACTGTCCATCCACTCCCTTAGCTCATCTGCGCTTTCTGACTGCAGTATGGCCTTGATTTTCTCCGAAAGCCAAACGTTCCCTCCACCTTTCTTGTCCGGCCTGCTTATCGGTGTCTGTCCGGATAAAATCTCAAGCAAAACTATCCCATAAGCAAAAATGTCAATGGCAGGGGAAATCACACCTTGGTGGAGATATTCGGGAGCTAGATAACCCAAACTCCAACTGGCAGGGTTAGTTGAAAGATCAGGATACTTTGTATCATCTTCAACACACCTTGCCATGCCAAAGTTCCCAATCTTTGCATTGAAATCTTCATCCAAAAATATATTTCGGCTCTTCACATTTCTGTGAGCATAGCTTGGATTCATAACTTGATGCATGTACTGTAATGCCACTGCTACATCAAGACTGATTTTCAGCCTTTGCTTCCATGTCAAAAAGCAATAACAGGAGGCTATGAACTGGTTTTTCATTGCCAATCCACCATGTAACCAATCCTTCAAGGAACCGTTTCTTGCATATTCGAAGACCAGAAATGAATCGGAGTCGGAGCCCTCCGTCACACATGTTCCCAGCAGTCTAATTATGTTTGGGTGCTGATGAGTTTCATCAGCAAAGAGTTTAGTCTCAACCTTTGAGATATTTTCTGTTCTGGTGCGCCTTATTGCCAAGTTTTTCCCATTTAGATGATCATGGTATACACTTCCTTCTATCTGGGTACTTGGGTTGAAATCCTCGGTAGCTTTTCTCAGCTCCTCTATGGTGTATAACTCCAGCAACACCTTACGGGGAGTGACACTGTCTATGATCTGACAATCTCCGGTGTCCTGCGATCCTGCGAACGAGACTTTCTTCTCACTCGCAGTCCGCACACTTAAACTAAGCTGCTGCTGTTCCAAATCTTCGTCCTCGATTAAGTTTTTCTTCTTTTTCCTCTTCAATTGGATCACCAAGAAGGTTGCTGCAACAGCAATTATAGCTCCAATAACAACGCCACATACAACAATATAAACTCCCACTTTCCACATCCTTGGCTTTTTCTTGCTTGGATGAATTACAGGGATGCTGGTTTCTGAAAAATGTGGATTAGGCTCACTAGGTTTCACTAATGAACCAAGAAGAGGCTCACCGTTAAGTGGAATCAAAAGAGATGTAAGAGTTATTAAACTTTCAGGTTTAAAGGCCTCCAAAGATCTGTTATTTGCAGATATTATAGCTTCTGGAGTTGTATTAAAGGCAGCAGCCAAGTTAGAAATTGTGTCACCTTGAATTACAGGGTAAGAAAGTAAGAGCCTTGCTTTTGAAGCAACTGCAGTCGGCGATGGACATGCACATCTCAATGGTACCAGTAACCGGACTTTGTCATCAAGACCCCATGGTGAGATCCCGGGATTCTTCTCTCGAATTACTTTGCAGGTTGTCAAGCCTTGCAGTGATTCAGCGATGCTATAAAAGCTATCCCCTTTGATTGTAGTTTTAGTTACATCAGCATGGAAGAAACCATTGTTGCATTTACAATCAATGGGCAACAACAAAGGCTGATCTCTTGAAAGAAACTCTGTTTGTGCAGAGAAGCCATTAGCTTCAGCAATTGCAAATTTGTTGAGGCCTAAATAAAAGCTGAGATTGGAAAGAGATGAGTAGTATGAATTAGCCCGAAACACCGCAAATGTGCCACATCGATCCTCCGATCCATTTATACCACAACGGTACCCCGAAGCATCCGGAGATGTAGTATCACAGCTGAGCAAGTTCTGTCCTAGTGAAGAGACAGGTAGGCAGATTAATAAGACCAAAGCTCTCAAGTACAGTTTACTGATCAGAGATGCCATACCAGCTCAACAGACCAATTAAATGAAGAGCTCGCTTTGAGAGAGTGAATATTTTGGATCCATACATAAAAATGGGTTTAAAATAATAGCTTTTTCGCTTTTCTTCAAAGCTTTTCAAGGACAGGATTCTTGGGGATGGCAAAGATATTGTATATATTTTTCTAATCAGGTTCCAGCTGTTGGTTAACCCCCCTGGGGTGGCTATCTATCCCAAAGGTTTTATTTACCGGTGAACTGATTGCAGCCACCACTCTCAGCTACTTTAGAGAACTTATGGGGCCTCTAAACCTGCTTTTTATATGCTGAAAAATATTCATACATGTGCATTGACAGGACACATATTGTTCCTTATGTATATCTATATATATATATAGATATATTGATTTTCCTATAAATGAATGCCTCTTTAGATCATGGATATACAAACATTTTGCACATATGGTCCTGAAGTTGGGACAAAATTTGCTTAGATTTCACGCACCAGGACTGGAATGCATAACATGGTCCTGGAATATAGTACAATATACTGTCACCTTTAATGGTTGATTTCTGTAGAATTCAGAGTTTCCGACCAAATTCAACATCGGATGGAGTTTTTCAACTGTTGATTGTTTCTGTTGCCCTTTGTTACACCTGCAATTCCTTTTAACTATAATTTGATGCAATTCTTGCATATTTTGAAGCTCAAGTTTTATGTATTTATTTGCAGAGCACAATAGATAGGTTTGCATTGAAGAAACCTGTCTCATCAATGGCTGATGCAACCATGAGGAAAAAGATATGAAAAACTGGAAAATAATGGAGGTAGATAAAGCATATCCACACACACATTCATGCATTGGTTGATTCATTGACATACCTGGCCTACCATATTGACAAAGGTGATGTGGCCCCCCCAATTTCTAACATTTTCCTTCCTGTAAATTTACGAAATGATGAATGGCCAAAAGTTTCCTTGCTTTCATCAAGAGTTTCTAGACAAAACATGTGAATTGCCATTGCTATAATCAGCTGCCTCTGTGGGAGCCAACTCGGTGAAAAATTCCACATGCAATAAGCAGATTAAAAGCTTAAAGATGAGAACCATCAGAAAACGCATGACATTCCTATAGATAGCGTTGAATTCGTAATTGCGATAGTATTTGTTACTTTCGTAACCGCGAGATTGACAGAAGGCAATGGTTTTATGTCAAGCAACTTTGATGAGTAGAAATGATTTAGATTTTGAAACAGAAAGAAAAGGAGGATGACATCAGTCCATTGAAGATATGTGTGTCCATGATAGGAAAAGCTGGGGCATGAAAGGAAGGCTAGCAATTAATAGGTCAGATTTGCCATGAAATTCCTACGTTGACAAGCTCCACGTAGCCATGAATCAATCATGTCCCACACTGCAACTGTAGGTTGTTTGTGGAAACCTAACTAGTTTTTGTTCTCAACTTGAAAAAAAATAAAGGGAACAAATAAAGAAAAGTTTGGAGATTTTCCCATTTTTCCTTCCATTTTCTTGCCTGGAAAGGGACTTCATTCAAGAATTCTAGCTTCATCAATGTCAAGAAAAGTGAAGTTCTTGCATTTTAGGAGAGATTTACAGCTTAAACATCTTTAAAAAAGAAATCAGATATCCACAAAAGTAGGTTGGGAGTACATAATTTGCACGTGCATACACGTGGAAGAGTGCATATTTTTAGCATAGATGGAAGAATAAAAAATATGGGCATATGGTTTGGAACATGCCCATAGCAGACACGTTAAAGAATCGTTTCCTGTCGAGGATTATTGAATGCCTGTCACGTGCGTGCACAGAAATGGACATCTGAAGACCGTCCGTCTCTGATTTGTTTGAAAGCACCTGGATGGAACAATCTCATACAGTGGGAAAACTATGTTCCAAAATATCATTCAATTATCTTGCAGGCAGGGATGGACCGAGAGGTGCAAGTAAAGTCCCGATGAAAGCTTGGATGGAGCGAATGTAGGTCTTATCTTACACCATTTTTAGAATCCAACCCGAGTCCCATTCTCTTTCTGGTCCATCAAATGGAGTACCAAGTTTTCGGCTTTTTCTTATTGTATGTTAGTGTCCCACTTGCACACAAGTTAGTTTCTAGGACCAACAATGGAGTCCAAATTTAAGCTTGTTTTGATGGCAGGAGAGTGAATGTGCAATCTCGGCACTAAGAAAAAACACATATGATAGGCCCACCATTTAATCTTTGCTGCTAGCTGCTACCACCGGTTTAGATTAAGAAGACGAAATTATATTATTAATTTATAAAGGGTAAACTTCACTGGTGGAGATGTCTTGTTTTATTTTGGTTACCTATTTTGAAAAAAAATTATTCTTGCCATTTACGTTTTCGATCTGTTTTATTTCAGTCAATGTGACGTTAATCCCTATTAGTTTGATGATATGACACGATAGTTAAAATGGTTAATTTTTAATTTCACCCCTAAATTTTAAACAAAATATTAATTAAACACCTAAACTCTCTCAATCTCACTTTTATCCTGCAATATGGGACCTTGAGCCAACCCTTCCCCTTTTGTTCTCTTCCCTCCCTCCCCCTAAACGTCTGGTACCATGACAATATCACTTGGACCATCATCATGTTTGGTTAGTAAGAAGATATGAGAAAATAGAGAACTTGCATGAGAGAAACACAATTTTCCAAGATTTCAAAATCCATCAAACCGAGTAAAAACCTTCTGCCCCCTTGATCATGTCTCTTTTATGCCCCTACTAAAAAACACTTCAAAATTAAATTCTAAGTCTTAACTCTAATTTTCATATCCTAAATTCTAAAAAAAACACCTTCCCTCTAATTCCCTACACCCTAACCATAAGCTATAACACTCTAATTAAATCCCCAATTTGAAACCCTAATTCGGAGAAATCTCTAATTTATAAAACCTAAATTTAATTGGAAAACATGTTTAAAACCTAATTGAGCTAGGGGTTAAATTGGATTAAAATAAAAGTTTGGTGGCACTTTTGTGATGCAGGTAGAAGTAGAGACCTTTAGTGGGTAATTTACCCAAAAACTAGGGTAAAAAGCCTAGTTTGGCTTTTCAATTCTCTTTTTCTGTTTTGGAGCCGCACAGCAACCTTTCCCTCTCTCTTTCTCTGTTTTTCGACAATCATCAAACCCCCTTCGTTTCTTTTCCGATCAAGCTCCGGTGAGGATTCTACCGCCGTCCGTTCGCCATTTTGTGACCGTCGGTGAGCTCACCGTGACCGTGCGACCAAAGCCCAACCTTCAATCTCTCCTTGCGCCGCCGTCCTTCGCCGAAAACGGTTAGAACCGTTCGAAACCACCTCGGGTTTTTGTAGCGCCGCCATTCTTCTCCGTCCCCGTTCAGTTTGGGCTCGTTGGTAAGCCACCGTAGCCTTGTTTCGGGCTCCATTTTCTGTTTCAGGTGGGTACGAGTCGCGGCCGGTCGCCGTCGTCGTGTTGTTTGGCCACCGCCGCCGCCGGGATCCTTTGATTAAGGGTTAAAGATTTGGGAATAAATAGATCTAGTTGGGGAAAATTAAAAGAATTGGGGACGAAAACCTAATCTGATTTGATTTGGGAAAAAAATGAACCGAATCGGTCCTTGAACCGAACCCGTACGTGGACTGAACCGGGAAAACCGAATCAATTTGGACCCCCTAAGCCGAACCGGACATTTGTGATCAAACCGAGTGACGTCAGCAGTGATGTCATCCGCTGATGCTGATGTCATCATCGATACAGACATCAGTGATGATGTCATTGTTGACCATGATGATGTCAGCATTGACCTTTTCGGTCAAAGTTAACCTTTATGTTTTTCAACGCCCCGGTTCCAGATTCGCAACCTATTTTTCCGAATTCGAACTCGAACGACCGTTTTGGCCTTTTTAATAAATTTATGTTTAGTTGAAAAAATTGTGAAAAAATAGTTTTTAAATCAGATTATTTGCGTTCATGTGACATAGATTCAGACACTGAGATTCTTCCTCCTCCTCTGCTTGGTCGACCTTCAGCATCACAGCCTTCGAGTTTTGCGTATGTTTAATTAAATATGTTTTTGTTTAATAGCTTGTGGTATAGTAGTAGTAAAATTTGACTATGTGTTACCCTTGTAGATATTGATCTTGTTCAGCCTGTTACTAGATCTGAGTGTGGGAGTCGTTACTCCCGACGTTGAGTTGTTAGTTGTCTGAGGTGTGTTCTCTACTTGTGCTATATTATTTGTGTTGTTGTTGTATGATGTCTGACTTGTGAAAATATGTTGTGATCTGAGTTATGTGTTATGGTTTGTGTAATTCTGTTAAGAATCATACATCAGAATTTGAATAACTTCTATCGGATTAAATGGTTATGCATTTTCGGAATAATGTTTGCATTCGGACTATAATCGAATTTTTATGTTATATCATTCAGGTTGAGAAATGTACGAAGGAAGATCAGTGGTTTCACCTTTCGGACTGAATTCCAATTCGGACTTGGTGACGATGTAGAGAGTGGTTCAGGGGAACCTTACTCTTCGGACAGTGATGTATATGGGCTTCTGACATAGACTTAGGTGCATCATGCTTTGCATATTTGTGTACTTAAATGACTATGTTGACTGTATGATTCTTGTAATATTCTGTCTGATGCAATTTAGAGACACACTAAGCTTAACTCCCCTTAGCTTCTTTTTCAGATTCCCAGACATAGGGGTTCGGTACTTGAAGGACCACATTTTATCATATTATTTACAGTTTTCAGTATGGATATTTTTAGATTTTAGATTTATATAAGTTATTTTATTATTTTGGGATTTTATGTAATTTCGGTTACTTTTACATTTATTTGGGACTTTAAACTATTTTAGCATGCATGCGAATTTAAATTAGATATTTCTGATAATTTATTTTCTGTTATTTTTATTTATATGGTTGTGTTTTTGATTTGATGAAATTTAATGTGAAATGGTACCGTTTTTAATAAATAATCTAATTATTTAATTTTCAAAACCTAATAATCATTTTAGTTGAGAGACACGTTTTCTACCTGATTTTCTAGATTCGGTCTATAATCCTTAGGTCGGGTTTAGGGGTTACAAGTCCCAACCTTCAACCTAAACCCTAAACCTACTATTTTAAAATGGATGCACCAATGAGGACATAGTTAGGGTAGATAATTTTCATCCCATCAAACCCCCTATAGAATACCACAATTAACATAAACCAAAAATTCCATCATCGAAATCTTGTGTTTTTGGTCTTGAATGTTCGATACCAATTTTTTCAACAGAGTAGATTTTTCAACAACACAGCTCTGTTTTTGAAACAACACAACTTTGTTGAGTGGATCGAATGATCGAACTAAACCAAGAGGGGTGAATTAGATTTTTAATGTTCTTGGTGGTGGAAATTGCAAATAAAAAGATTGACAAGAAATTTTAGAGTGGTTCGAGTTCCAAATGAACTCTACATCCACTACCTTAGCTTCACTAAGGAGTTGTAGGATTTGCAACAACTCCACTAATTGCTCTTTCCCTTTTCTAGGCTAAGGATGTAACCCTTACAATTTTTTATCACTACCCAAAATTTGACCCAATCCTCACACAATTGAAACAAAGAATTTGTTGGCTAAACAAGTATCTCTCAATACATAAACTATCCCAATTACAAGCACTCAACCCAATTGAAATGATAAGAATGACAAATACAATTGGGGTTTCTAGACAATAATGGGATTTAGGCACAAATGCTTGGATTTGATATTTGGATGTTTGCTTTTGGATCAATAGTTGTTGCTGAAGCTTTTAGAGGTCCCTTTTATACCTTCTCATTAATTTCTAGCCGTTGTGGTTGTTGCATTCATCAATAGAGTCGTTGGGGGTGTTATCTCCCCTCCATAAATGTAGTATGCAACCAACCGTTTCGAAACGCCCGACCCTATTTCGAAACAGACCAAAATAGAAAGAACCGTTGGGGTGCATTAAAGAGCCCGTATCGAAACGGTCTGACCTGTTTCGATACGCTAAGAGCCGTTTCGAAACTTGTTTCGAAACATTTTACCACTGTCAAGGGTCGTATCGAAACGTCTTAAAATCGTTTCGATACGCCTTAACGGTTTGTTAAAAATCAGTTAAAAATATTCAACGATCATATTTTTCAAATCAATTTAAAAGTCGTTTCGAAACACTAAATGTCGTTTCGATACGACGTCTCTATGTTTTAAAGCTGTTTCGAAACTTGTTTTGAAACACGGGTTGGCAGTGTTGAAATCGTTTCGATATCCGTTTCAAAACATGAGTTGGCAGTGTTGAAATCGTTTCGATACCCGTTTCAAAACACAGGTTCACAGTTTCAAAACTGTTTCGAAACGCCTTAGGCCGTTTTGAAACAGGGACTCGAAAATCATTGTTTTGGCTTTAAGAACACTTAGAAAATATTAGATAAACTTAGTTTTTAACTTAGGCATATTCTTTAAATGTAACACCCGGGTTTAGGGGTTAGGAGAAAAATAATATTTTAATATCATTTGGGCTCGGGTTTATAATTAAAATGATCCTTTAAAATTTCGGGTTTCAAAATAAACATTTGAAATGGGACCAAATTGATTTAATTGCAAGTTGAAGAGCTATTTAAAGAACAAGGGAATAACCATTCATTAATGGCCTTTTGGTAATTTACCCACCTTCTAATTTAAATCCCCTTTATACAAAATAAAACACCTTTTCTACTATTCACTCTCTTCCTCATCTCATCTCCAAGGTGAAAGAGCTCCTCCCCTCTCTAAGTTACTATTTCATCTCATTTCTCATCCATTTCAACTCCATTTTGAAAGGTAATAACGTTTTTGACTTCCCTTCAACTCTTTCTCTTTAAAAGTACCATTTATTTTGATTTTCATGGAAGTTTTGGAAAATGGAATTTTGGAAGATTTTGATTAAAAATGGAAACTTTATGTTGTTAAGTTAAATGTTTTGATTTAATATGATTAGTTATGATGTATAGGGGTCAAATGGTATAACATATGTGAATTTTGAATGATTTTGAGCAATTTTCGGATTTGGGTAAACATGGGGTTTTTGGAGGGTTTTGGGTGAGTTTTAGGGTTGTTTTAGGTGGGCTTTGATAGGTTATTGATAATATTATGGATAGGGGTTAAATTGGGATCATTTGTGGGTGTAATGGAAGTTGGAAACATGGTTTTTGGACATGGTTTTGGGGCTGTCCGAGTTGGTGAAAAATGGGATTTGTTCATGCTTGCAACATGGTAATTTGTGATTGAATTGTAATCCGGGTTGGTCTTTTGATGTTGGGCTGATTTGGAATTGTTTGAAATGTGTTTGAGGTTGTTTAGAAGCGGAAATTGGTGTTGGAGAAGCTTCGGGAAGAAATCCGGGATTGTGAGAGTGGTTGCTTGCTTGGCTTGGAGCTTGGAAGCTTAGGTGAGTGGTTTATTGTTTTACATGGTTTTAAAATGATCGGTTCGAGTATGTGGACTAGATTGGGCTTGGTAGACCCACCTAGAGTTAGGATTAGGGTGGTAGCCTAATCCTAAACTTGATCTAGAGCCTTTGGATGAACTTAAATGTATGAATGTATATGCCTCGTATGACTTGTGATATGATTGATTATGTATATTGTGTATACATGTGAGATGAGGCATGATTTATGATGCTTAAGGTATGCATGATATTGGTTCATGATTGTGTTCATCGTGAGTACGTGCTAAGCACGGAATTGATTGAAATGAGTAATGTGAAATGAGTAAAATGTTGGCACTAGTATGCTTGAGTACAAATGATCGATCATTAGGATGTTAGTGTGTACACATGAGTCAAAAGTCGCGCGTGGCCTTGGTGGCGTTGAGTCACCAAGGAGGAGTACGGGTTCTCCCGGAAATTGTATTTATATATAGTCGATGATGAGTGGAATCCCATCGACGGGGCGTGAGGATGAGTGGAATCCCCTCCGTGAGACCGGTGATGAGTGTAATCCCACCGTGAGGTAATGTGATTGTTGGATGTGAGTTCCAACGTGTTTAACCGCGTATTCGGGTCATAGCTAGGGGCCAATGTTGATTGATAAGTGTATCAATGTGTTGAGATATGTGATCCTTACTTGGATGTTTATATGTGTTTACATATGATGTGAAATAGAGCTTGTTGATCATGGCATTTAATTAAATATTGCTCATGCATCTTTATCTTGTGGCTCTTGTGGATCCTTGGTAAATATGTGTTTTGCCTTGGCTAAGATTATGCTCGGACCCTGCAATGTTGAGGTTTGTTTTTAAGAGCTTACCCTCACTAAGCATCATTGCTTACGCTCTCTTTGTTCAACATTGCAGATCCTTAGTTCGTGGGTTGCTTGCGCAAGTGGAGGGCCTCCAAGTGTGGTTGTTAGCTTTGAGTACATCAAGTATGAGTTTTTAATGTTGAACATGTAATAGTTAAGCAATGGGACATTAGTTATTTGATGGATGATTGTTGGTTGTTTAGGAGCTTGCTTAGACTCCATGTTATCTTGCTTTTGTATGGCTTGTGATGCCATGTTTGAATTGTAATCCATGCCTAAATTGCTTACCATGAATGTTGGCTATGTGCCTTGAGGTTGCCTTTGTGTTTGAATGTTGAAGCATGAGACTTTGAATGCTTAAATGTCATCTTTGATCAATTGCATGATTTCCTTAATGTATGTACATGTTGGGTGCTTGCATGGTTAAATATTGATTTGTTAATGTTGTATGAATGCTGGTTTGGGTCTAGAGAAGTCTTGAATTGCATTTAGGTTCGAGTCTTGTTCGTTTTTGCTGAGTTTGGGAGATTTGCAGTGCAGGGTGTATCAGTACGCCTGAGGGCCGTATCGATACGCTACTGCCTCCAGAGCTCAGTTTTGGCTGGGCGTATCGATACGCGGGGGCGTATCGATACGGTTTTTGGTCATTGGAATTTTGAGAAATTTGGGAGTTTTTGGAGTATCGATACGGTGTTGGGGCGTATTGGTACGGGTTTATCTCGTTGACCACGAGATGTTGACTGAAGAGGGCGTATCGATACGCTCAAGGGCTGTATCGATACAGTCTTCTTCGAGTTGACTGTTTGGGTTGACCAAGTCAAGGCGTGTCGATACCCTTGATTGGTGTATCGATACGGCCTGCCCTGTAAGCTTAAAATGGACTGTTTTGTACATGGTTGTGGTTCGAATGTGATTTCCTTTGATTGTTTTCCGCTGTCGTGATCACTTAGGACTTAACAATCCTCTAGACAAGATTAAAATGAAAGAAAAAAGGGTTGCTAACTGAGGGGGAACCTTAACGGGTTTCGCTTCGGTTTTCTCTGTGTGGCCTACTCGGACCGGTCATCCAGCCAGACTAGGACGAGGGGGTTACACTTGTTGGTATCAGAGCCTAAGGTTACCGAGACCTTTGGCAGGTAAGTGAGGTAAGTTCAAGTTTCGTATTGATATGCACGGTGTTTGCTTGCTTTGTAAGTATGGTTGCTTGTTTGACAAGTATGTTGACTGTTTGTTTAAAAGCATGTGTGTAAGAGTCCCATTGCTACTATTACATTGGAAAAAGGATTTTTAAGTGAGGGAACGTACTTGAACACTTGGAAGCCTTGCCTTGCTAACCCAGGTTTGTATGTTTTGATGTTGTGGTTGTAGTTAATATCTGTGAGAGCGATGTCTAGGCCGAGAGTGGTTCGTCAGGAACCACGGGTTGCGGCTCATGTTGAGCCGGCAATTGGTGTGGAGGCTCACATAGAAGGGCCGGTGGCCGCGGGAGTTGGTGCTCCTCCACCACCTCCACCACCACCTCCTCCGCCTGGAGATGAAGGAGAGGGACCTCAAGGTGGCCAAGGTTCAACCGGAATTGATATGACTCCACTAGTGCAAGCTATAGCGGGAGCATTTCAGGCTGCAATTGCGGGAGCTCAGGCTGCAGCTCAGCCTAGGTGTGACGATGCCAGTCTACCTTTGGAGAGGCTCCGTAGCTTGGGGGCCGAGGAGTTTAGGGGATCTACTCCGGAGAGGTCGGAGTTATGGCTGGAGAAGACAGTTCGTATCTTGGCTCAGATGGGTTGTGCGGGCACACATAGATTGGGTTGTGTGATCTCGTTGCTTCAGGGTGATGCCTACACCTAGTGGGTCACCATTACTACTGGGGTTCCAGAGGCAGAGATTGATTGGGATTTCTTTGAGACCATTTTCTGGAAAAGGTACTTGGGACCGAGGTACTTAGATGAGAAGAAGCAAGAGTTTATGACCCTTACTTAGGGAGAGGCTTCTGTGACTGACTATGAGATCCGTTTTGTTCGCTTGAGTCAGTATGCTCCAGAGTTGGTTCCTACTGAAGTGGAACGCTGTAACCGTTTCCGCTATGGGTTGAGCGAGGAGATTAAGAGGTACACGCTAGCTTCTGACTACTCAGACTTTGATGTATTGGTCGCGAGGGCCAAGGACTTAGAGCACAGTTTGGGTTCGACCAAACGATCTGGTGGTTCTAGTTCTGGTAAGAGGCATAACCACTTTGATGGTAGAGATGCCAAGAGGCACAGAGGTGGCGGACATCAGTTTGACCATAGACGTGGCGGTGGCCATCATGGTAGGGGCCATCAGGGCCATAGAGGAGGAGGGCGGTTGCCCGAGTGTACCCGTTGTGGGAGACATCACGCTGATGAGTGTTGAGGTAATTTCCATGCTTGTTGGAACTATGGTTCGAGGGACCACTTTAGGAGGGATTGTCCGCATCAGGCGGCACAAGCACCAAACATTGCTCAGGCTCCTGCGAGAGCGAATGATTTTCAGGGAGGCCATGGGCGCGGTCGTGGCTACTTCCAGCCTAGGGCTGATGCACCTAGGGTAGATGCTCAGAGGAATCTTGCTCATGTTGTGGCAGTGCAGCCAGAGGCGGGAGGACCAGCGAGAGTTTATGCTCACAGAGAAGCCGGGAACGACACTGATGTGATAGCAGGTAATTTCGAGTTACAGTCTATGTCTTTGCTTTCTTTGGTTGATTCGGGTTCTACACATTCCTACATTTTGAGTGAGCATGCATAGAAGTTAGATATCCCTATTGAGATCTTAGATGTAGGTATGCATGTTACTAGTTCTTTTGGTGAGACAGTTATGGTTAGACGTATGTATATGAGATGTCCACTGAAGATTCAGGGTCATGTTGTTGCGTGTAAAATAGTCTATCGCAATGGTAGTGCAAGTGTACACGACGCAAGTAGTAAAGTGATACGAAGTATCGGATATCGTCTCCAGAGGGATTGGGCTAATAGCTTCACCTTAGTTCACTGCACGAAAGTAAAAGAAATGTTTGAGAAAGTTGTCACGAGAATAATAAAGTAAAGTAAATAAAAGAGTAGAAATATCAAGATAGAGAGAATGGGCTGGTATTGAATTGCTCAGTAGTGCAGGTATTTCAGAGTTTAGGAAATCCAGTTCTGTCGTCGCGCCCGTCGCGGCAGCAGTCCGTTGGTCGTCGTGGCAGCAAACACACCAACTCAGTACTTTCAAGTTTGGCAAGAATCCCAGATCTGCCTTGGCCTATCCCTAGGTCCAAGTCTATCGATGATCACGTCTTTGATGATACCTCCCGGCGTGAATCGAAGGATGAACACCGATGTGTATGAATTCTTCTTTAGCCACTTAACCTCGCCCTATCCCTAGGCACGAGATAGTTCAACTATAAACTAGAGAACTTGTTCTTATTTCTTTCGTATACGTAACTCTCCCAATGCTAAGTAAATGGATAACCTCACAATGCTCTCCCGATGCTCTTGCGAGATATTAATAACCAAAATAAGATAACTTGAAGTTTATTTTATTGAACTGAAAAATCCTAAAACAAAACAACCCTTGCAACTACTTTACAAATCAACCCGTGGCCCTAGGGGGTTTTAGAACATATCGACGGCGGGTAGACGGCGGAGGGTTTTTGGTTGTCGGTTTAAAGGGAAAACGGCTATCGGTTATGAGATTTCCCCTAGGTTAAAATATATGCCCTCATATAAGCTTTGGGCTCAAGTATTCTAAGTTAACAAGGATTACAACTTTAATTAAAAGTATGATTCTAATAAAGACTTAATCTTCAAGGAATCTACTTTCCAGCCGTCCTCCTTGTTTCTTGGGATTTTCTCTCCTTGAACTTTGGGCTTGACATATCTTTTGATCCGGGGCTTGGAAAAATATATGGTTTTCACACGACAGACGAGCAGAATTTTCTCTATCTATCGAGGTCCACTTTGCTTTTTCTCCAATAACTTGCTGTCGTCCTCTGCTGTCACGGCATCACCATGGCAGCATCGTCCTCTTTGTCTGCTTGTCTAGTTCAGCTCTTCTGCTTCTCTGCCCTGCGCCCGCCTTCACCGTCTACGACGGCGGCAACCTGCCAAAAACAACACTTTTTAGTAGAATCTGTGCCTTTTATATATTTGTGATGTTTTGCTGTAAACTAACCTAAATGAAATGAAATGATGCTTGATTGTAGCAGAAATATGGGTTAAAAAGGGTGTAAATAGTAGAACTTTTACACACTCAACACACCCCCAAACTCAAGTTTTTGCTTGTCCTCAAGCAACTAAGACCTAAAAGTAAAATATTTTTGTTTGGATTTCAAACAGTGAACTTTCCCTTACCCGTCGTTCGTTCCCTGTGGCGGCAGCTACCTGTCGGATAATTTAGGATCTGTCCAGAATCTCACTATAGTCCTCGTGCAGTGTGTGCAAGCTTGTGAACAGTTATATGCTAAGACTCTCTTAGTTTCACTAGAATATTCAACTCTTAACTCGAATTTTTATGCCGAAGTTTATTTTTGAATGCACAGTTTCATGCTTCTTTGATTTCTTTCTTTTGACTCGACTTTTCTAAAGTTTTACTAGAGCCAGTTTTAGGCACCTCTAGTTAGCTTCCTAGAGCCGGTTTCGGGCACCTCTAGGTTTTTGAGTCTTTTGCTAAACTTCTTTCCTAGAGCCAGTGTTAGGCACCTCTAGGGGCTACTCAAGTGCTAAGCTTCCTATTCTAGTTTGGCTAAAAGAAGTCTAAGCAGTATAATAGTCATAATGGTGTTTAAGTTTTCAGAACTATAGAAAGGGTCTAAACTTCTCCTTAAACTATCCTAAAGATGCTGCCACGACAGGCAAGTTCAATTCACAGTTTTCAGCCAACATTTTCAGTTTTTCAGATTTTTTTAAGAGAAATAAATAAGTAAATAAAAGACACAACAATTAACTAAGATGTACTTAGACTCCATTAAAATGGAGGGTTGCGACCCCCAAACTCGAGGGTTGCATTGCCCTCAATGCAAATGACAGAAAAATGAAGGCAGGTACATCACAAAATATATAAAGCAGGCAACAATAAAAAGAAAATAAAAGACTTAGATTTTAATCGCTGTCTTCACTGCTGCTGCTGACACAAATTTGGCGGCAGATTCTGGGTTGTGGGGCAGGCTGGGCAGGTTGCTCCATGACCTGGATGTCTGAGCTGCTACCACTGTCCCAAGTGCTGCTGGTGGTGGTGGTGGTGCTGGCCTTGGGCATGAGCTTTCTGTCGGCCATCTTCTTCTGCCTCTTGACAGGTGTGAATTCCTTCTCCAAATTCCTCCGAATAGGAGGTTCTGCCTCGCTGTCGGCCCAGACGGATGAAGAGGAGAAACCAACTACAAAGGCATCGATGTCATCCGAGGGCTGTCGCTTTGTTCCTCGGACGGAGGTGTCTGCCGAGGGACTGCCAGCTGCCGTCGGGGCAGGTGATGGGGTGGAAGTGGCAGAATGTGTGTGTGGGGAGGCAGGAGGTGTAGGTGTATGGGCAGGGGTGGGGATTGTGAAATAATGGGCAAGGAAGGTTGGGAATGCAACATCGGGATAATTTAAAGTATTGGTAATGAAATTTACCGTGGAGTTGGTGAAATCCCTGATAAATGTCATCAGTCCCAGCTGTCTGTCTTCCACCCTCTGAATGGCGGCAAGGATCTGAGCCGATTGGTCTGTCGGAGTAGCTGCTGCGGCAGGTTCAGTGTTGGGCTCCTCGGAGGATTCTGCTGGGGCGGCATTAGGGTTGACGGAAGATATGGGGGTCACTACAGTCAGCTCCATGAGGCTGATAATGTTCTTGTCGGTCCAGCCCCGTCCCTTTACTAGTTTATCGGTGGTGGCTTCTGGGACGACAGCGCAGCGGCAGAGAGATGTGATCATGAAGGGCAGACAGAGGAGGGCGGTTGATCTGTTGGTGCAGTCCAAGACGCTCTCCCTCATGTAGCGTCCCACGTTGATGAGCCGTTTGTTCATGATAGAATGGATGAGGGCTAGCCGCTGCTGGTCCACTGTCGTGTGATGGAAGGACGACAGAATTCGCTTATTGATGAAAGCGTTCCATAACTTGGCCTCTGGAAGCAGCTGCCACCTTCTGATGGTGTTGGGATTTTTCTTGCTAGTGTTCCATTCCGTTCTTTCCTCTGTCACCTCTGCCATGACCGCATCGAAGGCAGCGGTGTCGAGGGTGTCCAAAAACTGCTGGTGAGCATCGTCGGTGGGACCAAAGTAGAGGCCATACATATGATTTATGCTTTCTGCTGTGAATGGCACTTCTGTCCCTCGGACAGTTACTGTGGTTGCCGTCATGCTGTCGATGGCAGCGTAGAACTCCCTCGCCAGCGTTTCATTCATTTCGGCTGGCTGTTCTGCAAATTTCTCCCATAGTTGAGCCTTTATCGCCCTTGCGATGAATGGTTTGAGCCCCATGTTCTCTGCCTTTCGGATGTAGATGAAGCCTCTTTCTTCCCATAATTCCTTAGTCGCGAAGGACTACGGGGTGGGTGCTGCCGGTGAAGAGGTTGAAGCAGCACTGCGGCGGGTACATCTGGAAGACATGTTAGTTGCAAGGGTTTGTGAAAGTAAAGAAAGCAAAGAAAAATGAGAGGGGAGATCAAGTAAGAATAAGCAGAAGTGAGGAAAATGAAAATGAAAACGGGGTTTTATAGAGGTAGAGTTGCTGCCCGGTTAATGCTGTAACGACAGACGTGAATAACGGGGCGACTGTTGAGTTTTGGCATGTCTAACACGCATTTATGCGTCTGTTACGCGTCTATCACACGCTTCTGCGTCTGCCGTGACAGTCTGTTGACAGCCTGTCTTATCCGAGTCTGCGGCGGCAGCTGGAACGACAGGCTTCAATGAATAGGCTCTGTGGGCTGATGGATGGATGGTGGGCTTGGGTCATTTCTTTTTTTCTTCTTGACTCCTTTATTTCCTAAAAATAGAAAATATAAAGACATTATTCGAATAAAATAAACCTTATTTCCTAATAAATAATAAAAATAAATAAATAAAAATAAAATTTAGGTTAGATTAGGGATGCCTTGTGGGGCATCTCCTAAGGTAACCACTTCCTGTATTCCTGGGGCTTCAGTCCCCTGATAATGCTTGAAGCGCTGTCCATTGACTTTGAATTGGTGCCTGTCTTTTAATGATTTGATTATGATGGCACCATAGGGAAAAACTTGTACCACTTGGAACGGGCCAGACCATCTAGATTTTAACTTCCATGAGAAGAGTTTCAGTCTAGAATTGAACAACAACACAAGCTGCCCTGGGCAGAACTGTCGTGGCAGCAACTTCCTGTCATGCCACTTCTTAGTTTTCTCCTTGTAGATTCTTGTATTGTCGTAGGCCATTGTTCGTATTTCTTCAATCTCGTTCAAATCTAACAGCCTTTTCTGGCCTGCCTTGTCCAAATCCATATTCACTGCCTTGATCGCCCAATATGCTCTGTGCTCTATCTCGACAGGCAGATGATAGGTTTTTCCATAAATCAATCGGTATGGAGACATGCCCAATGGAGTCTTGAAAGCTGTCATATATGCCCATAATGCATCATTGAGGAGTAAAGACCAATCCTTCCTAGTTGGTTTAACCATCTTCTCAAGAATGTTCTTAACTTCCCTATTGGATATTTCAGCTTGTCCATTGGTCTGTGGGTGATATGCTGTCGCGATCCGATGCTTGACACCATATTTCTTCAAGGCGGCAGCAATAACCCTATTGTCAAAATGTCTCCCTTCATCACTTATAATCGCCTTAGGGATGCCAAATCTAGAAAAAATGTTTTTGTGTAGAAACTTTTGGACTGTCTTGACATCATTCTTTTGAGTGGCGATCGCTTCAACCCACTTAGAGACATAATCCACTGCTAGGAGGATGTATAGATTTCCACATGAAGATGGAAAAGGTCCCATAAAATCAATCCCCCAAACATCGAATATCTCAACTTCTAGAATATTTTGCAGTGGCATCTCGTTTCTCCTCGAGATGTTACCTGTCCGCTGGCACCTGTCGTAGTTCTTGTAGAGGTCCTGTGCGTCTTTATACAGTGTCGGCCAGTAGAACCCTGACTGCAGCACCTTGGCAGCAGTTTTGTTGCCTCCTAAGTGACCTCAATATTGTGAAGCATGACAGTGATGAAGAATGTCTTCTTGCTCTTCTTGTGGTACACACCTCCTTATAACCTGATCTGCACACATTTTGAAAAGAAGAGGTTCGTCCCAATAATAATGCTTAACATCATTTTGGAACCTCTTCATGGCTTGATAATTAAGATCAGAAGGAAATATTCCGCTAACTATAAAATTAACGAAATCAGCATACCAGGGGAGTTCAGAAGACTTACCTACCGCCATGGCTGTCGCGGCAGCGATTGCGGCAGCGAAGAGCTGCTCATCTGGGAAGGTCTCCAGTATGTTTGTCTCATCTATTGGCAGGCTCTGTCCCTTCTCCAACATTGACAAGTGATATGCCACCTGATTTTCTGTCCCCTTTTTGTCCTTGATTTCAAGGTCGAATTCTTGCAATAGCAGGATCCACCGTATCAGTCTAGGCTTTGCATCATTTTTCGCGAACAAATACTTCAGGGCAGAATGGTCTGTGTGCACTATTACTTTCGTCCCAAGTATGTAAGAATGAAATTTGTCAATAGAGAACACCACAGCTAATAGCTCCTTTTCTGTGGTGGTGTAGTTCACTTGGGCGTCATTCAATGTCTTCCTGGCATAATATATGACATGAAACAACTTATCTCTGCGCTGCCCAAATGCTGCCCCGACAACATAGTCACTAGCATCACACATAATCTCAAATGGCTGTGTCCAGTCTGGTGGCTGTACTATTGGGGCTGTTACCAGTTTTTCCTTCAGAACCTTGAATGCTTCAGTACATTCATCATTAAAGTCAAAGGGTCGGTTCTGCTCTAAAAGATGGCATAGGGGCTTGGTGATTTTCGAGAAATTTGCAATGAATCTCTGATAAAAATCAGCATGCCCTAAGAAACTTCTTAATGCCCTTGACTGTGGTCGGCGGCGGCAGCTTTTCGATCACTTCTATCTTAACCCTGTCGACTTCTATCCCACGGCAGCTAATCTTATGGCCAAGGACTATCCCTTCATCCACCATAAAGTGGCATTTTTCCCAATTTAGAACTAGGTTGCTTTTTCACATCTTTCAAGTAACTTTTGTAGATTGCCGAGGCAGCTCTCAAAATCGTCTCCAAAGACGGAAAAATCATCCATAAAAATCTCAAGAAAGTCCTCTACCATATCGGAGAATATGGCCATCATGCACCTTTGGAAGGTGGCGGGTGCATTACATAATCCAAATGGCATCCTCCTAAAAGCATATGTTCCGTAGGGGCATGTAAAAGTCGTCTTTTCTTGATCCTCCAGTGCGATAGAAATTTGATTATAACCTGAGTAACCATCAAGAAAACAATAGTAAGGTTTACCCGCTAATCTATCAAGCATTTGATCAATAAAGGGTAAAGGAAAGTGGTCCTTTCGGGTAGCTTTGTTAAGCTTCCGATAGTCCATACAAACCCTCCAACTGGTCACAGTCCTGGTTGGGATTAACTCATTGTTTTCATTGGTTACCATGGTCATTCCTCCTTTCTTAGGAACACATTGCACCGGGCTCACCCATTTGCTGTCGGAGATGGCGTAAATAATACAAGCATCTAACCATTGGATTATCTCTTTACGCACCACCTCTTTCATTGCATGGTTTAGCCGCCTTTGGGCATTTATAGTCGGCTTATGATCTTCCTCTAGAAGGATTTTATGCATGCATAACGCCGGACTAATGCCTTGAATGTCTGCTATCGCCCATCCAATCGCCTTTTTGTGCTGCCGTAGCATGCCTATTAGCTGTCGTTCCTGTTCCTGCGGCAGCTTAGAAGAGATGATTACGGGCAGTGTATCATTTGAACCAAGAAAAGCATATTTTAGCTGCCCTAGCAGGGGCTTCAGTTCTAAGGCAAGTGGTTCAACAGTAGATGGCTTTTGGATTAAATGGTTATCCGAAGTATAATTCAAAGGTTCGAATAACTTTCCTGGACGATTGCCTAACCAGTTTACCTCCTCCTGATCTTCGGTATCAGATGTATCGGATTCAGAGGAGTTGCTGTCGTCGGTGCTGTCGTCGTTGCTGTCGTGACAGGCCTGTAGGTGGCTGCCGCGACAGTGACCAAATTTAATATCGTGACAGCCCGACCTGATGCAGGGTTGATCAAGGGTAACATCAGTGATAGCCTTGCATTCCTCATCTACATCAGCATGTTTCATCGCTTGGAGAACATTCAACTTAATCTCTTGATCGTTCACTCGCATGGTGAGTTCTCCTTTCTCCACATCAATCAGTGATCTTCCCGTGGCTAAGAAGGGTCGCCCAAGGATGATTGGTGTGTTTTCGTCTGCCTCACAATCTAAAATAAGAAAGTCAGCAGGAAAAATAAATTTATCCACTCTTACCAAAATATCTTCGATTTTTCCTTCCGGATGAACGTAAGAGCGGTCTGCCAGCTACAGAGTTACTGTCGTGAGTCGTGCCTTTCCAATACCTAATTTCTGAAAAACGGATTTTGGCATTAAATTAACACTAGCACCAAGATCACAAAGTGCCTTACCCACAAACTTATTTCCGATTACAAAAGGTATGATGAAGCTCCCCGAATCCTTCTTTTTCTGGGGTGGCTGCCTATGGAGAATACTCATGCAACCTTCTGTCATCTTTACCGTTTCAAACTCGCCAAGTTTAGATTTCTTTGACATGACATCCTAGAGAAATTTGGCATAACCAGACATCTCCCTAACGGCATCTAACAACGGAATATTAATATGAACCTGTTTAAAAATATCGTAAATCTTTTTAAGTTGAGATTCATGCTTAGCTTGCTGTATCCGTTGAGGAAAATGAGGTGGGGGACGGTAATCAGCAATACGTCCTTCCCACTGCATACGAATATGAGGACGAAAATCATCGTTTTTCTCCTCTGTCGCTTCTGCTGTCGTGACAGGCTCATCGGCATCAGTCTGTTTATCACCTGTCGGGGCAGCTTCCTCGGCAGGCTTATCCAAGGTTGGTTCCTTTACTGTTCCAGCTTCCTTTTCCGGCCCTGATAATTTCTTCCCACTCCTAGTAGTAATAGCTTTACACTGCTCATGTGTGGGTGGCCTAGCATTTTCAGTATTACTAGGGAATCCTCCAGTTTGCCTCGGCTTAATATGTTGGGACACCTGACCCATTTGTGTCTCCAAAGATTTTAGAGTAGCCTCATGATTCGTCATCCGCATCTCTGTCTTGTCCATGAAATTCTCTGTCTTCTTGACAAACTGATTCATATTCTCAATATAAGTACCTGTCTGAGACATAAAGGTGGCCAGAGTCTGTTCCAGTATACTGCTCGTGGCAGCTGGTTGCTGCTGCAGCGGCAGGTGCGGCGGCAGTTGCTGTCGCGTCAGCAATCTAGGTCCTCCTTGATTCTGATTATGTGCTTGAGGATTCAGGGCATTATTAGGATTACTCCAAGAAAACTTGGGATCTTTCCTCCAATTGGGATTATAATTGTTGGAATTGTAATTTGACTTGTAGTTTCCAACATATTTTCCCTCTTCTAACTGTATCAGGCACTCATCCCGACCATGATTTCCCTCACAGATTTCACATACTTCCTCAACAACAAATCCATGTTGTCCATCATCATTCAATAACCATTTCATTGCTTTAGTAAGGAATGCTACCTGTGATTTCATTGTGATGTCGGCGTCATAATCCTTGACAGCAAGTACCCGTTTACCCCCTCTTCTTGCTGTCGAAAACTGCTCCTCGTTCTTAGCCAGATTTTTCAAAACTTGCATTGCCTCGTCCGGATCTTTATCCAATAATAGTCTGTTTGTTGCTGAATCAATTCGAATACGAGTTTGTAAGTTGGCAGCATTATAAAACTTTGTTACTTGATTCCAGACGGGGAATCCATGCATTGGGCAGTTCCGTAGAAGAGTAGTAAATCTGTCCCAGGCCTCGTGCATTGGCTCGTCATCTTCATGTTGAAAAGTAGCAATTTCATTACGTAATCGCTCAGATAAATGTGAAGGATTAAAACGAGATAAAAATTCACGAGATAAATCTGCCCAAGTTCTAATTGAACCCGGCGTAAGTTTATTCCACCAAGTTTTTGCTCTGTCCCTCAATGAATGGGGAAATAACCGAAGCCTCAGTATCTCCGGATTAACTCCTGGCAGTCTAAACGAACCACAGATCTCCTGGAACGTTTTGAGATGCTCCCTAGCATCCTCTGTAACAGCACCACTAAACTGCCCAGCATTGTTGATCATGCTAAACATGACAGGTTTCAGCTCGAAGTTGTCAACATCAATATCCGGTAGCGTGGTCTCCAACTCTACATGATCGTTCAACATGTAATCACGACAGGACCGTCGGCCGGCGGCAGGGTTGCCGACAGGCGGTATAATTTCACCGACAGGTGGGTCGTCTCCAACGTGGGCCATCTTCTTTAGCTGTTCTTCAAGGTACTCGTTCCTGGCTAGAAGGTGACGAAGTTGTTTCTTGAGAGTGAAGGAATGTTCAATTTCCGGATCTAATGGATACTCGGGATCTTCACCTCTTTTAGATCTGCGCATAAACAAGAGAACCTCGTGAAAAGCAAGAGTTGAATGTACCGACGGAAAAACAGAAAAATAAAATAAAAATAAAAACAAAAACGAAAAGTGCAATAAAAGAAAGGTAGAGTTATGTTGCCAATCCCCGGCAACGGCGCCAAAAACTTGTTGCATGTAAAATAGTCTATTGCAATGGTAGTGCAAGTGTACACGATGCAAGTAGTAAAGTGATACGAAGTATCGGATATCGTCTCCACAGGGATTGGGCTAATAGCTTCACCTTAGTTCACTGCACGAAAGTAAAGGAAATATTTGAGAAAGTTGTCACGAGAATAATAAAGTAAAGTAAATAAAAGAGTAGAAATATCAAGATAGAGAGAATGGGCTGGTATTGAATTGCTCAGTAGTGCAAGTATTTCAGAGTTTAGGAAATCCAGTTCTGTCGTCGTGCCCGTCGCGGCAGCACCTGTCGCGACAACAGTCTGTTGGTCGTCGCGGCAACAAACACACCAACTCAGTACTTTTAAGTTTGGCAAGAATCCCAGATCTGCCTTGGCCTATCCCTAGGTCCAAGTCTGTCGATGATCACGTCTTTGATGATACCTCCCGGCGTGAATCGAAGGATGAACACCGATGTGTATGAATTCTTCTTTAGCCACTTAACCTCGCCCTATCCCTAGGCACGAGATAGTTCAACTATAAACTAGAGAACTCGCTCTTATTTCTTTCGTATACTTAACTCTCCCGATGCTAAGTAAATGGATAACCTCACAATGCTCTCCCGATGCTCTTGCAAGATATTAATAACCAAAATAAGAGAACTTGAAGTTTATTTTATTGAACTGAAAAATCCTAAAACAAAACAACCCTTGCAACTACTTTACAAATCAACCTGTGGCCCTAGGGGGGTTAGAACATATCGACGGCGGGTAGACGGCGGAGGGTTTTTGGTTGTCGGTTTAAAGGGAAAACGGCTATCGGTTATGAGATCTCCCCCTAGGTTAAAATATATGCCCTTATATAAGCTTTGGGCTCAAGTATTCTAAGTTAACAAGGATTACAACTTTAATTAAAAGTATGATTCTAATAAAGACTTAATCTTCAAGGAATCTACTTTCCAGCCGTCCTCCTTGTTTCTTGGGATTTTCTCTTCTTGAACTTTGGGCTTGACATATCTTTTGATCCGGGGCTTGGAAAAACATATGATTTTCACACGACAGACGAGCAGAATTTTCTCTATCTATCGAGGTCCACTTTGCTTTTTCTCCAATAACTTGTTGTCGTCCTCTACTGTCACGGCAGCACCATGGCAGCATCGTCCTCTTTGTCTACTTGTCCAGTTCAGCTCTTCTGCTTCTCTGCCCTGCGCCCGCCTTCACCGTCTACGACGGCGGCAACTTGCCAAAAACAACACTTTTTAGTAGAATCTGTGCCTTTTATATATTTGTGATGTTTTCCTGTAAACTAACCTAAATGAAATGAAATGATGCTTGATTGTAGCAGAAATATGGGTTAAAAAGGGTGTAAATAGTAGAACTTTTACACACTCAACACATGTGTTCTCAGTTGACATGATGGAACTTTTTTCTATGGTTTTGATATTATTTTGGGTATGGACTGGTTAGTTGAGCACCGAGCTAGTGTGGATTTTGAGACGAAGAGGATTTCTTTGAAGCTTTCTGATGACTACGAGGTAGTAGTAGTAGGCGAGAACATTAAGTTCTTGTCTAATGTGGTGTCATCTTTAGAGGCTCATAGGTTGATGGACTCTGGATGTGGGGCTTATTTAGCTTACGTGATGAATCCGGATATGAGTGAAGCTAGACCGAAAAATATCATAATAGTGTGTAACTTTCCAGATGTGTTTCTTGAAGAGTTGCCGGGTTTACCTCCTGACAGAGATGTTGAGTTTGTGATTGAGACTATTTCAGGGTCTAATCCAGTTTCGATAGCTCCGTATCGTATGGCTCCGAAAGAGTTGAAAGAATTGAAGAGTCAGTTGCAAGAATTATTAGACCGTGGTTTCATTAGGCCTAGTTGTTGCGTGTAAAAGAGTGTATCGCAATTGTAGTGCAAGTGTACACGACGCAAGTAGTAAGTGATACGAAGTATCGGATATCGTCTCCACAGGGATTGGGCTAATGACTTCACCTTTATTCACTGCACGGAAGTAAAGAAAATATTTGAGAGAATTGTCACGAAAATAATAAGGAAAAACGTAAATAAAAGAGTTGGAATATCAAGATAGAGAGAATGGGCTGATATTGAATTGCTCAGTAGTGCAGGTATTGCAATGCTTAGGAAATCCAGTTCTGTCGTCGTGCCCGTCGCCGACAGCACCTGTTGCGGCGGCTGTCCGTTAGCTGTCGCGGCAGCGAACACACCAACTCCGTACTTCAAGTTTGGCAAGAATCCCAGAATTGCCTTGGCCTATCCTTAGGTCCAAGTCTGTCGATGATCACGTCTTGATGATACCTCCCGGCGTGAATCGAAGGATGAACACCGATGTGTATGAATTCTTTCTTAGCCACTTAACCTTGCCTTATCCCTAGGCACAAGATAGTTCAACTATAAACTAGAGAACTCGCTCTTATCTCTTTCGTATACTTAACTCTCCCGATGCTAAGTAAATGGATAACCTCACAATGCTCTCCCGATGCTCTTGCAAGATATTAAAACCAAAATAAGAGAACTTGAAGTTTATTTTATTGAACTTGGAAAATCCTAAAACAAAACAACCCTTGCAACTACTTTACAAAACAACCCGTGACCCTAGGGGGTTTTTAGAACATATCGACGGCGGGTAAACGGCAGAGGGGTTTGGTTGTCGGTTATGGGGTATGATGCCTCCTAGGTTAAATCTATGCCCTTATATAAGCTTTGGGCTCAAGTATTCTAAGTTAACAAGGATTACAACTTTAATTAAAAGTAAGATTCTAATAAAGACTTAATCTCTAAAGTCCCTACTTTGCAGCCACCATCCTTGTTTCTAGGGATTTCCTCTCCTTGAGCTTTGGCTTGTCATATCTTTTGATCCGGGGCTTGGAAAAATATTTGGCTTTCACACGACAGACGAGCAGATTTATCTCTATCTATCGAGGTCCACTTTACTTTTCCTCTTCATAAGGTTGCTGTCACCATGCTGTCACGAGAGCTCTATGGCAGCTTCGTCCTCGTCGTCTGCTTGTCCAGTTCAGCTCTTCTGCTTCTTTGTCCTGCGCCTGCCTTCCTCGTCAACTATGGCAGCAACCTGCAGAATCAGCCATCTTTTAGTAGAATCCGTGCCTTTAGTGTATTTGTGATGTTTTACTGTAAACTGACCTAAATGCAATGTAATGATGCTTGAATGCAGCAGAAATATGGGTTAAAAAAGGTGTAAATAATAGAACTTTTACACACTCAACACACCCCCAAACTCAAGTTTTTGCTTGTCCTCAAGCAATCAAAACCTAAAAGAAAAAGAATAGTTTTGCGTTGGCTTTCAAACAGTGAACTGTCCCTTACCCGTCGCTCATTCTCAGTGGCGGCAGCAACCTGTCGGAAGGTTTTAGGATCTGTCCGGAATCTCCCTATAGTTCTCGTGCCGTGTGTGCATGCTTGTGAACAGTTATATGCTAAGACTCTCTTAGTTTCACTAGAATATTCAACTCTTTAACTTGAATTTTTATGCCAAAGTTTATTTTTGAAGACACCTTTTCATGCTTCTTTTATTTTCAAGCATAGTTTTACTAGAGCCAGTTTTGGGCACCTCTAGTTAGCTTCCTAGAGCCAGTTTCGGGCACCTCTAGGTTTTTGAGTTTATTTTGCTAAACTTCTTTCCTAGAGCCAGTGTTAGGCATCTCTAGGGGCTATTCAAGTTCTAAGCATCCTATTCTAGTTTGGCTAAAAGAAATCTAAGCAATATAACAGTCACAATGGTGTTTTAAGTTTTTCAGAGCTATAGAAAGGTTCTAAACTTTTCCTTAAACGGTCCTAAAGATGCTGCCACGACAGAGCTGTCATGACAGGTAAGTTAACTTCACAGTTTTAAGCCAACAGTTTTAGTTTTTTCTAAGAGAACTTTAATTAAATAAAAGACACCACAATTAAATAAGGATGTACTACGACTCTATTAAAATGGAGGGTTGCCACCCCCAAACTCGAGGGTTGCATTGCCCTCAATGCAAAATGACAGATAAAGATGAAGACAGGTACATCACAAAACAAAGATAGAGCAAGCAGCAAGAAAAGAAAAATAAAAGACTTAATTTTTAATCGATGTCCTCGCTGCTGCTGCTGACACGGATCTAACGGCGGCGTCTGGGCTGTGGAGGAGGCTGGGCAGGTTGTTCCACGAGCTGGATGTCGGAGCTGCTGCCGCTATCCCAAGTGCTGCTGGTGGTGGTGCTGGCCTTGGGCATTAGCTTTCTGTCTGCCACGTGTTTCTGCCTCTTGACAGGCGTAAACTCCCTCTCCAAATTCCTCCTAATCAGAGGTTCCTCCTCGCTGTCGGCTGTGGCTGGCCGCTTCGTGCCACGTGCGGGGCTGTCGGCCGGAGGACTCGCAGCTGCCGTCGGGGTAGGTGATGGGGTGGAAGCGGTGGAATGGGTATGTGGGGAGGCAGGTGGTGTAGGTGTGTGGACAGGGGTGGGGATATGGAAATAGTGGTCTGGAAAAGTGGGGATGGATGGATGGTGGGTTTGGGCCACTTCTCCTTTTCTTCTTGACTCCTTTATTTCCTAAAAACAGAAAATAGAAAAAAATTATTCAAATAAAAATAAACCTTAATACCTAATAAATAATAATAAAAATAAATAAAAATTAGGTTAAATTAGGGATGCCTTGGGGGCATCTCCTAAGGTAACCACTTCCTGTATTCCTGGGGCTTCAGTCCCCTGATAGTGCTTGAGGCGCTGTCCATTGACTTTGAATTGGTACCCGTCTTTTAATGATTGGATTGTGAGGGCACCATGGGGAAAAACTTGTACCACTTGGAACGGGCCGGACCATCTAGATTTTAGCTTCCCTGGGAAGAGTTTCAGTCTAGAATTGAACAACAACACAAGCTGCCCTGGGAAGAACTGTCGTGGCAGCAACTTCTTATCATGCCACTTCTTGGTTTTCTCCTTGTATATTCTTGCATTGTCGTAGGCTATTGTCCGTATTTCATCGATCTCGTTCAAATCTAACAACCTTTTCTGGCCTGCCTTGTCCAAGTCCATATTCACTGCCTTGATTGCCCAGTATGCCCTGTGCTCTATCTCGACAAGCAGATGACAGGTTTTCCCATAAATCAAACGGTATGGAGACATTCCCAATGGAGTCTTAAAAGCTGTCCTATATGCCCATAATGCATCATTAAGGAGTAAAGACCAATCTTTCCTAGTTGGCTTAACCATCTTCTCAATAATGTTCTTCACTTCCCTATTAGATATCTCAGCTTGTCCATTGGTCTGTGGGTGGTATGCTGTCGTGATCCTGTGCTTGACACCATATTTCTTCAAGGCGGCAGCAATAACCCTATTGTCAAAATGTCTCCCTTCATCACTGATAATCGCCTTAGGGATGCCAAACCTCGAAAAAATGTTTTTGTGGAGAAATTTTTGGACTGTTTTGGCATCATTCTTTTGAGTGGCGATAGCTTCAACCCACTTAGAGACATAATCCACTGCTAGGAGGATGTATAGATTTCCGCATGAAGATGGAAAAGGTCCCATAAAATCAATCCCCAAACGTCGAAGATTTCGACTTCTAGAATGTTCTGTAGTGGCATCTCGTTTCTCCTCGAGATGTTAACTATCCGCTGGCACCTGTCACAGTTCTTGTAGAAGTCCTGTGCATCCTTATACAGTGTCGGCCAGTAGAACCCTGACTGCAGCACCTTGGCAGCAGTTTTATTGCCTCCTAAGTGACCTCCATATTGTGAAGCATGGAAGTGATGAAGTATGTCTTCTTGCTCTTCTTGTGGTACACACCTCCTTATAACCTGATCTGCGCATAGTTTTAAAAGAAGAGGTTCGTCCCAATAATAATGCTTAACATCATTTTGGAACCTCTTCCTGGCTTGATAATTAAGATCAGAAGGAAGTATTCCGCTAACTATAAAATTAACGAAATCAGCATACCAGGGAAGTTCAGAAGACTTAGCTGCCGCCATGGCTGTCGCGGCAGCGATTGCGGCAACAAAGAGCTACTCATCTGGGAAGGTCTCCAGTATGTTTGTCTCGTCGATTGGTAGACTCTGTCCCTTCTCCAACCTTGACAAGTGGTTTGCCACCTGATTTTCTGTCCCCTTTTTGTCCTTGATCTCGAGGTCGAACTCTTGTAATAGCAAGATCCACCGTATCAATATAGACTTTGCATCTTTCTTTGCGAACAAATACTTAAGAGCAGAATGGTCTGTGTGCACTATTACTTTCGTCCCAAGTATGTATGAACGAAACTTGTCGATGGAGAACACCACAGCTAACAGCTCCTTTTCTGTGGTGGTATAGTTCACTTGGGCGTCATTCAATGTCTTGCTGGCATAATATATGACATGAAACAGCTTATCTCTGCGCTGCCCAAGTGCTGCCCCGACAGCATAGTCACTAGCATCACACATAATCTCAAATGGCTGTGTCCAGTCTGGTGGCTGTACTATGGGGGTTGTTACCAATTTTTCCTTCAGAACCTTGAATGCTTCAGTACATTCATCATTAAAGTCAAAGGGTCGGTTATGCTCCAAAAGATGGCATAGGGGCTTCGTGATTTTTGAGAAATTAGCAATAAATCTCCGATAAAATCCAGCATGCCCTGAAAAACTTCTAATGCCCTTGATTGTGGTCGGCGGCGGCAGCTTTTCGATCACTTCTATCTTGGCCCTATCGACTTCTATCCCACGGAAGCTAATCTTATTACCAAGGACTATCCCTTCGTCCACCATAAAGTGGCATTTTCCCAATTCAAAACAAGATTAGCTTTTTCACATCTTTCAAGTACCTTTTGAAGATTACCGCGGCAACTCTCAAAATAGTCTCCAAAGACGGAAAAATCATCCATAAAAATCTCAAGGAAGTCCTCTACCATGTCGGAGAATATGGCCATCATGCACCTTTGGAAGGTGGCGGGTGCATTACAGAGTCCAAACGACATCCTCCTAAACGCGTATGTTCTGTATGGGCATGTAAAAGTCGTCTTTTCTTGATCTTCCGGTGCGATAGCAATTTGGTTGTAACCTGAATAACCATCAAGAAAACAATTGTAAGGTTTACCCGCTAATCTATCAAGCATTTGATCAATAAAGGGTAAAGGAAAGTGGTCCTTTCGGGTAGCTTTGTTAAGCTTCCGATAGTCCATACAAACCCTCAAACCGGTCACAGTCCTGGTTGGGATTAACTCATTGTTCTCGTTGGTTACGACGGTCATTCCTCCTTTCTTGGGAACGCATTGCACTGGGCTCACCCATTTGCTGTCGGAGATGGCGTAAATAATACCAGCATCTAACCACTTGATTATCTCTTTACGCACTACCTCCTTCATCGCATGGTTTAACCGCCTTTGGGCATCTATAGTCGGCTTATGATCTTCCTCGAGGAGGATTTTGTGCATGCATAACGCTGGACTAATGCCTTGTATGTCTGTAATTGTCCATCCAATCGCCTTTGTGTGCTGCCTTAGCATGTCGATTAGTTGCCGTTCCTGTTCCTGCGGCAGCTTAGAATAGATGATTACGGGCAACGTATCATTTGAACCAAGAAAAGCATATTTAAGCTACCCTGGCAGGGGCTTCAGTTCTAAGACAGGTGGTTCAACAATAGATGGCTTTTGGATTAAATGATTATCCGAAGTATAATTCAAAGGTTCGAATAACTTACCTGGACGATTTCCTAACCAGTTTACCTCCTCCCGATCTTCAGTATCAGATGTTTCGGAATCAGAGGAGTTGTTGTCGTCGGTGCTGTCATCGTTGCTGTCGTGACAGGCCTGTAGGTGGCTGCCGCGGCAGTGCCCAAATTTAATATCGTGACAGCCCGACCTGATGCAGGGTTGATCAAGGGTAACATCAGTGATAGCCTTGCATTCCTCATCCACATCAGCATGTTTCATCGCTTGGAGAACATTCAACTTAATCTCTTGATCATTCACGCGCATGGTGAGTTCTCCTTTCTCCACATCAATCAGTGATCTTCCCGTGGCTAAGAAGGGTCACCCAAGGATGACTGGTGCGTTTTCGTCTGCCTCACAATCTAAAACAAGAAAGTCAGCAGAAAAAATAAACTTATCCACTCTTACCAGAATATCTTCAATTTTTCCTTCTGGATGAACGTAAGAGTGGTCTGCCAGCTGCAGAGTTACTGTCGTGGGCCGCGCCTTCCCAATACCTAATTTCTGAAAAACAAATTTGGGCATTAGATTAACACTATCACCAAGATCACAAAGTGCCTTACCCACGAATTTATTTCCGATTACGCAAGGTATGATGAAGCTCCCCGGATCCTTCTTTTTCTGGGGCGGCTGCCGATGAAGAATACTCATGCAACCTTCTGTCATCTTTACCGTTTCAAACTCCCCAAGTTTAGATTTTTTTGACATAACATACTTGAGAAATTTAGCATAACCGGGCATCTCCCTAACGACATCTAACAATGGAATATTAATATGAACCTGTTTAAAAATATCATAAATCTTTTTAAGTTGAGATTCATGCTTAGCTTGCTGTATCCGTTGAGGGAAGGGTGGCGGGGGACGGTAGTCAGCAATACGTCCTTCCCACTGCATGCGAATCTGAGGACGGTAATCATCATTTTTCTCCTCTGTCGCTTCTGCTGTCGTGACATGCTCATCGGCAGCAGTCTGTTTATCACCTGTCGGGGCAGCTTCCTCGGCAGGTTTGTCTTAGACTGGATCCTTTACTGTTTCAGCTTCCTTTTCCGGCCCTGATAATTTCTTCCCACTCCTAGTAGTAATTGCCTTACATTGCTCATGTGGGGGCGGTCTAGCATTTTCAGTATTGCTAGGGAATCCTCCATTCTGCCTCGGCTTAATATGTTGCGACACCTGACCCATTTGTGTCTCCAGAGATTTCAACGTAGCTTCATGATTTGTCATCCTCATCTCTGTTTTATCCATAAAATTCTCTGTCTTTTTGACAAACTGATTCATATTCTCTATATAAGTACCGGTCTGAGACATAAAAGTGGCCAGAGTTTGTTCCAAAATACTGCTCGTGGCAGGTGGTGGCTGCTGTTGCTGCGGCGGCAGTTGCTGTCGCGTCAACATTCTAGGACCTCCCTGATTCTGATTATGTGCTTGTGGATTCAGGGCATTATTGGGATTACTCCAGGAAAATTTGGGATCCTTCCTCCAATTTGGATTATAATTGTTGGAATTATAATTCGGCTTGTAGTTTCCAACATACTTTCCCTCTTCTACTTGTATTGGGCACTCATCCCGACTATGATTTCCCTCACAGATATCACATACTTCCTTAACAGCAAATCCTTGTAAACCATCATCATTCAACAACCTTTTCATTGCTTTAGTAAGGAATGCTACCTGTGATTTCATAGTGTTGTCGGCCTCATAATCCTTGACAGCAAGTACCCGTTTACCCCCTCTTCTTGCAGTCAGAAACTGCTCCTCATTCTTGGCCAGATTTTTCAAAACTTGCAATGCCTCGTCCGGATCTTTATCCAATAATAATCCATTTGCTGCTGAATCAATTCGAATGCGAGTCTGTAGGTTGGCAGCATTATAGAACTTTGTAACCTGATTCCAGACGGGGAATCCATGCATTGGGCAGTTCCATAGAAGAGTAGTAAATCTGTCCCAGGCCTCGTGCATCGGCTCGTCATCTTCCTGTTGAAAAGTAGCAATTTCGTTACGTAATCGCTCAGATAAATGCGAAGGATTAAAACGAGATAAGAATTCACGAGATAAATCTGCCCAAGTCATAATAGAACCCAGTGTAAGTTTATTCCACCAAGTTTTAGCTCTGTCCCTCAATGAATGGGGAAATAACCGAAGCCTCAGTATCTCCGGACTAACTCCTGGTAGACTAAACGAACCACAGATCTCTTGGAACGTTTTGAGATGCTCCCAGGCATCTTCTGTCACAGCACCACTAAACTGTCCGGCATTGTTGATCAGACTAAACATGACAGGCTTAAGCTCGAAGTTATCAACATCAATATCCGGTAGCGTGGTCTCCAACTCTACATGATCATTCATCATGTAGTCACGACAGGACCGTCGTCCATCTGCTGCAGGCGGGTCACCGATAGGCGGTACACCTCCACCAGCGGGCTGGTTACGGGCCATCTGCTCTAGCTGTTCCTCAAGGTACTCGTTCCTGTCTAAAAGGTGGCGAAGTTGTTTCTTGAGATTGAAGGAACGTTCGATTTCCGGGTCTAACTTATACTCAGGATCTTCACCTCTTTTAGATCTGCGCATAAACAAGAAAACCTCGTGAAAAGCAAGAGTTGAAAGTACTAACGAAAAATAGAAAAAGAAAAATTAAAAGAAAAACAAAAAAAACAAAAACGAAAAGTGCAATAAAAGAAAGGTGTAGTTATGTTGCCAATCCCCGGCAACGGCGCCAAAAACTTGTTGCGTGTAAAAGAGTCTATCGCAATTGTAGTGCAAGTGTACACGACGCAAGTAGTAAGTGATACGAAGTATTGGATATCGTCTCCACAGGGATTGGGCTAATGACTTCACCTTTATTCACTGCACGGAAGTAAAGAAAATATTTGAGAGAATTGTCACGAAAATAATAAGGAAAAACGTAAATAAAAGAGTTGGAATATCAAGATAGAGAGAATGGGCTGGTATTGAATTGCTCAGTAGTGCAGGTATTGCAATGCTTAGGAAATCCAGTTCTGTCGTCGTGCCCGTCGCCGACAGCACCTGTCGCGACGGCTGTCCGTTAGCTGTCGCGGCAGCGAACACACCAACTCCGTACTTCAAGTTTGGCAAGAATCCCAGAATTGCCTTGGCCTATCCCTAGGTCCAAGTCTGTCGATGATCACGTCTTGATGATGCCTCCCGGCGTGAATCGAAGGATGAACACCGATGTGTATGAATTCTTTCTTAGCCACTTAACCTCGCCCTATCCCTAGGCACAAGATAGTTCAACTATAAACTAGAGAACTCGCTCTTATCTCTTTCGTATACTTAACTCTCCCGATGCTAAGTAAATGGATAACCTCACAATGCTCTCCCGATGCTCTTGCAAGATATTAAAACCAAAATAAGAGAACTTGAAGTTTATTTTATTGAACTTGGAAAATCCTAAAACAAAACAACCCTTGCAACTACTTTACAAAACAACCCGTGACCCTAGGGGGTTTTTAGAACATGTCGACGGCGGGTAAACGGCAGAGGGGTTTGGTTGTCGGTTATGGGGTATGATGCCTCCTAGGTTAAATCTATGCCCTTATATAAGCTTTGGGCTCAAGTATTCTAAGTTAACAAGGATTACAACTTTAATTAAAAGTAAGATTCTAATAAAGACTTAATCTCTAAAGTCCCTACTTTGCAGCCGCCATCTTTGTTTCTAGGGATTTCCTCTCCTTAAGCTTTGGCTTGTCATATCTCTTGATCCGGGGCTTGGAAAAATATTTGGCTTTCACACGACAGACGAGCAGATTTTTCTCTATCTATCGAGGTCCACTTTACTTTTCCTCTTCATAAGGTTGCTGTCACCATGCTGTCACGACAGCTCCATGGCAGCTTCGTCCTCGTCGTCTGCTTGTCCAGTTCAGCTCTTCTGCTTCTCTGTCCTGCGCCTGCCTTCCTCGTCAACTATGGTAGCAACCTGCAGAATCATCCATCTTTTAGTAGAATACGTGCCTTTAGTGTATTTGTGATATTTTACTGTAAACTGGCCTAAATGCAATGTAATGATGCTTGAATGCAGCAAAAATATGGGTTAAAAATGGTGTAAATAATAGAACTTTTACACACTCAACACTAGTAGTTCTCCATGGGGTGCTCCCGTGTTGTTTGTGAAAAAGAAAGATGGTAGTATGCGCATGTGTATTAACTATAGACAGTTGAATCAGTTGACTGTGAAGAACAAATATCCGTTGCCTCGCATAGATGATTTGTTTGATCAGTTGAGAGGTGCTTCAGTGTTCTCGAAGATAGATTTGAGATCCGGGTACTATCAGTTGAAAGTAAAAGAGTGCGATGTTCCGAAGACAGCTTTTAGAACTAGATATGGTCACTATGAGTTTCTTGTGATGTCATTTGGGCTCACGAATGCACCTGCAGCATTCATGGACATGATGAATAGAATTTTTATGAACTATCTAGACCGTTTTGTAGTTGTTTTCATTGATGACATACTTGTGTACTCGAAGACAGAAGAAGAACATGATGAGCACTTGAGATTTGTTTTACAGAGATTGTTGAGCAATCAGTTGTATGAGAAGCTTAGTAAATGTGAGTTCTGGATTCGAGAGGTTGTATTTCTTGGCCATGTTGTTTCGGCCGAAGGTATCTGAGTTGATCCATCGAAGATTGAGGCGATTGTTGAGTGGAAACAACCTAAGTCCGTGACCGAGATTAGGAGTTTCCTAGGATTAGCCGGTTACTATAGGAGATTTGTTGATGGTTTCTCTAAAGTAGCTGCCCCTTTGACTAAATTGTTACAAAAAGGAGTTAGGTTTGAATGGTCAGATGCAAGACAGAAGGCCTTTGAGAAATTGAAAGAAGCTTTGAAAAATGCTCCAGTGTTAGTGCAACCTGTTTCATGTAAGGAGTTTGTGATTTACAGTGATGCTTCCTACGTAGGTTTAGGATGTGTTTTGATGCAAGAAATAAGAGTTGTTGCTTATGCTTCTAGACAGTTGAAGATTCATGAGAAGAACTATCCTACTCATGATATAGAGCTAGCCGTAGTTGTGTTTGCATTGAAGATTTGACGTCATTATTTGTACGGTGAGAAGTGTGTAGTTTACACCGATCACAAGAGCTTGAAGTATTTGATCACACAGAAAGAGTTGAACTTGAGACAAAGAAGATGGCTAGAGTTACTAAAAGATTATGATTTGACCATTGAGTACCATCCGGGTAAAGCGAATGTAGTAGTCGATGCCTTGAGTAGAAAGGTTGCCGTTGAGTTGAGAGCTATGTTTGCTAGATTGAGTGTGTCCAATGATGGTGGTTTGATCACCGAGTTGCAAGTGAAACCTTCTTTGATTCAGTTGATTAGAGAGAAGCAGTTGCAAGATGTGAGTTTAGTCCCTCATGTTCAAGACATAGCCGAAGGAAGATCGACCGAGTACAGTTTCAGTGATGAGAACTTGTTGTGCTTTAGAGGTAGAATTGTTGTACCAGAACATGTTGAGTTGAGACGTCATATTCTGAGTGAAGCACATTCGAGTCCTTTTTCTATGCATCCGGGTAGTACCAAGATGTATCGTGACTTGAAGAATGATTACTTCTGGGTTGGTTTGAAGAAAGATGTCGCCGAGTATGTGAGCCGTTGTATGGTTTGTCAGAGAGTGAAGGCAGAACATCAGGTTCCTTCAAGTTTGTTACAGCCTTTGAAGATTCCGGAATGGAAATGAGAGAGGATCACCATGGATTTTGTGTCGGGGTTGCCTTTGTCTCCTTCGAAGAAGAACTCTGTTTGGGTGATTGTTGATAGGTTCACTAAGTGTGCTCACTTCTTAGCGGTGAACACTACGAATTCCTTAGAAAAGTTGGCAAACTTGTACATCCGTGAGATTGTGAGGCTTCATGGAGTTCCGAAGTCTATTGTTTCAGATAGGGATCCTAGATTTACTTCGAGATTCTGGGGTTGCTTGCATAGTTCTCTAGGTAGCTGTTTGCATTTCAGCACGTCTTATCATCCACAGTCCGATGGGCAGTCAGAGCGAGTGATACAGATTCTAGAGGATATGCTTCGTTGTTGTGTGATTGACTTCCAAGGTTCTTGGGAGAAGCACTTACTGTTAGTTGAGTTTGCTTACAACAACAGTTATCAGTCTAGTATTCAGATGACTCCTTATGAGGCTTTGTACGGTAGACGATGTAGGACTCTGATTTGTTGGGCTGAAACAGGTCAGAGATTGTTACCTATGCCAGACTTGCTTAAGGGGACTACCGACAAGCTGAAGTTGATTTGAGACCGTTTGAAAGCAGCTTCCGATCGTCAGAAGTCTTACGCGGATTTGAAGAGGAAAAAGATTGAGTACTCCGTGTGTGAGAAAGTGTTTCTGAAAGTATCTTCGTGGAAGAAGGTAATGAGATTTGGCCGAAAGGGCAAGTTGAGTCCGAGGTTCATTTGTCCGTATGAGATAGTTGAGCGGATTGGGCCTGTAGCTTATCGTTTGAGGTTACCTTCTGAGTTAGAGAAGATCCGTGATGTCTTTCATGTGTCCATGCTTAGGAGATATAGATCAGATCCTTCTCATGTTATGCCTGTTGAGGAGATATAGTTAAATCCTGATTTATCTTATAATGAAGAGCCTGCTGAGATACTTGCTTCTGATAGCAAGGTGTTGCGTGGCAAGACCATAGAGTTGGTCAAGGTGTTGTGGAGACATAGAGGTGCGGAAGAGGCCACGTGGGAGAGGAAAGCGGATATGGTTGAGCAGTTTCCATATTTGTTTCCATCAGGTAATTTCGGGGACGAAATTCCTTAAGTGGGGGAGAGTTGTAACACCCGAGTTTAGGGGTTAGGAGAAAATAATATTTTAATATTATTTGGGCTCGAGTTTATAATTAAAATGATCCTTTAAAATTTCGGGTTTCAAAATAAATATTTGAAATGGGACCAAATTGATTTAATTGCAAGTTGAAGAGCTATTTAAAGAACAAGGAAATAGCCAGTCATTAATGGCCTTTTGGTAATTTACCCATCTTCTAATTTAAATCCCCCTTTATACAAAATAAAACACCTTTTCTACTATTCACTCTCTTCCTCATCTCATCTCCAACGTGAAAGAGCTCCTCCCCTCTCCAAGTTACTATTTCATCTCATTTCTCATCCATTTCAACTCCATTTTGAAAGGTAATAACATTTTTGACTTCCCCTCAACTCCCTCTCTTTAAAAGTACCATTTATTTTGATTTTCATGGAAGTTTTGGAAAATGGAATTTTGGAAGATTTTGATTAAAAATGGAAACTTTATGTTGTTAAGTTAAATGTTTTGATTTAATATGGTTAGTTATGATGTATAGAGGTCAAATGGTATAACATATGTGAATTTTGAATGATTTTGAGCAATTTTCGGATTTGGGTAAACATGGGGTTTTTGGAGGGTTTTGGGGGTTGTTTTAGGTGGGTTTTGATAGGCTATTGATAGTATTATGGATAGGGGTTAAATTGGAATCATTTGTGGGTGTAATGGAAGTTGGAAACATGGTTTTTGGACATGGTTTTGGGGATGTCCGAGTTGGTGAAAATGGGATTTGTTCATGCTTGCAACATGGTAATTTGTGATTGAATTGTATTCCGGGTTGGTCTTTTGATGTTGGGCTGATTTGGAATTGTTTGAAATGTGTTTGAGATTGTTTAGAAGCGGAAATTGGTGTTGGAGAAGCTTCGGGAAGAAATCCGGGATTGTGAGAGTGGTTGCTTGCTTGGCTTGGAGCTTGGAAGCTTAGGTGAGTGGTTAATTGTTTTACATGGTTTTAAAATGATCAGTTCGAGTATGTGGACTAGGTTGGGCTTGGTAGACCCACATAGAGTTAGGATTAGGGTGGTAGCCTATTACTAAACTTGATCTAGAGCCTTTGGATGAACTTAAAAGTATGAATGTATATGCCTCGTATGACTTGTGATATGATTGATTATGTATATTGTGTATACATGTGAGATGAGGCATGATTTATGATGCTTAAGGCATGCATGGTATTGGTTCATGATTGTGTTCATGGTGAGTACGTGCTAAGCACGAAATTGATTGAAATGAGTAATGTGGAATGAGTAAAATGTTGGCACTAGTATGCTTGAGTACAAATGATCGATCATTAGGATGTTAGTGTGTACACATGAGTCAAAAGTCGCGCGTGGCCTTGGTGGTGTTGAATCACCAAGGAGGAGTACGGGTTCGCCCGGAAATTGTATTTATATATAGTCGATGATGAGTGGAATCTCATCGACGGGGCGTGAGGATGAGTGGAATCCCCTCCGCGAGACTGGTGATGAGTGTAATCCCACCGTGAGGTAATGTGGTTGTTGGATGTTAGTTCCAACGTGTTTAACCGCGTATTCGGGTCATAGCTAGGTGCCAATGTTGATTGATAAGTGTATCAATGTGTTGAGATATGTGATCCTTACTTGGATGTTTATATGTGTTTACATATGATGTGAAATATAGCTTGTTGATCATGGCATTTAATTGAATATTGCTCATGCATCTTTATCTTGTGGCTCTTGTGGATCCTTGGTAAATATGTGTTTTGCCTTGGCTAAGATCGTGCTCGGACCCTGCAATGTTGATGTTTGGTTTTAAGATCTTACCCTCACTAAGTATCATTGCTTACGCTATCTTTGTTCAACATTGCAGCTCCTTAGTTCGTGGGTTGCTTGCGCAAGTGGAGGGCCTCCAAGTGTGGTTGTTAGCTTTTAGTACATCAAGTATGAGTTTTTAATGTTGAACATGTAATAGTTAAGCAATGGGACATGAGTTATTTGATGGATGATTGTTGGTTTTTTAGGAGCTTGCTTAGACTCCATGTTATCTTGCTTTTGTATGGCTTGTGATGCCATGTTTGGATTGTAATCCATGCCTAAATTGCTTACCATGAATGTTGGCTATGTGCCTTGAGGTTGCCTTTGTGTTTGAATGTTGAAGTATGAGACTTTGAATGCTTAAATGTCATCTTTGATCAATTGCATGATTTCCTTAATGTATGTACATGTTGGGTGCTTGCATGGTTAAATATTGATATGTTAATGTTGTATGAATGCTGGTTTGGGTCTAGGGAAGTCTTGAATTGCATTTAGGTTCGAGTCTTGTTCGTTTTTGCTGAGTTTGGGAGCTTTGCAGTGCAGGGCGTATCGGTACGCCTGATGGCCGTATAGATACACTACTGCCTCCAAAGCTTAGTTTTGGATGGGCGTATCGATACGCGGGGGCGTATCGATACGGTTTTTGGTCACTGGAATTTTGAGAAATTGGGGAGTTTTTGGAGTATCGATACGATGTTGGGGCGTATCGGTACGGGTTTATCTCGTTGACCACGAGATGTTGACTAAAGAGGGCGTATCGATACGCTCAAGGGCTGTATCGATACGGTCTTATTTGAGTTGACTGTTTGGGTTGACCAAGTCAAGGCGTATTGATACCCTTGATTGGTGTATCGATACGGCCTGCCCTGTAAGCTTAAAATGGACTGTATTGTGCATGGTCGTGGTTCGAATATGATTTCCTTTGATTGTTTTCCGCTGTCGTGATCACTTAGGACTTAAAAATCCTCTAGACAAGATTAAAATGAAAGAAAAAAAATGGTTGCTAACCGAGGGGGAACCTTAACAGGTTTTGCTTCGGTTTTCCCCGTGTGACCGACTCGGACCGGTCATCCGGCCAGACTGGGACGAGGGGGTTACATTAAATCATATAGGGATGTTTGAGGACTTAAAAATTCATTTTCACATTTTCAATTTAGTCCTTAGGTTCTTTAGTTATATCAAAATTAAAATATCGGTTTCACAATCTCCCCCTTTTTGATATAACAAAACCAAAGTTAGAATTTTTAAGAGTTTTGAAAATTTTGAATAAATTCTAACTCCCCCTCAATTTAAGATAGGTTTTTAAAGTTTTAAAAGGATTTAAATTTTAAATTCAAGGTTTAAAACTTAAAAAAACTTTAAACATTTAAAACGAATGTTTGGCTCTTAGATTACTTCTCCCTCTTTTTGTTAGATCAAAAATAATAAACAAGGCTCATAGAGAAGAAATAGGATTAATAGCAATAATCATTAAGCAATAAGCAACAATAATATTAATTCATAAAATTAAAATATCCAAAACATAAATCTTCAACAATAAGTTCAAAGCATAATCCCAAATAAAATCAAAAGCATAGGTTCATAAAACATAATGGAAATAAAGATGCAAACTTAATCCTAAAATGCATAGCTAATATGATATGTCATGAGAAACCTAGGCCTCGTCGTCACTATCATCATCCGATGACTCATCATCGCTCTTGACTTGAGATTGACGAAACATCATCCATTGGCCATAAAAGGTGGAGAATGACATATCCATGGCCGAGTGTTGATTCTTAAGGGATTGGAGTCGATCCTCTACATTTTGCAAGCATGTATTGATAGCACCAAAGCCCGAAGCCATGTTAGTGTCCATGGCATTGAACCACTCGGTAAGGAAAGCCGTGAGAGCTTTATTGTTCGCAACTTGAGCTTGTGGTTGAGGTTCAATGGGAGGAGGAGGAGGAGGTGCTTCCCTATCAACACGTTCCCAATGTCCATTGTTTACATAGCGAAAACCGGACTTACGGAGAGAGGACTCACCAATGTTTGACTTGCGGGGTTCCGGAGAGTCGTAGGTGCAATCAAGATTAAGCTTGCTAAAGATGTGACTTAAAACCGTTCCATAAGTGAAGGATTTCAGTGCATCGGTGTCACGAAACTTAACATTGTTAACTATTTCGGCAAATATGATCTTAACTAGATTAGGGCGCTCACCACGACGGAAACACTCAAGCCAAAAATAGTCTACTTGACAAATGTGAGAATATTTACCTCCGGAAGGGCGAAGGAACCATGAGACCATCAAATGGAGGAATCTATCGTACGCATCCTAAGTAAGCACCGAACCGGTGTGAGAGCCAAAGTGACTCTCATTCTCAATTCCTTCGTCCTTAAGAGAGAACGTAGACTCCAAGAGAGGGATGTTAATGACAATCCTTTTCCCCAAAATAAAAGATTCAAGGCCAACAACTTCTGAGTTGTCTTCATCATTGATAAATTGAGCATTGGAGTAAAAGAGAAGTACCATGTGTTTGTAGCAAATGTCCGGGATGCTCAAAAGACCAAAGAAACTTCATTCTCTCAAATGGTCGAGGTAACGAAAAAGAAAGCGCTCGGAGTCAAGAAATTTGAGATCAATAACACGCTCACGACGAACTTCGTACTCCTTGACATAAGTGAACCAATCCCTCATATTTTGAGTTCGAAGACTTTTTTGAAAAAGCTGAGTGAGATTAGGACGAATGCTCGATTCACTTTCTTGACCGGTCTTACGCTTTTTGCTAACATTGTCCGTAGCCATCCTAAAAACATTAAGCAAGCGATTTAAAACAAGTTTAAGTGTATGCATGAGATTTCGTAATTCAATCCAATGATAAATCCCACTTAGGTTTAAAAAAAACAAGTTTTTAAAACAAATATACAAAACAAAACGACAACAAAAAATTTGAAGAGAAAAACAGTAAAGAAAATACGAGTAAAAATTTATATATTCGAATCAAAAAAATTGAAGATTTTGAATTTTTTTTACAAGATTTGAAAAACCCAAGTATCAAAACATATAAACTATACAAAATTAAAATTTTCTAACCTAAGATTCGAATACAAATTGAAGGAAAAAGAAAAGGAGGAAAAATACCTTAAATTGGGATTTTGGATGAATGGATGAAAATCCTTGCACAAGACTGTTGAAGCTTGCTTAGACTTGTGTTTAAGAGTAAAACCCCTCAAGATTTGGTGAAAAACAAAGAGGTTTAGAGGGTTTTTATAGGGAAAAAATCGATTCTAGGGTTTTTAGGGTTTGGGAGAGTTTTAATTAAAGCATAACTTTATCATTAAATGCCCTTTTTAAAGTAGTCCGCGAAACCGTTTCGGAACGGTGTCGACCGTTTCGAAACGCGTGCACGAAAGTAGGACCAATTTTTCAACTCCAGCTGACCGTTTCGATACAGGTTTGACCGTATCGAATCTCCGTTGACTCGTATCGAAACTTGTTTCGATACACCCATAGGCAGTAGCCAAAACATTTTGAAACCTTGTTAAGGTGTTTCGAAACACCCTTCTCTCAGATAGAAATTTAAAGCATCCATATCGAAACCGGTTCACCCGTTTCGATACACCTAGGCCTGGAAGTGTAGATGAGACTCTAAAAGTGCAGAAAAATGAATTTTTCTAAGGCCTAACTTGCATAAATGACATGAATGAGCAAGAAAAACATATGCAAACATTAACATACTCCCCCTAGCTATAGGCATGGATGAAATTAGGAGTAAAAACACATAAACATGGCATTTCACAAGATCAAGCAATTTTAAGCACAAAGGAGGTCATAAAAGGTCAAGATAGGCTAGCTAGACCTAACTCTCTCCTAAGGGACCAAAAACGCTCTTTGTCTAAAGGTTTTGTAAATATGTCCGCTAATTGATTTAAGGTGTCTACATACTCTATAACCACATCTTCTTTAAAGACATGATCTCTAATAAAATGATGTCTTATTTCTATGTGTTTGGTTCTAGAGTGTTGGATGGGATTTTTTGTCAAACATATAGCACTAGTGTTATCATATTTAAGGGGTATGGTTTCAACTTTAATACCATAATCTAAGAGTTGTTGCTTCATCCAAAGGACTTGAGCACAACAACTCCCTAAGGATATGTACTCGACTTTGGTGGTAGATAAGGCTACACTATTTTGTTTCTTAGAGAACCAAGATATGAGCATACTACCTAGGAATTGACAAGTTCCTGAAGTACTCTTCCTATCGATTTTGCATCCCCTATAATCCGCATCCGAATAAGCATGAAGGTTGAAGGTGGAGTCTCTAGGGTACCAAAGACCAAAACAAGGAGTATCTCTAAGGTACCTAAAGATTCTCTTAACGGAAATAAGGTGAGACTCTCTAGGAGTAGCTTGAAACCTAGCACACAAGCAAACACTAAACAAGATATCTGGTCTACTTGCGGTAAGGTAAAACAATGATCCAATCATAGAACGGTAAAGCTTAGAGTCGACACACTTACCTCCTTCATCTTTGTCAAGCTTTGTAGATAAGCTCATAGGTGTGGCTTGAGGCTTTGCATTCTCCAAGCCAAACTTTTTGAGCATATCCTTTATGTACTTTGCTTGATTTATGAAGGTGTCATCCTTCTTTTGCTTGATTTGGAGTCCCAAAAAGAATGAGAGCTCCCTCATCATACTCATTTCAAATTCACCTTGCATTAGCTTAGCAAACTCTTTGCAATGACATTCGTTAGTAGAACCAAAAATAATATCATCAACATAAATTTGTACTACTAAGATGTCATTTTTATACCTTTTTATAAAAAGTGTAGTGTCTACCTTGCCTTTTTCAAAACCCTTTTCAATTAAAAAGTTTGAAAGCCTTTCATACCAAGCTTTAGGAGCTTGTTTTAAACCATAAAGAGCTTTAGTGAGTTTGAAAACATGATTTGGAAATTTTGAGTCTTCAAAACCCGGTGGTTGTTCCACATACACTTCTTCATTTATAAAACCATTTAAAAGCATGCTTTTAACATCCATTTGAAAAAGCTTGAAATCATGATAACATGTATATGCAAGCAACATCCTAATGGCTTCCATTCTAGCTACGGGCGCATAGGTTTCATAAAAATATATTCCCTCTTCTTGAGTGTAACCTTGTGCTACTAGTCTAGCTTTATTTCTCACAATGTTACCACTCTCATCTAGCTTGTTCCTAAAGACCCATTTAGTTCCTATGGTAGATTGATTACTAGGCTTATCAACTAATGTCCAAATGTTACTTCTCTCAAATTGATTTAATTCTTCTTGCATAGCCATAATCCAAAAATCATCTTTCAATGCTTCTTTTATATTTTTAGGCTCTATGCATGAGACAAATGCAACATGATTCATTAATCTAAGAGAAGATCGAGTGGTTACCCCCTTGGATGGATCACCCAAGATTTCACCATCTTTGACATAGTTCAACTCCCTTGGGTAGCTCACTTCCTTTTCCTCAATAGCCAAGTCCTTCAGGGCTTCAAGAGGTGGATCTTGTGAGTCCTCTTCTTTTGTTGGAATCTCATCCTTCTTTGAAGTTTGTCCTCTATCAAAGGCATTTATGATTCCTACATCATCATCATCACAAGAATCCTTCCTAGGAAGGAGGTTATCATCGAATACAACATGAATAGATTCTTCTACTACTAAAGTTCTTTTGTTAAATACTCGATAGGCTTTAGAGGTAAAAGAGTAACCTATAAAAATAGCTTCATCACTTTTTGCATCAAATTTACCTAAGTTTTCTTTTCCATTATTTAAAACAAAACACTTGCAACCAAAAGGGTGAAAATAGCTAATGTTAGGCTTTTTAGATTTTAAAATCTCATAAGGTGTTTTCTTTAAAATTGGCCTAATCATTACTCGATTTACAATATAGCAAGCGGTGTTTGTGGCTTCTGCCCAATAATATTTAGGTAAATTGTTTTCACAAAGCATAGTTCTAGCCATTTCTTGCAAAGTTCTACTTTTCCTCTCAACTACCCCATTTTGTTGAGGAGTTCGAGGAGCCGAAAAATTATGGCTAATACCATTTTCATTTAAAAAATCTTCAAACCCCAAATTTTGAAACTCGGTTCCATGATCACTTCTAATATGTGAAATTCTAAGTTCAAGATCATTTTGGGCTAATTTTGAAAATGTGATGAATTTTTCCAAAGCCTCATCTTTAGTACTTAAAAATAGAACCCAAGTAAATCTAGAAAAATCATCAACAAGTACAAAAGCATAAGACTTACCACCCAAGCTCATAGTCCTAATTGGCCCAAATAAATCCATGTGGATTAGTTGTAAGCATCTACTGGTAGAAACATCATTAATGGATTTAAAATAAGATCTATGTTGTTTACCCTTTGAGCATGCATCACAAATTTTATCATTTGAAAATTTTATCTTGGGTAAACCTCTAACTAGATTAAGGGAGACTAGTTTTTCCAAAACACTTATGCTAGCATGTCCTAGTTTCCTATGCCACAACCATGCATCATTTTCATTTTGAGCAACTAAGCATGCATGAGATGTATGAATGTCATCTAGATGCACCATGTATATGTTCCCTATGTGATGACCTATGAGCATAATATTATTAGATTTAATGTCTACAATTTTGCATCCATTTTTATCAAATAAAACATTAAATCCTTTATCACACAATTGACTTATGCTCAATAAATTGTGTTTAAGACCATCGACATATAAGACATTTTCAATGAGAATAGTAGAGTGATTACCTATGGAGCCAATACCTTTAATGTGGCCTTTGGAGTTGTCACCAAATGTTACTACTCCTCCACTTTTTGGCTTTAGATCTATGAATCTACTCTTGTCTCCGGCCATGTGCCTCGAGCATCCACTATCAAGGTACCATGAGTTTTGACTTTGTGCTTTGGCCTTGTAGCAATGCTCCCCCTACAAACAAATATATTAAACTTTTGTTTTTGGAACCCAAATCATTTTGGGTCCATGAGTGTTAGCTCCCAAAACCTTGGTTCCCTTAGGAATCCAAGATGACATAGCAATAATATTATTAGATTTTACAAGTTCCTTAGGAACCCATACACTTCTAATTCTTTTAGCTCTACTATGTCTGGGATAGCTACCTTGTTTGTAGTAGTTAGTCTTTTTCTTAGGTTGGTGTGTTCTAGAGGATTCACATATTTCATTCTTGACACTACCAACATTTTTCAAAGACTTTTTGAGCTCATTTAGCTCACCCAACACCTTTTGGTGTTCACTATTACATTGAGATAAAAGATTATTAAGATCAACATTTTCATCTTGAAAGAATATTAGTTCATCTTTTAATCCTAATATCTTTTTCTCAAATTTTGAATTAGCTTGAGTGAGTGAGTCATTTTTCTCATTTAGTTCTAAAATAATCTTTTTATTTCTAATGACCGACTCTTTATATTTCTCAACTAATTCATCATAGACCTCTTGTAACTCATCATATGCATCATTTAATTCTTCAAATTCTAAAGTAGATGAGTTAGAGGTTACCATGGAGGAATCTTCCTCAAGTGCCATGAGGCAAAGGTTAGCCACTTCTTGTTCGTCATCCTCCGATGACTCCTCATCACTCCAAGTAGCAAGCTTGGCTTTGAGCTTCTTCTTCTTCTCAAAGCCCTTCTTCTTGAGTTGAGGGCACTCCGAACGTATGTGGCCGGGTTGTTTGCACTCAAAGCAAATGATAGGATCCATTCCTTCCTCTTTGTTCTTGCTTTTGAAGTCCGTCTTTCTTTGGATTTTTCTTCCCCGGTTGGACCTCATAAAACGTGAGAATCTTTTGGCTATCATAGCCAATTCTTCAAGTTCATCCTCCTCACTAGATGAGCTCTCTTCATGTTGTGAAGCTTTAGCCTTGAGAGCTATTCCCATTTTCTTCTTCTTCTCAACCTCAAGCTTCTCTACTCGTTTCCCTTCTTTCTTCTTCTCATCTTCCCTTCCTTGCTTCATGATCTCATGAGCAAGCAGAGAACCCACAAGCTCATCAAGCTTCAAAGTTTTCAAATTCTTTGCTTCGATGATAGCGGTTCTCTTCCCATCCCAAGACTCGGGAAGTGAATAGAGTAGCTTCCGGACAAGCTTGTCTTCCGGTATGATTTCTCCAAAACCCTTTAGCCCATTGACAATAGTGGAGAAACGATCAAACGTCTTTGACATCGTCTCATCGGGCTCTATCTTGAAATTTTCATAACTAAGATTGAGAATTCCAATCTTAGTTTCTTTAACATCATTGGTGCCTTCATAAGTAGTCTCAAGGGTGTCCCACACTTCTTTGGCACTCTCGATTGATGAGACCTTTGAATAGATGTCCAGACCGAAAGAGCAAAATAGCATGTGGAGAGCTTTATCATTGACTTGAATCTTTTTCCTCTCCTCTTCACTCATCTCCACTTTCTTCTTCAAAACCATCTTGTCTTCACCATCTTGCTTCAATGGAATATGAGGGCCATCTTCAATGACATCCCACACTAGATAGTCATTTGACTTGATGAAGAGATGCATTCTATTCTTCCAAAAAGAATAGTTATCACCATTGAAAAAGGGAGGCTTTGTAGTGGATTGTGACTCGTACATGCCCAAACCGGAGGTTGAAGCCATCTCTTGATATATGATGATCACACTTTTCCAAGGAACTCCTCTTGTGGTTGTTAATCCTCAAAGAGGTAGGCTCTGATACCAATTGTTGAGTGGATCGAAAGATCGATTTGAACCAAGAGGGGGTGAATTGGAAATTTAAAGGTTTTGTGGTGGAAATTGCAAATTAAAAATAGTAGAGAAGGCTACACTATTTTGTTTCTTAGAGAACCAAGATATGAGCATACTACCTAGGAATTGACAAGTTCCCGAAGTACTCTTCCTATCGATTTTGCATCCCCTATAATCTGCATCCGAATAAGCATGAAGGTTGAAGGTGGAGTCTCTAGGGTACCAAAGACCAAAACAAGGAGTATCTCTAAGGTACCTAAAGATTCTCTTAACGGCAATAAGGTGAGACTCTCTAGGAGTAGCTTGAAACCTAGCACACAAGCAAACACTAAACAAGATATCTGGTCTACTTGCGGTAAGGTAAAACAATGATCCAATCATAGAACGGTAAAGCTTAGAGTCGACACACTTACCTCCTTCATCTTTGTCAAGCTTTGTAGATGAGCTCATAGGTGTGGCTTGAGGCTTTGCATTCTCCAAGCCAAACTTTTTGAGCATATCCTTTATATACTTTGCTTGATTTATGAAGGTGACATCCTTCTTTTGCTTGATTTGGAGTCCCAAAAAGAATGAGAGCTCCCCCATCATACTCATTTCAAATTCACCTTGCATTAGCTTAGCAAACTATTTGCAATGACATTCGTTAGTAGAACCAAAAATAATATCATCAACATAAATTTGTACTACTAAGATGTCATTTTTATACCTTTTTATAAAATGTGTAGTGTCCACCTTGCCTTTTTCAAAACCCTTTTCAATTAAAAATTTTAAAAGCCTTTCATACCAAGCTTTAGGAGCTTGTTTTAAACCATAAAGAGCTTTAGTGAGTTTGAAAACATGATTTGGAAATTTTGAGTCTTCAAAACCCGGTGGTTGTTCCACATACACTTCTTCATTTATAAAACCATTTAAAAACACGCTTTTAACATCCATTTGAAAAGCTTGAAATCATGATAACATGCATATGCAAGCAACATCCTAATGGCTTTCATTCTAGCTACGGGTGCATAGGTTTCATAAAAATATATTCCCTCTTCTTGAGTGTAACCTTGTGCTACTAGTCTAGCTTTATTTCTTACAATGTTATCACTCTCATCTAGCTTGTTCCTAAAGACTCATTTAGTTCCTATGGTAGATTGATTACTAGGCCTATCAACTAATGTCCAAATGTTACTTCTCTCAAATTGATTTAATTCTTCTTGCATAGCCATAATCCAAAAATCATCTTTTAATGCTTCTTTTATATTTTTAGGCTCTATGCATGAGACAAATGCAACATGATTCATTAATCTAAGAGAAGATCGGGTGGTTACCCCCTTGGATGAATCACCCAAGATTTCACCATCTTTGACATAGTTGAACTCCCTTGTGTAGCTCATTTCATTTTCCTCAAGAGCCAAGTCCTTCAAGGCTTCAAGAGGTGGATCTTGTGTGTCCCCTTCTTTTGTTGGAATCTCATCCTCCTTTGAAGTTTGTCCTCCATCAAAGGCATTTATGATTCCTACATCATCATCATCACAAGAATCCTTCCTTGGAAGGAGGTTATCATCGAATACATGTATAGATTCTTCTACTACTAAAGTTCTCTTGTTAAATACTCGATAGGCTTTAGAGGTTAAAGAGTATCCTATGAAAATAGCTTCATCACTTTTTGCATCAATATTACCTAAGTTGTCTTTTCCATTATTTAAAACAAAACACTTGCAACCAAAAGGGTGAAAATAGCTAATGTTAGGCTTTTTAGATTTTAAAATCTCATAAGGTGTTTTCTTTAAAATTGGCCTAATCATTACTCGGTTAAAAATATAGCAAGCGGTGTTTGTGGCTTCCGCCAAAAAATATTTAGGTAAATTATTTTCACAAAGCATGATTCTAGCCATTTCTTGCAAAGTTCTATTTTTCCTCTCAACTACCCCATTTCGTTAAGGAGTTCGAGGAGCCGAAAAATTATGGCTAATACCATTTTCATTCAAAAAATCTTCAAACCCTAAATTTTGAAACTCGGTTCCATGATCACTTCTAATATGTGAAATTCTAAGTTCAAGATCATTTTGGGTTAGTTTTGAAAATATGATGAATTTTTCTAAAGCCTCATCTTTAGTACTTAAAAATAGAACCCAGGTAAATCTAGAAAAATCATCAACAAGTACAAATTTTATCATTAATGGATTTAAAGGAAGACTTATGTTGTTTACCCTTAGAGCATGCATCACAAATTTTATCATTTGAGAATTTAATCTTGGGTAAACCTCTAACTAGATCAAGGGAAACTAGTTTTTTTAAAACACTAATGTTAGCATGTCCTAGTTTCCTATACCACAACCATGCATCATTTTCATTTTGTGCTACTAAGCATGCATGAGATGTATGTATGTCATCTAGATGCACCATGTATATGTTCCCTATGCGATGACCTATGAGCATAATATTATTAGATTTAATGTCAACAATTTTGCACCCATTTTTATCAAATAAAACATTAAATCCTTTATCACACAATTGACTTATGATCAATAAGTTATGTTTAAGACCATCTACATACAAAACATTTTCAATGAGAATAGTAGAGTGATTACCTATGGAGCCAATACCTTTAATGTGGCCTTTGGAGTTGTCACCAAATGTCACCACTCCTCCAATTTTTAGCTTTAGATCCATGAATCTACTCTTGTCTCCGGTCATATGCCTTGAGCATCCACTATCAAGGTACCGTGAGTTTTGACTTTGTGCTTTGGCCTTGTAGCAATGCCCCCTACAAACAAAGATATTAAGCTTTTGTTTTTGGTACCCAAATCATTTTGGGTCCATGAGTGTTAGCTCCCAAAACCTTGGTTCCCTTAGAAATCCAAGATGACATAGCAACAATGTTATTAGATTTTACAAGTTCCTTAGGAACTCATACACTTCTAACCCTTTTAGTTCTACTATGTCTAGGAAAGCTACCTTGTTTGTAGTAATTAGTCTTTTTCTTAGGTTGGTTTGTTTTTGAAGATTCACCTATTTCATGCTTGACACTACCAACATTTTTAAAAGACTCTTTGAGCTTATTTAGCTCATCTAACACCTTTTGGTGTTCACTATTACATTGAGATAAAAGATTATTAATGTCAATATTTTCATCTTGAAAGAATTTTAGTTCATCTTTCAACACTAATATCTTTTTCTCAAATTTTAAATTAGTTTGAGTGAGTGAGTCATTTTTATCATTTAGTTCCAAAATAATTTTCTTATTCCTAATGACTGACTCCTTGTATTTCTCAACTAATTCATCATAGAACTCTTGCAACTCATCATATGCATCATTTAATTCATCATATGTAAAATCTAAAGATAATGAGTTAGAGGTTACCATGGAGGAATCTTCCTCAAGTGCCATGAGGCAAAGGTTGGCCACTTCTTGTTCGTCATCCTCGGATGACTCCTTATCATTCCAAGTAGCAAGCTTGGCTTTGAGCTTCTTCTTCTTCTCAGAGCCCTTCTTCTTGAGTTGAGGGCACTCCGAACGTATGTGGCCGAGTTTATTGCACTCGAAGCAAATGATTTGATCCCTTGCTTCTTCTTTGTTTTTACCTTTGAAGTCCATCTTCCTTTGAATTTTTCTTCCCCGGTTGGACCTCATAAAGCGTGAGAATCGTTTGGCTATCATAGCCAATTCTTCTAGCTCATCCTCCTCACTAGAAGAGCTCTCCTCAAGTAGTGATGCTTTGAGAGCTATTCTCATTTTCTTCTTCTTTTCAACCTCTAGCTTTTCTACTCTCTTCTCTTCTTTCTTCTTCTCCTCTTCCCTTCCTTGCTTCATAATCTCATGAGTAAGGAGAGAACCCACTAGCTCATCAAGCTTTAAAGTCTTCAAATTTTTAGCTTCTATGATAGCGGTTCTCTTCCCATCCCAAGATTCGGGAAGTGAATAGAGTAGCTTCCGGACAAGTTTGTCTTCCGGTATTGTCTCTCCAAATCCTTTGAGCCCATTGACTATGGTGGAGAAACGATCAAACATCTTGGACACTGTCTCATCGGGCTCCATCTTGATTTTTTCATAACTAAGATTGAGAATTCCAATCTTAGTTTCCTTGACATCATTGGTTCACTCATATGTAGTCTTAAGACAGGTCCCACACTTCTTTGGCACTCTCAATGGATGATACTTTGGAGTAGATGTCCGGACCGAATGAACAAAAGAGCATGTGGAGAGCTTTGTCATTTATTTGGATCTTTCTCCTTTCTTCTTCACTCATCTCCACCTTTTCTTCAAAACCATCTTCCCTTCACTATCTTGCTTCAATGGAATGTAGGGGCCATCTTCAATTACATCCCAAACCAAGTAGTCATTAGACTTGATGAAGAGACGCATTCTATTCTTCCAAAACGGATAGTTGTCACCATTAAAAAAGGGTGGTTTTGTAGTGGATTGAGACTCATACATGCCCGAACCGGAGGTAGAAGCCATCTCTTGATTTTTGGATGATCACATTCTTCCTAACAACTCTTGTGGTTGTTAATCCTCAAAGTGGTAGGCTCTGATACCAATTGTTGAGTGGATCGAATGATCAAACTAAACCAAGAGGGGTGAATTGGATTTTTAATGTTCTTGGTGGTGAAAATTGCAAATAAAAAGATTGACAAGGAATTTTAGAGTGATTCATGTTCCAAATGAACTCTACATCCACTACCTTAGCTTCACTAAGGATTTGCAACAACTCCACTAATTGCTTTTCCCCTCTTCTAGGCTAAGGAGATAACCCTTACAATTTTCGGTCAAATTTTCTACCCAAAATTTGACCTAATTCTCACACAATTGAAACAAAGAATTTGTTGGCTAAACAAGTATCTCTCAATACATAAACTAGCCTAATTACAAGCACTAAACCCAATTGAAATGATAAGAATGAAAAATACAATTGGGGTTTCTAGACAATAATGGGATTTAGGCACAAATGCTTGGATTTGATGTTTGGATGTTTGCTTTTGGATCAATAGTTGTTGCTGAAGCTTTTAGAGGTCCCTTTTATACATTCTCATTGATTTCTAGACGTTGTGGTTGTTGCATTCATCAATAGAGTCGTTGGGGGTGTTATCTCCCCTCCATAAATGCAGTCTGCAACCAACATTTTCGAAACGCCCGACCCTATTTCGAAACAGACCAAAATAGAAAGAGTCGTTGGGGTGCATTAAAGAGCCCGTATCAAAACGGTATGACCTGTTTCGATACGCTAAGAGCCGTTTTGAAACTTGTTTCGAAACATTTTTTCCAATGTCAAGGGTCGTATCGAAACGTCTTGAAATCGTTTCGATACGCCTTAACGGTTTGTTAAAAATCAGTTAAAAACATTCAACGGTCATATTTTTCAAATCAATTTAAGATCCGTTTCGAAACACTGAATGTCGTTTCGATACGGTGTCTCTATGTTTTAAAGTCGTTTCGAAACTTGTTTCGAAACACGAGTTGGTAGTGTTGAAATCATTTCGATACTCGTTTCGAAACATGGGTTGGCAGTGTTGAAATCGTTTCGATACCCGTTTCGAAACACAGGTTCAAAGTTTCAAAACTGTTTCGAAACGCCTTAGGCCGTTTCGAAATAGAGACTCGAAAATCACTGTTTTGGCTTTATGAACACTTAGAAAATATTTGATAAACTTAGTTTTTAACTTAGGCATATTCTTTAAATCATATAGGGATGTTTGAGGACTTAAAAATTCGTTTTCACATTTTCAATTTAATTCTTAGGTTTTTTAGTTATATCAAAATTAAAATATCAGTTTCACAAGCTTGAAGGTTGATCTCCGCCAATCACTAATGATGATGATGGGTTCATGCATTAAGGTTGAAAACTGAAAAGTTCACTGAACTCTAAGCGTCCCACTCTGTTTGCTAATACATTTGCCAATGACGATTTGGGGAGCAAAATATTATTTTATACATTTGATTTTGAATGCTTGAGATATTTTGGTGAAAAATATATAACATAGGAATATTTCGTTTTTCTTTGTTTCTATATTATTTTCTTTTGTCTCTTCATTGTCTCTCTGTCAAATTCAAAAGGAAAAACCCTTCAAAAACCATCCCATACTTTTTATTTTTGTAAAAAAAATAAAATAAACAATCAAATTATAGAAGAAGAGAAACATAGCAGATTTTTCAACAATAAAAAGAGAGAAAAAGCCAGGTACTATCGTTAATATATTGGGTTTCATACCTCAACCTGATGTTGCAGTCATATGTATATTCAAGATCAAAAACACAAGATTTGAATGATGAGATTTTTGGTTTATGTTAATTATGGTATTCTGTATGGGGGTTGATGAATTTTGAAAGCTTAAAAATTGTGTTCCTTGTATTCAAGTTCTCCATTTTCTCTTACCAACCAAACATGAATACATGATAATAGTCCAGTGATATTGCCATGGTACCAGACGTTTAGGGAAGGGAAGGGAGGAGAACAAAAGGGGAAGGGTTGGCTTAAGGTCCCACATTGTGAGATAAAAGTGAAATGGAGAAAGTTTATGGGTTACATTAATATTTTGTTTAAAATTTAGGGATCAAATTAGAAATTAACCCTTTTAACTACCGTGTCACATCATCAAACTAACGAGAACAGATCGAAAACGTAAGTGACAAAAGAAACTTCCAGTGAAGTTTACCCATTTATAAATGTTAAGGGTGTATTGATAGGTTAGTTCAAAGGTGTCAAAGGCATTCGGCAAGAAAATCCCTTATCTCCGTATCATTTTGTCTTGAGTATGAATATTTTCTCTGAGCTTTTTGATACAACATCAATTAATGGTATATTCAATTTTCACCTTAATGATCTGTTAATTTTTGTAAAAGGGACTGTTGATTCGATTTTAGGGGTTTGGTGCATTTTAAATCAGTTTTACATGTGTTATGTGTTGAAGCTTAATTCGAGTAAAAATGAAATATTTGCATCTAGTGTGCACACTGTTATTTTTGGAGATTTAGGATTGTACAAAGTTTAAAGTGGGAAAGTTACATTAGGTGTTCCTTTGGTAACTAGGAAATTAACTGAGTGATTGTTTCAAAAGATTGAGGACAAAATGAAGTGCTGGTCAGCAAGGCAGCTGAGTTATGCAGGTAGAGTCCAGCTTATTTAGTCTAGGCAATTTGTTTTGCCTAAACTTGCAATGGGGCTAGAATTAGTTGGAAACTCATGTTTTCTTAAATTTGAAGGTGGATTAGGTTTAAAAGAATTGAAATGTTAGAATACAACTTACATTTTGAAACTCATTCGAAGGATCTTAGCTAGTCAAGGCTCTATTTGAATTGTTTGACTTCAAGCTTATATGATAAACACAATGGCTTTTTTGCTTTTCTGGTTTTCTTACATTTGTGGGGTCTTGTTATTGTTTCATAGCACAATACAGTATGGCTTGGTTTCATTTCAGAGCATTTTCACCATTGTTTCACTGCAAGCTCTCCTTAGATTAAATGTTCACCACGTTCACTGGTATCCCATCGTAGATTTATCAGCCTTCGATGAAAAGTTTGTCGAAGTATATTGTCATGCCTGAGAAGAGTCAGAGTCATTAATCCAACATCGGAAAGAATAAAGGAAGATCTTGATATATATAAACGGTGGCGCTGCACATCCTATCAGACATGTCTTTTGGGAAGAGGGTAATGACCCCGTAACAAGTGGTATTAGAGCGACCCTTTGACTGTCCGATTTCACGCCGAGCGCCCATGAGTGGGGTAGGCAGGGTGGACAACCGTGACAATTGGCCAATCACGAGAGCGGAAGCTCGTGACGACGACGTCACGAGGTTGAGTGGGGGAGAATGTCACGCCTGAGAAGAGGCGGGGTCATTAATCCAATATCGGAAAGGAAAAGAAAGATATTGTGATATATAAACGGTGGCACTGCACATCCTATTAGACATGTCTTTTGAGAAGAGGGTAATGGCACAGTGGCAATATCATGAAGCAAGGTTTTCCTATGGACATCACATTGGTGTAAATAATTTGGTATGGAGATAGATATAGAAACTCAATAACGGCTTATTGTTGATTATATTGTGGTCCTAACCAAGTATAAAATTTATGTTGTGTACAACTTGGCTACAAGTCACACAGAATGCTGGTACTGATGTTATGTCTGTAGAATATCAAAGAGATTAGATTACATCCTTGTCAACTGTGAAGTGAAGCTTTTTTTCTGTGGGTATCTGGGGTTGAAATGAACCCTTTTTATGTTGTATGTCTTTTAACATCAAATTGATATCATCTTGAGATCTTGGATGCAGCAGTTTCTATGATTCTTGGATGCAAGCTTATACAATAGCCATATATGTTAAACTTTCATGATATAAATAAGGTTGTTTGCAATAATTTGTGACCATGTTTCTCTGCTTTGGATGTTTTATGAGTAGTCCTGCTACCTTGATTTCTGTCAATCATTTTCTAGTTGAGTAAAGCATCTATATTGTACGTTTCCATGCAGATTTAACTCCTCGTGCGGTTCATCAGAGCTTCTCTATGGGGACATCTCGTGTTAATGGACTTTTCCGAGATGTCAGTTTCTGAAACATCCTCAACAGGAAAGAAAAAGAAGCTGGTTGAAAGCATTAGAGATGACCATGATACTAGTGAGCTAAATACCCCAACCAAGCACAACATTACCACTGAATTGTATTTTGCTGGAAACTAAAGCTAAAGTCCTAAAAAAATAGGGGGAAATGGAAACATGGTAGAAATGGTAGTTGTGGGAGTTGCAACTCCTCTTTAGGATCAAGTAGATCATGGGATTATGTAGGCCAAATAGTTGGAACCGTATCCGACTTCAACTTCGTCTTGTCAGATTTAACAAAGAATCAAAGAAAACTTTGTAAATGGCCCTTGTAATGAGTATAAATTATTTTAAAGCAACAGGAAATGGTCATGGTTTTAATTTCTTTCCCTGCACTTAAAAATATTGCTCCTTCAAGGTTTTTGTTTGATTGCTTAATAAAAGTGAATGAACATAAGGACCCTAAAGAAATAAAAGAGACTGGGCTTGAGGAACATAGTGGCATGGATTTTGCATATGGTTTTCAGAACTCTTTCGATTTCTACTGCAAGTAAATTGTAAGACTAAAGTCTGGAAACCAGCAACCAACTTCAAGTTATTGTTCGCACTAACTCGGAAGAAAAAGGAAATCTATGTTCTTAATCAAATGGAAAGTTGTTCATTATTTGACTGAAGTTTAAGAAAAAAGAATCGGTGCAACTTGACAAAGCTTATGAATCTTTTCTATTTGATCTAATGATGGGTGGGGGGGGACCAGCAAAACTGAGTGAAACTTAGAAAGATGAACCAAAAGATATGTGGTTCAAACATTAGACTTTTGTTTCCTGTTAAGAAACCTTGGGTCTTGCTAGATGAGGAAGGGCAGCCAAAATGTTGTAAGCCCGTAAGTCCTGCCTGGTCAAGATCCCAACAACAGGAGGCACCTGCAGGTGGATCAAATTATTAGGAAGCCACATTTTAAGGTGTATAAAATGGAAGAATATAAGCATAAAAAAGAAGACAACAAGTGTTTATGGTTGGTAAACTCACCCCTGCCCCTTGATACTTCGGCACGATGAGTAAATGTCGGAGTCCGACTTGCCTGAATAGAACCATGGCTTTAGCCACTGACATGCTTTCCACCACAGTGTAAGGGGTTGTATTGGTGAGAGGATGTAAGTCCACATACATTTCCATTTCCTCACGGCTCACTGCCACCTGCTCAATCTTGAGTTCCCTTTCGGCAAGCTCCACCCAGTTGAATTTCTCCATCACTTCCCATTCCTCAGTTCTTCTTCTCTCTGGCAGGAACCATTTCTTCTTCAGGGCTTGAACAAGGTGAGCTCTGAGGATCAGTCCGTGCAGTTCGGTTGCACCGGTGGCTACGGTGCCTGGCACCAGCACGCCCTGGTCTACAATGGGGAATGCATGATGTGTAGTGTTCTTCAATACATCCACGATCCGTGAAACCTTTTCCACCCCACAAAGAGTGACTACCGGTGGCTTGACATCAGCAAGCTCACCAACTGTGAGATTTCTCATCCAGGGTTCAGGATTTGCATCCAAGAAAGGGAGGCCTTTAAGTTCCAATATAATCTCATAGATACTGGGATTGAAGCAGTCTCCAACAGTTTTCGCAATCAAAAGGACTATCATTGTTATTGGCAGCAAAAGAAGATTGTTTGTAAGTTCAAGGAATATGACACAAAGTGACACAGTCATCCTCATTGAGCCGGCCATAAGGGAGGCAGCACCAAGAACGGCATAAAGCCCCTGGTCTAAGTTAGTATATGATCGCATGGCAATACCGAGAAGTCGACCATAACCCGAGCCCATGAGGATGATAGGGAGGAAAAGTCCAGAAGGAACAGCAATGCCAAAAGTAATGAGTCCTAAGATGCAATAAAGTGCAAAAAAGATTAAGATGGAGAAAACATGGAATTCAGATGAAGTGTTGGTTGAGAAAATGTTTCGAACAGCATCATCATTAGTGGTAAGGAGGAGGGTTGCTAGATCGTTATAGTAGCCGTCAGGGCAGTTAAACTGTTTGAAGTTCCCAGACCGATCATTTGTAGGACAAGCCTCCGGAAAAGATGGATCACAAGCTCTGCATTGGGCTAGAAACGGGAGGCAATATTGGCACACTGAGGTGAAAATAGAGACTGCTAGAGCTAGAAGTAGTTTATGCATTTTCCCCTTACTGCAACAGATTAAAAACATTGGTTACTAATCAAGCAATCGAACCAAACTAATAATGCTCATTGACCAGTCTATTCAAACTTTACAATATGTTGAAAATAACTCAATGTAGCATAATTGAAGAGAAAGATGGGTTAAGTAGCTTACTGGTTAATGAGATTGTAGAGTCTGAGGACCTTATGGAGAACATGATTATAAAGGCTTCCTAAAAGTCCACCAATGATTCCAATTATGATAACTGGGATTACATCCATGGCTTGGTAGCTGACTTTAACATCACTAACGTCGAACATGATCAACCCTCCAGATCCAAAAAGGCCACATTTCCCGGAGTTGCAGATTTCAATGAATGCCCTTAGAACCACCACCACAACTGCAGTACTAAAGAAAGTTCTCCAGAGAAGGGCACTCCTCCACCACGTTGCAACTTCTTCGAGAGCGAATAGGACACCTCCCACTGGGGCACGGAAAGCTGCACAAACACCTGAGGATGAACCGCAGGTGATAATGTCTCTGCGATCCCGATCATTGTTGAAGTAGCGAAGCCAACGCCACTTGATACGGTAGTTGTCAGGCCCTCCTTGGCCAAGTAAGGAAGCAATGCAACTCCCAATATGCACTAAAGGCCCTTCTTTTCCCAGATCTAGACCAGCAGCAACTGCCCCAATGCTGCCAACAATCTAAAATTATCTAAAAATTTATCAGCACACTAGGTAAGATACAAAATAAAGTGAAAACTACCTCACTAGATCTAAATTTGATCCATTGACAACACTAGAATTGATCAAACTCTCGAAATACCAGATCTGATCAATCTCTGCTTATCAATATTTTATTGAAACTCAAAAATCACAAGGCAGATACGAGATGAAACATTCATTTTCAGATAACCATATCAAAATTTTCTTGTACAGTTAACCAAAATCCTAACAACATGAACTTGAAGCATTAATGGAGCTTCCAGCAGTAAATTCAAACCTTGACAAGCAATGTTGTGGCACCAAACATGTTAGGAGTATCAACTCCATTGAGATAAGCCTTGATTTCAGGAATACCAGGACCAGCTGCAGTTGGGGCAAAACACACACAGAGAACTGCAGCAACCAAGGTGAGAAAAAAATTGATCCCAGTGAAAAAGATCAACCCAGATATATACCTGCATCGAATTCAGGATTGAGATCATATTGGGATATAAGCTAAAGTTTAGTCTTTGGAGAATTCAAGCTAAAGCTTACCTTCCCTCCTGTATGAAACCAACAATAGCAAGAAGCTTGTATCCAGCAATGTTCTCAATTGCAAGATTGATAAGAGTGGCAATTAATCCTGTTAACAATCCAACAAGGAAAGCCAAGGACCATTTCAAGAAAACGTACTGCAAAACTTGAACCTTTGATCTGCTTCTCCAATCATGCTTGAACAGATCATTTTCATTGATCCTGCATCAGATTATTTCAATAGATGTAATGACCGAAGAAGCGGAGAAGGAGAAAGACTTGTATGTATAAATATAGTTATTACTCGTAGTCCAAACTCTCAATGTGGGAGACCTTGGCTCCAACCAAGGCAAGGGGAGTGGAAGAAAGGGTTCTGTTTCTTTTGAGAAGTGGCTGACGTAAGGAATTGCTTTCAGGGTCTCTTTCTTGTTCTTCTACTTCATCAGCTTCAGCTTCACCCTCCGTTTCTGCTTTTTCCAATTTCTTTGGATCCGACTCCATTAATCAAACACAAGACGAATTAATGGGGAAGAGGCTTGGCTTTTCGATTGACTTTGAGATTTGATTAACAAACTTGCAACTTTATATTCAATAAAAAAAATAAAAAACTTGCAACTGTAATATATCACGGAAATCACTCCGTGAGATTTCTTTTGTGTTTACGATTGATGAACATTGGCCCACTTTTAATCAAAGTGGCCCCCATGCTTACTCCTAATTTGTATCCACCAAAATGAAGCACATGCGAAAAATACTATGCAAAATATAAGGTTGAATAAGGGTAGATGTAGATATCACTAATTAATTGAGTGATAAAAAACATTCATGTTGTTTTATCTCGTGTGAGTTTGAATCTAGATATCTATCTTGAGAATGTAATATATCTTTACTCAATCAATTGGCCGAGTGATAAAATATGTTAATGTTGTTTCACCTTGTGTGAGTTCGAATCTTGATATTTACATTGAGAATATAATAAATCTTTACTTAATAAAAAATAAGGGTAGATATACATTTTTGGTATATGAATATGGTTTTAAAGTTTAGCTTGATATTTAAATTTTTTTGTCTAATTAGGTACCTGGATTTAGACTTAAAGTACAATTTGATACCTAAATTATTTTTAGTCCAATAAAGTACTCTGAATTTGATTTTTAAGATTAATTAGTACTTGAATTTATTTTTATGATTCAAATAAGCCATTTATTGTAAAATCAATTTAAAACAAAAAGTTAAACTTAGATCTAATTGAACTAAAACATCTTAGATGCCGAATTGAATCATAAAATTAAATTGAAGTACTAAAAAATATATTTACCCTGAATAAAAAAATGTTCAGATTGGCTTTTTGTTGCTTCACCATTTGGTTCTTTATTGTTCACGCACTCTATAAAAAGCAATAGGAAAAGGTTTGTTGGTGACAGTTTTGGCAGCCTCATCTCAATCAAAGCCCACTTGGAGTTGGACAGGTGTATTGTACAGATGAATCCAACAATTCGGCCCTTGAGATATCTGAAAGGGCAGCCTTATCCCTTAATTTATTATTATGGTTTGAATTATCAATTATGGGACTAAATAATTTAAAAAAAAACGTGTCAATCATAGGGTGGATCGACAAAGCAAACCCATCTGGCCAAACATGTGTTCCCTTCTTGTCATAATCTGGCAACACTACCCAAGTCACGTGTGCCATTTTGATTGTGAGAAAATGGAAATGAAGAATAGATTTGGTCAGAAAAAGAAAATACAATTTCGAGACGCCACTTTGCAGCAAAATCATATTTTAGGAAATAAATTCATCACTATCTCCGATCTAAACATATATCGATATTATATTTTAGGAAAATATATTTTATTATCTATTAATTGTATCGTTTAATACATCGGTCTAAAGACAATAAGGATAATTCATATTGAAACGGACATGTGTAACATTATTATGTGTCTAGTGGGCCAATTTATGTACTACGGTATTGGCTGAACAATTAACATAACGAACATCTAGCCAGCCGTTTATCTCTTAGTGAGAGCACCCGCGACAAAGAGATTACTCACCGCTAACGATGGTGGATACCTTGGCTCAAAAAAAATATAATAACCATGCAAAGACTGAAATTATCGTAAAAGTTCACTAGCCTCTCTCAGGTGCTGCCCGAAAAATCGAATAAGCCACCCTATTTACTATACCAATGACAACTCCCTCGGTCACAACATTCGGCCAATTTCTCTCCACCGCAAGTCGGATACCTTCGCTAAACGTAAAAGCCTAAGTTATTTTCTCATTGTGTGAACCTTGTGAGCATCAATACAACCCTTATCTAAACAATGTTGGAATGTGAAAAGTCACAATCTCACATTGAGTGAGAAAATACCAAGGCAAGGGTATTTATAGTGATTATTCTCCCATCCCTTGTTGAGTGATAGAGAACAATGGGCAATTTTGCGGGCCGCTACCGCCGTTCGCTCGGCTCGACACGGCACAATGTGGGCGTGGTCTAATAAATTTGGATGTCTTGAGGTTCAGATTCATCTGCCTAAACAACTGTTAGGGCATAATTAATTCAACAGTTTTATGCTTTAAACTCTATATTAAAACAATAGTTCAAGAGACTTAAAAATCAAAATTAAGACATAGTTTAATTTTGTCTCATTTGGACATTTTTACCCCTAAGTTTAGCCTATAAATAGATAAGTAATTTCAGCTTTCTTGTACCCAATTCATTCATCACACTTCCCTCAAAGCTCTCTAAGTTCCTATGCATTTCAAAGGAGCAGTACCACCGTAGTTCACTTCAGTTTCGGGTGTACGATCGTCGGAGCGACCATGTTAACTTCGGGGGACAGTTCGTCTATCGCTGCGATTACACATCGGGGCAAATTTATTTCTAAGGCAGTAATTTTCACCACAAAAAAGTTTACATTATTTTATCTGTTAATTATATTTTTTCAGTCAGTACTAACAGTGTGATTTTGCAGCATATTTTCTAACAAACAAAACCATCTTCGTATCTCTCACAATTACTTCAATTGTCGCAACCCTCATAGATGCAATGAAGGCCACATTAACATTAGTTTTTCACTTTCCCAACACTTGGTTTAAACCACCTTAGTGGTTGTGATAGAGTAGCGCGATCTTAGACTTGGAAGCCTTCAATCAAGTTGTTGCAAGAACTAGGGGCTCAAGACTCAATCAAGAAGATTAGGAGCAGATCTGGAAATTCAAGAGAAAAGAGAAGGACTTTTCTTGAAAAATTTAGATCCAAGACTGAAAAATCAAAGAATCAAAGGTAAGAAAGAAGATTAGGGGATAAATAATAAGAATTAAAACAAAAAGATTAAAAAAGATTGATAGAGAGGTAGATAAAACAAATCTGAAAATTCAGCTTTGTTTATGGCTATGGAGATGGCATGAAGTTGAAGATGGAGATGACTTGATGGATTTGTGATGGTTTTGTCCTCGGTACCCTCTTAGACGCAATTACCTAAGCAAGCAACCTCAAGCGACTCTAACCCACCCTCCTAGACGCGATTACCTAGGCAAGCAGGAGTGTGAAGATGATCTCCCTCACAAGAACTCATCGAACTTATGTTGAAGAAGACTTCTAAGGCACAAGTAATCATCACTTGCAAAAATAAACTCACTAAATATTTCATTAATCAAAGAAAATCTAAATAATCTGAAATACAATGGTGGAGGCTTCATCCTTTTATAGGTGAAGGATAGCCAAAGTAATTTAACTTCTACTAAAACAAGGAAACCCTAATTTAATTAAAAAAAATAAAAGAAAAACAACCTTTAAACTCCTTGTGCTTGGGCTGCAAGTGATAAGCTGATAAAAGCTGCTTGGGAGAAGGGTGGCTGGTTCCTAAAGTATATAAAACTCTAAAAACATAATTTAAATGTTAATAATTAAGTTGGGCTAAGTCTAATTCGTCCAAAAGCTTTATATAATAGCTTTTTGGGCTGAATTTTACAAAATCCCGTAATTATCCCGTATCCAGTTTTCTGCATGCGCAATCTTTAGTAAAATAGACGTATCTTGAGTTCTCGATGTTCGATCGATGCGTTTCAAAATGCGTTGGAAAGGTAACTAAATGACAGTCAATTTGTTAGAAAGAAACTCTACCTAGAAATGCATGGATCCCATACGAAAAGTCTTCTCAAGTTGGCTGACTTTCCAGACTTCACAAATAGGTTCAACTTCTTGTCCAATATGCATTGCTTTAGCCCTCCCATGCATGTATCATTCCCCCTGTAACACCTGGGTTCGGGGGCCGAGTGAAAATAATAATTAAATAATGGTTCGGGTTTCGGTTCCTAATTTTAATAATAAAATCATATATTGGGTCTCGGGTTTTAAAAACGAATAAGTTAAGTTGGACCATTTTCAAAGCAAGCCCAAATAGCCATGGGTGTCTCCTATTGTGATTTCCTTAATTCATTAAGGGTGCTTTGGTCTTTAGCTCCCCAATTTTAAACAAACATAAAAAAATGCCTTTGGCTCATCTTCTTCCTCTCACCATTTTCTTTTTTGACGTCAAAGGAGCCCCCTTTCCCCTTGATACTATTCCATTTCATACCTTGCTTATTGTTGGAGCTTTTGCAAAGGTAAAGTTGTTTTTGACTTGCTCTCATCATCCTCTTCGAGTACATACCTTTATTTTCTATAAAACTCATGATTTTTGTATTTTGGGTGTTTTGAGATTTTGATTAAAAATGTCATTTTTAACATCTTTAACTTAGGTTTTTGATTTATTAATGTTACATGGGTTGTTTTCAGTCTAAAAGGTCCAATGTGTATGATTTTTACAAGGTTTTGGGGTGTTTCCCGAAATGGGGTTTTAGGGAGGTTTTTGGAGGGTTTTAAGTTGAGTTTTGGGGGTGTTTTAGGTGGAATTTTGATGGTTGATGGTTAGACTATATATAAGTGTTGTTTTGGAGGCCTTTGGGAGTAATTTAAGGGTTGGAATCATTGGTTTTAGGGTGTGCTTAGGGGCTGCTCGGGAATATGGATTTTGGGTTTGTTTATAGTGGAAATTGGATGTTTTGTGTTTGGAATGTAATCCGGGTCGACTATATTGGAATGTGGACTGATTTGGGATTGTTTTAAATTGTGTTGGAATGTTTAGAGGCAAGAAAATTGGTTGAAGAAGCTTCGGGAACGAATCCAGAGATTTTGGAGTCTTGAGCTTGGTCTTCGGTCTTTACTTGGGTAGCAACGGTGAGTAGATTTGTTAATCTTTGAATAGTGCACGACATGAAACCTTTGGGGTTTGGGTGGGATCTTGAGGGTTCACCTAAACTTGAGTGTAATCCTCTCTACTCCTATGTTGTTGTGATAGGATGAATGGTTATGTGTTGTGATTATCATGTGCATTGTAAGTTGTTAATATGTAGTCGAGTTGAAGTCGTGCCTCACGTGATGGTGGTCTAAACTACGATGATGTGTAGTCCCACCGGTAGTGACTAGTAGGAAAGTGTTTGGAAAACTGCATGTTGTGGATTTGTAGAGCTCCTCTCACTAAGCTAGTTAGCTTACGCTCTCTTTTGTTTCCAACATGCAGATCGCTAGAGTTCGGGAGGCAAGAGGGCAAGGGAGGAGCTTTTGGAGTTCTCAAGCTAGTACAAGTATGATTTGTGTTTGTAATAATGCCTAAACGATGGGGTATAGAGTTGTAGGAGTTGGTGTCAAACTCCTTAGGTGGCTTGTGTTAATTAAGCATGTTAAATTATGGACATGTTATGCTTTTGCTTCATGGATTGAGGATCATGCTTAACTTGTTGCTTGATTTTATGTGCCTAAAGGTGTATGTTATTGGTCTATGTATGCTCTATGTTTGATTGGCTTGTGTATGGGGCCTTATAGTTGCTAAGTATGCTCTCTTTGTGGAATTGTATGGGACCTATGATTTTGTATGGCTCTTGTTAGATTCAATGCCTCAATTGTTAATTCCTGGTTGTATTCTTGATGTATGAATGCTTGTATGTGGGTAGGGAAGTCCTAAAATGCCTTTAGAGTTGGGTTTGGTGTTGTCTTGCTAAAATTTGGAGACTTGTAGTGCAAGGCGTATCGATACGCCTAAGGGTCGTATCGATACGGTATTGCCTGCAGAGCTCAGTTTTGGCTGGGCGTATCGATACACGGGGGTGTATCGATACAGTCTTTGCTCACTGAATTCAGTTGTGGCTGGGCGTATCGATACACGGGGGTGTATCGATACGGTTTTTACTCACTGGAATTATGAGATTTTGGTGAGTTAAGGGCGTATCGGTATGGTGTTGAGCCGTATCGGTACGGTTGTGTCTCCTTGACCACGAGATGTTGACCAAGAAGGGCGTATCGATACGCTCAAGGGCTGTATCGATACGGTCTTCCCTAAGTTGACTATCGAGTTGACCTAGTCAAGGCGTATCGATACCCTTGGTTGGTGTATCGATACGGCCTGCCCTGTAAATGTAAAATGAATAGTTTAATATATGGTTTGAGGTTCGAATGTGTTTCTTTATCGATGTTTTCCGCTGACGTGGTCACTTAAGAATTAACATGCCTTTAGAAAAGATTAAAACGAAAGAAAATTTTCTAGGTTTGCTAACCGAGGGGGAACCTTGACGGGTTTTGCTTCGGTTTTCCCCGTGTAGCCTACTCGGACTGGTCATCCAGCCAGACCGGGACGAAGGGGTTACATTTGTTGGTATCAGAGCCTGAAGTTTCCGAGACCTCGGGTAGGTAAGTGAGGTGAGTTAAGGTATTATGGGTGTTTTGCCATGTATGTCTAAATTTTGTTGCTAGCACGATGTATGATTACATGTTGTGATGACTCTATTGATGCTTGAGAATAGGTCCAAAGTCCCCATTGTTAGGCGTTATTGTAAAAATAAAAAGAGAAATTGTTTTGGTTTAACGAGCTTGAGAACCAGAGTCCTTGCCCTTTTGCTAACCTAATGTTTCCCTTGTTGTTGTGTGATTGCTATTTTAGATTATTATAATTGCTATGGTGAGACCGAGGAAACGGCCTAGAGCGGGTGACCAGGCACCCGAGAACGTGCCTCCTACTCTTCATGCTCCCGATGGTAATGGGGAAGACGTTGGAGGCGATGGTAATGGGCCTCAGGTTGAGGCTAATGTGGGAGGTAATGGGGCTCAAGCGGGCCAAGGTCAGGTAGGTCCAGATGTGGCTCATTTGATTCAGACCATAGCCGGAGCTTTTCAGATAGCTTTGGCCGGCATGCAAGCTGCAACACCACCTCAGGGTGCGGGGACATGATTACCCTTAGAGAGGCTTCGTAACTTAAGGGCAGTTGAGTTTCGTGGGTTGTCTCCGGAGGGTTCGGAAGGGTGGCTTGAGAGTACTACTCGCATCTTGGGTCAGATGGAGTGTTCGGATGCCCGTAAGTTGGGATGCATCGTCTCTTTGCTTCAGGGAGACACATATACTTGGTGGACCACTATTATTTTCGGTATGGCCGAGGCGGATGTCACATGGGAGTTCTTCAGAAATGCCTTCAAGAGGAAGTACCTTGGAGTTCGGTACTTGGATGAGAATAAAAGGGAGTTTATGGCTTTGGTTCAAGGTAATAGGACCGTGTCTGAATATGAAGTCCAGTTTGTGAGGTTGAGCTAGTACGCACCAGAGTTGATCCCGGATGAGAAGAAGCGATGCAGGCGTTTCAGATATGGGTTGACTACATATGTGAAGACCTACATGCTAGCCTTCGACTACACCGAGTTCGATTTCTTGGTCTCTAGGGCCAAGGATATATAGCAGAACCTAAGCTCTAGGGCACGTGCTAGTGGGTCTGACCACGTAAAGAGACAAGCGAACTGGGATAGAGATCATGCCAAGAGGCATAGAGATAGGAGGTACCAGCCGGATACGAGACCTAGGGGTGGTAACTATGGTCAGGGTCGTTGGGCACATTCCGGAGTGCACTAGGTGCGGGAGACGCCATCCAGGTGAGTGTATGGGTATGTTTGGGGCGTGTTGGAACTGTAGCTCCCGAGACCATTTGAGGCGTAATTGTCCACACCCAGTTAGGGGCGGACCGGCTCCAGCTAAGGGCTTTGAGCATTAGAGAGGCTGTGGGCGCGGTCGTGGGAACTTTCAGCCAAGGAATGAGGGTCAGAGGAACTTGGCTCATGTAGTATCAGTCCAGCCCGAGGGAGGAGGACCGGCAAGGGTGTACGCTCAGCGAGAGGCTGGGAATGACACTGATGTCATTGTAGGTAATTTCACATTATAGTCTTTGAGTTTGCTTTCTTTGATAGACTCGGGGTCAACACATTCATATATTTTGGGTGAACACGCAAGGTCATTAGGGTTACCATGTGATTGGTTAGAGATAGGTGTAAATGTCACTAGCTCTTTTGGTGATACAATGGTAGTTAGGAAAGTGTAAAGGAGGTGTCCTTTGATGGTTCATGGCCACGTATTTCTGGTCGATATGATGGAGTTATCCTTCTATGGCTTTGATGTGATTTTGAGCATGGATTGGCTTGTAGAGCATAGATTTAGGGTTGACTTTGAGACAAAGAGAGTCTGCTTGAGGCTTACTGATGACTTTGAGGCTGTGGTAGTTGGGGAGAATGTTAAGTTCTTGTCCAATGTGGTTTCGGCTTTGGAAGCTCAGAGGTTGTTGAGTTCAAGGTGTCAGGCTTACTTGGCTTATGTAATGAATCTGGATATGAGTGAGGTGAGACCTCAGGACATCAGGACAGTATGTGATTTTCCGAGTGTTTTTCCGGAAGAGCTACCAGACTTGCCTCCAGATAGAGCAGTTGAGTTTGCTATTGAGACATATTCTGATTCTGTACCAGTGTCGATTTCTCCGTGTAGAATGGCACCGAAAGAGTTGAAAGAGTTGAAGACACAGCTTCAGGAGTTGACTGATAGAGGCTTCATTAGGCCTAGTGTATCCCCGTGGGGTGCTCTGGTCTTGTTTGTGAAAAAGAAGGATGGTAGCATGAGAATGTGTATAGATTATAGGCAGTTGAATAAGGTAATGGTGAAAAACAAATATCCCTTGCCTAGGATAGATTACTTGCTAGACCAGTTGAGGGGTGCTTCTGTATTTTCAAAGATTGACTTGAGGTCCGGATACTATCAATTGAAGGTAAAGGATGTGGACATACCGAAGACAGCCTTTCGTACACGTTATGGACATTATGAGTTTTTGGTAATGCCTTTTGGATTCACCAACGCTCCGGCAGCCTTCATGGATATGATGAACCGAGTGTTTCATAAGTTCTTGGACAAGTTTGTGGTAGTGTTTATTGATGACATCCTAGTGTACTCTAGGACCGAAGAGGAGCACGATGAGCATTTACGGTTAGTACTTTAGACCCAACTTGAGAATCAGTTGTATGCCAAGCTAAGTAAGTGTGAGTTTTGGATTAAGGAGGTGGTCTTCCTAGGTCACATGATCTCGGCTAGTGGGATTAGTGTAGATCCCAAGAAGATAGAAGCCATAGTGAATTGGAAACAACCGAAATCAGTGACAGAAATCTGCAGTTTCCTAGGTTTGGCAGGATACTATAGAAGGTTTGTTGAGGGGTTCTCGAGAATAGCGGCTCCGTTGACCAAGTTGCTACAGAAGAATGTTCCGTATGAATGGTCAGATGCGAGATAAGGAGCGTTTGAGAAATTGAAGAAAGCTTTGACCGAAGCTCCTATCTTGATTCAGCCTGAACCGGGGAGAGAGTTTGTGATTTACAGTGATGCGCCCTACGTAGGGCTAGGTTGTGTGCTTATGCAAGAAGGTAAGGTAGTAGCGTATGCTTCGCGATAGTTTAAAGTCCATGAGAAGAATTATCCCACACATGACATAGAGTTGGCTGCAGTGGTGTTCGCGTTGAAGATTTGGATACACCATCTTTATGGTGAGAAGTGCACCGTGTACACCGACCACAAGAGTTTGAAATATTTGATGTCTGAAAGGGAGTTGAACCTCAGGCAACGTAGGTGGTTACAACTCCTTAAGGATTATGACCTCACCATAGAGTACCATCCGGGCAAGGAAAACGTGGTGGCCGATGCCTTGAGTAGAAAGGTGGCCGTTGAGTTACGAGCAATGTTTGCAAGGTTGAGTGTGTCTACGGATGATGGGTTGATAGCCGAGCTTCAGGTTAAGCCATCATTGGTTCAGTTGGTTCGTGAGAAGCAGTTGCGAGACAAGTCTTTGGCACCTCACGGGCAAGACATAGACAAAGATAGGCCTACCGAGTATTGTTTCGGAGAGAATGGGATCCTGCGTTTCAAGGATAGGATAGTGGTTCCGGAGGATGCCGAGTTGAGGCGTAGGATCTTAAACGAGGCTCATAATAGTCCTTTTGCTATGCATCCGGGTAGCACGAAGATGTATCGAGGGTTAAAGGAAGAGTATTATTGGGTTGGTTTGAAAAAAGACGTAGCCAAGTTTGTAAGTAGATGTATGGTTTGTCAGAGAGTCAAGACTGAGCACCAGTTTCCCTCAGGATTATTGCAACCGTTGAAAATTCCAGAATGGAAGTGGGAGCGTATCACCATGGACTTTGTATCAAGACTTCCGTTGACTCATTCGAAGAAAAATTCAGTGTGGGTGATTGTAGATAGATTTACTAAGTGTGCCCACTTCGCACCGGTTCATACTACCTATACTTTGGACAAGTTGGCCGAACTGTATATCCGTGAGATAGTGCGACTACATGGGGTACCGAAGTCGATTGTGTCAGCCCGAGATCCGAGATTTACCGCTAGATTTTGGGAGTGTTTGCATCGAGCCTTGGGTACTTGGTTGAACTTCAGCACTTCATATCATCCGCAGTCAGATGGTCAGTCTGAGAGAGTGATTCAAATATTGGAGGATATGTTGAGGTGTTGTATCATTGATTTTTAGGGGTCATGGGAGAAACACCTACCGTTAGTGGAGTTCGCGTATAACAAAAGCTTTCAGTCGAGTATTCAGATGGCTCCTTATGAGGCCTTGTATGGTAGGAAGTGTAGAACCCCGATTTTTTGGGCTGAGGCCGGACAGAAACTTGTGCCAATGCCCGAATTGCTTAAGGGAACCACCGAGAAGGTGAAGTTGATATGTGATCGCTTGAAAGTAGCTACAGATCGACAGAAGTCCTATGCCGACTTAAAGAGGAAAGAGGTAGAGTACTCCGTGGAGGGATAAAGTGTTCTTGAAAGTCTCACCTTGGAAGAAGGTGATGAGGTTTGGGAGGAAGGGCAAGTTAAGCCCAAGATTCATAGGACCTTATGAGATAGTTGAGAGAATTGGTCCTGTTGCATATAGATTGAAGCTTCCGACTGAGCTAGAGAAGATTCATGATGTGTTTCATAGATCGGATCCGTCCCATGTTATGCCAGTGGAAGAAATAGAGTTGAATCCGGACTTGTCTTACAACGAGGAACCAGTTGAGGTACTTGCTTCTGATAGCAAGGTGTTGCGTGGCAAGACTATAGAATTGGTCAAAGTATTATGGAGACATAGAGATGTGGAGGAGGCCACGTGGGAAAGGAAAGCTGATATGCTTGAGCAGTTTCCGTATATGTTTCTGTCCGGTAATTTCGGGGACGAAATTTCTTAAGTGGGGGAGAGTTGTAACACTCGGGTTCGGGGGCCGGGTGAAAATAATAATTAAATAATGGTTCGGGTTTCGGTTCCTAATTTTAATAATAAAATAATATATTGGGTCTCAGGTTTTAAAAACGAATAAGTTAAGTTGGACCATTTTCAAAGCAATCCCAAATAGCCATGGGTGTCTCCTATTGTAATTTCCTTAATTCATTAAGGGTACTTTGGTCTTTAGCTCCCCAATTTTAAACAAACATAAAAAAATGCCTTTGGCTCATCTTCTTCCTCTCACCATTTTCTTTTTTTGACGTCAAAGGAGCCCCCTTTCCCCTTTGTTGAGTGGATCGAAAGATCGATATGAACCAAGAGGGGGGGGGGGTGAATTGGATTTTTAAAATTTGTGTGGTGGAAATTGCAAATTAAAAAGATTGACAAGGAATTTTAGAGTGGTTCAAGTTCCAAATGAACTCTACATCCACTACCTTAGCTTTACTAAGGATTTGCAACAATTCCACTAATTTCTCTTCCCCTTTTCTAGGCTAAGGAGGCAACCCTTACAATTTTCGGTTAAATTTTCTACCCAAAATTTAACCCAATCCTCACACAAAGGTAACAAAGAATTTGATAGCTAAGATAGTATCTCTCAATACAATTTGTAGCCCAATTACAAGCACTCAACCCAATTGAAAAAGATACGAATGAAAATTACAATTGGGGTTTCTAGACAATATGGGATTTTAGCACAAATGCTTTGATTTGATGTATGGATATTTTCTTTAGGATCAATAGTTGTTGCTGGAGCTTTTAGAGGTCCCTTTTATACCTTCTCATTGATTTCTAGCCGTTGTGGTTGTTGCGCTCATCAATAGAGCCGTTGGGGATGTTATCTCACCTCCATAAATGCAGTCTACAACAACCCGTTTCAGAACGCGGGGTACCTGTTTCGAAACGGACTAAAATAGAAAGAGCTGTTGGGTGCATTTAAGAGCCCGTTTCGAAATGTGTTGAAGCCGTTTCGAAACACTTTTGCCACTGTCAAGGGTCGTTTCGAAACAACCTGAGCCCGTTTCGAAACACCCTAACGGTTTCCAAAAAATCAGTTAAAAACATTTGTAACGGTCATATTTTTCAAATCAAAATGAAGAACAGTTTCGAAACGCTTGGACTCGTTTCGAAACAGTTTTGCTACTGTCAAGGGTCATTTCGAAACTGATTGAGCCCGTTTCGAAACACCCTATTGATCTTTGAAAATTCAGTTAAAAAATATTACAACGGTTATAGTTTTCAAATCAAAATGAAGAACCGTTTCGAAACGCTTGAAGCCATTTCGATACGGGTTCAGGTGTTCTAAAGCCGTTTTGATACGCGTTTCGGAACATGGGTTGACAGTGATGAAAACGTTTCGAAACGCCTTAGGCCGTTTCGAAATAGGGACTTGAAAATCAATGTTTCGGCTTTAAACACTTAGAAAAATATTTGAAAACTTTGTTTTTAACTTTGGCATAATCTTAAAATCATATGGGGATGTTTGAGGACTTAAAAATTCGTTTTTGACATTTTCAATTTAGTCCTTAGGTTTTTAGTTATATCAAAATTAAAATATTGGTTTCACAATCTCCCCCTTTTTGATATAACAAAACCAAAGTTAGAATTTTTAAGAGTTTTGAAATTTTTGAACATATTCTAACTCCCCCTTAATTTAAGATAGGTTTTTAAAGTTTTTTAAAAAAATTTTAACTTTGAAATTCAAGTTTTAAAACTTAAAAACACTTTAAACGTTTAAAACGAATTTTTGTTTTTGGCTCTTAAATTTTTTTCTCCCCCTTTTTGTTAGATCAAAAAGAATAAATAAGGCTCATAGAGAAGACAAAGGATTAGTACCAATAAGCATTAACTAATGAGCAACAATAATATAAATTCATAAAATTAAAATATCCAAAACATAAATCATCATGAAGTTCAAAATATAATTCCAAACAAAAGATCAAAATCATAGGTTCCTAAAACATAATGAAACATAAAGATGCAATCTTAAACCTAAAATGCATAAATAATATGATATGATATGAAAGTCCTAGGCCTCGTCACCACCATCATCATCATCGGAAGTCTCATCATCGGTCTTGATTGAGAATGGTGAAACTTCGTCCATTGGCCATAGAGAGTAGAGAAGGACAAATCCAAGTTTGAGTGGGAAGTCTCAAGATATAGGAGGCGATCCTTGACATTTTGCAAGCGAGTGTCGATGGCACCAAAACCCGAAGCAATGCGAGTATCCAAGGCATTGAACCGCTCGGTAATGAGAGCCGTAAGAGCTTCATTGTTTCCAACTTGAACTTGCGGTGGAGGTGAAACGGGAGGAAGAGGAGCTTCTCTATCAACACGTTCCCAAACATCATTCACATATCGAAACCCGGACTTGCGAAGAGAGGACTCACCAATCTTGCACCTGCGAGGTTCTGGGGAGTCGTAGGTGCAATCGAGACTGAGGATGCTAAAGATGTGGCTCAAGATCGTGCCATAAGTAAAAGATTTTAACTCATTGGTGTCAATAAGCTTAACATTATTGACCATCTCGACAAAAATGATCTTAGCAACATTAGGGCGCTCACCTCTACGGAAACATTCAAGCCAAAAGTGATCAACTTTACGGATATGAGAGTATTTACCTCCGGAAGGACGAAGGAACCATGATACCATCAAGTGAAGAAAACGGTCGTGCGCATCCAAAGTAAGTGCCGGACCGGTGAAAGTACCAAAGTGACGTTCATCCTCAATTCCTATATTCTTAAGGGCAAAGGTGGACTCCAAGAAAACAACATTAACAGTAAACTTTTTCCCTAATATGAAAGATTCAATCCCTACAACCTCGGTCTTGGTTTCATCATTAATAAGACGAGCATTAGAGTAAAAGATGAGTACCGTATGTTTGTAGCGAATATCCGGGATGCTCAACAAAGGAAGAAGATCCCATTCACTCAAACGCTCGAGGTAACGGAATAGGAATCGCTCGGAGTTGAGGAAATCAAGATCAATGACACGTTCACGACGAACTTTGAAATCCTTGACATATGTGGAACGAGCTCGCATCTCGGTAGTTCGAAGGGATTTCTGAAAGAGCAGAGCGAGATTCGAACGTATGCTCGAATCACCGGTTTGAACGGACTTACGCTTTTTGTTAGCTTGATCCGACATCCTAAAAACATTAAGCAAGCATGTTTTAAAATTAAGTGTATGCATCGATTTTTAAATTCAATCCAATAATAAATCACACTTAGGTTTTTTTTTAAAAATTAAAACAAAGAAAAATAAAAAAAACAGTAAAAGAAAATACGACTAAAAAATTTTATATTCGAATAAAAAAATTTAAGATTTTGAATTTTTTTACAAGATATGGAAAACCCAAACATGAAAACATATAGTTTATACAAAAATAAAATTTTCTAACCTAAGATTCGAACATAAATTGAAAGAAAAATAAAAAGGGGAAAAATTACCTTAGTTTGGGATTTTGGATGAATGGAGAAAAATCCTTGCACAATGTTGATGAAACTTGCTTAGACTTGAGTTTTAGAGAAAAACCCCTCAAGATTTGGTGAAAAACAAAGAGGTTTAGAGGGTTTTTATAGGGAGAAAGTCGGTTTAGGGTTTTTAGGGTTTTGAAGAGTTTGAAGTTAAAGTGACTTTTAACATTTAAAGCCCTAAAAAAAGCTATCCGCGAAACCGTTTTGGAACGGTCGGGACCGTTTCGAAACTCTAGCACGAGGGTTTGACCGTTTTGAGACTTTTAGCTGACCATTTCGATACGGTGTTGACCGTATTGAAGCCCCGTTGACCCGTATCGAAACACGTTTCGATACACCCCTTGGCAGTAGCAAAAACATTTCGAAACCCTTTGGAGGCGTTTCGAAACGGCCTTCTCTCAGACATGAATTTAAGGTATCCGTATCGAAATAGGGTCACCCGTTTCGATACACCTGGGCCTGGAAGTGCAGATGAGGCTCTAAAAGTGCAGAAAAATGAGTTTTTCTAAGGCCTAACATGCATAAATGACATGAATGAGAAGGCAAAACATATGCAAACATAAACATACTCCCCTAGCTATAAGCATGGATGATATTAGGAGTCTAAACACATAAACATGACATTTCACAAGATCAAGCAAATTTAAGCACAAAAGAGGTCCTAAAAGGTCAAGATAGGCTAGCTAGACCTAACTCTCTCCTAAGGGACCAAAAACGCTCTTTGTCTAAAGGGTTTGTAAATATGTCCGCTAATTGATTTAAGGTGTCTACATACTCTATAACCACATCTTCTTTAAGGACATGATCTCTAATAAAATGATGCCTTATTTCTATGTGTTTGGTTCTAGAGTGTTGGATGAGATTTTTATTTAGACATATTGCACTAGTGTTGTCACATTTTAGGGGTATGGTTTCAACTTTAATTCCATAATCTAAGAGTTGTTGCTTCATCCAAAGGACTTGAGCACAACAACTCCCTAAGGATATGTACTCGGCTTCGGTGGTAGATAAGGCTACACTATTTTGTTTCTTAGAGAACCAAGATATGAGCATACTACCTAGGAATTGACAAGTTCCCGAAGTACTTTTCCTATCAATTTTGCAACCCCCATAATCCGCATCCGAATAAGCATGAAGGTTGAAGGTAGAGTCTCTAGGGTACCAAAGACCTAAACAAGGAGTATCTCTAAGGTACCTAAAGATTCTCTTAACGGCTATAAGGTGAGACTCTCCAGGACTAGCTTGAAACCTAGCACACAAGCAAACACTAAACAAGATATCCGGTCTACTTGCGGTAAGGTAAAGCAATGATCCAATCATAGAACTGTAAAGCTTAGTCTCAACACACTTACCTCCTTCATCTTTGTCAAGCTTTGTAGATGAGCTTATAGGTGTGGCTTGAGGCTTTGCATTCTCCAAGCCAAAATTCTTGAGCATATCCTTTATGTACTTTGCTTGATTGATGAAGGTGCCATCCTTCTTTTGCTTGATTTGGAGTCCCAAAAAGAATGAGAGCTCCCCCATCATGCTCATCTCGAATTCACCTTGCATTAACTTAGCAAACTCTTGACAATGACATTCATTAGTAGAACCAAAAATAATATCATCAACATAAATTTGAACTACTAAGATGTCATTTTTATACATTTTTATAAAAAGTGTAGTGTCCACCTTACCTTTTTCAAATCCTTTTTCAATTAAAAGGTTTGAAAGTCTTTCATACCAAGCTCTAGGAGCTTGTTTTAAACCATAAAGAGCTTTGGTAAGTTTGAAAACATGATTTGGAAATTTTGAGTCTTCAAAACCCGGTGGTTGTTCCACATACACTTCTTCATTTATAAAACCATTTAAAAATGCGCTTTTAACATCCATTTGAAAAAGCTTGAAATTATGATAACATGCATATGCAAGCAACATCCTAATTGCTTCCATTCTAGCTACGGGTGCATAGGTTTCATCAAAATCTATTCCCTCTTCTTGAGTGTAACCTTGTGCATCTAATCTAGCTTCATTTCTCACAATGTTACCACTCTCATCTAGTTTGTTCCTAAATACTCATTTAGTTCCTATAGTAGATTGATTACTAGGCCTATCAACTAATGTCCAAACGTTACTTCTCTCAAATTGATTTAACTCTTCTTGCATAGCCATAATCCAAAAGTCATCTTTCAATGCTTCTTTAATATTCTTAGGCTCTATGCATGAGATAAATGCAACATGATTCATTAATCTAAGAGAAGATCGAGTGGTTACCCCATTGGATGGATCACTCAAGATTTCACCATCTTTAACATAGTTGAGCTCCCTTGGGTAGCTCACTTCCTTTTCCTCAAGAGCCAAGTCCTTCAAGGCTTCAAAAGGTGGATCTTGTGTGTCCTCTTCTTTTGTTGGAATCTCATCCTCCTTTGAAGTTTGTCCTCCATCAAAGGCATTTATGATTCCTACATCATCATCATCACAAGATTCCTTCCTTGGAAGGAGGTTATCATCGAATAGAACATGAATAGATTCTTCTACTACTAAAGTTCTTTTGTTAAATACTCGATAGGCTTTAGAGGTTAAAGAGTAACCTATGAAAATAGCTTCATCACTTTTTGCATCAAATTTACCTAAGTTGTCTTTTCCATTATTTAAAACAAAACACTTGCAACCAAAAGGGTGAAAATAGCTAATGTTAGGCTTTTTAGATTTTAAAATCTCATAAGGTGTTTTCTTTAAAATTGGCCTAATCATTACTCGATTTACAATATAGCAAGCGGTGTTTGTGGCTTCCGCCAAAAAATATTTAGGTAAATTGTTTTCACAAAGCATAGTTCTAGCCATTTCTTGCAAAGTTCTATTTTTCCTCTCAACTACCCCATTTTGTTGAGGAGTTCGAGGAGTCGAAAAATTATGGCTAATACCATTTTCATTTAAAAAAATCTTCAAACCCTAAATTTTGAAACTCGGTTCCATGATCACTTCTAATATGTGAAATTCTAAGTTCAAGATCATTTTGGGTTAGTTTTGAAAATGTGATGAATTTTTCCAAAGCCTCATCTTTAGTACTTAAAAATAGAACCCAAGTAAATCTAGAAAAATCATCAACAAGTACAAAAGCATAAGACTTACGACCCAAGCTCATAGTCCTAATTGGCCCAAATAAATCCATATGGATAAGTTGTAAACATCTACTAGTAGAAACATCATTAATGGATTTAAAGGAAGACTTATGTTGTTTACCCATAGAGCATGCATCACAAATTTTATCATTTGAAAATTTTATTTTGGGTAAACCTCTAACTAGATTAAGGGAGACTAGTTTTTCTAAAACACTTATGCTAGCATGTCCTAGTTTCCTATGCCACAACCAAGCATCATTTTCATTTTGTGCAACTAAGCATGCATGAGATGTATGAATGTCATCTAGATGCGCCATGTATATGTTCCCTATGCGATGACCTATGGTCATAATATTATTAGATTTAATGTCTACAATTTTGCATCCATTTTTATCAAATAAAACATTAAATCCTTTATCACACAATTGACTTATGCTCAATAAATTGTGTTTAAGACCATCGACATACAAGACATTTTCAATGAGAATAGTAGAGTGATTACCTATGGAGCCAATACCTTTAATGTGGCCTTTGGAGTTGTCACCAAATGTCACTACTCCTTCACTTTTTGGCTTTAGATCCATGAATCTACTCTTGTCTCTGGTCATATGCCTTGAGCATCCACTATCAAGGTACCATGAGTTTTGACTTTGTGCTTTGGCCTTGTAGAAATGCTCCCCCTACAAACAAAGATATTAAGCTTTTGTTTTTGGTACCCAAATCATTTTGGGTCCATGAGTGTTAGCTCCCAAAACCTTGGTTCCCTTAGGAATCCAAGATGACATAGCAATAATATTATTAGATTTTACAAGTTCCTTAGGAACCCATACACTTCTAATTATTTTAGCTCTACTATGTCTTGGAAAGCTACCTTGTTTGTAGTAGTTAGTCTTTTTCTTAGGTTGGTTTATTCTTGAGGATTCACCTATTTCATGCTTGACACTACCAACATTTTTAAAAGACTTTTTGAGCTCATTTAGCTCATCCAACACCTTTTGGTGTTCACTATTACATTGAAACAAAAGATTATTAAGGTCAACATTTTCATCTTGAAAGAATTTTAGTTCACCTTTTAACCCTAATATCTTTTTCTTAAATTTTGAATTAGCTTGAGTGAGTGAGTCATTTTTCTCATTTAGTTCCAAAATAATTTTCTTGTTTCTAATGACCGACTCTTTATATTTCTCAACTAATTCATCATAGACCTCTTGTAACTCATCATATGCATCATTCAATTCATCATATGTAAAATCTAAAGTTGATGAGTTAGAGGTTACCATGAAGGAATCTTCCTCAAGAGCCATGAGGCAAAGGTTAGCCACTTCTTGTTCGTCATCCTCCGATGACTCTTCATCACTCCAAGTAGCAAGCTTGGCTTTGAGCTTCTTCTTCTTCTCAAAGCCCTTCTTCTTGAGTTGAGGGCACTCCGAACGTATGTGGCCGGGTTATTTGCACTCAAATCAAATGATTTGATCCCTTGCTTCTTCTTTGTTCTTGCTTTTGAAGTCCATTTTTCTTTGGATTTTTCTTCCCCGGTTGGACCTCATAAAGCGTGAGAATAGTTTGGCTATCATAGCCAATTCTTCTAGCTCATCCTCCTCACTACAAGAGCTCTCTTCATGTAGTGAAGCTTTGAGAGCTATTCCCATCTTCTTCTTCTTCTCAACCTCTAGATTTTCTACTCTTTTCTCTTCTTTCTTCTTCTCTTCTTCCCTTCCTTGCTTCATAATCTCATGAATAAGGAGAGAACCCACAAGCTCATCAAGCTTTAAAGTCTTCAAGTTTTTAGCTTCAATGATGGCGATTCTCTTCTCATCCCAAGATATGGGAAGTGAATAGAGTAGCGTCCGGACAAGCTTGTCTTCTGGTATGATCTCTCCAAAACCTTTGAGCCCATTGACTATAGTGGAGAACCGATCAAACATCTTGGACACCGTCTCATCGGGCTCCATCTTGAAATTTTCATAACTAAGATTGAGAATAGATAGTCTCAAGAGTGTCCCACACTTCTTTGGCACTCTCAATGGATGACACTTTAGAATAGATGTCCGGACCGAATGAACAAAAGAGCATGGGGAGAGCTTTGTCATTTACTTGCATCTTTTTCCTTTCTTCTTCACTCATCTCCACCTTTTTCTTCAAGACCATCTTGCCTTCACCATCTTGCTTCAATGGAATGTAAGGGCCATCTTCAATGACATCCCACACTAAGTAGTCATTTGACTTGATGAAGAGACGCATTCTATTCTTCCAAAAAGAATAGTTATCACCATTGAAGAAGGGAAGCTTTGTAGTTGATTGAGACTCATACATGCCTGAACCGGAGGTTGAAGCCATCTCTTGATATATGATGATCACACTCTTCCAAGGAACTCCTCTTGTGGTTGTTAATCCTCAAAGAGGTAGGCTCTGATACCAATTGTTGAGTGGATCGAAAGATCGATATGAACCAAGAGGGGGGTGAATTGGATTTTTAAAGTTTGTGTGGTGGAAATTGCAAATTAAAAAGATTGACAAGGAATTTTAGAGTGGTTCAAGTTCCAAATGAACTCTACATCCACTACCTTAGCTTCACTAAGGATTTGCAACAATTCCACTAATTGCTCTTCTTCTTTTCTAGGCTAAGGAGGCAACCCTTACAATTTTCGGTTAAATTTTCTACCCAAAATTTAACCCAATCCTCACACAAAGGTAACAAAGAATTTGATGGCTAAGATAGTATCTCTCAATACAATTTGTAGCCCAATTACAAGCACTCAACCCAATTGAAAAAGATAAGAATGAAAATTACAATTGGGGTTTCTAGACAATATGGGATTTTAGAACAAATGATTGGATTTGATGTATGGATATTTGCTTTAGGATCAATAGTTGTTGTTGGAGCTTTTAGAGGTCCCTTTTATACCTTCTCATTGATTTCTAGCCGATGTGGTTGTTGCACTCATCAATAGAGTCGTTGGGGATATTATCTCACCTCCATAAATACAGTATGCAACAACCCGTTTCGGAACGCGGGGTACCTGTTTCGAAACAGACTAAAATAGAAAGAGTCGTTGGGTGCATTTAAGAGCCCGTTTCGAAACGTGTTGAAGCCGTTTCGAAACACTTTTGCCACTATCAAGGGTCGTTTCGAAACAACCTGAGCCCGTTTCGAAACACCCTAACGATTTCCAAAAAATCAATTAAAACCATTTGTAACGGTCATATTTCCAAGAAAATTGGTTGGAGAAGCTTCAGGAACGAATCCAGAGATTTTGGAGTCTTGAGCTTGGTCTTCGGTCTTCACTTGGGTAGCAACAGTGAGTAGATTTGTTAATCTTTGAATAGTGCACGGCATGGAACCTTTGGGGTTTGGGTGGGACCTTGAGGGTTCACCTAAACCCGAGTGTAAGCCTCTCTACTCTTATGTTGTTGTGATAGGATGAATGGTTATGTGTTGTGATTATCATGTGCATTGTAAGTTGTTAATGTGTAGTCGAGTTGAAGTCATGCCTCATGTGATGGTGGTCTAAACTACGGTGATGTGTAGTCCCACCGGTAGTGACTAGTAGGAAAGTACTTTGATGTGTAGTCCCATTGGAAATCTACTAGTCGAAACGGTGATGTGTAGTCCCACAATGTGTGTATGTTGGTTGTGCTTGTGCAAACCATGTATTGTTGTTGAGATAGTCACTTCGTGCATCCATTGGTTTACTTGCATATGAAAAGTGTTTGGAAAACTGTATGTTGTGGATTTGTAGAGCTCATCTCACTAAGCTAGTTAGCTTACGCTCTCTTTTGTTTCCAACATGCAGATCGTTAGAGTTCGGGAGGCAAGCGGGCAAGGGAGGAGCTTTTGGAGTTCTCAAGCTAGTACAAGTATGATTTGTGTTTGTAATAATGCCTAAACGATGGGGTATAGAGTTGTAGGAGTTGGTGTCAAACCCCTTAGTTGGCTTGTGTTAATTAAGCATGTTAAATTATGGACGTGTTATGATTTTGCTTCATGGATTGAGGATCATGCTTAACTTGTTGCTTGATTTTATGTGCCTAAAGGTGTATGTTATTGGTCTATGTATGCTCTATGTTTGATTGGCTTGTGTATGGAGCCTTATAGTTGCTAAGTATGCTCTCTTTGTGGAATTGTATGGGACCTATGATTTTGTATGGCTCTTGTTAGATTCAATGCCTCAATTGTTAATTCCTGGTTGTAGTCTTGATGTATGAATGCTTGTATGTGGGTAGGGAAGTCCTAAAATGCCTTTAGAGTTGGGTTTGGTGTTGTCTTGCTAAAATTTGGAGACTTGTAGTGCAAGGCGTATCGATACGCCTAAGGGCCGTATCGATACGGTATTGCCTGCAGAGCTCAGTTTTGGCTGGGCGTATCGATACACGGGGGTGTATCGATACGGTCTTTGCTCACTGGAATTCAGTTGTGGCTGGGCGTATCGATACATGGGGGTGTATCGATACGGTTTTTGCTCACTGGAATTATGAGATTTTGGTGAGTTAAGGGCGTATCGATATGGTGTTGAGCCGTATCGGTACGGTTGTGTCTCGTTGACCACGAGATGTTGACCAAGAAGGGCGTATCGATATGCTCAAGGGTTGTATCGATACGGTCTTCCCTGAGTTGACTGTCGAGTTGACCTAGTCAAGGCGTATCGATACCCTTAGTTGGTGTATCGATACAGCCTGCCCTATAAATGTAAAATGAACAGTTTAATGTATGGTTTGAGGTTCGAATGTGTTTCTTTATCGATGTTTTCCGCTGATATGGTCACTTAAGAATTAACATGCCTTTAGACAAGACTAAAACGAAAGAAAATTTTCTAGGGTTGCTAAACGAGGGGGAACCTTGACGGGTTTCGCTTCGGTTTTCCCCGTGTAGCCTACTCGGACCGGTCATCCGGCCAGACCGGGACGAGGGGGTTACACCCCCTCTCCTCAAAAGGATTCGTCACTGAATTAGAACCAAAAAAAGAAGGACATTTAACACTGGCAATCGAAAAGGAATCTTTGTCATAGGTAGAGTGATCCAATTGAGCTCCTCTCAATGGTTCAACAAAATCCTAAAAAAAAGAACTCAAAACCACTTGAAACAATGATGTTATGATTAGGTAGAAAAAAATCTTTGTTTATCTTTTTTCTCGCATTGTAACCCTCTCGTCCCGGTCTGGACGACTAACCGGTCCGAGTAGGTCACACGGGGAAAACCGAAGTAAAACCTGTAAAGGCTCCCCTTCGGTTAGCAACCCTAAAAATTTCATTTAAACTTTATCTTGTCTAAATGCTTTAATACATCATATGTGAGTCACGACAGTGGAAAGATAATGAAACAATACATGCATACAAAACAAGCAATTTAAACAGCCCATTTTAGCATTTACAACAGGCTGTATCGATACACTAGAAGAGCGTATCGATACGCCTTGACTTGGTCAAATACCCAAAGTCAACTTAGGGGAATCGTATCGGTACATTGGTTGACTGTACCGATACGCCCTCAACGGTCAACTTCACACGGTCAACGATAAAAGACCGTACCGATACACCCAAGACCCGTACCGATACGCCAAAATCTCGTCAATTTCTCAGATTTACAGAGAGCTTTTGGCGTATCGATACACCCCCGTGTATCGGTACACTAGGCTTAAACTGAGCCTCAAAGTGTAGGACCGTATCGATACAGCCCTTGGGCGTACCGATACGCCCTGCACTGCAAGACTCAATTTAGCTGCAAAATGAACCAAGACTCAACTCTAGATGCATTTTACGACTCGTCTAGCAACATACCAACACTCATACATCATTTAGCAACCACGATTAAGCATACGATGCTACTTAACCGAACAAACATGGAATTCATCTCAAGATAGGCATTTAGGTAGGAAACTTGTATAAAACATACATGGCTTCACCATTCCATTCAAAGGCAAATAGACACACACTTGAACATTTCATAACAAGGTTTCACATGCTTTTAAACAAACATATATAAGCATCCATGGAACATGGCTATAAGCCTTCAAACACAAAGCATTTAGACAACATAAAAAACATGCACATATGAGTCTAGCAACGCTCATACAAAATCACATAGTATCCTCAAATCAAACATGCTTGAACACCAACAAACCAAACTAAGGAGTTTGAACTCCAACTCAATACAAGTCTATACCCCCATTGTCTAGGCATTATTACAAATACTTAAATCATACTTGAGCTACTCGAGAACTCCAAAAAGCTCCTCCCTTGCCCACTTGCCTTCCGAAACACTAGCGATCTGCATGTTGGAAAAATGAGAGCGTAAGCTTGGAAGCTTAGTGAGCAAAGCTCTAAAAACCCATCAACAATGCAGTTTTCAAAACATATTTTTAAATTGAAAGGTAAAACGTTTCGATACACGAAGAGGAAACACAAACAACATACGGTGGGACCACACAGCACCGTTCAACTAGTAGTTTTCTGATGGGACCACACATCACCTTACTCTTCTACTAGTCACTACCGGTGGGACCACACATCACCTTAGTTCCGACAATCATCACATGAGGTTTGACGCCAACAACGACTACACAACATCAAACGGAAGTAAAGGAAATCCACAAATCACACACAATATCTCAACAATTATTCATGCACCAACGCTAATAAATCAAGGCATAGTTAGAGAACTTACACTTGGGTTTAGGTTAGCCCTCTAGGCTCCTCCCAAACCCCCAAGAATTCCTTTAGAAATCAAATCAAGTTCAAAACATTTTCACTCACCGATGAAACCCAACCGGAAGTCGAAACACCGATCTCAAGTCTCCAAATTCCCCAGAATCGAGCTTGAAGCCTCTCCAACGGTCTCCCTTGATTCTAACCAATCAAAAACAACAATTTACTCGATAATTCAGCCCCAAAATCACTGTCACAATCAAAACACAATCTCAAGACCCATTTACTACATTTCCAAACCATGAGCTAACAAAACTTCCTCATTTTCGTACCCCCACACAACCCATCAGAAAACTAGCAATTCCAACACCCAAATCACCATTAATTACCTTCAAAACAACCCTTAAGCATTAACAAATCATCAGACCAACTCCCCTACACCAAACTACTCATAGAACCCAAGTTTTCACCTCTTTTAAAACACCCACAAAACCCATTTCGGGATTCTTGATAAAAACTCACCATTTTAAGATATATTACATCTAAGGGCAAGGTTAGGCCATAACTTAACTCTACAAGTCAAAAACAAATCAAAAGACCATTAAAGTTTCATCCTTTAACTTCAAAACTTGAAAACTTCAAAAACTTTAAAAGTGATTTCTATGAAAAACTAAAGTTATAGAAATGCTGGAAATGATGAGGAGCAATAAAAAATATGCTTACCTTGAAGAGAGCCCTTGAATTGATGAAGGCATTTGATGAAATAGTGTTTAGGGGTTAAGGGGAGGGTTTAACGTGAAATTTTGATGAAGAAGAAGATGAATAGTATTTTCAAAAATCCTTTTTCTCTCATCTTATTTTCTTTTATTTTAAAATTACTAGTTTGCCCTTAATGAATTCAAACCCTTTTAATTTAAACCAAAGCTTAATTTAAATTTTTAAAATGAATCTACGACTCGAACTCGATTTACCCGAGTAACATCCGACCCCTAAACCCGGGGCATTACAACTCTCCCCCACTTAAGGAATTTCATCCCCAAAATTACCTGACTAAAAGAGATAAGGAAACTGCCTTTCCATATCCTCATTTCTCTCCCAAGTGGCCTCGTCCACCCCTCAACGTTTCCACCTCACCTTGACCAACTCAATTGATCTATCACGCAACACCTTGCCGTCTAAGGCTAAGATCTCCACTAGTTCCTCATCATATGTCAAATCCAGATTTGTAACACTTGGGTTTAGGGGTCGGATGGAAATAATATTAAAATATTGTTTCGGGTTTCAGTTTTAAAATTTAAAATAATAAAATATTATTTTGGGCTTTAGATATTCGAATAAAAAATTTTATGTTGGATCAAAATTGTTTTGGGAATTAAATCCCATGGATTTTATGATAAAGGAGAATTTGCCATCTCATTAATGGCAAAATGGTAAATATGAGAGCTTTCAAATTTAAAACCCCTCTTTTTATTTTAGAAGACAACTTCTCTCTCATCTTCATCTTCTTCATTTCTTCTTTCACATTAAAATGCCCTTTTCTCTCCAAAACTCTATTTCATCATCTCCTTTGGCCTTGTTGGTGATTTTTAAAAGGTAAATGTATTTTTGGGTTGTCCTCCTTTCCCTCTACAAGATGCTACCTTTAGATTTCATTATTGTTCAAGATTTTAAAATTTGAAGTTTTAGGGTTTTGTTTAAAAATGGGAATTTTATGATCTTTAACCTAAGCTATTGATTTATTATTGTTATATATGTTGTTTACTACCCATAAGGTCCAACATAGTTAATTTTTACATAGTTTTATGTGAATCCCGAATTTGGGTATAAATGAGTTTTTGAAGGGTTTTGGAGGAGTTTTGGGGGTTGATTTAGGTGGGAATTGATAGCCAATGGTAGTACTATGGTTAGGGATTGTTTTGGGATCATTTGTGGGTGAAAGGGGGTTGGAAACATGGTTTTTAGACATGGTTTTGGGGCTGTCCGAGATTGCAAATATTGGGGTTTGTTCATGCCTTACAACGTTGTAAATTGTATTTGAATTGTATTCCGGGTTGGTATTTTGATGTTGGGCTGATTTGAGGATTATTTGAATTGTATTGAGGTTGTTTGGAAGCGAGAACTTGCGTTGGAGAAGCTTCGGGAAGAAATCCAGAAACTTGAAGGTGATGCTTGCTTGGTAGTTGAGCTTGGAGGTAGAGGAGAGTGGTTAAATATTTTTAAATGGCTTTCAAGTGTTGGTTCAAGCATGTGAACTAGGTTGGGATTGGTAGACCCACCTAGAGTTGGGATTAGGGTAGTAGCCTAATCCCAAGCTTTAGTTAGAGACCTTGGTTGATCCTTAAAGTGTTGAATTATGCCTCATGTTTAATCATGCTTATGGTGGTTATGCTTATGTTGTTATACATGTATGTGGAAGCATGGCTTAATGCATTGTTACATGCATGTTGATGATAAATGTGATAGAGATATACATATGTATGGAATATGATGTGATATTCGTGTTGTTGAGATGCATGTAGTGTTGACATGTGTAATGATGTTATAAGGTGATTGTACGATCTGAGGATCATGGTGAGTACATGCTAGGTATGGAAATGTGGTTTGTGCATGACGGTAAGTCATGGTGAGTACGTGCTAAGCACGGAAGTTGTTAATAAATGGTATTGTGGAATGTGTTAGTATTGGCACTAGTATGCTTGGGTACAAATGATCGATCATTAGGATGTTTAGTGTGCACACGTGAGTCAAAATGCGCGCGTGGTCTTGATGATGGTAGTCATCAAGATGGAGTACGGGTTCGCCCGGAAATCTTCTTATATATATATATATATATATAAATTTTTATTTTCGTCGGTGATGAGTGGAATCCCATCGACGGGCGTGAGGATGAGTGGAATCCCCTCCGCGTGAAATGAGGTGTGAGGATGAGTGGAATCCCCTCCACGTGAACGGTGATGAGTGTAATCCCACCGTCAGGTAATGGTTGTGTTGTTGGATGTGAGTTCCAACGGTTATCCGCGTATTCGAGTCATAGCTAGGTGCCAATACGGAATTGTGGTTTATGTTGCCAATATGTGATTAATTGTGAGCCAATGTGATTTGGGATGTGTTGTTAACATGGTTTAATATATGTGATTACATATGTTGTGGATTTAAACACGTTGAGCATGACATGATATTGAATATATGTTCATGCATCATCTATATTTATGGCTCATGTGGATCGAAGGTAAGATCATGCATTTTATCTTGATTGTAGCTCGTGCTTAGACCCTGCATTGTCGAAGGTTTGTTTTATGAGCTTACCCTCACTAAGCTTTTATGTTTATGCTCTCTTTTGTTCGACAATGCATATCAATAGCTTGTGGGTGGCAAGGGCAAGGAAAGGTCTCCAAGTGTTGCTTTTGGTTAGTTCAAGTATGAACTTTAATTGTAGATTGTAATAGTTAAGCAATGGGATAGATGTTGTTTATTTGTGCTATTGTTGGTTGATTGGGAGCATGTTTAGACTCCTTAATTATGTTGTTTTTGATTGGCTTGTTGATGCCATGCTTGGATTGTAAATCATGTCTAAATTGCTTACCATGCTTGTTGGCCATGTGCCATTTGAGGGTGTTTATGTGTTTGGTTGTTGAAGCATGAAACCTTGAATGCCTATGTGCCATCTTTTGCTAAAATGTATGAATTCCTTGTTGAGTGATGTATGACTAATTTGGGTGTCTTGTATGATTAGACTTGATTGTTAGATGTTGTATGAATGCTTGGAGGTGTCTTGGGAGGTTTTAAATCGCATCTAGGTTCGAGTCTCGTATTGTTTAGCTGAGTTTGGAAGTATTGCAGTGCAGGGGTGTCGATACAGTTGGTCCCGTATCGATACGGCCTTCTTGTTTCAGGCCAAGCGTTTCGAAACGCGAGGGGGCGTATCGATACCTTTTTGGTCACTGAAGTTACTGTCCACTTTGGTATCGAAACGGGTCCCTGGCGTTTCGATACGGTCATCTTAGCGTTGACCGTGAGAAGTCAACCGTTGGGGAGGGTCTCGATACACTCATTGGGTGTATCGAAACGGTCTCCACGAGTTGACCCCGACCAGTTGACTTAGTCAAGGGGTATCGATACACCCCTTAAGTGTATCGATACCGCCCATAGTTTAAGTCTAAAATTGGGCTGTTAAATGTTGGTTTGGGTTCGTTTGATTGTCTCGTGTATGCTGTTCCGCTGTATGATCACTTAGGATTTAATACTTCTCTAGACAAGATTAAAATGAAAAAAATAGGGTTGCTAACCGAGGGGGAACCTTAACGGGTTTCGCTTCGGTTTTCCCCGTGTGGCCCACTCGGACCGGTCATCCGGCCAGACCGGGACGAGGGGGTTACAGGATTCAATTCAATCTCTTCTACCGGCATTACGTGATACGGATCCGATCTATATTTGCGGAGCATCGACACGTGAAACACATCATGAATCTTCTCTAGCTCGGTCGGAAGTCTCAATCTATATGCAACGAGACCAATCCTCTCAACTACCTCATAAGGTCCAATGAATCTCGGACTCAACTTACCTTTCCTACCAAACCTCATCACCTTCTTCCAAGGTGAGACTTTCAAAAATACTTTCTCACCTACAACATACTCTATCTCCTTCCTCTTTAAATCGACATACGACTTCTGTCGGTATGAAGCTGGCTTCAAGTGATCACAAATCAACTTTACCTTCTCGGTAGTGCCCTTGAGAAAATCGGGCATCGGTACAAGCTTTTGTCCGGCTTCGGCCCAACAAATTGGAGTCCTACACTTCCTACCATACAGAGCTTCATATGGTGCCATCTGAATACTAGCCTGATAATTGCTGTTGTATGCAAACTCTACTAACGGTAGATGTTTCTCCCAAGACCCCTGAAAATCGATGATACAACACCTCAACATGTCCTCCAACACCTGAATCACCCTCTCTGACTGACCATCTGACTGCGGATGATACAAAGTACTGAAGTTCAACCATGTACCCAAGGCTCGATGCAAACACTCCCAAAATCTAGTTGTAAACCTCGGATCTCAGTCTGACACAATCAATTTCGGTACCCCATGCAACCTCACTATCTCACTGATATACAAATCGACCAACTTATCTAAGGTGTAGGTAGTATGAACAGGTATGAAGTGGGCACACTTAGTAAATCTATCCACTTCCATTCCGGAATCTACAACGGCTGTAACAACCCTGAAGGAAACTGATACTCGGCATTGACTCGCTGACAAACCATACACTTACTCACAAACTCGGCCACATCCTTCTTCAACCCAACCCAATAGCACTCTTCTTTTAACCCACGATACATCTTCGTACTACCCGGATGCATAGCAAAAGGACTATTATGAGCTTCGTTCAAGATCGTACGTCTCAACTCGGCATCTTTCGGTACCACTACCCTATCCTTATAACATAAGACCTATTCTCACCAAAACAATAATCGGTAGGCCTATCTTCGACTATATCTTGCACGTGAGGTGCAAAAGACTCGTCTCGCAACTACTTCTCTCGAATCAACTAAGCTAACGAAGGCTTAACCTGAAGTTCGGCTATCAACCCACCATCCTTGGACACACTCAGTCTCACAAACATAGCTCGCAACTCAACCGCCACTTTTCTACTCAAAGCATCGGCCACTACGTTTGCCTTACCCGGATGGTACTCTATCGTAAGGTCATAGTCCTTAAGAAGCTCTAACCATATACGCTGTATAAGGTTCAACTCTCTTTGAGACATCAAGTACTTCAAGATCTTGTGGTCGGTATATACGGTACACTTCTCACCATAAAGATGGTGTCTCCAGATCTTCAAAGCAAATACTACGGCGGCTAACTCTATGTTATGAGTGGGATAGTTCTTCTCGTGGACTTTCAATTGTCTCGAAGCATATGCTACCACCTTACCTTCTTGCATAAGCACACAACCTAAGCCTACGTATGATTCATCACTGTAAATCACAAATTCTCTCCCCGGTTCAGGCTGAATCAAGATAGGAGCTTCGGTCAAAGCTTTTTTCAACTTCTCGAACGCTTGTTGTCTTGCATCTGACCACTCATATAGGAAATTCTTCTGAAGCAACTTAGTCAACGGAGCCGCTATCCTTGAAAATGCCTCGACAAATCTTCTATAATATCCCGCCAAACCCAGGAAACTACAGATTTCTGTCACTGACTTCGGTTGTTTCCAATTCACTATAGCTTCTATCTTCTTGGGATCCACACTAATCCCATTAGCCGAGATCACGTGACCTAGGAAGACTACCTCCCTAATCCAAAACTCACATTTGTTTAGCTTGGCATACAACTGATTCTCTAGCAAGGTCTGAAGCACTAACCGTAAATGCTCATCATTCTCTTCTTCGGTACTAGAGTACACTAGGATGTCATATATGAACACTATCACAAACCTGTCAAAAAACTCATGAAACACACGGTTCACCATATCCATGAAAGTTGCTGGGGCGTTAGTCAACCCAAAAGGCATCACCAAGAACTCATAATGCCCATAACGTGTACGGAAGGCTGTCTTCGGTATGTCTATATCTTTCATTTTCAACTGATAGTATCCGGACCTCAGATCAATCTTCGAAAACAATGAAGCACCCCTAAACTGATCAAGCAAGTCATCTATCCTAGGCAAAGGGTACTTGTTCTCCACTGTCACCTTGTTCAACTGCCTATAATCTATACACATCCTCATACTACCGTCCTTCTTTTTCACAAACAGGACCGGAGCACCCCACAGAGAATTACTAGGTCTAATGAAACCTCTATCGGACAACTCTTGAAGTTGTGTCTTCAACTCTTTCAACTCTTTCGGTGCCATTCTATACGGAGCAATAGACACTGGTGTAGAACTGGAATACGTCTCAATAGCAAACTCAACTGCTCTATCTGGAGGCAAACCCGACAACTCTTCCGAAAAACACTCGGAAAATCACAAATTGTTCTGATGTATTGTGGTCTAACCTCACTCATATTCGAATTCATCACATAAGCCAAATAAGCCTGGCAACCCGAATTCAACAACTTCTGATCTTCCAAAGCAGAAACAACATTGGACAAAAACCTAACGTTCTCACCAACTACCACAACCTCAAAGTCATCTGTTAGCCTCAATAAGACTCTCTTGGTCTCAAAGTCAACCCTAGCTCTATGCTCTACGAGCCAATCCATGCCCAAAATCACGTCAAAGCCATAGAACGGTAACTCCATCATATCAACCGGAAACACGTGGCCCTGAACCATCAAGGGAAACCTCCTATACATTTTCCTAACTACCATTGTATCACCAAAAGAGCTAGTAACATTTACGCCTACCTCTAACCACTCACATGGTAACCCTAGAGACCTTGCGTGCTCACCCAAAATGTATGAATGTGTCCACCCCGAATCTATCAAAGAAAGCAAACTCAAAGACTGTAACGAGAAATTACCTGCAATGACATCAGTGTCATTCTCAGCCTCTCGCTGAGCATACACCCTAGCCGGTCCTCATCCCTCGGGCTGAACTGCTACTACATGAGCTAAGTTCCTCTGACCCTCATTCCTCGGTTGAAAGTTTCCACGACCGCGCCCACAACCTCTCTGATGCTCGAAACCCCTAGCTGGAGTCGGTCCGCCCCTAGCCGGGTGTGGACAGTTGCGCCTCATATGATCTCGGGAACCACAATTCCAACATGGCCCAAAGGTACCCGTACACTCGCCCTGGTGGCATCTCCCGCATCTAGTGCACTACGGAGTGTGTACCACAGCTTCTTGGCCCTGATGGTTCCATCCATAATTACCACCCCTATGTCTCGAATCAGACTGAGACCTTCTATAACTATGCCTCTTGACAAGATCTTTGTCCCAATTCGCGTGCCTCTTCCCGGAATCGGACCCACTAGCACGAGCACTAGAGCCCAAGTTCTGCTCAATATCCTTGGCCCTAGAGACCAAAACATCAAACTCAGTGTAGTCAGAGGCAAGCATATAGGTCTTCACATCTCTAGTCAACCCATACCGGAAGCGCTCACACTGTTCCCTCTCATTAGGAACCAACTCAGGTGCATACTGGCTCAATCTCACAAACTAAACCTCGTACTCAGACACGGTCATGTTACCTTGAAACAAATCCATAAACTCCCTCTTCTTCTCATCCAAATATCGAACTCTGAGATACTTCCTCTTAAAGGCATTTCTGAAGAACTCCCATGTGATATCCGCTTCGGCCATACTCGAAGTAACAGTGGTCCACCAAGTATATGCGTCCACCTGAAGCAAGGAAACAATGCAACCCAACTTACAGGCGTCCGAGCACTCCATCTGACCCAAGATGCGTGTAGCACTCTCAAGCCACGCCTCCGAACCCTCGGGTGTCAGCCCACGGAACTCAACTCCGCCCAAACTACGGAGCCTCTCTAGGGGTAATCATGTCCCCGCACCCTGAGGTGGTGCTACAGCTTGTACGCCGACCAAAGCTGTCTGGAAATCTTTGGCTATGGTCTGAATCAAATGGGTCATGCCCGTACCCGTTGGACCCTGACCCGCCTAAGCCCCAACACCTCCAACATTGGCATCAGCCTGAGGCCCATTACCATCACCTCTGACTTGCACACCAGCCTGAGGCACGTTACCTTCGCCACCCACTCCATTACCACCGGGAGCAAGAGGAACAGGAGGCTCACCCCCGGGTGCCTGGTCACCCACTCTAGGTCGCCCCCTCGGTCTCACCATATCAAGATAGAATCTAAAACAACAAACACACAACACATAAGAAAAACGTTAGGTTAGCAAAAGGGCAAGGACTTAGGTTCTCAAGCTCGTTAAACCAAAAACCATTTTTTTGACAACAACACCTAACAATGGGGACATTTGACCAACCCTTAACCAACAACAAGGCCATTGAAACATGCTTTCAAACATCGTACTAGCAAGCAAACTTCAAGCAATACATGGTAAAACACTCATCGGACATAGCAACACATAACACATCAAACTTACCTCACTTACCTACCCGAGGTCTCGGAAACCTCAGGCTCTGATACCACCAAATGTAACCCCCTCGTCCCGGTCTGGACGACTGACCGGTCCGAGTAGGTCACACGGGAAAATCGAAGTGAAACCCGTAAAGGCTCCCATTCAGTTAGCAACCCTAGAAAAGTTCCTTTAAACTTTATCATGTCTAAATTCTTTAATACATCCTATGCGAGTCACGACATCGGAAAGACAACGAAACAATACATGCATACAAAACAAGCGATTTAAACAACCCATTTTAGCCTTTACAACAGGCCGTATCGATACACCTTGACTTGGTCAACTACCCAAAGTCAACTTAGGGGAACCATATCGGTACACTGGTTGACCGTACCGATACGCTCTCAACGGTCCACTTCTCACGGTCAACGATAAAAGATTGTACCGATACACCCAAGACCCAAACCGGTACGCCAAAATCTCATCAATTTCTCAGATTTCCAGAGAGCTTTTGGCGTATCGATACACCCCCCGTGTATCGGTACGCTAGGCTTAAACTGAGCCCCAAAGTGTAGGACCATATCGATACGACCCTTGGGCGTACCGATACGCCCTGCACTGTAAGGCTCAATTTAGCTGCAAAACGAACCAAGACTCAACTCTAGATGCATTTTACGACTCGTCTAGCAACATACCAACACTCATACATCATTTAGCAACCATGATTAAGCATACGATGCGACTTAACCGAACAAACATGGCATTCATCTCAAGATAGGCATTTAGGTAGGAAACTTGCATAAAACATACATGGCTTCACCATTCCATTCAAAGGCAAATAGACACACACTTTAACATTTCATAACAAGGTTTCACATGCTTTTAAACAAACATATAAGCATCCATGGAACATGGCTATAAGCCTTCAAACACAAAGCATTTAGACAACATCAAAAACATGCACATATGAGTCTAGCAACGCTTATACAAAAACACATAGTATCCTCAAATCAAACATGCTTGAACACCAACAAACCAAACTAAGGAGTTTGAACTCCAACTCCATACAAGTCTATACCCCCATTTGATAGGCATTATTACAAATACTCAAATCATACTTGAGCTACTTGAGAACTCCAAAAAGCTCCTCCCTTGCCCACTTGCCTTCCGAAACACTAGTGATCTGCATGCTGGAAAAAGGAGAGCGTAAGCTTGGAAGCTTAGTGAGCGAAGCTCTAAAAACTCATCAACAATGCAGTTTTCAAACACATTTCTAGATTGAAAGGTAAAACATTTTGATACACGAAGAGGAAACACAAACAACCCAAGCACATGGTTTGGACAAGCACAACCAACACACGGTGGGACCACACATCACCGTTCGACTAGTAGTTTTTTGATGGGACCACACATCACCTTACTCTTCTACTAATCACTACTGGTGGGACCACACATCACCGTAGTTACGACAACCATCACGTGAGGTTCAACACCAACAACGACTACACAACAACATCAAACGGAAGTAAAGAAAATCCACAAATCACACACAATGTCTCAACAATTATTCATGCACCAACACTTAACAAATCAAGGCATAGTTAGCGAACTTACACGTGGGTTTAGGTTAGCCCTCTAGGCTTCACCCAAACCCCCAAGAATTCCTTTTGAAATCAAATCAAGTTCAAAACTTTTTCACTCACCGATGAAACCCAACCGGAAGCCGTAACACCAATCTCAAGTCTCCAAATTCCCCCAGAATCGATCCTGAAGCCTCTCCTATGGTCTCCCTTGATTCTAACCAATTAAAACAACAATTTACTTGATAATTCATCCCCAAAATCACTGTCACAATCAAAACACAATCTCAAGACCCATTTACTACATTTCCAAACCATGAGCTAACAAAACTTCCTCATTCTCGTACCCCCACACAACCCATCAGAAAACTAGCAATTCCAACACCCAAATCACCATCAATTACCTTCAAAACAACACTTAAGCATTAACAAATCATCAGGCCAACTCCCATACACCAAACTACTCCTAGAACCCAAGTTTTCACCTCTTTTAAAACACCCACAAAACCCATTTCGGGATTCTTGATAAAAACTCACCATTTTAAGATATATTACATCTAAGGGAAAGGTTAGGCCATAACTTAACTCTACAAGTCAAAAACAAATCAAAAGGCCATTAAAGTTTCATCCTTTAACTTCAAAACTTCAAAAACTTTAAAAATGATTTCTATGAAAAACTAAAGCTATAGAAATGTTGGAGATGAGGAGGAGAAATAAAACATATGCTTACCTTGAAGAGAGCCTTTGAATTGATGAAGAAATTTGATGAAATAGTGTTTAGGGGTTAAGGGGAGGGTTTAACGTGAAATTTTGAGGAAGAAGAAGATGAATATCATTTTCAAAAATCCCCTTTCTTTCATCTTATTTTCTTTTATTTTAAAATTACTAGTTTTCCCTTAATGAATTCAAACCCTTTTAATTTAAATCAAAGCTTAATTTAAAATTTTAAAACGAACCCACAACTCGAACCCGATTTACCCGAGTAACATCCGACCCCTAAACTTGGGGCGTTACACGCCTTTTTCATTTAGACTTTGTTCGACTTTTACCTCATATTTCTTTTCACTCACCAAAATTGGGCCATTAATTTGACTTTTACTGCTCTCGGTCCTTTTCAAATAAGATAACTCACGTACCCAATTCCTCTCCCAAAAAATATCATCAAAATACAATTTCTGTAGAGGATGAAGTGTTCTAACAAAATGATAGGACAAGAATCAAATAAAGGGTTAGAATCAAACTTACTTTCTTGGGAGGTTGTTGATGAATCAAGAGAACTCACTACTAAGCAGAAAAGATTGTCTTGATTTATAAGTTCAAGTTTTTCTACTTCCGAAACGTCATCTTCTGAAAGTATTTTCTCATTATTGGGTAAGGTTAAACTCTCAATAGTGATATCTTCTGCATGTTCTCGAGGATAACAAATTTCTTCGTCATCTTGTTTTCCTTGGTCTTCTTTGACATGACTCACCGATGGTTGTTCATATCCTGTTGGACTAGCGATGATTCTTCTTCCATCGGCGTCGTGCTACTCGAGTCGAAATAGTGCATTAGTAGAGCTGTGAAAAGATGAAGGTTGAGATGTACCTTTATCAAAAGAGGAGTATTTCTTATGACAAGTCTTGGATTCTTGTCGTTGGTAATGTTTGGGAACCAATCACTCTCTCATGACCTTTTTAAGTTTAGCTCATGTTCTTATTTTGGCTTCACCATTGAGACGTCTATCTCGTTGTAATAAATGTCACCATAGTACTGCATATTCCTCGAAGTTTAGAGCCACTAATGGAGCTTGATCTTCCTCGGGATATCCGAAACAATAAAACAGGAAATCAACCCTATTTTCCCAATCACAATAACCATCAGGATCATACCTTCCTTGAAAAGAAGGTATTCTGAATTTTGGGATGGCCAAAGTGTGTGCGGTTCGCCTTGGTTCAGTTCGCCTTTCTTTACAAAAATTGAACGAATGCCTCGGTTTGGTCAAGGAAGGCTTTCCTCGATAATTAGTGCCCAAAGTATCAGGTTGTTTTGCACGAGGCTTGTCTTTGTGAAAAATCCTGGAACACTCAAATTTACAAAGGTGAAAAAAAAAGAAAGAAAACTATGAATCTCACTGAACACTCCAAGAAAGAAATACTTAGCGAGGCAAGTAAGCCAATCTTGTACTCTTTAAAAACCTTCCTGCCACAAGTCAACAATTTATAATCGGAGTTTAATCCTTACAATGAGTCCTATTTGTACTAGGAGTCCAATGAAAGGTATGACACCAATTGAATTCTAGTTGCAAGGAGAAAGAAAGGTATGAAAATTTTAATTTCCTACTAACACAAGAAGAAAGAAAGTGTTAGATAATGTATAGAAGACAAAAAAAAGGTAAAACAAATGAAAACAAGTAGTTAAGAATTAAAGAAGATCAGAAAACCTAAAAAACCATGAAATATGCAGTAACTTGATCCACTTTGTTCGAGGTGTTCCCGAAGTCAAAAAATTCTGAAATTTTTTGTGGTAACTCCTACAACAGTGTAGATATGATTTGGAAATTTTCAGCTCAAAATTTGTTCGTTTGATTTTTGCGAATTTTCCCCTTTTGTTCAAATTTTTCACCCAAAATGCCAAAATTCTTGGCAAAAATCATCCCAAATCTGATACCAAATGATAGAGTAACGCAATCTTGGACTTGGAAGCCTTCAATCAAGTTGTTGCAAGAACTATGGGCTCTAGACTCAATCAAGAAAATTAGGAGCAGATCTAGAAATTCAAGAGAAAAGAGAAGGGATTTTTTTTGAAAAATTCAGATCCAAGACTGAAAAATCAAAGAATCAAAGGTAAGAAAGAAAATTAGGGGATAAATAATAAAAATTAAAACAAAATGATTAAAAAATATTGATAGAGAGGTAAATAAAACAAATCTGAAAATTCAACTTTGTTTATGGCTATGAAGATGGCATGAAGTTGAAGATGGAGATGGCTTGATGGATTTGTGATGGTTTTGTCCTCGGCACCCTCTTAGACGCAATTATCTAAGCAAGCAACCTCAAGCGGCTCTAACCCACCCTCTTAGACGCGATTACCTAGGCAAGCAAGAGTGTGAAGATGATCTCACTCACAAGAACTCGTCGAACTTATGTTGAAGAAGACTTCTAAGGCACAAGTAATCAGCACTTGTAAAAATAAACTCACTAAATATTTCATTAATCAAAGAAAATCTGAATAATCTGAATTACAATGGTGGAGGCTTCATCCTTTTATAGGTGAAGGATAGGCAAAGTAATTTAACTTCTACTAAAACAAGGAAACCCTAATTTAATTAAAAAAATAAAAGAAAACAACCTTTAAACTTCTTGTAATTGGGCTACAAGTGATAAGCTAATAAGTGTAAGTGATAAGCTGATAAAAGTTGCTTGAGAGAAGGGTGGTTGGTTCCTAAAGTATATAAAACCCTAAAAACATAATTTAAATGTTAATAATTAAGTTGGGCTAAGTCTAATTCGTCCAAAACCTTTATATAATAGCTTTTTTGGCTGAATTTTACAAAATCTCGTAATTATCCCGTATCCAGTTTTCTGCATGCGCAATCTTCAGTAAAATAGACGTATCTTGAGTTCCCGATGTTCGATCGATGCGTTTCAAAATGTGTTGGAAAGGTAACTGAATGAAAGTCAATTTGTTAGAAAAAAACTCTTCCCAGAAATGCTTGGATCCCATTCGAAAAGTCTTCGCAAGTTGGCTGACTTTCTAGACTTCACAAATAGATTCAACTTCCTGTCCAATATGCATTGCTTTAGCCCTCCCATGCATGTATCAGGTTGCCTAATGACAAGTGCTCTTGTATTCCTTACATGAACCATGCAGAACTACCAAAGAGATCACTAACAGGGCTCTTGCCTTGACTATTACCGAAAAATAAAATGGAATTTTGAAGAGAAGAAATCTTAGATGTGTTTTGAAATTGAGGAGAAGCCATGTATTTATAGGGGAGGATTAGGTTAAAACGTGGGAAACAAAATATTTCAAAAATAATGACCATTAATTCTATATCCGATTTAATTTAGAAATCTTAATTTAATACCATAATTACTCGGGATATATTTACGTGAATTTCAAGCATTATCTTTTTAATATTCGAATTTAAGAAAACATATAATACCCTTCAAATTCAGAATATTCTCAAAAGATATGTTGATCTTAAAGGGAAAAAAATTAACTCGAAGTGGGTAAAATATCAATAGGCCCACGAAGGGCCCAATCAGTCCGAAAATTCGCGTCGCCCACATCGTGCGAGTGCGCCCCAACCCGAATGAGATTGACTCGCACCCCCTGCGCACGAGGCACAACTTCCATTCAAGTTATTCATTGACCACAAAGTGGGTAAGTGTATATAAACACTTCTCATTCCATTTATCTCATCCATGTGGGATAAGAGGGTTTCCTTTCCTTTACTCAATTCACAACTTCCTTACTTTGAACATCAATTTCTCATTCAATACTCAACTATTTTGAGCATATGAGATACCGTTGTAAAGGTTTCATGGAGTAGAATAAGACCCAAAAGAATTCTTATTCGAATCAACACATTTACCCATTCGAAAAATGGCTCAAAGTTACCATTTTTCTCACATTTTCCAACAATCCCCCACATAAATGAAATTGATGATTTTTATCAAAACATTTTGACTCGATGTGGTGATAGCTTCTACAATTGATAGTTTTATAGGATAGGTAGGTTTCCTCCTTTGAACCTTCCCTTGTAAAAGTATATTTACTTTGATATACTTTCACAAGGGAAGGTTCAAAGAAAAATGGTAAGTGGTCTTAAATGTACAAGTTCAGTTGGTCAGTCAATGGATGATGGTCAAGAGGGAGTGAATTGGCAATTTAAAAAATGGTGGAATCAAATTGCAAAAGAAATAAAATTTGCAAGAGAATTTGTTGAGATATTTATTTTGATATAACTCAAAGAAAAATGTTTTTGGACTTATTCAAATATTGCAAAAATAATTCAAAATCCTATAAATTTGAAAAATATGTTTAAAAATATTTTCTAAGTGCTTTGATTCATTCCTCAACTTAAAACTTTTTCATAAAGTCAAAACTACTTAATTCTTGAAATCTCTGGAGCAAAGTTTCCAAACTTTACCAAAAGTTTCAGAACTCCTAGAAGAGTTTCCAAACTTCTGTACGGAAGTTTCCAAACTTATGATTCCAGACTTTTTTCAATTTTCGAAACTACTGAGTAAGTTTCGAAACTTTGGGCTCCAACGATCAAATTTTGAAATCTGACTCAAAGAGTTTCGAAACTCTTTGAGTAGTTTAGAAACTTATATGCAAAAGAGTATTAAATGCTCAATTTTATGTCTTCCCAACGGATCCAAACCATCCCTAACGACCATAAACAGATAGTAGCGCATTCCACACTATAAAAGAAGGCTTGGGACACTTGAAGAACATGAGGATGAAAATCCAAGCTTAAAGATCAAGATAATTGTGTTTTTCATTGTTTATTTTGTAATTTCTTGTAAATTCTTTAGTCCAATCCTAGTGAGCTAAATTGTGTAAACACCCACCTAGAGGTAAATTGTTTACAATGTCAATACGTCATTGTTGAGGGATACGTTCTAGTTGATCCTTATAAAATTAGGCAGATGGTTCTATCTTAGCCCGTGAAAAGATAGGGGCGTAAGGTTACCCCTTGAACCCGTAAAAAGGGAAGAATTCATTGTTAGTGAATTGGAAAATCCTTAGTGTTGATGCTAAGGTAGTGGATGTAGACCTCGGTTAGAAGTTTGAATAAGGTTACCCCTTGAACCCGTAAAAAGGGAAGAATTCATTGTTAGTGAATTGGAAAATCCTTAGTGTTGATGCTAAGGTAGTGGATGTAGACCTCGGTTAGAAGTTTGAACTAATCCAAAATCGAATATGTCAAATTGTTATTTCTTTTTTGGTTTTTTTTTGTTTTCCCAATTTCAAAAGAAACCTTCACATCCTTCATCAGCGCTAATTTTGTTTGAGTACATTGAGCCTTTCAATTGGTATCAGAGCGTGATTCAAATCGATAGTCTAACAACTATTGAGAAGATCCTAGGAGTGTTCAATCCATCTCTACATTCAATCGACCTTGAAGAGCTATTTTGTTCGACAAAAAACTCAAGGATTCAAAGATGAACCATCAATCCTCCTCTCAATTGCAATGGTGGCATGCCCACACATTAAAGATGGGTAACCTCTAAACTTAATCTATTTGATTATATAATTTGGTTACTTATTTTTAATGATTTTTGAATGTTTATGTAATTTTGAGTGTTAAAAGTTATTTTAGTGCATAGCATTCTTTGAGGCTTTGTGCATGAGTTATAAATATGTTTTTTTATTCATATTAATGCATAAAATTTTCTAAAAGGTCTTGGACAAATTGAATTTCATGGATTTTAAAACTTGATCATTTTTATTGAAATTCAATGATTTTCTTTAGTGTCACAGTATTTTGAGCTAGAATTTTAAATGGAATGCATTTATTAAGGGGGCTTTCGTTTTTCAAAAGATTTTACTTACTCTCCATTATTATTTTGAACTTTAAATGATTTGAATTATTTTTGATATAACAAAAAGGAGAGAGATAAGTTTGAAAATTTTAATTTAAAAAAGAAAAAGGAGAACTTTAAATATTTTTTTAAAATATTCTCCTTTTTTAAAATAATTTTTCTAAGGGGGAGATTTTTAAAAATAATTTTTCAGTGGTTTCGTTATATCAAAAAGGGATATTGTTGAGATATTTATTTTGATATAACTTAATGAAAAATATTTTTAGACTTATTCAAATATTGCAAAAATAATACAAAGTCCAAAAAACTTGAAAAATATTTTTAACAATATTTTTAAGTGTTTTGACTCATTTCTCAACTTAAAACCTTTTCGTAAAGTCAAAACTACTTAATTATTGAAATCTCTTTAGCAAAGTTCCCAAACTTTACCAGAAGTTTCAGAACTCCTACAAGAGTTTCCAAACTTTTGTACGGAAACTTCTGATTCCAGACAATTTTCAAGTTTCGAAACTATTGATAAGTTTCAAAATTTTAGGCTCCAACGGTCAAATTTTCAAATCCGACTAAAAGAGTTTCGAAACTCTTTGAGTAGTTTCGAAACTTATATGCAGGAGAGCATTAAATGCTCAATTTTATGTCTTTCCAACTGCTCCAAATCATCCCCAATGGCCCTAAATGGCTAGTAGCTCATTCTACACTATAAAAGTAGGCTTGTGAGAGTTGAAGAACACGAGGATGAACATCCAAGCTTAAAGATCAAGAGAGTTGTGTTTTTCATTGTTTATTTTATAATCTCTTGTAAATTTTTTAGTCCAATCCTAGTGAGCTAAATTGTGTAAACACCCACCTAGAGAGGTAAATTGTTACAATGTCAAGACCTCATTGTTGAGGGATAGGTTCTAGTTGATTCTTATAAAAATTAGCGAGATGGTTCTATCTTATCCCGTGAAAAGATAGGGATGTAAGGTTACCTCTTGAACCTGTAAAAAGGGAATAATTCATTGTTAGTGAATTGAGAAATCCTTAGTATGGATGCTAAGGTAGTGGATATAGACCTTTGTTAGAAGGTCGAACCACTCTAAAATCGAATGTGTCGAATTGTCGTTTCTTTTTCAGTTTTTTGTTTTTTCAATTTCAAAAGAAACCTTTACACCCTTCATCGGCGTTAATATCGGTTGAGTACATCGAGCCTTTCAGAATTTATAGTGGTTCAACTCCCTCAATGGAGTCTACATCCACTACCTTAGCTACCACACTAAGAATTTTACAAATTCACTGATTTGTCTTTCCTTTTAAGCCAAAGGAGATAACCTCACAAAATCACTTAGACTTATACCCCAAAGTCTAGTGACCCTTTCCTAAAAATGAATATAAATGAGCAAACTTTGAGAATCCTCTAAAGGAGATTGTTTGCAGAAATTGTAGCTCACTAAAATCCCAACACTTTATAAAAAGAAATATACAATAAGCTCTCACACAAGTGTTTACAAGATTTTACAATAGAGCTCTCAAATACTTAGATTTTTTCTTAAATGCTTTAGAATGGTTGTCTTGTTGTTTAAGAAGCTTTGGAGACTTGCTTTTATACTCTCTCATTGATTTTTAACTGTTTAGGTTGTTAGAGACTTGATTATAGCCATTGGGAGAAGTTTTTCCGCATTAAATGCAGATTGACAATTGTCAGTATTGGTACACGAAGGCCCGTATCAATACCTAGCTAAAAAAGAAATAACCATTAGTATTACAGGGCGTACCGATACGCTAGGCCGCGTATTGATAAGGAGCAAGGGGTACCAGTACGCTAAAGGTCGTACAGGTAAAGAAATTGCTTACTGAAACTTTGGTAAAACTTTAGGTATCAGTACGCTCGAGGTCGTACCGGTACTTTGTGTAAAAACTTATGCAATATGCAACAGACCGTACCGGTACGGGTTCACCGTACCGGTACTCACTGAGTTATAATATTTCAAAGCTCCAGGGCGTACCGGTACGGAGTGCACTATATCGATATTGACAAGCCATTCGTAAAGAAACATTAAAGCACGTACTGGTATGCTAAGGATTGTACCGATACTCATTTACCATTCTGGAACACATTATTAAAAATTTGTAACGGTATGCATAGAGTCGTACCGGTACTCACCGACTAAAATGGTCTCTTTGAGTATCAAAACACTTAAGAAAATATTTGGATTTGAAAAGTTTGACATAGAAATAATTTTATCTTTAAATTTCAATTGTTCGTTATCTCATTAATTATCATTGATTTTTTTTTGTAATATGCATGTCCGTCTTACGGTCCATGTTCGGGGTGTGTGACTGCCCCTCCCAACAATGTCGTCTCTAAGGTTCGAACTCACGTCCTCTCCTTAGGAGTGCAATGTGCCTTACCAATGCACCCAACAGACTTCAATAAATACAATTCGGTTAGGGTTCTTCTTGTATAAACCCTTCAACTATGTTCAATAAATAACATTCAACTCACCTTCTACTTTGTTCCTTTACTATCTTCATAAGCTACTTACCAACAGACTTCAATAAATACTGCCACAAACTCTCCTAGAGGTTCCTCGGTACCCCTTTCCTATAGGACTGGCAAAAACATGATAATGCATAAACGCCTTTCAATCAATTACGGAATGTAAACCTCTACTTCATTCTTATAAAAAAACGCATAGGGCAGTTCAAGTGACAGAATTCATCCCAATTCAACTTACAATGGACAGACAAAACCGCAAAAGCTCAAAGACGAAGATTAATAAATAAAAGGCATCGCAAAATGCGGTCAATTGGGAATGTCTCCATCTGGCATGTCCCAGTTATCGTCATCATCCTCATTCCTCTTGTTCGTAGATACTTCCTGCTTGTTTGGCGGTGAAAATCTAGTCCCCGGACGCCTGAACGAACGAGAGAAGATTAGTCATCAGTAATTAATCTCAACAAGATATAACCCACTAAAGAAACAAAATAACAGCATATGCCTCATTGCTGTGACCGGATTAGCAATTTTCACATGATTTGGACCACAGAATATAGCAGAAAACAACATGAATTCTTGGGTTTGTTTATCTTAGCATCAATTTTGTATCTTTCACCTTCTTTCCTCCAAGCTCCACCAGGGACGCCAAACCTGACTAAACTTATAATAAATCTTCAGCCCTTATCTTCAATAAAACCCACAAAACCCAAACTTTCAAACCTAAAACAAAAGCCAATGCTACACAATTACACAAATTCAAACAAATATCATACATAGCATCCAAAGTTCCCTTCTTTTTCCTCATAATATTTAGAGGAAAGGCCAAAATTTTACCTTCTACGATTACGCTTAGCAGCCTCGCGTGTCTTGCGCTTCTTCTCATCTTGCGTGTTCTCGAAGAACCTCCTTCTCTTACACTCTTGAATGACACCAGCTTTCATGACCTCTCTTCTGAACCTGTTAAGCAGCCTTTCTTCAGGTTCATTGTCATCCACAATAACCTGGATGTTGTAAGCAGATTTGAAGAAAAGGGTATTTGCATTTGCAAAAGAAGGGCATATAACAGATGACAAATCAGTGGATAATGAAGAAGATTGATCCTCTTGAGCTGACAATGAGACAATAGCATTTTTGGGTTTCTGGGGAAGGATTGAAAGGTTGTGTATAGGTGGGGCTTTTGAAGGTAGGAGGAAGGAGAAGAAGTTTGAGAGTGAGACTGATGTAGCCATTGTTGTGGTTTGTGGTGACTGGTGAGGATAGAATGGTTGAGTTTTTCAGCTTATGGACACTATCTCTTCTGTACTATTTCTACGCCTTGGTTGACTTTGGGTATATTTAATTGGGTTTTAGATTCGGGTTCCAGATGATTTTGGGTCAGAGGAGGTCTCACCCAAGAATATTACGGCCCAAACTGAAGCATCGCAAACGAAAACCAGGAAACCAAAGAGTAAACTTATTCCGTTGAATTTGTAATTTATTATATGTTATAGACTTACCATCAACCATGATGAAAGTAAAAGAAAATCATTTTGAAGATTTAAAACCATTTCCCTCTTTAAAAATCAATACATGTCTGGCCATGTATTGATGATCCTGCTTTTACAACCACATGATTCTGAACCAACGATCTTGATTGATGCAAATGATTATGATCAAAAGATTTGTACAAGTATGTGATTGTTGCCATCTTACAAGTTTTTCACTAAATTATTGACGTTTCTGAATCACAACCTTTAGTCCAGTGGCCATGTGAGCCGTCAAGAGTGGCACGAAAACAGGCCTTTCTGAGCCGACCAGTTTAATTTCAAAGTGTCTTAGTACGGAAGCCACCACATATTTCATCTGAATGAAGGCCATGTCTTTCCCTATACAAATTCTTGGACCTGCCTGAAAAACTGGAAACTTGTATGGACTTACCTTCTTTAGTGATCCTCCCTGGTGGGTGGGTTCCATGAACCAGCGGCTGGGTCTGAACTCGTTGCAGTCCTTTCCCCATAATGCTTCCATCCTCCCCATTCCATAGGGAAAATAGGTAACCCTATCCCCTGCCTGGACAAAAGTACCATCGGGTAACATATCGTCCAGCATGGCGTGCTTGGAGTCCCAGGCCACCGGAGGATAGAGCCTCATGGATTCGCAAAGTGAAGCTTTCAACAGTTTCAATCCCTTCAATGATTCATAGTCTAACAATGTTTCCCCCATTCTGTGTATCTCTTTCAGCACCTCTTGCTCTATAACTGGGTGACATGAAAGCAACCAGAAGAGCCATGTCATTGCTGCTCCCTTCCTGCCATGATGAAGTTTATGACCATATCTCTTATCACTTCCTCATCCAATATCAACCTCGATAGGAGATCCTCCATCCTTTTCTTCTTTTCATGAATCATCTCCTCAACATATGCATGAACTTCTTCAATGGCATCCCTCAGCTTTTTCTCCGATCCAACTCCCACCCATCTCTTCACTTTCCAAACCAATAACAAAGGAGCAGCTCCACGTTTCGCGCATATCTCCGACGCCATGTCGAAAGCTTTGCTGAGCCTGAGAGATCCACCCCTAAGGAGACCTTGCAGATGATACTAAACGCGAGTCGTCGTAGCAACTCCTGCAAGTCTACCACTGCTGATGCCTCCGCCAACGATTCCAATAAAGGTAAAAATTGATTTTCCACCTCTTCTTCCAATGTGCTCATTACGAATTCTCTCAAACAATTGGTGCTAAAAGCATGGCTTGCTAACTTCCGTTGAGTGCGCCAAAGCTCCCCGTCCACATTGAATATCCCATAGCCAAGAAAATCACCCAGTATTTCAGTGAAAGGCTTGCCTTTAGGGAAGTTATTGAAGTTGGTTTTCAGCATATACTCAACGTTCTCCAAATTGGCAGTCACAATAGTCCTCCGACCACCAAGCCGGTTCACCACAATCGTGTTGGTGTTCGATTCCTCAACCAGCTCCGTATACCAATCTAACAAACGACTGCGGTTTTTGTAGAAAGAAATCAAACTGTTAGAAATAGGTGGAAGAATTATAAGACTTTTATAGAGAGGAAGAGAAATAGAATATTATTACAAGAATACAAAATTGAATGATTTGTTCCATCACTAACAATCCTTTATATAGGCTTGTTAGTGGCTATTCAAAAAATTACATCTTTTCATTTTGCACCTTTTCATCATGCAAAGGTTGCATCTATTCATGATGAATGGTTGCATCCATTCATTAACATATGTTCATGAATAGTTGTACCTATTCACGAAAAGTTTAAATTATATTTTTTTTAACACTCCCTCTTAATTTTAACTTTTCTTGATCACACCAAGGCTTTCACGCATTCTTTGAAAATCTTCAAACTTGAGAGGTTTTGTGAAAATGTCTGCAACTTGATCTTGAGTCTTTACAAACTTGAGCTCCACTTCCTTCTTGGCAATATGATCTCTAATAAAATGATATCGGGTGTCAATGTGTTTACTTCGATCATGAAACACCAGATTCTTGGCAAGTGCTTGTGCAGACTTATTATCGATGCAAATTTTAGTAGGCTCTTCTTGTGGCAAGTGAAGTTCTTTAACTAATCTTTTAAGCCAAATAGCATGACACGTACAAGAAGTTGCTGCTACATATTCTGCCTCACATGTGGAAAGAGTCACAATGGGTTGCTTTTTTGAACTCCAAGAGATGCAACAATCTCCCAAGAAAAACACAAATCCAGAGGTGCTTTTTCTATCATCTATGTCGCCGGCAAAATCACTATCACAAAATCCCATGAGTTGAAAGTCATGAGAAGAGGAGTAGAATAGCCCAAAGTCAATAGTACCCTTTAAGTAACGAAGAATTCTTTTAGCAGCCTTCATGTGAGTTGATGTAGGAGCTTCCATGTAGCGACTTACTACACCAACTGCAAATAGGATATCAGGTCTTGTACAAGTCAAGTATCTCAAACTTCCTACAAGACTTTTGAAGAGTGTTGAATCTTCCTTTATTCCATCATTGAACTTTGACAACTTTACCCCGCATTCCATTGGAGTATTAACAGGATTGCAATCGAGCATTTTGAATTTCTTCAACACTTCTTTTGCGTAGCCCTTTTGTGAGATGAATATTCCATCCTCAGATTGTTCCACTTCTAGGCCCAAATAATAACACATTAGACCCACATCAGTCATCTAGAAAACAAGTGACATATCCTTCTTGAATTCTTCAATTAGGTTGTGATTGTTGCTTGTAAAAATCAAATCATCCACGTACAGACAAACTATCAAGATATCTCCACCATCTTTCACTTTAATATAAAGTGCATGTTCATGTAGGCAACGATCAAAACCTTTATCTTGAAAATACTTGTCGATGCGGCTGTACCATGCACGAGGCGCTTGCTTCAATCCATATAATGCCTTTTTCAACCTTAGACATTTATCTTCTTGCCCTTTGACTTTGTATCCAATGGGTTGTTCAATGTAAACTTCCTCTTCTAAGAAACCATTAAGAAATGCCGATTTCACATCAAGTTGATGGATTTTCCACTTCTTTTGAGCCGCTAGAGAAATAATCAATCGAATAGTTTCAATTCGAGCAACTGGTGCAAAGACTTCATCATAATCGATCCCATGCTTCTGCTTATAGCCTTTAACAACAAGTCTTGCTTTGTATCTCACCACTTCTCCTCTTGCATTCTTTTTTTTCTTGAAAATCCACTTGACCCCAATAGCTTTATGTCCTTTTGGAAGTTCTGCTAGCTCCCAAGTGTTGTTCTTTTCAATTGATTTTATTTCTTCATCCATGGCTAGTCTCCAACTCTCATCTTTGACTGCATCACCGAAGTTAAGTGGCTCGTTATCTATAAATAGACAAAACAAGTTATTGATAGCTTCAGTGGAGCGGTATAAATCTTCGACACTTCTGAATTTATGTGGCGTTTCACTTGAGCTTTCTCCAGAGCTAGAGCTTTCTTCAAAACTTTCATGGACCGGAGTAGGTGAAGGGGGAGGAGTCATGTCTTGTTGAGGAGTCATGTCTGGCAGATGGTTCATTACTTGTGTTGGAGTCACATCTTGTTCTTCCACAAAGTATGGAAAGAAATCATAAGATTGTTCTTCTTGTGCTTCCCAATTCCAACTTGCTTGTTCATCGAACTCAACATCACGACTTATGATAATCCTTTCATTGCTTGGATTGTACAACTTCTAGCCTTTGGAGTTTGAATCATAGCCAATGAAAACATATTTAGAACTCCGATCATCAAGCTTTAATCTACCTTGGTCAGGTACATGTGCATAGGCAATGCTTCCAAACACCCGAATATGTCTTACACTTGGCTTTCTTCCGCTCCAAGCTTCTTGAGGAGTTGCATTATCCACATTCTTTGTTGGTGAGCGATTGGATAGATAAACTGCACATGAAACAGCTTCGGCCCAAAATTCCCTGGGCATATTCTTTGCCTTCAACATACTTCTTGCCATGTTCAAAATGGTCCTATTTTTTCGTTCTACAACTGTAACCCCCTCGTCCCGGTCTGGTCGGATGACCGGTCCGAGTGAGCCACACGGGGAAAACCGAAGCGAAACCCAAAGGGTTCCCCCTCGGTTAGCAACCCTACTTTTTTTTTTATTTGTCTAGAGGATGATTAAACCCTAAGTGATTCACAACAGCGGAAACATATAAGAAAGACACATTCGAACTCCGGCCATACATGAACAGTCCATTTTTAAGTTTACAGGCAGGCAGTATCGATACCCATTCAAGGGGTATCGATACCCCCTTCCAGATCAACCCAGAAAATCAACCCCAGATGACCGTATCGATACCCTTCCCAGGGGTATCGATACCCTCTTCCTCGGTCAACCTTCCTTGGTCAACAAGATGTATCCGTATCGATACTCGGGACCTCGTATCGATACGCTCTATTCTAACCCCCAAATCCAAATTACAGAGAGTTTGGAGGGTATCGATACCCTTAGGGTATCGATACCCAAGGCAAAATCTGAGGCCATTGGGCAAGACAGTATCGATACCCTAGCTAGGGTATCGATACCCCCTGCACTGCAACTCCACGATTGTTGCACAAGTGACCCTTAACCCAACTCTAAATGCATTGCTGGACCTCCCTAAGAACAAGCAACACACATACACCAAACCACAGTCACAATTTAACATGTGAGGCATTTAATCTAATGAAATTCATACGAAACAGGCTTCATGCAATTTCACCCAAAAGTGCATACTTAACAAACATGAACTCCTCACAAGGGATGGCCAATTATAAAGCATACAAGGCCAGCAACACACATAATAAGGCACGTACACATAAGCATCGCACCAAGCATAAATAGCAAACCAAGAAGCAAAGCATAACATAACATGGAGTTTAACATACTCAATATAAATTCCTAAGGAGTTTGACCCCAACTCCTACACTCTATACCCCATTGTCTAGGCATTATTACAAAAGTAAACCATACTTAAACTTGCTTGAGAACTCCCAAAAGCTCCTCCTTCGCCCGCTCGCCTCCCGAACTCTAACGATCTGCACGTTGGAAACAAAGAGCATAAGCAACTAGCTTAGTGAGAGAGGCTCTATAATTCACAACATGTAGTTTTCCAAAACACTATTTATATGCAAGAAAACGATGGATGCACAAGGGTTAATCTCATAACAACACATGGTTTGCACAAGCACAACCATCATACACATACGGTGGGACTACACATCACCGTTTCGACTAGTGGATGTACAACGGGACTACACATCAAAGTACTATCCTACTAGTCACTACCGGTGGGACTACACATCACCGTAGTTTAGACCACCATCACGTGAGGCACGAACTCAACTCGACTACACAATTAACAACTCAAAATGCACTTAATGAACATGACATATAAGCATCCAACATATCACAACAACATGAGAGTAGAGAGGCTTACACACGGGTTTAGATGACCCCTCAAGGTCTCATCCAAACCCCAAAGGAATCCATATCGAGCTCAATGCAAAAATCAACAATTCTACTCACCGTTGCTACCCAAGAGGAGATCGAAGACCAAGCTCAAGACTCCAAAATTTCCGGATTTGTCCCCGAAGCTCCACCAACCAAATTTCTCGTTTCTAAACATTCCAACACAATATAAACAACCCCAAATCAGTCCACATTCCAAAATAATCAACCCGGATTTCATATCAAACATAAGACTTCAATTTTCACATTGAAAACAAGCCCAAAATACCAATTTCCGAGCAGCCCTTAAGCAACCCTTAAAACCATTGATTTCATCCTTCAAACTACTCCCTAAAGTCTCCAAAACTTCCCTTACATGTAGCCTATCCATCAGCCCTCTCATATTCACATAAAACACCCCCAAAACTCAACTTAAAGCCTCCTAAAAACCTCCCCAAAACCCCATTCCGGGAAACACCCCAAACTACATAAAAATTATACCCATTGGACCCCTTTAGATTGAAAACAACTCATATACCATTTAGAGATCAAAAACCTAAGTTAAAGGCGTCAAAAATGACATTTTTAATCAAAACCTCAAAACACCCAAATCACAAAAATCATGAGTTTTATAGAAAATAAAGATATGTGCTCGTAGAGGATGATGAGAGCAAGTCAAAAATGGCCTTACCTTTGAAAAACCTTCAAGATTGGAGGAGTTATGGAATGAAATAGTGCTCTAAGGGGATGGCTCTTTTTTTGTCGATGGAAAAGAAATGGGGAGTAGAGGGAAGAAGATGACTACATAAAACATTATTTAGGTTGATTTAAAATTAAAGGTCCAAAGACCTAAGTGCCCTTAATGAAAAAGGAAAACCACAATAAGTGCCACCCATGGCCATGTGGGCTTGTTTAAAATATGGTCCACTAAATTTTGTTGTCTTAAAACCCGAAGCCCAAATTTATTTTTTAATTACAAAACCGGACCCGGAAATAATATTAAATTATTATTTTTCACCCGACCCCTAAACCGGGGCGTTACAACTCTCCCCTACTTAAGGAATTTCGTCCTCGAAATTACCTGACGGAAACAATTACGGAAACTGCTCAAGCATGTCCGCTTTCCTCTCCCACGTGGCTTCCTCCACACCTCTATGCCTCCATAAGACCTTGACTAACTCTATAGTCTTGCCACGCAACACCTTGCTATCAGAAGCAAGTATCTCAACTGGTTCCTCATTGTAAGACAAGTCTGGATTTAACTTTATTTCTTCCACTGGCATAACATGGGACGGATCCGATCTATACCTCCTAAGCATCGACACATGAAATACATCATGAATCTTCTCTAGCTCAACAGGGAGTCTCAATCTATATGCAACCGGACCAATCCTCTCAACTATCTCATACGGTCCTATGTATCTCGGGCTCAACTTGCCCTTCCTCCCAAACCTCATCACCTTCTTCCAAGGTGAAACTTTCAAAAACACTTTATCCCCCACGGAGTATTCCACTTCCTTCCTTTTTAAGTCGGCATAGGACTTTTGCCGATCTGAAGCCGCCTTCAAGCAATCACATATCAACTTCACCTTCTCGGTGGTTCCCTTAAGTAACTCGGGCATCGGCACAAGCTTCTGTCCGGCCTCAGCCCAACAAATCGGGGTCCTACACTTCCTACCATACAAGGCCTCATAAAGAGCCATCTGAATGCTCGACTGGAAGCTGTTGTTATATGCAAATTCCACTAATGGTAGGTGTTTCTCCCATGACCCCTGAAAGTCAATGATACAACACCTCAACATATCCTCCAAAATCTGAATCACCCTCTCTGACTGTCCATCTGACTGTGGATGATACGAAGTGCTGAAATTCAACCAAGTGCCTAAGGCTCGATGCAAACACTCCCAAAATCTAGAGGTGAATCTCGGATCTCGATCTGACACAATTGACTTCGGTACCCCATGTAATCTCACAATCTCCCGAATATACAATTCGGCCAACTTGTCCAACGTATAGGTGGTATGAACCGGTATGAAGTGTGCACACTTGGTGAATCTGTCTACAATCACCCACACTGAATTTTTCTTCGAAAGAGTCAACGGAAGTCCCGATACAAAGTCCATAGTGATACGCTCCCACTTCCACTCTGGAATCTTCAACGGTTGCAACAACCCTGAGGGAAACTGGTGCTCAGCCTTGACCCTCTGACAAACCATGCATTTACCTACAAACTCGGCTACATCCTTTTTCAAACCAACCCAATGATACTCTTCCTTTAATCCTCGATACATCTTCGTGCTACCCGAATGCATAGCAAAAGGGCTATTGTGAGCCTCACTCATGATCGTACGCCTCAACTCGGCGTCCTCCGGAACCACTATCCTATCCTTGAAACATAGGATCCCATTCTCTCCGAAACAATACTCGGTAGGCCTATCTTCCGCTATGTCTTGCACGTGAGGTGCCAAGGACTCATCTCGCAACTGCTTCTCCCGAATCAACTGAACCAACGATGGCTTAACCTGAAGCTCGGCCACTAGCCCACCATCCGTAGACACACTCAACCTTGCGAACATTTCTCGCAACTCAACGGCCATCTTCCTACTCAAGGCATCGGCCACCACATTCGCCTTGCCCGGATGATATTCTATGGTAAGGTCATAATCTTTAAGGAGCTCTAACCACCTTCGTTGCCTAAGATTCAACTCCTTTTGGGACATCAAATATTTCAAGCTCTTGTGGTCGGTGTACACAGTGCACTTCTCACCATAAAGATGGTGTCTCCAAATTTTCAACGCGAACACCACTGCGACCAACTCTATGTCATGTGTAGGGTAATTCTTCTCATGAACCTTCAACTGTCGGGAAGCATATGCCACTACCTTACCTCCTTGCATGAGTACACAACCTAGCCCCACGTAAGATGCATCACTGTAAATTACAAACTCTCTCCCCGGCTCGGGCTGAATCAAAATGGGAGCTTCGGTCAAAGCTTTCTTCAACTTCTCAAACGCTTCTTGTCTTGCATCTGACCATTCATACGGAACATTCTTCTGTAGCAACTTGGTCAACGGAGCCGCTATCCTTGAGAACCCCTCAACGAACCTCCTATAGTATCCCGCCAAGCCTAGGAAACTGCGGATTTCTGTCACTGATTTTGGTTGCTTCCAATTTACAATGGCTTCAATCTTCTTGGGATCTACACTAATCCCACTAGCGGAGATCACGTGGCCAAGAAAGACCACCTCTCTAATCCAAAACTCACACTTACTTAGCTTGGCATACAATTGGTTCTCGAGTAGGGTCTGAAGCACTAACCTTAAGTGTTCATCGTGCTCTTCTTCGGTTCTAGAGTACACTAGGATGTCATCGATAAACACTACCACAAACCTGTCCAAGAACTTATGAAATACCCGGTTCATCATATCCATGAAGGCCGCTGGAGCATTGGTCAACCCAAAAGGCATCACCAAAAATTCATAATGTCCGTAGCGTGTACGAAAAGCTGTCTTCGGTATGTCCACATCCTTTACTTTTAACTGATAATACCCCGACCTCAAATCAATCTTTGAAAACACGGATGCACCCCTCAACTGATCTAGCAAGTCATCTATCCTTGGCAAGGGATATTTGTTTTTCACTGTCACCTTATTCAACTGTCTATAGTCTATGCACATCCTCATGCTACCATCCTTCTTTTTCACAAACAAGACCGGAGCACCCCACGGGGATACACTAGGCCTAATGAAACCTCTGTCAGTCAACTCCTGAAGCTGTGTCTTTAACTCCTTCAACTCTTTCGGTGCCATCCTATACGGAGCAATCGACACCGGTGCAGAATCAGAATATGTCTCAATAGCAAACTCAACTGCTCTGTCTGGAGGCAAGCCTGGTAGTTCTTCCGGAAAAACACTCGGAAAGTCACACACAGTCCTGATGTCCTGGGGTCTCACCTCACTCATATCCGGGTTCATTACGTAATCCAAGTAAGCCTGACACCCTGAGCTTAACAATCTCTGAGCTTCCAAAGCCGAAACCACATTGGACAAAAACTTAACATTCTCCCCAACTACCACAACCTCTAAGTCATCAGTAAGCTTCAAAGAGACTCTCTTAGTCTCAAAGTCAACCTTAGCTCTATGCTCTACAAGCCAATCCATGCCCAAAATCACATCAAAGCCGTAAAAGGGTAGCTCCATCATGTCAACTGGAAACACATGGCCCTGAATCGTCAAGGGACACCTCCTATACACTTTCCTGACTACCACTGTATCACCAAAGGAGCTAGTGACATTTACACCTACTTCTAACCAATCGCAAGGTAGCCCTAATGACTTTGCATGCTCACCCAAAATATAAGAATGCGTTGACCCCGAATCTATCAGAGAAAGCAAACTCAAAGATTGCAATGTGAAATTACCTGCGATGACATCAGTGTCATTCCCAGCCTCCCGCTGAGCGTACACCCTAGCCGGTCCTCCTCCCTCGGGCTGGACTGCTACCACATGAGCCAAGTTCCTCTGACCCTCATTCCTTGGCTGGAAGTTCCCACGGCCGCGCCCACGACCTCTCTGATGCTCAAATCCCCTTGCTGGAGCCGGTCCTCCTCTGACTGGGTGTGGACAATCACGTCTCAAATGATCTCGGGAGCTACAGTTCCAACACGCCCCAAACATACCCATGCACTCACCTGGGTGACGTCTCCCGCACTTAGTGCACTCCGGAATATGCCCAACAGCCCCTTGGCCCTGACGGCCCTGACCATGGTTACCACCCTTAGGCCTCGTATCCGGCTGGTACCTCCTATCCCTATGCCTCTTGGCATGATCTCTATCCCAGTTCGCATGTCTCTTCCCGGAGTCAGACCCACCGGCACGTGCTCTAGAGCTTAGGTTTTGCTCTACATCCTTGGCTCTAGAAACTAAGACATCGAACTCAGTGTAGTCGGCGGCCAACATGTAAGTCTTCACATCAGTAGTCAACCCATATCTGAAGCGCTCACAACGCTCCTTCTCATCCGGAATCAACTCAGGCGCGTACTGACTCAACCTCACAAATTGGATCTCATACTCGGACACGGTCCTACTGCCTTGAACCAAAGCCATGAACTCCATTTTCTTTTCATCCAAGTACCGAACTCCGAGGTACTTCCTCTTGAAGGCATTCCTGAAAAACTCCCATGTGACATCCACCTCTGCCATACCAGAAGTAGCAGTGGTCCACCAAGTATAAGCGTCTCCCTGAAGCAATGAGACAATGCATCCCAACTTACGAGCATCCGAACACTCCATCTGACCCAAGATGCGAGTAGTGCTCTCAAGCCACCCTTCCGAACCTTCCGGAGACAACCCACGAAACTCAACTGCCCCCAAATTGCGAAGCCTCTCAAGGGGTAATCCTGTCCCCGCACCCGGAGGTGGTGCTGCAGCTTGCATTCCGGCCAAAGCTGTCTGAAAAGCTCCGGCTATAGTCTGAATCAAATGAGCCACATCTGGACCCGCCTGACCTTGGCCCGCTTGAGCCCCATTACCATCACCTCCAACGTTCCCTCCATTATCACCCGGAGCATTAAGAGTAGGAGGCGCGTTCTCGGGTGCCTGGTCACCCGCTCTAGGCCGTCCCCTCGGTCTCACCATAGCAATTAATATAATCTAAAACAACAAACACACAACAACACGGAAACGTTAGGTTAGCAAGGGGCAGAGGACTCCGGTTCTCAAGCTCTTTAAACCAAAACAATTTTTCTCTTTTTATCTTGACAACAATGCCTAACAATGGGGACTCAACCAATTTTCAAACAACGTAGAGGTCACCATAGCATGCATACATACACCGTGCTAAAACAAAACTTAGACAGGCATGGCAAAACACTCATAATACCTTAACTTACCTCACTTACCTGCCCGAGGTCTCGGAAACCTCAGGCTCTGATACCAATAAATGTAACCCCCTCGTCCCGGTCTGGTCGGGTGACCGGTCCGAGTGAGCCACACGGGGAAAACCGAAGCGAAACCCAAAGGGTTCCCCCCTCGGTTAGCAACCCTACTTATTTTTTTTTATTTGTCTAGAGGATGATTAAACCCTAAGTGATTCACAACAGCGGAAACATATAAGAAAGACACATTCGAACTCCGGCCATACATGAACAGTCCATTTTTAAGTTTACAGGAAGGCAGTATCGATACCCATTCAAGGGGTATCGATACCCCCTTCCAGATCAACCCAGAAAATCAACCCCAGATGACCGTATCGATACCCTTCCCAGGGGTATCGATACCCTCTTCCTCGGTCAACCTTCCTTGGTCAACAAGATGTATCCGTATCGATACTCGGGACCTCGTATCGATACGCTCTATTCTAACCCCCAAATCCAAATTACAGAGAGTTTGGAGGGTATCGATACCCTTAGGGTATCGATACCCAAGGCAAAATCTGAGGCCATTGGGCAAGACAGTATCGATACCCTAGCTAGGGTATCGATACCCCCTGCACTGCAACTCCACGATTGTTGCACAAGTGACCCTTAACCCAACTCTAAATGCATTGCTGGACCTCCCTAAGAACAAGCAACACACATACACCAAACCACAGTCACAATTTAACATGTGAGGCATTTAATCTAATGAAATTCATACGAAACAGGCTTCATGCAATTTCACCCAAAAGTGCATACTTAACAAACATGAACTCCTCACAAGGGATGGCCAATTATAAAGCATACAAGGCCAGCAACACACATAATAAGGCACGTACACATAAGCATCGCACCAAGCATAAATAGCAAACCAAGAAGCAAAGCATAACATAACATGGAGTTTAACATACTCAATATAAATTCCTAAGGAGTTTGACCCCAACTCCTACACTCTATACCCCATTGTCTAGGCATTATTACAAAAGTAAACCATACTTAAACTTGCTTGAGAACTCCCAAAAGCTCCTCCTTCGCCCGCTCGCCTCCCGAACTCTAACGATCTGCACGTTGGAAACAAAGAGCATAAGCAACTAGCTTAGTGAGAGAGGCTCTATAATTCACAACATGTAGTTTTCCAAAACACTATTTATATGCAAGAAAACGATGGATGCACAAGGGTTAATCTCATAACAACACATGGTTTGCACAAGCACAACCATCATACACATACGGTGGGACTACACATCACCGTTTCGACTAGTGGATGTACAACGGGACTACACATCAAAGTACTATCCTACTAGTCACTACCGGTGGGACTACACATCACCGTAGTTTAGACCACCATCACGTGAGGCACGAACTCAACTCGACTACACAATTAACAACTCAAAATGCACTTAATGAACATGACATATAAGCATCCAACATATCACAACAACATGAGAGTAGAGAGGCTTACACACGGGTTTAGATGACCCCTCAAGGTCTCATCCAAACCCCAAAGGAATCCATATCGAGCTCAATGCAAAAATCAACAATTCTACTCACCGTTGCTACCCAAGAGGAGATCGAAGACCAAGCTCAAGACTCCAAAATTTCCGGATTTGTCCCCGAAGCTCCACCAACCAAATTTCTCGTTTCTAAACATTCCAACACAATATAAACAACCCCAAATCAGTCCACATTCAAAAATAATCAACCCGGATTTCATATCAAACATAAGACTTCAATTTTCACATTGAAAACAAGCCCAAAATACCAATTTCCGAGCAGCCCTTAAGCAACCCTTAAAACCATTGATTTCATCCTTCAAACTACTCCCTAAAGTCTCCAAAACTTCCCTTACATGTAGCCTATCCATCAGCCCTCTCATATTCACATAAAACACCCCCAAAACTCAACTTAAAGCCTCCTAAAAACCTCCCCAAAACCCCATTCCGGGAAACACCCCAAACTACATAAAAATTATACCCATTGGACCCCTTTAGATTGAAAACAACTCATATACCATTTAGAGATCAAAAACCTAAGTTAAAGGCGTCAAAAATGACATTTTTAATCAAAACCTCAAAACACCCAAATCACAAAAATCATGAGTTTTATAGAAAATAAAGATATGTGCTCGTAGAGGATGATGAGAGCAAGTCAAAAATGGCCTTACCTTTGAAAAACCTTCAAGATTGGAGGAGTTATGGAATGAAATAGTGCTCTAAGGGGATGGCTCTTTTTTTGTCGATGGAAAAGAAATGGGGAGTAGAGGGAAGAAGATGACTACATAAAACATTATTTAGGTTGATTTAAAATTAAAGGTCCAAAGACCTAAGTGCCCTTAATGAAAAAGGAAAACCACAATAAGTGCCACCCATGGCCATGTGGGCTTGTTTAAAATATGGTCCACTAAATTTTGTTGTCTTAAAACCCGAAGCCCAAATTTATTTTTTAATTACAAAACCGGACCCGGAAATAATATTAAATTATTATTTTTCACCCGACCCCTAAACCGGGGCGTTACAGCAACGCCATTTTGTTGTGGGGATCTAGGTACTGTCAAAGGACGACGAATTCCATTTGCTTCACAAAAAGCATTGAATTCATTAGAAGTAAATTCGCCTCCTCTGTCGGATCTCAGAGATTTTATCTCGTAGCCACTTTCTTTTTCAATGAGTGCTTTAAAATTTTTAAAAGCAACGAATGCTTCAGATTTCTGCTCCAAGAAGTACACCCAAGTCTTCCTACTGTAATCATCAATAAAAAGTAAGAAGTATCTGCTTTTACCAAATGATAACGGCTTGATGGGTCCACATATATCAGTATGAATAAGTTGAAGGGGCTCGGTCGCTCTTGATGTTGCTTCTTTTGGAAAACTTGACCTTGTATGCTTGCCTAGAAGACACGCTTCACACAATTGGTTAGGGTGACTAATGGTTGGAATTCCATTTACCATCTCTTTTTCTCCAAGCATTTTGAGGGCTCCAAAATTCAAGTGACCAAATCTCATGTGCCAACACCAAGCTTCATTTTCCACGCTAGCCTTCAAGCACTTTGCACCAATCGTCTTGAGATTTAACATGAACATTCTATTCTTCGACATTGATACTTTAGCCACCAAGTTTCCACATTGATCTCTTAGCCAAAGACAACAATCTTTCATATGAATTTCATAACCCTTTTCAAGGAGTTGTCCCAAACTCAAAATATTACTTCTTAGCTTAGGCACATAATAAACCTCAGTAATAAGGCTATGGCTCCCATCCTTTAGAGAAATTAAGATTGTACCTTTCCCTTGAATTTGGACTTTCGAGGAGTCTCCAAATGAAACATTGCCTTTAACTTTCTCATCAAGTTCCACAAATGCCTCTTTATCTCCACACATGTGATTGCTTGCTCCATTGTCAAGGTACCATGTGCTTGCATCATTCTTCTCCTCATTCTTCATTGCTAGCAACAAGGTTGGCTCTTCAATATCTTGTTGATCTTCAATGAGATTGACTCTCTCCTCATTTCTACCTTCATTTTGGCATTCCCAAGAAAAATGACCAAATTTCTGACAATTATAACATTCAATATTGGACTTGTCATGCTTCTTTTCATTCGGTCTTTGATAATTAAATCTTCCTCTTCCTCTTGATCTTCCTCGGTTTCTTGATGATGTACGATCTTCACGATCACTTCTTCCACATCCTCGTTGGTCATAACCTCGATCACGTCCACGTCCTCATCCTTTTTGATTCTTTTCTTCTCGATTATTTTTCAAAAATACCTTGGCTTTGAGGGCTTGTTCAATGGACTCTTCTTGTCTTCTATTTAATTTATCTTCTTGAGCTTGCAAATCACCCATAACATTTTCAATAGTCATAGAGTCTAAATCTTTTGACTCAATGACACAAACCACATAATCAAACTTTGGAGTCAAAGAACGAAGGATCTTTTCAATCACACGAACATCTTCTATGGTTTCTCCATATCTCTTCATTTGATTAACAACAGTCATCACCCTTGAGTAATAATCCGAAATGGACTCGGATTCCTTCATCCGCAAGGTTTCAAACTCACCTCGTAATACTTGGAGTCGAACCTTCTTCACTTTGTCAACTCCTTGGAGAGAATTTTGCAAAATTTCCCATGCTTCCTTTGCGGTGTTGGCATTTGCCACTTTTGCAAACATCGAATCATCCAAACATTGGTGAATGAGGGTGAGAGCATGTTGATCTTTCATCCTTGTTTTCGTCAAAGCCTCCTTTTCTTGTCGTGACAACGACGCTTCGTTTTGAGGAGACTTATAACCCTTGTGAGTGATCTCCCAAGCATCTTGTGCTCCAAGTAAAGCCTTCATACGGAGACACCAATTTTCATAGTTGTCTTTTGTAAGACGAGGAGATTGAAATGGAAACATACCATTGTTGGCCATCTTCTTCTCTCTTTTTTTTTTAACTATCGAACCAAGCTCTTGATACCAACTTTGTTAGAAATAGGTGGAAGAATTATAAGACTTTTATAGAGAGGAAGAGAAATAGAATATTATTACAAGAATACAAAATTGAATGATTTGTTCCATCACTAACAATCCTTTATATAGGCTTGTTAGTGGCTATTCAAAAAATTACATCTTTTCATTTTGCACATTTTCATCATGCAAAGGTTGCATCTATTCATGATGAATGGTTGCATCCATTCATTAACATATGTTCATGAATAGTTGTACCTATTCACGAAAAGTTTAAATTATATTTTTTTTAACACAAACACCCGATTATAGGATAAGCCGGGGGGCCATGTTCTGATAATTTTGGAGCTCTGCAGACTTTACATAAGATTACATGCAACAACAAGAAAAACACAGATATCAACACAAACTTGGAAGGCATGAGCTTAAAGAAAGACATGAACATCTCCATCTGAGCATAAAAATGAAAAAAAAAATAGAAGCCTGGATCAACTGATGATTGTTCTGAAACGTCAACACCAATGAGGGCTTGCAAAACCAGCTTCCTACAAGGTGGTTATATGAGAAATACATTCAGCTGCTGGTTTCATCATTTTTTAAAACATTGTGTTATTTTCTTGGCTTAGTCATTAATATTTTTATCACAATAATGAACAGGTGCAGTTGACCCACTACCTAGGTGGATTAAGAGAAAAATAACATTTCAATAAGTATATAAAAACTTGTTTAAAAAAGGGACAGAATTGTTATTATGAAATTGTGCTCCACCTGAGTGACAAGAGCAAGAAAATTAAACAAGTCTGGACTAATTGTCTATTACATAATGTTGGTTTTATTTCAAAAATCACCCTTCACTCTATCAAAGGAAAAATAAAAGAGTTTTGGAAAAACAGCATTGCCAATCCTACAGTGAAGTGTGTTTCCCTTGTTTTTAAAATTGGAAGATTCTTTCACAAATGATTAGAAAAGAGGGTAGTTACAGAACCCTATCAACAGTCTTTGTTTAGGCAAAAAGATTGTGAGGATTCAAATGGCTGTAAGCACAGGTTTTTATCTTCTTTTTCAAGTTTCCAATGGTAGTCAAATTATGACTGCTATATTTCTAAAATAATGATTCCTCTCCTGAGTTGATCAATTGTGCTATTTGTTGCATTCAATTTGACTTGAGAGCTGGAAAGAGCACCCTGCATTTACTTTCAAACTCATACTGTCCTGTTATCTGAACAGCTGGGACCTGATCGAAGCTATAGAAACTCAAGTAACATCTAACAAATCCGGTTTAAATCTTAACATCTGTTGGTAAAATAATACTGTAAAAGGACAAATATAAGGCTGTATCATTGTTTTATATTTGTCCTACGTTTTGCAGTATTATTTTACCAACAACATCTGCAGGCTGCAATCACTTTTCCTATTCTCCAACTGCAATGTCTTCAGTTTGCACCATGTTTCTTTTTTGATCAGTAAATGAAGCAAATGCGGTGTCTTCCCATCATATTCTTTTATGTATCTGATATATATAATATTCCATAGCTACAAAGTCTAACTATACATGCTCTCCACCACACACTGGCAATCCTTTCTTGTTTTCTAGCAAGTAATCTCATTGTTTTCCCTGTAGCCGACCATTAAAGGGAACCCCATGTAAGGAAACGTGTCTGAATTCACTAAAGAATTATTAAACCAAAGCTCACTGTACGATTCCGATATATAATATTCGATGTAGTTTATAATCAAATATGAATGATTCAAGTGCTGGTGATTAATATATGAATGAGACAAAGTCAACAATGTGATAATATATAATAAACCACCCATTTCTGTATGGGAACACAACACTTTTCCATGCCTGCCAAAACAAATAAATAAACAAGGGAAAAACTTTTCTAGTTGAATTGAAGATTCAAATGAGTCATCTTTGCTAGTATTCTTATTGGTCCTTGGTGCAAATCCAAGTGCTGTTTTTGATGGCACATGTGGTGTGTCTCAGGGCAGAAGCAAACAAGCATAGTAGATTGAAAAGTGCATGAGGTTGGTTGATTGAAAAATAAATCCATTAATTAGGTAATCAGAACAAGTTCATACTTCACTAGATTACCTTTTCTAAAATTCTATTATCTTGAAAATATGCTAAAAAGCAGTAATTACCCTAACCTGAAATTGTGTTCAAAATGGGTGGATTACTGTATTAATTAGGTATGAGTGTCAGACATAAATATGTGTTCGATATGAGTAAATTCAACTTTAGAGTGACTATATATTCGTACTCAAGGGTGATTTTGGGTGATCATATATTCGTACTCATGTCCGGATAAGATTTTGGTGCTTCAAGAAAAATAAAGAGTGGGGTAACGTAGCCACACAAATGCTGCTTTGTGTTCAGCAGTCAGAAACTTAGGTAGTTGGCTAAGACAGTGAAAACACATAATGGTGGATGGCACGATATGGGCCTCAAGCAGCATGAAATTAGCAATAGCAGGGGACAATGACCGAGTATGAAAGTGAGCACAATGCAAAGTTTTCAGCAACTCAATTTTGTTCCCTAGACTACATAACCAGCATTAGTAGAGGTAGGTGATACTGTGTTTTGCAAAGTCAGGCACAGGCTTGAGGATGCTAGCCAGGTCATCTAACTGTTCGTTTGGTTCGTTTACGTCCGCACTCGGTCACATCAAGTGTTAGGAATAGATCCACAAATATCTTGCACTGGACATATGTAGTTGAATCCGCCTGCAAATCAATGAAACAAGAGATACGCAATGGGCCACTTTGGTGTCAAGGTTCATATAACTAAGATCTGATCTGATCTGAGGGTTCCACATTTATCTTTCTCTAAAGTTAAAAGAGTTCCATCAACAAATGTTGTGGCATGTGTTTCTTAGGTCTAACAAGCTAACGACTATGCAACAATGAAGTGTATTCCATGATAGGGGTAAACAAGAAATCGAATCGAATCAAACCACCTTTATTTTTTTTATTTAATGTATAATTAATTTATATTTTATAATATAAAAATAAGTATTTATATCTCAAATAATGTCAAGAACTTGAAAATTATTTTTATTTACTTAAAAATTAATTCTTCTAAAAATATTTATATTAATGTTTTAAAAAAATGTTAAAAATCATAAAACAAATATCATTTTGTCAAAATAAGGTTAAAAGCTCAACTTAAAATTATTACTATGAAATTGGCAAGGATGGTAGTCTGCTGCATGAAGATGACGCCCCATGGTTTCAGTGTTGCTTTTTTAGTCTAGAGCTCTTGGCTCATTCTTTTATTCATCAAAATAAAATTATTACGAAAAAAATTAAAAAATAACCCAAATTAAAAATGGGTCATTCAAAAAATCACCCCCCAAAAAACCCGAACGAACCAAATTAAGTTTACCCTTACTCGACGCGTTAAGCAACGTGCCAATTTGGATATGATCAAATGGCTCCATGTACCCTGTAGTTCTACACCCTCGTATGTAGGGGTGGGAGAATACCCGACCCGAAACTAAAATACCGGGTAATTCCCGAAAAAAATTATCCGACCGGGTCGGGTACCCGATCCAGAAAATTTTTCGGGACACGGGCCGAAAGTTTTCCCTTACCGGGTACCCGACCCGATAAAATTTAATATATATATTTTATATTTAAAATTATATTTTTATTTTATGTTTTTTAATATTTTTACTCTAAAATTAAGTTTAAATCCCTACATTTTTTCTATGTTTGTATTATATTCTTTTAAGTTTATTTTTTAAAAAAATATTTTTTTTGTTTAACATGTGATTTTTTTAATTTTAAAATTAAAAAATAATAAAAAATAGGAACCGGGTACCCGGTACCCGATTACCCGAATTTTACGGGTACCCGGATATAATGGGTCGGGACACGGGCCGTTTATTGAGGTACCCGACAATTCCCACCCCTACTCGTATGATTATTTAACATTAGTCATGTTTGGCAATTAGCGGATAGCTGATAGAGGATTACATTAGCTGATAGCGAATTACATTAGTTGATTTGACTAGCGAATTACATTAGCTGATTGTATAAAAATATTTGATAAAATTAACGGATAGCTGATAGTTGTTAGATTATTTAAACAAACAAAATGGCATATAGGGACATGATTATATTCAATACTTGTTTGAATAGTTTATTAGTTATCAATATTTTGTATCTAATTAATATTAATTAGATCTATAAAATTATTTTTAATAGAACTTTTCTAAACATATTCGAATGATTTATATATTAATTTATTATTTATATAATTATTTTAATATAATTTAATTAATTAATAAATTTAAATGCACATATAAATATGTGATAATAAAAAGAAAAAAAGTAAATAAGATTAGCTTATAAATAGGGTGAGAAAATATTTAATTTAGGTTATTTTGAGATTTTTGGTAACTAGTAAAGGTAAAAGAGTCTTTACAACTCTAATATCAAACCCCTAATCTCAAAAAGCTCCTATTACGAGCTTTTTCAAAATTAACGGTTTCACCTCAATCCGCTCTTTCAATTTGTTGTTCACCAAACAACAATATTAACAAATTTAACTGGTCAAACCTTTAATTATACCCCAAACTTCTAATTTTTGCCCAAACCTATCTCTACCAAACAGAGCCATTATATTTTTAGCTTCTCTTTAATAACATCTGTGACGTAAGTTTACGGTACAACATTCCAATATACGACTAAAAAATGTAAAATTTGAAATATTAGAAAAATACAAAATATAGAATGTTACCTACAGAATAGAAATGTTGTATTTTTTTTGACTTTTCATAAAAAAAAAAGTGAAAAAAAATTCTTCAAAAATCGTCTTAATTTGATACCAAATGATAGATGTGCTTGCCGTAGATGTGAAATTACAAATCAATTTACTTAGAAGTACTAATCCTATGCGCTAGACTCGATTCAAGAAATTTGAGATTTCAAGATCGATAGAAAAACTTAAAGATTAATTTGTTTCTAAAACACAAACAAAACGTCTTGAAAGTGGCATCTCAAGATTTCTGTTGTTACTCAAAATACTATATATCTTTATTATTAATGGGTAAACTACTTTTATAGTCACTTAATTATAGGAAAAAAATTAATTTTGACCACTAATCTTTTAATTTTGTTAGTTACACCACTTAATTATATAAATGATATCAATTAAGCCAATGACAGTAAAAATTTAACGAAAACATTGAGGTGACAGTTAAGCAATTTTTAATAATTATACATTTAGTCCTTGTTATTTACACATTCTATCAATTTAGTCATAATTTTAATTTAATAAATTAGATTACTCTTGGATAGGGTTAGGGTTAAACTCAGCTACACACAATGCATGAAGTATTTGAGGAGTAGAGAATATGAACGAGCAAAGGACGCGAAGGATTTTTGGGCATCCCAACTCAGACCCAAATTTCATACGGCTTAACCCAATCCTAATCGAACCTTAAATATATATTACTATACCTTCATGGACCCACCAAGTATTCTAACCAAACATTACCTTATGGCTTAATCTTTATCGGAGCATTTAGCCTAGATTTATTTGCTCAGGGACTGACCAAGTACTTTAACCAGTAAAATTTTGTATCAAATTTAACACGTTCCTCCTATTTTCTGCATGGGTAAACAAAATTGGAGCTCACTCAATTATTAGTAAGTTACAAACAAGTCACTCAATTATTAGTGAAGTTACAAACAAATCACTCAATTATTAGCGAGGTTACAAACATGTCACTCAATTATTAAAACTTATAATCAGGCCACTCAAGTAAGTCTAGTTACGATCGGGTCACTCATCCGTTAAAATACAAACATATATCTAACAAAGCTTGGTATAATGACAATTTTAGTCATCGAAACATATATATTCTATCAATTTAGTCCTAATTCAAAATAATTTAATAAATTTAACCATTCATATATATATAATAATTTAATAAATTTAACCATTCATATATATATATATATCAATTTAGTCATTCTTCTTCTCCCAAATTGTTTGTATACCCTCCTGAACACTAGAGTGCTTCATTTGAAATCATTAATTAATCTAATATAAAATTTATAAATATAAATTTTTTTTATCGATAAGCGTATGATTTTATTCAGAGTAAAGAAATCATACAACCTCTCATATGCCTCCTTAAAAAACCTCCCTAACCTAAATTGGAGGAAAAAGAGTGCATCATGGAAGGTATAGGCCAAAAAGATAGACCCCAATTCGGACCAAATTCCCATTACAAAATCATCCCATCCTCCGTGATAGCCTGAAGCCAAGACACCCTATCCACACCCCCTTTCGCGAGCGCATCGGCGAATGAATTCGCCTCACGAAAAGCATGATGAAAGCAAACACACCGAAGCTGTAAACAAGCGTAATCAATCTCGCGAAACAGCCCTCTATACCTCAATGGTCTTTTGTCCTTGTGCAGCACCCAGGATAACGCAATTCGCGAGTCGGATTCGATAATAAACGACCCGTCCTCCTTCCACCTTGAGTCGGCCAGCAATCGAACCGCCCTCCAAATGGCCCAAACCTCCGCTTCATTCGATTCCATACACCCCAATGGTCCCGAAAAAACAGCCAACACTACACCCCTCGCATCCCTTAGCACACCCCCACATCCCGCCAAACCTGGTTTCCCCCTTGCCGCACCATCCACATTAAACTTTAGTACACCTTCTATCGGTGGGCACCAATGGATTCCAGCTCTATGTTTCGCTGTACCCGACGGCACACACAGCACTGGCCGCTCCCACCAAGCAGCCTCTGATATAACCTCGCCATGTACGGAGAATTTAATCCAATAAAATGCACGAAGCTTGATAAGGAAGAGCAGCTCCTCGACAGCCATCTGTTTCTGATTGAAAATGATTTCATTCCGCGCAAGCCATAAAGACCACAGTACCGCTGTGCAACCAACCATCCACTAAGCTCTCCCTTCACCCGACAACACCCCACTACAACATTGCACAAAAAAAATCCGCAAACGATTTCAGATTCGCCCATGACATCCCCCACCATCGGAAAAACGCCATCCACACGCTATTTGCAAATATGCATAGAAAAAAGATATGCTCTTCCTCGTCAATCCCCTCCCTACACCATACACATTGAATTCCGGCTAAAGGCACGCCTCGAGCGCTGATCATAGACAGCGTCGACAATCGGCGTAATTGCACGAACTAGAGGAAGCATTGTACCTTCGGAGGCACATCAATTTTCAACACATTGAAGCCATCAAAACCATGGTCGGATAATCCCAACGAAGACATCAATTTCATTAAGCTCCCCACTGAAAACTGACCAACCGCATTCGGCTTCCAGACCAGCACATCGCTTTCACTCTCACACAAGGTGAACCCCCTCACAATCGCACGCATTTGTCTCAACTGGTGCTGTTCAAAAGATCGCAAGTCACGGCAAAAAAACAGTAACCATTCCGCATGACTCAATTTACCTTGTCGCGCATATTCACATACCACTGCTGCCTTGTTGCTAGCACATCTAAAGATGTGCGGGAATACCTCGCAAAGAGGCTCCTCTAAACACCATCGATCGTACCAAAACAGCACCCTCTTCCCGTTTCCTATGTGCCACAAGAAGCAATCGTCACTCATAAACTTACCCGCGGTATCCCCTTCTTGTATCTCAACAATTCTCCTCCAAACAAAAGACATGTGCTGCTTACCCACCGTATTCGGCAGCCTCCCCCTCACTGCAACGCCATACTTAGCTTCCACAATCGATTTCCACAAAGCCTTGGGGGAATCGGCGTATCGCCAAAGCCATTTAGCAAGCAATGCTGAATTTTGAAGCTCAATATTTGCCACTCCAAGACCCCCTACCTCCTTCGGCTGACACACTTTCGCCCAAGCTACTCGGTTCATTTTCCTTTTTAAATCCGTATCGCCCCACAAAAATGCCCGCCGTATCTTCTCAATTTTATTCAACACTGTTTTCGGCACCCTAAATATGCTCATATAATATAGAGGCAGCGTAGAGAGCACCGAGTTAATCAAAGTCACCCTTGCGGCAAAAGATAATGAATTCTTTTTCCATCCCGCTAAGCATAATCGCATCCGATTAATTACCGGCTCCCAAACCTTACCATTTCGTGGGTTAATTCCTATCGGAATTCCCAGGTATTTAAAGGGTAGTTCAGCTCGCACACATCCCAACTCCTTAGCCATCTCCAATGCCACTGCCTCCTCTAATCCCACATCATACATTGCTGATTTGGCATAGTTTATTTGCAGCCCCGAACCATACTCAAAACACGTCAGCACGCGCTTCAAGTTTCTAGCAAATTCAACCTTCCCTTGAATGAAGACAACTGTGTCATCGGCAAATTGCAAATGCGATAGCCGACAATCCGCAGCAACACTCACTCCTCTAATCAGCCCCAAGCCTTCCGCATTGACCAAAAATTGGTGTAGAGCTTCCGCGACAATCACGAAAAGTAACGGTGACAAGGGGTCACCTTGTCGCAATCCCCGTTCCATAGCAAACTCCGATGTTGCACTACCATTTACAAGGACCGAAAGCCGTGCTGTACCCACACATTTCAGTATCCAATTCCTCCATCTCACCCCAAAATTCATCCGGCACATGACATCCACAAGAAACTCCCATTTTATGCAATCATATGCCTTCGCGAAGTCAATTTTCAGCACCACCCCTCCTTCACTAAATCGTCGCATCCGAAGTGAATGAACCACTTCGTTGGTTAACAATATGCCGTCAACAATCTGTCGGCCTTTAATAAAAGCAGATTGCTCTTCACTAATCACCGAATGAAGTACCTTTTGTAGCCTTCCCGCCAAAACTTTCGCCACTATTTTGTACACCGAATTCAGTAAGCATATCGGCCGAAAATCACTAATCACCTGTGGATTCTCTTTTTTTGGGATCAATACAACAAAAGTCGAGTTGGCCCCTTTCGGCAAAAAGCCATGCGCATGGAAATCGTTAAACACTCGCCCCAAATCATCCTGCAAGAACTCCCATCCCCTCTTGAAAAACGCAAAACTAAAGCCATCAGGCCCCGGGGCTTTCGCGCCTTCACAACTCATAACCGCATCTTTAATTTCGGACATCAAAAATTCAGATTCAAGCATATCCGCAGCCGCCTTATCCAGCCTACAAAACTGCACATCTGCTTCCATCATTCCAAGGCAAGGTCGACGAGCAAAATGTTTTCGAAATTCCACCTGAATATGGCGTTTAAACCTCTCCTTATCCTCCACCCATACACCATTGATCCGCAAGCCCATAATCTGATTTTTCCCAGCTCTAATTTTAGCACTTCGGTGAAAAAATGAGGTATTACAGTCCCCCGCTTTTAACCAAAGAGCTCGCGACTTCTGTCGCCAAATCGATTCTCTGTACTTGTGAAGACGCCACAGCTCAATTTTTAGCCGACACATCTCATCCTTCCGATGGTCTCTATCCCCCGACTCATCTACCACCTCATCTAGCCGGTCAATTTGTTCCGTCACCTCCCCAATTCTATAGTCGACATGTCCAAAACATTCTTTATTCCATGTGCGCAAAATTTTTTTCAGTTCCCTTAAATTATACTGTATCGAATACCCCCTAATTCCACTGAAATACGCTCACATTCCTTCGCCATTAAATCAACATGTTCCTTCTTCTCAAGCCAAACATTTAGAAACCGAAACGGACGAGGTCCCCAATCACTCTCCTCACTTGTCAGACGAATCGGTGTATGATCTGAAATTCCCCTCGGCAAAACCAATTGATACAACGAAGAGAAGCGATCAATCCACTCTCTCGACACCAAGAATCTATCAAGGCGACAAGCTTTGTTCCCTGAACCGAACCAAGTGAACTTCTTTCCCACAACTTTGATATCCATAAGGCCGACATCCTCCACAAATTCGTTGAAATTCTCCATTCCCCTCGATGCATCAACACATCCACATCTCTCCCTCACCTCCCGCACCGTATTAAAATCACCTCCCATACAACACGACCCTTCTAATTCCCCAACCAGCCCCCGCAATTCCCCCCATACCCGATCTTGTAATTCCACCTCGCAAGGAGCATACACATTAAACATCCAGTATATCCACTTCTCACTCACCCATTCCCCTTTGATCAAAATAAAATGGCGAGCTACACGTGCTTCTATTTTCCGAAATTTATCGCTGTCCCATATTAACATTAACCCCCCTGACCGCCCAACAGAAGGTGCTAAAACAAAATCGAAATTATCCGAATTCCACATTTTACTTACCCCATTTGCTGATAGCTGCTCCAATTTCGTCTCTTGAAGCATCACCATCGCACATTGGTGTTGTCGTACTCGGTCACGTACTGCACGTCGTTTCGCGGCCGCACCCAAACCGCGAACGTTCCATGACAACACCCGCATCTCCGCTTGCTATTTGTTTTCAATGCGCGACTCAATGATGCGCGCAATGTCTTGAACAACCGCCTCCTCGTTACCTACTGTCGAAGCCCCTATCAATCTGCCCAAATCAAGAGTCTGTTTTGTCTCTCTCAAAATCACCCTCTTCCTGTTTACAAAATCCGAGTCCGATAAGGATCCATTAGCAATCCCCGTATCTTCCTGTAATTTCTTCTTCGGCCTGCCGCGAGACTTCTTTGTCAATTTAATCACAGCCTCAGACCTTTCCTCCGGATTCAAAACACTTATCAAAACATTAGATAAGCTTCTCACCTTGCGAAGGACTCCATTATGTTCAATATACTTAGCATCCGAGGCCCTCATTTGTTCAAGCCCAGCCTCGACTAAAACCCCTGAGTTCGCCCCCAGCATTTCATCGGCACAATGCACTGCCAACTCTCGCTCCCCCATGACATTATTTCCCCGGACCCCATCCCCTACACAGCAGGCAAGACGGTCCATATCGCGGCTTGTGCATTCACCAATTCTCTCCCTAACCAGCATATCCACCTCCTCAGCTGCTGCCATCGAAGTCCCCTGGGCACTATCCGCTCTAACCGCTTCAAGTTGAGCCACATCTAAGCTCTTGTGCTCACTTGTCCCCTCTCTATCTATCAAAGCAACCACCTTATCCGAAACCCACGAATTTCCTCTACTTGTTGATTACACCCGCAAATCAATTTGTTTTTCATACGTGCATCCTTTCTTTGTGACATTGGCATCCCAATTCGACTCAATTTCTTGGGCATCGCTGGGAATTAAATTTGTATCGTCACCTAGAAGACTGTCTTTAACAAACGAGTGCAACATCGGATCACTTTCATTCGATTTAGTAGTCTCATTAGGTACATTAACTCGATGTGAACTAGTTTCCGAGGATGTTTCCATGTCCTCTTCCTCGTCCCTATCCGTTGGCACCACGTCTCTCTCCCATTCTTGCACTCGAATGTTATAAAAATTCCCATCGACCTCCAATTCCAGCAGCTCATCAATTTTGTCAATCCAATTGGTTTCGATTAGGATTCTACTTCGCTCGAACGAAGAAGGTGAGATCGTCGACGAGTCAACCTTTACCAACGATCCCCATACTTTGGCGATATTTTCAAAAGTCTCCGTTGCCCACGCGTGAATGGGAATCCCGCTCATAGCGAGCCATACTCTTCTCGTTGACATTTGAACCGCTGTTGACCATGGGCGTACATCCACAAACCACTTCTCTAAATCTGTCCGTGCCATAATATCCATGCTTTCTCCCGATTCGTTGGGCATTAATAGCACCATTCGCCCGGCCATGTGCATAATTGAGAATCCCCTCACATTGTTCTCATGTAGCTCCTTTTCCAATTGAGCGATCGAGCTCGAATTACGTCGCCATCCCACCACACAGGTTTTCAAGATTTCCCATTTGTCTCCATCGATTTTTCCCACAATTCTTCTCAACGGAACAACTTTTGTTGTTGCAATTGGATCTTGATCATCCTTTAGATTCTCTTTTTCCACGGAATTCTTATGTAATTGCGAGGATTTCGTCTTATTATTCATCAATTCCTTCTCACGCCACGACGAATCCCTTCCCCCATCTCTAGCAAATAGGACCGTGATTACCGATCCATAGAGGCGGAATCCATTCAACCGCTCGATTACCCGCTTAACATCTTGAATAGTCGCCATTCGAACAAACCCAAATCTCGCCCCATCTTTCCCCTTCTTCTTTGGTACAAATACATCCCTCACAACCCCATGCCTATCGAAGACTTGCCAAATCCCCTGCCAATGCAGTTGTGGTGGCAGATTCGACACAAACAGGGTCCACACTCGGCCTCCGCTCTGCCTCGTTCGATCGCGACCACCCTGAATCCGCCAATCCCCTGCCATTCGCTAAATTTTTTTTTTGAATATGCTGGTGCGATGCAAGGGTAGAATCTGTTCAACTTTCTAAGCTTTTTTAAAGACGACACACACAACATGACATTACTGGTGCTCGAACCCGGGTCCCAAGGGATGATAAACATCTACCTTTGCCACTAGAACACATAATTAGTTTTTGGATTAAGGGTATCTTAAGCCCTTGAACTTTCTAAAAAAATCAATTAAGCCCCATGAACTTTGTTTGCACCTAATTAAACACTTATACTCCAAAATTTCATCAATTCACCATTTTTTACCAACGTTGACTGTTAAATCTCACAATTGTTTAATCATTTGGTGCAACATGTCGCATTACAGTGTTGTCACTTGACATTTCCAGGATTTTTTATTTAATTTAAAAAATTCTTTAAAAGTTATAAAAAAACTTATAAAAATTATAGAACAATTGTTGAAGGGCTTAATTGGGTGCAGAAAAGGTTTAGTGGCTTAATTGATTTTCTTTTTGAAAAAGTTCAAGGGCTTTTGATACCCTTAAGTCTTTTTTTAATATTAGATTTTCAATTAGTATTTACATTAAATATAAACTCATTGAGATCTATTTAAAATTATTTATAAAAACCTTCGAGTTTTAGTTACTGCTACCATGCATTTATTGAATTTTTACTATTAAACAAATTTTTTAAATTCTCTCTAAATTTGTGTATTTTTATTAAAATGTTTAAAACAAGACACATAAATTATTTTTACGTAATAAAACATAAGCAATAAGCAAAAAATGTATGCCAAATTCATTTGATAAAAATGATGAAGCTTTTGTTCTACCTGCCGATATATATATATATATATATATATTCTGTGCAGGGATTTGTGAACAGACTGCTAAGGTTCTTCAACTCATGGAAGCAGGAGGAATTCAACTTAATATCATAATGTTGAATGTCTGGATTGTCTCGGGTATTTTTGGTCCTTGTGTGAAATTCAAAAATAGACTTTTACAGAACGAAAGTATATTTTATTACTATGAATTATTGATTTAATATTTCATTAATAAATTATAGAAACATTATTAAACTTTGTTTTGTTAAGAGAATTTGAAGGAATTGAATTGTGGGTAATTGAGTATGATATGAAGCTTGATTTTGAACAATAAATATAAAAAAATTGAAGAATATTGTATCATTTATTTTTTTTATTGTTAGATTGGAGAAGAATAAATAAATAATTAAATTTTGGAGAAAATAAATAAACTTTGAGATTTGGGAAAGAGAATTATTCTTTATTATTATTTTTGTTTAACCACCATATCCAGCCCATTAGCTAATTAATCCAGATCGGGTACTACGGACCAATAATGAGGGCGACCCTCCCAACCCAAATTCCTTCATTCACAACGTTAGTATTTGAACCCGGGATCTTGCTTAAGAGATCCAATGCCTTATCTCACTCGATCAATTCGTTGTTGGTAATTTTTTATTGTTAGATTAATTAATTTATTTAATAAATTAAAAAAATAAAATTTAAAATAAAAATAATTACTTTTAGGGGTCCTAAACTGATTAGGGCCCGAGTGGTCGCTCATTGTGATCCCCTATCAGCCGGCCTTGTTGAATGTGTTGATAAATGCCTTTGGTATAACAGGGTGGCTTGAGGAGGCATTATCTATTCACCCGCATATGAGAGGAAGTGTGAGCCTTTAGGCTTTGCTTGGTAGAGAGAAAAGAAAATTGGAAAGATTGAAAAATAGAAGTGATGGAAAATGGAATGATTAAATTTTTCTTTCTATTGATGTGCTTGGTTGAGAGGATGAAAAACTATAAAGAAAATAAATTTCTTTCCTCTCTATTGCTTGATACAATAGAAAAGTGAGAGGAAAGAAAATTAAGCTTCGAAAACTATAATTTGTTTTTCATTTTTTTATAATTTAGTCTAATGTTTTTAATATGATTATTTTTATTCAATTTAGTCCCTAAAAATTTTATTTCATCTAAAATTGACCCCTATTTGTTTCTAATTTTTATAATTTATTCTATTCTTTTAATATAATTTTATTTTTGTTCAATTTAATCCCTAAATTTTTTATTTAATTCAAAATCGACCTATATGTATTTTTATTTTTTTATAATTGAGTCCAATATTTTTAATATACTTTTATTTTTGTCTAGTTTAGTCCATAAAATTTCTATTTAATCCGAAATGACCTCTATTTATTTCTATTTTTTATAATTTAGTCTAATATTTTTATTATTTAATCTCGAGAGTTTCACTATCAATGTAACACCTAATACCTGATACAAACGAATCCAACCCGAATATCGAATGCTACAAATGTCCCACTTGTGGCCTAAAAACATATTTTGAAAAACAAGCATATTCGATTACAAGAAAGTAAACAACCGACATGAACATAAAGAGGAAACAATTAACTAAAGTCACCCGAGAAAATAAACCTTTAAAAACTTTAGAAAAAATAAACAATTTAACAAAAATGCATTTTGGTAATTTTACAAGATTTAAACTCAAAAAAAATTCAAAACTGAAATACAAGTTTAATATAAGTAGAAACATCTTATACCTCTATTTTTCTAATAAAAAGAAGTTCAAATCAAAGTGAATTTAATTGAATAGAGGTTTAGGGACTAAAATGTAAATAATACATAAGTTGGATTTTAAGTTCAAAATTCAGTTTTAGGTCCATTTTAAACTCATTAACACCAATTAACTTAATGGTAAATTCTTGTTGAAATCGAATTTGAAATAGAGTGTTAATTGCAAAAATAAGTAGTTTATGGGCCATTTTGAAAACATTCATAAAATACAGGAGCCAGTTTTTCAAAAAGTGAAATTGAACATTTCTTTATGAAATAAATACCATCATTAACATATAGACCAAGTATTAGGTTAATTCGAGCTAAAACGAGTCCTTCATTGCAATTATAAAATTAGTGACTAAAACCTAAAGTTTGCAATTATAAGGTATTGGATTAAATTATAAAATAGAAATAAATAGAGGTCAGTTCCAAGTTAAATAAAACTTGAGGGATTAAATTGAACAAAAATAAAATCATAGTCAAAATATTAGATAATATTATAAAAATTAGAAACAAATATGAGTTAATTTTGGATTAAATAAATATTTTAGGGACTAAAGTGAACAAAATATTATTATATTAATAATATTGACTTCAATAAAATTTAAAAAATAAGGGTAAGTTTTAGATTAAATAAAATTTTTAGGGACTAAATTGAACGAAAAAATCATAATAAAAATATTGGATGGAACTATTTTAAATATAATTTGATAATTTTATTATTAAAATATGATAGTTGTAAAACTTATGTTTGATTTTGATATAACAAATTGTTTTAAGAACTTATTTGCAAAGTAAATACATTTTTAAGTATTTTTAAGCCAAACAATAAAAAAATGAACAGGCGTTTCGATACACCAAAGGGTGGTTCGATACGGCCAAACCTTATTTGGCTACTGGAAGAAATCGTTTCGATACAACCTTATTTAGGGTTTAATAATTTTAGGCATTTTGCATCTATACGGCCTTGATGTTTTGATACGGCCAGAAAGATTTGTAAAATCTAAGCATTTATTATTTTTTATCGTTACTTGTCAGTTATTGGGAACGAGCAATTTTTAAAAATCATTTAACCCGTTTCAGTACGCCTTAGGGTCGTTTCGATACGGATATTGGCAGTAGCTCAAGTGAGAAAATTTGCATCGGTACGTGTTGAGTGGATCGAAAGATCGAAATAAACCAAGAGGGGGTGAATTGGATTTTTAAAGTTCTTGGTGGTGGAATTTGCAAATAAAAATGGTAGACAAAGAATTTTAGAGTGATTCAAGTTCCAAATGAACTCTACATCCACTACCTTAGCTTCACTAAGGATTTGCAACAATTCCACTAATTGCTCTTCCCCTTTTCTAGGCTAAAGAGGTAACCCTTACAATTTTCGGTCAAATTTTCTACCCAAAATTTGACTCAATCCTCACACAATTGAAACAAAGAAGTTGTTGGGTAAAACAAGTATCTCTCAATACACAATATAGCCCAATTACAAGCACTCAACCCAATTGAAATGATAAGAATGAAAAATACAATTGGGGTTACAAGACAATAATGGGATTTAAGCACAAATACTTGGATTTGATGTTTGAATGTTTGCTTTTGGATCAATAGTTGTTGCTGAGGCTTTTAGAGGTCCCTTTTATACCTTCTCTTTAAATTCTAGCCGTTGTGGTTGTTGCATTTATCAATAGAGCCGTTGGGGGTGTTATCTTCCCTCCATAAATGCAGTCTGCAACCAACCGTTTCGAAACACCCGACCCTGTTTCAAAATAGACCAAAATAGAAAGAGCTGTTGAGGTGCACTAAAGAGCCCGTATCGAAACGGTTAGAAATGTTTCGATATGCTAAGAGCCGTTTCGAAACTTGTTTCGAAACATTTTGCCACTGTGAAGGATCGTATCGAAACGGCTTGAGATCGTTTCGATACGCCTTAACGATTTGTTTAAAATTAGTTAAAAATATTCAACGATCATATTTTTTAAATCAGTTTTAAAGTCGTTTCGAAACACTGGATGTCGTTTCGATACGGTGTCTCAATGTTCTTAAGCCATTTCGAAACTTATTTCGAAACACGTGTTGGCAGTGTTGAAATCGTTTCGATACCCGTTCCGAAACATGAACTTACAGTTTCAAAACTGTTTCGAAACGCCTAAGGCCGTTTCGAAACGGTGACTCGAAAATCACTGTTTTGGCTTTAAGAACACTTAGAAAACATTTAATAAATTTAGTTTTTAACTTAGGCATACTGTTTAAAACATATAGAGAGGTTTGAGGACTTAAAAATTCATTTTCACATTTTCAATTTAGTCCTTAGGTTCTTTAGTTATATCAAAATTAAAATATCGGTTTCACAATCTCCCCCTTTTTTATATAACAAAACCAAAGTTAGAATTTTTAAGAGTTTTGAAAATTTTGAATACATTCTAACTCCCCCTCAATTTAAGATGAGTTTTTAAAGTTTTAAAAAGATTTAAGGATTTAAATTCAATGTTTAAAACTTAAAAAATAAAAACACTTTAAACGAATTTTGGCTATTAGATTACTTCTCCCCTTTTTGTTAGATCAAAAATAATAAACAAGGCTCAAAGAGAAGAGATATGGTTAAAAGCAATAATCATCAATAAGCAATAAGCAACATAATATTAAATTCATAAAATTCAAATATCCAAAACATAAATCTCAAACAATAAGTTCAAAGCATAATCCCAAATAAAATCAAAACATGGGTTCATAAAGCATAAATAAAGATGCAAACTTAATCCTAATATGCATAGCTAATATGAGATGACATGAGAATCCTAAGCCTCATCGTCGTCACCATCATCATCCATGAAATCATCATCGTCCTTGACTTGAGAACGACAAAAATTCATCCATTGGCCATAAAAGGTGGAGAAGGACATGTCCATAGCCGTTTGTTGATTCTCAAGGGACGTTAGACGATTCTCATTTGCAAGGAGACGATCCTCTACGGATTGCAAGCGTGTATTGATAGCACCAAAACCTCTAGACATGTTAGTGTCCAAAGTGTTGAACCGCTCGGTAAGAAAAGCCGTGAGAGCTTCATTGTTCGCAACTGGAGCTTGTGGTTGAGGTTCAACTTGAGGTGGAGGTGCTTCCCTATCAACACATTCCCATTGCCCATTGTTGATATATCAAAAGCCGGACCTTCGGAGAGAAGATGCACAAAGTTTTTGCTTGCGGGGTTCCGGTGAGTCATAGGTGCAATCAAGATCAAGCTTGCCAAAGATGTAACTTAAAACAGTTCCATAAGTGAAAGATTTGAGTGCATCGGTGTCACGGAGCTTAACATTATTGACTATCTCGGCAAACATGATCTTAACAAGATTAGGGCGCTCACCACGACGAAAACATTCAAGCCAAAAATAATCTACTTGACGAATGTGAGAAAATTTACCTCCGGAGGGGCGAAGAAACCACGAGACTATCAAGTGGAGGAACCTATCGTGAGCATCCAAGGTAAGCACCGAACCGGTTTGAGAACCAAAGTGACTCTCATTCTCGATTCCTTCGTTCTTAAGACCAAAAGTAGTCTCTAAGTAAGGGATGTCAATGACAATCCTCTTTCCCAAGATAGAAGACTCAAGGCCAACAACTTCGGAGTTGTCTTCACTATTAATGAATTGAGCATTTGAGTAAAAAAGAAGAACCATGTGCTTATAGCAAATATCCGGGATACTCATCAAACCAAGGAATCCCCATTCTCTTAAACGTGGGAGGTAACGAAAGAGAAAGCGCTCGGAGTCAAGAAACGTGAGGTCAACAACAGGCTCACGACGAACTTCAAACTCCTTGACATAATTGAAACGCTCCCTCATCTCTTGAGTTCGAAGACTTTTTTGAAACAGCTGGGTGAGATTAGGACGAATACTCGATTCACCTGTTTGACCCATCTTACGCTTTTTGTTAACGTTCTCCGTAGACATCCTAAAAACATAAAGCAAGCAATTTTAAAAACAAGTTTAAGCGTATGCATGAGATTTCTTAATTCAATCCAATGGTAAATCTCACTTAGGTTTTAAAAGCAAAGAGACAAAACAAAAAAAAACAAAAAAAAATTAAGAGAAAAATAATTTAAAAAAAAAAGAGTAAAGAAAATACGAATGAAAAAATATATATTCGAATAAAAAATAGAAGATTTTGAATTTTTTTTACAAGATTAGAAAAACCCAAGTATCAAAACACATAAACTATAAAAAATTAAAATTTTCTAACCTAGGATTCGAATACAAATTGAAGGAAAAAGAAAAAGAAGAAAAAAATACCATAAATTGGGATTTTGGATGAATAGATAAAAATCCTTGCACAAGGTTGTTGATGCTTGCTTAGACTTGTGTTTAAGAGAAAAATCTCTCAAGATTTGGTGAAAAACAATGAGGTTTAGAGGGTTTTTATAGGAGAAAATCGTTTTAGGGTTTTTGGGAGAGTTTTAATTTAAGTTAAACTTTAACATTAAAGCCCCTTTAAAGCAGTCCGCTAACCCGTTTCGGAACGGTGTCGATCGTTTCGAAACGCGGGCACGAAAGGTTGACCGACTTTTCAACTCCAGCTGACCATTTTGATACGGGTTTGACTGTATCGAATCCCCGTTAACTCGTATCGAAACTTGTTTCGATACACCCCTTGGCAGTAGCAAAAACGTTTCGAAACCCTTGGAAGGCGTTTCGAAACACCCTTCTCTTAGATAGAAATTTGAAGCATCCGTATCGAAACAGGTGGACCCGTTTCGATACACCTGGGCCTGGAATTGCAGATGAGGCTCTAAAAGTGCAGAAAAATGAAATTTTCTAAGGCCTATCTTGCATGAATGACATGAATGAGCAGAAAAAACATATGCAAACATAAACATACTCCCCCTAGCTATAGGCATGGATGAAATTAGGAGTAAAAACACATAAACATGGCATTTCACAAGATCAAGCAATTTTAAGCACAAAATAGGTCCTAAAAGGTCAAGATAGGCTAGTTAGACCTAACTCTCTCCTAAGGGACCAAAAACGCTCTTTGTCTAAAGGTTTTGTAAATATGTCTGCTAATTGATTTAAGGTGTCAACATACTCTATAACAACATCTTCTTTAAGGACATGATCTCTAATGAAATGATGCCTTATTTCTATATGTTTGGTTCTAGAGTGTTGGATGGGATTTTTTGTCAAACATATGGCACTAGTGTTATCACACTTAATGGGTATGGTTTCAACTTTAATACCATAATCTAAGAGTTGTTGCTTCATCCAAAGGACTTGAGCACAACAACTCCCTAAGGATATGTACTCGGCTTCGGTGGTAGATAAGGCTACACTATTTTGTTTCTTAGAGAACCAAGATATGAGCATGCTACCTAGGAATTGACAAGTTCCCGAAGTACTTTTCCTATCGAGTTTACACCCCCCATAATCCGCATCCGAATAAGCATGAAGGTTGAAGGTGGAGTCTCTAGGGTACCAAAGACCTAAACAAGGAGTATCTCTAAGGTACCTAAAGATTCTCTTAATGACTATAAGGTGAGACTCTCTAGGGCTAGCTTGAAACCTAGCACACAAGCAAACACTAAACAAGATATCTGGTCTACTTGTGGTAAGGTAAAGCAATGATCCAATCATAGAACGGTAAAGCTTAGAGTCAACACACTTACCTCCTTCATCCTTGTCAAGCTTTGTAGATGAGCTCATAGGTGTGGCTTGAGGCTTTGCATTCTCCAAGCCAAACTTCTTGAGCATATCCTTGATGTATTTTGCTTGATTGATGAAGGTACCATCCTTCCTTTGCTTGATTTGGAGTCCCAAAAAGAATGAGAGCTCCCCTATCATGCTCATCTTGAATTCACCTTGCATTAGCTTAGCAAACTCTTTGCAATGACATTCGTTAGTAGAACCAGAAATAATGTCATCAACATAAATTTGTACTACTAAGATGTCATTTTTATACCTTTTTATAAAAAGTGTGGTGTCCACCTTTCCTTTTTCAAAACCTTTTTCAATTAAAAAGTTTGAAAGTCTTTCATACCAAGCTCTAGGAGCTTGTTTTAAACCATAAAGAGCTTTAGTGAGATTGAAAACATGATTTGGAAATTTTGAGTCTTCAAAACCCGGTGGTTGTTCCACATACACTTCCTCATTTATAAAGCCATTTAAAAACGCGCTTTTAACATCCATTTGAAAAAGCTTGAAATCATGATAACATGCATATGCAAGCAACATCCTAATGGCTTCCATTCTAGCTACGTGTGCATAGGTTTCATCAAAATCTATTCCCTCTTCTTGAGTGTAACCTTGTGCTACTAGTCTAGATTTATTTCTCACAATGTTACCACTCTCATCTAGTTTGTTCCTAAAGACTCATTTAGTTCCTATGGTAGATTGATTACTAGGCCTATCAACTAATGTCCAAACATTACTTCTCTCAAATTGATTTAACTCTTCTTGCATAGCCACAATCCAAAAATCATCTTTCAATGCTTCTTTTATATTCTTAGGCTCTATGCATGAGATAAATGCAACATGATTCATTAATCTAAGAGAAGATCGAGTGGTTACCCCCTTGGATGGATCACCCAAGATTTCACCATCTTTGACAGAGTTGAACTCCCTTGGGTAGCTCACTTCCTTTTCCTTAAGAGCCAAGTCCTTCAAGAGGTGGATCTTGTGTGTCCTCTTCTTTTGTTGGAATCTCATTCTCCTTTGAAGTTTGTCCTCCATCAAAGGCATTTATGATTCCTACATCATCATCATCACAAGAATCCTTCCTTGGAAGGAGGTTATCATCGGATACAACATGTATAGATTCTTCTACTACTAAAGTTCTCTTGTTAAATACTCGATAGGCTTTAGAGGTTAAAGAGTATCCTATGAAAATAGCTTCATCACTTTTTGCATCAAATTTACCTAAGTTGTCTTTTCCATTATTTAAAACAAAACACTTGCAACCAAAAGGATGAAAATAGCTAATGTTAGGCTTTTTAGATTTTAAAATCTCATAAGGTGTTTTGTTTAAAATTGACCTAATCATTACTCGGTTAACAATATAGCAAGCGGTGTTTGTGGCTTCCGCCCAAAAATATTTAGGTAAATTATTTTCACAAAGCATGGTTCTAGCCATTTCTTGTAAAGTTCTATTTTTCCTCTCAACTACCCCATTTTGTTGAGGAGTTCGAGGACCCGAAAATTGTGGCTAATACCATTTTTATTCAAAAACTCTTCAAACCCTAAATTTTGAAACTCGGTTCCATGATCACTTCTAATATGAGAAATTCTATGTTCAAGATCATTTTGGGTTAGTTTTGAAAATGTGATGAATTTTTCTAAAGCCTCATCTTTAGTACTTAAAAATAGAACCCAAGTAAATCTAGAAAAATCATCAACAAGAACAAATGCATAAGATTTACCACCCAAGCTCATAGTCCTAATTGGCCCAAATAAATCCATATGGATAAGTTGTAAACATCTACTTGTAGAAACATCATTAATGGATTTAAAGGATGACTTATGTTGTTTACCCTTAGAGCATGCATCACAAATTTTATCATTTGAGAACTTAATCTTGGGTAAACCTCTAACTAGATCAAGGGAAACTAATTTTTCTAAAACACTAATGCTAGCATGTCCTAGTTTCCTATGCCACAACCATGCATCATTTTCGTTTTGAGCTACCAAGCATGCATGAGATATATGTATGTCATCTAGATGCACCATGTATATGTTACCTATGCGATGACCTATGAGCATAATATTATTAGATTTAATGTCAACAATTTTGCACCCATTTTTATCAAATATAACATTAAATCCTTTATCACACAATTGACTTATGCTCAATAAGTTATGTTTAAGACCATCGACATACAATACATTTTCAATAAGAATAGTAGAGTGATTACCTATTGAGCCAATACCTTTAATGTGGCCTTTGGAGTTGTCACCAAATGTCACCACTCCTCCACTTTTTGGCTTTAGATCCATAAATCTACTCTTGTCTCCGGTCATATGCCTCGAGCATCCACTATCAAGGTACCATGAGTTTTGACTTTGTGCTTTGGCCTTGTAGCAATGCTCCCCCTACAAACAAAGATATTAAACTTTTGTTTTTGGTACCCAAATCATTTTGGGTCCATGAGTGTTAGCTCCCAATAACTTGGTTCCCTTAGGAATCCAAGATGAAATAGCAACAATGTTATTAGATTTTACAAGTTTCTTAGGAACACATACACTTCTAATCCTTTTAGTTCTACTATGTCTAGGAAAGCTACCTTGTTTGTAGTAATTAGTCTTTTTCCTAGGTTGGTTTGTTTTTGAAGGTTCACCTATTTCATGCTTCACACTACCAACATTTTTAAAAAACTCTTTGAGATTGTTAAGCTCATCTAACACCTTTTGGTGTTCACTATTACATTGAGATAGAAGATTATTAAGGTCAATATTTTCATCTTGGAAGAATTTTAGTTCATCTTTCAACCCTAATATCTTTTTCTCAAATTTTAAATTAGCTTGAGAAAGTGAGTCATTTTTATCATTTAGTTCCGAAATAATTTTCTTATTCCTAATGACCGACTCCTTGTATTTCTCAACTAATTCATCATAGACCTCTTGCAACTCATCATATGTATCATTTAATTCATCATATGTAAAATCTAAATATGATGAGTTAGAGGTTACCATGGAGGAATCTTCCTCAAGTGCCATGAGACAAAGGTTGGCCACTTCTTGTTCGTCATCCTCGGATGACTCCTCATCACTCCAAGTAGGAAGCTTGGCTTTGAGCTTCTTATTCTTCTCAAAGCCCTTATTCTTGAGTTAAGGGCACTCCGAACGTATGTGGCCGAGTTTATTGCACTCGAAGCAAATGATTTGATCCCTTGCTTCTTCTTTGTTTTTACCTTTGAAGTCCATCTTTATTTGAATTTTTCTTCCCCGGTTGGACCTCATGAAGCGTGAGAATTGTTTGGCAATCATAGCCAATTCTTCTAGCTCATCCTTCTCACTAGAAGAGCTCTTCTCAAGTAATGAAGCTTTGAGAGCTATTCCCATCTTCTTCTTCTTTTCCACCTCTAGCTTCTCTACTCTTTCCTCTTCCTTCTTCTTCTCTTCTTCCCTTCCTTGCTTCATAATCTCATGAGTAAGGAGAGAACCCACTAGCTCATCAAGTTTTAAAGTCTTCAAGTTTTTGGCTTCTATGATGGCGGTTCTCTTCCCATCCCAAGATTCGGGAAGTGAGTAGAGTAGCTTCCGGACAAGCTTGTCTTCCGGTATAGTCTCTCTAAATCCTTTAAGCCCATTGACTATGGTTGAGAAGCGATCAAACATCTTGGACACCATCTCATCGGGCTCCATCTTGAAATTCTCATAACTAAGATTGAGAATTCAAATCTTAGTTTCCTTTACATCATTGGTTCCCTCAAAGGTGGTCTCAAGAGTATCCCACACTTCTTTGGCACTCTCAATGGATGAGAATTTGGAGTAGATGTCCGGACTGAAAGAACAAAAGAGCATGTGAAGAGCTTTGTCATTTATTTGGATCTTCTTCCTCTCTTCTTCACTCATCTCCATCTTCTTCTTCAAAACCATCTTCCCTTCACTATCTTGCTTCAATGGAATGTAGGGGCCATCTTCAATGACATCCCAAACCAAGGAATCGTTGGACTTGATGAAGAGGCGCATCAGATTCTTCCAAAATGGATAGTTGTCACCATTGAAGAAATGTGGTTTTGTAGTAGATTGAGACTCATACATGCTCGAACCGGAGGTAGATGCCATCTCTTGATTTTTGGATGATCACACTCTTCCTAGTAACTCCTCTTGTGGTTGTTAATCCTCAAAGAGGTAGGCTCTGATACCAATTGTTGAGTGGATCGAAAGATCGAAATAAACCAAGAGGGGATGAATTGGATTTTTAAAGTTCTTGGTGGTGGAATTTGCAAATAAAAATGGTAGACACGGAATTTTAGAGTGGTTCAAGTTCCAAATGAACTCTACATCCACTACCTTAGCTTCACTAAGGATTTGCAACAATTCCACTAATTGCTCTTCCCCTTTTCTACGCTAAGAAGGTAACCCTTACAATTTTCGGTCAAATTTTCTACCCAAAATTTGACCCAATCCTCATACAATTGAAACAAAGAAGTTGTTGGCTAAAATAAGTATCTCTCAATACACAATATAGCCCAATTACAAGCACTTAACCCAATTGAAATGATAAGAATGAAAAATACAATTGGGGTTACAAGACAATAATGGGATTTAGGCACAAATGCTTGGATTTGATGTTTGGATGTTTGCTTTTGGATCAATAGTTGTTGTTGAGGCTTTTAGAGGTCTCTTTTATACCTTTTCATTGAATTCTAGCCGTTGAGGTTGTTGCATTTATCAATAGAGCCGTTGGGGGTGTTATCTTCCCTCCATAAATGCAGTCTGCAACCAACCGTTTCGAAACGCCCGACCCTGTTTCGAAACAGACCAAAATAGAAAGAGCCGTTGGGGTGCATTAAAGAGCTCGTATCGAAATGGTTAGAAATGTTTCGATACGCTAAGAGCCATTTCGAAACTTGTTTCGAAACATTTTGCCACTGTCAAGGATCGTATTGAAACTGCTTGAGATCGTTTCGATATGCCTTAACGATTTGTTTAAAATCAGTTAAAAACATTCAACAGTCATATTTTTTAAATCAGTTTTAAAGCCGTTTCGAAACACTGGATGTCGTTTCGATACGGTGTCTCAATGTTCTTAAGCCATTTCGAAACTTGTTTCGAAACACGGGTTGGCAGTGTTGAAATAGTTTCGATACCCGTTCCGAAACATGAACTTACAGTTTCAAAACTGTTTCAAAACGCCTAAGGCCGTTTCGAAACGGTGACTCGAAAATCACTGTTTTGGCTTTAAGAACACTTAGAAAACATTTGATAAATTTAGTTTTGAACTTAGGCATACTGTTTAAAACATATAGAGAGGTTTAGGGACTTAAAAATTCATTTTCACATTTTCAATTTAGTCCTTAGGTTCTTTAGTTATATCAAAATAAAATATCGGTTTCACAGTACGGCCAAAGTCGTTTCGATACGACCCCTTATATCGTTTTGATACGCGTTCATGTGTTTCGATACACCTCTATTTATTACCTGCAACAGCTCTTTCTGTTTTGAGATAGGGATCAATACGGGCCTTCGTGTTTCGATATGGGCAGAAGAAGAAGTGCATTTATGGTGGGAAATAAAGGCTCCAACGTCTCTATTGATGACCTCAACCACCCTAACGGCTAGAATTCAATGCAAGGGTATAAATACAAGCCTCAAAAGCTTCAGCAACAACTATTGAACCTAAAAGCAACATTCAAGCAATCAAATCCAAACCTTAGCACTTATGGTCAAATTCTTGTACCCAACTCCTTGAGTTCTTATTGTAAATGAAATTTGAGAGTTTGGTGAGTGTTTGTAAATCAATTAGGCTATATTTATCTTGTTAGAGATCAATTGTTATAGCCAATATTCTTCTTTGTAAAGTGAGAGTCTTGTGGTTCAATCTTTGGATAGAAAGATTGAACATTTGTAAAGGTTATCTCCTTAACCTAGAAAATGGGAATAATAAATTAGTGGAAAGTTTGTTGAAAATACTTAGTGGGAGCCAAGGTAGTGGATGTAGAGCTTGTTTAGAAGCTTGAACCACTATAAGTGCCTTGTCTATCATTTTACTTGTTCTTTTTGCTCCCTCCAATTTTTAAAGTGCCAATTCACCCTCTCTTGGCCATATTGGTTAATTTGATCCACTCAACAATTGATATCAGAGTCTACCTCTTTGAAGGCTTTACAACCACAAGAGGATATCCTAGAAGAGTGTTGATCAAAGTCAAGCAATGGCATCTACCTTCAGGCCAAGCATGTATGAGTCTCAATCTATCACCAAACCACCCTTCTTCTACGGGGATAACTATCCCTATTGAAAGAACCGAATGCGCCTCTTCATCAATTCAAATAATTACACCATATGAGATGTGGTAAAAGATGGACCAATTATTCCCATGAAAAGAGATGAAGAAGGAAGGCTTGTTCCGAAGAAGAAGGTGGAGATGAGTGAAGAGGATAGGAAGAGATTTCAAGTGAATGACAAAACCTTGCACATGCTATTTTTCTCACTCGGACCGAACATCTACTCCAAAGTGACCTCGATCACAAGTGCCAAAGAAGTGTGAGACACTCTTAAGACCACATACAAAGGAACAAACGATGTAAAGGAGACGAAGATCGAGATCTTCAATCTTAGTTACGAGAACTTCAAGATGGAGACCGAGGAGACTATAATGAAGATGCTTGATCGCTTCTACGTCATCGTAAATGGTTTAAAGGGCTTCGGAGAGATCATCCCCGAAGACAAGTTAGTCCGGAAGCTTCTCTACTCACTTTCCGAATCATGGGATGGGAAGAGAACCACAATCATCGAGGCAAAGAATTTGAAGACCTTGAAGCTTGATAAATTGGTATGATATCTCCTTACTCATGAGATCATAAAACAAGGGAGAGAAAAAGAGAAAAGAAAAGAAGAAAGAAGAGTAGTCAAGCAAGAGGTAGAGAAGAAGAAGCAATGAGTAGCTCTCAGAGCCTCTCTACCACAAGAGGAGAGTAATTCTAGTGGGGAAGAAGAGTTTGAAGATGTAACACCCCAGACCCGGGTTAGGGGTCATGAGTGTTACAGCGAGAAAACTAGACGAGAAAACACGAAATTACAAACCAATTAAAAATTTTCCATTTAGAACTCATCCCTAATGGATGAGTTACTTAGCTAGAAAGTTAACAAATCAATTCATTGTAACACATACGATTCACTAGGCAATCCATTTCATTTTAATACCAATAGATTCATTCTATATGGTTACCAATTAGACATAATTTGTAAATTATCCGAAAGCATGACAAGCTAGTTTCCAAGTTCAATACTAATTTCCTTTCAAGATTGGCACGTTTAATTTCTTTTTAATACACTAATCTAATAAGTTTAATCTCCTTAACTATATTCATATTTCTAGGCCATTTCAAGTTAAATCAGACAAGCCTTATAAAACCTAGCCCTATTCGAATGGAACTATAACTAGACGAGTTCACATAGATTTAATCTAAACAAGTTCAAGTTCTATAGATTCACTACTATCTTCAAGACAAGCAAGTTGTTAACATGGTTCAATTGCAAGGCAAATTTAGAACATTACCAAGTGACCATCATATAAACATATACCCATCAAGAGCACCATAAAGGTCGTTACAAGACTTAACCAAGTTTATATATACATATTTTTTAGCCAAGTAAAATGCATGTCAAGCTATGAGCCACCAACTAGAAGATTACAAATAAATATGCAATCATACTTCAAGTCTTGTATATCTTGCTTCGGGTCCAAGAAAGATAGCTTCAGGGACAAGGTACCAATCGGTATGGCTTTAACTTGAGGTTTGGGAAGAATACAAACGAGAGTGGTGAGTACATAATGTACTTAGTGAGGTAGTATCTAGAACTAGTAGCTATTCAAGTTTTAGGATCTTAAATTCAATTACAACTTAATTAGGTTTAATCAAGTTAGATTGAATCATAGCTTAGACTTCAATTACCATTCGAGCATACAATCACACGATAATCAAGGAGTTCAATTAAAAGGTTTACATTACACATTTAAACAAACATCTCATGTGCAAGAACTAGGCACCAAACAAGTGTTCATTCATTTTCATACGATCTAAGCCACCAAGCTAGACAATCATACCTCCCTATTCAATTTGGATTCATTTATACTATAACTTATCTTTTGAGTAACAAGTATCTTAATATTCCATTTAACAAGGGTTTAAAACGATCTTATACTTTTATGCATCACACAAATCATTTCTTTTACTTCACTAGTATGTAAACTTATTAGACTATTCAGTTAAGCTTAGTATTCAATATTAGTTAGTCATTACAAGCCATTAGATCAAGTTTTATAGACACTATTTTATTTTAAAAGTAGAATGTATGATCTAGTTGTAGACATGTACAAGAATAGGCCCAAGTTCATTTAAGTTCATTAAGCTTGTTTATACATTCATTTTATCAAGTTTAAGTCCTTAAGACATCTCATGTTGAGTTTAACAAGCAATTTAGGATTATATTCCATTCGACTAGGCCAGTAATTTAGGACTCTAACCCTATTCATTTGACATCATTTAGACATCCTACTTTATAACTGTTTCCTTATATTGAAATTGTTCCAATACACATATTCATGATCTAACAACATGCTTACATGTATATTCCAATTTGGGAAAAAAGTAGGGCAGTAACCAAACTGTCCAAACTGTTTACAAAATAGTTTACAAACTTGTCCAAAATACTTAAACCGCTGCCGCCAGGCAGCTTGTGCACTGTTTACTTAAACATGTATAATTTTCATTATGTACGTCGGAATTTCAATTTGTTTACACCGTTAGAAAGCTTATTAAAACCATCTTTAAAATAGTTTAGACCTTTCATTTTAATGTCTTTCCAATTAATACAATTTTTAGTTCAAAGACAGGGCAATTGCATTTCTAGGCAGTTTGCACTATCCAAGGGTTTTCATTTCCAGATTCCAGCTCATAATCAAGAATTCAATTCTTCTTTCTCCTAATGAAAATAGACACATTAAGTTTCAATCCATATAAATTTCATCTTTTAATTCGACCTATACAATTTATGGTGATTTTTCAAAGTTGCTGCCCAAAACAGAATTTTCTGGGCAGATTTTCCCATACTTGATTTTTAGCTTCATTAATCACCTAGACCATACTTCTAACATTATTGTTCAACATGTATACATATTCCTACTATTCTAGGTCAATCTAATTTACCTATTAATGTGATTAAAATAGGGCATTATAATACTATGTTCAATTTAATCCATTTGATTAACCACATTATTTTAATCCATTTCTTGAGCAGTCCATTAACTAGTCTTAGCTAATTCAATTACATGTAGTTATGGTTCAATTAAATCCATTAAACTAACATGAATAATCCCTTATTTAAATTTAGACTTCTAATTCATTTTAGGACCCTACCATTTAGGTAGAAATAGACAATTGATCTAGGACTTTTAGTCCTATTCGAATAACACCAAGGTAACTTATCATGTATAATCACATTTTACATCTATTTCTTTTGAATTTAGTCCAAGGATTTTAGACTCATAATACTAGCACTCAATAGCTTAGTATCACAAACATCCAATCTAGCAACAAGCATCTCAATTCGAACAAGAGCAATCAAATCACTTCAAGGATCTATTTTACACAAGCTAAACAAGTAACACACATTCAAGTACAAACAATTCAAGTAAGTCAATGAATTAAACATTAGCTCAAGTGAAACCATAATCCCCTTTTAAGTAGTAAATCATATAATATAAGGTCCTAGTATAGGCAATTATCATTTCAATAATTTTGTGTTGAGAATCGAGCCTTACATATCTAGCAATTCGAGCATTTCAAGAATTCAAGTCAAGCGATTCGAGTATTCAAAATTTCTTGTTGAATTATTTATATATTTCAAGATATAATTCATGTATTCGAGATTTTATTTTGAATTGCTTATTCAATTTCTTGATAAGGTTCATATCTTTTAACAAGTTCGCCTTGGATCGCAATTGGTTATAAATGACATTGGTCCGCGTTTGACCATCAAGGTCCAAGAGATATCCTAAACTTCTCACTATCCAGCCAACTATCGCCACCCGTACAACTCCCCCATTACCTCCAAATGTCGCCAATAACATATTACAAGTAATGGGGCGTCCCCGCCCCCCCCCCCCGCCCCCCCCCCCCCCCCCCCGAGCCGTGGCTCATGGACCGTAGTCCCAAGTATACCATGCATCATACCATTGTATCCAAGGACTTCCATTGTAGGCAAATTAAGTATCTTATCTCTTTTCAGTAATTTATATTCATGTCAAGATCGTGTAAGTATTAGGCTTTCGAATTCAAGTGGTCAATTGTTAAGCATATCGAGATCAAGATCAATTTTAAGACCATTGGCCATTTTGAACCATAGTTCAATTATCAAATATTCATGTATTTTCAGATATATAATCGATTCAAGTGTTTATTAGATATCACGCAAAGCTATATAGACTCCAAGTCAATCAAACCATCATCAATCAAGCATTCAAAGATTCAAGCACTAAGCAATACCAATTAAACCATCAAGCAAGTGTTTCATTATCGTGCTTCATAATTTCCAAGTGTGTATTCAATTTAAGTGTTTATCACTTAGCAAGCAAGTTCATTATAATGTAGTATTATTCGAATAGTTATCACACACAAACAAGTGCCAATTTACGCACAAGGCAGCGACAACTCAATCACACATGAGTGTATGTATCAAGTTTCAAACAAGATAATCCAAGCAAGTACATTCCACTATAATTCGATTGATTATTAAGAAAGCAAGCATGCATATATTCATCATCAAGTTTCCAATTAAGCATCATTCCCTTATGCATTTACCAAGTAGAAATTAGGTTCATTTCATTTCAAATCCGTATCAACTATGTAAACAAATGCAATTGGTTAGGACCTAATTCCTAACCTTAAGTAAGGCTACACTCACCTTGTATCCCGAAGTTACGGGATACCCGAATCCTCATTCACATCCTGATACTTATCCATCCTTTCTACCATTTTCTTAATCTAGTATTCAATTAACACAATCATGCATTAGATTCAAGACTAAGCAATCAATCATACCAATTAGTCAAGACACACAATTCATTACAAGTAGCAAATCTGCCACTACCTGGCAGTTTGCACACTAGTTACTATTTTGCTCATATCTTTTAATCTACACGTCAAAATTTCAATTAGTTTATATTGTTAGAAAGCTTATTCAACTATCTATTCAACCATACATAGATCATATTTTTAGCCTTTCTAGATTAATACATAATTCAATTTAAAGTCAGGTCAAATTACAATTTTAAATCTGCTAGTTCTCATTAAAGCCCACTTTTATGAGCTAATTAACTTAGGACCTTTACTAGTTCATTTTAGTCCCTTTTACTTTAGTTTCCCCTGTTCTTTCAAGTTAGGATAGGTCCCTAAACAATCCAATTCAGTCCTTAATTAATCCATTATTCCATATTAGTCCAGATTTCACTATCATGCCAATTCATCACTTTGAAGCTATCAATTCCTTACTAATCAAGCCATACCACTTATTAGACATTCATTTTAGGTTATCCTCTGTTTTTAGCTAGCTTTTACATCCCTTATTTCTATCCAATTTAATCTCAAACTTTCCAATTCATTCAAAATAGTCCATATTAGTGATTCAAGTTATCTATGTGACTAGTTTCATTTCTAGTTCAATTTCTTCAATTCATTTTCTATTCATGTTTTTCTAGCAAACTTTCAATTCGATTCATGTTCTAATTCATAAGCAATTCTAATCACATTTCTCAATCTAATTCGACAACCATTCAAGAAATCTCAAGAATTTGTGTACTATATATACTATCCTAACATGCAATTTGAATTAACATATATATAAATGATCTATGAATTCTCATCATAAGACTATCTAACAATCAAGGTGAATTCCAAGAAAGGAAGGGATTTACCTACTTTATTTTAAAGAATCAAGTCAATTTAACAAGGAAATGGACTAACTACCCGATCTCCTTAACCTCCATGGCAACCAACTTTCTCTCTCTCTCTTTTCTCTCACTCTATGCTTTCGGGTTCTTCCTTGGAGAAGGAAGATGATAATTTAATGTGGAGGATTCCACATGGCCGGTCACTCACCTTCAAGGTGGACCTTGAGGTGCCATGTGTATAAGGTTTACATTTTATTATGTTTTACCATACAATCCTAGTGAAATCCAAGTTCTTCAATTTGGTCATCTTATTTAAGTTACTCATCTTTCACTTACTTTTATTTAAGTCACTAGATATCCTAATTAGTTTAGGACCAAGCTTAATTAAATTAGTCTAACTCAGGTGACAAACTTCAATTCTTCTAGGGTATAGTTTACGACATTACAGAAGAATTGACTATGATAGCCAAAAGATTCTCAAGGTTCATGAAGTCCAATCGCGGTAGAAAGTTTTCAAGAAGAAGATACTTTAAGAACAAGAACAAAGAAGAAGAAAAAGACCAACTCATTTGCTATGAGTGAAAGAAGTCGGGTCACATTCGCATCGATTGTCCTCAACTAAAGAAGAAGAGGTTTGAGAAGAAGAAGAAGCTCAAGGCTCAAGTAGCAACTTGGAGTGATGAGGAGTCATCATCTGAGGATGAGGAGCATGAAGTGGCTAACCTTTGCCTCATTGCCCTTGAGAAGGAACCTATGGTAAACTCTAACTCATCATCTCTTACTTATGATGAACTATATGATGCCTATGATGAGTTGCAAGATGTTTAGGATGAATTGGTTAAGAAATATAAAGAGTCTATTTTGAAAAACAATTAAAATATTTCTGATTTGAAATCTCAAAATTAGTCTCTTTCAAAAACCGATTCTGAATTGGAAAAGAAGGTTTTATACTTGATAAATCTTTCAAATGAACTTATAAAGAAAAATCTTGATGTTGAAAAACTTCTTTCCAATTTCCAAGATTATCACACTAAGGAAGTGGATAATCTTAAAACTTCTCTTGCTATTAGGAAAAATGGTTTTGAAAAGGGTAGTTCTTCAAAAACCCAATATGTAAAGAGAAAGAATTTTAACTACAAACAAAATGGCTCTAAAAGGCATCCTAGAGCTAAGAGGATTAGAAGTGTATGGGTTTCTAATGAACTTGTAGCTTCTAATAATATTGTTGTTATTTCATCTTGGATTCATAAGGGAACCAAGTTTTTGGGAGCTAACACATATGGTCCCAAAATGGTTTGGTACCAAAATCAAAGAACTAATCTTTGTTTGTAGGGGGAGCATTGCTACAAGGCCAAAACATCAAGTCAAAACACATGGTACCTTGATAGTGGATGCTCAAGACATATGGCCGGAGATAAGAGTAGATTCATTGAGATCAAGCCAAAGCATGAAGTGGTAACTTTCGGTGACAACTCCAAAGGCCATATTGAGGGCATTGACTCTATTGGTAATCTATCATCCATTCTTATTGAAAATGTATTACTTGTCAATGGTCTTAAACATAATCTATTGAACATTAGTCAACTTTGTGACGAAGATTTTGATGCTCATTTTGATAAAAATGGGTGTAAAATTGTGAACATTAAAATAAATAAAATAATGCTCATTGGTCAGCATAGGAAACATTTATATGGTGTATTTAGATGACATACATTCATCATATGCATGTTTATTTGCACATGATGAGAATGATGCATGGTTGTGGCATAGGAAACTAGGGCATGCTAGCATAAGTATTTTAGAAAAATTGGTTTCTCAAAATCTAGTTAGAGGTTTACCCAAACTAAAATTTTCATTAGATAAAACATGTGATGCTTGTGCTAAGGGTAAACAAAAGAGAACCTCATTTAAACTCATTAATGATTTTCGACTAGTTGGGTGTTATAATTAATCCACATGGATTTATTTGGGCATATTAGAAATATGAGCTTGGGTGGTAAGTCATATGTATTTGTATTGATAGATGCCTTTTCTAGATACACTTGAGTTCTATTCTTAAGTACTAAAGACGAGGCTTTAGAAAATTTCATCACATTTACAAAAATTACACAAATTATATTGATCTTAAAATCTCACATATTAGGAGTGATCATGGAACCGGGTTTCAAAATATGAGTTTTGAATATTTTTGTAATGAAAATGGTATTAGCCATAATTTTTCGGCTCATTGCACTCCTCAACAAAATGGGGTAGTTGAGAGGAAAAATAGAACTTTAGAAGAGATGGCTAGGACCATGCTTTGTGAAAACATTTTACCTAAGTATTTTTGGGCGGAAGCCACTAATACGGCTTGTTATATTATTAATAGAGTAATGATTATGCCTATTTTAAAGGAAACACCATATGAGATTTTGAAATCCTAAAAGCCTAACATTAGATATTTCTACCCTTTTGGTTGTAAATGTTTTGTTTTAAACAATGAAAAAGACAACTTAGATAAATTTGATTCTAAAAGAGATAAAGTAACATTTTTGGGTTATTACCTAAACTCTAAAGCCTACCGGGTATTTACTAAAAGAAATTTGGTTGTTGTAGAGTCTATACATATTGTTTTTGATGATAACCTCCTTCTGAGGAAGGAATCTTGTGATGATGATGATGTAGGGATCATTGAAGCCATTGATGGAGGACAAACATTAAAGGTGGATGAGATTCCAACTAAAGAAGAGGAAGCACAATATCCACCTCTTGAAGCCTTGAAGGACTTGGTTATTGAGGAAAAAGAGGAGACATACCCAATGGAGTTCAACTATTCAAAGGTGGGGAAATCTTAGGTGATCCATCCAAGGGGTAACTACTATATCATCTCTCAAACTTATGAATCATGTTGCATTCATCTCATGCATAGAGCCTAAAAATATCAAAGAAGCATTAAAAGATGATTTTTGGATATTGACTATGCAAGAGGAACTTAATAATTTTGAGAGAAGTAGAGTATAGACATTAGTTAATAGGCATTGTAATCAATCTACTATAGGAACTAAGTGGGTATTTAGAAACAAACTAGATGAAAGTGGTAACATAGTGATGAACAAGGCTATGATTGTTCCTCAAGGTTACACTCAAGAAGAGGGAATTGATTTTGATGAAACATATGCACCTGTAGCTAGAATGGGAGCTATTAGGATGCTTCTTGCATTTGCGTGCTATCATGATTTCAAGCTTTTTCAAATGGATATGAAAAAGTGATTTTCTAAATGGTTTTATAAATGAAAAAGTGTATCTTGAACAACCACCGGATTTTGAAGATCCACAATTTCCAAATCATGTTTTCAAACTAAATAAAGCTCTTTATGGTTTTAAACAAGCTCCTAGAGCTTGGTATGAAAGGCTTTCAAACTTTTTGATTAAAAAAGGTTTTTGAAAAAGGCAAGGTGGATACTACACTTTTCATTAAAAGATATGGTAATGACATCTTAGTAGTTCAAATATATGTTGATGATATTATTTTTAGTTCTACTAATGAATTTTATTGCCAAGAATTTTCTAAGCTAATGCAAGGTGAATTTGAGATGAGCATGATGGGAGAGCTCTCATTTTTCTTGGGGCTCTAGATCAAGCAAAGGAAAGATGGCACCTTCATCAATCAAGCAAAATACATAAAGAACATGCTCAAGAAGTTTGGCTTGGAGAACGTAAAGCCTCAAGCCACTCCAATGAGCTCATCAATCAAGCTTGACAAAGATGAGGGAGGTAGTGTGTCGATTCTAAGCTTTATAGATCTATGTTTGGCTCTTTGCTTTACCTTACATCAAGTAGACCGTATATTATGTTTAGAGTTTACTTGTGTGCTAGGTTTCAAGCTAGCCATAGAGAATAACACCTAGTTGTCATTAAGAGAATTTTTAGATACCTTAGAGATACACCTAATTTAGGTCTTTGGTATCCTAGGGATTCCTCCTTTGACCTTCATGCTTTCTCCGATGCGAATTATGAGGGATGCAAGATAGATAGGAAAAGTATCTCCAGAACATGTCAATTCTTAGATAGTATGCTCGTATCTTGGTTCTCTAAGAAACAAAATAATGTAGCTTTATCTACCACCGGAGCGGAGTACATATCCTTAGGGAGTTGTTGTGCTTAAGTTCTTTGGATGAAGCAACAACTCTTAGACTATGGTGTTCAAGTAGATATCATGCCCTTTAAGTGTGACAACACTAGTGCCATTTGTCTCACTAAGAATCCCATCCAACACTCTAGAACGAAACATATAGAAATTAGACATCATTTCATTAAAGATCATGTCTTGAAAAATAATATGGCTCTAGAATATGTTGATATCTTGAACCAGTTAGCGGACATATTTATCAAACATTTAGATAAAGAACGTTTTTGGACCCTTAGGAGAGAGTGAGGTTTAACCAGCCTTCCTTGACACTTTTAGGTCCCAAATGATAAAAAATGTGCTTGAAATTATTTGATGCTCATGCTTGTGTTGATTTGCCTCCTTTTGCATCTATGCTTGTTGTTAGGGGGAGTATGTATCTATTTTAGTCCATATATCTTGCCCATATCTCATGTACATCCATTTAGGATCATTTGAAATCTAAATTTTGGACACCTTTGTGCCCAAAATGTATCTTCTGTGCAAGGTGTATCGAAATAGACAAGGTTGTTTCGATACGACATGCTTGAGCAAATCCCTAAGCTTAAATCTTAGGTACAAGTGTCGAAACGATTAAACATGTTTCGATACGGGGAAGCTTAATCGGGTTTCGGTTCAATTAAACATGTATCGGTACGGTAATGTGTTTCAGTACGCATAAACACGTTCCGATACACCTTCTAGCATATTGGTACGCACGACCACATATTATTAATTTGAGTCATTAATTGGTTTCCATCTTCAAACCTACTTTCATTAAAACTCAATCTCCTTTCCCCCCAAAACCCTAGGTTTTCATTCTATAAATGCCTATCAAAACCCTTTGTTTTTTCACACAAATCTTTGAGGGTTTTTACTCCACAACACAAAATTCAAGGCTATTTCATCAAATTATACATCATCTTCAAGCATTCATCCCTAATCCCTTATCAAGGTAAAAATCTTTTCTTTTCAATTTCGTTTATTTTACTATATTGTTTTATGCTAATTTTTGTACATAAAATACATATATAGTATAAGTTTTAAAGATTTTGCAAATTTTCTTTCAAAATCTGAAATTTTTGTTTCGATTTATAAAATTATACCATATATTTAATTTTATTGTTTTTCAAAAAAAAAAATTACCAAAATTCCTTTTTATATATGTATATGTTTTTAACCTATATTATATAGTCTTTTCTTTTCCTACCTTGATCAATTGGATTATTTTTGGATCGAATGTGATGGTTATGCATACATTGTTTTCTTGTGCCTTAATATATTTTCAGATTTTCTTATGGCTCCTAAAGAGAGAGCAAAAACTACTAAAGTTGGAGAATCCTCCAATGTTGAGAATGATGAGATTACTCGCCCTAATGTTGTGGTTATTTACCCAAGGTGATTTCGCACCACGAACGAGATGGATTATTTTTTCCAATTTCAAACTCATGATATCTGTCGTGATCGGGTTGTATCTCTCCCTTTTTTAGATTTCGAGCGCTTTAAATTTTGATATCTTCATCTTTTAAGGCGTTGAAGCTTTATGAAAATTTTGGCATTACCACCTATTGTCTATAAAAATCTTGTTTTGATTTTCTATGTCAATGCCAAGTGTATTGTTGGTCCCGACAAAAAGACCGTGGTTGCTATTGAATCTTATTTGATAGGGAAGAAGTTTCGGGTTACCATTAAGACTTTAATCGATGCTTTTGGTCTTGAAGATGAGAGTATAGCCGATGAGGACTCATTAGAACATATTTTGAGCGGCTTTGTTACCGTTCTCGATGCTCATGATCGCATTCTTCACTTGATGATCACTTGGTGGTTTCGCCCTTCCGGTGGAAAATTTTCATCCATCCGCCAAGTTGATGATTTTTGGCTTCGATGCTTTCGTGAAGAGAAACGCCCAAATCTTGCTCAAATCATGTTTGCCGAGATGGTTTACCTCGTTCAATATCGTCACACCGATCATGTTACTTCTTTCACCTACGTCACCGCTTTGAGTTACTTGTTTACTCAATTAGAGATAGATTGCTCTCATGATGAACCATCGCGTCTCAAGGATCAAATCAATGAGACCTCCCTCATTCATGCTAAGTTTCACTACCTCAACAATGAGTGGGTTCGTCTCGCTGAGCTTCCACCCGATGCTATTCCCGACGAACTTCATCAAGCGGCTCCACCTCAAGGCTCTCAACCGGACAATGCAACACTCATGACCTTTCTCACCGAGCAATTCACAAGCTTTCACACATCTATTGGCTCGATGGACACCAAAATGAATGTCGGATTTGCCGCTATTGATACTCGCTTCACATATTTGGAAGAGCGAGTCACCGTCCTTGAGAACCACCACAAGTTCATTGATGATCGTGTTGCTTCGATTGCTTCTAAAGAAACTTATTTGGACATATCTCTTACGACATATCATCATGAGTGGAGGCAATCTATGAAGAACGATGATGTTGGTGAAGATGAAGATGACGATGAAGACAAACCTTGAATTTTACATCTCATTGCATATCATCTTTTTGGATTTCCCTTTTATGCACCTATCTATGTTTTTTTCTTTTAGGACCTATGCTTTGATTTCTCGTTCTTAGGACTTAAGTTTGGATATTATGTTTGGATATTTTGGAACCTTTGCTTTGGTTTATTATGCCTAATGATATTATGTTGCTTTAATTTTGCCTTGCCTTGTGCTTTATTGCTTTATATCTTGGTTATATCCTTTGGTTCTCCATTGATTTTGACCTAACAAAAAGAGGATAAGGGTTAAGCTAAATTTTTAAAAAAAAATTCAAAACATAACTTAAAGAAAGGGGGAGTACTTAAAAATTTACTTTGGTTTTGTTATATCAAAAAGGGGAGATTGTAAAATCTATGTTTGATTTTGATATAACAAATTGTTTTAAGAACTTATTTACAAAGTAAATAAATTTTTAAGTACTTTAAAGTTTCACAATTGACTCAAAATTGACAAGTAATTTTAAGCCCAAATTGTTTTCCAAAGTCAAAACTTAAACCCTATAAAATTTTCTAAGTATTTTTAAGCCAAACAATACAAAAAACGTACAGGAGTTTCGATACACCAAAGGGTGTTTCGATATGGCCAAACCTTATTTGGCTACTCGAAGAAATTGTTTCGATATAACTTATACTATTTCGATACAACCTTCTTTAGGGTTTAAGAATTATAGGCATCTTGTATCGACATGGCCTTGCTGTTTTGATATGGTGTAAAAGATTTGTAAAATCTAAGCATTTATTATTTTTGACCGTTACTTGTCAGTTATTGGGAACGAGTAATTTTTAAAAAGCAGTTAATCTGTTTCAGTACGTCTTAGGGTCGTTTCGATACGTATTGGTAGTAGCTCAAGTGAGAAAAATTGCATCGATACGACCCCTTATACCGTTTCGATAGCGTTCCCGCGTTTCGATACTCCCTTATTTATTACCTGCAACGACTCTTTCTGTTTTGAGACAGGGATCGGTACGGGCCTTCGTGTTTTGATACGGGCAGGAGCAGAAATGCATTTATGGTGGGAAATAAAGGCTCCAACGTCTCTATTGATGACCTCAACCACCCTAACGACTAGAAATCAATGCAAGGGTATAAATACAAGCCTCAAAAACTTTAGCAACAACTATTGAACCTAAAAGCAACATCCAAGCAATCAAATCCAAACCTTAGCACTTATTGTCAAATTCTTGTACCCAACTCCTTGAGTTCTTATTGTAAATCAAATTTGAGAGTTTGGGGAGTGTTTGTAAATCAATTGGGCTATATTTATGTTGTGAGAGATCAATTGTTATAGCCAATATTCTTCTTTGTAAAGTGAGAGTCTTGTGGTTTAATTTTTGGTAGAAAGATTAAACATTTGTAAAGGTTGTCTCCTTAACCTAGAAAAGAGGAAGAACAAATTAGTAGAGAGTTTGTTGAAAATCTTTAGTGGAGCTAAGGTAGTGGATGTAGAGCTTGTTTAGAAGCTTGAACCACTATAAGTGCCTTGTCTATCGTTTTTACTTGTTTTTTTTTTTTTTTGCTCTCTTCAATTTTTAAAGTGTCAATTCACCCCCTCTTGGCCATATCGGTTAATTTGATCCACTCAACAATAGTTTTCACTTTTCTTTTCTATTTTTCACTCAGTTTTGGAGAGAAGACTATTTGTATAGGAACAAGGAAACTACCTCCCCTCCTATTTTCTTTGCTTCCAATTTTCCACACTACTAAGCATCATTAAATTCATTTTTTCCACTTTTACACCCAAGCAAGCAAAGCCTTAATGTTTCCCATGATGTTGAGTGGATTTCTAAATTCTTCTTAGACACTTTAATTGTGTAGGACCCCAAAATTTCTTCCTTCAGTTAAATCATTCAAGATTTCTTTCTTTCTAATTTTGTGTTCCTTTTGAAGGGTATTAGGCCTGATGTGGTTACTTATCCTACGCTCATGAAAGCCTTTTGTTTGAGCCAAGAAGCTTGATAAGGTGCTAACTGCCATCAAAGTCTCGCATATACAAGGAAATGTGATCTTATGAACGTACTCCTGATCCTCATAGGAAAGCCAGGCAAATGTTGCGAACTGCCTTGATGGTTCTTGAACGGAGGCATTGTAAGTATTAGACCAGTGTTGGGTATATATTTGGTTTTAAAAGTTGGCAATAACTAATACCCTGTTTGGCATTAGCTATTTCTTTACATTTTGATTGTTTCAGGAGTCTAGACTGAAGTTGATTATACCTGGTGACCTGATGGCTGGTTTGATGTTGAAGATATAGTCTGCTTTCGTTAGCATTGTGGCATGGGTTGGATTTGCAAAATCACCAAGGCACCCTCCCCGCCACATATTGGACACACATTCGTATCTGCTGGTTACGAGATGAACTCATCTCATCAGCCACATATGAGTCTTGCTCCTCACAGATTTGCAGGACATGACCTCTGTTCATTTGGATTCAATGCCGGATCAGTGGTTCTGCTTTCTTCGCTGTTGTATTCTTCGGTCGGACATTTTCAACAGAAATGTTCACCTTTCTGCAAATGAGTTCAGACAGTGGTATTCTTTTGTATTTGTAAGTACGTGTTTTGCCTTCATTGCTGCAAAAAAGATGCAGGGAATTTGATAATTATAACACTTCAATTGAATATTTACAAGTATTAATGTAAAGGAATTTTCAAATTGAGGTTTGATCCATTGAAAAAGAAACCCCAAAAAAGAAGTTGGGAAATGTGAGGAAATATAGTTGTTAGTATAAATGCCCACAAAAGCTTTTATGTCAATGAGACTTTGAGGAGCATATTTTGCAGTCTGCAATGGGGTCGTCATGCATTAACTTCTTTCATTTACTCAGGATATATAGAGAAGGCAAAATATGGAACTAAAAAACCAATTGCATTAAATTAAAGACAGCCAGCCAAAGACAATGGTAGCTATAGAGGAATGTGATCTTCTTTATATCAGCAGTAAATGAGGACTGACTACTATGGTTGTGGTGGTTGACCTGAGCTTTTCTCCATTTCTTCTAACTTAAATAAGCACCAGAATTCATATGCATAAAAGCTGTTAATAAATCTCTCAACCACTCGGAACTTCTCTTCTTTATATTCTTCTTCTCTTCTGTTTTTTATGCTGTTGGTTGAATTATGAAAGTAAATGGCAAATCCTGAAATGGGGGTTTTCAAGTTGCTTCAACTGAGTTTCTTTGTTGCAGTAATGGTGGTTGGTGCAATGAACTTTACTGAGTCAGCTGTTTACATTCATTTCGAAGAAACTCCCCCACCATGGTCAAGGCTCTCTACTGCTATTTTTAGGTACTCATTTGAAGGGCCTAACGGAGCTAATGCTTGCAGGAACAGTAGTTGTTCTGTTTACTGTGAGGTATCACTCCTTGTAACTTCCTGTCACTCTGTTTGATTTCAATCACTTAAGAGATGTCTGAATCTTGAGATCCTCCCTAGATATTAGCTTAAACAAAGCTAAAATGTAAAACCTTAGTCACTCTGAAAAGGCAGTATCCAAAATGTTTGGAATTCGAATCTCAATGTCTGACATTGAATGATATTAATAACCATATTAGCTTAAGGCCCTTTTCAGCGATTTACTAAGATATTTAACTTTGTTCTTGGTGAGCAGTTGGATGGCCAGAGATTGAAACCTTGTCATGCTGATAACTTAGTACTGAGAAACTTAACTACAAATCATAAGCACAACTTCCTTCTCAACGTCACAACCCATAATGGAGAGAAAAACTCTTCAGCTTATTCATGGTTTATCGGTAAGTGTATCAGATTGCAGGCTCGATAACTATGATTCTGATAGTGTAGTGATTTGCATGGATTTACTTATGTTTTTAGAGTATTGTTTCAGATAAAATCCCACCAACAGCAATTATTTCAAGCAAACAGAATTACACGAATGCTGAAAAGATTGCAGTTGGCATTACATTCAGTGAAGCTTGCACTCGACGTGGTGGCTTCAAGTGTCTGAACTCATCAAATTGTGATGTAAGTGGGGTGCTTTGCTCAAAGCTTGTTAATTTGTTGAATATGAGATGAGGTTTTTGAGGCATTACTGCGTGCTATAAACAACAGAAAGTAGGACTTCAATGAGATGTCTTCAGGCTTTAAATTGAGAACAATTCTTTTTGTAGGTTATTGTTGATGGTCCAGCCCATGTCCAGCCATCATCTGTGAGCAGCATTGAACCTAACATTAAATACAGCTTCCTACTGGTTCTACCATTGAAAAACATATACGGGCGTGTTGTGGTTACAATGGCTGATGATATCTGTAAGGATAGGGCTGGAAATAATTTCACAAGAAGCAATTCTTCGACCCTAATCATTCACTTTGGTAAGAAACCAGTCAACAACTATGCGCTATATATGCTTTTGTGTCTAACACGAGTATGCTCATTTTTTTCGTAGTTTTTCATATATTTGGAGGATCATACCCTATATAATATTCACATATGTGTCGGAAACGATTACTTTTAAGGAAAAAGAAGAGTCTTGGTGACATAGTTTTCTGTACAAAAAAACTGATTTTGAACCTTTTGTTGTTCATATCTCCAAAACTTGTCTTAGATAGAAGACCTGTGCTGGTTGATCTTTGGTCATCTGTTCCATCATACGAGTTGTTGATCAATGGGGTTCCTCGAACAGTTTTTGCAACTAACCGAACAGAGGATTTGAAGGTGTACGTGAATTTCAGCATTCCAGTCATAAATTCAACAGAGCAAATCCTAAATGCATTAGATGTGAACTTTGGTAGTCTAATACCTGTTAATCAGAGAACTCATGGAAACAGCCGATTTGCATTTAGTGTAAGCAACCAAATTCACATTCTCATCAAAATATTTTGAAATATCATCCCTTTGGATATAGATTTACATCCTAACTAAAAGTTCTTACAACTTTTGTAGCTCAAGAATATTGCACCAAAAACTGAAATAATCACAGTCAAACTACAAGCTGGTTTGTTGATCGGCGGAGCGGGCACTCCTGTCTCACCTGTTAACTCGCTTACATTCCTCTACGGTATGCTTTTCTTCCATTGTTTGGCCTCATGAGTCCAGAAAGAGTTAGTGGCGCTTTCAAATGTTCCTAGCCTACACTATAGCTTCTTTGAGAGCTAATTGATGATTTTTTCTCTAAGATTGCAAGAAGCCTGGGATCGGGTTAAGTACGAGTTCAGAAAATGTTACAAAGGGGTCCAATATCAATGTAGTAGTTGAATTCACAAAGCCGGTTTTTGGTTTCGATGCCTCCATCATAGAAGTGAATGGAGGGAGACTCATAAGGCAGGTGCATATGAACATCCCGAACATTCGATATCTGAAGCAATAATGTCATTTTAGTAATGCATCCTTAGCATCGTTTTTTTTCATGTAGGTTTAAGGAACTCTCAAGAGCTCTTTACTCCTTCACTGTCATGGCAAAAACCAATAATATGGTGTCAATTTCTATTCCTGAGGGGAAAGTCAATGATATTTCAGGAAATATGAATGTGGCTTCTAATAGATTGGAAATTATTCATTGTAAGTTTAACAACTTTTCCCTTTATTCTCTTCAACTATTAGAGTTTATCATAATCCATGAATTAGCCAGATTTTGTTTTCAGAATCGGTGAAACCGAAAGTTACTATATGAACTTGTTCTTATATTACACAGATTCAACACCTGCAATATCAACAGCTCTACATTCATTTGTGACTGCTGGAGTCTTAGCAACAACGCTAGCTGCTGCAACTCTTTCACTTTCCTCCACAAATCTTGGAGCAATCGCGACTAATACTTACTTTGCTTCTGATGCATCAATGAATCTACATGTAAGCAATTTCAATAGCTTGATGGTGTCAACAAGCTAACAATTTTTGTGCCATGATATTTTAAGCTAGGAGTAAAGATTTGAGAAAATGTTCATCACAGGGAATGATAGGACACCTGCAAGTTTTTGTCCTTTCAGACTGGCTATTAGCCGATCAACCCATAGAATATTCAGAGACAACAAAAGGTCTTAGGTGGCTCATACCTCGACAGAAACTTCCCTGGAAAAAGAATGGCTGTTCAATTTGGCCTAACAATGTTTATTTGGATCAAGGGAGGTTCCTAAAGAGATCTGGTAGAGTTTACCATGACATTGAGTTCATTAACTCTTCCTACATGCCACAGAAGTTACAATTTCCGACTAAAATCGACCCAAAGTTCCATGGAAGGCGCAACATAAGCAAAGAAAATACTCCTTTTGGGCTACCTCTAAGTTCAAATGAATACTTCACCTTTTTCTTGGTTGGTATTTCTGTATGATGTTTGATATTATGCTTTTAAGTGAAAACCTCTATATCTCTATTCATTGGTTATGCAGAGAGGAGAGCCGTTATCCGCTGGCAATGTTGTCAAAAAATTGCAGAACTATAAAGGGTCAGATACAGAATTTTAACTTTCTATTATTGTTTTGAAAAATGAACAATTTTAAGCTGCTGAAGTAGTTTATTTATCAGGTGGCAGGACATGGAGATGAACTTGTTCTGGCTTAGCATAGGAGTTGGTAGCTTGCTAATGCTTCACTTTGTACTGTTAGTTTTCTTAAGATGGAGGATAGGTATAGCAGCTCGATGGATGATATCAGCTCCGAGATTCGAGCTGCTCCTTTTAATTCTTGCACTGCCTTGTCTATCTCAGTCTGCTGGATTTGTAATAAGAGGTGAGAAATTATAATTATATGGCATCTGGTTTTGAATATATTATTTGATAGGTGGAATCTGAAGTGATATATGATTGATAGGTGGTACAATTGAAGGGATCATCACTGGAGCTTTGCTGTTAGCTATCCCTGCGGCGTTCATTCTATCGGTATGCCTTTTTCTTGTAATTGCAGTCTTCACAGGCAGCCTTGCTCAGTACAAAGAAATCAGATATGGCACTGCAGAGGAGCAATGGCATAAGAAACTGTGGTTCTTTATTGTGGGAAGACCTGCTTATGGAAAATGGTTTTATATGGATGGACTGCCTTCATCGTTCCTTTCTTGCTTTAGTCTTCTATTTGAGGATCACAAGGGTCCTCCGATGTATGTTTTTGTTGACCAGAATGACACAAACACTATGCCTAGGTGGGTTGGCAGTGGTCAAAATGGGATTGGAAGAATGAGAGCAGTCAGCTCGGATGACAGCCATGACGAAACGAAAATCCCGTTGCCGATGAGGGTTTTAGGTTGTGCTAGATCCTCCTATATCGTTCTTGATCTTTTAAGAAGAGTTTTCTTGGGAGTGATTGCTGGATCCTACTCCACACACAAATCAAGCCGAAGCCTTTGTGCATTGATGGTCACACTGGCCCAGTTCATATGTTTATTTACCCTCAAGCCACACATCAGGAGGGGAGTTTACATTGTGGAAAGCATTTCACTGTTGAGTGAGGCTGGCATCTTTGGTCTCTCCATCAGTATGAATAAATTGAATTCAATTAGGGCAAAAACTTTGGGATACCTAATGCTGGCTCTCCTTTTCCTTTCCTTTGTTTCTCAACTTGTAAATGAATGGTATGCACTGATAAAGTGCCTTCTATATCTGTCTAAGCCACATCATAAGAGTTCTTTTAAACTTGGGTTGAAGTTTGCTGCCAAGGGTCTTCTGTTTCCTTTCCTCCCAAGGAAGCATTGGACAAGAGTCATACCTGGTTCTTCACAAGCGAAATCAGTCCTAGTTCCGGTCCTTCCTCAAACCAGGGAAACTGAGTTAGCAAGAAGTGGTCGAAGGGAACCCCGTGTTGGTCAATTAAGTTCCATGACTGCAACAATAGTCCCTCTGCTCAGTCCAGGTTCAGGCTCACCGATTGTTCAAGCTACAGGCACAACTGCAGAGACAGCTCTCATCGGACAAAAACCGGGGGAAAGTACAAAGAATGATATGAAGAAACTAAGGGAGTTGGCAAAGGCAAGTTTCTGAGGGCAATCAAAGGATGAGGAGACATTTAGGTTACAATCTTTCTCATATGAAACCGTCTCAAATGATCACCAAACCTCAACTTCTAATGTTATCTCAAATGACCCTCAATCCTCAACTCCTAAAGTTACCAAGTATGTATAAATTGTTGAATACTGATCCATGGCAAAGATCTTTTTGTTCTCTAGAACTAGAATTGTATGCGGCTACTGATGTACTTAACATATAATCTATTAATCCTGTATTTAGTCATATCAGCTAGCATAGGCACCTTTTTTGGGGCACAGTTTAATATGAATCTATGTTACTTGAACCTGAGTGTAATTCTTGGACATGTATTCTGAATATTTTTAGAGATTTTCAGATATTTGGAGTCTTCAGAAGATCATTTCCCAATCCTACGGCTGAGTATCTGCCTAAGCATAAACCTAACACAGTCATCCATGTCACTAATATCGCGAAATGGTCTTGGATGAGAAAAAAGAATCCAATTTAGAGTCAACAGGAGATTGAAGCAGCTGAAAATACAATCTTGGGCTCAGACGTGCACAGAGATATTAATAGGAATTACTGGGAAGTGAAATGAGTTAGTACATTCAGTTTATTGGATTATAATCAAGCAGACTGTTAGTATGAAACATAAAATTCATTTGCAACAAAACTCAAGGAAAACAAAACTGGATATATTCAAGTCTTAGATGAACATCAGTTCAGAAACTCACACCACGTAGTTCTCAATCTATGACATACACAATTCTTTCTTCTATCTCAGTACTCAAAATTTCTACCAGCAAACCTGGAATTTGAGCAAGAGGTTGGGCATAAAAATTCGAATCATGGAAAATATATATCAAATTCAAACACACTTGAAACACGACAAATGTATATATCAATATACAATGATGAGATGCGAAGATGTTGGTGATGTATATTGTCAGATAGTTTTACTAAAAGTAGAGAAATATAGCAGTGTGTTAAGCTGCCAAAAAGCCATAGGATTTGAAATCGCTTTCATATGACATGTAATATCATTAATCCTTTGTTCCTCAAAAAACAAAATAATATCATTAATCCTTTGTCTATGAGCAACTATGATCTAAGATACTGCTTTGTCTCCTCCTTTCAGTCTTTTAACTAAAAACGTGAGTGCTCATTAATAATACCAAATTAGTGCTAAATCATAATTTTGGACGCGATATGAAAGCATGACATGAACACAATATGTTCAATAAATACAAAAAATGAAGTAATAAACATGCTTAATACACATCATTAGGATTTTAAGACATGTTTAAACATGACATGCATAATGACTGTTTTTGCTCAATAACAGTCTTGGAAGGTTTGTAACACCATATCACTATCAAAGGAAAAAAAAATATTCCCTCACCAATCGTTTGAATCCAATCTCTGTATAGTAACGGCCTCTGATATGCAAAGCAAGGATTCATCAAGAACTAAATAACTACGACTAATCTGACAAATTCAAGTTCATGGCTTTCCCCAATACTCAACAATCAAAATTACAGACAAATTTCATTTTCCAAGAGCATTAGACAATCCGATTTTTGAAAATTTCTGGGTTTTCAGTGCTTTAATTTTAAAATAATTCGAATAGAATCATATCAACATCACCTCGGTAAGAGATCCTTAATGATCAATGCAAGTAAAAATTACATGCTTTACAATTTTTTTTAATTTCTTCAAAATCATGGTTTACAATGACATCCAAGTAAAAAATAAAGTAGTCAACTAATACCACCAGTGCGGCTAAACTTAACTTGTCTTTGTTTGTTTAGTTGGGTTTAAGACTCCGGGATCTTGGGCGAGGCTGAGGTCGGATTTTTCTTGTTGGCAAGGTTTGATCTGAATATTTGATTTGGTTGATTCACTCTTTCCTTTCAAGGATATTGGATCTCGTTACCGGTTGTCTGTTTCTTCTTAGTTGAAGGCATCAGCCAATATTTGCCCCACTTCTTCATGTCAAGGATACTAAAATTTGTTGACAACTATCCGCTCCTTCCTGTTTGAGGATATCAGACTTTTAAAAAAATTTCCTTTAAGAAATGATTAAAAATCTTTAAGAAAAGATAGAGTTGGTTTAAGAAAAGATTTAATTATCAAATTTTGTTTTCAGAAAAGCATCCTTATAGAATGATTGAATTAAGAAATTCATGTTTCGAAAAAAAGTATCCTTATGGAAGGATAGAATTAAGAGATTTTATTTTGAAAAAAAAAACATTCTCATGAAATGATGGAATTAAGAAATTTTATTTTAAGAAAAAGTATCCTTATAAAATGATGAAATTAAAAAATTCATGTTTTAAGAAAAACGTCCTTATGAAAAGACGGAATTAAGAAATTTTGTTTTGAGAAAAAATATCCTTATGGAAGGATAGAATTAAGAAATTCCTATTTTAAAAAATTGTGGACGAAATTAAGAAATTTTTTTTTTTGAGAAAAAATTATCCTTATGAAAGGATGAATTAAGAAATTCATGTTTTGATAAAAACTTCCTTATGAAAGGATGAAATTAAGATATTCATGTTTTGATAAAAACTTCCTTATGAAAGGATGAAATTAAGATATTTATGTTTTAATAAAAATATCCTTATAAAAGGATTGATTTTAAAAAAATTCTTTGAGTGACATGTGCAAAGTTATTTTTCGATAATGTATTTATGCGAATGATATGCATACGCATGTTTTTGTGGTGATGCAAAGATGTATGTAATTCCTTTTAGAATTTTCTTGTTATGAATTTTTTTTAAACAAGATGTCATGATGTATGAACATGTTTAATAATCTATATGCTTTCATGCATGGCCTCATGATGAATGATGTATGAAATACTTGCAGAAGTCCTCTTCTTCTGATTCATTGGTCAAATCTTCTTAAATTTTGCTCTAACTGATATTGGCAATTTCTCTTGTAATGACGCCCCACTTATTCTAAAGATGTGAAATGTTGTTTGTGTCTAGAGGACCTCGAATGTTGTACCAATGTCTGACGATGTGAAATGTCTTCCAAGCTATTAGGCTTTTGAGAAGGTCATTTCACATATGCCTAATTTCTAACCGGTTTGGGTGGCTCTTTTTGACTCACGAACTCCACCCATTCTATTTTTCTCTTTTCTAATCTCGATCAAGCATTAGAAATTTCAACATCTTTGAATAAAGAATAACTCCGTAAGGCGGGATATAATCTGAAGACAAACTCCCTCAACTTAGATATCCATTTTTGATTAAGATGGTCTTTAGAGACGTACAATGTAGGCTAGAGCTTGCAATTATGAACGAAATGGTATTTTTGTAGTGCTTGATTTGAGCTTGCTTAGATGCATTATTTTTCTCTTTATTTTTTCTAGATCGCTCAAGACTGCTTGTTTTCATGTTTTTACTCTAGATTTCATTTCTTATCTTTTACGTTGGAACTTTACAGCTTTAGCAAACTTTTACTCTGGCCGAACATCGGTGCTTGCTTTGGTTTTGTAGATGAACAATCCTTCAAATCTCTTTTAAGTATGAATGAAAGATTTTGCACTTGTTTCTCCCTTGGAAGCTCCACTTTTGATTTGATATCTTCATCTTTCTATTTCACTTTCTTTTTTCTCTTTTTTATCTATTTTTATCTAACGCGCCCTTTTGAGTTTTTGCCCTAGATATTTTTAAAAAAATCCTAACGCGCCCTTTCGGATTTTCACCTTGGTTTCTATATTTTTTTTTCTTTTTTCTTGATTCTGAGTTCAGGATTCTCAATTTGACATGACAGGCTCTTCGAGCACGTATTACCTCTTGCACCTGACGTAGATCATTTTATTGCATGCTCATTGATGGCAAGTCTTCCCGGGAAATTATTCATCTTCCACTTGAAGAAGCTTTTCTTATCTCTTGTCCCAGTGTGGTGGTGATTCTTGGTTAGGAAATGACAAGTATCATGTCATACACAGACATCAACAAGGAAGGGTAATCTTCAGTAGTCCTTTTGTTGACCTAAGTAATTTGGAAGATAGGTCACATCCCCCATCATCTTTACATCTTTCAATTTTCTCTAGACACAAGATTATTCAGAATCAACCGTTGTATTGGAATCGATGTCCCTCATGAATGTGTGTGTGTGCGTATGGGAGAAAAAACTTATAACAAATGCATGAATGAGATAAATCTTAAGAAAAAAATTTTAAGAATGCATTAATAAGAATAGTTATATACTCTTACAAAAGATTCCCATTTGCCCTCGGGCTTAAGCAAAATGATAGTTTCAAGCATTACTTAAAAAGATATTTAAACTATAAAGATGTCCTAAAAAGAAATCAGCATCTCCTCAAAGGTTGTTCATTCTGATCTTTACATGTTTTTTCAACTTTTTCCAAACAGACATTTATTTCTTTAGCTCTGCTTTGAGTGAAAAATCGATGTTGACTTGGCTGATTCGGATGCCCCATAATTATTATGATCGAAATTGTCTCGTAATTAAAATCTCGACCAAGAAATGATTATGCATTATGATGTGATACAAATGTATGCAAATTGTGATGTTATTGCAATGCAAAAACAAAATAAAGCAAGTTAGTGCATATAAGATAATCAATAGTTTATCGCAAAAAATTAAAAAAGGTGTAAAACCTACAGATTGCCATGCTTTACTTGAATAAGAGCAATCTTACCCAACCATGCTTTCTACCCGTATATTTTGAACAAGAAATGGGTCTTATCTAAACATACTTTTTACCCGCATACTTTATTGCAAAAATAAGTCATATCTGCATGGCATCTAGTTATATGTTTCATTGAGAGAAAATAAACGATACTGAAATTAAATAACATACATTGAAAGAAATTAAATAAACTAAATCTCTCTTTACTATGCATTTATTGGGTGACCCTCTAGACAAACAGAGGCTGGGTATGACTCTAAAGAGTGAGCTCTTATGATTCATTAAATATGGTTTAGTTCTAAAGAAGGTACCCAAACTTTTCTCGATGCCGCCTACTAAGGTTAACAAGTTCAATTCAGAGGGATATATTTCTCCAGATCTGCACGGAGATGAAGATATCATGAAGACAAAGGTACAAAAGTATCCCAGAAGCAATCCATTATCCTTCACGGAGGTGGAGACCTCACAAAGGAATAGCTTCTCACTCTCACTCAAAAGGGACGGAGCTCGGGTGTAGAGCTCATAATATGAAAAAAAAAACAGAATAACATATTTTATTAAAACTTTTGTAAAAAAAAATCAGGGATCGTAAATTAAATTAAATCGAATTCGTAATTTTCAACTATTAAGAAAAAAAAGGTAATCAACTAATGGCTCGACTCTAAAAAAAGTTCTCTAGCGGAGTCGCCAAGCTATAATAACAGACCCTCAAGCTTGTTGCATTTTTTACAAAAAAATGGTTTTAAACGGAGTCGCCACCAATATTTTAATTTATGTGAGATTATATCACATGAAAACTATGCCATTTTAATAAAAATTATTTTTGTCATTTTATTAAAACAATGAATTTTGGTCTGCGAAATCAAAAAAATAAATCAGGAGTCGGTTACATGTGAGGAAGGATGAGCACCCCCCACAACGCCTAAAATTGGTACCTAATCGATTACATAGTGTCTTAGTGGTGAAAATTATGAATTCGAATATGATTTAAAATATGATCCCAAATACATTTGTTTTTTCAAAAAATATATTTAAAAGCATATTCCCTTGTTTAAGATTTAACGAGAAAATTACGACTCTTTAAGCTCGAGAAATAATCTTCGTAAGATTTACGAATAAAGGAATATTATTTCAAATATTGTGATTTTGCTAAAAGGTATATTTTATTTTGGACTAAAAAATAACCACGCCTCTTTAAGCTCGAGATATGATTTTATCGAGAATCTCGAATAAAATATTTTGGTTAAAATGACGTGGTTCTGTTTAAAATTAATAGAGAAAACCTGCCTCTTTAAGCTCGGAACACAATTTTATCGAGAATCCAAATATATTATCTCAAATATTAAAAATTGGTTAAAATGTTATTTTTTTCTACTTAAGATTAATGAGAAAATCGTACCTCTTTAAGTTCGAGGCACGATTTTATTGGAAATCTCAAATAAAAATATTACTTACAACAAATATATATATATATATATATATATATATATATATATATATATATATTACACGCACGCGCGTGCACACACATACATATGGGTAATTATTTGATATACTAGCGTTGGAAACTAAAAGTTTCCACAAACGCCTTAGTTTGAGGGTTTATGGACTTAGTTTAGGGTGTATAGTTTATGGGTTTTGAATTTAGGGATAGTGGTTGAAATTTATAGTTTAGGTTTATAATTTAGGGTTTATAGATTAAAAATTAAATCCTCACCATATTACCCTAAAAACTAAACCATAATCTTTAAACTCTAAATTCTAACCTAAACCCTAAGTTCTAACCATTAAGGTTTAGAAGTATAGGGTTTAGGAGTTTAGGTGTATGGGTTTAGAATTTAGGGATAGTTGTTTCAATTTAAGGTTTAGGGTTATAATTTAGGGTTTATAGGTTAGAGTTTAATTTTTAAGGTAATATGGTGAGGATTTAGGTTTTAACCTATAAACCCTAAATTATAACTCTAAACCCTTAAATTAAAGCAACTATCCCTAAAATCTAACCCCTACACCTAAACCCCTAAACTTTATAGCCTAAGCTAACTCCCTATACCCTAAATTTCTAACCCCTGCACCTAAACCCCTAAACTAACTCCCTATACCTTAAATTATAATTTAAGTTTTAACTAGGGATGTAAAAACAGGTAATCGGTCAGGTTTCAGGTCGGGTTCTGTCAGGTCGGGTAAAATCGGATACAGGTCATTTCAGGTAAAAAAAATTGACTCGACTCGGGTCGGGTGCGGGTCCATTTCAGGTCGGGTCCATTCCAGGTCGGGTCCATTTCAGGTCGGGTCCATTTCAGGTCGGGTTAGAACGGGTCGGGTCCGAAGCAGATAATTGGCAGGTTAATTCGGGTACGGATACATTTCAGGTCGGGTCCATTTCAGTTCGGGTTCATTTCAGGTCGGGTTCGTTTCAGGTCGGGTTCATTTCAGGTCGGGTCCGTTTCAGGTCGGGTCTATTTCAGGTCGGGTTCATTTCAGGTCGGGTTCATTTCAGGTCGGGTGCATTTCAGGTCGGGTGCATTTCAGGTCGGGTAATTTCAGGTCGGGTAGCTTCAGGTCGGGTAATTCAGGTCGGGGTATTTTTGTGATTGAAATTCGTATTCAGTTTGAGTTCGGTCGTACAACCATATAAGTAGTTGATAGACTTTAGGTTGACCTTCGTCAATCGTCGTTAATTTTGAGTTAATTATTTAAAGTCATATCAAATTATAATTATAAAACATTAGAGTAATTAAAAAAGAATCAAAATGGGTCGATTTGGACAGAAAATGGGTCAATTTGGATTACAAATAAAATTTCAGAGATTATAATGAACATTAATATCAAATTAAAATTATAAAACATTAGACAAATTAAAAAAAACAAGGAAAATGGGTATTTGGAATAAAAATAAAGTTTTAGGGACTATAATGAACAAAAATATCAAATTAAAAGTATAAAAATTAGAGTAATGAAAAAAAAACAATAAGTATATGTCAATTTAGAATAAAAATAAAGTTTAGGGTTTAGGGTTTTTTGTTGAGCGTTCATGCATTAATATGTACACACGTATATAATTAATTACTTATATACAATATGGTTGGGTTTAGGGTTTAGGGTTTAGGGTTTAGGGTTTAGGGTTTAGGGTTTAGGGTTTGAGGTTTGAGATTCATGTATTAATATGTACACATGTACATACTTACATACATTAGGGGTTGTGTTGTAGTGTATGTAGGTTAGGGTTTAGGGTTAGGGTTTATGGTTTAGGGTTTAGGGTTTAGGGTTTGAGGTTTGAGATTAATGTGTACACATGTACATACTTACATATATTAGGGGTTGTGTTGTAGTGTATGTAGGTTTAGGGTTTATGGTTTAGGGTTTAGGGTTTATGGTTTGAGGTTTGAGATTCATGTATTAATATGTACACATGTACATACTTACATACATTAGGGGTTGTGTTGTAGTGTATGTAGGTTAGGGTTTAGGGTTTAGGGTTGATGGTTTAGGGTTTAGGGTTTAGGGTTTGAGGTTTGAGATTAATGTATTAATGTGTACACATGTACATACTTACATACATTAGGGGTTGTGTTGTAGTGTATGTAGGTTAGGGTTTAGGGTTTAGGGTTTATTAATATGTATATACTTAAAGGACTTGAATAAAAAACTTATATAATATAAAGGGCTTTATTTATAATTTACCCTAAATTGAAATTCAATTTGAAAATTGGCGGTTTGAAATCAAATTTTCCCGCCCATATATATTATAATTTAATATTATTTATTAATTATTGATATTAATAATTAATATTTATTATTGATAATTAATATTTATTATTGATATTAATCATATTATTGATTATTATAAATGGGTGGTAGGATAAGAGCCCAAAGGCCCAAGGCCCAAACTATTACCAATTATTATTAATTATTATATAAATTATAAGTTATAAGTTTATATATATATATATGTATATATATATATATATATATATATATATATATATATATATATATATATATACACACATTATAGGTTTTACTACCAAAGTCCAAGGCCCAAACTATTACTAATTATTATATAAATTATAAGTTATAAGTTTATATATATATATATATATATATATATATATATTTATACAATATAGGTTTTAGGGCCCATCTAAAAAAATGGGTGGTGGGATAAGAGTCCAAAGGCCCAATCTATTACTAATTATTATATAAATTATAAGTTATAAGTTTATATATATATTATTTATACAATATAAGTTATAGGGCCCATCTAAAATAAATGGGTGGTGGAATAAGAGCCCAAAGGCCCAAGGCCCAATCTATTACTAATTATTATATAAATTATAAGTTATAAGTTTATATATATATATATATATATATATATATATTATATTTATACAATATAGGTTTTATGGCCCATCTAAAATAAATGGGTGGTGGAATAAGAGCCCAAAGGCCCAAGGCCCAAACTATTACTAATTATTAATTATTATATTATAAATACATTATATAAATTATAAGTTATAAGTTTATATATATATATATATTATATTTATACAATATAGGTTTTAAGGCCCATCTAAAATAAATGGGTGGTGGGATAAGAGCCCAAAGGCCCAAGGCCCAAACTATTACTAAACCCTAAACCTTACAAACTAATCACTCGAACTAACCTTAGTTCATTATACTAACGTAAACCTTAAATGCATAAATACTTACATACTTTAGGGCTTAGGGTTTAGGGTAAGGATCTAAGGGTTTAGTGTTTAATGCCTATGGTTTAGGGTTTAGGGTTTAAAACCCTAATGATAACCATATACCCTAAACCTTAAACCCTAAATTGAAACTCGTAAAATCAAAACCCTAAGTCACTTGTTATCGTAACATTAAACCCTAAGCACTATACACTAGACCCTAAGCACTATACCCTAGACCCTAACACTAAACCCTAAACCTTACAAACTAATCACTCAAACTAACCTTAGTTCATTATACTAACGTAAACCCTAAATGCATAAATACTTACATACTTTAGGGCTTAGGGTTTAGGGTAAGGATCTAAGGGTTTAGTGTTTAATCCTTATGGTGCAGGGTTTAGGGTTCAGGGTTTAGGGCTTAGGGTTAAGGTTCAAAACCCTAATAATAACCCTATACCATAAACCTTAAACACTAAATTGAAACTCATAAAATCAAAACCCCAAGTTACTTGTTATCGTAACATTAAACCCTAAGCACTATACCCTAGACCCTAAGCACTATACCCTAGACCCTAACACTAAACCCTAAACCTTACAAACTAATCACTCGAACTAACCTTAGTTCATTACACTACAGTAAAACCTAAATGCATAAATACTTACATACTTTTGGGCTTAGGGTTTAGGGTTTAGGATCTAAGGGTTTAGTGATTAATGCTTAGGGTTTTATGGGTTAGGGATTAGGGATTAGGGTTTATAGTAAACCCTAGACCCTAAGCACTATACCCTAGACCCTAACACTAAACCCTAAACCTTACAAACTAATCCCAACATCCTTTCGTATTCTCATCTTACCTCTTCAGATTCTGAGATCTGTTCTTCTCTGTCTTTTCATTTTCCGAGAGCTGTTCTCTGCCTTTTCATTTTCTCAGATCTGTTCGTGTAAGTTATATATTCTTTTTCTTCTATTTATTTTTTTGTTTGATTTTCAGATTCTTACTATTTTCCTTTTTTTCTCAGAATCGTTTCTGGCTTATGTCTGTCTGTTCCTATTGCGTGTCGGTCTGTTCATCAAGCTGGAAGGTTGTATATCTCTTTTTGCATGTTTCTTTCTGTTTGTTTATATGTATGATTATTTTCTGAGATCTGTTTGTTTATATGTATGATTGTTTTCTGAGATCTGTTTTTGGATGTTATATCAGTTTGCATGTTATCTGAGATCTGTTTATTGCATGTTATCTGAGATCTGTTTATTGCATGTTATCTGAGATCTGTATCATGTATGTTTCTGTCAGTTTGTATTTATGCATGTCAGTTTCTATGATTTTATTTTATGCATGTATTTATATGTATGGTCCAAGTCTGTTTATTGTATCATGTATGTTTTTATGCATGTTTCTGTATTTATGTTTCTGTTTGTTTATATGTATGATTATTTTCTGAGATCTGTTTTTGGATGTTATATCAGTTTGCATGTTATCTGAGATATGTTTATTGCATGTTATATCTGTTTTCTGCATGTTATATCTTTATGCATGTATGTATATGTATGGTCCGAGTCTTTAGGGTTTCGTTGGTTTAACCTGAGTATATCGGCTGGACTACCTGACCTGCGGTACTACTGGTGCCAAAGGGGGATTTTAAATTTTGTCCCTGTGGATAGGTGTAACAACGCTACGTACAAGGGTTAAACTGAAACCATTAGAAATTTTATTCTTTGTTTATGGATGTCTGTATATATGATTTTGTATTTTTTTATTTTTGGTTCTCTGATTTGCACTTTTTCAGTTTTGTGACAGCTATGAATTCATTCTCTTATGAGTTGGACTTTCCTGGAGAAAGAAATCTAAATGACCAAATTATATTGTCTCAAGGTAATTTATTAATCCTTGTTCATTATGATTTTTTTTAACTTATATTTTGTATATTTCTGACTCTTTTTTTGTATGTTTTTGCTAGAAGAGGATGCAAATGATCAACTGTCTGAGACAGTTCGTACCTCCAAGAGGAAGTCTGCAGCTTCAGCTGGAGGGGACATTGGGAGAAGAACATCCCCTGTTTGGGATCATTACACATTCATCAAGCTTCCAGAAGGGCTTTTTTGCAGAATGTAAGTACTGCAAAAAGAAAAGGTATAAAGCTGACTCTTATATTGGTACTTCTAATCCTAAAAGACATACTGAAAAATGTGATGCTTATAAGGAGTTTCTTGCTACTAATCCCAATAGTAGTTCAGAAGCTGCTTTTGATCAGAAAAGATATTGTGAACTGTTTGCTGAAGCAATTCTTTGTCATGGTTATGCTTTGAGTGTTGTTGAGCATGATAAACTTAGGGTTTTGCATAATTATTTAAATCCTAATGTGAAAGATATTTCAAGGTACTCTATTACTAAGGCTTGCATGTTAAAGCATGAGATGCATAAGAAATTGCTTTTTGATTCAATGCAATCTGTTCTGAGTCGTATCTATTTTACATGTGATGGCTGGTCTGCTTGCACTTCACGTTCTTACTTTGCACTGACTGCACATTATGTTGATAATAACTGGAAACTTCAGTCTAAGATTTTAAATTTTCGTCGTTTCCCCCCTCCCCATGATGGTGAGTCTATTTACAAGTTTGTTAAAAATATGTTAACTGAATGGGGTCTTGAGAAGAGAGCTTTTACAATGACTCTTGATAATGCTTCTGCAAATGAAAGAATGGTGAGGCGTCTGAAAGATGATTTGCATGCAATTTCTCCTCTGCCATGCAATGGTAAGTTTTTTCATATAAGGTGTGTTGCCCATATCCTGAACTTGATAGTTCAAAGGGGCTTGAAGGTAATCGACTCATCTGTTGTTAAATTGCGTGAGATTGTTAAATTTATAGATTCTTCTGATTCTAGACTTTGTTCCTTTGATTCTGCTATTAATGACTGTGGTTCTGATTTTTCTGGTAAGTTGGTCTTGGATGTTCCTACTCGATGGAACTCTACTTACCTGATGCTTCGTAGGGCACTAGAAGCTAAACATGTTATTAACTTGTTTGTTAATAGGGAAAATGGTTTGGATGTAATCTCTAATGTTGAGTGGGAAACTGCTCAATTAATTTGTGATTTCCTTGAGCCCTTCTTTGAAATTTCAACTCTGTTCTCAGGATCCAAGTATCCTACTGCTAATTTGTACTTGGCTAATGTTGTTGCCATTGAGAAACTTTTATGTGATGCTCACAATGATCCATGTGAGGGCATCTCTGCAATAGCTGGTCCTATGCTTGAATTGTATGAGAAATACTGGTCTGATCATTCAACTATTCTGTCTTTTGCTGTTTTACTTGATCCTCGGTATAAGTTACAACTTCTGAAGGAGTTGTATGGTGTCCTCTATGTTGAGGATGAGGTTGAAAGGAGGGTAAGTGTTGTTTATAATGAGTTTGTGAGTATGTATATTTATTATTCAAGATCTGCACGTACTTCTTCTAATAATTCTTCTGTCCAAAGTAACTCTACTCATACTTCAAGTCTGTCAAGTTCTGGTCGCCCTAGGACCTTCAAAAAATCTAATCTCTTTCAGGTCAGTTTATCTTTTAGCTTCTGTTTTTATAGTTAATTTTTTTCATTTATAGTTTACTAATTTTTTTTATTTAATGCAGAACTTTGATGCCAATTTGGCAGCTTCTAGGAGTGGTAAGTCCGATGTTGACTCCTACATTTCTTTGCCCCTTCTCCCTCGCACATCAGATGCTGAGTTCGATATTTTAGAGTATTGGAAAACACAATCTGTGTCTTTTCCAGTACTTTCACTCATGGCTAGAGATGTGTTAGCCATTCCAATCACCTCTGTAGCTTCTGAATCCTCATTTAGTATGGGAGGTCGAATATTGAACAAGTTGAGGGCTAGGCTTTTGCCTAAAAATGTAGAAGTATTTGTAACAACCAGAAATTGGTTGTATGGTTTTGAGCCTGAGAAAAGGGATGAAGATTTTCTTGCTGTTGGGAAGGATGCCTCAGTCTCTGATGTGTCTGTTGAAGATCCACTTCAAGGTTAAGGTATAATCCTTTTTCTGTTTTTTCAATTCTTGTTTTATTTTTATATTCAGTTACTGACTTTGTTTTGTTTTGCAGGAAGCACTTCAATGTAGAAGTATCTGATGTGTATGTTGCATCTGATGTTAAGTGAGGTATAATCCTTCTTGTTAAGTGAGGTATAATCCTTCTCGTTAAGTGAGGTATAATCCTTGTTTCTGTTTCTTTAATTTGACTTAGTGTTTCTTGTTAAGTGAGGTATAATCCTTGTTTCTGTTTCTTTAATTTGACTTAGTGTTTTGTTTTGCATCTGATGTTGCATCTGATTCTGTTTTTTTTCTTGCTTCTTAGCTGAATGATGCTGCTGTTTGTGAGTTGGTGATGCTGTTTGCTGCTGCTGTTAATGGCTTGGTGTTGCTGTTGGTTACTGGTAGCTTGTTGTTCCTCTCTTATCTTAGTGTTGCCCATAATTATGTTGGTTTCTTACCAGTTACCCATAATTAGCTGTTGGTAGCATTTAGATGAGATAGCCCGATGAAGAATTATCTGGTAGCAAAGTGCTTTTAGCTTTGCTATAAGATCTGAGGGCTAATTTTATTACAAACTTGTATTTTGTGACATTCGGTTTGTAAAATTATAAGTGTAAATTTTTATCTTGTATTTTTTTACATTCTGTATTGATATTTTTTTAAGTAATAAAGTATTGATAATCTGAAATTCTAGTTATTTTTATTTTATATCTGTTAATTTATTTACTTAAGTGTATGAATTTTTTTTATATCTTAACTTAATTCTACATTTTGTAACTTAAGACAACAATTACTTAATTTGTTCTACTTAAGTAAAATCATATACTTTATAATCTTATCAATTTTGAACTGCAAAAGTTGTAGGATGACTTACAATTTTTATAACTTGAATCTGTTAAGTATAAAATATTACATATTAAAGTTGTAGACTTTCAATTTTTTAATAATTTCTAAATTTACTTAGTCATTTTTCAATTATAAATGTTATACATAAGTTATAATTTCAGTAAGTTTTACAATCTTAAAGAATCTGTTAACTAAGTATAAAAAAATAAAATTGTAGACTTATAAAATTTTAGACTTGTAAATTTTTGAACTACAAATGCTATACATATATATGTTATAACTTTAGTAAATTTTATGAACTACAAATAAGTTTACAATTGTTATTTAATTTTTTATAATTTGTAAATTTACAATTTTATTCAAGTTAATGAATAAACTTTAAAATTAAAAACAACTCTTCATTTAATTTTTTATTTTCATAAATTATCAATTACTTATTCTTTTTTCAAACTTTAGTACTTAATATATATATATGTATGCGCGCATATACATCACCTATATCAATATATGTAAGTGTATATGTATATACATTATATATGTATATGATATATGAACTTTTATAAATTTTTTAATTCATCATGTCATAGGTTTCGGGTTAATTTCAGCTCAGGTCAAGAACAGGTCGGGTCACTTAACAGGTCGGGTTCAAAAGCAGGTCGGGTCCATTTCAGTCGGGTCCATTTCAGGTCGGGTCCATTTCAAGTCGGGTAAAATTGGATATCGGGTCAATTCAGTCGGGTAATTTCGGTTATTTGCCAGGTCAGCTTCGGGTTCGGGTTCTTTTCAGTCGGACGCAGGTCGGGTTTCAGGTCCAAATTAACAGGTCCAATTCGGGTTCGGGTCGTTTTCAGTCGGACGCAAATCGGGTTCGGTTGCTACAGTAACAGGTCAAATTCGGGTTCGGATCAACAACAGTCGGTTGCAGATCGGGTTCGGGTAAAAAAAAACTCGGGTCAAATCAGGTTCTGACTCGGGCAGGTTTCAGTTAGGTTACCAGGTTCTGACTTGTTTTTACATCCCTAGTTTTAACATATATATATATATATATATATATATATATATATATATATATAATGATACGAAAGGTAAGAAATGTAAATTAATTAATACGTATCTATAGAACATAAACATATATAACGTACTAGCGTGTATATATATATAGTTAACATATGTAACATATATTGGTTTATATTCATATATAGAAATATATATATATATAAAACCCCGACCAAATTGAAGAAAACAAAAGTTGAAGGGCGTGAATATAATGTAAAAAAATATAATTAAAAAAAGATGAAATAGAAGTAAGAGGACTGAAACTGTAAATTATCCAATACATTAAAACGCGGATCCTTCCTGGTTTACGGGTCACACGCGGGTACAAACAAGGAAGGAGGAAAACCACGTTGTTTTGATATCCTTTTAAATACAAGTTTTTGTCCAAAATTTTTTTTCATTTTCACTTAGAATTCTCTCAATCCTCTCCCATCACTCTCTGCCCTAGCTCGGTCGCGCCCTACCCACCACCACGAGACGCTGCAAGCCACCGTTTATCGGCGACGAAAAATCGCCGCCTCTGGCTGTCGGAGAGCTTGCAAATGGCTCAAACAGTTCGGGTAAGCCTCCTAGTCAGGAATCTACTCTCATTTTTTTCCTAGAATTCATCCTATTTGTATAGATCTAACAAAACCAAAAGCCCTTTTTGATTTCTACCTTTTCTTCACTCTTCCGATTAGGGATGTAAAAAGCTGACCCAACTTGAAAACCCGACTGAAACCTGCTCGAGTCAGAACCTGATTTTACCTGAAAATTTAATGACCCGAACCCGATCTGTAACCGACTGTTGTTGACCCGAACCTGAATTCGACCTGTTACTGTAGTGACCGAACCCGATCTGTGTCCGACTGAAAACGACCCGAACCTGAATTGGACCTGTTACTGTGGACCTGAAACCCGACCTGCGCCCGACTGAAACGAACCCGAACCCGAAGCCGACCTAACAGATAACTGATTTTACCCGACTAAATTGACCTGAGATCTGATATTACCCGACCTGTTTTGAACCCGACCTGTTTTGGACCCGACCTGTTTTGAACCCGACCTGTTAATTGACTCGACCTGCTTTGATCCCGACCTATTTTTAACCTGAACTGATATTGTTCTGACTTGATATTTACCTGATATATAGTTGAAGAAGTCTACGATTTGATAAATTTAAAGTGTTGATAAATGTAAAATATTAATTTATTAAATTAATTTAATATTAACTCGTTCAATATAAATTATTTGTGAAGTTTAATAATAATTAACACACTTAAATTTATTTTATTAAAAATATTCAAAATTTAAAAGTTTTATTAAATTAATAAGTTGTGATGGATGAATTTAAAACAAATTATTTAAAATTTAAATCAATTTATTAATTGTGATCATTAAATTTAAAAAAATATTTTATTAAAAAATTTAATTATAACTATTAAAATAATAATAAAAATATTTTTTAGTTTAGGGGAAGTTTTTTTTTGAATTAGTGGTGAACGTTTTTTTGATTGATAGAAAATTATAGGGGGGATTTTGGCACCATATCAAACAAAAAAATAGGGGGGGATTTTGCCGCCAGATCAAATGGAGGGGCTTTTTGCCGCCAATATCAAACAAAAAATTGAGTGGAGGTGAGATTTTTTTATTTAGGGGTTAATTATCCTTTAGGTCCTTCCTTAATTAGATGGTTAGGGTTTAGGTTTTTTAGGTTTTAGTTTGTTTTTTTAGTCTTAACTTTTGGTTTAGTTTCTTTAAATTTTATTTAATTAGGCCATGCTTCATAAATTAAATAATTATTAAGCTTTTTGTTTGCTTTAAATTTGATTTGGTCATCGTATAAAGATTTGGTAAGTAATTAGATTTAATAATTTTATTCATTTGTGATTCAGGCTCTAATTAATAATTTAGTTTTAATTTATTTTTAGATTTGTCCTTTTATGTTTCAATTATTTTGTTTGTTAGATTTATGGGTTTATGTTTAGGGTTTAAGGGTAAGTGTGTCAAGTTGATTGTTTGGGGCTATGAGATTAGTTTAGGGATTATGTGATTAGGCTTGCACTCTAATTATTACTGAATATTGTATGTAAGATTTAGATATTCATGTTTGGAGTTTAGGGGTAAATGTGTCAACTTAATTATTTGGGGTTATGAGATTGGTTTAAGGATTAGAGGATTAGGCTTGTACTCTAATTATTAGTGATTATAAGATTTAAAAGTTGAGGTTTATGGGTATTGTTTAGGGGTATACATATATACATACAAATATGTATATATATATATGCATACTAAAACTTACATATATATATATATATATATATAATTATAACAATATATATATATACTAAAACTTACATACATACATGTATATATATACTAAAACTTAAATACATGCCTATATATGCGTTTTAGTATGTATGTATACATGTGTGTTTTAGTATATATATATGCATATGTTTAATTAATTATAACAATACATGTATATGTATATATTCATAATATATGTATATTTATATGTATATGTGTATATATATGTAGATATAAATTTTATTATTTTTAATATGGTGATATTTTTATTTATTTTATTCCCTAAAATTTTATTTTCCACAGAAAGTTACCCTTATTATTTTTTAATTTTTGTAATTTACTCCAAATTATGAACTAAAATGTATGTAAGTATGTATGTATGTATGTATGTACCTATCAATGTATGAACCCTAAACCCTTAATGAATTTTCTCTTAACCTGAAACCCTGAACCCTAAACATTAAACCTTAATGTATGTAAGTATGTATATATGTACTTATTTATGTATGAACCCTGAACCCTTGATGAATTTCCCTAAACCCTAATGTATACAAGTATGTATGTATGTATCAATGTATGAACCCTAAACCATTAATAAAATTTCCCTAAAACCTAAACCCTTTAAACCCTAAACTCTGAATCGTCCAATGTTTTATAATTTTAATTTGATATTTATGTTCATCATAGCCCTTCAAACTTCATTTATATTCCAAATTGACCCCTACTAATTGTTTTTTTAATTAGTCCAATAATATATAATTTTACTTTGACATTTTGTTCATTTTAGTCCTTAAACTGTATTTGTATTCCAAATTGACCATTTTTTTATTTTTTTTAATTAGTCCGATGTTTTATAATTTAATTTGATATTTTGTTCATTTTAGTCTTTTAACTTTATTTTAATTAGTCCGATGTTTTATAATTTTAATTTGATGTTTTGTTCATTCTAGTCCCTAAACTTTAGTTTAATTCCAAATTGACCCTTATTTATTGTTTTTTCATTTCGTCCGATGTTTTATAATTTTAATTTGTACTTTGTTCATTCTAGTCCCTTTAACTTTATTTCAATTCCAAATTGACCCATGTTCAGTGTTTTTTTAATTCGTCAAATGTTTTATAATTTTAATTTGATATTTTCATCTTCTAGACCCTAAAACTTTATTTTTATTCCGAATTGACCCACATTTATTTTTTTTAATTTGTCAAATGTTTTATTATTTTAATTTGATATTTTCTTCATTCTAGTCTCTTAACTTTATTTTAATTCCATATTGACCCCTATATATATTTTAATTCATCATGTTTTATAATTTTAATTTGAAATTTTGTTCATTCTAGACCCTAAAACTTTATTTTTATTCTAAATTGACATCTACTTATTGTTTTTTTAATTACTCTAATTTTTATACTTTTAATTTGATATTTTTGTTCATTACAGTCCCCAAAATTTTATTTTTATTCCAAATTGACCCCTTTTCATTGTTTTCTTTTAAATTTGTCTAATGTTTTATAATTTTAATTTGATATTTTTGTTCATTATAATCCGTGAAACTTTATTTTTAATCCAAATTGACCCATTTTCAGTATTTTTTAATTACTCCAATATTTTATAATTTTAATTTGATATGACTTTAAATAATTAACTCCAAATCAATGACGATTGACGAAGGCCAACCTAAAGTCTATCGACTACTTATACGGTTGTACCGAACTCAAACTCAATATGAATTTCAATCCTAAAAATACCCCGACCTGAATTACCCGACCTGAAACTACCCGACCTGAAATACAACCGACCTGAAATGAACCCGACCTGAAATGGACCCGACCTGAAACGGACCTGACCTGAAATTGACCGGACCTGAAGTGTATCCGAACTCGAATTAATCTATCAATTATCTGCTTCGGACCCGACCCGTTTTGACCCGACCCAATTTTACCCGACCTGACAATACCCGACCTGAAACACATTCGATTGCCTGTTTTTACATCCCTACTTCGAATTTGTTTTGTTTTTTCTTATATTCGAATGTAAATTTTTCTAAATCTCTCTTTTTCTCTATTTTCTTTTTTTAAATCCAGTCTCTCTTTTTTGCAGATCGATTCCCTTTTATAGGGTTTCGATTCTAATCGCACTTGAGTGTAGGGAGACAGGTGGAAGTTTATCAGTCTTTGCTTGGGCGGCTACTGCAATTCAGATGAGGATGAGGATTAAAAAAGGGGCTTAGGGCGGTGGATGGCAGGGGTGTAAGTTGGTTGTGGGATTAAGGGCGGTTTAAGTTCTGACAATTAAGGTTTAGTTATGATTATTTTGAGGTTTTAATGGTTGTGGTAGGAGCTGACGAGGTCAACGATGGCGGTGGCTAGGATTAGGGTTAGGTTGTCATATAAGTTTAGTTTTAAGTTTGGGCCAGACATGTTATTGGGCCGGGTGAATAATTTAGGTAATGCGCATTTGGGTTGTAATGGGATATAGGTTGTATTATTATTCGGCTCAAAGGCCTGAACAGAATTGGGTTCTTACATTTAAAATTCCTCATTAAAGCAAAAAAAAAAAAAAAAAAGTTAAAACCTTCCAAAATTTTGAAACTTTTAGTTTAAGCTCCATTTTTAAAAAAGATTTTAAGCCCCATAACTCTTACCCCAAATTCAGCGACTTGTATTAAACATGCTTTTATATATATATATATATATTATTTTGATACACAAATTGTGTATAAAAATATTACACAACTCATTTTTAAAATCTAAATTTTAAATTTTTAAACCTAAACTCTAAAACTTAAATTCTAAACACTACATCCTAAACTCTTAAATTATAAACCTTACTTAAGCAATAAATTCTAAATTTAATAAGCTTGTTTAAACTAAAGTTTAAACATATTGTGTATCAAAGTTTAAACTAGAGATTTAATTTAGGGGTTTAAGTTTTATAATTTAAAATTTAAGTTTATTATTTAGAATTTTGGGTATAGAATTTAGAGTTTAGGGTTATATTTTGATACACAAGTTGTGTAAATAATATTTACACAACTCTTCATATTTAAGCTGTAAAATCTAAAATCTAAATTCTTAACCCTAGCAGACTAGCACCCTAAAACCTAAACTCTATATTCTAACCTTTAACCTTGACTTCTACACCCTACACACTAAACCCCTAAACTATAAACCCTAACATAAACCCCTAAACCCTAAATTTAAAAGGTGTATGTAAACAAACTTGTTGGGTTTAGGACTTAGGGTTCGTGGTTAGAATTTAGGTTTTAGTTTTAGGGTTATGTAATATTTTTTACACAACTTGTGTATTAAAATATAACCATAAACCTAAAATCTTAAAATCTAAACCATAACCCCTAAAATCTAACCTTAAATTTTAAACCATATAACTTAGAACCCTAAACCAACACTCTAAACTCTAAAATTAACCACATTGTGTAAATTTTAATTTTACATAGCTTGTGTATCAGGAGCGGTTCAAAGATTTGAGGAATTTGCCCAATTTATTAAATATATAACCAGGGACGGTTCAAAGATTTTGCCCAATTAATTAAAATTAAGCTGTGGTACAAGTTTTTTCAAATAAAGTTTAGGGTAAAGTACACAACTTTGGTAAAAGAAACAAAATGGTAACCAAACTTTCAAAAATCACAAAATGACAATTAAACTTTATGTTTTATAACAAAATGGTAACTAGACGTTAGATGTCGTTAAATGACTATTATAAAATTTGGTATAATAACACATTTAGTCCTTCATATTTATACATTCAATCAATTAGTCCTAATTCGAAACAATTCACTAAATTTAGCCCTCATTATTTACACATTCTTTCAATTTGGCCCTTAAAGCATTAAATATTCGATGTGATTTAAATATGAAAACATTAAATATTCTATTTTAAAAAAATATTTGATTTAAAAATAAAAAAATGATTTAAAATATTCGAATATTTCGAGTTGACGCGTCATATCTTAAGATAGAGGTGAGCGCTCGATCGAGTCGAGTAAAAAAAGTTCGAGTTATTCGAGTTGACGCGTTATATTTTACAACTCAAACTTTATTTGAAATTTTTTCGATTCGAGTCGAGTCGAGTTTTCGAGTTCCTATAAAAAAAATAATTGTAATTATTTATCATGTTACCATACTTTGAAGTTTTGCTTTAAGGACCAAATTGAAAGAATGTGTAAATAACGAGGGCTGAATTTAGTAAATTGTTTCGAATTATGACTAAATTGATTGAATGTATAAATATGAAGAACTAAATATGTTATTATATCAAATTTTATAACAGCCACTTAACGACATTTAACGTCTAGTTACCATTTTGTTATAAAACATAAAGTTTAATTGTCATTTTGTGATTTTTGAAAGTTTGGTTACATTTTATTTTTTTACCAAAGTTCAGTGACCGTCTGTGTACTTTACCCTAAAGTTTACTTACAAAAAGAAATAGATACTCTCTTGAACAACATAATAATGATACAAATATCTAAAAGTCTTGCATTTTCACTTGAACAATGATGTTGTTCTTGCATATTTTGAAGCAAAATCATCTAGAATGCTTTTAATATCAACTTGTTCCAAATGATCACTTTCAATTGTGATCAAAGCAAGTCTATTTAGCATTTCTTGCGACATGGCTATCTATAAGTATGACTCCACAAATTTCAATTTTGAAAAGTTTCGTTCCGTAGAAGATATCATCTATATTGCTTTCAATATCATTTTTTAAAGATCACTCTTGATTGTCATCAAAGCAAATCCATTTATCTTTTCTTGCGACACATTTATATGTAAGTATGACTTCGCAAACTTCAATTTTAAAAAGTTTTGTTTTGTAGAAGCTGCAGTAATATAAAAAGCCAATAAGACTTGATATGCAATTATCGCATTTGGGAATCAATTAAAACGTTTTTAAATATTTTAATAAATTCATTGCTCCTATTTTCTCCATTAGGTAACAGCTCTTTAAATAAATTTAACTCAACAAATAGTTCATTTCAATCAACATCCGATAACTCAACTTTCCTAAAAACATTTTCAAAATAAAGAAAGTAACTTCACAACAAATCCATGTTTGAAGGTGAACGTCCGGTATTTGAATATAATTCGCATGCCCCTTTATATGCACCACCAATGATTTTATGATACATATATTAATAATTTTTTTTTACTGTTTTATTAGAATAAAAATCTTTTGCTCTTCTTTGGTGTCTTTATCAATGCCTCAATACTAAAATATTAAATTACAGACACTAACCCTAATTACTAAATCTTAAACCATAAAAATTGAACTCTAAACTTTAAGCCCCAAACATTTTTTTTTAATTGAGGCATATATAGAGACACTAAAAAAGGGAAGAGAATTTATATTCGTTTTATTAATTATTTATGTTTTATGCATAATACATATGACATAAAATTATTAGTGGGATATATAAAGAGCACATAAAAAGGACGGCCGAATTTTATTATAATCTTGTTGTCCATTAATCATCTTCTAGAGTTTATAATTTGAATCGTGGTCGTCATATGTATATATGTCATGTGAAATCTCACACGACACGTTCAAACATGGATTTGTTGCGAAGTCACTTTCATTATTAACTTAACTTTTAAGAAATTGAACCAGGTTCATATAAAAAAAGTCACGGCTTATCTAGAAAAAAGATGAGCTGCAACACGAAAAAATCCACCAAGCCAATTATAATAACATTTTTCATGATTTAGGTGAAAGGGAACTGCATTACTATTCGCAGCAGTCCCTGTATTTGACTAGCTCATTGGTTTGAACAATATTGGCAGCCTCATCTGATTTGTCCCATTCTTTTCATTTTTGCATATAAAGATTACTAATCTTCGTGCTTCCATTTTTGGATCAAAGATTTGTAGTTGAAAAGACTACCTGCATTATTGGTTAGGTATTCTAACGAGAAAGGGACGAAAATTATAGCCAGTTTGGCTGCTATGTTAGATTAGTGGAATTTAACAAGCTTTAGACCAAGTATTAGCTGCCATTGAAGACCTAATAGTATTGTTAAAGCTGTCCTTTCTTCGTTTATTTTACATATATATAGTTTCACATTTTCACTTAGCCTGTGGAGAGACTGAAAGGCAAATAAAAGCTCTAGAGAAAGAAAAAAAAATGGAGGTATTACGGAAAGGGTTGATGTTGTTAATGGTTTTCATGGTTTTGCAGAGAGGAGAGGGGCAGTTGTCTGAGAATTTCTACAGGAATACTTGTCCGAATCTAGAATTTATAGTGAGACAAGAAGTGTTCACCAAGTTTAGTCAAACGTTCGTTACAATCCCTGCCACTCTGCGATTGTTTTTCCATGATTGCTTTGTCGAGGTACGTTCGAAGCATAGTACGGGATCGATCCAATTTTTGTTCTTGGTTTCGTCGGATGTATGATTTGCTGCGATTGGTGTTCTGATGTTCTTATCAAACTAATGTCATGTCTTCCCTGCATGCATGCTTGTCATGCCAACACTCGATAATCTTCAGCTTCTGTTTTCCATGTTGCTTCGATTCTTCTTTGTTTTGCCTAATGTACACTTGAATAGCACGAATTCGGGCATGAGTGCAGGTTATGATCATCTGAAGGAGCTATTTAAACAAACAAACATATATGTAATGTGCTTGTTTTTTGTTCTGTTTTGTTTTGTAGGGATGTGATGCATCAGTCATGATTTCATCACCAAACGGAGATGCGGAAAAGGATTCCGAAGACAATCTCTCCCTTGCAGGCGATGGATTCGATACCGTAATCAAGGCAAAGCAGGCAGTGGAAAGACAATGCCCTGGAATTGTCTCTTGTGCTGACATTTTGGCTCTTGCAGCAAGGGATGTTGTAGTCCTGGTAGGGGATGCTTACCTGCAAAACTAAAACTAGTCCTTGGAAATGCATTCCCATATTGAATTAACCAAACTGATAAAACTCTCCCAACTGGTTTCATATATGTGAATAAAATCTTAGGCCGGTGGTCCTTCTTGGGAAGTCGAATTAGGACGCCGAGATGGCCTCAGATCGCAAGCATCCAGGGTTGCCGGAAACCTGCCAGACCCCGGATTCAACCTTGCTCAACTGAACACCATTTTTGCAAGAAACAACCTTACACAATTCGATATGATTTCACTCTCAGGAGCACATACCGTAGGCTTCTCTCATTGCAACCGCTTCGCAGATCGCTTGTACTCATTTTCTTCATCTTCTGGTGTGGATCCTACTTTGGACCCGAACTACGCACAAGAGTTGATGCAAGGCTGCCCTCGGAATGTAGACCCGAGCATTGCCATCAACATGGATCCTGAAACCCCACGAAGTTTCGACAATGTGTATTACCAGAATCTTGTGTCTGGGAAGGGGTTGTTCACTTCAGATCAGGTGCTTTTCAGTGATGAAGCATCACAGCCAACTGTGAGTGATTTTGCCAGAAACCCTGGTAACTTTAACGGAGCCTTTATCACAGCAATGAGGAAGCTTGGAAGGGTGGGGGTCAAAACTGGAAATGAAGGACAGATAAGAATAGACTGCACAATGTTTAATTCGTGAAAGGAGTTTCGTTGACATAAATAAGCTATAATCTTTTGGTGTTGCTTGTGCTTGTAAATGCATGCCATTGGTTTTTTTTTAATGTAAATCACAAATACAATAAAAGGAATTCAGCTGTTTACTAGTTCAATCATACAATAAAAGTCATTGGAACTTATGACACAAGAAATTCTCCGAGTGCGAAAAAATCAGTGGAGAGGCACACACCTAAAGAGGCAGAGGAATTTTGTTTGAACCTCATAGCTGAGAAAAGTTAGACCTGACTCAAGGAGGGGTGTGAGAATATAGAAGAAGGAGAGAAAGATTGAAGAGAAAGAAAGACTGAATGAAGAAGAAGAAAGGGAATTGTATTGATCTTGTATTGAATCAAGCTTACCTTTACAATCTATGATTACATCTTTATATACACTGACATAGAAGCTTAACAATTTCTTTAACAAATTTTAACAAACTCTATAACAGACTAACTGCTAACAGCTAGGATAATCATATACACTGACATTCTTCATGTCCTCCTGATTTTGAATAAAAGAAAACATATTATAATACTAGCAAACTTCAATGCTTCAGCCACGGGATGAAGACATGATGATGATGGCTCATGTTCCTTAGATTTCCCCTGCCTTGTTTGAGAAAAGACAATTTGCAACTTGTAACCTTAGCTCATTAGGATAATAAACTCTGAGTTTTTGTCTAAGGTGAACAAAGAAGGCTGCTGATAAGAGTTTTGTAAGAACATTTGCAATCTGCTCAGATGCTGGTACATAACAAACTTGAAACAATCCATCTGCTACTTTTTCTCGAACAAAGCTAAGATCCAATTCAACATGCTTGAGCTTAGCATGATGAACAGGGTTTGTCGAATGAGCTATGGCACTGGTATTATCACACCAGATCGCAGGAGTTTTGGATAGTTCAATTTTGAGTTCAGAAAGAAAAGACTTAATCCACATTGCATCACACATTGTATCAGCTAGGCTTCTAAATTATGCCTCTGTTGAAGACCGAGAAACAACACTTTGTTTCTTAGATCCCCAGGAAACTAGGTTGCCCCCTAAGAAGACACAATGACCTCCAGTAGATCTCTTGTCATCAATGCTTGTACCCCAATCAGAATCAGTGTAGCAATCAAGGTGTTGGATCCTTGACTTTTACTGAAAAAGAGACCATGATCTAAAGTACCTTTCAAGTATCTAACAATTCTCTTTACAGCAGTCCAGTGCTTGTCAAGAGGAGCTTGCATGAACTGACTAACTTTATTAACAGCAAATTGTATGTCAGGCCTGGTTGTACAAATGTGTTGCAATGTACGAACAACCTGTCTATACAAAGAGCCATCCTCAATTGAAGTACCATCTCTAGAAGAAATTTGAGGCGATGTTACCATAGGAGTAGGAGTAGGTGTTGCATCACTCATCTTTGTTTTCTCCAGTAGCTCTAAAATGTGTTTCTTTTGACTAAGGAATATACCTTGATCAACAGCTTGCACATTCATCCCAAGAAAGTAGGTTAGTTGACCCAGATCTTTCAAAGAAAAAACTTTACCAATTTCTTCTATAATCAGACTAACTTCAGAGGCATTGCTACCAGTAACTACTATGTCATCTACATAAACCATGACATAGACTATGTTTCCATTAGATTCTCTAAAATATAGGGAAGAATCAGCAAGAGATGAAGTGAAACCTAAATTTGTCACCAAATGATTTCTAAATTTTTCAAACCAGGCCCTTGGGGCTTGTTTGAGTCCATACATGGATTTTTGAAGTCTACAAACCAACTTGTTTCCATTAGAATCTTCTTGTTCAAATTCAGGAGGTTGCTGCATATATACCTCTTCACTTAAATCACCATTTAAGAAGGCATTATCTATGTCAATTTGCCTCAGACTCCAACCATTGTTAAGAGCAACACTTAGAAGAATCCTAACAGTAACAAGCGTGACAACTGGACTGTAAGTTTCAAAATAATCAAACCCTGCTTGTTGAGAAAAACCTTTGGCAACAAGCCTGGCCTTATATCTTGCTACACTCTCATCAGCATTATGTTTTACCTTAAAGAGCCACTTACAGCTGATAGGTACTCTGTTAGAAGGCAACTCTACTAACTTCCAAGTTCTTTTGGACATGAGAGCTTCATATTCTTTCAACACAGCTTCCCTCCAGACTTGAGAGGACATAGCTTGTTGAGTTGTAGAAGGAACAGGGATTTCAGCATCAGAATGAGCAAGGTATACCTTAGGCTTAAACACTCATGCTTTAGATCTAGTTACCATAGTATGAGTGGGAACAGTAGGTTGAGGAGGAGAGGAAGGTAGACCAGCAGAAGAGTCTTGAACAGGAAGAGAAGAAACTGAAATATCTTCAGAAAATGGAGGACCTCGAATAGATGGAACAATACCTGAAGACTGAGGATCACCAGAAGCTTGACACTCAGGAATAGGCTCAGGAACAGAAGAACTAAACTCAGAAACATGCTCAGGTATAGGCTCAGAAATAGACTCAAAATGAGATGGATGACTTGAAGGTTGCTGTGAAGAAGGAATATTAGGAACATGATTAAGACCAGAAGTACTTGAACTGTCTGACATTAGTTCTGAGAAGGGATCATCAGAAGATTCAGATCCACTATTTCGAGAAGCAAAACTGTTTGAAGACTTGCTTGCTGAAAAGAAACAACTTTCCTAGGTGGAACATACTTAGGACCAACAAGAGAACTTGCCACAGTGGTTGAACTACCCTTGTCCTGTAAATAGGGAAAACAATTTTCATTAAACTGTACATGTTTAGAAATGTACAACTTACCTTCAGCATCAAGGCACTTGTAGCCATGCTGAGTAGAACTATATCCCAGGAAAAGGCAAGGTTTAGACATGTACTAAGTTTATTCTGATTGTAGGACCTGGTAAGAGGATAACACTGGCAACCAAAAACTCTCATGAAATTGTAATCAGGAACCTTATTAAAAAATTTCTCATAAGGATAACAGCCCCCTAAAACTTTAGGAGGTAGCCTATTGATTAGATACACAGCTGTATAGAAGGAATCAGACCAAAACTTAAAGGGTACACCACTTTGAGCCATCAAGGTTAAGCCAAGTTCAACTATATGCCTATGCTTTCTCTCAACCCTACCATTCTGTTCAGAAGTATAAGGGAAAGTATGTAAAAATTGAATTCCATGTTGAGCAAAATATTTTTCTAAGGGCTTAAACTCATAACCACAATCAGACTGCATGACTTTAAGTTTACAATCAGATTGCCTTTCAGCCATAGCATGAAAATTAATGAAAATTTTAGTAACATCATATTTCTTTGCAGCAAAATAAATCCAAGTGTATCTGGTTGCAGCATCAACAAAACTTACATAGTAGCAGAAATTATTAGAAATTAGAGGTGCAGGGCCCCAAACATCAACTTGCACATTTTGTAAGGGTTTGTCATACACAGTTTTAGAATTATAGAAAGGCAACTTATGTCCTTTTCCAAGTTTACATGCTTCACAAGAAATGAACTCTTTATTAATATTCTCAAAATTACAAAGTTTCGATAGCTTGGTCAGAACATCAACAGAAGGATGCCCAAGCCTCCTATGCCAAATATGAATATCAACAACACTAAAGCATTGAGCATGACTACAACTTGCAGAAGGAAAAACATTATTGCCAGAAACAGAACTATGAAAAGCAGAAGAATCTCTACATTGACCACTGTCTAAAACACCCTTATTACTAATATCAGAACCACTCACAAACATGGCACAATCAGCAGAGTCTACGGCAGAAGGATCAATCTTGTACACTCCATCATTTTGAGAACCTCAAAGCATCACTTGCTGAGAGATCAAATCCTTAACAACACAGAAATTAGGAAAGAACTCAACACTAACATTATTATCCTTGGTGAATTTAGAAACAGACAACAGATTTTTTGTAACAAAAGGGACATGTAATAAGTTATTAAGATGCAAAGGTCTTAAACACGAACTAATAGCAGAATTCCCAATTCCAGAAATAGGAATTGAGGAACCATTGGCAACACAAACTCTTCCAGACCCATAATAAGGAACAGAAGTAAGAAGGTTACCTGCATCAGGAGTGAGATGAGACGTCGCTCCAGAGTCAGGGTACAACGCAGCATCCCCAAACAAAAAATCTTCAGTTACAGCCGCAACGGAAGCAACAACAAGATTTGTCGTCGAGGGAAACGAAGAAGATTGTTGACCAGCAAAATTCTGAACCGCCTAATCTTGACCTTGCAGAGACGGACCACTCCCTTGAGCGAAGGACTGATCGTCATCGGAATAGGTGACTTGATTCACAGCCATGGGATTCCCAATACCTTCATACGCTTGGTCAAAACGAAAATAGCAGCGATTCGCGAGATGACCTATCTTCCCGCAAATCTGCACTGCGGACGAGATCGACCGAGGAAGAACCTTTCACCACGGCCTCTGAACGGTGTTCCACCATGAGCTGAATTAGGATTAGGGTTACTAGGACAAAAGGAAGGAGCGGCTGACCTTTGGGCATTAGAATATCCATAACCCGTATTAGAACTAGAATAACCCATATTAGAAGTAAACGGGCCAGAAGCCAAATAACCTAAGTTTGGGTTAAACGGGTTATGACCCACAGAACCGGAAGAACCTTGAACAAGATTGGCTATGGAATCTTGAGCCAAAATCTCAAGCTGCCTGGACTCAGTGTCGAGAAGAACACTTGTAACCCTGTCAAGCTTGTAAGGCTGTTGACACGACGTTATAACCGCCACCACCGGCTCATACTCCGACGGCAAGCCGGACAAGATCGTTGAAATATGCATCGTTTCAGTCAACAGATTTCCACAAGCCGCAAGACTGTCACAGACGCTTTGAATTTGGGCAAGATAATCCCTCATGCTTTGATCACGTTTCCGAATATTTTTAAGCGAGCAATGTAAATGCATTACTCGAGTAGTAGAAGTAACAGAGAAAATCTGACGCACCTTTTCCCAAATTTGCAGAGCGTTCTTGCAATTCACAAGTGAAGGTAAGATGGAAGGCCCCATAGACGACAGGAGCCAAGAACAGAGCACGTTGTCTTCTTGCTTGAAGCGAGTGTACTCTGGATTAACCGTGCGAACACCGTTAGTGGAAACATGTTGATCAGGAACAGAGAAATCACTGTCAATGTGATCTGTAAGCGCAAGGCTCTCAATAGCAAAGATAATATGTTGCTTCTAAAGGAGATAATTCGTATCATCAAGGCGAATGGAGATAGACTTGTTGGTGAAAGGTTTAGTAGAGTTTTCAGCCATTGAAACCTCTGATACCATGTGAGAATATAGATGAAGGAGAGAAAGATTGAAGAGAAAGAAAGACTGAATCAAGAAGAAAGGGAATTGTATTGATCTTGTATTGAATCAAGCTTACCTTTACAATCTATGATTACATCTTTATATACACTGACATAGAAGCTTAACAACTTCTTTAACAAACTTTAACAGACTCTATAACAGACTAACTGCTAACAGCTAGGATAACCATATAACACCCGGCTCAAGTTACAAATTATGGAAACTCAATTTTAGACAACTTGTTGGAATATATTTATAAACTCTAGATCATAAAATAGATGGGTAAGATATTAAAAAATATTTATTTATTTTATATATCGATGATTTGAATATTATAAAAATTTGCTAACAAGATTTTGGCGCAGTGATAAATTATTCAGTTGACATTTTTTTCTCCCTAGGTTGTGGGTTCAGTACCATTAAGAGCATATTTCCCTCCCCTCCCCTAGGTAAAATGTTAAAAATATATTATTGAAACTTTTGAAGAGATTCAAAAATATTTCATTATTATTCAAATATATATATATATATTATTACTTAAATGTTTTGAGATAAAAGGATAATAAAATTAAGGGTGCGTTTGGTTTTAGAGAACAAAAGCCATTTTCATTTTCTTAGAAAACAGAAAACGTTTGTAATGCCCCGGGTTTAGGGGTCGAATGTTACGTGGGTAAATCGGGTTCGAGTCGTTGGACTCGATTTAATTAAAATAGACTTTGGTTTTATTTTAAAAAGGTTTGACTATCATTAATGGCATTTTGGTAAATTTTAAAGTAAAGGAATTAAGATGAGTGGGAAAGGGGTTTTTCACTATTCATCTTCTTCCTCCAAACTATTTCACGTCAAAACCTCTCCCTAAAACCCCAATCATTATTCCATCAAATCTCTCCCTCATTCCAAGTGTTTTCATCAAGGTAAGACCATTTTTTACTTCTCCTTTTCATTTCTAGCACATTGATGGTTTTAGTTTTTGGAAAACACCATTGTTGAGAATTTCAAGTTTTCAAAGTTTTGAAAGAAAAGGATAAAATTTTAATGGCTTTTCGAATTGTTTTTGGTTTGTAGAGTTAAAATATGATCTAATCTTTCCCTAAGGTACATTATAACTTAAAATGGTGGGTTTTTATCAAATATCCCGAAATGGGTTTTCATGGGTATTTTAAAAGGGTGAAAATGTAAGTTTTTGAAGTAGTTTAGTGTTGGAGAGTGTGGCTGATGTTATAGCAATGTTAAAGGATTGTTTTGAAGGTGTTTTGGGTGTTGGAATCATTGGTTTTCCGTTGGGTTATTAGGGAGTATGAAAATGGGAGTTTTGGTGTTGGCTTTGGTTTGAAATTGTAAGAATTTGGCTTGTGGTTGTGGTTTGGGGTTGTGACAGTGTTTTGTGATGATTTGGTTGAGTAATGTATTGTTTTTGATTGGTTAGAATCAAGGGAAACCGTTGGAGAGGCTTCGGGCACTATTTCAGGGAATTTGGAGGCTTGAGATCGGTGTTTCAGCTTCCGTTTGGGTTTCATCGGTGATTGGAAATGTTTTGAACTCGATTTGATTTCAAAAGGGGTTCTCGAGGGTTTGGGTGGAGCCTAGAGGGCTAACCTAAACCCAAGTGTAAGTTTGCTAAATTTTACCTTGATTGTTAAGTATTGGTGTATGAACAATTGTTGAGATATTGTGTGAATTGTGGATTTCCTTTACTTCCGTTTGATGTTGTTGTGTAGTCGTTGTTGGTGTCGAACCTCACGTGATGGTTGTCGGTACTACGGTGATGTGTGGTCCCGCTGGTAGTGACTAGTAGAAGAGTACGGTGATGCGTGGTCCCATCGGAAAACTACTAGTCGAACGGTGATGTGTGGTCCCACCGTGTTTTGGTTGTGCATGTGCAAACCATGTAATTGTGTTGTTTGTGCCTCCTTTCATGCATTTAAATGGTTTACTTTTCAATTAAGAAATGTGTTTTGAAAACTGCATTTTTGATGAGTTTTTAGAGCTTCGCTCACTAAGCTTTCAAGCTTACGCTCTCCTTTTTTCCAACATGCATATCGTTAGAGTTCGGAAGGAAAGTGGGCAAGGAATGAGCTTTTCGGAGTTCTCGAGTAGCTCAAGTATGGTTAAGTCTTTGTAATAATGCCTAGACGATGGGGGTATTAGACTTGTATGGAGTTGGATTTCAACTCCTTAGTTTGGCTTATTGATGTTCTAGCATGCTTGGATTGATGATGCTATGTGTTTTTGTATGAGCGTTGTTAGACTCATATGTGTTGGTTTTTGGATGTTAATGCCTTTGATGTGGATTGTAAATCATGTTCATGTTTTTGCCTAAATTCTTTGCGTCTTGAAGGCTTATGACCATGTTCCATGATTGCTTATATGTTTGTTTAAAAGCATCTAAACCATGATATGCAATGTTTATGTAAGTGTTTACTTTCTATGAGTGAAATAGTTTAGTTATGCATGCCTTATGCAAGTTTCCTATCTAAGTGCTTATCTTGTTTGGTTGCCTTGGTTGTTTGATTAAGTAGCATTGCACGCTTAGTTTTGGTTGCTAAATGATGTATGTGGGTTTGTTTGTTGCTAGACGAGTCATAAATTGCATCTAGAGTTGAGTCTTGGTGCGTTTTGCAGCTAAAATGCAGTTTGCAGTGCAGGGCGTATCGGTACGCCTAAGGGCCGTATCGATACGGTCCTACACTTTGGACTTCATTTTAGGCTTAGTGTACCGATACATGAGGGTGTATCGATACGCCAAAAGCTCTATGGAAATCTGAGAAATTGACGAGATTTTGGTGTATCGGTACGAGTCTTAGGTGTATCGATACGGTCCTTGTTGTTTGACCGTGAGAAGTTGACCGTTGAGGGCGTATCGGTACGGTCAACCAGTGTACCGATACGGTCTCCCTAGGTTGACTTTGGGTTGTTGACCAAGTCCAGGCGTATCAATACGGTCTTCTAGCGTATCGATACGGCCTATTGTAAAGGCTAAAATGGGTTGTTTAAATTGCTTGTCTTGTATGCTTTGTATCGTTTCGTTGTCTTTCCGCTATCGTTCTACACATAGGATTAAATGATCCATCTAGACAAGATAGTTGAAGAAAAATTTTCTAGGGTTGCTAACCGAGGCGGGACCTTAACGGGTTTCACTTTGGTTTTCCCCGTGTAGCCTACTTGGACTGGTCAGTCGTCTAGACCGGGACGAGGGGGTTACATTTGGAGGTATCAGAGCCTCGGTTACGAGGTATCCCGGGAAAGGTAAGTGAGGTAAGTTTGATGTGTTATGTTGTTGCTATGTCTCGGTGAGTGTTTTTCCATGTATGCTTGAAGTTTGCTTGCTAGTACGGTGTTTGAAAGCATGCTTTAGTGGCCTTGTTGTTGGTTAAGGGTTAGTCAAATGTCCACATTGTTGGGTGTTGTTGTCAAAAAAATGGTTTTTGGTTTAACGAGCTTGAGAACTTGGGTCCTTGCCCTTTGCTAACCCAATGTTTCCTTTTTTTGTGTAATGTGTTGTTTGTTTTAGATTTCATCCCATCATGGTGAGACCGAGGGGGCGGCCTAGAGCGGGTGACCAGGCACTTGGGGGTGAGCCTCCTGTTCCTCCTACTCTCGATGGTAATGGAGTGGGTGGCGAAGGTAATGTACTTCAGGCGGGTGCGCAAGTCGGAGGTGATGGTAATAGGCCTCAGGCCGGTGCCAATGTTGGAGCTCAGGCGGGTCAGGGTCTAGCGGGCGCGGACATGACCCATTTTATTCAGACCATAGCCGGAGCTTTTCAGACAGCTTTGGCTGGTGTGCAAGCTGCAGCACCACCTCAGGGTGCGGGGATATGATTATCCCTAGAGAGGCTTCGTAGCTTGGGAGGAGTTGAGTTCCGTGGGTTGACTCCCGAGGGTTCAGAGGCGTGGCTTGAGAGTACTACACGCATCTTGGGTCAGATGGAGTGCTCAAACACCCGTAAGTTGGGTTGCATTGTCTCCTTGCTTCAGGGGGACGCATAAACTTGGTGGACCATTATTACTTCGGGTATGGCCGAAGCGGATATCACGTGGGAGTTCTTCAGAAATGCCTTTAAGAGGAAGTATCTCGGAGTTCAGTATTTGGATGAGAAGAAGAGGGAGTTTATGGCCTTGGTTCAAGGTAACATGACCGTGTCCGAGTACGAGGTTCAATTTGTGAGATTGAGCCAGTATGCACATGAGTTGGTTCCTAGTGAGAGGGAACGGTGTGAGCGCTTCTGGTATGGGTTGACTAGAGATGTGAAGACCTACATGCTTGCCTCTGACTACACCGAGTTTGATGTTTTGATCTCTAGGGCCAAGGATATTGAGCAGAACTTAGGCTCCAGTGCTCGTGCTAGTGGGTCCGATTCCGAAAAGAGGCACGCGAATTGGGATAGAGATCATGCCAAGAGGCATATGGATAAGAGGTATCAGCCTGATTCGAGACATAGGGGTGGTAACTATGTACGGGGCCATCAGGGCCAAGGAGCTGTTGTACACACTCCGGAGTGCACTAGATGAGGGAGACGCCACCAGGGCGAGTGTACGGGTACCTTTGGGCCATGTTGCAACTGTGGTTCCCGAGATCATATGAGGCGTAACTGTCCACACCTGGCTAGGGGCGGACAAGCTCCAGCTAGGGGTTTTGAGCATCAGAGTGGCTGTGGGCGCGGTCGTGGTAACTTTTAGCCGAGGAACGATGGTTAGAGGAACTTAGCTCATGTAGTGGCAGTTCAGCCCGAGGGTGGAGGACCGGCTAGGGTGTATGCTCAGCGAGAGGTTAGGAATGACACATATGTCATTGCAGGTAACTTCTCGTTACAATCTTTGAGTTTGCTTTCTTTGATAGATTCGGGGTTGACACATTCATACATTTTGGGTAAGCACGCAAGGTCATTAGGGTTACCATGTAAGTGGTTAGAGGTAGGTGTAAATGTTACTAGCTCTTTTGGTGATACAGTGGTAGTTAGGAAAATGTATAGGAGGTGTCCCTTGATGGTTCAGGGCCACGTGTTTCCGGTTGATATGACGGAGTTATCGTTCTATGGTTTTGACGTGATATTGGGCATGGATTGGCTCGTAGAGCATAGAGCTAAGGTTTACTTTGAGACCAAGAGGGTCTCTTTGAGGCTTACAGATGATTTCGAGGTTGTGGTAGTTGGCGAGAATGTTAGGTTCTTGTCCAATGTTGTTTCTGCTTTGAAAGCTCAGAAGTTGTTGAATTCGGGTTGTCAGGCTTATTTGGCTTATATGATGAATCCAAATATGAGTGAGGTTAGACCGCAAGACATCAGGGCATTATGTGATTTTCCGAGTGTTTTTCCGGAAGAGTTGCTGGGTTTGCCTCCAGATAGCGAAGTTGAATTTGCTATTGAGACGTATTCTGATTCTACATCTGTGTCTATTGCTCTGTATAGGATGGCACCGAAAGAGTTGAAAGAGTTGAAGACACAGCTTCAAGAGTTGTCCGATAGAGGTTTCATTAGGCCCAATATTTCTTCGTGGGGTGCTCCGGTCCTATTTGTGAAAAAGAAGGACGGTAGTATGAGGATGTGTATAGATTATAGGCAGTTGAACAAGGTTACAGTGAAGAACAAGTACCCTTTGTCTAGGATAGATGACTTGCTTGATCAGTTGAGAGGTGCTTCAGTGTTTTCAAAGATTGATTTGAGGTCCGGATACTATCGGTTGAAGGTGAAAGATGTGGGCACTATGAGTTCTTGGTGATGCCTTTCGGGTTGACTAACGCTCCAGCAGCTTTCATGGATATGATGAACCATGTGTTTCACGAGTTTTTGGACAGGTTTGTGGTATTGTTCATAGATGATATCTTAGTATACTCTAGGACCGAGGAGGAGCATGATGAGTATTTGCGGTTAGTGCTTCAGACTTTGCTTAAGAATCAGTTGTATGCCAAGTTAAGCAAATGTGAGTTTTGGATTAGGGAGGTAGTCTTCCTAGGTCACGTGATTTCGGCTAAGGGGATTAGTGTGGATCCCAAGAAGATAGAAGCCAGAGTAAGTTGGAAACAACCGAAGTTAGTGACAGAAATCCTTAGTTTCTTAGGTTTGGCGGGATATTATCGAAGATTTGTCGAGGGATTTTCTAGGATAGCGGCTCTTTTGACTAAGTTGCTTTAGAAGAATGTCCCATATGAGTGGTCAGATGCAAGACAACAAGCGTTTGAGAAGTTGAAGAAAGCTTTGACCGAAGCTCCAATTTTGATTCAGCCTGAATCGGGAAGAGAATTTGTGGTTTACAGTGATGCATCATATGTAGGTTTAGGTTGTGTGCTTATGCAAGAAGGTAAGGTGGTAGCTTATGCTTCGAGGTAGTTGAAAGTTCAAGAGAAGAACTATCCCACCCATGATATAGAGTTAGCTGCATTAGTGTTTGCTTTGAAGATCTGGAGACACCACCTTTATGGTGAGAAGTGCACTGTATATACCGACCACAAGAGTTTTAAGTACTTGATGTCTCAGAGGGAGTTGAACCTTAGACAACGTATGTGGTTAGAGCTTCTTAAGGACTATGACTTTACGATAGTGTACCATCCGGGTAAGGCAAATGTAGTGGCCGATGCTTTGAGTAGAAAAGTGGCAGTTGAGTTGCGAGCTATGTTTGCGAGATTGAGTGTGCCCAAGGATGGTGGTTTGATAGCCGAGCTTCAGGTTAAGCCTTCGTTAGTTTAGTTGATTCACGAGAAGCAGTTGCGAGACGAGTCTTTGGCACCTCACATGCAAGATATAGTCGAGGATAGACCTACCGATTTTTGTTTTGGTGAGAATGGGATCCTATGTTACAAGGATAGGATAGTCGTTTTGGAAGATTCCGAGTTGAGACGTGTTATCCTGAATGAAGCACATAATAGTCCTTTTGCTATGCATCCGGGTAGTACGAAGATGTATCGTGGGTTAAAGGAAGAGTACTATTGGGTTGGGCTGAAGAAGGATGTGGCCGATTTTGTGAGTAAGTGTATGGTTTGTCAGGGAGTTAAGGTCGAGCATTAGTTTCCTTCAGGGTTGTTACAGCCGTTGAAGATTCCGGAATGGAAGCGGGAACATATCACCATGGACTTTGTGTCAGGCTTACCATTGACTCCTTCGAAGAAGAATTCAGTGTGGGTGATAGTCGATAGATTTACTAAGTGTGCTCACTTCATACCCGTTCATACTACTTATACCTTAGATAAGTTGGCCGATCTGTACATCAGGGAGATAGTGAGGTTGCATGGGGTACCGAAATCGATTGTTTCAGACCGAGATCCGAGATTTACAGCTAGACTTTGGGAGTGTTTGCATCATGCCTTGGGTACTTGGTTGAACTTCAGTACTTCGTATCATCCACAATTAGATGGTCAGTCCGAAAGAGTGATTCAGGTATTGGAGGACATGTTGAGGTGTTGTATCATTGATTTTCAGGGGTCTTGGGAGAAACATCTACCGTTAGTAGAGTTTGCATACAACAACAGTTATCAGGCTAGTATTCAGATGGCACCATATGAAGCTATGTATGGTAGAAAGTGTAGGACTCTGATTTGTTGGACCAAAGCCGGACAGAAGCTTGTACCGATGCCCGATATGCTTAAGGGCGCTACCGAGAAGGTGAAACTGATATGTGATCACTTGAAGGCAGCTTCAGACCGACAAAAGTCGTATGCCGACTTAAAGAGAAAAGAGATAGAGTATGCCGTGGGTGAAAAAGTGTTTTTGAAAGTCTCACCTTGGAAGAAGGTGATGAGGTTTGGTAGGAAGGGTAAGTTGAGCCCGGGATTCATTGAACCTTATGAGGTAGTTAAGAGGACTGGTCCCGTTGCGTGTAGATTGAGGCTCCCGACCGAGTTATAGAAGATCCACGATGTATTCCATGTATCGATGTTCCGCAAGTATAGATCGGATCCGTCTCACGTAATGCCAGAGGAAGAGATTGAGTTGAACTCCGACTTGTCCTGTGATGAAGACCCGGTCGAGATTCTCGCTTTAGACAAGAAGGTGTTGCGTGGGAGGTCTATCGAGTTAGTCAAGGTTTTGTGGAGACACCGAGGTGTGGAGGAGGCTACTTGGGAGAGAAAGGAGGACATGGAAAAACAGTTTCCGTACCTCTTTCCGTCAGGTAATTTCGGGGACGAAATTCCTTAAGTGGGGGAGAGTTGTAACGCCCCAGGTTTAGGGGTCGGATGATACGCGGGTAAATCGGGTTCGAGTCGTTGGACTCGATTTAATTAAAATAGACTTTGATTTTATTTTAAAAAGGTTTGACTATCATTAATGGCATTTTGGTAAATTTTAAAGTAAAGGAATTAAGATGAGTGGGAAAGGGGTTTTTCACTATTCATCTTCTTCCTCCAAACTATTTCACGTCAAAACCTCTCCCTAAAACCCTGTAGAACTAAGTGTTTTGATATAATATTGGAAAAATGTTTTGTACTAAATTGAAAAGAATTTAAAATATGTTTTTAGTCAAAAACAACTTGAAAATATGTTTAAGGGTTTTACAAGGCTTTGGAATGATTTAAAGTGCATTTAAAGTAGTCAAAACCAAGCTTTTCAAGTGCCCGTACCGATACGGTCTGGTACCGTACCGATACGCCTTAGGGTTTTAACTACAGGAATTTTCCAGTAGCCAAAACTCGTACCGATACGCTTAGCCATATCGATATGGTGTGTTTTAAATCAGCCCAACGGCTAGTCGTGTACCGATACGCCTAACAACCCCAACGGTCATATTTCCCAACGGTCTTTTAATTTGCAGGATCGTACCGATATGCTAGGCAAGCGTATCGATACGCATCAGCTGAAGTGCTCAACGGCTACTTCTATATCAGGACCGTATCGATACGGTTTGAAGGGTATCGATACGCCAAGCTGCAGAACTGCATTTATGGTGGGAAATAAAGGCTCCAACGGCTCTAATCCAACCCCAACGGTCCTCAACGGCTACAAACTCATTTGAGAGTATAAAATGGACCTCCAAGCATCAAGAGAAGGTTAATGCTTCAATTGTTACAACATTATGATGACAAATTGTGTCTAGAGTTTTAATTGTACATTCTTTGCTTAGACAACACTAGTGAGCTAAATATTGTTAAATTTGCTCAAGTGTTTAGGTTTTGGGTGAGAGCTTTATAGTGCAAACATATACCTTCTAGAGGGATTTCTAGTTTGCTAAGTCTTTCTTGTGTAAGAGAGTGCTTGATCAAGCTTTGGGTAGAAAGCTTGATCGTTGTAACGGTTTCCTCCTAAATCGAGAAAAAGGGACGAAATTCTTAGTGAATTTGTTTGGAAATCCTTAGTGGGAAGCTAAGGTAGTGGATGTAGACCTTGGTTAGAAGGTTGAACCACTATAAATCCTTGTGTAAATTGTCTATCCTTCTATTCCCACAAAACACCCAAATATCTCACTTCTACATACTTGGCGAGAAAGATCGGTTGAAGGAATCGAGCCCCCTTAAATCTCAACAATTGGTATCAGAGCTTGGCTCAATCGAAGAGGATTGACATCCTATTGAGAAGATCCGGCAAACTCGATCATCATTTCAATCAACCGGCTCAATGGCGCAATCCATCGACAAACCGCCCTTCTTCGACGGAACTCACTATGCCCATTGGGAGACAAAGATTAAATTCTTCATAAAGTCAAGGGACTACAAGCTATGAGACATAGTAGAAGATGGTCCGTTCGTGCCTCAACGAAGCAAAGCAGAATGGAGTGCCGAAGATCGCAAGAAGATGGAGCTAAATCGCAAAGCCTTGCACATCCTCTTTTGTGCTTTTGGCCCAACCATCTATAAGAAGATGTATTCTTGTGAGAGTGCCAAGGAGGTATGTGACAAGCTTGAAGTCACATACGAGGGAACCAACGAAGTTAAGGAGACCAAGATTGGGCTCCTCACCTTAGAGTATGAGAACTTCAAGATGAATCCGGAAGAAGACATCGAAAAGATGTTCGATAAGTTCTCCACCATCACAAATGGACTCAAAGGCTATGGAGAAGCCATCCCGGAAGAGAAGCTTGTCCGAAAGCTCATCTACTCCCTTCCCGAGTCATGGGACTCAAAAAGGACCGCCATCATCGAAGCCAAAAATCTCAAGACTTTGAAGCTTGATGAGCTCATGGGGTCACTTCTCACTCATCAAATAATGAAGAAAAACAAAGAAGAGGAGAAGAAGAAGGAAGAGATTAGAGCTATGGGGAAGAAGAAGATCATGGAGATAGGCATCAACGCTAGTGTCGTTGCTCTCAAATCCTCAACATGCCATCATGTAGATTGAAGTGAGGAGGACAGTGAAGATGAAGAGATGGCCTATCTCTTCAACAAATTTTCCCGGTTCATGAAGAGCAAAATGGAAAAAATCCAAGAATGAATCGAGGAAGAAGATGAAGGAATCCCACAAGTCCAACAAGAAGGGATCATCTTCAAAGCAAGCATATGTGGCCACATGGAGTGATGAAGACTCCACCGATGATGAGGTAGCCCACCTATGCTTGATGGCCCTCAATGAGGGGGAGGTAACTTCTAACTCATCTAGTTCAAATTCACATTCTTTTGATGAGTTACAAGAAGCCTATGATGAATTGGTTTTTGAGTTCAAGGCTTCATTTTCGAAAAACAAGAAATTGATTTCAAAGTTAAAAACCGAAAATGATTTGCTTTCTAAAACCAATTTAGAGTTTGAAGCAAAAATTAAAGACTTTGAGCTTAAAGTTTTGGATTTACAAAAATTTCTTCAAACAATGGAAAAAGATCATCAAAAAGAGGTTGATGATCTCAAGAAAGAAAAAGATTTGATTTTCAATGAACTTCAAAAGAAAAATAATTTAGGAAAATCAAATTTTTATGTAAGATAATCTAGTGCCCCTAGATTTGTAAATGGTAAATGTTTTAGAAGTATTTGGGTCCCAAAGGGACTAAGTACTTCAACTAAAAAGGATGAAATTGAAAAATGGATTCCTAAGGGGACTAAATTTTGTGCTACTAACGTCTATGGATCCAAAGCAATTTGGATACCAAAAATTACTTGATTGTCTTTTGATAGGTGTGATAGAGAGTGATCAACAAGTCAAAAATTGAGGGGGATCTCCATGCACACAAAGGAAGAACACTTGAAGAAGGAAGGCTTCACATCCTCCCTTGGATTCAAGTGTGGTAAAAATCTAGTTGTTCTTGCTTTTAATTGTTTTATTTTTTTTTTAATTTCAACTAGATGATCATAAATGTTGGACTAACGTTGTTTGATGCTTTGAGTAAGGGGGAGCCAATTTTAAAACCAATTTTTTAATGGTGTCAATTTTCTTTTACCTCCTAAGTTATTTTGAGCCCAATGTCATTTTAAATTCTTTTTGATATAACAAAAAGGGGAGAATGGTTTGAAAAATTGATTTTTCAAGTTTTTCAAGAGAATAAGGGGGAGCTTTAATCTAATTCAAATTTTAAGTCTCTTATTCCAATTTTAAAATACAAAGGGGGAGAGAATCCAAAACAATTTTTCAAGTTGGTTTTATTATATCAAAAATGGGGAGATTGTAGAACTAAGTGTTTTGATATAATATTTGAAAAATGTTTTGTACTAAATTGAAAAGAATTTAAAATATGTTTTTAGTCAAAAACAACTTGAAAATATGTTTAAGGGTTTTACAAGGCTTTGGAATGATTTAAAGTGCATTTAAAGTAGTCAAAACCAAGCTTTTCAAGTGTCCGTACCGATACGGTCTGGTACCGTACCGATACGCCTTAGAGTTTCAACTACAGGAATCTTCCAGTAGCTTGACTCAATTGAAGAGGATTAACATCCTATTGTGGCGATCCGAAAAGCTCGATCAACATCTCAATCAACCGGCTCAATGACGCAATCCATCGACAAGCCTCCTTTCTTCGACGGGACCAATTATGCTTATTGGAAGACAATGATGATGTTCTTTGTCAAATCCAAAGACTATAAACTTTGGGATATCATTAAAGATGGCTCGTTTGTACCACAAGGAAGCAAAGCAGAGTGGAGTGTCGCCGATCGTAAGAAGATGGAGCTAAATTGCAAGGCTTTGCACTTCATCTTTTGTGCACTTAACCTCAATATCTACGAAAAAATATCTTCTTGCGAGAGTGCCAAAGGAAGTTTAGGACAAGCTAGAAGTTACATACGAGGGGAAAAACGAAGTAAAGGAGACCAATATCGGCCTTCTCAACCTAGAGTATGAAAACTTCAAGATGGATCTAGAAGAGGACATTGAAAAGATGTTCGATAGGTTCTCCACCATCACCAATGGACTCAAAGGTTTTGGAGAAGCCATCCTGGAAGAGAAGCTTGTCCGAAAGCTCATCTACTCCCTTCCCGAGTCATGGGACTCAAAAAGGACCGCCATCATCGAAAACAAGAATCTCAAGACTGTGAAACCAATAAATTGATTTTGATATGACAAAAGATTTAAGGACTAAATTGAAAAATGTAAAATGAATTTTTAAGTCCTCAAAACCTCTCTATGTATTTAAAGAAAAATGTTTAAGTCAAAACCTCACCTTGTCAAATATTTTCTAAGTGTTTATCAAGCCAAAACAGTGATTTTCGAGTCACCGTTTCGGAACAACCTTTAGGCGTTTTGGAACAGTTTGAAACTGTTAACCTTTGTTTCGGAACGTGTTTCGAAACAGATGAAGAACATCGGAACGGTTTGACTCATTTCGATACGGTAGTATCGAAATAGCCTCAAACGTTTTGAAACGGAATTCAAACTTGGTTTTAAAATATGACCGTTGAAGTTTTATAACTGAATTTAAAATTTTCGTTAAGATGTATCGAAACGCTTCTAAGCCGTTTCGATACAGGCTCTGACAGTGGCAAAATGTTTTGAAACGGGTTTTGAAATGGGCTCTTAGCGTATCGAAACGATCGTGCCCGTTTCGGTACGGTCTATTTATTACACCCCAACAGCTCTTTCTATTTTGGTCTGTTTCGAAACAGGATCGGGCGTTTCGAAACGGGTAGTTGCAGACTGCATTTATGGAGGGAAGATAACATCCCAACGGCTATATTGATGAATGCAACAACCCCAACGGCTAGAATTCAATGAGAAGGTATAAAAGGGACCTATAAAAGCTCCAGAAACAACTATTGATCTCCAAAGTATTATCCAAACATCAAAGCCAAGAATTTGTGCAAAAATCCCATTATTTCTTGTAAACCCCAATTGAGAAATTTGTAATTCCCATTCTTATCTATTCAATTGGGTTGAGTCCTTGTAAAAGGGCTATATTTTGTATTGAGATATACTAGTTTTAGCCTTTATCTTCTTTGTATTTCTTGAGTGAGGATTGGGACAAATTTTGGGTAGAAAATTTGACCGGTATTGTAAAGGTTACCTCCTTAGCCTAGAAAATGAGTTTCTAGGAAGAGTGTGATCAACTAGTTTTAGGAAGAGTGTGATCAACTACTAAAGCAAGCCATGGCATCTACCTCCAGGTCAAGCATGTACGAGTCTCAATCAACCACCAAACCACCTTTCTTCAACGGTGATAACTACCCCTTTTGGAAGAACCGAATGCGCCTCTTCATTAAATCGAACAATTATCTAATTTGGGATGTCATTAAAGATGGTCCCTATATTCTGATGAAGAGAGACGACGAAGGAAGATTGGTGCTAAAGAAGAAAAATGAGATGAGTGAAGAAGAGAGAAAGAAGATTCAAATCAATGATAAAGCTCTTCACATGTTGTTTTGCTCTTTCGGTCCCGACATCTACTCTAAAGTTTCCTCCATCGAAAGTGCTAAGGAAGTGTGGGATACACTTGAGACTACTTATGAAGGAACAAGTGATGTGAAGGAGACAAAGATTGGAATTCTCAATCTTAGCTATGAGAATTTCAAAATAGAGCTCGACGAAACCATGTCAAAGATGTTCGATCGTTTCTCAACAATCGTCAACGGGCTAAAGGGTTTTGGAGAGATAATCCCGGAAGACAAACTAGTCCGGAAGCCACTCTACTCACTTTCCGAGTCTTGGGATGGGAAGAGAACCACCATCATTGAGGCCAAAAATTTGAAGACACTCAAGATTGATGAGCTAGTGGGTTCTCTCCTAACTCATGAGATAATGAAGCAGGGAAGGGAAGATGAAAGGAAGAAGGGAGAGAGAAGAGTGGAGAAGCTTGAGGTAGATAAGAAGAAGAAGAAGATATGAGTGGCTCTCAAAGCTTCTCTACATGAGGAGAGCACTTCTAGTGAGGAGGAAGATCTAGAAGAATTGGCTATGATAGCCAAAAGGTTCTCACGGTTTATGAGGTCCAACCGAGGAAGGAAGATTAAAAGAAAAATGGACTTCAAAACCAAAAACAAGGAAGAAGAGAGGGATCAAATCATTTGCTTTGAGTGCAAAAAACCGGGTCATATTCGTTCAGAGTGCCCTCAACTCAAGAAGAAGGGCTTTGAAAAGAAGAAGAAGAAGCTCAAAGCCAAGCTTGCTACTTGGAGTGATGAGGAGTCATCCGAGGATGAGGATCACGAAATGGCCAACCTTTGCCTCATGGCTCTTGAGGACGATTCCTCTATGGTAACCTCTAACTCATCATCTTTTGATTTTACATTTGATGAATTGCATGATGCTTATGATGAGTTACAAGAGGTATGTGATGAGTTAGTTGAGAAGTATAAAGAGTCGGTCATAAGAAATAAAAAGATTATTTCGAAATTAAATGCTAAAAATGACCCACTTTCTCAAGCTAACTTAAAATTTGAGAAAAAGATCTTAGGTTTACAAGATGAACTTAAATTCTTTCAAGATGAAAATGTAGACTTAAACAATCTTATTTCTCAATGCAATAGTGAACACCAAAAGGTGTTAGATGAGCTTAACAAGCTCAATGAGTCTTTCAAAAATATTGGTAATGTGAAAAATGAGATAGGTGAATCCTCTAAAACTAACCAACCTAAGAGAAAGACATATAACTACAAAAAAAAAGTGGCTTCCATAAGCATAATAGAACTAAGAAAATTAGAAGTGTATGAGTTCCTAAGGAACTCGTCAAGTCTAATATTGTTGTTGCTATGTCACCTTGGATTCCTAAGGGAACCAAGCTTTTGGGAGCTAACACTCGTGGACCCAAAATGATTTGGGTACCAAAAATCAAAGCTTAATATCTTTATTTATAGGGGAGCATTGCTACAAGGCCAAAGCACAAAGTCAAAACTCATGGTACCTTGATAGTGGATGCTCGAGGCACATGACTGGATACAAGAGTCAATTCATGGACTTAAAGCCAAAAAGTGGAGGAGTAGTTACATTTGGTGACAACTCCAAAGGCCACATTAAAGGTATTGGATCCATAGGTAATCACTCTACTATTCTCATTGAAAATGTTTTTTATGTCGATGGTTTAAAAACATAATTTATTGATCATTAGTCAATTGTGTGACAAAGGGTTTAATGTCTTATTTGATAAAAGGGAAAACTACACCGGTGGTCCCCTAACTATTACCGTTTTCCTATTTTGGTCCTAAAACTATTTTTTCGGCAAAATCGTCCTTTCTGTTACATAGTTTTCCTGTTTTGGTCCCTGACGTTAAATAGCTAACGGTTTTACTGACGTGGCATTTTTCAACATCACCCCCCAATCTGTCAACATTCTCCCTCTCTTTCAAGTTCTTCATGTTTTTAGTAAGGGTTCATATTTAACTTTCTATTCTCTAAACCCTTTCATTTTTCAAACTTGTCAAAAATAATTCCCTTCACTTTCATACATTCTTGAATTTCCAGCAGTTTTTTTAATTGGGTACGTTTTGAAGAAAAAACGCATCTTTGGTATGTTTGGATAGCGAGAAAAATCATAGAATGCCGGTGTCAACAAGGTCTCAGATCAGCTGCCAAGAAGAGCAACAAAGAAGCAGAAGCAGAAGATTAAATGAAGAAAAAGAAGAAGAAACCCAGATGAACAATGTTACTAACAATTTCACACTAAGGAATCCACACAACGGATTGAAAGAAAAAATGAGGGCTTTAACTCTTTTATATGAGCAGCAAAAGAAAGCTTCTGTAATTCTGAGAAACAATAACCCATCATCATCTCCAAAACCTGATCCTCAAGAGAAGCGTCTCACCCAAGTGTTGATCTTCTCACTTCTTGCAAAAGAAGTGAGAGGAAAGACGAGAAAGAGCAAAAAGATCCCAAATTCAACAATGTTATGAGGGAAAACATCGTGCCAACATTGCCTACGATGGCTAATTCTACAGTGACTAGAACTTATGTGTTGCCTCAACCACCGCTGGATGATGCAAAGGAGAATCTTTCGATTGGTACTGATAGGATTCTTGGGTTTTTTTCTTGTGCAAGAAAGGCAACAGTCGCAACAACTATGGAGAAGGCGAAACCAACGGTGGTGGTGAGGAAGCTGTCAATGGTGAGGGCTAGGAATGTTCAAGAATTTGAAAAATGAAAGGGTTTAGAGAATAGAAAGCTAAATATGAACCCTTATTAAAACAGGAAGAACTTGAAAGAGAGGGAGAATGTTGACAGATTGGTGGGCAAAATATTTAAAAAATGCCACGTCAGCAAAACCATTAGCTATTTAACGTCGGGGACCAAAACAGGAAAACTATGTAACAGAAAGGACGATTTTGCCAAAAAAATAGTTTTGGGACCAAAATAGGAAAACGGTAATAGTTAGGGGACCACCGGTGTAGTTTTCCCTTGATAAAAATGGGTGCAAAATTGTTGACATTTAATCAAATAATATAATGCTCATTGGTCATCGCATAGGTAATATTTACATGTTGCATTTAGATGATATTCATACATCCCATGCATGTTTTGTTGCACAAAATGAAAATGATGCATGGCTATGGCATAGGAAACTAGGACATGCTAGCATTAGTGTTTTAGAAAAATTAGTTTCCCTAAATCTAGTTAGAGGTTTCCCCAAAATTAAATTCTCAAATGACAAAATTTGTGATGCATGCTCTAAGGGTAAACAACATAGATCATCCTTTAAATCCATTAATGTTGTTTCTACAAGTAGGTGTTTACAACTTATTCACATGGATTTATTTGGGCCTATTAAAACTATGAGCTTGGGTGGTAAATCGTATGCATTTGTACTTGTTGATGACTATTCTAGATTTACTTGGGTTCTATTCTTAAGTACTGAAGATGAGGCTTGAGAAAATTTATCATGTTTTCAAAATTAACTCAAAATGATCTTGAACTTAAAATTTCTCATATTAGAAGTGATCATGGAACCGAATTTCAAAATCTAGGTTTTGAAAAGTTTTTAAATGAAAATGGTATTAGCCACAATTTTCCGGCTCCTCGAACTCCTCAACAAAATGAGGTAGTTGAGAGGGAAATAGAACTTTACAAGAAATGGCTAGAACCATGCTTTGTGAAAACAATTTACCTAAATATTTTTAGGCGGAAGCCACAAACACCGCTTGCTACATTGTAAACCGAGTAATGATTAGGCCACTTTTAAAGAAAACACCATATGAGATTTTAAAATCTAAAAAGCCTAACAGTAGCTATTTTCACCCATTTGGTTGCAAGTGTTTTGTTTTAAACAATGAAAAGATAACTTAGGTAAATTTGATGCTAAAAGTGATGGAGCTATTTTCTTAGGTTATTCCTTAAACTCTAAAGCATATCGTGTATTTAATAAGAGAACTTTAGTAGTAGAAGAGTCTATTCATGTTGTATTCGATGATAACCTCCTTCCGAGGAAGGATTCTTGTGATAATGATGATGTAGGAATCCTTGATGCCTTTGATGGAGGACAAACTTCAAAGGAGGAAAAGATTCCAACGAAAGAAGGGGATACACAAGATCTACCTCTTGAAGCCTTTAAGGACTTGGCTCTTGAGGAAAAGGAAGTGAGCTACCCAAGGGAATACAACTATGTCAAAGGTGGTGAAATCTTGGGTGATCCATCCAAGGGGTAACTACTAGATCTTCTCTTAAACTCATGAATCATGTTGCTTTTATCTCATGCATAGAGCCTAAGAGCATTAAAGAAGCATTAAAAGATGATTTTTGGATTATGGCTATGCAAGAAGAGTTAAATCAATTTGAGAGAAGTAATGTATGGACATTAGTTGAAAGGCCTAGTAATCAATCTACTATAGGAACTAAATGGGTATTTAGGAATAAACTAGATGAGAGTGGTAACATTGTGAGAAATAAAGCTAGATTAGTTTCCCAAGGTTACACTCAAGAAGAGGGAATTGATTTTGATGAAACCTATGCACCCGTAGCTAGAATGGAAGCCATTAGATATTGCTTGCATATGCATGTTATCATGATTTCAAGCTTTTTCAAATGGATGTTAAAAGCGCATTTTTAAATGGTTTTATAAATGAGGAAGTATATGTGGAACAACCACCGGGTTTTGAAGATTCAAAATTTCCAAATCATGTTTTCAAACTAACCAAAGCACTTTATGGTTTAAAACAAGCTCCTAGAGCTTGGTATGAAAGACTTTCAAAGTTTTTGATTGAAAAAGGTAAGGTGGACACTACACTTTTCATAAAAAGGTATAAAAATGACATCTTAGTAGTACAAATATACGTTGATGATATTATTTTTGGATCTACTAATGAGTTTCATTGCAAAGAGTTTGCTAAGTTAATGCAAGGTGAATTCGAGATGAGCATGATGGGGGAGCTCTCATTCATTTTGGGACTCCAAATCAAGCAAAGGAAGGATGGCACATTCATCAATCAAGCAAAGTACATCAAGGATATGCTCAAGAAGTTTGGCTTGGAGAATGCAAAGCCTCAAGCCACACCAATGAGCTCATCTACAAAGCTTGATAAGGATGAAGGAGGTAAGTGTGTTGACTCTAAGCTTTATCGCTCTATGATTGAATCTTTGCTTTACCTTACCGCAAGTAGACCAAATATATTGTTTATTGTTTGCTTGTGTGCTAGGTTTCAAGCTAGTCCTAGAGAGTCTCACCTTATAGCCGTTAAGAGAATATTTAGGTACCTTAGAGATACTCCTTGTCTAGGTCTTTGGTACCCTAGAGACTTAACCTTCAACCTTCATACTTATTCGGATGCGGATTATGGGGGGTGTAAAATCGATAGGAAGAGTACTTCGGGAACATGTCAATTCTTAGGTAGTATGCTTATATCTTGGTTCTCTAAGAAACAAAATAGTGTAGCTCTATCTACCACCGAAGCCGAGTACATATCCTTAGGGAGTTGTTGTGCTCAAGTCCTTTGGATGAAGCAACAACTCTTAGATTATGGTATTAAAGTTGAAACCATACCCCTTAAGTGTGATAACACTAGTGCCATATGCTTAACTAAAAATCTCATTCAACACTCTAGAACCAAACATATAGAAATAAGGCATCATTTCATTAGAGATCATGTCATTAAGGAAGATGTTGCTATAGAGTTCGTTGACACCTTAAACCAACTAGCGGACATTTTTACCAAGCCTTTGGATAAGGAGCGTTTTTGGTCCCTTAGGAGATAGTTAGGTCTAACTAGTCTATCTTGACCTTTTAGGACCTTTTTGTACTTAAATTGCTTGATTTCTTGAAAAATGCCATGCTTATGTGTTTTTACTCCTAATTTCATCCATGCTAATAGTTAGGGGGAGTATGTTTATGGTTGTACATGTTATTCCTGCTCATTCATGTCATTTCTGCATATAGGACTTCATGAAAGTCATTTTTCTGCAATATTAGAGCCTCATCTGCACCTCTAGGCCTAGGTGTATCGAAACGGGTCAAACTGTTTCGATACGGGTGCCTTAAAAGAGTGATATATGACTAGGGTGTTTCGAAACTCCTTAAAAAGGTTTCGAAACGATTTGCCTCTGCCAAGAAGTGTATCGAAACGAGTTTCGATACGGGTCAACACGTGGAATTCGATACGGTCAAAGTCGTATCAGAGCGGTCAACTAGACTCGAAACGTCAGTCAACGTTTCGGTACCCACGTTTCGGAACGATCGTTCCTATTCCGAAACGGGTATGCGGACAGCTTTAAAAGGGGTCTTTAATGATAAATTCACTTTTAATTAAAACTCTTCAAAAACCCTAAAAACACTAACCCAATTTTTCCCTATAAAAACCCTCTAAACCTCATTGTTTTTCATCAAATCTTGAGGGCTTTTATACACAAACTCAAGTCTAAGCAAGCGTCAACAATCTTGTGCAAGATTTTCCATTCATTCATCAAAAATCCCCATCTAAGGTATATTTTCTTCTTTTTCTTTTTCCTTTGATTTTATTCGAATTTTAGGTTAGAAAAATTTTAATTTTGTATAGATTATATGTTTTGTATCTTGGGTTTTTCAAAACTTGTAAAAAAAATTCAAAATCTTAAAATTTTTTGTTCGAATAAATTATTTTTTACTCGTATTTTTTTTACAGTTTTTCAAAATTTGTTTCCTCTTGAATTTTTATAAGTCTTTTTAAACCTAAATGGGATTTGTCATTGTATTGAATTAAGGATGTTCATGCATACACTTCAATTTTTAAAATTGCTTGCTTTATGTTTTTAGGATTTTTCAATGGAAAACACTAACAAGAAACGTAAGACGGGTCAATCGAGTGAAGCTTCAAGTCAAGCCAATATCTGTCCTAATCTCACCCAACTTTTTCTCAAAAGTCTTCATACTCAAGAGATGAAGGATCGTTTCGCCTACGTCAAGGATACTGTCATTCGTCGCGAGCATGTTGTTGATGTCCTATTCCTTGATTCCGAGCGTTTCGCTTTCCGCTATCTAGAGTGTTTGCAAGAATGGAACTTCATGGCTTTCTTGAACATACCGAATATTATCTACAAGCACATGGTTCTCATTTTCTACTCTAATGTCGTGCTCATTGATAATGAAGATCACACCGAGGTCATTGGCATTAAGTCATATCTCTTGGGGAAGAAGTTCGTTATCAACATATCCTTTCTAGAGAATGCTCTTGGGCTTAAGAACGAAGGCATTGAGGATGAGACCCACTTTGGTGCTCACACCGGCTCCGTTCTTTCTTTGGATGCTCATGATCGGTTCCTACACTTGATGATTTCATGGTTCATTCGCCCCTCTGGAGGTAAATTCTCTCATATTCGTCAAGTTGATTATTTTTGGCTAGAGTGCTTTCGCCGAGGATAACGGCCAAATCTTGTCAAAATTATGTTCGTCGAGATGGTCAATAATGTGAAGCTTCGTGAAACCGATGTTCTTAAATCTTTCACTTATGGGACTGTTTTGAGCTACATCTTTGGCATCCTTAACTTTGATTGCTCCTATGACTCTCCAGAACCCCGTAAGAACAAGATTGGTGAATCTTCTCTCTACAAGTCCGGGTTCCATTAAACTCTTGGCCAATGGGAACGAGTTGATAGGCATGCCCATCCACCTCACGTTGAGCCACCACCTCAAGCTCCAAGTCCTAACAATGAAGCTCTTATGGCTTTCCTCATTGAGCGGTTCAACACGATGGATACAAACAAGGCTTCGGGTCTTGGTGCTATCAATACTCGTTTGCAATCCCTGGAGGATCGTCTCACCGCCCTTGAGAATCAACATCAATCGATGGACTTGTCATTCTCTACCTTCTATGGTCAATGGATGACCTTTCGTCATTCTCAAGCGAAAAACGATGATGATTTTTCGGATGTTGATGGTGACGATGACGAGGCTTAGGGTCTTTATTGCATCTCATTTTAGATTATTATATTAGGACTAAGTTTGCACCTTTATTTTGTTATGCTTTATGAACCTATGCTTTGATTGCTTTGTTTAGGATTGAGCTTTAATATCTATTGCTTTTAAGTTTTATGTTTGGATATTTGAACCATATGAATCTATATTATGTTGTTTATTGCTTTTAACCTTGTTTCTTCTCTTGATGAGCCTTGTTTATTATTCTTTTTGATCTAACAAAAAGAGGGAGAAGTAATATAAAAGCCAAAAAAAATTAAGTCGGTTTTGAGTTTTAAAACTTGTATTTTAAATCTTTTCAAAACTTTAAAAAGCCATCTTAAATTGAGGGCGAGTTAGAACGTATTCAAAATTTCAAAACTCTTAAAAATTCTAACTTGATTTGTTATATCAAAAAGGGGGAGATTGTGAAACCAATAAATTGATTTTTGATATAACAAAAGATTTAAGGACTAAATTGAAAAATGTAAAATGAATTTTTAAGTCCCCAAAACCTCTCTATGTATTTAAAGAAAAATGTTTAAGTCAAAACCTCAACTTGTCAAATATTTTCTAAGTGTTTATCAAGCCAAAACAGTGATTTTCGAGTCACCGTTTCAGAACGGCCTTTGAGCGTTTCAGAATAGTTTGAAAGTGTTAACCTCTATTTCGGAACGTGTTTTGAAACGGATGAAGAACATCAGAACGGTTTGACTCATTTTGATACTATCGTATCGAAACGACCTCAAACGTTTCCAAAAAGAATTCAAACTTGGTTTTAAAATATGACCGTTGAAGTTTTATAACTGAATTTAAAATTGTCGTTAAGGCGTATCGAAACGCTTCTAAGTCGTTTCGATACAGGCTTTGACAGTGGCAAAATGTTTCGAAACAAGTTTTGAAACGGGCTCTTAGCATATCGAAATGATCGTGCCTGTTTCGGTACGGTCTATTTATTACACCCCAACGACTCTTTCTATTTTTGTTTGTTTCGAAACATGATCGGGCATTTCGGAACGGGTAGTTGCAGACTACATTTATGGAGGGAAGATAACATCCCAACGGCTATATTGATGAATGCAACAACCCCAACGGCTAGAATTCAATGAGAAGGTATAAAAGGGACCTCTAAAAGCTCCATTAACAACTATTGATCTCCAAAGTATTATCCAAACATCAAAGCCAAGCATTTGTGCAAAAATCCCATTATTTCTTGTAAACCCCAATTGTGAAATTTGTATTTCCCATTCTTATCTGTTTAATTGGGTTGAGTGCTTGTAAAAGGGCTATATTTTGTATTGAGAGATACTAGTTTTAGCCTTTATCTTCTTTGTATTTCTTGAGTGAGGATTGAGTCAAATTTTGGGTAGAAATTTTGACCGGTATTGTAAGGGTTACCTCCTTAGCCTAGAAAAGGGGAAGAACAATTAGTGGATTGTTGAAAAATCCTTAGTGAATCTAAGGTAGTGGATGTAGAGATCGATTGAAACTTGAACCACTCTAAATCCTCTTGTCTATCATTTTTAACTTTCCACTCCACCACCAAAAGTTCTAAAAATCAAATTCACCCCCTCTTGGATTATATCGGTTCATTGATCCACTTAACAAAGACTTTAAAGCTTGATGAGCTCATGGGGTCACTTCTCACTCACCAAATAATGCAGAAAAACAAAGAAGGGGAGAAGAAGAAGGAAGAGATTAGAGCTATGGGGGAGAAGAAGCTTAAAGGGCTTGGCATCAACACCAATGCCATTGCTCTCAAATCCTCCTGTTGAGTGCCTAAAAGTTCTATATTTTACCCCTCATTTACCCATATTTTTGCTGCACTCAAGCATGATTCATTGCATTTAGGATAGATTTTTGCATACACATCACAATTAGATAAAATTGCACAGTTGTTGCTGATTTTGGTTACTTTTGCAGGAAGCTGCTACGGCAGACCCAGGGCAGTAAGGGAGCATAAGCAAATTACAGAGCTGGAGTTGAAAATCAAAGGTTGTCGTGACATCTGTCGTGGCAGCCATGACGACAGGGGAATGCTGAGGTGGAAAAGTGAAGTGGAGCTCGACAGATAAAGGATTTCAAGCCGGTCTGTCGTTGACCACTCCCATATTTTTCTAAGCCCTGAAGATGAATGAAGGCCAAGCCCAAAGTTCAAGAAAGAAACTCAAGGCAAGAAAAGAGGACGAATTCAAGGCATATACTCAGAAGATTTAGTCTTTAATAGAGTTGCACTTTAATTCAAAATTGTATTCTTGCCATATTAGAAAACTTGGACCCAAGGCCTATATAAAGGCATGTAATTCAACCTAGAGGAGGATATATTACTTTTAGCCGTCTTCCCCCAAAACCCTTATCGTTTTCTCTTCTCCACTATGTTCTAAACTCCCCCTAAGGCTAAGGGTTGATATGTAAAGTAGTTGCAAGGATTGTATTGTTTTAGGAATTTTCTGTCAAGTAATGAAAACTTCAAGTTTCTTTACTATGGTTTTCATATCTCATAAGAGCATCGGGGGAGCATTGTGAGGTTATCCATTTGTTTGATATCGGGAGAGTCAAGCATACGAAAGGAGTAAATACGTGTTTTCCAGTTTATGGTTAAACCATCTTTACTTAGGGATAAGTTCAAGGTTAAGTGGCTAAAGAAGAATTCACAAATATTGGTGTTCACCCTTTGATTCACGCCGGGAGGTATCATCCAAGAAGTGTTCATCAACAACACTTAGGCCTAGGGATAGGACAAGTCATCACATGGATTCTTGCCAAGCTTGAAGTACGAAGTTGTTGATCGCTGTCGCGACATCAACAGACCTCTACCGCGACAGGTGTTGCTGCGACAGGAACGACGACAGACAACAGATGTTTCTTTAACAGTGTAACACCTGCGCTACTGAGCATATCAATACCAACCTATTCTCTAAATCTGATTCCTTTATCTTTTACTTTACTTTTTACTCAAGATTACTTCACCCATTCAATTAAACTATTTCTTTCTCTTGTGCAGCAATTCAATGATAGAGTTATTTCCAGTCCCTATGGAGACGATATCTGATACTCTAGTATCACTTTACTACTTGTGTTGTGTACACTTGCACTATTTGCGATAGTTCTATTTACACGCAACAAGTTTTTGGCGCCGTTGATGGGGACTGGCAACATACCTTTACCTTTTTATTACTGCACTTTATTTTTATTTTCTGTTTTTAGTGGTGTTATTTCCCTCGTGCTTTTCACAAGGTTATCTTATTGCTTATGCGCAGATCGAGACGAGGTAAAGAACCTAAGTACGAACTAGACCCAGAAATCGAACGCACATACCAACTCAGGAACCAAGCCCGACACTTGATAGAAAGAAACAACTATCTTGAGGAGATACTGGAAGCAAGGTGAACGGAAGGTAAGGCAATGGGAGAGACGACCCCAACAACAACAATGACCCTAGGGTTATTTTTGATCCTCCTAACGATGCCTGGAACGATCTGTCGCTGCCCGCTGCCCCAGCAGCACGGCAGACCTATCGAGACTACATGGACAACGACCATGTTGAACTGTAAACTACCCTGCCAGATGTGGAAGTTGAACACTTCGAATTGAAACCTATCATGTTTAGCATGATAAACTCTGCTGGCCAATTTGGTGGTTCTGCTACTGAGGATGCACGAGAACATCTTAAAACTTTCCAAGAAATCTGTGGATCGTTTAGACTGCCAAGAATAAGTCCGGAAGTACTGAGGCTCCGGCTATTCCCTCATTCATTGAGAGATAAAGCTAAAACTTGGTGGAACAAATTAACGTCGGGTTCAATAAGAACTTGGGCAGATCTCTCTCGTGAATTCCTTCCTCGTTTGAATTCTTCTCATTTATCTGAAAGATTGCGTAACAAGATTGCTACTTTTCAACAGGAAGATGACGAACCAATTCACGAGGCGTGGGACAAATTTACAACTCTCTTACGGAACTGCCCAATGCATGGATTCCCTATGTGGAATCAGGTCGTCAAATTCTACAACGCTGCCTATGCACACACTCGACTGAGAATAGATTCAGCAGTGAATGGGCTATTACTGGATAAAGAACCAGACGAGGCAATGCTAGTGTTGAAAAAGTTAGCAAAGAACGATGAGAAATTTCCTACAGCTCGAAGAGGAGGCAAACGAGGAATATCTATAAAGGAGTACAAAGCTGATAACTCGGTTAAAACACAGATTGCATACCTCACGAAGATAGTCGAAAATCTGCAGCGGAAAGATTCTAAAGTCGTATATTCTACAGAAGAGGTGTGTGAAACCTGTAGTGGAAATCACAGTTCAGAAGACTATCCTTTATAGCTAGAAGAAGGGATGTATGTTGGGAACTATAACAAGCCTAGAAACTATGATTCCAACAACTACAATCCCAACTGGAGGAAGGACCCCAAATTTTCCTGGAGCAATCCGAACAATGCATTGAACCCTCCAGTACAGAACAACCAGAACCAAGGAGTACCCAGAATTCTGTCACGACAGCAGCCACAACAGCAGCCACCACAGCAGCCAGTAGCAACACCTAGTATACTGGAACAGACCTTGGCAACATTTATGTCACAAACGGGAGCATACATGCCAAACATGGATAACTTTGTCAAGAAAACTGAAACATTCATGGACAAGACAGAGATGAGAATGACAAACCATGAGGCTACCCTAAAATCTCTGGAGACACAGATGGGCCAAGTTCCATAGTACATCAAACCGAGGCAGAATGGAGGATTCTCTAGTGATACTGAGGTCACTAGAAAACCCACACATGAGCAGTGCAAAGCGATTACAACGAGGAGTGGGAAACAATTACAAGGGCCGAACATAAAAGAAGTACCGAGTGAGGACCCGACCCTACCGACATCTGTCATGCACACTGCCCCGGTAGTGGAGAAACAGCCTGCTGTCGTCACACCTGCCACGACAGCAGAAGGGACAGAGGAGCAAGCAGAAGATGTTGAAGAACTCAAGCCTTCTCAGATCCGAATTCCATGTGAAGGACGTCTTGAAGATTACCGTCCTCCACCCCTTTTTCCACAGCGGTTACAAAAACAGAAACATGAGTACCAGCTTAAGAAAATTTATGACATTTTTAAGCAAGTACATATTAACATTCCGCTGTTAGAAGCCATTAAGCAGATGCCTGAATATGCTAAGTTTCTCAAGGATGCAATGTCCAAAAGGTCCAGACTTAGGGAATTTGAAACAGTGAAGATGACAGAATGATGCATGACAATCTTGCATAAGCATCCACCCCAAAAGAAGAAGGACCCTGGGAGCTTCATTATACCTTGAATCATTGGTGATAAGTTCGTGGGTAAGGCACTTTGTGATCTTGGTGTTAGCATAAATCTAATGCCCAAATCTGTATTTCAGAAACTAGGTATTGGACAAGGAAGGCCCATGACAGTCATGCTGCAACTGGCAGACCGCTCTTACGTACAACCGGAAGGAAAGATCAAAGATATCTTGGTAAGAGTGGATAAGTTTATTTTTCTTGTTGACTTTCTTGTTTTAGATTGTGAAGCAGATGAAAACGCACCGATCATCCTGGGGCGACCCTTCCTAGCCACAAGCAGGACAGTGATTGATGTCGAGAAAGGAGAACTGACTATGAGAGTGAATGATCAGTAAATCAAACTCAATGTTCTCCAAGAAATAAAACAAGCTGATTCAGAGGAAGAGTGCAAAGCAATCTCAGAAGTAGTCATTGACCAACCCTGCATCAGGTCGAACTGCCACGACAGAAAGTTTGGTCACTGCCACCGCAGTCACCCTGAAGACTGTCACGGGAGCAACGACAATAGTGACCCCTCAGACACAGAATCATCCGACACTAAAGGTCCTGAGGAGGTAAAATGGATAGGCACACGTCCGGGTAAGTTCTTCGAGCCTTTGAATTATACCTCGAATGAACATGTAATCCAAAAGCCTTCCATTGAACAACCACCTGTTCTAGACCTTAAACCTCTGCCAGGGCAACTTAAATACGTTTTTCTTGGGTTAAATGATACGTTGCCTGTAATGATCTCTTCCAAGTTGATGCAGCAACAGGAACAACAGCTGATCAAAATGCTACAGCAGCATAAAAAGGCAATTGGATGGACCATTGCTGATATCCAAGGCATCAGTTCACCGTTATGCATGCATAAGATCCTCTTGGAGGATGACCATAAGCCGACTATCGATGCCTAGAGAAGATTGAATGAGGCTATGCGAGAGGTGGTGCGGAAAGAAATCATCAAGTGGCTTGATGCCGAAATAATATATGCCATCTCGGATAGCAAGTGGGTGAGCCCGGTGCAATGTGTGCCCAAAAAGGGAGGCATAACCGTAGTAACAAACGAGGAAAACGAACTAATCCCAACCAGGACTATGACCGGTTGGAGGGTTTGTATGGACTACCGGAATCTTAATAAAGTTACCCAGAAGGACCACTTCCCATTACCTTTTATCGATCAAATGTTAGATAGATTAGCGGGGAAGCCTTACTATTGTTTTCTTGATGGTTACTCAGGTTATAACCAAATCACAATCGCACCAGAGAACCAAGAGAAAACCACCTTCACATGCCCGTACGGCACATATGCCTTTCGAAGAATGCCATTTGGGCTCTGCAATGCACCAACAACCTTTCAACGGTGCATGATGGCAATATTCTCCGACATGGTGGAGGATTTCCTAGAAATTTTCATGGACGACTTTTCCATCTTTGGAGACAGCTTCGACGGTTGTTTAGGCAATTTAAAGAAGGTTCTTGAAAGATACGAAGAGGCAAACTTGGTTTTAAACTGGCAAAATGCCACTCTATGGTAGACGAAGGCATAGTACTGGGCCACAAGGTAAGCTGTCGCAGCATAAAGGTAGACAGAGCCAAAACTGAGGTTATTGAAAAGCTGCCGCCACCCACCACAGTCAAAGGGATACGAAGTTTCTTAGGACATGCAGGGTTTTATTGAAGATTCATAGCCAATTTTTCGAAGATTACTAAGCCCCTTTGCCACCTGTTTGAACAAAATCGCCCTTTTGACTTTAACACTGAATGTACTGAAGCATTCAGGATACTGAAGGAAAAGCTGGTAACAGCCTCGATAGTGCAGCCACCAGACTGGAGCTTGCCATTTGAGATAATGTGTGATGCCAGTGATTATGTTGTCGGGGCAGCATTAGGGCGGATGAAGGATAAACACTTCCATGTGATTTACTATGCCAGCAAAACGTTGAATGATGCCCAAATAAACTACACCACAACAGAGAAGAAGCTACTAGCAGTGGTGTTTTCAATTGACAAGTTTCGTCCGTACATACTTGGAACGAAAGTGGTGGTCCATACAGACCACTCAGCACTCAAGTATCTATTCACCAAAAAAGATTGTAAACCACGATTGATACGTTGGATTCTGCTGCTACAAGAACTTGACATTGACATCAAGGACAAAAAGGGGACAGAGAACCAAGTAGCAGACCACTTGTCAAGGCTGGAGATGGGAAGGAATCAAGTGAAAGACAAAACCAATATACTAGAAACCTTCCAAGATGAGCAGTTGTTTGCTGCCACCAGCACTGCCGCGATAACAATGGCGGCAGGTAAGCTTTCTGAAACCCCTTGGTATGCTGACATTGTCAATTATATTGTAAGTGGGTTATTACCTCATGAGCTTAATTACCAAGAAAGGAAGAGGTTTCAAAATGATGCAAAACATTATTATTGGGACGAACCTCTTCTCTTTAAGCACTGTGCAGATCAAATTATTAGGAGATCCATACCACATGAGGAACAGAAAGAAGTACTTCATCACTGTCATGCTGCCCCTTATGGAGGACACTTGGGAGGAAATAAAACTGCTGCCAAGGTTCTGCAATCCGGTTTCTATTGGCCCACACTGTTCAAGGATGCACAATCTTTTTACAAGAGCTGTGACAAATGCCAAAGGACTGGGAATATATCTAGAAGGCATGAGATGCCACTACAGAACATACTTGAGGTTAAAATATTCGATGTTTGGGGAATCGACTTCATGGGGCCATTCCCAGCCTCTTGTGGGAATTTATATATCATACTGGCAGTAGACTATGTGCCTAAGTGGGTAGAAGTGATCACCACTCAAAAGAACGATGCCAAGACTGTGCAAAGATTTCTTCACAAGCACATCTTCTCAAGGTTTGGCATCCCAAGGGCGATAATTAGCGATGAGGGGAGACATTTCGACAATAGGGTAATTGCTAGTGCACTAAGGAAATACGGAGTAAAGCACCGAATTGCAACAGCATATCACCCTCAAACCAATGGGCAGGCCGAGATATAAACAGAGAAGTAAAGAACATCCTAGAGAAGATGGTTAAACCTACTCGAAAGGACTGGTGTCTACATCTAAATGATGCACTTTGGGCCTACAGGACAACATTCAAGACACCATTTGGAATGTCACATTATCGTCTCATTTACGGGAAAACTTGCCATTTACCTATCGAGATAGAACACAGAGCATATTGGGCTATCAAGACAGTAAATATGGACTGGGACAAGGCAGGGTAGAAAAGGCTAATGGACTTGAATGAAATTAAGGAAATTCAAGCAATGTTCTACGACAACACCAAGATCTACAAGGACAAAGCAAAGAAGTGGCACGATAGAAAACTACTGCCACGACAGTTCTGCCCAGGGCAGCAGGTGCTGTTGTTCAACTCTAGGTTGAAGCTCTTCCCAGGAAATCTTAAATCTAGGTGGTCTGGCCCTTTCCAAGTTGTCTAAGTTTTTCCTCATGGTGCCATTACAATCAAATCAATGAAGGATGGGCACCAATTCAAGGTCAATGGACAGAGGCTCAAGCATTATCAAGGTACTGAAGCCCCAAGGATGCAGGAAGTAGTTACTTTAGGAGATGTCCCTCAAGGCATCCCTAATTTAACTTAGTTTTATTTTATTTTATTTCAATTTATTTATTTTTTATTTTTTATTTGTTAGGAAATAAGATTTTAATTTAGTTTATTTATTTATTCTTAGGAAATAAAGGAAGCAAGAAAAGAGGAGGAATGAACCAGCCCACCGCATTCACAACAGCCCAAAAAGCACAACGGACAACTCTGTCATGACAGCCTGTCACCAGCTGTCGCGACAGACGCGGAAAATACAGCTTGTCATGGAGCTATCGTGACAGACACGCAAACGCGTCACAGACACGCAGCAAACGTGGGAACGCATGACAGACGCGTCAGAAACTGCGTAACAGCTGGCCCCGTTATTTGCGCCTGTCGTTACAGTCCCAACGGGCAGAAAACCCCGTTCTATATAAACCCCTATTCTCATTTCATTTTTCATCTCATTCTCATTCTCTCTGCTTACTCTCCAGAATTTAGGTTTTCAGAAATCTCTTTTATTTTTCTACAGTTCTACTTGCAAATGGATACCAGATCAACCCGACGAAGTGCTGCCTCCACCTCTGCCGCGACAGTATCCACACCCAGCCACAGCGGAATACCTAGCCGCTTCGCATCAGTGGACTCAGAGCAGAGGTACTATGGTTCATTTCAAAAGAGAGAGATGTGGGAATAAAGAGGGTTCACTTACACCCAAAAGACGGGAGAATTAGGGCTTGAAAGTTTCATCGCCATGAAAATCCTCGCACTCAAGTGGCAGATGTTCGCTGCCCAGCCAGAGGAGATGAACGTCACCCTAGTTCAAGAGTTCTACGCTGCCGTGCCTGACAAAGATGCCACGACAGTGACTGTTAGAGGCAAAGAGATCTCCCTCGAACCGGCATACATCAACACGTTGTACGGCCTCTATGTGAGTAAGAAGGAAGATGCCCATCGAAGGTTCGTGAACCGTCTGTCGCCGGCAGACTACGATGTTGTCATAGCAGAGCTGACAGAAGAGGGCACGCAATGGAACGATGATCCCAAGCACCAGTGGACAGTGCGAAGGACTCAACTCACCCCACAAGCCAAGTTGTGGAACCATTTCGTGAAGAAACGCCACATGCCTACCTCACATAATACCACGGTGGACCGGCAGAGATTAGCCCTCGTACATTCCATCCTCAATGAGAGGCAAATCAACGTCGGTAGATACATCCGAGACGGCATCATTGAGTGTGCACTCTGACCAACGGGTCCCTTATTCTTCCCCTACCTAATCATCACACTCTGCCGAGGCAACAACGTGCCAGAGATCAATAAAGATGTCAAAGTCTGAGGAAAAGGATGGACGCAACAGAACCTCTATAATTTGATGGAACTAAAGGCTGCCACTCCTCTGTCTTACGTGGACCCCACTGTCGCGACAGAAGCAACAACAGAACCTGACTCCTCTGAACCTGTCACGACAGAACCGGATCAGACGACGACAGCACCACCGGCAGACACCTCCAGCCAGATCCTGAAGATGCTGCAAAAGATAGAGGAACGACAGCTCAGCCTCATGGGTTTTATGAGGGATTTCACTACCGCCGCGGTAAATTTTATTAAATCTGATTTAAATTTCCCAAACGTGTAGTTCCTTTCTTTCCCAGAATCTCTTTTTACCGCACCCACACCTGCTGCTAGCCCCAGAACACCTACTGCTGCCTCCACATCACCACCTGCCACGACAGGAGATGGCGGCAGACGATCTGCCACTCCCCGAGGAGAGAAAAGGAAGGAATATCTACCCGAAATCGACCCGAAATACTTTGAAGGGTTCTCCTCCTCCGTCTGGCAGGATGATTCTGACTTAGAGCCGTCGGTTGTCCGAGACATATCCAAAGACTACTCGCCGATAAAGAGGAAGAAGCTGAATGAGACTGTTGAAGGACCCTGCCACGGCAGATCAGACAACAGCAACAGCAGTAGCAGCAGCGATGATGACCTTGAGGTTCTGGACCAGTCCCCACACATGTCACCTACCCGAGTCTAGCCACCTCGAGAGGCCAAAAAGAAGATAGCCTCCCCGTCTCCCAGCACCCAGCCAGCCCCTGCCGTCAAGGTCACTGCTCGCCGGCAGCTTCACGTCAGCAGCAGCAGCGACGATAGCTCCTCAACTTAAGTGCTTTTTCTTATATATTTGTTGTCTTTGCTGTTGTTTTATCTATTTTGTGATGTTATTTTTTCTGTTTTTCATTTTCATTGTTGTCATGCATTGAGGGAAATGCAACCCTCGAGTTTGGGGGTGGGCATCCCTTTATTAATGAACTTGTTAGTTGTGTCTTTAATTTGTGTCTCATTTTAAGTTTATTTTTGTGTCAAAAAAAATTGGCTTAAATCTGTGAACTGAACTTACCTGCCGCGACATTCTCCGTCGTGACAATGCCTTTAGGATATTTTAGGAATTATTTAGAGCCTTGCTATAGTTCTGAACTTTAGAACACCCTTGTGACTCATATGCTGTCTAGATTTCGGTAGTGAACTAGAATAGAAAGGTTTGCCCACTTGAGTTGCCCCTAGAGGTGCCTAACACTGGCTCTAGGAAAGAAAAAAAAAATAGACTCACTTGCCCCCAAAACTGCCTTACAACGACTCTAGGAAGATTTTTTTGAGTCTAAGTCAGAAAAAACTAAAGGAGCATAAGAATTACCTCCAGAAAAAATGAAGTTGAGTCTAAACCAGAAAAAACTAAAGGAGCCTAAGAATTGCCTCCAAAAAATGAAATTGGCATAAAATTCAAGTGAGTAGCATAACTATTCTGGTAAGCTAAAGGAGTCTAGGCACATATTTGTTCACAAAACTTGCACACACTTGCACAAGAATTATAGCATTGTTCCGATTAAATCCAGAAACACCTGACAAGGTACTTCTCTTGATAGTGAATGTGTTGTAGGTAATGAAAGTTCATTGAATTAAGCCATGCCAAAAAGTTTTTATTTTTAGTTAGGTTGTATTTTCTTGAGGACAAGCAAGAACTTGAGTTTGGGGGTATGTTGAGTGCCTAAAAGTTCTATATTTTACCCCTTATTTACCCATATTTTTGCTGCACTCAAGCATGATTCATTGCATTTAGGATAGATTTTTGCATACACATCACAATTAGATAAAATTGCACAGTTGTTGCTGATTTTTGTTACTTTTACAAGAAGCTGCTGCGGCAGACCCAGGGCAGCAAGGTAGCAGAAGCAAATTACAGAGCTGTAGTTGAAAAGCAAAGGTTGTCGTGACATCTGCCGTGGCGGCCATGACGACAGGGGAATGCTGAGGTGGAAAAGTGAAGTGGAGCTCGACAGATAGAGGATTTCAAGCCGATCTGTCGTGGACCACTCCCATATTTTTCTAAGCCCTGAAGCAAAATGAAGGCCAAGCTCAAAGTTCAAGGAAGAAACTCAAGGCAAGAAAAGAGGACGAATTCAAGGCATATACTCAGAAGATTTAGTCATTAATAGAGTTGCACTTTAATTCAAAATTGTATTCTTGCCATATTAGAAAACTTGGACCCAAGGCCTATATAAAGGCATGTAATTCAACCTAGAGGAGGATATCTTACTTCTAGTCGTCTTCCCCCATAACCCTTGTCGTTTTCCCTTCTCCACCATGTTCTAAACACCCCCTAGGGCTAAGGGTTGATTTGTAAAGTAGTTGCAAGGATTGTATTGTTTTAGGAATTTTCTATCAAGTAATAAAAACTTCAAGTTTCTTTACTCTGGTTTTCATATCTCATAAGAGCATCGGGAGAGCATTGTGAGGTTATCCATTTGTTTGATATCGGGAGAGTCAAGCATACGAAAGGAGTAAATATGTGTTTTCAAGTTCATGGTTAAACCATCTTGGCTTAGGAATAAGTTCAAGGTTAAGTGGCTAAAGAAGAATTCACAAGTATTGGTGTTCACTCTTTGATTCACGTCAGGAGGTATCATCCAATAAGTGTTCATCAACAACACTTGGGCCTAGGGATAGGACAAGTCATCACAGGGATTCTTGCCAAGCTTGAAGTACGGCGTTGTTGATCGCTGCCGCGACATCAACAGACCTCTTCCGCAACAGGTGCTGCTGCGACAAGAACGACGACAGACAACAGAAGTTTCTTTAACGGTGCAACACCTGTGCTACTGAGTATATCAATACCAACCTATTCTCTAAATCTGATTCCTTTATCTTTATCTTTTACTTTACTTTTTACTCAAGATTACTTCACCCATTCAATTAAACTATTTCTTTCTCTTGTGCAGCAATTCAAGGATAGAGTTATTTCCAGTCCCTGTGGAGACGATATCTGATACTCTAGTATCACTTTACTATTTGTGTCGTGTACACTTGCACTATTTGCGATAGTTCTATTTACACGCAACATACCCCTTTCATGAAGAAAGCCTTGAAAGAACTTGAACGAGAATCCATGAAGAAAAAGAGGGCAAGCACTTCAAGCCTTAAGAAGAAGGCATATGTGGCTACTTGGAGTGATAAATACTCCACCGACGATGAACAAGCCAACATTTGCCTTATGGTCGTCGAAGAAGATTCAAGGGTAACTTCTAATTCATCTGCTTCATGTTCATATTCATTTGATGAGTTACAAGATACCTATGACGATTTGGTTTTAGAATTTGAAAATTAAAAAAATTGTATCAAATTTGAAAATTCAAAATGATTTGATTTCTAAAACCAAAATTGAACTTGAAGCAAAACTCAATGAGTTTGAACAAAAATGTTTTGATTTACAAAATTTGCTTCATAAAGTTCAAAGAGAAAAAGATTTGATCTCCAAAGAGCTTGAAAAGAAAAACAATTTTGGAAAATCAAATTTTTATGTAAGACAATCTAGTGCCCCTAGATTTGTAAATGGTAAAGTTTTTAGAAGTATTTGGGTCCCAAAATGACTAAGTACTTCAACTAAAAAGGATGAAATTGAAAAATAGATTCCTAAGGGGACTAAATTTTGTGCCACTAATGTCTATAGATCCAAAGCAATTTGGATACCAAAAATTACTTGATTGTCTTATGATAAGTGTGATGGAGATTGATCAACTAGTCAAATATTGAGGGGGAGCTCCATACACACAAGGAAGAACACTTGAAGAAGGAAGGCTTCACATCCTCCCTTAAGTTCAAGTGTGGTAAAATCTAGTTGTTTTTCATTTGTTTAATTTGATTTATTCTCTTTTAATTCAACTAGATTATCATGTGTTGGACTAACATTCTTTGATGATGCTTTGAGTAAGGGGGGCCAATTTTAAAACCAAAATTCTTATTTTTGTCATTTTTTTAACCTCCTAAGTTATTTTGAACTTAAAGTTATTTAAAGTCTTTTTGATATAACAAAAATAGGGAGAAATGGTTTGAAAAATTACATTTTCAAGAGAATAAGGAGAAGTTTTAACTTCTTTTAATTTTTGAAATCTCTTATTCAAATTTCTAAATACAAAGGGGGAAAATTCCAAACAATTTTTCAAGATAGTTTTATCATATCAAAAGGGGGAAATTGAAGAACTAATGTTTTGATATAATAATTGAAAAATAGTTTTGGACTAAATTGAAAAGATTTCAAAAGTGCCTTTAAGTCCAAACAACTTAAAAATATGTTTGAGGATTGTTTTAAGAGGTTTTGAAGTGTTTTCTAAAGCCAAACTTTACAAAACCACCCAGGTGTTTCGAAACACCCTTAGGCGTTTCGAAACAACCATTCACAGTTTCAAAACGTTCCGAAACAGCTCTGCCTGTTTCGAAACGGGCTTTAATCTGGGTGAGAATCTTGCTTAGCCGACCTCACCGTTTCGATACGCTTATGTGGCAAAGACCTCAACGGTCAAAATCCCCAACGGCTATTTTCCCAACGGCTTTTTAATTTGCAGCTCAACTGTCACTCGTTCCGAAACGAGGTTGCTATCGTTTCGATACGGATCAAGGTGTTTCAAAACAACCAGAGGTGTTTCGAAACAGATTGATGCATCAAACTTCAATGGCTAGTTCTGAAGAGGGGCGTTCCGATACGGGCTCGACTATTCCGAAACGGACAACACCAGAACTGCAATTAATGTGGGAAATAAAGTCTCCAGCGGCTCCAAAACAACCCCAACGGCTACAAACTCATTTGGGAGTATAAAAGGGACCTCCAAGCATCAAGTAATGGTTAATGTTTCAATTGTCAACAACATCATGATAAGAAAATTGTCTTAGGGCTTTATTGTTCAATTTCTTGTATAGACAACACTTGTGAGCCTAATTGTCAAATTTGCTCAAGTGTTTAGGTTTTGGGTGAGAGCTTTGTTTGTGCAAACATATACCTTGTAGAGGGATTTCTAGTTTGCTAAGTCTTTCTTGTGTAAGAGAGTGTTTGATCAAGCTTTGGGTAGAAAGCTTGATCGATGTAACAGTTTCCTCCTAAGCAGAGAAAAGAGGACGAAATTCTTAGTGAATTTATTTGAAAATCCTTAGTGGGAAGCTAAGGTAGTTGATGTAGGTGCTTGTTAGAAGGCCGAACCACTATAAATCCTTGTGTCAATTTCCAATCTTTAAGCTTCCACTAAAACACCAAATTATCCAACTTCTCCACACTTGGTGAGCAAGAACGGTTGAAGAAATTGAGCACCATTAAAACCCAACATTTTCAAAATTAGCGGTTTCACCCCAATCCACTCTTTCAATCCGTTGTTCACCAAACAACAATATTAGCGGATTTGATTGGTCAAACCTCTAATTATACCTAAAACCTCTAATTTTTGCCCAAACCGCTCTTTACCAAATAGGGCTTATATATTTAATAAATTTCAATCTAATTATTATTTGGCCCTTGTAAAAAATAAATATGTGAATTAAAAAATATAAGGATTTATTAAATATTTAATCAAATCGAGGTTGAATTAAAGAAAGATAGGTTTGTGCCTGCAATTTTTTTGGTATAATAATAATTTAGGTCCCTATAAGTTTAAATATTAGACAAATTATGTCTTGTCTACTGAATTTTGAGTTTAAATATTTAATAAGCCTTTATAAATTTTAAATTTAATATTTTAGCTCCTTTTAATGTTCGATTCTGACTCCATCCCTGATCACTATCTTTATAGCTTTGGTAATAACAATGTAGAGAATAATTTTATATGCATAGCTTAGTTGAAAGAAGAATATATTAAAAAGGAAATTGAATTAATCAATTTTTTGTAAAGTCCTTTCTCCATGTGTATCAACAAAAAATGGTAATATAAATGTTCAAATAATCTATAGTGGTAATTTGATAGATCTATTCATCGGTGCATTTAGAGACGGGGCTAGAAATTAAAATCAGAAGGGTAAAGTATAATTAATCATAAAATGAGAGGGATAAAGTTCAAATAAATTGAAAATTGGGGGTTCAAATGATAAAAATTCTATTTTATTTTCTAATTAAAAAATTTGTGTGGCCCAAGCATAGGAATAGTTCCGTCTCTGAGTCGATTGTCTACTTCAATAGTAAAGATTGGATTCAAGATTGCATTGTACAGACTCTCAAATCATATTTGATGTTGTCACAAGTGAATACATGTAATCTTTTTTCTTTTAATTTAAATTTTGTTTGAGTTTTTAAAAGAAAAATATGATATACGTATTAAATATATGTGTATATTAAAAATATGCGTATTTTTAATATGAGTAAATAAGAGGTTTACATGACATCTAATTCTAATTTTTATAAATATAGAGTTTGAAGAAGCATTGTACACACTTCATATCGAAAAATAATACTTATTTCTTTTCTTATTCTTATATCTCTTGTTTATTGTTTTATTTTCTTTATTTTATAACAATAGTGTCTAATCTTATCTTTTAGATAATTACATTTAATTTTTGGAAAATACTTTGATGCACAAGTTGTGTAAACTTTAGTTTACACAAGCTCTTTAATTTTAGGGTTTAGGGTTTAGGGTTTTATGTTAGGGTTTAGGGGTTTAGTATGTAGGGTATATAATTTAAGGTTTATGGTTAGAATTTAGAGTTTAGAGTTTAGGGCTTAGGGTTTAGGGTTTAGGGTTTAGGTTGCTAGGGTTTGTGATTTAGATTTTAAATTTTATATAAGGATTGTGTAAAAAAAATTTACACAGCTTGTGCATCAAAATAAAACCCTTAATTTTTTAACAACTTCTACTAGGAAAGGGAAAGGGATATTTACATTCATACATGGAAAGTATTTTAAAACAGATAAATAGAACTCAATGAGTGTTATTAAAAAAAATAGAACTCGATGAAAGATTTTAGTTGAGAAGGAAAAATTATTAGATGGGTTTGACTCATCACGTCATTCATGGTCTTATCTAATGAAAATTTTCATCTCATTTTTTTCAAGGTAAATCTTCACATCTTTCCTACATGCAACTAAAGAGAGAGTTGTTATTTGAAAGTTGCACTAAAATGGGTGAATGTTATTAGATGGACCATGAATGACGTGGTGAGTTAGATCCATCTAATAATTTCTCGTTGAGAAGGCATGGTATTCTCTCTAGAAACCTAGAATTGAACAGTTTTCTTTGCATGTGTACGTAATTTTTTATGTGTATTCTATTTCTAATTTCTTTGAGCATAATAATAATAATAATAATAATAATAATAATAATAATAATAATAATAATAATACAGTTGCGTATTATTGTTGGAGGCTTCAAGTTATCAACTTGTTTTCTCAACTAGTCATTTTGTGTAGCAACATGCCATTGCCCAAAAACAAGGATTTGTGTCTGCAAGAGAGGTTGGCATCATTTATTTTTCCATGTGAAGGGCTAAATGTTCATTTGACTTTGTCATTACCACTCATCTCCATTTCACAACCAGGTAACGTTCGTTTCAGGGTCTAAACTCATGTCAAACGTTCATAGAAGAAGCGCGGTAATTCAGAAGGAAGGGCTAAATTATATAATATGGCTGCTCCTACTTGCTGAATTAATCGTATAGATATTTATATATATATGCCTGGGCCTGCCCAGTTAGTAAACGAATCTAGCAACTTGGAACAAAATTATAAGACCCTGGCTTCTGTCTATCTTCCTTCAGTGTGTGTGTGTATATATATGATCATTCTTGTTTGAACAATGCCTGTGAACATTTTGGAAGGAAGAAAATGGTGATAAGGAGAGGCTTCACATTGCTCATACTTGTCATAATTCTGCAGAATGGAGAGGCACGATTATCTCAAGCCTTCTATAACACTACTTGTCCGAAAGTGGAATCCATTGTAAGAAAGGTTGTAGCCCAAAAGTTCAACCAAACCTTTGTCACGGTCCCCGCAACCCTACGACTGTTTTTCCATGACTGTTTTGTCGAGGTAGCTAATCTCTTCAGATTGACAACTGAGTTTCTATGCATGGTGAAGTCTGAATTCTCTTATGTTTTTTCCAGGGCTGCGATGCATCGGTCATGATTGCATCGCCAAATGGGGATGCAGAAAAGGATGCACCAGACAATCTCTCCCTAGCAGGAGATGGGTTTGACACCGTAATCAAGGCCAAGAAAGCAGTGGAAGCTAAATGTCCTAAACTAGTCTCCTGTGCAGACATTTTAGCCATTGCTACTAGAGATGTTATAGTCCTGGTAAGAAATGCCCCAACACTTACCTGAGATATGAAGCAAATCTCATATCTTTCATTTCATGGCCAGGCTGGAGGTCCTTCATTCGGCGTAGAATTGGGGCGCCGCGACGGCCTTATATCCAAGGCATCGAGGGTAGCCGGAAATCTGCCAGAGCCTAACTTCAATCTCAGTCAACTCAACTCCATGTTTGCCAAGCACAACCTTACACAAACTGATATGATTGCACTCTCGGGAGCTCATACTGTAGGCTTCTCTCACTGCAGTCGCTTTGCGAATCGCTTGTATTCGTCTCCGGTGGATCCCGACCTCGATCCCGTCTACGCGCAGCAGTTGAAGCAATCCTGTCCTAAAAATGTAGACCCCAGCATTGCCATCAACATGGATCCTATGACCCCACGAACTTTTGACAATAAGTACTTCAAGAATCTAGTTGCTAAGCAGGGATTGTTTACATCAGACGAGGTGCTCTTTACTAATCCATCTTCTAGACCAACCGTGGTTCGGTTTTCAAAGAAACAAAATGTCTTTAAAGAAGCCTTCATCACAGCAATGAGGAAGCTTGGAAGGGTGGGAGTTAAGACCGGTAGAGCCGGGGAGATAAGGGTAGACTGCACAGCCTTTAATTCTTGAAATAGTCATTGAATAAGGAGCTTCAAACATAACCTTTGATTCTTATTTGTTGTCATCGTGTAATAAGTATTCAGTGTAAAGGATTAATTCTCATCATTTGTAATTCTAAACTTCTGTACTTCTTGTATTTGTATTATTCAATAAGGTATTCCATTAGCTCACAGCAAAGATTGATTCATGCTTGTCTTTTTTTGGGATAAACTACTTATATAGTTGCTTAATTTTGTGGGAGATTCTATTTTGACCATTAATCTTTCATTTTTGTCGATCAAACTACTTAACTAATTAAATAATATTAATTGGACCACTAACTGTTAAATGTTAACGAAAATATTGACGTGACAATTAAATAAATTTATATAATTATACATTTGGTCTTCATTATTTACAAATTCTATTAAATACTAATTTTAATGTAATTCAATAAATTTAATCATCCAATCATATGATGACAGGACTAATAAAATTCTATTAATTTTAATAGATTTAATTCAATATATATTTCTTGGGTTTAGATTTTTATCTAGTTTTACGAATTATAAGTTAAAATTTAATTCAATAATTATATGTAATATAAAAATAAAAAGTCAAAAATTAAAAAAATATTAAATTTAATATAAATAATATAAAAATCTTAAACTCATTTTTATTTTAAATAATAATAGTCGCTAGTTTTATTGAATAAAAAGGAAATATAATATAGTTATAAGAAGAGTTTACAAAAGTAGAGTAGAATACTCACATTAACCTGTGTTTTCTCTAAAATTATTTAGGGTAAACTACATAAATAACCACCATATTATTAGAAAAGTCGAGATTTGACCACCTTACATTTTTTCCGAGGCAATTAAACCATCAAACTATTTAAATGGTATCAATGTGACCACCAGCCGTTAAAAATAATAGAAAAGTTGACGGGACTGTTAAATAAAATTGGTATAATTACACATTTGGTCATTATTATTTACACATTCTATCAATTTAGTCTTAATTTATATTAATAAAATAAATTAATTATTTAATTAGATAGTCACATGTCAACACCATATTGGAGGACTTTAATTCAACATATATATGATGAAATTTGTTCGATGATTATATAAATAGAAATCCACACTAACAGTAATAGTAAAATCAACTTCAACATCAGCAGACAACAGACAACAAACTTAGCTCTCCATCCACTCCTCTTTAAATAAATAGAAATCCACCCAATTCAATTCAATTAATATTTTTTCAATCAAGCTTAAAAACGACCCTTTCCTTGCCGATGTTTTCGTTTTCAATTCATTTTCTTCTGGCTAAAAAAAGAACATTACAAGTGACACATGCATTATTTAATATAACAATTTAGAGGTAAAGCTTGATTCTCTATGCTTGGAGCCTATCCATGGGAATCCAATAATTTAAAATCAAATCCTTGTTCTTCATCTGTTTCCGTATCCCCTAATTTATCTCATTTCCATCTTCATCCACACTTCCTTCAACCTCGAACTTGTTCATCCCACCCTGCAAAAACCCTTATTTTCACAATTCTGGGGATTTTTTTGGTCTTACGATTCATCCAAAAAAAAGCTTGAATCTTTGTACCTACATTGATATTGGATAAAAGGTCAGGAGCTTTTGGAATTTGGAGTTGTGAAAATATTATGCATGGTCATAGAGATCGAGGAGTAGGGGGAGGACCGTCGGATCGGCACTGACAAAATCTCCTCTCTTCAATTAAATATAAAAACATAAGAGATATATATTTAATTGAGTAAATTTAAGCATAAAATTGGATTTGGTGCAGTGGTTATGACGTTGCTAGTCTCCCTTGGTTGCCTGGGTTTGATTCCCCTATCAAGCATATTGCTTGAAGTCATTTTTTTCTCCTTTAAACAGGTGGTGACACGTGTCACCACCTGATTGGAGGAGGGAAATATATTAAATCAAATATAAATAATTAAAGTCTTCCAATAAGGTGTTGACATGTGTCACTATCTAATTAAATAATTAATTTATTTTATTAATATAAATTATGACTAAATTGAAAGAATGGGTAAATAATAAGGACCAAATGTGTAATTATACCAATTTTATTTAACGGCGGGTGACACGTGATACCATTTAAATAGTTTGATGGTTGAATTGCTTCGAAAAAAAGTAAAGTGGTCAAATCGCGACTTTTCTAATAGTATGGTGGTCATTTATGTAGTTTACCCAATTATTTAAGTTACAAACTAGTCACTAAAGCATAAAATATGATTATACAAGGAAATTGTTAAAACCTAATCAAACAACTCGAAAAAAAAAAATATGTAAACAAACATCACTATATCGGTGAAGGATAAACACCGTCAACACTAACATAAAAATACATATAAAAATAGTGGCACGTTGACAAAAATAACATTAACACAACTCAACCACGAATTATCTTTGGTGATGGCAAGCGCCTATCAATACAAGAGAATTAGTCGGTGGTCTAAACCAGGGTCGATCAATATAATAATCAAAAAACTTCTGACTGAAGAAGCGACGTCAAATTTAACTCTTAAAAAGAGAGGAAAAAAATATGTTATAAAAAAAATATATTATAAAAGTAAAAAAAAAGTGTGTCACAATAGCAGGGAAAAAATTCATCATTCTTGGTAGAAAGGGGAAGATTTGTTAAATCAAATCGCATACAAGTTAAAATAAGCAAAAGTAAAAACTAAAAAAATTAAAAAAAAAAAAGAGAAAATAAAACAAAATACAACAAGAACTATGTTAAAATATGGATGACAGTCGCTCAACTAAACATCAATAGTGTTATTTTCTCAAATCATTAAAGAAAAAATTATTAAAAAAAGAGTTCTTATTTCTATTTTGAAAAATATGAAATGTTGCAAATTATAATTAAATTAGTTTTAGTGGGGTAATTCAGGCGCACCTTTTCCCTCTTCCTCTTAATGTCTAGGTTTGAGTCCCTTCTTTATTAGAAAAAAAGAGGCTTGAGTCCTTTTTAACTCTTTTATTTCCCTTTATTTTTCGTACATCATCTAAAGTTAACATGTCGGTGGTTTAGTGACCTGATGAACCAAAACTGTCTATTTTTATGACTTTTTATGTGTCAATATCAAAATAATTAAATTTTAAATTTAAACCTTAAATCCTAAATATACACCATATACTCAATATTCTAAACTTTATTCTTAAATGTTAAATTTAATTTTTTTAATGTGGGACATTAGGACAAAAGTTTTACCCTTGCATGATTGATATCAGTGGTCAAAATTGAAAATTGAAGCACTTCATAAATAATAGGATAAAAGATTTTACCCGAAACTAGCTATTAATTAAAGATTTAATATCAATTGGTCTTTTGCCACTACACCAGTGGTTTAGTTTATAAATATATGATTGTTTTTCAATGTCTTCCATAAGAATCAAGAAATTGAGGGGGCCAGAGGTGATGAATTCTCTAATATTACCAAGAAACTGAAATTGCCATGTTCCTTGTGCATCAATTTGGTAATATAGATTATACACAAGGGATGTTTGAAAGGCCACAACCAGGGAGCAAGCTTCTCTCCATGCATCTCAACTTCCTTTTATCCTGCTTTTCTTCCCTATCTTTCCAACTAGTAAGGTAAGGTCTTTGGCTTAAGGAACGTGATTTATTGAGTTCTGGAGCTGGTTTAAGCCTCTGCAGTTGGTTTAGTTTTTTTTCCCTTCCTTTTCAACCCGTGTTTAGCGTGGCTCTTCTTTGTTTCCTTTCATTTACTACCTTTCTGTTATGGACCACCTACCCATCTCTTCTTCATTAAGTGTAGGGGTTGTGAATAACGGTTATCTCAACCACCCCACTGACAGCAATTTCATCAGCCAAGATTTTTTAGACGAGTTGGTCTTAAACGAGGATAGCGAGGTAAACTTCACTCTAAAAAACCATGCACTCGTGGGGAAGCTGCTGTCTCCAAACCCACTTAAAACCTTAGCCTTAACCGCCATACTGAGGAAAGCCTGGAAAAATGAGAAGCTTGAATGCCACGAACTCGGGTGCAATTTCTTCCTTTTCTTGTTCGATACTGTGGAAGAACGTCATAGGATTCTTGGAGCCAAACCATGGTCGGTCCAGGACTCCCTCCTTGTGCTCAAGGAGTGGCAACCAGATAAAGCCCTTGAAGAGCTGGATTTTTCGCTGGAGGAGTGTTGGGTCCAGGTGCACAACCTTCCGATCGGCCTTCTGAACCCAGATAACGTTAAAAGGATCAGGAAGTTATTCCCTGTTTATTTTGGATCCTCCCTGGACGATGGAAGCTCCTCGAAGTGACAAGGTTCTGTTACACTACGGGTCGCAATAAGGGTTGAAGATCCCCTTAAACCGGGTTTCGTGCTAAACCGTAAGAAAGATAAACCCTTGGAGATTGGCTTCAAGTATGAAGATCTCCCAAAATTCTGCTTTCGTTGTGGAAGAATCGGGCATGTGGAAAGGGAGTGCAAGCATGATATTGCAGTCTTCAAGCTAGCAGGTAAATTTGGTCCCTGGTTGAGGGCACCTCACGGCAGCAGTGCTCGGTTTGCAAGTAGCAAAGGTCCTTCTCCAGAAAATACGTGCTTTCCTCAGCCGGCTAAAAAAGACAAAAGTTTGAAGCACCCCAGGCAGACAGAGACTGCAGCAAATCATGGGATTAAGGATCCATCAGCCGAGGATCTCTCTTTGGTCACATCGTCCATCAAAAAAGTCAACCCTCATTTACCAAGTTTGGCCACTGAGGCACCTGATAACGTGAATAAAGATAAAGCAAACATACCCCAGAAGAGTATAAGTTTAGATTGCATACCTAGGAAAGATTTTGCTTTTAAGATTGGATCCTCGGGCCATCAACATCCAATATTTCCTCTTGCAGAAGGTGATCATCATTTATTGTGGGGTAACATGCTTGTGGAAGGTTTTGATAGAATGGAAGTCTCATATGGCAGGAAAAGGAAAAGGAGTGAACTGGAAGAGGAAAATTTCTATCAATCAAAAAAGAGAGATCTTTGGGGAAAGATTTCGGAAGCCATTGTGCAAGTTGGCTCCAACAACTGGTGTATCTCGAAAAAAGGATGGGCGGCAAATGAAAACATTCTCAATGTTGCAATGTTCCCTGAATCCTTCATTAATTCCTCCTCAATCATAAGGGGTATCGAAGGAAAAAAAAAGAGGCAAAACCTTTGGATAAAAAAGACTTACTCTTATTCGAAAAGCAGCTAGACGTAAATTTAGGATGGAATGTTCAAGGATTGTTGTGGATGAAGCAGGCTTGCTCAATCTAGGCATCGACCCCTTCGGCAAAATCATTACTCACGTTCCTTCTATGTGCATCGACTCAAACTTCTCCTTGAATGAAGAGATACGTATTGAGGATGAAGATGACATACCTATGCCGACGATCACCAATTCCCCAATCTCTCCCGCTTCGGAAAGCTTTCATGATCCGGATAACTCGTATGAGGGTTATCCGAAAACTATATGAGTCCTTGGCTTATACTCGCCTGTGTTAGGACGGAACCCAGGCGAGTTTTCCCTTCTGTACCTTCCCCTAGGATCTACGGGACCAATCAGAGGGCTTTTGATCCTAGGCCTAGTTTGTCCCTGGTTTGTCTGTGTGTCTTGCCTTGTTGTTTCGGTTGCAAGCATTGGTGGGAGGAGCATGGTTCTGTTTGTTTGCCGCGTAGCATTTTGAAGTTTTCTGTCGACGCTCGCCTTGATAAGGACCAACTGTTGAAGCACGGAAGTCTGCCTGTGTACAGAGCTCTCAGGCGTCATCGATGGAGCAGTAAACTGATAATGACGGTGGTGAACCCTTTTTGTCCCAAGCTCTCAAACTCCTACTGGTCTTGCTGTGTTTCCGCTAACCACGGTTTTCTCGGTGGTCGCGAGTCCCCTTGTTCTTAAGGTTCTTCGGTTTTACTCCTTGGTGTGGAGATTTCCTGGTTTTTCCGGTTTATCGTGTTTTCGACGTTGTTGTTGTTTTTAGGTTTTGCTGTTGTTAGGCTGGCAACCTTCTTTCTGTTTTTGTCCCGCCCCTGTCGCGGGCTATATTTGGGAAAGTTTATCTTTCCTTTTTCGGATGTACGGTTATGGCGGTTGCCCCCTTTTTAATTTGAAAGTTATTTTCTTGACCAAAAAAAAAAAGGATGTTTGAAAGAAATCTTTGCAACTAGTTGTGCAGCTTTGTGGGTCTCAAGTTAAACCAGCCTGAATTAGGCTATTGTTTCTTTTATTTATTGTATCCTAAGATGCATATCCATACCATGCCAGACTACGGATAAGAGTTCAATATCAACAATACAGCATTTGCTAAATTCTACTGCTTAATCTTCATCGAGAATTTACGACATGCTTATATTTGATCGGGAATGAAGTACTGACCGCTCCAAGGCAGATGTTCTTCATTTGGTAGTTGGTACTACTCTCCTCTTGATCTGCTACGGTTTTCTTCTTCATTCTTATATCGAAACCATTTACGATGGAATCTCCGGGCACCCTGCAAGCTCTAAGTTTCATCCAAAATAACCAACCTGGTTCTCAAGTAAGGAAATCTCTTAATGTACCATCAAAACCTCATTTAATTATCAAGACAAGTACGATCCACAATGATTAAAAATAAAATTATAATCTAGTGGAAAATGTCGAAATAAAATACATCATCAAAATTAAACCGGGTACAAATAACAAGTGAAGTACACCACTTGAACATTCAAGGCAGAATCTTTCACAAACTTGGAACCAGATTCCGCTCTACCATCTTTACAACAACACTGTTATCACAAACTCATACAATCTCGGTTTTCACGAAAAAAAATGCCACTTATAATGGATGAAATATCCACGAGACCCTCCCAGGTCGCATTCTTGAACTCAAGTGCGAGGCTTTCCATACAGATGGGCATAAACAGTCTTAGTACGTTGCACAAGTATTACGCTTAAAACGGCTGCAACGATGCAAAATCCTGACATGATCATGGAAGTCAGAAAGAAGCATATAGAACCTTCACACTTGAGCGGTTCATCCTGACCAAACAACCCCGAGAATCTTAAGCCTGAAATCTGTGGGTGGATATTATGTAGATGAGCTTGCTTCTCTGCTTCATGGTCATAGATACTGCTAGCAATTACACCTGAGAAGACAAGTGAACCTGCGGGATTTGCCAGCGTGAGGAAGTTGTACAGAGCCCCAAACTTTTTCAAGCCAAACAACTCAGAGGCGGCAGCTGGCACAATTGCCCAATGGGCACCGTAGCCAAGCCCTATCAACAAAGTACCAATGTACATGGCTCCAGGCCATCCCATAGCAAAGAAGACATGGCCAACGGCCATAACAAGCTGAGCAACAGCCATGGCTATTGGCCTTGGATAAGCATGATCCCTATACAGTGATGTCAAACCAAACATGTAAGAAAAATGAGTCAAAAATATTACTAAATTAATGTCTGATGCAACCAGAATCGGTGTGCAAATGATATCAGTCTGTACCTCACTACAATCTCTGAGAAGTAACCCCCACCAACACGACCAAGAAAGTTCCAAATGCTAATCATGGATACAAATATATGAGTATTATCATACCCCAAAGACTGGCTCATCTGACCAAGATTATCTATGACAGTCAAACCCGATCCCGAACCTAATAGAAGAGAGAAAAATATAAGCCAAAAGTCTGCTTTGATCAAAGCCTGCGTCAGTGTAAAGTCCTCTCCTCTATGAGGACCTCTCCTTCTCTTCACCCTTACTGCTCCTTCAGCAGCGGCTTGGAAAAGTTTTGCTTGCAACTGAGCGATTCTTTTTTGCCGTTCTGCTGCTGGAAGCAAGTCTACTTCCTGAGGTTTCTCATCTTCCACTTCACTGAGTATCACTTCCTGTTCGGATTTCCCGGCTTCTTGTTGCTCTGGCTTTGGTAGAAGAACTTGTTCCACTGGATCTCTAGGCGCTTCGGAGATATTCAATATAATAGGAATAACAATAGGAATGATAAGAAGAAAGAACAAAATGGCTGTAAAAATTATGACTAAAGTGTGGCTCACAGTAACAAGATCTTCCAGAAGCATGACTCCCATCAAGTAAGCAGCCAATAGGAGGCACACGCTATAAATAAATGTAAAACTTAAACCGTCGGACGGACGGACTTGTCTGTGACCTCCAACAGGTCTGATAATGAACATTAGAGCAACAACTACCATTGCTGGCCCGACTGCAACCATGAATATCAAAGATGCTTGATCCGGGAAATTGATCATTGTGTATATCTGAGTCAAAATCGCACCGCTCAAACCAGCAAAGCCCTTGAGTATCCCTACCACCGGACCCCTGCTTTTGGGAAAGTTTTGCACACAAGAAACCAGAGCAGCTGTATTGAAGTAGGTTTCACCGTTGCTTCCCGCAAATATTAAGATGCACATCTGCATACTAAGAAGGGTCAAGTATCTAACCCAAGCGAAATGCTGTATATATTACAAGTTTATCAAGACACAAAACCTTTTGTTCTAAGCCAACATGAACTGATTTTAGTTAAACATGGAATCAGTCAATCAATCAACTACCTTAATTTACCTCATCAAAATTCAAATACTACTTTTATTTCTTTTCTCATACCTTATGCTTCTTGTTTTCACATATTACATTTTATCAAAAATTTCAATTTTTTTCCTCCAATCATATAAAAAAAAGAATCACCCAAGTCTTAAAATGATCAAATACGGCATAAAAGCACGGCTACTGTTCATGTTGAGACTTCACAGGGAAACAAAAGAACTGAAAAAGACTTCACAGGGTGATTGTATTTAATCAAGAAATCAGAAGAATCGAATTCGAATAAAGATGAACCAAGAAACACTCAGATTTCATCATAAAAGTCAAAAGTAATTAAATTGATACTCACAGCCCACAAAGGCAAAACAGGAACTCTGCCAGTAACAACCAACCAAATCCAACCATAACCAATAAGGTTCTGCAAAGCACCAACAAGCAAGGCACCCCATAAGGGCAGTATCTCAGATAAAGGCCCAGCCAAGAACCCAACACTGTCTCCAATATCTTTGGCCACACCCAACTTTGAAAGCTGCTTTTGGTTGTAATTCAAAGAAGTCTTGATCACGGGCGATATGCTACCGAATATGTACCCAACCCCAGCACAAGATTGTATCCACATTGCAGCCACAAAAACCAGCCATCTATTGTTCACAAAAGCCTGAAACCTTTCCTTCAATTTTCCCATCATGCGATTCCAAGAAAACCCACCAACAGGAAGAAGAAAGTGTTGTTGATCCTTAGCTTCAATCCTCCGACCTGCAGTCTAAAAAAATGCTTCAACTTTTAACACCTAAAAAAGAGATTTTTTTTCTTTTACCATGCTTTATGCTAGATAATAATAAAAGCAGAAAGGTACAAGGGATGATGACGAGGACGTGGCATTATGTATTATCTTTATGCTAATCCCGTGGTTTTTGTACTGTTGTACCAGATATTTACAGGATATGCCACTCTCGTCTCATTTGAAATAATCATACATTTAGAACAAATTTGAGAAAACTTTTGAGTTTTTATTTTGGGTTAATTTGGATGAATATTATTTTTTAAAAAATTATTTGGAAAAATATTTCTATTTTGTATACGTAAGGTAAATTTGTGTTTGACTAAAAGCGAGTTTTAAACTCGCGTTTGGCTAAAATCGAGTTCTGTATTGAGTGGGTAGGTAAAAAAAATAAAGAAATTAATTTATTTTTATTTTTTTATACAGAATTCACGTTTGGCCAAACGCGAGTTTAAAACTCGCTTTTGGCCAAACACGAGTTTGACTTACATGTACTAAATGAAGATATTTTTTCAAATGATTTCTGGAAAGAGTATTTGTCTAAATAATTTCTCAAAAGGGAATATTCATCCAAATTCCCTTTATTTTGGATTAAAATAGTTTCTCTATGGATGAAATTTAGTGTTCGGTTAACGATCAATGCTTTGAGATGTTAGACAGAATGCAGGTCAACCAAAAATAATTATTTTAATTGTTTTGTCATTCTGTCAAGTCGGTATTTTTGTCAATGTGACATTGTTACTTCAGCGTCTAGCTTGCCAAATCATTATAAGACGTTGATTATTAGTTGACTAACGATTTTCATTCATGAAGTGGCTATTTTGATCTAAAGCAAACGTTGATGGTTAAAATGCTTCAACAAATAAGAGCCAAAGTGAACATTCAACCCAAAGTATTTTTTTTTACAATACCTAGTTAATTTCTTTTGTTTTTTATTGTCTTTTTGGTTCTCATAGTTTTGCCATGTCTAATCCGGTCTGGCCATCGTCGCATACTTAGTTTTAGTGGATGAGTCTCCCAGTAAATTTTTTGTGTATATACAAAACCTTAAACTCAAAACTTATTTAAAATAAGGCATAAAGTCAAAAATAACCCCCAACGTTTGACCTTTTGGTCACTTTAGCCCCTATTTTTACTTTGGTCCAAACAACCACCTGACGTTTTATTTTCGTTCAAAATTCACCATCGCCGGATGAAAACCGTCAGTCAACTAAAGGTCAACGCCCTTTGCTGGCGTGGCATTTGATGACGTTTCATTACCAATTTTTTTAAATTATTTATTTGACATTATTTTTTAACCAATTAGATGATAACACGTGGCATTATCCGATTGATTCAAAGGCTTAAAAGAAAAATAAAATTAAAGAATTGAGTGTGCTAGGAATTAAACCCGAGTCTAGTGGGTAGAGACATAAGTTCTAACCATCAAGATGACCCATAATTTATTAATACCTTACCACATAATATATTTATCACATCCATTATTATCTATCCATATTGCTTTCTCCTTCACCGTCGATTCTCCACCAAACCTTCATTCTTCTCATTCCTCTGCTCAAATTCCATTCTTTCCCAAAACAAAATCCAAAGGTTATTGTCATGTTATTAACCAAAATTTTCCGTCAACAATCTAAACGAAAATGAACTAAAAGGTCAAACGTTAAAAATTATTTTTAATTTTATGCCATTAAATAATACTAAATTATATACCACTTGAATTAAACCAAACCACTGGTAGTTTCGTCCGTTTTAATTCTACCTTGTGTGTAGATGTTAGAAAAGGATGTAGAAGCAGCAAAGGTTGAGTAATAGTGGGAAAATTAATCCATGTGATTTTGGAGAGTCCAACACGACAGTCGACAAAGAGGAGTTATCGTGTTTTACAGATTCAATCCAACCAGGGACAGACTTGGTATGACTTATGAGTAGACGGACCCATGTCATAAAACATGGATTGGGAGCTAGTGGCTATTCAATGATATGATGTCTAGCTGGAACGGTTCTGGTTTTACAAACGCCTCTTGTGGCAGCAAACGGCCGGATTTATTCTGCCCCCAACTTCGGATCTTTTATATTTTAAAACCAAATCAATTTGGCCTTGGGTGACTCAAATTGCACTTTACCCTATTCTTATCTTATCTAAGCTCGGGGAAGTAGCCGCCTAGGCCCAGCTCCTTCTTATCTTGCAGTTGAATATTCAATTGTAGCGTCATTTCACTTTAATTAACGCTTAAACCATCATCTGAAAGCTGAGTCTGTTGTTTCTTAATCTCTGAATTTTTTGTATTTCACCATTGTTTGTATGTTTTAATATTATATTCAATTTATTTCTCTATTATATCTATTTTAGATATATTATTATTATATATAATATATATATTGTTATTATTTATGGGTTAGGATTAACTTACACCGTGTAAAACTTAATTACTTTTACATAGTTTTTGGACCGTTGGACGATGGTAATTAATCGCTTAGATTATTTCCTTATTTTTTTCTCAATTGATAATCTTCACATTTTTTACTGTTAATCGCATCCATCAATTTTTCTTATCCAATGGTCCTAAATTAGTGTAAAACTAAATGAGTTTTACACCATGTAACTTGATCTCATCCCATTATTTATATATACTATCTTTTATCTTAGCATATTAAAAATCTTCCACGCTTCATGATCGGAGTATATTAAACATGTGAAGCCTAACAGTCTGTTCATTTTTTTACACCATTTCACTAAAACGGTGTATTTTGATAACTATGCATTTTCTAATCCAACACAATATTTTAAATGTTTATGCCATTATTTTGGTGTTGTTTATAGTGTCACGTCATATTTGGTGCAAAACTGTAGTAACATTAAATTATTTTTAATATTAAAAGAAAAAGTTTTTTTTTTAATTTAGGAACTTTTATTATAACCGACACTACTCTAGGCCTCGTTAAAAAACTTTCCTAAGCCTAAAATGGAGGAAAAAAAGTGTCCCCGAAGTAATGTATTACAAACTACTCACCAAAGGATGATTCTTGTCACAAACCAAATTACAAACCAAATTACAAAACCAAAAGAAATGAAACAAGAGACTTTAAGGACAGATTAGATCCACTCCACTGTGCAACGAAACTAAGGCATCTATACGACTTTAAAGCTCCAGTATGGTAAAACTACCCTCCATTTCCACACAGCTAGGTTATCGAACTGGAAGAAGGCTGAACCCAGATAAACGACGTCATTCTGGAAAGACCGGCTTTCGCCAATTTATCGGCCGAGCCATTCCCATCTCGAGATATCGCTTGAATGCTCCAACCAAAATCAGAGCAGAACTTTGAACATGCTGCAACCAAAGAACTGAAAATCCTAGGAGCAAGATGAGGTTTATGAATCCAGTCAACAATGAGTGAGCAATCAGTTTCAATAATTAATTTGGCTTTAGCAAACCATGGAGAAGATCGAAACAATTCGCAAGCTTCTAAAACAACAAGTATTTCGGCAGTAGTGGCATCGTAAAAACCTGCAGATTTAGAAAACTGGATTAAAATTGAGTTACTATGATTATAACAAACGCCTTCAATACCTGCCTTTCCGAAACCACCGACCACTGCTCCATCAACCTGGAATTTTAGAACCCCGACATCCGGAGCTTGCCAAATTTTGTTCACAGTTTTGTTCTATTTGACGGCAATATCTTTGAACATCATAGGATTATTTAGCAAATCTGAAGAAGAAGGAGATTCAAGAGGCCACTTTGCCTTACACCAAAGGCTGAGTCGAACTAAGCATATATCAAACAGAATCTTCACAGAAACATTAGAACCATTGAAAGAAACTTCGTTCCGATAAAGCCAAATAGACCACACCAAGCACTGGAAAGCCATCACCTAAACTTCTTGACTCTTGAAAAGGTTAGACATTGAAAACCAGAAAAACATCAAATCTTTGAAAATACCCGAGCAGACTAATTTGATACCTCACAAGTTGCACCACTGTTGCCAAATTAGCCATGAAAAATAGCACCTGCAAAAGATATGGTTCAACGATTCATTCAAGATTTTACAAAAGGGGCACAAAAGATCGACCAAGCCTGACACCCCCCTTTTCGCTAATTAGTCTTTTGTAAGAATTCTCCAATGAATAGCCCTCCAAATAAAGGCTTCAACCTTCGGAGGAGCTAAATTAACTCAAACTTTTTTCCAGATCTCATCATGTTGTACTCTGCCACTCACGAGTAGCTCACAAAAAGATTTAACATTATAGAGCCCATTCGCCACTGCCGCCCAACGAATGCTATCACTATGTAATATGCCTGGAATCACACTATTGATACTATGAAAAAATTCATTCCAGACATCCTCTTCCCAACTAAACAAATTACGACGAAGAAGAATATTCCATTGCCAGTTACCATTAACTAGAAAACCAAAATCAGCAATAGGACCAACCTTTCTCTCTGCCAATGAGTATATACGAGGGAAAGCAGATTTGAGGGGGCCAAGACTAGTCATGTTATCCAGTCAAAACGAAACTCTTTTCCCATCCCCGATTACCATCTTGATATTCTTTAAAAAATACTGCTAGGATCTGATAGAGGAGCTATAATACCTTTCTAAATCCAAGATTTGTTCACAGACCCGAGATTAGAAGGCAACAGATAATTAGAACCACTTTCATACTTTGCCGAAATGACCCGACGCCAATAGCTGTTAACCTCCGAACCATAACGCCATAACCATTTATTGAGGAGTGCTCTGTTTTTTATGCTGAAATTAAATAATCCAAGCCCTCCAAATTGTTTAGGCAGACATAAAACTTCCCAACTGATCCAATGGATCTTTTGCTTTTCCTTTTGATTCCACAAAAAATTAACCACTAACCTCGTTAACTCCACACTGATAGATTTGGGCATGGGAAACATAGAAATAAAATATATAGGTAAATTCGACAGAGCAGATTTGACCAGGGTGATTCTACCAGCAAATGATAGAATCTTGGACAACAAAGTGGACAATTTAGATCGGACTTTTGCTAGAATCGGCTCCCAAAGCTGAGTAAAGTTCTTGATTGCTCCAAGGGGAAGCCCAAGGTAAGAGCAAGGAAAGTTACCCCTACCGCACTTAAGTAACGAGGCCCAATTATCTAAAGTTGCACCATTGACATTAATTCCATAAAGGGAAGATTTCTTCAAATTGAGTTTCAGCCCAGAAGCAACTTCAAACCCCTTCAAAAATCTCACCACATTTTTAATTTGAGTTTCACTGGCTCCACTGAATAAGATGAGGTCATCCGCAAATTGTAAGTGGGAGACCTCTACCGGCTCTTGACCAATCTTCACTCCACAAAAGAACCCTCGTGTTACTGCTTTTGATAAGAAGGCGCTTAAAGATTCAGCAACAAGATTGAACAAAATAGGAGACAAAGGACACCCTTGTCTAAGTTCCCGACTTATAGAGAAAGAATCTGAAGGAGACCCATTTACCAATACTGAAATGGAGGCCGACGATATACAAATAGAAATCCACTCACATAACAGATCACCGAATCCTATAATCTTCATAATGAATATAAAGAATTTCCAATCGACTGTATCGTATGCTTTGCGAAAGTCCGCTTTGAAAACCACACTTTCCAGACCCTGTCTTCTAGTGTAGTCGATGACTTCATTCGCAATTAAGGAACAATCAAGAATTTGCCGACCAGCACAAAATGCGAATTGACTCTCTCCAATTACATTTGGTAATATAGCTTTAAGCCTGATCGCGAGAGTCTTGGCCTATAGTTTGTAAACTGACCCCACCAGACTTATAGGTCTGTAGTCATTGATCGAGACAGGGGAATTAGTTTTCGGAATAAGTTGGATAAAAGACCGATTAAAGGAGAAATCTGTAACTTTCCCTTTGTGGAAAAGTTCGAAGAAATTTAAGATTTCCCTTTTTAGAGATGGCCAGAATTGCTTGAAGAAGTTCATGTTAAACCCATCGGGTCCAGGTGCACGCGAACCATCCATCGACGATAAAGCTTCCCAAATCTCTTGTAGGGAAAAAGGCTTTTCAAGCAGACCCGCCTCTACCTTATTGATACTCTTCAAATTGCACTCAAACTTCTTGATGGGAATTATTTTAGTGGAATTAAAACCCACTTTGAAGAAATCAGAGATAATTCTCTTGATTGTCGATGGAGAAGAGGCCACTACATTTTCATGAGAGATTTTATCAGTGAAGTTTGCACGCCTTCTTGTTGAAGCAATGGAATGAAAGTACTTGGTATTTTTATCACCCATTTCGAACCACTTGAGACGAGACTTCTCCAACTAATATCTTTCATCTTTTCGAATGACTTTCCACACTTGTAACTTTGCAGCTTTGAGATCATTAACCAAGTGAGAGTCACCTTTGGAAATAGCCCCTTCCAAATCAGCACATTTCTTTTCCAGTGAATCTATAGAGCCATCTGCTTTTCCTTTATTAATCAAGTCCCATTTCTTAGAGACTTTCTTGCATTCACCAAGCAGCAACATAATATCATTGTTCATTGAGCTGTTGCACACTTGTATAATTTTGTCCACATACTCCTTATTTTCTGCAGCCGATTCGAACCATTTAAACGAACGAGGGCCCCAGCAATCTCCCATACAAGCCAAGCTTACAGGATTATGGTCCGAAATTGATTTTGGAAGAACATGTTGGAATAGGTCAGGCCACATATCCAAATTTTCTTCTGACACCAAGAATCTGTCCAACCTACTGAAAGAGGGAGATTCTCTTAAATTAGACCAGGTAAAGAAACTTCCATGAGGTGGCAAGTCAATCAGACCCAGGCAGTCAATAAATTCAACGAAATCTTTAGATGCACTCTTATTGAAACTAACTTCGATTCTTTCGGTTTGGTCTTTCACAATATTGAAATCCCCTCCTATAATCAGTGAATAGTTTAAACCTGACAACTTCTTCTTCAGATCATCAAACATAGCTTTTCTCTCTAGAGCCAAACTCGGGGAATAAATATTTCCTATAACACAATTAATGCCCGAAGCTAAGAATTTACCACACATACCTATATAAGAACTAGCAGCCCAACTTGTCTCACATTCAAAAACGTTAGGATCCCAAATTGAGATTAAACCTCCAGCAGATCCAACCGAAGCAGAATAAACAAATTTGAATTCCGAAGGATTACCACAAAGGAGTCTGAAACTTCTTTCACTTACTTGCTGCAATTTTGACTCTTGTATGAAAATAATCGAAGGCTTCAACCTTCGGATAATTCTTTTTACCGAAGCTTTCTTTTCGAACCTTTCTAACCCTCGAATATTCCAAGTGATTATTAGATTTTTCTTCATAAACAATTAAAAAAAATCACACAGTAGACCCATTAAATAGCTAAACAATGGAAACTGAAAAAAATTAAACTCCAGCCTCACCGTCGATCTCCAGCAAACGATGGACAACTTCATCTTTACTCGCATCAAAGAAAAGGCCAAGAGACTCACATACCTCAATTGTAGCTAATGCCTCGGTTAGAGCGTTTCCAGTTTGAGAATCCTTTTCCAAACCCAGTGAGGATAAGCTATTCCTCGGGTTCTTGCTCACCGATTCGACTGGCTTGGCCTGACTTGGGGGCATCACTCCTTTTTTCCCTCTTTCTTTTTGTGGATTTTCAGACAATGAACATTGAACAGGACTGAAAGAAGACGGATTTTGTAATCTGTTGAGTTGTGTGGGGCTCGATTCGATCAACCAATTTAGCTCACCAAGTGGTGGAGAGGTGGATATTTGGGTGGAAGGGTTGTGGAAGCTAGAAAGATTAAAGACACAATGATTTATAGTGGTTCGGCCTTTTAACAAGCACCTACATCCACTACCTTAGCTTCCCACTAAGGATTTCACAATCAATCCAGTAATTGATTAGTCCCCTTTTCTAGGATTAGGAGGAAACCCTTACAACCGATCAAGCTTCTACCCAAAGCCTTGATCAAAACCCTCTTTTACAAAGAGATAAATAAAGCAAACTTAAACCCTCTAATAGGTGTTTGTTTGCACAATGAAGCACTCACCCAAAACCTAAAACACTTGAGCAAATTTGACAATTTTGGCTCACTAGTGTTTGTTTATACAAGAAATGACACTTTAAGCACTAAGACAATTTCTTGATCATTTGTTGATTGACAATTGAAGCATTAGCCTTCTCTTGATGCTTGGAGGTCCCTTTTATACTCCCAATTGAGTTTATAGCCGTTTAGGACCGTTGGGATTGAAATAGAGTCGTTGGAGCCTTTAATTCCCTCCATAAATGCAGTCTGCAGCTCCCCGTTTCGAAACGCTCGAAGCCGTTTCGAAACACCCTCAATATAGAAAGAGCCGTTGTAGTCTGTCAGGGTACCCGTTTCGGAACACCCCCTTGCCGTTTTGGAACGCGTATCGGAACGCTATAAGCCCGTATCGAAACGACCTGCATTTAAAAGTTAGTTGGGAAAGAGCCGTTGGGGTTTATGACCGTTGTGGTCAGTGCCACGTGGGCGTATCGAAACGGCCTAGCCTGTTTCGAAACGCTGGCCCCGTTTCGATACAAGTATCGAAACGTTTTGGCCACTGGAGGCACATGTTTCGAAACGCCCTAAGGTGTTTCAAAACACCTGGTCAGTTTTGTTAAAATTGGCTTTAGAAAACATGAAAAACCTTTATGAAAAATTCCTTAAATATTATTTCAAGTTGTTTGGACTTTGGAAATGTTTTAAATATTTTTTAAATCAGTCCAAAACATTTTTCAATTATTATATCAAAACATTAGTTCTACAATCTCCCCCTTTTTGATATAATAAAACCACTTGAAAAATTGTTTGGAATTCTCCCCCTTTAACTTTAAAAATGTGAATAAGAGATTAAAATTTTAATTCAAATAAAGCTCCCCCTTATTCATTTGAAAATTCAATTTTTCAAACCATTTCTCCCCCTTTTTGTTATATCAAAAAGATTTAAAACATTGAGTTCAAAAATAACAATAGAGGTAAAATTTGATAAAATTAAGAATTTGGTTTTAAAATGGCTCCCCCTTACTCAAGGCATCATTGAAATGTTAGTCCAACATATATGATCATCTAGTTGAATTAAATAAAAATAAGACTAATAAAAACAAAACAACTAGAAATTTTACCAACACTTGAACCCAAGGGAGGATGTGAAGCCTTCCTTCTTCAAGTGTTCTTTCTTGTGTGTATGGAGCTCCCCCTCAATGTTTGACTTGTTGAACATCTCCATCACACCTACAATAGACAATCAAGTAATTTTTGGTATCCAAATTGCTTTGGATCCATAAACGTTAGTTGCACAAAATTTAGTCCCCTTAGGAATCCATTTTTCAATTTCATCCTTTTTAGTTGAAGTGGTTAGTCCTTTTGGGACTCAAACACTTCTATAACATTTTCCATTCATAAATCTAGGGGCACTAGATTGTCTAACATAAAAATTTGATTTTCCAAAATTGTTTTTCTTTTCAAGCTCTTTGGAAATCAAATCTTTTTCTACTTGAACATTTTGAAGCAATTTTTGTAAATCAAGACATTTTAGTTCAAACTCTTCAAGTTTTGCTTCAAGTTCATGTTTGGTTTTAGAAAGAAAATCATTTTGAATTTTTAACTTTGAAATCAATTTATTGTTTTTCAAAATGTGGCTTTTAAAATCTAAAACCAATTCATCATAGGCATCTTGTAATTCATCAAAAGTGTAAGAGCATGAAGTAGATGAATTAGAAGTTACCCTTGAATCTTCTTCGATGGCCATAAGGCAAAGGTTGGCTTGTTCATCGTCGGTGGAGTCCTCATCACTCCAAGTAGCCACATGTGCCTTCTTCTTATGGCTTGAAGTGCTTGCCCTCTCCTTTCTTTTAGGTTCTCGTTCAAGCTCTCTCAAGGCTTTCTTCATGAAAGGGGCACATTTCTTGAAGAGATGAACTATCTCTTCATCTTCATCCTCCTCTTCACTTATGTAGACATGATGGCAAGTGGAGGATTTGAGAGCCATGGCACTAGCATTGATGCCAAGCCCTTTGATTTTCTTCTCTCCCATAGCTCTAATTTCTTCCCTCTTCTTCTCATCCTCTTTATTCTTCTTCATGATTTGATGAGTAAGGAGTGACCCCATGAGTTCATCAAGCTTCAAAGTCTTCAAATTTTTGGCTTCGATGATGACGGTCCTCTTTGAGTCCCAAGACTCGGGAAGTGAGTAGATGAGCTTTCGAACAAGCTTCTCCTCCGGGATGGCTTCTCCATAACCTTTAAGACCATTGGTGATGGTGGAGAACCTATCAAACATCTTCTCGATGTTCTCTTCCGGATCCATTTTGAAGTTCTCATACTCCAAGGTTAGGAGCCCAATCTTGGTCTCCTTGACTTCATTTGTCCCCTCGTATGTGACTTCGAGCTTGTCCCATACCTCCTTGGCACTCTCACAAGAAGACATCTTCTCATAGATGGATGGACCAAATGCACAAAATAGAATGTGCAAGGCTTTGCAATTTAGCTCCATCTTCTTGCGATCGTCGGCACTCCACTCCGCTTTATTTCTTTTAGGCACGAATGGGCCATCTTCAACTACATCCCATAGCTTGTAATCTTTTGATTTGATGAAGAACTTCATCTTTGTCTTCCAATGGGCATAGTGAGCTCCGTCAAAGAAAGGCGGTTTGTCGATTGATTGTGCCATTGAGCCGGTTGATGAAAAAGTGATCGAGCTTGCCGGATCTTCTCAATAGGATGTTAATCCTCACCGATTGAGCCAAGCTCTGATACCAATTGTTGAGTTGTGTGGGGCTCGATTCGATCAACCAATTTAGCTCACCAAGTGGTGGAGAGGTGGATATTTGGGTGGAAGGGTTGTGGAAGCTAGAAAGATTAAAGACACAATGATTTATAGTGGTTCGGCCTTCTAACAAGCACCTACATCCACTACCTTAGCTTCCCACTAAGGATTTCACAATCAATCCACTAATTGATTCGTCCCCTTTTCTAGGATTAGGAGGAAACCCTTACAACCGATCAAGCTTCTACCCAAAGCCTTGATCAAAACCCTCTTTTACAAAGAGATAAATAAAGCAAACTTAAACCCTCTAATAGGTGTTTGTTTGCACAATGAAGCACTCACCCAAAACCTAAAACACTTGAGCAAATTTGACAATTTTGGCTCACTAGTGTTTGTCTATACAAGAAATGACACTTTAAGCACTAAGACAATTTCTTGATCATTTGTTGATTGACAATTGAAGCATTAGCCTTCTCTTGATGCTTGGAGGTCCCTTTTATACTCCCAATTGAGTTTATAGCCGTTTAGGACCGTTGGGATTGAAATAGAGTCGTTGGAGCCTTTAATTCCCTCCATAAATGCAGTCTGCAGCTCCCCGTTTCGAAACGCTCGAAGCCGTTTCGAAACACCCTCAATATAGAAAGAGCCGTTGCAGTCTGTCATGGTACCCGTTTCGGAACACCCCCTTGCCGTTTCGGAACGCGTATCGGAACGCTATAAGCCCGTATCGAAACGACCTGCATTTAAAAGTTAGTTGGGAAAGAGCCGTTGGGGTTTATGACCGTTGTGGTCAGTGCCACGTGGGCGTATCGAAACGGCCTAGCCTGTTTCGAAACGCTGGCCCCGTTTCGATACAAGTATCGAAACGTTTTGGCCACTGGAGGCACATGTTTCGAAACGCCCTAAGGTGTTTCGAAACACCTGGTCAGTTTTGTTAAAATTGGCTTTAGAAAACATGAAAAACCTTTATGAAAAATTCCTTAAATATTATTTCAAGTTGTTTGGACTTTGGAAATGTTTTAAATATTTTTTAAATCAGTCCAAATCATTTTTCAATTATTATATCAAAACATTAGTTCTACATAATCTCTCCAAATTCGGTCTGAGAACTAGAGACATAGTATCGTTGTTTATTTGTTTACTCAATTTGGGTTTAATACTAAAGAGACTCGTATTCATGTCAATTGTGGGCTCACAATAAGAACTATTGTCTGAACTCTCAACAGGGTCAGATTCATGTTGGATCGGGACGTCGTAGAGGTTATTAGATTCGGAAGGAGCATTTATCAGATTGGGCCTAGTGTTTTGACTCTCCTGTAGCCCACCCATCGCAGTATCTTCAACTGGTGAGGATTCAAATCCATCCGTTGAGGCATTTAATTGAGACCCAATGCCCGACATTTTGGGAAACAACCCCGCCGCCACCTCAATATTCTCATGATCAAAAACATTCTCCTGACACATTCTTTCATCTTCAAACTGACTACTCATCTGCCCATCATCTATCTAGCATCGTTCATCCTCGTATTCCGCCGTGGATAGACGGATGATGAATTCCTCTCCGAACGCCGAAACAGTCACGAACGGGGGTAATTCCGATAAACATCCGATTGCAATCGGCTTCCAATCAGGGAAAAGACAGAATCATGCCATATAGACAATGGAATCCCCTCCATACAAACCCACACTTTGAGCTTATTCTTTTTCTTGAAATTATCTAAATAATCTATGTCAGAGAACCATGTTCTTAATAACGAATCTCTCAAATCTCAGAAAATCGAGATTTGTTCTCCTCTTTGAATCTGATAACAACATAGAATCCGGACCATGTGCAAACTTCTACTTTGAAACCATCAGCTCGCAAAGCCTGTTGAACACAGCCGGCATCATACATGCCTTTAATCTGACCAACTAGACAAAGCTTCAACTAGTCCTCCGATGCGGCTAACTCTAAATTCAGAGGTAAAACTTGCCTATTTGTGAGACCAGGTGAAAAGTTGACCTTCTCTTTACAATACACGCAAGCAGGAGCTTTAGGCACAGATGGTTGATCCATTCCAGTATTAATCTGTATCTTTTCTAATAATACTGCTTTATACGACCTATTGTCTCTAATCCCCTTATGCGTAACACGTTTATTTATCGTTGAACCTGCATGACCCTCCTTGTTAGTTACATTGGAGGCTGCCGAACCTTTAGCTCCTTTTTCTTCTAGATAAACCTTGATGGAGAAACCGTCCATCCGACGGTTGTTGCCAAGCTTAACCGCTTTCAACGCCTCTTCCTTCTTATCAAAACGAACAAAGGCAAAAGTGCTTGCCGACTTATGTCTTTTCTGATTGTGATAAGCAATGAAGACGCTAAGGACCTTGCCATATTCTGAGAAAGCCTCACGCAAAGCAGAATGATGAATTCTCTTACTAACGAAGTTCACAAAAACAACAACGTCGTTCCTGTGAAGCACAACGGAATGGTAACCACCGCCATGTTGAGTCCTGCAGACGGTAGCCCTTGAACTCTCTCTCTCTCTCTCTCTCTCTCTCTCTCTCTCTCTCTCTCTCTCTCTCTCTCTCACTCATGTTTTTACGATATTAAAAGAAAAAGTTAAAATGGTGTAAAGGTGTTATAGTGTAAAGGTTGGAGTTGCTCTCTTTATACTAAAAAAATATTAAATATCTTAATTTACACCATTTTAGTACAAGGGTTGAAGTTGGTCTCTTTACACTAATTTCACTTTTTGTTATGAATAATCATCTATGTGGATGTCTATCATGATTAGAACTTTATCTAAGGAGTTTGATTTATTTATTATTAGGAATATTATCTCTATTAATTAGAGTTTAATGTATTATGTACTTCTTATGCCTATAAATAGATGATTCATTGAAGGCAATGTACACAATTCTATTTTTGAGAATAATACACATCTCTCTCTTTCTCTCATCTCTTTGTTCTTCTTGTTCTTGTTCTTCTTTATTTATTCACAACACGTTATCAGCACGACTCTAATCAACTGAGGTCTTCATTGTTTGAATCCAAAAGAAGTTATTGGAAAGAATTTGATTCTAGGATAAACCAAAGATAAGTTTTTTTTCTCTCTTCATTTTTTTTTAAATTACTGATTGTCTTTTTCTTTATATTTTAACTTTTTTTTGAAAAGTTTGGAAGCATGTTTGATTTTATTTTAACATTGAAAAGAGACAAATTTGTGGCTTCTCACAAACCAAAAGATGGATCAAAAGAGACGAAGAGGTTCCGTTTGGTGTAAATTACGTGTGTTTTCTCTTGTTCCTAAAAGGGTTAATTAGCGGTATGCTTATTCATACTTTTACTTATATGATTATATTTGATATTTTTCATATTATTATTTATGTTATTTTATTTGGTAAAAGTTACTATTTTTAACTGTGTTTTGAGTTTTACATGATATGCTTAAATGACTTGGAAAGAGATGTGATATAAAGGGACTATGAGAAGCTATCTCGGTCATATGCTATGTCTCCATTGTTCGTGAGAGAAAAATCAATATTGGTAAATTTTAATTTTGTTTTTATTCTTTATATTATTATTTTAAAGTGCGATAAATCATGATGATTTTGAATTTACAAGAAGATTATTATAAAGTCTATATTTACTCGAAAGTAATATTTCTTCTTCGTCGAAAAACTCGACCATAGACTTCTCCCAATTTCAAGTTACGAAAATTTGTCTTGATCCAAAAAGTTTTATAGGAGGCATTCCCTGAAGTGAATGCAAAGCATGATGTTTATTCCATGCGATTATCAATGATGGGGCATTCCCTGAAGTGAATGCAAGCATGATGTTTATTCCATGCGATTATCAATGATGGGGCATTCCCTGAAGTGAATGCAAGCATGATGTTTATTCCATGCGATTATTGGAACTGTTTTATTCCCTGAAGTGAATGCAAACATGGTAAATCATTATTCAATTAGAGACATAATTTCGATATAATTCAAGTATATTGGCTGGACATCTCGTTCTGCGAGGCTACTGGTCTCAAAGGAGGTTTTTAAAGGACCTTGTGGACAAGTTTATCAATGCCGCGTACGAGGATTAAATCTTTGTTCTCTGTGATAAGGATATGTGATAAAGGTTTCAAAGGCCCACTGGCTCTATTCCATTCCCTAAAGTGAATGTGAGATTATATTATGGAAGGAATAAAAAACCACATTAAAAGTTGTGGTTGTGGTCGAGGCTATGAATATACACATGAAAAATATAGTCGTTTTAAGAATACTTCTACCCGCTGGCAGCGAAGTTATAAGGATGACAAGAGTGATAAAGATCATTCTAAGGAAGTGAAATCTTTTTACCAATGTGATGTTATAAACCATTGGTTTCGTACTTGTCAAACGCCAAAGTATTATGGACTTTATCCATAATCATGAATGATAAATGAAATAAAATATAAACAAAATAAACAAAATTTGTTTATGGCGAAAATAATATTGGCGTTATTGGTCAAACTCAATTGGATATTGTTAATTTTCTCATAACCCTTGAAGGGAATAATTTACCATTTATTTTATTTCCCTTATAACCTCTAAAAGGAATAATTGATTTTTTTATTTTTATTTTATTTTTTATGTTAATTCGTTTTATTTATTATTTATTTATGTTAGTTTGCTTTATGTTTAATTATTTCACATATTATTTATTTACGCTTTATGTTAATTTATTATTTAAAGAATATGATTACTTCCGGAATAAAATATACAATGAATTGTGGCTATTTATGCCTAGAATTGTGGCTATTTATGCCTAGCAGATAATGCAAGTACTCATATTGTACTTAAGCATAAGAAATATTTTTCCCATTTAAATGCAAGGGGAAATATGAGTAATATTTCTCAAAGTACTAAAATATCAATGCTTCGGAAGAGCACTTGAAAGTTTATCTCTGATAGATAATCGACGTGATATGATGTGCTATATTTTATGTTTTTCATTCCTCGAAGTGAATGATAAATGATAAGTATTTATTTTGGTTATGTTTTTAGTCCTTATTTTGATCGAATATATATGTTTGAAGGACTTAATTGGGCTGTTTTTATGTTGTTCTCATGCAGGTTACGTAATGCTGGAAATGAGTTGGAGTGCTGCAGAAAATACTGAAGTCGTGGGTAGATTCATGGGCATGAACCAGGGCATGAATGCTGACTGGGCGCCACGTCAGCACCTTCTAGAAGATGACGTCAGCAAGCCTGATAACTTATCAGTCCACTTATCAAGATAGCTTATCATCCGATTTTTATCTTAAAATTCAAAACTTGGATATTTATCTTATGTAATTTTATTTAAATTTTTTAGGATTTATCATCTTAGGTTTTTAGGGTTTTTCAACTACTATAAATACCCCACTTTGGGGGTGAATTATTCATCAAACATTTTCCATTGTTCTCTTCTTCCTTGAGTTAATAAAGCTCTCTATTTTTCTCCATTTCTTTTTCTCCATTTCCTTATTTATTTTATTAAGTATGGTTTTTTCACAAACCATGCTTAACTAAATTCCCTTTAGCCAAAAGCAACGTCAAACCCGACAAACCTCGTGAGATTAGGAAAATACTTCAATCCTTCAACAACTTCTTTTTAGATTCTCTGTAAAATTGATTAGGCAATCGGCCTAATCTTTAGGCATCGCAATTGTTTCATTCCGAGAGCGCGCATCGGCTTGAAGTGGTTTAGATCCATCGTTGGGGACGAGGAAAAGCTTGTAGCCAATTCAACTCCCTAAGAACAAACTTAGTGGCGGTCCACTAAGGGGAATCAAAATCGGAAACAATTCTCATCGAGACGAATATCCGAGCACGAGCTTCTCCAGCACTAACTCAGATTTGAGCTAGCATCGATTGCCGAGGCTAATTCACTAAAGTTTGACTTCAATGATTGCCCTGGGAGTCGAATCTACCAACGAGAAGTAAGTTACAAGGGTTGGGCCTTGTAGACTGTAACCTGCAGGAAAGTCGAAGAAAAATCAACTTTAGTGATCGAAGATGTCATGGCAAAGCGTGGCTTGAGGCTATTTTTATCTATAATTCATTCTCAACATTTATTTTTACGTTTTTACTATTTTTCTCATTCAAATCACTATTCTAAAATCCCCCTTTATTTTCTACAGGTTATTGGTCTAAATCAGAAGAAAGGTGTTAGAGTTCCTATTCCCTGCGGATCGACCCTTACTCTCGCTATATTAATTTAAATCTTATTTATTTTGAGTTTAAGGTTTTATTTTTGACACTATACGACGCGTGTCAAAATTGGCGCCATTGCCGGGGAATACGGCAAAGTACTAATATCGTTTTATTTGATTTATGACCAGGAGCAATCCGGGAGAACAATTTGATCTCATCCCAGAAATCGAAGCACTAGCCCGAAAGTTGAACGCACAAACACTTCGGGAAAAGAAAAAAAAGACGCCAACAGAGATTCCAACGCGATCTAGAAATCACATACGAAGCAGAATCGAGTTACGAGCCCAATTCGATGGGAGACGAAAATCAAACCATACGCCAACTAAATGCGGCGCCCGATGGCCAACAACCTATGTGTATAACTTTCCCGAATGGCGAAACACCGTTCGTGCTAAAAACGAGTTTGATCCATCTCTTGCCTACCTTTCACGGCTTACCGACAGAAAATCCTCATAAACATTTGAAGGAATTTCACATGGTTTGTCTAAGTACAAAGCCACAGGGAGTATCCGATGACCAAATCAAACTTAGAGCATTTCCATTTTCCTTAGCTGATATAGCGAAAGATTGGTTATTTGATTTACCCCCTAATTCTGTTACAACATGGACTGACATGGTTAAACTTTTTCTTGACAGGTTCTTCCCTGCAGCAAAAGCAAGCGAAATCAGGTGCAGCATCCTGAGCATTCAACAAAAAGAAAGTTGAATCCTTGTATGAATATTGGGAGAGGTTTAAAAAGTTGTATGCAAATTGTCCACAACATGGGTTGTCGGAACAAACCCTCCTCCAGTATTTTTATGAAGGATTGACGCCTATGGACATGAAAGTAATAGATGCAGCAAGCGGCGGAGCTCTAGTCAATATGACCCCAACAACGGCTAAAACACTGATATCAACCATGGCTGCCAACTCTCAAAGATTCAATCAGTCTAGCGAACCATCTCGAAGGGTTCGCGAGGTAAGTACAGTTTCATTAGAAAACAAAATCGATAAATTAGCTGAAATAGTGCAAACTCTTGTTGCAGATAAGAGAAAAACAGCTAGACTTTGTGGAATCTGTACCAGCCCAGAACATCTGACAGACTGTTGTTCAATGATTCAAGAAGATGATGTCGCCCAAGCCAACGCCATAGGGAATGCTTATAATTCCGGGTGGAGGAACCAATCAAATTATGGGTACGCGAACAACCAAAGGCCAAATCAACCGTACCAACAAAGACAACCCTACCCACAACAAAAGACGTCTCTAGAAACCTTGGTTGAACGATTAGCGATATCCCAAGAGAAGTTCCAAAACCGTATCGAAATCCACTTACAAGAGTTAGACAAACAAATGAGCCAGCTAGCCCAAACAGTAAGTCGTCTTGAATCCAAAGGTAAACTCCCTTCACAAACAGAAATAAACCCAAAAGAAAATGTTAATGCCATCACTCTTAGAAGTGGCACCGTGATAGAACCCAAAACCTCAGAGGTAAACACCCAAAAAGATAAATCAACTCCACCAGTCGAAAAAGATACATCAAATCCAACCCCTGAACCATCCCCTTATGATGTCCGACCACCATTCCCGTCGATATTGATGAAAAGAGACAAACAAGCAGAAGAAAAGGAAATCCTAGATGTGTTCCAAAAAGTAGAGATCAACATTCCGCTCCTCGACGTAATCCGAAAAATTCCAAGGTATGCTAAGTTCCTTAAAGATTTATGTAATAATAAACGTCGTCTTATTGGAGTTGAAAAGGTTAATCTAGGAGAACATGTATCGGCGGTCTTCCAGCGAAAGTTGCCACCAAAATTGAAGGACCAGGGTATGTTCACCATTCCCTGCAAAATAGGTAAAATGGGTATTAAACGAGCAATGTGTGATTTAGGGGCCTCTATTAATGTTATGCCCCTTTCATTTTATAACTCACTTTCTGCTGAGCCTTTGAAGGATACGAAGGTAACAATACAACTGGCGGACAGATCCATAATCTACCCGGAGGGATTACTGGAAAACGTCCTCGTGAAGGTAAATGATTTAATCTTCCCAGCAGATTTCTATGTCATTAACATGGAAAACGACCGAGCAAACAACTCTTCTGAGATCCTCCTTGGCCGCCCATTTTTGAGCATTGCAAACACAAAAATCGATGTAAGAAGTGGGATCCTTACAATGGAATTCGATGGTGAGGTAGTAAAATTTGACGTTTACAAAGCTATGAGACATCCTGAAAATGTTGCTAGTTTAAATTTTGTTGATGTCATTGAACCTGCCATAAATGATTTCTTTGACACTATTTTTACTGACTTCATGGATGATTTATACAGAGAAATCACGGATTCCGACGAAGAAGACAGGGAGTTTGAAAATCTTTGTTCAGTAAATAAAGATTTAATACTTACTACATCTAAAACTAAACCTTTACCTTCTGTATTGCAGGCACCCAAAATCGAACTTAAACAATTACCCGAGCATCTAAAGTATGCATTTTTAGGGGAAAGAGAGACCCTACCGGTTATCATCTCAACCAAGCTGTCAAACGAAGAAGAGGAGGACTTGCTAACAGTGCTGCGAGCGCATAAGGAAGCCATTGGGTGGACCATTGCAGACATGAAGGGCCTTAGTCCCTCCACTTGCATGCATAAGGTAAAAATCGAAGATGGAGCTAAGCCATCTCGACAAGGACAACACCGCCTGAATCAACCTATGATGGACGTAGTTAAAGAAGAAATACAAAAGCTTCTAGATGCGGATATAATCTATCCAATTTCGGATAGTGACTGGGTAAGCCCGATCCATGTAGTCCCTAAGAAAACCGGAGTCACGGTGGTTAAGAACGCAGAAGGTGAGTTGGTCCCAACAAGAGTCCAAAATGGTTGGCGAGTCTGTATAGACTACAGGAAGTTAAACTCTCTAACTCGAAAAGATCATTTTCCACTTCCTTTTATAAACCAAATGATTGAGAGATTAGCCGGTAAAACTCACTACTGTTGTCTTGACGGATTTTCAGGTTTTTTCCAAATTCCTGTGGCGCCCGAGGATCAAGAGAAGACAACCTTTACATGTCTTTTTGGCACGTTCGCCTATCGTCGAATGCCATTCGGGCTTTGTAATGCGCCGACCACATTCCAAAGATGCATGGTGAGCATTTTCTCAGATTTCATCGAAAAAGGTATAGAAGTATTCATGGATGACTTTACAGTTTACGGTAATTCCTTTGGAGAATGTCTATTAAACTTAACAAATGTGCTAAAAAGATGCCTTGAATTCAACCTTGTTTTAAATTATGAAAAATGTCATTTCATGGTAGATAAAGGGTTCATTCTAGGACATATAGTTTCCTCAAAAGGTATTACTGTTGATAAGGCTAAAACAGATGTTATACGCTCACTCCCATACCCCACAACTGTGAGGGATATTCGATCATTTCTTGGCCATGCAGGGTTTTACCGCAGGTTTATTAAGGATTTTTTAAAGTTGGCGCAACCCCTCTGCAGTCTATTGCAAAAGGATCAACCCTTCAATTTTGACGAGAAATGCAAGGAGGCATTTGACATACTCAAGGAGAAGCTTGTAAACGCACCTATCGTCCAACCACCAAATTGGAACCACCCGTTCGAATTAATGTGTGATGCTTCCGACTTTAGCGTTGGAGCGGTGTTAGGTCAAAGAATCGGCAAGGAACCGCATGTTATAGCATATGCGTCACGTACCTTAGATCCTGCGTAGAAAAACTATTCAACAACGGAAAAAGAACTCTTTGCTATTGTTTTCGCCTTAGAAAAGTTTAGATCTTATTTACTCGGTACTAAAATCGTTGTCTTTTCTGATCATGCAGCTTTACGCTTTCTTATGAGCAAAAAGGAGGCAAAGCCGAGACTGATCCGGTGGATACTATTACTCCATGAATTCAACCTAGAAATTAAAGATAAGAAGGGATGCGAAAACCTTGTTGCGGACCATTTGAGTCGCATCCCATTATCTATGTCTGATCCACCGGTTAGAGAGGAGTTCCCTGACGAAGGATTAATTGCAGCTCAGCTTAACGTTCCATGGTTCGCAGACATGGTGAATTACTTAGCCACAGGTAAGATGCCACAAGATTTACCGAGAGCGGAAGTTAAACGAATAAAAAGGGAGTCCCGGTTCTTCATTTGGGATGATCCCTATCTTTGGAAACATTGTTCGAATAAGGTAATTAGACGATGTGTAGCAGAAAGCGAGGTAAACTCTATCATAAATTTTGTCATTCTTATTCTTGCGGTGGTCACTTCGGGCCTAAACGTACTGCACATAAAATTCTTGAGTGTGGCTTTTACTGGCCCAACATTTTTCGTGATGCCTATTTATTTTGCAAATCTTGTGAAAAGTGTCAAAGGGTTGGTAATTTGAGTCGACAAAACGAAATGCCACTTAATCCCATTACTGTATGTGAGATATTTGATGTTTGGGGATTAGATTATATGGGTCCCTTTGTCTCTTCATTTGGTAATTTTTATATAATTCTTGCGGTAGATTATGTTTCTAAATGGGTTGAAGCTAGAGCAACCCGAAATAATGATGCTAAAACCACTGTTAAGTTTCTAAAAGAATCTATCTTTTGCAGGTTTGGCACACCGCGAGCGATAATAAGCGACCGAGGGAAGCATTTCATTAACCGAGTGATTGACGCTCTCATGTAGAAGTTCGGTGTCACCCACCGGATTTCAACATCTTACCATCCGCAAACGAATGGTCAAGCAGAGGTGTCGAATCGAGAGATAAAGACCATACTCAAAAAAATCGTGAAGCCGGATCGCAAAGATTGGAGTATCAAGCTATCCGATGCGTTATGGGCATACCGTACTGCGTACAAAGGCCCCATAGGGATGTCACCCTACCGTCTCGTCTACGGTAAACCCTGTCACTTACCAGTCGAGCTAGAACATCGCGCATTTTGGGCAATTCAAAAATGCAACATGGAAATGGATGTGATTGGAAGGGAACACAAGTTACACATTCAAGAACTCGAGGAAATCCGGAAACATGCCTACGATAGTGCACAAATTTTTAAAGACAAAACAAAGGATTTCCATGATAAAAATATTTCATTTAAATCTTTTTCCGTTTGTCAAAAAGTTCTATTATTTAATTCTAAATTCAAACTTTTTGCAGGAAAATTGCGTTCCAAATGGCTCGGACCATTCACTGTTGTTCAATCTTTTCCACATGGAGCAGTAGAAATTCAAGACACCGAAGGACATAGCTTTAAAGTTAATGGACAACGGTTAAAACAATTTTACGAAAATGTTCCAATCGGTTTGGTTGAAGAAATTCATTTCGAGGAACCGAATGCATATATAAGGTCGTCAAGCTAGCGACGATAAACAAGCGCTAGATGGGAGGCAACCCATTTCTTTTTGCTTTAATTATTTTTATTTTTCTTTATTTTATTTATTTTATTCCATTTTAAACTGCCATAATTTAATGTTATTTGAAATTTCTTTTTAGTTAAAAAAAAGAGAATAAAAAAAAGAATCGAAATTATCTAATCTGTTTAAAGATTTTTAATTTTAATTTTATCCTTTTTTTAATTTATTTTCATTATTTTTCATATTTATTTTTGAATATTTTCTTATCTACTTTTAATATTATTTTTATCTCATTTTATTTATCCTTTTGAAATTTATTTTATTTTATTATCTCATCATTTTATTTTTTTATTTTGAATTCTATTTTTATCTGATCTCTTATTTATTTTATTTGCAGATAATTTAGATCGAATAAAGAGATGAGAAGCTATCAGGATTTTGTGGGCTGAATTTTTAATTTAATATTCTTTATCCCTTTTCCACCCAATCAAACCCATATTTTAAACACATTCCAACCTTATCTACCCGGTCAAACACCACACTCCAAACCCAGTTAAAATACTCGTGGACCCCACCTACACAATTTCCTACCCGGTCAAACACCCAATCACCCACTTTAATTTTTTCCCTTTTATTTCTCTCCCTAGCCGCAACCTTTTTCTATTTTTACCAGCCACCTCAACCCTCACCCAATTAAATCCCGTGGGCCACACCCCAAACCCAACGCATTGACCTACACGGCTACACCCCCCATTACACCTTCTTATTTATTTCCTCACCAGCCGCACACCTCCCACCCTTCTTCTCTTTCTATTTCTTTTCTTCCATAACAGCCACCCGAAACTAAACCCCTCCGTCAACCTCCATTATGCCTCGCACCAGAAACCAAGCCCGCCGGCTTCCACAGCAGCCACCACTCGTCATCGGTGGCCTCCGGCGCTTCCAACCACCACAGTACGTCGCCCTCAGCATCGACTCCGAGCACCCACAGCCGCAACCCAACATCATCCTACCTCCCGAGCCTCCCATCATCCCAAACACCACCCCCACCCCGTCGGCCATGCACCACTGCACCACCAACCGCAACGACCACCGTCACCCCAATCACCTTCCTTCCACTCCCTTGAGACGCAAAGCACCTCCATGCACACCGCCACTGCCCACACGCACCAACCCTCTCCCTCGCACCACAACGATCCGGCCATGGTGAGGGGCACTCCCACGCACAGATCCACACAGACCAGCACCGGCCGCACTGCTCGTGTCACCGGCAGTGGCGAAACGTGGCCATCACCACTCCTCCGTTCGTCACATCCACCATCGCCGCCACCTTCCCCTTACCACTCCTTGACCTCCGATGCAGTTGGCGGATCATCACAACAACATCACATGCCCATCCCTTCACCAACCCGTGTGCTCTCCTATCACATGTACACCAACACGTCCGTGCATTCGGATCACTATTCGGCGGCCGATGAGGTAAGTTCTGAATTTTTTGAACCTTTATTCGTTACTAACCCTACCCCTGAATTTGCAGATCACATGCACGCTGAATTTGCTGCCCATAATCCCTCGGACACTGCTCAACCGGAATCACCGCCTCACGACCACAACGATATTCCATCGGACCATGAAGAACATCCACGACGTAGCCAACGATTTACGACACCTAACGATGAGAACTTGAAAGGGTTTTTACAATTTACTGGAGACGAACTCGATATGTTTAATCATATTCGACATCGCTCACTTCCGGTCTGTAAGTACATCCCCGATCAAACTTTAGATTGTTTGCATTTACGTGAGTCGGTCCTAGCACTTTTTGATAATATTGGATGGCGTCGATTTCATATTATTACTTGTGACACGTACTACGAGTTAGTTCTTGAATTTTATTCTACTTTTTCGTTTGATCGTAGTCGCGCGAGGTCTCTTGATACACCAAATATAATATCTTTTCGTTTATTGGGTCAATACTTTCGGTTATCTATTACTCAGTTTAATGTTTATATGGGTTTTGTCACTAATGTTTCGGACCCTAACTATCAATCTGCCCTTTTAGACATACCGGAAGATTTCGATAACGACCTTTCTCTGGAGACTTTGACAGGTTTAGCAGGTGTGCAATACAATCCGAAAACAACTAAGGACCATACTATTCATAGCCCTGCTTTACGATATATCCATCGATTCCTCGTTTACAACCTTTCCGGCAGAAACGACACTCCATCAACCGTGAGTAGAACCGAGTTATTCTTTCTCTGGTGTATGCAGGTAAATATTAAGGTAAATCTTGGTTTTTGGTTGGCCCACACGTTTCATCGTGTACCGTGAACCACTAGGTCACGACCATTAATTCTGGGTCCTTATATTACCCATTTAGCCTTGCGTATTTTTCCTGCTACTTTTGATCCATCTCAGTTTACTTATGTGTTTTCTATGAGTGCTTTAGATGAGAGATGCCTAGATTCCATGGGCTTACTTGCAGGCACCCCTGATGCACCTTATATTGTTCCCCCGGGCACTCTCCCAACTCATTGAGAACGAGTGTTTCGTAGACGAGCCCAATCACAACCAACACAAGATGACCAACCCCAAAGAGATATGGATGAGCGCCTCCATTCCATCGAGACTAACTTGGCCGAGATCTTATCCTATCTTCGCCCCGGCACTTCCCGCGGACGACGTGGCCGCGGTCGTGGCCGCAATTGATTAGGGGAGTCTCTCCTTTCCTCTCTTTTAATTTAATTTTTCATTTTGGGACAAAATGCATCTAAGTGAGAGGGGGGGGGGGAGATATGCTTATCAATTTTTATCTTGCTTATCCGTCTTGATTGTTCGCTTGAAATCTTGATTTTATTAATTTATAGTTCTTCGTTTAATCCTTAATTTCGCCTTGTCTCACTGTTTTCACATGGTTCTGTATCTATCTTGTTAGAAAATTCTAGGTTGCATTGTAGATTTTTGGCATGATTAATTTTTGAATAAATATTTTATATGACATTTTCTTTCTCTATTAATTCACATGATGCCTACCTAAGTACACAAGACATATTTGTGAGTTTTTGAGCCTAATGAGCATGCATGATATTTGCTCTTTGTTTCTTTGAGTGTGCCTAGCTAAATTAGTTGCATTCTAGAACTTGTTTTTAAATTCTTTTTGAGATTACATTGATTGATTACGATGCTTTAATATGATAGAGGCACTAGGTTTTAACCATTTCTCTTCCCAAATAAATTACCTACCCTTTAATTAATTTCCCCTAGTGAAACAATTTTTGAGCCTTAGCCTTTTTCTTGAAAATCACCACATTTTAAGCCTAATCCATTTTTCTTCTCAATTCCATTACTTTTGTTCCCTTTTTCAAGACAAAAATCGTCTTAAAAAAACAGATTCGAATAAGTGCAGTGCAACAGCTAAAAATACACTGTGCAGAAAAAAAAACTGTGCAGAATTGATTCGAATATACAGTGTAGAATTTGATTCGAATATACAGTGCAAGAAATTGTTCGAGTCTGCAGAAAAATAAAAACAGGAAAAAACAGTGCAGTTCGAAAAAAAAAGGTACACTGTCGAGCAGTTCTGGTTCGAATGAAAAACAAAAAAAACAGTTTCGAATATATTTTTTGGGATGATTTTTTTGTCTTGAATTTTAGCCCTTATTTTCAGCCTTTATCCTACCCTTACCTTAGCCCCATTACAACCCTTATTTAAGACCTCTTGATTTTTGCATCATATTCATGTTCGTAGTGGAGATTAGATTTAAACACAAGCTTATGGTTATGCTCTAATTAGCTTTGGCTCGAGTGATTTTTCTCTACCCTTAAACACTTTGAGTGACATGAGCGATTCCTTGTGAGGGTACTTGGTTTGCATCATTGATGTTAGTAGAGTTTTAGAACGTCGTTTTTGCTTTAAATTGTTAGTCTTGCCATTTATCTATTTTTTGCTCCTTAGTTTTCTTTCATATTTAGATGCTTAATCATATTGAGACCTTTTGAGACTTCGTGAAATTAAGGATGAAAACTTGAACTTAAGTTTGTTTAATTTTGAGATACTTGAGGACAAGCATCGGATAAGTGAGGGGGAATTTGATAAGTATTTATTTTGGTTATGTTTTTAGTCCTTATTTTGATCGAATATATATGTTTGAAGGACTTAATTGGGCTGTTTTTATGTTGTTCTCATGCAGGTTACGTAATGTTGGAAATGAGTTGGAGTGCTGCAGAAAATACTGAAGTCGTGGGCAGATTCATGGGCATGAACCAGGGCATGAATACTGACTGGGCGCCACGTCAGCACCTTCTAGAAGATGACGTCAGCAAGCCTGATAACTTATCAGTCCACTTATCAAGATAGCTTATCATCCGATTTTTATCTTAAAATTCAAAACTTGGATATTTATCTTATGTAATTTTATTTAAATTTTTTAGGATTTATCATCTTAGGTTTTTAGGGTTTTTCAACTACTATAAATACCCCACTTTGGGGTGAATTAATCATCAAACATTTTCCATTGTTCTCTTCTTCCTTGAGTTAATAAAGCTCTCTATTTTTCTCCATTTCTTTTTCTCCATTTCTTTATTTATTTTATTAAGTATGGTTTTTTCACAAACCATGCTTAACTAAATTCCCTTTAGCCAAAAGCAACGCCAAACCCGACAAACCTCGTGAGATTAAGAAAATACTTCAATCCTTCAACAACTCCTTTTTAGATTCTCTGTAAAATTGATTAGGCAATCGGCCTAATCTTTAGGCATCGCAATTGTTTCATTCCGAGAGCGCGCATCGGCTTGAAGTGGTTTAGATCCATCGTTGGGGACGAGAAAAAGCTTGTAGACAATTCAACTCCCTACGAACAAACTTAGTGGCGGTCCACTAAGGGGAATCAAAATCGGAAACAATTCTCATCGAGACGAATATCCGAGCACGAGCTTCTCCAGCACTAACTCAGATTTGAGCTAGCATCGATTGCCGAGGCTAATTCACTAAAGTTTGACTTCAAGGATTGCCCTGGGAGTCGAATCTACCAACGAGAAGTAAGTTACAAAGGTTGGGCCTTGTAGACTGTAACTTGCAGGAAAGTCGAAGAAAAATCAACTTCAGTGATCGAAGATGTCGTGGCAAAGCGTGGCTTGAGGCTATTTTTATCTATAATTCATTTTCAACATTTATTTTTACGTTTTTACTATTTTTCTCATTCAAATCACTATTCTAAAATCCCCCTTTATTTTCTACAGGTTATTGGTCTAAATCAGAAGAAAGGTGTTAGAGTTCCTATTCCCTGCGGATCGACCCTTACTCTCGCTATATTAATTTAAATCTTATTTATTTTGAGTTTAAGATTTTATTTTTGACACTATACGACGCGTGTCAATAAAAAGTACATATTTTCATTACCCGAAGTAAATGAAACAAAGCACATTTTGAAAGGTGCATAATTATGCATTTCTCGATTAAAATGCAAGGGAATAATGTGAGTACTATATCCGGAAGTACTAATATCACAAAAGGCTCTAGTCGAGCAAATATGTTATTGTCAAATGGAACTTTATTCCATATTCACAGGGCATTATACTCGTCAAAGTCATAAAGAGACTTATTTAATTTTAAAGATATTCACGGTAATGGATATCATATTGAGACCATTAATCAATGAGATGTTGACTATCTCAATATTATGAGTATAAATCAAGGCAATAATAAAAACTTGAAAAAGTTATATGCACTGTCATCCATAGTGTACTACAATAGAATTAGTACAAATTGAAGCTCATGCTATTGTGAATCAGAAGTTTACTGATAACTTTATTATTTGGCAATGACCGGTTAGACCATCCCAGTTCAATTATGATGCGAAAATTTGTTGACACTTTCATGTGGTAATTTATTGAAGAGTTGAAATTTTCTTCAAAGTAATGTTTTCATGTGATACTTGCTATCAAAACAAACCGATTATTCAATCATCATCAGTTATGATAGATTGCGAATCTATTAATTTTTTTCTGGAACGGATACAAAGGTGATATATGTGGGCCCATACACCTTTCTTATAGTCCATCTAGATATTTTACGATTTTAATTGATGCATCGACTAGATGGTCATATGTATCCTTGTTACTAATCTGCAACTTGGTATTTGCGAGGCTACTTGCTTAGTTGATAAAACTATGAGCACATTTTCAGATTAACTTATAAAGACAATTGATCTTGATAATGCTGATGACATGCCATTTTATATGTATTATCACTAATTCGCATCAAGCCAACAAATTATAATAAGTTCTCCCCATTATAAATGGTTTTTGGTCAGGAACCAAATATTTCTCATCTTATATTTTTTTAGTGTGCGGTATATGTTCTGATTGCTCCACCACAACGCACAAAGACGAGTTCTTAAAGGATGTTGGGAATATATGTCAGATTCAAATTTCCCTTGATAATTAAATATCTTGAGCTTCTGATAGGGAATTTGTTTACAACTCGATTTACTGACTATCATTTTAATGTGTTAGTTTCCCCAACGTTAGGGGGAGAAAATAAATTAGCTGGGAAAAGAAATAAATTGGAATGAATTATCATTATCTTAGTTTGATCCACGTACTTAACAATGTGAACTATAAGTTCAAAGGATAATTCATTTAGCAAATCAATTGTCAGATGATTTTGCTGATTCTAATAGAGTGACTAAGTCACATATACCAGCTATGAATGCTCAATTTAAATTTGATGTCCCGGAAGGATAAATTCTAGTTGATAACGAGTCTAACTTACGCCTATAGCGTGGTAGACAAGTAGGTTCCAAAGATAAAAATCCTCGAAAAAAAGGAAGGGAGCTATAGTTATGATGGTCTGATCGAGAAATCAATAAATTATGAAAATCTCAAGAAGAGATTAAAAGGTCTCCAATAGAGGCATTAACATGACTCAGGTACCTGATAATAAAGAGATCTCAATAGATTATGTCATGTCTGGTAATAAATGGAACTGAAATCAAATCGACGTCGATAATACATTTGCATGCAATATAGCACTAAAGATTTTATTTGATGGCGTGGATCATGAATCATTGTCAATTGAACAATGTAAACAAAGAAATGGTTGGCCAATATGAAAAGAGGCAATTGAGGCGAAACTAAGATCTCTTTCAAAAAGAGAAGTATTTGGGCCTATAACCCGTATATTGAAATGTGTAAAGCTCGTGGATATTAATGAGCCTTTGTGAGAAAGAGAAATCAAAAGGAGAAATCACGAGATATAAGCTCGTTTGGTTGCAAAGATTCTCACAAAGACATGAAATTGATTATGAGAAAAATATATTTCTCGGTGGTGGATGCAGTTACTTTTAGATAGTCTGACAATAAATGAAATAACTCAGTTTTCGCCTAATGGATGTTGTTACATCTTATTTGTATGAGCCTCTTGATAACAACATTTACATGAAGCTTTTAGAAGGATTTAGACTGCCATAAGCAGTTAATTCAAGTTCTCGAGAACATTATTCAATTATATTAAATATATCTTTTTATGGATTAAAATATTTTGGGCACATTTGGTATAATCGCCTCATTGAATACTTATTAGCGGAAGGCTAAAAGAATGATTTAATTTCCAGAGCATTTTATTAAGAGGTTTAGCTCTGAATTTGTCATTGTTTTTATTATGTATGTTGGCGATTCATTTAGACTCATGAAGAGATATCCTTAATAATGAAATCCTTGTACAGCAATCGGCAAACACAGAAAAATGTTTAAAGAGACTTTACATGCATGATGAATATTTGTTGACCACTATTTAGTTGTTAGGTCTCTTAATGTAAACAAAGATCCATTCCGCCCTCGAGAAAAAGGTGATGATATTCTTGGTCTAAAAGCACCATATATACATTAATTGATATGGAAACATCGTATCTTGGTTGGTCCAGAAATACTATCTAAGTGCTACGAGACCATTGCCTCTAAATAATTACTATGCATGAGGTAAAGCCGAAATATGTGTTTGGCTAAACATATCCAGAAGATATGTGAATTACTTTCACAAGATAAGATGCAAGCTATTTTATGTAGAGATAATGCAGAACTTATATCTCAAGGTGGATACATCAAATGTGATAAAACGAAACACATCTCTTTAAAGTTTCGTCCCTCATGATCTTCAGAAGAATAGTATTTGATGGATCATTTCAAGCAATAATTTGGAAGATTTATCCACTAGTGCATACTCTATTTTCAACATTTGAATATTATATTCAAGATTGAATTATGAAGATTCAAAAATCTTATGTGATTTTTATGATGGGGAGTAAATACGCGTTGCACTCTTTTTCCCTTAACCGAGGTTTTGTCCCAATGGGTTTTCCTGGTAAGGATTTTAATGAGGCAACATGTTATGCGTATTAAAGATGTGTGTACTCTTTTTCCTTCACTAATGAATTTTTTTCCCACTGGGTTTTTATCTTAGTAAGGTTTTAACGATGCACATTATTTTCATAGACATCCAAGGGGGAGTGTTATGAATAATTATCTATGTAGATGTCTATCATGATTAGAACTTTATCTAAGGAGTTTGATTTATTTATTATTAGGAATATTATCTCTATTAATTAGAGTTTAATGTATTATGTACTTCTTATGCCTATAAATAGATGATTCATTGAAGGCAATGTACATAATTCTATTTTTGAGAATAATACAAATCTCTCTCTTTCTCTCATCTCTTTGTTCTTCTTGTTCTTATTATTGTTCTTCTTTATTTATTCACAACACTTTTTTACTTTTTATAATTTTTATATTATTTTTAACACCGGTGTTATAGTGTCGTGAAGATTAGAGATGCTCTTATACTATTTTCAAATTTTATAATATAATTTTTAAATTTTTAATTCAATTTTATTATTATTATTGTTGTTGTCCAGTGTTATTGAGAAAAGTTGTTCTAACACGTTTTTTTTCATTCCTCCAAAAAAAATCTAAGCAAATTCGTCTTATTCCAAATTGACAGCAATCACTTTTTTTGCCCTCATTCCTATTGCCATTCGGTGATTTCTTTGAGCTATCCTTCTTCTATTACTTTCCTTCCTTTTAAATTCATAAAAAAAATTATAATATTTTAAAATTTCAATTGAAATTAAGAATTAAATTTTTTAACTTGTTATTATCGGTTATTAGATCAGTTTAAAATGAACTGAATTCATTTTTAGTTAAATTAAATTTTCTCATAGTTAAAATAACTGACGACCACTTCATTTATCAAAATTCACTGAGAACGAAAATTATAGATTTTTTTTTCTCTTTACTTCTTTGCTTGTTTTTTGGTTTTGTATGTTGCTCTTTGGTGATCGTGGCTATAAACGATAATCGAATGAGATCAATGACTGTATTTGAAATTTGGATGAAATAATGTTGATTAATTTCTTGAGTATGGTAATTGCTGTATCTAATGACGATGTCGATAAAGCTAATGTCAAATAGTAACCACATAGTGATTTAATTCATAGAGTGTTTTTAGATTTATTTAATTCTTAGAGTTAAAGAAAGTAAAAAGTAATATATTACATCAGTTTTTTTTAAGGTTAACTGATGATAGTAACGACAGTTTAACTTAACTCTCTAAAAATTCAGTAATTATTTTTATAGTTTACCCTACTTTTTATGTACATTTTGATATTGGTATGTTGTGTGATCTTTCTTTCATCTGTCAAAAGCACGAATTTTCCTGCTTTAATGGTAGTCAGTTGCTGGTAGTACTAATAATTAATGCCCTTTATGAACCAAAATAGAATTTCCGCTCGTATATAATAATTATACGAGTCTATTAGAGACAATTTTAATTTTTATAATTCTTAATATTTAATTTATTTATCTATTAATTTAGATTGTGTAAAATTCAATAAGTGTTCTAGTGAAAAGAGGATGATGTTTTATCTTAAAAAACTTGAGTTTAAATCACAATTTTTTTGTTCGTAGAGTGTATGGTTGTCAGGATGAGTCTACCACGTGTGACGAACACCGCTGAACATCACTAATGTTGAACACCGTTGAACATCATTAAATTAATTAATAAAGATTTAAAATTTCAAGGACCCATCATACAATTAATAATTATTTTTAAAAATTCAATTAAATTATTTTTTATATATATTAAAATTTTATTTTTTAATAAGGGTAAACTATATATTTAGTACTTCACATATTTTCGTATTTCTAATGAACCCTCATTATTTAAATATTATTTCAATTTGACCATATTCTTTATAAAAAATAATTTAACCCTTAACCCTCAACCTAAAACCCTAAACTATTAAACCTTAATAATTTTTAATAGTCTAAAGGTGATTATAAAATAGTATTTGTTAATACATTAATAAATAGTTTTAAAATTATTAAAAATAAAATAATTATATTTTTCAACAAATGGTATCTTATTGTTATTAAGATTGATATTTTTCGTACATCAACTAAAAACTTTGTATTAGTTGCAAAATTTTAAAATTTAACGATTAATTAATATTTTTCAAAAAAATCAAGGTATTCTCATTAAAATTGTAGGCGAAATTTGTAAATTCTACTCAAATATTGCTATCTTTTTCATTATTAATATCAAACATAATTTTTCTTCAATTTAGATTTCTCTTTTCTGGATGGTAGATGTAATTTTTATTATATTAAAGAATAAACGGTGTTTTTTTACATTCATGATTTCTCAATTTAAATTTAGGTGAAAATATGAGAAGTGCTAAATATATAGTTTAAGGTTTAATAGTTTAGGGTTTTAGGTTGAGGGTTAAGGGTTAAATTATTTTTTATAAAGAATATGGTCAAATTGAAATAATATTTAAGTAATGAGGGTTCAATAAAAATACGGAAATAGGTGAGGTACTAAATATATAGTTTACCCTTATTAAAAAATAAAATTTTAATATATAAAATTAATTTAATTGAATTTTTTAAAATAATGATTAATTGTATGATGGGTCCTTGAAATTTTAAATCTTTATTAATTAATTTAATGGTGTTCAGCGGTGTTCAACATTAGTGGTGTCCAGCGGTGTTCGTCGCACGTTGTAGAATTTTTCATGGTTGTCAAAGGGTTAAAAAAATGTACGAACAAATATTGTCTTACTACAATTAAAATATAATTTTATTTAAGAAATTTAATATTTTATTTCATTAGATGAAATGATAATTTGATGAGAAAATTTCAAATTTCATAAAATACTTTAAAAAGGTTGTTTCTCTCCATCTATATTTTTAACAAGAGGAATTTCATTAAAAGTAAAGAAATGTACAATAAATACAATGCATACAATCATAAAAGAAAATTTTAGAGATTATTTTCAACAAAAAAACTCATGAAGAATAAAAATAAAACATCTAACTCCAATGGGAGTAAAGAAAAACAAAACTGAAAATTCCCTTGGATATGTCATTCACATTTTATAAAAAAAAAATACAATAATCATCATTAAAATTATCATGTCTCTATGAAACTAGATGTTATATAGATGTAGGAAGAGTAAAGATAAAAAAATCAATCTTGTAGATTGTTCCGCTAACGATTCTGATTACATCGACAAACTATCACAAAATGACATTTAACTATACTAGATCACTTACATTCTATGATCAGAGGATGCACTGTGATGATCGTTACACAAACGTCAAACTATTATAAAGATGGAAGAAAACTATGGCTCAAAGCAGACAAAAATCGTGTCACAAAGACAAACCAACAAATACAACAAGATGTGCAAAAATGATGATCTAAAGTGTTCTGATTAAAATGCATATTTTCTCGAAACCTACTTAACTAACAAACTCCGGTTTGATCGGTTCGAACCCGATCCAACCGAACCTATAATTTCTTCTAATCCTATTTTTAGGGCATTACAGTCCACCTCATTAGATGACTTGACTTGATTCGAGCACTCTTTCACCAAATGAGGCCCTTGCATCGGTAACAATTCAATTGCTCCCTTTCTACCCTTGGCTTGATTGCTTTGATGCTAGCAATCGCACCAAGTCTACATTCTTATTCTTCTTGCTCGTCGTCCCATCAGCGATAGCATCGAGGCGACTCTTCTTGGGGAAATCTTTCACCAAGTATGGACAAAAAAATGGCAGCACCTTACGGGTCCTTGTTCATTCTTCTCCCATGGTTTGATGAACTTGTTGGGCTTTTCGTCACCATCACTAGAATGATGCCCGTCCTTGTCTCCCCCACCATTGCCTCTACCACGGGGCTTGGAAGACTTGGATTTCCCAACTTCAAATTCTACAATGGATTTAGTTGCGGTCAATGCTTTAGAAAGATCCTAGAATCCCTTCCGCACTACCTCTATTTGGGCCCATCGCTGGAGTCCATTCGTGAAAGTAAAGAAGCCCTAAGCTTCACTCAAGTTCAGGATTTGGAGCTTGAGCTCGATGAACTATCTGACATACTCTGGGATGGAACCATCATGTCTAAGTTGCCGCAACTTCCTTCGAGCCTCGTGTTGAGCGTTGGTTGGGTAAAAAAGATATTTGAACTCAACTTGAAACTCTTTCCATGTCTCAATTAGAATGTCCTTGCTCTTCTCCTTAGAGTATCTGCATCACCACCACAAAAGAGCGATGCTGATCAAATACATAGAAGCAATAGTTACCTTTTCTAAATCATCTTTGATACCCATTGACCAAAAGTACAGCTCCATGCCCCACACAAATTTCTCAACATTTTGGGTCGACTTGTTCCCCTTGAACTCATTCAGCTTTGGGATGTTTGTTAAGATATTTGTTTTGATATGATATTTGAAAAATAGTTTTGGACTAAATTGAAAAGATTTCAAAAATGATTTTAAGGTCCAAACAACTTGAAATTAAGTTTGAAATGTTTTCATAAGGTTTTGAAAGGCTTTGAAATGTTTTAAAGTAGCCAAACTCTTATTTTCTGCTTGACCGTACCGATACGATGTACCCCGTATCGATACCTTTTAGGGTTTCAACTACAATATTTTTTCAATAGCAAAAACCTGTACCGGTACAAGCTTAGTTGTACCGATACTGTTAGGGGTCGTACCGATACGTTGTTTAGCGTACCAATACGCTATGGTTTAAATCCTCAATCGCTATTGTCAAAACCTTCAACAGCTAGTTCTCTACCGCTTAACGAACACCCGTACCGATACGGTACAATGGCGTACCAAAACAAGGTACCGATACGCACCAAGGCATATCGATACGCAGAAGCTGCATCAAGCTCAACCGCTAGTTTTTGAAGAACTGGTACCGATACGGCTACCCGCTTACCAATACTAAATGCTCCAGAACAATATTTTTTGCGAAAAATAAAGTCCCCAACGACTCCAATTCAATCCCAACAGTCTACAACGGCTAGAAACTCAATTGGGAGTATAAAAGACCTCAAGAAGCATCTGAAGCAACTAATGATCCTCGACTCAACAATCTATTGATTAAGAAGTGTCTTAGTGCTCAATTTTCATACTTTTGTATAGGCAAACACTTGTGAGCTTAATTGTTAATGTATGCTCAAGTGTATTTGGATTGAGTGAGAACTTTAGAGAGCAAACACATACCTTTGTGGATTTAGTTTGCTTCGAATTTACCCTTGTAAAGAGTGTTCCCAAAGCTTGGTTTGTAAGCTTTGGATGCTAGGCTTGGTGAGTGAGTCTAGGTTTGTAAAGGGTTGCCTCTTTAGCCTTGAAAGGGGGAAGGATTCTTAGTGAATTGGATGAAATCCTTAGTGGAGAAGTTAAAGTGGTGGATGTAGGTTTTGGTTAGAAAGTCGAACCACTCTCAATCCTTGTCTTATTTTTCTATCTTTTTGCTTCCACCACCATTACCCAAAATTAATATTCTCCACCTCTTGGCAAGTATTTCGGTTGAAGATATCAGGCTTCACAATTGGTATCAGAACGAGGCACAATCGAGAGAGATTTACATTCTATTGAGAAGATCCGATTAGCTCGACCAACATTCTATCAACTGGTGTTAAATGGCGCACTCAATCGACAAGCCACCTTTCTTCAACGATGAACATTTTTCTTATTGGAAGAATAGGATGATGTTTTTTTATCAAGGCCAAAGATTATCGTTTATGGGATCTTGTTGAAGGTGGACCGATTGTGCCAACAAGAAGTAAGGCGGAGTGGAATGCCAACGATAAGAAGATGATAGAGATAAATTGCAAAGCCTTGCACATTCTAATGTGTGCATAAGGCCCCAATGAATACGTAAACGTCTCTTCTTGTGAAGATGCCAAGGATGTTTGAGACAAACTTGAAGTGATCCATGAAGGTACAAACGTGTAGAACTAATGTTTTGATATAATAATTGAAAAATGTTTTGGACTAATTTGAAAAGAATTTAAAACTTGTTTTTAAGTCCAAACAACTTGAAATTATGTTTGAGGTATTTTAAGAGGTTTTTGGAAAAGACTTTTCATGATTTTAATAGCCAAACTTGTGATTTCAGAGCACCCGTATCGATACGGTAAACCCCCGTACCGATACCTTTTTGCCCCAGTTTGGCCACTGTCAAAACCCGTATCGATACAGGCCCTTGCCGTATCGATACACATCGGGATCGTTTCGATACGCCTAGTCAGCGTACCGATCCCCTTTCAACCACCTCAACGGCTATTTCCCAACGGCCATTCAAATATGAAACCGTACCAATACGCCCTCAAGCGTATCGATACACCAATGCTGGCAAGAGCCCAACGGCTAGTTCCTATGAAGGGCGACCGATACCGTTCCACGCGTATCGATATGGATAGCTGCAGAACAACATTTATGAAGGGAAATAAAGTCCTCAACGGCTCCAATTCATCCCCAACGGCTAGTAACGGCTACAAACTCATTTGGGAGTATAAAAGGGACCTCCAAGCATCAAGAGAAGGATAATGCTCATATTGTCAAACATCAAATGATCAAATGTTGTCTTAGTGCCTAAATTGTCAATTCTTGTATAGACAAACACTAGTGAGCCAAAATTGTCAAATTTGCTCAAGTGTTTTAGGTTTTGGGTGAGTGCTTAATTGTGCAAACAAACACCTATTAGAGGGTTTTAAGTTTGCTTCTTATTTCTCTTTGTAAAAGAGGGTTTTGATCAAGGCTTTGGGTAGAAGCTTGATCGGTTGTAAGGGTTTCCTCCTAATCCTAGAAAAGGGGACGAATCAATAGTGGATTGATTGTGAAATCCTTAGTGGGGAGCTAAGGTAGTGGACGTAGACCTTGGTTAGAAGGTTGAACCACTATAAATCATTGTGTCTTTTTATATTCTAGCTTCCTCAACCCTTCCACCCAAAAATCCACCTCTCCACCACTTGGTGAGCTATATTGGTTGATCGAATCAAGCCCCACAAAACTCAACAATTGGTATCAGAGCTTGGCTCAATCAAAGAGGATTAACATCCTATTGAGAAGATCCAGCAAGCTCGATCACTATTTCATCAACCGGCTCAAATGGCACAATCAATCGACAAACCGCCTTTCTTTGACGGAACTCACTATGCCCATTGGAAGACAAAGATGAAGTTCTTCATGAAATCAAAAGATTACAAGATATGGGATGTAGTTGAAGATGGTCCGTTCGTGCCTCAAAGAAGTAAAGCGGAGTGGAGTGCCGACGATCGCAAGAAGATGGAGCTAAAATGCAAAGCCTTGCACATTCTATTTTGTGCATTTGGTCCATCCATCTATGAGAAGATGTCTTCTTGTGAGAGTGCCAAGGAGGTATGGGACAAGCTTGAAGTCACATACGAGGGAACAAATGAAGTTAAGGAGACCAAGATTGGGCTCCTAACTTTAGAGTATGAGAACTTCAAAATGGATCCGGAAGAGAACATCGAGAAGATGTTTGATAGGTTCTCCACAATGACCAATGGTCTTAAAGGATATGGAGAAGCCATCCCGGAGGAGAAGCTTGTTCGAAAGCTCATATACTCTCTTCCCGAGTCTTGGGACTCAAAGAGGACCGCCATCATCGAAGCCAAAAATTTGAAAACTTTAAAGCTTGATGAACTCATGGGGTCACTTCTTACTCATCAAATCATGAAGAAGAACAAGGAGGATGAGAAGAAGAGGGAAGAAATTAGAGCTATGGGAGAGAAGAAAATCAAAGGGCTTGGCATCAATACAAGTGCCATGGCTCTCAAATCCTCCACTTGCCATCATGTCTACTCAAGTGAAGAGGAGGATGAAGATGAAGAGATAGTTCATCTCTTCAAGAAGTGTGCCCCGTTCATGAAGAAAGCCTTGAGAGAGCTTGAACGAGAACCTAAAAGAAAGGAGAGGGCAAGCACTTCAAGCCATAAGAAGAAGGCACATATGGCTACTTGGAGTGATGAGGACTCCACCGACGATGAACAAGCCAACCTTTGCCTTATGGCCATCGAAGAAGATTCAAGGGTAACTTCTAATTCATCTACTTCATGTTCTTATTCTTTTGATGAATTACAAGATGCCTATGATGATTTGGTTTTAGATTTTAAAAGCCACATTTTGAAAAACAATAAATTGATTTCAAAGCTAAAAATTCAAAATGATTTGCTTTCTAAAACCAAACTTGAACTTGAAGCAAAACTTGAAGAGTTTGAATTAAAATGTTTTGATTTACAAAAATTGCTTCAAAATGTTCAAGAAGAAAAATATTTGATTTTCAAAGAGCTTGAAAAGAAAAACAATTTTGGAAAATCAAATTTTTATGTTAGACAATCTAGTGCCCCTAGATTTATTAAAGGAAAATGTTTTAGAAGTATTTGGGTCCCAAAAGGACTTAGTACTTCAATTAAAAAGGATGACATTGAAAAATGGATTCCAAAGGGGACTAAAATTTGTGCTACTAATGTTGATGGATCCAAAGCAATTTGGATACCAAAAATTACTTGATTGTCTATTGCTAGGTGTGATGGAGATGTTCAACAAGTCAAACATTGAGGGGGAGCTCCATGCACACAAGGAAGAACACTTGAAGAAGGAAGGCTTCACATCCTCCCTTGGGGTCAAGTGTTGGTAAAATTTCTAGTTGTTTTGAATTAATTTGTCTTATTTTCTTTTTATTCAACTAGATGATCATATATGTTGGACTAACATTTTTGATGATGCTTTGAGTAAGGGGGAGCCAATTTTTGAACCAAAATTTTTAAGTGTGTCAAATTGTTTTTGCCTCCTATGTTATTTTGAGCTAAATGTCATTTTAAATTCTTTTTGATATAACAAAAAGGGGGAGAAATATGGTTTGAAAAATTGAATTTTCAAATGAATAAGGGGGAGCTTTATTTGATTTCATATCTTTCATCTCTTATTCACATTTTTAAAGATAAAGGGGGAGAATCCCAAACAATTTTTCAAGTGAGTTTTATTTTATCAAAAAGGGGGAGATTGTATAACTAATGTTTTGATATAATAATTGAAAAATGTTTTGGACTAATTTGAAAAGAATTTAAAACTTGTTTTTAAGTCCAAACAACTTGAAATTATGTTTGAGGTATTTAAAGAGGTTTTTGCCAAAGACTTTTCATGATTTTAATAGCCAAACTTGTGATTTCAGAGCACCCGTATCGATACGGTAAACCCCTATACTGATACCTTTTTGCCCCAGTTTGGCCACTGTCAAAACCTGTATCGATACATGCCCTTGCCGTATCGATACGCATCGGAATCGTTTCGATACGCCTAGTCAGCGTATCGATCCCCTTTAAACCACCCCAACGGCTATTTCCCAACGGCCATTCAAATATGAACCCGTACCGATACGCCCTCAAGCGTATCGATACGCCAATGCTGGCAAGAGCCCAACGGCTAGTTCCTATGAAGGGCGTACCGATACCGTTCCACGCGTATCGATACGGATAGCTGTAGAACAGCATTTATGAAGGGAAATAAAGTCATCAACGGCTCCAATTCGTCCTCAATGGCTCCAATTCATCCCCAACGGCTAGTAACGGCTACAAACTCATTTGGGAGTATAAAAGGGACCTCCAAGCATCAAGAGAAGGCTAATGCTCATATTGTCAAACATCAAATGATCAAATGTTGTCTTAGTGCCTAAATTGTCAATTCTTGTATAGACAAACACTAGTGAGCCAAAATTGTCAAATTTGCTTAAGTGTTTTAGGTTTTGGGTGAGTGCTTAATTGTGAAAGAGGGTTTTAAGTTTGCTTCTTATTTCTCTTTGTAAAAGAGGGTTTTGATCAAGGCTTTGGGTAGAAGCTTGATCAGTTGTAAGGGTTTCCTCCTAATCCTAGAAAAGGGGACGAATCAATAGTGGATTGATTGTGAAATCCTTAGTGGGGAGCTAAGGTAGTGGACATAGACCTTGGTTAGAAGGTTGAACCACTATAAATCATTGTGTCTTTTTATATTCTAGCTTCCTCAACCCTTCCACCCAAAAATTCACCTCTCCACCACTTGGTGAGCTAAATTGGTTGATCGAATCAAGCCCTAAAAAACTCAACAAACGAGGTGAAGGAGACAAAAATTGGTCTACTCAACCTCAAATATGAAAACTTCAAGATGGACCCGGATGAAGACATCAAGAGGATGTTCGACCGTTTCTCCACGATCGTCAACAAGCTAAAAATATTTGGAGATGAGATTTCAAAAGACAAACTCGTTCAGAAGTTGGTCTATTCACTTCTCGAATCATGTGAGAGCAAGAAGACAACTATCATTAGAGTCAAAAACTTAAAGGAGCTCAAGCTTGATGAGCTAATTGGGTCTCTTCTTACCCATGAGTTGATCTCAAAACTCTTGAGAAGGGAGAAGGAAAAAAATATCAAAGAGCAAGAAACAGAAGATCTAAACATTGTTGCTCTTAAATCCTCCACAAGCTATCTAGAAGATTCAAGTGAGGGGGAAAGTGAAGATGAAGAGATAGCCTATCTTTTCAAGAAGTTTGTCCAATTCATGAAGCGCGAAATGGAAGAACCCAAGCTTGAATTGAAGAAGAATAAAAAGGATCCCCACAAAAGCCTTAAATACAAGGAAACGAGGCACACCAAATACGATTGCCCTCGCTTCAACAAAAATGGGTCATCTTCAAAGAAAGCATATGTGGCGACATAGAGTGATGAAGACTCCACCGATGAAGATGAAGTAGCCTATCTATGCTTTATAGCCCTCCAAAAGGGTGAGGTGACTTTTAACTCATTTATTTCAGATTCATATACATTTGATGAGTTACAAGAAGCCTATGATGAATTGGTTTTCGAGTTCAAGGCTTCATTTTCGAAAAATAAAAAGATGATTTCAAAATTGAAAATTGAAAATGATTTGCTTTTGAAAACTAATTTAAAGTTTGAAGCAAAATTCAAAGACTTTGAATGTCAAATCTTAAATTTACAAAATTTGCTTCAAAAGATGGAAAAAGATTGTCATAAAGAGGTAGATGATCTTAAGAAAGAAAAAGATTTGATTTTCAAGGAATTTGAAAAGAAAAACAATTTTGGAAATTCAAACTTTTATCGAAAACAATCTAGTGCCGCAAGATTTTTTAATGGTAAATTTTTTAGGAGTTTTTAGGTTCCAAAAGAACTAATTACTTCAAATAAAAAAGGATGAAATTGTAAAATGGATTCCTAAGGGGACTAAAGTTTGTACTACTAATGCCTATAGATCCAAAGCTATTTGGATACCAAAAATTACTTGATTGTCTTGTTTTAGGTGTGATGGAGCATTGATCAACAAATGATAAAATTAAGGGGAAGCTCTATACATACAAGGAAGATCACTTGAAGAAAGAAGGCTTCGCATCCTACCTTTGGTTCAAGTGGTAAAATCTTTAGTTGCATTTATTTGTTTTTATAGATTTACTTATTTTAATTCAACTAGATAATCATATATTGTTGGACTAACATTCTACGATGCTTTGAGTAAGGGGAGCCAATTTTAACAAAAATAAATTTTGTCAATTTTTTAAAAACTCGACATTGTTATGGACTTAAACATTTTCAAACTTTGGTTTGAACCATTTTTGATATAACAAAAGGGGGAGAATGTTTTAAAAAATTAAATTTTCAAGTGAATAAGGAGAGCTTTAACTATCTTCAAATTTTAGTCTCTTATTCAAAATTTAATTTTACAAAGGGGGGAATCTAAAAAAATACTAAGTTGGTTTTATTATATCAAAAAGGGGAGATTGTTAGGATATTTGTTTTGATATAATAATTGGAAAAAATTGGACTAATTTGAAAAGATTTCAAAAATGATTTTATAGTCCAAACAACTTGAAATTATGTCTGAGATGTTTTCCTGAGGTTTTTGAAAGGCTTTGAAATGTTTTAAAGTAGCCAAACTCTTGTTTTTTGCTTGACCATACCGATATTATAACACCCCTCGCCCTGGATTAGGGGCAAGGAGCGTTATATGTCGGATTCATATTTGCTTAATAATCCAATTAGGCAGAGGAAGTAATTCGAGAGATTTTTTCTATTCGAATACAACTAGGTGGTCTTGAATCATCTAATCCATTTATTCTACTTATAAATCATACATACATAAATCCTTAACTTAATTCGAACATTAACTAGTTGGGCATATCTAATTAATTCATTTACATAACTTATAATACATATTGAATTCTAATTTAGTTCATTACACATTCGAATACATCATACATATATTCAATTTTCATTTTTATTCATTCAATTCGAAGAGCTCTCATTTGCACAATCCAATTCGATTTAACATGTCCATATAGGAATAATTTCATTTATAAAGCTAATAGATTCATATCAACCATATAACCATATATGCATCAATATCCATAGTGTTTTAAACGATTCCCTTATACAAAAGGTTTTCCCCCGGAATATCTACCATCGGCTAAACCTATCGGTTGCCTATACAAAATATAACAAAAAGAATCATGCCCCAAAACATATACTAAGGGCCAACCTATACCCAAAATATATACCCTTTAATTATATAACAAAATGAGGGAAACTAACTTATAAAGTTCATACACTCTTAAAATAGTAGTTCATAAACATGACCATTAAGGCGAATTACACTAGCATGCTGACTGTTAAGCCACCCATCATGAGCATGACAAAGACAAAGAAAGGCATACTTACTCTTCGAGCTATCTGATATCAGAAGGTAGATCAACACGCTACTACCTGAAATTTTTGGGAAGGAAGGAATGGTTCGAGTGATAAGTACTTCTAGTACTTAGTGAGGAAACCTTAAACTATCAAAATTTTTTTCATTTCATAATTAAGTGACCACACATTAGTCCAAGCCTTAAATCATCACATTTTTCTATTTCATTCGAATAGGTCAATACAATCCATACAATTTCACAAACAATTTAACAACATCAATGATCATTCGAATTGAACAATTTAAGGCATCTATATTTTTCAATCGAACACAAGCAAATTAAGGTACCAACCGTATCATAATCGAACCATCAAAATCTACCAATAGTTATTTTTTTTCATTATGTATACAAATATCATGAATTAAAGATCAATTTTATAATTTCCTTATTCATTATACACAATTCGAATAACAAGATTCGATCAATAACAATTTCAGATAAACAAGCAGCAGCAAACTGTAGCAGAGAATCAATTAATTTAATAATTCATAATTGACATGTTAATAATCAAATTCATAGAAATTCACCAAACAAGAATTTCAATTTCGAAGTACAAAGAATTTCCTTTTTATTACTTTAATTTATATGCCTTGGATAGTATAGTAAGCTAGGTATTCGAGTCACGTATTACTGAATTGTGAATCAAATTCACCATATAATAGGTACCCAAGTACCAATTTCGTATCATCGTATCACATATCATTTTAATGTCCACTGACATTAAAAAAGAAGGTACACTTACGTACCACATATATCGAGTACACTAACGTACCGATTCTTATTGAGCTGAAGACTCTAGGCTTGCCGTACTACCTGAACAGACTATACACACCAAAGGCTTTGTCAATTACACTTTAATTTCAATCGTATATTTATTTCAGTTAAATTTTCAGAATTGATTTCTTAATCCTTCTGATTAATTTCTTGTAATATCTCAACTCCAATATCATATAAACTATCACAATTAAGCATATAATAAAATGCATCACCATTTGCATAATTACATTTCAGCATATATGAACTCAATTTCATATCACATAGCTCTAATTTCAATTGGATTTACCAAACACATAGCTTGTAAGATCAACATTTGATCACATATCATATCTAGCATTATCATTAATTCACCAACCAAACACAATTAATTTTGATAATTTCAACTTCCAGCCTCAAGAAAACATCCATAATCAAATCAACACAATTCCAATCAGATTCAAAATCAAGCATGGAATTATCAATTTTTCAATTTAAGCATGTATCAAGAAATCACATAACAACATGCATCCAATCCAATTTCCTTTTAATCCTTCTTCCCTTATCAAATTACCAACCATTAATTAATCTAATTTCATGAAATTCTAAAATAAGAAATTTAAATTAAATAGTTGAGACACTATTCTCAACTCTAAGGATCGTTCCACTCACAATCGCCGAGCTAATTTTGGATCCGGAGGCCTTTTCCACGATCCAGTGCTGTTCCAGCTACAAGTTCCTCGTCGATCCTTTCTCCTCTAGGATCTAGCACATTTTAGACAATCATAGAAGAAATTTCAGAATTAATTATTCAATTTAAACCTTAATTTTCTCCACATTTCAGTTTTAGTCCTTATATTAGCTTAGCTTCGAACATTGCCAATTTAATTTACCAAATCCCTTGTAATTATTGATTCAATGTTCAAATTGCTTAATTACTCATGTGAATTGAAATTTAACAAGTCTATCTATCATATTTCTACATACCTTCTTATTCAATATTATCAATTAAATTTTTAATTGTCTTTCAAGGTTCTATATTTTTATATTCTAAACTGTTTTGACCCTTCACTTTAATTAATGTCCCATTTTCAGTATATACTTCAGAATCAATCCTTGTTTGTTTCTAACTTCAATTAACATCCCCAATTTCACTCTATTAAAATTTCAGATCGAAATACTAAGTATTCAATTTTCCTGAATTTTCAAAGTTTGCTGCCCAGTTAAAGACAGTACTGGACAGATTCGAGGGCTGTTCGAAAAATCCTTCCAGATTTTCCTACAAGTCTTCAATTTCACTTTTATAAATTTTCTATCAAAATAGACATGCCAAGGTTCATTGTGTTAAAATTTCAAACTCAGGTTCCTACTACTTTATTTTCTATGATTTTCCAAAGTTGAGTATTTCAACTACTATAAAATCTGACCGGCCTTAAACTTATTGTATTTAAAGTCTTATTACACTTCTAAATTCTTAGATCTTCCTCATATCTTAAAATTTCCTGCAACATCTCCTTTTTAACTAGCAATTTTCATGAGTTTTAGATTGTGCAAAACAACTACTTCCTCAATTATTTTCATATATTCAAATAGTAAGTGGAGAATACTACTTACTTTTAATTTTTGCTTGAATTTTCTAAGTCAATTACCATGCCATGCAAGCCTCTCTTCTTCTTCACCTAGCTCTCCTCTATTCTCTCTCAATTTCTTATGTCTTGCAAGTGTGTGAAAATGTTGTTTACTTAGCTAAGATGGTTTCGGCAGCCGGTGGAGAGGGGAGACATTAATGAGAATTGACACATTGTCAATGTCTCAACTAATATGTTTCCAATATGCCCTTAATTATATCATCATTTTTATTTTAACCAAGGGTAAATCAAGAAGGTTAAACTTTAGCATGCAACTCCTTTCTTCTACTTTTAATTCGGTTTGGTCACTTGGCAAATTTGCCAATTTTTCTTAGGCTTTTCTTTGGATTCCAATTGAGTCCTTATCATAGCTACTTTTAATTTAATTATTCAAAATTTATACTCTAATTAATTTACTAATTCTCCTATTAATTTCCCAAAACTTCTAGGCTAATATTTGGGATGTTACATTTCTTCCCCCCTTAAAGAAAGAATTCGTCCTCGAATTCTTACCTGAACTGAACAAGTAGGGATATTGATTTCGCATTATTTCCTCTGGTTCCCATGTTGCCTCTTCCATTTTGTGATTTCTCCACAAGACTTTAACCAGTGAAACATTTTGTTTCTAAGCCTTTTCATTTCCATATCAAAAATCTGAATTGGTTCTTCTTCGTAAGACAAGTCAGGATTCCGCTCTACTTCTTCCGGTTCTAGGATATGAGATGGATCAGATCTATATCTTCTGAGCATTGATACATGAAAGACATTGTGAATCTTATCGAATTCACTGGGAAGTGCAAGTCGATAAGCCACTGGGCCAATTCTTTCAGTAATTTCAAAAGGTCCAATAAAGCGAGGACTGAGTTTTCCCCTCTTTCCGAACCGAAATACTTTCTTCCATGGAGAGACCTTAAGAAAGACTTTGTCTTCCACATTAAACTGGACGTCTCTTCGCTTCAGATCGGCATAGGATTTTTGTCTATCAAAAGCATGTTTTAACCGAGAGTGGATAATTTGAACTTTCTCTTCTGTTTCTCTAAGAAATTGTGGTCCCAATACTTTATTTTCACCAAGTTCGGACCATCAAAGAGGAGTTCTGCATTTTCTGCCATACAAAGCTTCAAAAGGAGCCATCTGAATAGACGACTGATAGTTGTTGTTGTAGGCAAATTCTACGAGAGGTAGAGATTTCTCTCAATTCTTTCCAAAGTCAATAATGCAAGCTCTAAGCATATCCTCAAGAATCTGAATTACTCGTTCAGACTGACCATCACTTTGCGGATGGAAAGCAGTGCTTACATTCAATTTAGTCCCCATAGCTCTTTGTAGAGTTCACCAAAATCAGAAAGTAAATCTTGGATCACAATCAGAGACAATGGAGATAGGAATTTCATGTAGCCGAATTATTTCTTGAATGTACAAATTGGCTAAAGTCTCTAAACTGTAGTTGATACGAATAAGGATAAAATGTGCTGATTTGGTGAATCGATCAACAATCATCCAAATAACATCATATTTTCTGGAAGAACAAGGAAGACCAGTCACGAAGTCCATGGTAATTTGTTCCCATTTCCACTATGGCAGTTTGAGTGGTTGGAGAAATCCGGTGAGAACTCTATGTTCAGCTTTGACTCTTTGACAATTGACATTTAGATACAAATTCATTGATAGCCGCTTTCATACCAGACCACCAATACAATGATTTGAGATCTTTATACATCTTAACCGATCCAGGGTGGACCGAGAAAGAACTCTAGTGTGCTTCTTCCAGAAGATCTCTTTTCAAATTTTCATCATTCGGAACACAGATTCTATCTTTGAAGTAGAGGAGACCGTTTGTGCGAATACGGAATCCTTCTCCAGACTTTGTATCAAGTTTAGAAATAATATCTTGAAGTTCTGGATCAACTTGCTGAAGATTTCCAATCCTTGAAATTAAACGAGATTGGATTTGAAGTTCGGATAGAAATCCATGCTTTTGATACATTCGGAGATGAGTGTTGATAGCAGTTGGAGCTACAAAATTCATTTAGATAACTTAGAGAGAGATATCATCAAAGGTATAGATATATATTTTTTTATTCTTAAGGATCAAGGATTAGAATTTTACCCAATGTCGGTTTACGACTCAAGGCGTCTGCAACCACATTGGCTTTTCCTGGATGATAGTCAATAACTATATCATAGTCTTTCAATAACTCCATCTATCTGCGTTGTCTCAAATTCAGATCTTTCTGAGTCGGGAGATACTTTAAGCTCTTGTGATCGGTGAACAGATAACATTTTTCACCATACAAGTAGTGTCTCCATATTTTGAGAGCAAACACGATAGCAGCAAGTTCAAGATCATGCGCTGGATAGTTCAATTCATGAGATTTCAATTGGCGTGAAGCATAAGCTATCACATTGTCACCTTGCATTAAAACACATCCAAGACCCGCATGTGAAGCATCACTGTACACTGTATAATCTTTTCCCGGTTCTGGTTAGATCAAAACTGGGGCATGAGTCAATGCTGCTTTGAGTTGGTCAAAGCTTTTCTGTTGCTTTTCAGACCATTAAAATGGTTGGTCTTTACGAAGAAGTTTAGTCAAAGGTAAGGCTATAGTGGAGAACCCTTTGACAAACCTTCTGTAGTAACCAGCTAGACCAAGAAAACTCCATATTTCACTGACATTTCTGGGAGGTCGCCAATCCATGATTGACTGGATTTTCTTTGGATCGACTTTAATTCCTTATGCTGAGATTACATGACCAAGGAAAGAGACTTCCAATAACCAGAACTCACACTTGGAGAATTTTGCGAATAATTGGCGTTCTCGGATAGTTTGCAAGACAATGCGGAGGTGATCAACATGTTCTTCTCGATTGCGAGGATAGACTAGAATGTCATCAATGAAGACGACTACGAATTTGTCAAGGTAAGGCTTGAACACTCTGTTCATGAGATCCATGAATGCCGCCGGAGCATTTGTTAATCCGAAAGGCATTACCAGAAATTCATAATGGCCATAACGAGTTCTGAAGGCTGTTTTTGACACATCCTCTTCTTTGACTCTCATTTGATAGTATCCAGATCACAGATCGATCTTTGAGAACACCGATGCATCCCTAAGTTGATCAAACAGATCTTCTATTCTTGGAAGTGGATATATGTTCTTAATTGTGATCTTGTTCAATTGACGGTAGTCAATGCAAAGACGCATCGCTCCATCCTTCTTCTTTACAAACAGAATAGGTGCACCCCAAAGAGATGTAACCCCCTCGTCCCGGTCTGGCCGAATGATCGGTCCGAGTAGGCTACACGGGGAAAATCGGAGCGAAACCCGTTAGGGTTCCCCCTCGGTTAGCAACCCTAAAAATTTTCTTTTATTTTAATCTTGACTAAAGGCATGTTAATTCTTAAGTGATCACGTCAGCGGAAAATATCGATAAAGAAGCACATTCAAACCTCAATCCATACATTAAACTGTCCATTTTAAACTTACAAGGAAGGCCGTATCGATACACCAATCAAGGGTATCGATACGCCTTGACCAGGTCAACCCAAACAGTCAACTTAGGGAAGACCGTATCGATACAGCCCTTGAGCGTATCGATACGCCCTTCTCGGTCAACATCTCATGGTCAACGAGATGAACACGTACCGATACGCGAAGACTCAGTACCGATACTCTAAAGACTCCCCAAATTCTCAGAATTCCAGTAAGTCTAGAGGGTATCGATACACCCTATCGTATCGATATGCCCAGACACAACTGAATTCCAGTGAGCAAAGACCGTATCGATACACCCCCGTGTATCGATACGCCCAGCCAAAATTGAGCTCTGCAAGCAAGACTGTATCGATACGACCCTTAGGCGTACCGATACGCCCTGCTCTGCAATGCTCCATTTTCAGCAAAAACTCACAAGACTCTAACTCTAAAAGCATATTATGACTTCTCTAGCCACATACAAGCATTCATGCATCAAGACTACCACCAAGAATTAACAATTGGGGCATTGAATCTAACAAGAGCCATACAAATCAAAGGTTCCATACAATTCCACAAAGAGAGCATGCTTAGCAATCACAAGGCATCATACACATGACAACCAAACAAAGGGCATCCATAGGCCAAGTTCGCACACTCTTAGGCACCTACAACTAAGCAACATGATAGGCATGGTCCTCAATCCATGAAACAAAAGCATAACACATCTATAATTTAACATGCTCAAATAACAGAAATCACCTAAGGAGTTTGACACCAACTCCTACAACTCTATACCCCATCGTTTAGGCATTATTACAAAACACAAATCATACTTGTGCTAGCTTGAGAACTCCAAAAGCTCCTCCCTTGCCCGCTTGCCTCCCGAACTCTAACGATCTGCATGTTGGAAACAAAAGAGAGCGTAAGCTACTAGCTTAGTGAGAGAGGCTCTACAAATCCACAACATGCAGTTTTCAAAACACTTTTCATATGTAAGTAAAACAATGGATGCACGAATGACTATCTCAACAACAATACGTGGTTTGCAAAAGCACAACCAACATACACACACGGTGGGACTACACATCACCGTTTCGACTAGTAGATTTCCAATGGGACTACACATCAAAGTACTTTCCTACTAGTCACTACCGGTGGGACTACACATCACCGTAGTTTAGACCACCATCACGTGAGGCACGACTTCAACTCGACTACACATTAACAACTGTAACAACTTAAGATGTACGTGATAATCACAACACATAATCATTCATCCATTCACAACAAACATAGGAGTAGAGAGGCTTACACTCGGGTTTAGGTGAACCCTCAAGGTCCCACCCAAACCCCAAAGGTTCCATAACGTGCACAATTCAAAGATTAACAAATCTACTCACTGTTGCTACCTAAGTGAAGACCGAAGACCAAGCTCAAGACTCCAAAACCTCCGGATTCGTTCCCGAAGCTTCACCAACCAATTTTCTTGCCTCTAAACATTCCAACACAATTTAAAACAATCCCAAATCAGTCCACATTCCAATATAGTCGACCTGGATTACATTCCAAGCACAAAACACCCAATTTCCACTAAAACAAACCCAATATCCATATTCCCGAGCAGCCCCTAAACACACCCTAAATCCAATGATTCCAACCCTTAAATTACTCCCTAAAGCCTCCTAAACAACCCTTACATATAGTCTATCCATCAGCCCTCATATTTCCACATAAAACACCCCCATAACCCAACTTAAAACCTCCCAAGAACCTCCCCAAAACCCAAATTCGGGAAATTTAGAAAAACACTTTAAAAATCATATAAGTTGGACCCTATGCTTCATAAACAACATATCTAACATTAATCAATTAAAATCTTTAGGTAAGAACAATAAAGGTACCATTTTTAATCAAAAATCTCCAAAACCTCAAACTTCAAAAACATGGGCAAATTGAAAACTAAGGGTATTGGCTTGAAGAGGATGATGATGACAAGTCAAAACGAACTTACCTTTGAAAAATCTTCAAGAATGAGTGAGCTATGGAATGGAATAGTAACCTAAGGAGGGGGAGGGGTTTTGTCGTGGGTTTGTTTGAGAGAGGGAAAAGATGAGTGAAAATTTTGGGTATTTTAGTTCTTTTGTTTTAAAACCAAAAGACCCATTTACCCTTAATGAAAAGGGAAAATATCAATAGTATGAAATCCATGGCTTTTGGGCTTGATTCAAAATAAGCCCAACATAAAATCATTTGTTTTGGAAATACGAGGCCCAAAAGGTTATTTTAATTATAAAACCGAACCCGAAATAATATTAAAATATTATTCTCACCCGACCCCTAAACCCGGGTGTTACAGGAGAAGTGCTAGGTCGAATGAAACCCGTGTCCTGAAGCTCTTGAAGTTGATTTTGCAATTCTTTTAACTCAAGAGGTGTCATCCGGTACGGAGTGATAGACACCGGACTTGAGCCAGGTTGTATTTCAATCCCAAATTCAACTTCTCTAGTCGGAGGGAGACCAGGTAGTTCCTCGGGAAACACATCAATAAATTCAGAAACAATAGGCATCTCAGATATTTCAAATTCAATTTGATCTCGTAAGACCATGGATGCAAAAATGGATGTGAGCTTTTTTATCAATTAGGAGTATAGATTCTTTTTCTAAACCCTGAAGATATAATCTTTTATTTTGACAATCTACCCAAGCCTCATGTTTACTTAACCAATCTAAACCCAAAATCAAATCAAACTCACAGGAGGATATTATGTAGAGATCAATAAGGAATGGCAAGTTGCTAATATGCAATGAACAATTTCTACATATTAGGTTAATATTTGAATTTCCTCCTAAAGGGTTCGAGACTATCAGACTTGTTTTCACTATCACAGGTTCTAGTTTCAACTTTTTCACTACAGATAGATATGTGAATGAATGAGTGGATCCCGAATCTATTAAGGCATAAACAGGATGTGAGTTTAGCTCAATAGTACCTGCAATCACTTTAGGAGATTCTTCATCATCTCTACCACGAATGTGGTAAACTCTAGCATGAGCTCGGGATTCTTGATGAGTAGAAGCATTAGAGTGAGTACCCTTGCCTTTCTTCTAATAACTCGGCTGGGCTGACTTGGCATTCCTATTCTGATTAGATGATGTCAGACTAGGAACTGCAATGTTACGAGCTGGCATTGATTCAGGCTTTTGAGGACAGTCTTTGATGTAGTGATCATCGCCACCACAAGCATAACATAGATTCGCCTGAAATCTGCACTGACCCCGATGTGGTTTCTGACAGAACTTATAAGGAGGAATCTTTTCAGAATTTCCCGTGCTATTGACTGATATAGTCGGTACTGAGGATCTGATCACTGTAGATGGTTTCGAAGTGTAATTACTCCTCAGAGCAGAAGTGAAATTAAAAGACCCTTCCTTCTAAAATTTAGTCTTCTTAAATTGCCATTGAGACTTGTCGTCTCGTTTCTGCTTTTTGTCAGATCGATTGCCCCCTTTTATCCTTTCAGTAGCTTTCATTCTAGCTTCCGTTGCAATGGCTCGATTTACAAGATTCTGGAAATCATTGATTCCCAGAGCAGTGAAGATTGGACTCAGTTCATCATTCATACCTTCAATGAACATCCTGTATTTATCAGCCTCAGTTTTAATGTACTCTGCACCATATTTGCAATACTTGCAAAAGTCTGCAACATATTGCTCAATAGGTCGGTTGGCCTGTTTGAGATGCAGAAATTTCTTCCTTCTTTCGGCCAAGTAATTTTCATTGATATACTTCTTTTTGAATTCTTTAATGAAAAATTCCCATGTCACCAGTTCAGTTGGAACGGTTAGAGTAGTGGTTTCCCACCAATTCATAGCTTCATCTGCCAATAAAGCCACATCACACTCCAATTTATGATCATCGGAGCACTGTAATTGTCTGGCTACCACCTTGGTGGTATTTTCAAGCCAGTACTCTACATCTTCTGGTCTTTCTTCATTCGTACCAGCAAAAGTGTAGGCTCGATGCTGAGCAAGTTTATCTATCGGTGCTCTACTAGGTGCAACAGGGACAGAAGCAGCAGGTTGCTCTTGTTTCATATTTGATAGAAGTTGATTGAACATCTCCTTCATACTGAGGAGACATTCCCTTTGAGCAGATTGAACCATTGGATTTTCAGGTGGAGGTTGTTCATGCCCAACAGTCTGAACAAGCTCTCTGTTGAACTGTTCTGTGTTATAAATAGATTCTTTGTTGGATTGCTCAACGATCTGAACATACTCTTTAGTAATTCGTTCAGTGACCTGAACAGGCTCTTTGGCGATTTGCTCAATGATCTGAGCAGACTCTTTATTTTTCTCCTTTCTTGGAGTTTCAGTTCGAGCTAGTGGATTATCACCCAATCTCACACTTTCACCTTCACTCGAAGATTCATGTGAGCTTCCATTCTTTTGGCCCATCATTTTCTATCATTCATTTAAACAAGAAGATCAGGAAAGCTCAATACAATTATCTTAGTATGAAATTCATGGGTGGCATACCTAAAAACAATACAGATGCATGCAGACTCGATTAGACTTTAAGAATTAACCTAAAAAGCTCTGATACTACTTTATATAACACCCCTCACCCTGGATTAGGGGCAAGGAGCGTTATATGTCGGATTCGTATTAACTTAATAATCCAATTAGGTAGCGGAAGTAATTCGAGAGATTTTTTTTCTATTCGAATACAACTAGGTGGTCTTGAATCATCTAATCCATTTATTCTACTTATAAATCACACATACATAAATCCTTAACTTAATTCGAACATTAACTAGGTGGGCATATCTAATTAATTCATTTACTTAACTTATAATACATATTGAATTCTAATTTAGTTCATTACACATTCGAATACATCATAAATATAATCAATTTTCATTTTTATTCATTCAATTTGAAGAGCTCTCATTTGAACAATCCAATTCGATTTAACATGTCCATATAGGAATAATTTCATTTATAAAGCTAATAGATTCATATCAACCATATAACCATATTGTTGAGTTGTGTGGGGCTCGATTCGATCAACCGTTCTTGCTCACCAAGTGGTGGAGAGGTGGATAATTGGGTGGAAGGGTTGTGGAAGCTAGAAAATGAATTGACACAATGATTTATAGTGGTTCAACCTTCTAACCAAGGTCTACATCCACTACCTTAGCTCCCCACTAAGGATTTCTCAATCAATCCACTATTGATTCATCCCCTTTTCTAGGCTTAGGAGGTAACCCTTACACACAATCAAGCTTTCTACCAAAAGCCTTGATTGAAACCCTCTCTTACAAAGAGAAACAAGAAGCAAACTTAAAACCCTCTAATAGGTGTTTGTTTGCACAATTAAGCACTCACCCAAAACCTAAAACACTTGAGCAAATTTGACAATTTTGGCTCACTAGTGTTTGTCTATACAATAAATGACAATTTAAGCTCTAAGACAATTCTTGATCATTTGATGTTTGACAATATGAGCATTAGCCTTTACTTGATGCTTGGAGGTCCCTTTTATACTCCCAATTGAGTTTGTAGCCGTTACTAGCCGTTGGGATCAAATTGGAGCCGTTGAGGACTTTAATTCCCACCATAAATGCAGTTCTACAGCTCCCCGTTTCGAAACGCTTGAACCCGTTTCGAAACGCTCTCTAAGTAGAAAGAGCCGTTGCAGTCTGTCAGGGCACCCATTTCGGAACGCCCCCTGGCCGTTTCGGAACACGTATCGAAACGCTAAGACCCGTATCGAAACGCCCTGCATTTAAATGTTAGTTGGGAAATAGCCGTTGGGGTTTATGACCGTTGTGGTCAATGCCACGTTGGCGTATCAAAACGGCATAGCCCATTTCGAAACGCTGGGCAAAATCCTCATCCAGGGAAAGCCCGTTTCGATACTCGTATCGAAAAGTTTTTGCTACTGGAATCCCCTGTTTCAAAACACCTTAGGGCGTTTCAAAACGCCTGGACGGTTTTGTGAAGTTTGGCTTTGAAAAACATGTAAAACCCTTTTAAAGACTTCCCTAAACATAATTTCAAGTTGTTTGTCTTTTGGAAATGTTTTAAATACTTTTTAAATCAGTCTAAAATATTTTTCAATTATTATATCAAAACATTAGTTCTACAATCTCCCCCTTTTGATATAATAAAACTCACTTGAAAAATTGTTTGGGATTCTCCCCCTTTAACTCTAAAAATGTGAATAAGAGATTGGAGATATGAAATCAAATAAAGCTTTCCCTTATTCATTTGAAAATTCAATTTTTCAAACTATTTCTCCCCGTTTTTGTTATATCAAAAAGAATTTGAAACATTAAGTTCAAAATAACAATAGAGGTAAAAGTTGACAAAAAATAAGAATTTGGTTTTAAAATGGCTCCCCCTTACTCAAAACATCATCAAAGATGTTAGTCCAACATATATGATCATCTAGTTGAATTTAAACTAAAATAAACAAATGAAATAAAAAACAATTAGAATTTTCACCAACACTTGAACCCAAGGGAGGATGTGAAGTCTTCCTTCTTCAAGTGTTCTTCCTTGTGTGCATGGAGCTCCCCCTCAATGTTTGACTTGTTGAACATCTCCATCACACCTAGCAAAAGACAATCAAGTGACTTTTGGTATCCAAATTGCTTCGGATCCATAAACGTTAGTAGCACAAATTTTAGTCCCCTTAGGAATCCATTTTTCAATGTCATCCTTTTTAATTGAAGTGGTTAGTCCTTTTGGGACCCAAACACTTCTAAAACATTTTCCTTTTACAAATCTAGGGGCACTAGATTGTCTTACATAAAAATTTGATTTTCCAAAGTGATTTTTCTTTTCAAGCTCTTTGGAAATCAAATCTTTTTCTTCTTGAACTTTTTGAAGCAAATTTTGTAAATCAAAGCATTTTAATTCAAACTTTTCAAGTTTTGCTTCAAGTTCAAGTTTGGTTTTAGAAATCAAATCATTTTGAATTTTCAACTTTGAAATCAATTTATTGTTTTTAAAAATGTGATTTTTAAACTCTAAAACCAAATCATCATAGGCATCTTGTAATTCATCAAAAGAGTAAGAACATGAAGTAGATGAATTAGAAGTTACCCTTGAATCTTCTTCGATGACCATAAGGCAAAGGTTGGCTTGTTCATCGTCGGTGGAGTCCTCATCACTCCAAGTAGCCACATGTGCCTTCTTCTTATGGCTTGAAGTGCTTGCCCTCTCCTTTCTCTTGGGTTCTCGTTCAAGCTCTCTGAAGGCTTTCTTCATGAACGGGGCACACTTCTTGAAGAGATGAACTATCTCTTCATCTTCATCCTCCTCTTCACTTGAGTAGACATGATGACAAGTGGAGGATTTGAGAGCCATGGCACTAGCATTGATGCCAAGCCCTTTGATTTTCTTCTCTCTCATAGCTTTAATTTCTTCCCTCTTCTTATCATCTTCTTTATTCTTCTTCATGATTTGATGAGTAAGGAGTGACCCCATGAGTTCATCAAGCTTCAAGGTCTTCAAATTTTTGGCTTCGATGATGGCGGTCCTCTTTGAGTCCTAAGACTCGGGAAGTGAGTAGATGAGCTTTCGGACAAGTTTTTCCTCCGGAATGGATTCTCCATACCCCTTGAGACCATTTGTGATTGTGGAGAACCTATCAAACATCTTCTCGATGTTTTCTTCCGGATCCATCTTGAAGTTCTCATACTCTAAGGTTAGGAGCTCAATCTTGGTCTCCTTGACTTCATCGGTCCCCTCGTATGTGACTTCAAGCTTGTCCCATACCTCCTTGGCACTCTCACAAGAAGACATCTTCTCATAGATGGTTGGGCCAAAAGCACAAAACAATATGTGCAAGGCTTTGCAATTAAGATCCATCTTCTTGCGATCGTCGACACTCCATTCTGCTTTGCTTCGTTGAGGCACGAACGGACCGTCTTCAACTATATCCCATAGCTTGTAATCTCTAGATTTGATGAAGAACTTCATCTTCGTCTTCCAATGGGCATAGTGGGTTCCGTCGAAGAAAGGCGGTTTGTCGATTGATTGTGCCATTTGAGCCGGTTGAAGAAATAGTGATACAGCTTGCCGGATCTTCTCAATAGAATGTGAATCCCCTTCGATTGAGCCAAACTCTGATACCAATTGTTGAGTTGTGTGGGGCTTGATTCGATCAACCGTTCTTGCTCACCAAGTGGTGGAGAGGTGGATATTTGGGTTGAAGGGTTGTGGAAGCTAGAAAATGAATTGACACAATGATTTATAGTGGTTCAACCTTCTAACCAAGGTCTACATCCACTACCTTAGCTCCCCACTAAGGATTTCTCAATCAATCCACTATTGATTCGTCCCCTTTTCTAGGCTTAGGAGGTGACCCTTACACACAATCAAGCTTTCTACCCAAAGCCTTGATTGAAACCCTCTCTTACAAAGAGAAACAAGAAGCAAACTTAAAACCCTCTAATAGGTGCTTGTTTGCACAATTAAGCACTCACCCAAAACCTAAAACACTTGAGCAAATTTGACAATTTTGGCTCACTAGTGTTTGTCTATACAATAAATGACAATTTAAGCTCTAAGATAATTCTTGATCATTTGATGTTTGACAATATGAGCATTAGCTTTTACTTGATGCTTGGAGGTCCCTTTTATACTCCCAATTGAGTTTGTAGCCGTTACTAGCCATTGGGATCAAATTGGAGCCGTTGAAGACTTTAATTCCCACCATAAATGCAGTTCTGCAGCTCCCCGTTTCGAAACGCTCGAACCCGTTTCGAAACGCTCTCTATGTTGAAAGAGCGGTTGCAGTCTGTCAGGGCACCCGTTTCGGAACGCCCCCTGGCCGTTTCGGAACACGTATCGAAACGCTAAGACCCGTATCAAAACACCCTACATTTAAATGTTAGTTGGGAAATAGCCATTGGGGTTTATGACCGTTGTTGTCAATGCCACGTAGGCGTATCGAAACGGCATAGCCCGTTTCGAAACGCTGGGCAAAATCCTCATCCAGGGAAAGCCTGTTTCGATACTCGTATCGAAACATGTTTGCTACTGGAATCCCCTGTTTTGAAACACCTTAGGGCGTTTCGAAACGCCTGGACAGTTTTGTGAATTTTGGCTTTGAAAAACATGTAAAACCCTTTTAAAGACTTCCCTAAACATAATTTCAAGTTGTTTGGACTTTTGGAAATGTTTTAAATACTTTTTAAATCAGTCCAAAACATTTTTCAATTATTATATCAAAACATTAGTTCTACACATATATGCATCAATATCCATAGTGTTTTAAACGTTTCCCTTATACAATAGGTTTTCCCCCGGGGTATCTACCATCAGCTAAACCTATCGGTTGCCTATACAAAATATAACAAAAAGAATCATGCCCAAAACATATACTAAGGGCCAACCTATACCCCAAAATATATACCCCTTAATTATATCATCATTTTTATTTTAACCAAGGGTAAATCAAGAAGGTTAAACTTTAGCATGCAACTCCTTTCTTCTACTTTTAATTCGGTTTGGTCACTTGGCAAATTTGCCAATTTTTCTTAAGCATTTCTTTGGATTCCAATTGAGTCCTTATCATAGCTATTTTTAATTTAATTATTCAAAATTTATACTTTAATTAATTTACTACTTCTCCTATTAATTTCCCAAAACTTCTAGGCTAATATTTGGGATGTTACAGATATGGTGTACCCCGTATCGATACCTTTTAGAGTTTTAGCTATAGTAATTTTCCAGTAGCGAACTCATGTATCGGTACAGACCTAGCCGTATCGATAAAGATAGGGGTCATACTGATACGATGTTTAACGTACCAATACGTTATGGTTTAAATCCCCAACGGCTATTTTCAAAACCCGCAACGGCTAGTTCCCTGTAGCTTAACGAACACTCGTACTGGTACGGTACAGTGGCGTACTGAAACCAGGTACAGATACGCACCAAGGAGTATCGATACGCATAAGCTGCATCAAGCTCAACGACTAGTTTCTGAAGAATCGGTACCGATACAACTACCCGCTTACCGATACCGAATGCTTCAAAACAACATTTATTGCGGGAAATAAATACCCCAACGGCTCATATTCAATCCCAACAGTCTATAACGGCTAGAAACTCAATTGGGAGTATAAAAGACCTCAAGAAGCCTCTTAAGCAACTAATGATCCTCAAGTCAACAATCTATTGATTAAGAAATGTCTTAGTGCTCAATTTTCATACTTTTGTATAGACAAACACTTGTGAGCTTAATTGTCAATGTATGCTCAAGTGTATTAGGATTGGGTGAGAGCTTTAGAGTGCAAACACATACCTTTGTAGAGGGATTTCAGTTTGCTTCGAATTTACTCTTGTAAAGAGTGTTCCCAAAGCTTGGTTTGTAAGCTTTGGATGCTAGGCTTGGTGAGTGAGTCTATGTTGTAAACGGTTTCCTCTTTAGCCTTGAAAAGAGGAAGAATTCTTAGTGAATTGGTAGAAATCCTTAGTGTGGAAGCTAAAGTAGTGGATGTAAGCTTTGGTTAGAAAACCGAACCACTCTAAATACTTGTCTTATTTTTCTATCTTTTTTGCTTCCACCACCATCACCCAAAATTAATCTTCTCCACCTCTTGGCAAGCATTTTGGTTGAAGATATTAGGATCCACAATGTTCTTGCTGAGCTTGGACACAGTGGGCGTTGCTACATTTTTAAGGCAGTTTTGAGAAAAAACATGTATGTCTTTAACTATTCTATCTCCATATTCACAACCTTCAACTGGCCTCTAGCGCATCATCTCTATTATCCAACATCTCATACATCTCGCCAAGAAGTTTCTCCACCTTTCCCCTGAGTAGGTCTCCTTTGTTGTCCAGCTCCTCGAGACGTGTATCAACCGCATCGAGTCGCTCCTCCGAGTCCTTCGCCGATTCCTCAAGTCGGGTTACCTTCCCCTCTAGAGACATGAGGATAACTTTCGAACTCGCTCGCTTTCCTTCAGCAGCTTGGGTCTTCGCACCCTTTTGCGCTACAACATTTTCTCCTTTCTTTGGTACCATCTTGAATCAGTGCCTACCACGAACACTTGCTATGTTACCACTTGTCACGGGGCTAGAGTTTCGACCTAGCAAACTGCGCGGCCCTAGTCAATGTTCTTTAGACAAACGACTATGTAAGCCTGAATTCTCACTCTGGAAGATCAAACTCTTCCAAGGCACTAAGAACGCAAGATCGTTCTAAGCGGAAGCAAACTATAAAAAATGACATTGCAAACCAAAAGAAGAAAACTCAAGAACGCTCAAGAACAACATAGAGGATTTAGAGTAAATACCTTGATTACTTAGAAGATGAATGATTGAATAATTTACAAGTGAGGCGGGGAGCCTCTATTTATAGAGTCCCCTAGATCTGACGATCAAAACTGATTTACATCGACAAATGAGATTTATCATATATTTACAAATTCGTTAATTATCTCAAACATTATCTAAATAAACTATTTGAACTAATTCAAATAGATTATGTTTGACTAAGTAATCTTCCATGGACCGGGCTAAGTCTGGTGGTCTTTTCAAGCCCAATTCTCTATCAAAATCCCTTGGACAGCTAATTGTACATGTGACTCGGGCTCGAACTGGCGGCCCGTGTCACTAACATAAGGTGTTAAATTAATAATTTTCCGACGTACTTTAATTCCACTCGGCAACAAAAAAGAGGCATTAAACATCTTAATTCTCCCATTATCTTTCTCGCTATATCTACTTGGATTAATTTAATGATTAAATTTTCATGTTATATTGATTTATACAGAATAGAATAGACGTCGGTTGTTATATGTTGATAGGATGAAACTGTACAAAGGCTTGAGGGTTGTGACACTCCCAAAATTTGTATTTAAAATGGAAAATACTTTGATACACAAGCTTGTGTAAATACAAGTCTTTCAATTTTAAGGTTTATGGTTTATGATTTTATGTCGTAGGGTGTAGAATTTAAAGTTTATAGTTAGAATTTAGATTTTAGGGTTTAGGGTTTAAGGTTTAAGGTCTAGGTTTTAGGATGTTAGGACTAGGGATTTAGGTTTTAGATTTTATAACTTAAAAATGATGGTCGTGTAAATTTTTTTTACACAACTTGTGTATCAAAATATAACCCATAAAAATATAATATAATTTTTACTGACTCTTAATTTTCAATCATTTAAACTTTCTCCATGTTTAATGATTAATTATATTTTTTGGCTTAAAAGTTCAATAACCTCCTAATTTTTTGTAAAAAAAATTTAATTAAGCCTATTTTTTACACAACTTTCTCCCTTTTTCTTCTGTTTTTAGATATTTTTAAAAAAAATTTAAAAATGACAAGTGATATCTTTCTATGGCAACAATGTCAAAAGTAATTTTTCAAAAACAATTTAAAGTTAACGGTTTGGTCAAAAGGTCAAATTGATTTTTTTTTTGAATTTAAGGACTTAATTGAATGTAAAAAAAATTAGGAGCTTAATTGATTTTTAACAAAAGTTTAAAGGTCTATTGAATCCTGAAGACTATTTTTTCTTTATTTTGATTCATAACTTCAATCAAATCATCAACCACCAATTAAAGTGAAAAATAACATTATCATTTAATTCTCTCATATTTATACTTGTTGAAAACTCTATCTAAACTTACAGTATGAAAAGATTCACCTTTAGCCACTTCACCCGATTTATAATACTATCTATTAATTAAAATTTAATCATTAAATTTCATAAATAAATAATGAATTCAGATCCACAAGTTAAGCGAAATATATTATAAAAAGTTGAAAACTAAATAAAAATCGGACTTGACTAAACTCGTTTAGGTCATCATCTGCTAAACCCAATTTGCTACAAAACAAAAACCGAAGTAAAGAAATAAAGAAGAATTCATCATCTACCAACTTCAAAAATATCAAAGGGGAATATGCTTTTTTCCTACCGGTAAGATATTTTTTAAATGATTGTGCTTTCGGTTTCTTCTTACCTCTGCCCAAGACTGTATTCAGTTCGATTCAGTTAATTAATTTTATAGTTTAATAATTTTTTTATTTAAAGGACTTTAGTTTTTTATTTTTCCATATTAAGTCTAGGTTATTTTACTTTTATTTTATTTTATTTTGATAAAATAACTTTTGTTATGAGTTTTAATTAGTTTTAAGTAAATAAAAAATAATTAATAATTCATATGTAGTATTTTTTAAGTCATTTTAATAGTTTGAATATAGAAACTTATTTTACATTATAAAATAACTAAAATTAATTATCAATTAAATAAAAAATAAATTTGATTGGGTTTGAGTAACCATAATATTTAAATTTAGATAATTAATTTTAGTTATTTTATAATGTAAAATAAGTTGTGGTTGCATGTATACACTAGTTAACACTAGAGTACTTCATTTAAAATCATTAATTAATCTTAATACACAAATTTATAAATGTAAACATATTTATAATTATTTTTTAATATTAAATATGTAATTAGTATTTACATTAAAATTAAACTCATTCAAATCTATTTAAAATTATTATGAAAACCTTCACTTTTACTTATTAGTACTCCATAATTTTCTAGTAAAGTTAAGATTTTCGTATTATTATATAATTTTCTTAGTAATTTTATTTTTTTTAATGACTTCATTATTTTCATTTTAATTTAAAATAAACTAAAAATTAATTTTTTTTAAGTAACTGAATTTTTATTATTAAACAAATTTCTTAAATTCTTAGCAAGTATGTGTATTTTTTATTTAAAAAAGTTGTATACTTTTTACAATAATTTTAAATTTTTTATTTTTATTTACAAATTTACTAATCATTAAGTAATATTTTATTATGAAAATTATTAAAAAAATTATTATTCGACATATTACAATCTTCTCATGCCTGTACTTTTTTTAAAAAACCGTAAAGAACCCTTTTAACCAATAAAAATCAAAGGCTGAGTCACTAATTTACTTACAAAGAATGATTATACAAAAGGTAAAAATGAGAGCTTGCACTCTCAAAAATTAATTGTATAATAATAATAATAATAATAATAATAATAATAATAATAAGAAGAAAAAGAAGAAGAAGTTGATAACGATTAGTGATCATTCATATGGAAGTGTTGAAAGTTATTTTAGATGATTTCAATTACTTGCAAGTAATATAAAAAGTTTTGTGTTTAGAGCATTAGTTGTAAAAATATTGTTTTGGAATGTTTTGATTAGAGAAAAAAATTATAGATTAATGTGGATTCCTCTGTACATGCGTTTTTATTAAAGAGAGTTAGTAACTAAATCATAGTGGACCTTTTACATATATATTTAGGCGTTATTGAAGGGCCTTTTGTCATGTCAGTTATTAACATCTTAAGTAATTTTTGATGACTTATTCAATTTATTCTTATCTTGCATACGATTATATTTATTATCGGTGAGTGAATTATCAAATTTAAATTTCTAGATCTGCCTTTGAGCTCGAGTATCGTTAAGCTCGACTTGAACTCAAAATGCTCAAGGTTAAACTCGACTCGGCTCGAAAGCTCGCAAGCTTAAACTTATCAAGTTCGATTGAAACTCGAGCTTGACTCGAGTCTCGAAAGCTCGCAAGCTCAAAGTTGTCAAGCTTGAAAACAAAAATTAAAGCTTGAGCTCGAACTAAACTCTAATTTTCTAACCCTTATTCCTAAAAGCCTATAAGCCATTATTAACCTAACCTATCCCTAAATCTCTAAACCCTGAATTAACCTAAAATTCAAAATTAAATTCTAATTTATGAACCCAAAACCTAACCTAACCTATGAACCCAAAATTAAATCGTACCAAAGGGCCACGCCAATTTATGATGACATAAGGCTTCTTAAACTGAAAAACAATGATTGCTGATTGATGCAGGAATATTGGGGATGGTTTGACGAGAGAAAAGATAGAGTTTAGAAAAGAACATAACGAATGAAAATAAAAAAAATGGAAGACAAAATACCATTATGACTTATAACAAGGTATTTATACCTTTATTTATTACATACAAAGAGAAAGACTCAAAAGGAAGTAACATTCAAACTATATATATATATATATATAAAAAGGCATAAGTTTGGAATTGAACCCTAGCCGTTTTTTTCTTTCTTTTTTCTCTCTAGCCGTTTTAGCTTTTTTTTAATCTAACTATTTTATTTACGTTGTAAGGTCGGCGATGGTGTAACGCCCCAGGTTTAGGGGTCGGATGTTACTCGGGTAAATCGGGTTCGAGTCGTGGGTTTGTTTTAAAATTTAATTAAGCTTTGGTTTAAATTAAAAGGGGTTTGATTTCATTAAGGGCAAACTTGTAATTTTCAATTAAAAGAAAATAAGATGAGGAAAAAGGGGATTTTTGAAATACTATCCATCTTCTTCTTCCTCTTCATTTCACGTTAAACCCCCCTTATCCCTTAAAATACTATTCCATCAAATCCCACCCTCATTTCAAGTGTTCTCTTCAAGGTAAGCACGTTTTTGAATTCTTCTCACTATTTCCAACATTTCCATGGCTTTAGTTTTCATAGAAATATTCTTTCAAGGTTTTTGAGTTTTTCAAGTTTTTGAAGAAAAGCATGAAACTTTAGTGGACTTTCGTTTTGTTTTGATGTGTAGAGTTGAATTATGAGTTAACCTAGCCCTAAGGTATATCATATCTCAATTTTGTTGATTTTTTGTTAAGAATCCCGAAATTGGGTTTTGGGGGTATTTTAAAAGTGTCACACTTTGTGCTTTTGGTATGGTTTTGTAAAAAGAAGTTGGGTTGGGGTTATAGTGATATTAGAAGGGTGTTTTGAGGATGTTTGGAAGTGTTTTGAGCATTGGAAGTTGTAGTTTTCTGCTGGGTAATTTGGGTATACGAAAATGAAGAAGTTGTGTTAGCTCATGGGTTGAAAGTGCGGTAAATGGGTCTTGGAATTGTATCTTGATTTGTGACAATAATTTTGGGGTTGAATGATTTAGTAATTTTTTTTTGATTGACTAGAACCAAGGGAAACCATTGGAGAGGCTTCGGGCACGAATCCGGGGAATTTGGAGAATTGAGATTGGTGTTCAGCTTCCGTTTGGGTTGCAACGGTGAGTGGAAATGTTTAACCTTGTTTTGCTTTCGAAATGGGATTCTTGGGGGTTTGGGTGGAGCCTTGAGGGTTCACCTAAGCCCAAGTGTAAGTTTACTAATTCTACCTTATCGATTATGTGTTGAGGCATGACTATTCGTTGTGGTATCATGTGCATTTTGGATTGCTTTACATCTGTTGTGTTGTGTAGTCGTTGTTGATGTCGAGCCTCGCGTGATGGTTGTCATAACTACGGTGATGAGTGGTCCTATTGGTAGTGACTAGTAGCATAGTAAGGTGATGAGCGGTCCCATCGGAAAACTACTAGTCAAACGGTGATGGGTGGTCCCACCGTGTGTGTTGGTTGTGCATGTGCAAACCATGTAGTTGTTTTGTTGTGATATCTTTCGTGCATTCAATGGTTTATTTATCATTTAAGAAAAGCGTTTTGAAAACTGCATGATTGTTGAGTTTTAGAGCTTCGCTCACTAAGCTATCAAGCTTACGCTCCTTTTTTCCAACATGCAGATCGCTAGAGTTACGGGAGGCAAGTGGGCAAGGGAGGAGCTTTTGGAGTTCCCAAGTAGCTCAAGTATGATTTAAGTAATTGTAATAATGCCTAGACATTGGGGGTATTAGACTTGTATGGTGTTGGAGTTCAAACTCCTTTGTTGGCTTTTGATGTTCTAGCATGTTGGTTTGTTGGTGCCATGTGTTGTATGAGCATTGTTAGACTCATGTATGTTGGATTGTTGTTAATGTCTTGTGATTGAGGGTTTAGATCCTTTTCTATGAATGCTTTGAGATGTTATGAGAGCATGTAAACCTTGCCATGAATTGCCTATGTGTATGTTTGGTTGCCTTGAATGGAATGGTGAAGTCATGTGTGTTTTATGCAAGTTTCCTACCTAAATGCTTATCTCGAGATGTATGTCATGTTGGTTCAGTTAAGTAGCTTCGCATGCCTAACTTTTGGTTGCTAAATGATGTATGAGTGTCGATATGGTACTAGGCAAGTCGTAAATTGCATCTAGAGTTGAGTCTTTGTGCCTTTTGCTGCTAATTTGAGTCTTGCAGTGTAGGGCGTATCGGTACACCCAAGGGCCGTATCAATACAGTCCTACACTTTGGGACTCGGATTTGGCTTAGCGTGTCGGTACACGGGGGTGTATCGATACGCCAAAACCTCTCTGGAAATCTGAGATTTTGATAAGATTTTGGCGTATCGGTACTGGTCTTGGGTGTATTGGTATGGTCCTATCTCGTTGACCGTGAGAAGTTGACCAGTGAGGGCGTATCGGTACGGTCCTATCTCGTTGACTGTGAGAAGTTGACCAGTGAGGGTGTATCGGTACGGTCAATCAGTGTACCGATACGGTCTCACTATGTTGACTATGGGCTGTTGTCCTAGTCAAGGCGTATCGATACCCTCTTCAAGAGTATCGATACGATCTGCTGTGTAAACTAAAAAGGACTCTTTTAAATTGTTTGCTTGATTGTTCGCATCGCTTTTTGTCCTTCCGCTGTCGTATCACACATAGGATGTATGAATGCCTTTAGACAAGATAATAATTAAAAGAAATTTCTAGGGTTGCTAACCGAGGTGGGGCCCTAACGGGTTTCATTTCGATTTTCCCTGTGTGACCCATTCGGACCAGTCAATCGTCCAGACCGGGATGAGGGGGTTACAGACGGCACCAGCCTTAAAATTAGTTGTCGACCGCCGGTCATCCTCTTTTATTTTTTTGTTTCATTCTTTTGATTTCAGTCTTTTACAATAAATTTGTCTTTATGACACGCTTTTCTCTATCTTTTGGTATGTATTTTCTGCCTCTTGGCATGCTTTTCTGCCTATTGACACGTTCTTTTTTTGTTTTGCTTCAGAGGTGTATTGGACGTCACCACGACTGATCAAGATGATGCTCTTTTGGTTATCCTGTTGATATCTCTGCTTTGGACCCTCGAACTTGATCTAGATGCAAGTTAGTCACCGTTATTGTTCGTGATTGAGTTGTGGTAATAAACGTGTTGTCAACGTACCCCAATTCTACAATATGCACTTTTAATGTTGTTGATGATGTTTTTTACCTTCATCGACGAGCTTTGGTGATGTTTTGTATCTATTTTGTTTCGAGTCTTTGAATTAGGTTTTTACATTTTCTTTGGTCCTGTTTATGATCTAAAGGCGTTAATTTTTTTTTTAAGAATTGATCTGAATCAAATCGTAAACTTTCATATTGATTTTTTCCTTTATGAACAAAACTAACGTACTCATTTTCAACAAAAAAAAAAAATCAAACTATAATATAAAACATACTCTGTTAGATGGCATAGGCGTGCCTTTGTCGAGAGGGAGGTCATGATTTCAAGTCCCCTAAAAGAAAAGAGAATTAGGCAATTTGCAAGGTTAGTCCCTAGTCTTCTTGGGTTTTCTTGATTAATCCAAAACTTTTTAATTTGATTTTTTTAGCAAAAGGGGCAAAATTTTTAACCTATGATGTTAAGAGTCATTGGAAACATCAAAAGTTGATGCAGAGGTCGTGAATGAAATTGTTGATGATTGAACTTCCTGAAATACCCGAAAAACCAAGCATTGATACCTATTGTGGATTCAATCGATAAATAAATATGGGCGATTAGGGGTGAATCGACTCTTAAAATAGTAGAAGCTTTTGCAAAGAATTGAAAAATTGCCATAAACAATTTTTTAAAGTATATATTCACTACTTTAGCTATCTACACTACTTTAGTTTTTAGGGTAAGTACACAGACAATCATTGAACTTTGGTAAAACAAAACTAAATGGTAACTAAACTTTTAAAAATCACAAAATGGCAATTAAATTTTATGTTTTATAACAAAATGGTAACTAGACGTTAAATCCCGTTAAGCGTCTGTTATAAAATTTAGTATAGTAACACATTTAGTCCTTCATATTTATACATTCAATCAATTTAGTTCTAATTCAAAACAATTCACTAAATTTAACCCTCATTATTTACACATTCTTTCAATTTGGTCTTTAAAGCAAAATTCCAAACTATTTGGTGACTCCAACATCCCATCAAAGCTAGCCATTGAAGAGCTATACGATGATTGAGATATGGTAGAAACATGAACACTTTGTACCCGATTGGTACCAAAATCACCCAAATTTTTCCTCCACACATCATCATAAGAAAAAGCAGAGTTGTAATGGCTGCTATTGTTTCGAGCACCTTTTGTTAAAGACATCACAACTGCAAACAATGCCCTGCTTGGCTGGCTGCCTCTATATATTTTTTCTCACTTCTTTCTCTCTCTGTTTTTGTCTGCTTTGTGTCCCTTTTTAAAACTGAGTTTTCTCCGAGGTGCGTTTTGTTTGTTGCTTTTCTTTTTTACAACAAAAAGATAGGGTCTTTCGATTCCCAAGCTTCTCTTTGTTGTAATGTTGACCCTTTTAGCATTGAACTTTAGTGTTGTTGTTGGAACTTAGAGCATAAGTTTAGAGGTGATTCAAAAAGCTTTAAGCTTTGATTAGCTTTGGGGATTAGATTTGCATTTGTGTTTTTCAATAGATGGTTATGGATCCAAGGTTAACAAATTTTCAACTGAGGAGCCATCAAGCCATGTCCATGTTTCAAAACCACGACTTTGTTGGGGATTCCAGATTCAATAATAGTTACATAGATCACAACTTTAATGGATTTCAATGCCACCAATCTGACCCAGCAGCAAGTAATACATTAGCATCGGTTCCAACTTCAAGCCACGAAGAAGATTCATCTCAAGACTGTAATTTTTCGGATTCAATTTTGAGACACATAAACCATATTTTGATGGAAGAAGGTATGCAAGACAAATCATGTATGCTTCAAGAGTCTTTAGATCTTCAAGTGCTAAGAAACTATTTAATGATGTCCTTGGCTAGAAATATCCACCTTCCCCTCAATATTACAACTCGAGTCGAGTTGAAACCTTTCATTCTCTATACCATCTTCCATCATCAACCGCTACTCTTAATGCCGACAATTCAGCCGCGACCACATCTTCCCATGTCGATCTGGGAACCGAAAAATTAAATTGGAGAAAATTGATTATCCTTACAAAAAGAAAAATGAGTCATGACAAATTTTGTGTTGAAACTTTAAAGGTTAATTCTAGCTTTGAAAATATTAATCCCAAATCTCTTCTGATGTTTAGTTCTCCTAAGAATTGACTACTATCATGAATAGTTGGGCGAAGAACTTTCTTGCAAGCATATGCAAGTGTTAAAATTTGACTGCTATCATAAACACGAAATGTGTGGATGCTACTCTTTGGTGACCAACGGAGGGATTACCAGCGTTAGGGGGGGTGGCTGATGAAAGGAAGAGAAATTTAGAGCTAAATTATTTCTAATTAAAAATATGACTAAATTGAAAGAATGTCTAAATAATAAAGTTAAATTTATTATTTTTTCAGTTAGGACTAAATTGATGGAATATGTAAATATGAAGGATTAAATGTATTGTTATACAAAATTTTATAACAGTCCCGTTAGTATTTAACGGTTGAGTTACCATTTTGTTACAAAACATAAAGTTTAATTGCTATTTTGTGATTTTTAAAAGTTTGGTTACCATTTTTTTTTACTAAAGTTTAGTGACCGTCGTACTTTACCCTAATTTTTACTTTACATGTAATTCCAAATTTGAGGACATAATGTGCACAAGAAGTAAATAAATAAAACATATACTTTTATTGAAAGAGTCAATTCGAATGAATTATAATAATCATACAAAAGGATGAGTCTACCACGTGCAACGAACACCGCTGAACACCACTAATACTGAACACCGCTGAACATCATTAAATTAATTAATAAAGATTTAAAATTCCAAGCACCCATCATACAATTAAGAATTATTCTTAAAATTCAATTAAATTATTTTTTATATATATTAAAATTTTATTTTTTAATAAGGTAAACTATATATTTAGTACATCACGTATTTTCGTATTTCTATTGAACCCTCATTATTTAAATATTATTTCAATTTGTCCCTATTCTTTATAAAAAATAATTTAACACTTAATAACCCTCAACCTAAAACCCTAAACTATTAAACCTTAAACCTATACCCTAAACTATATACCATTAAAAATAATTTCACCATCATCGATTCAATTCAATTCAATGAATTGTTGAATTCTCCTAAAAAAATTCAATTAAATTATTATATATATATATATATATATCAAAATTAATTAAACTTGAATCTCATATAATTAACACTAACATCTTATTGGAGATGGAGAGATCATCACAATTAATCATAATTAATGTTAAAATGCGTTAATTCATAATTAATTTTAGGGATCATAATTAATTCATAATTATGATCTCGCATGCTAGAAGTCCTTCTTCTGGGTCTATTTCTGGATGCAAAATTTTTTCAACTTCACGTCATCCATGGTCCATCCAATAACATCCATCTATTTCAACGTAACTTCCAAGTAACCCACCCACTCCTTAATTACATGTAAGAAAAAATGAAATAAAAAATTTTTATTAGATAAAATCATGGATGACATTGTAAGCCGTATCCATCTAATAATTTTTTTTCAGTGCGATTGTGTGAGTGATAATTGACACTTAAAAACAGTGTTTTTGGAATGTGAGTTTATCTTTGATCTTAGCAAGACATGACATGTGATTTTTAGAGTTTGATCAGAACAAAAAAACTGAGTTGGACCCATTCCTAATTTCATTCCAAACTTACGTGTACTCCTAATTTGTACTAATAATCAATTGATCCAGTATAATAAAATTAGATCTTTTCTAATATCTAAAGTTTAAAAACCCCATTTATTTTACTTTGCCGGTGCTGATATTATAAAAGAAATGGATACATTTGTACAACTTTAAAAAGATGAACATAATGTCAATGCCAAAGCAGGAAACTACTGTGTGTACTTTGTACATCCGAAAGGAGGAATCCAGAGCCCTCTGCGCCAAACAAAAATAAAAAATCAAACTCAACTCAAGATTATAAGAACAGCAGCAGCAACCAAATATTATGGCTACAAATAGAGATCTTGGCTATATGGGAAACCCCAAGGACTGAGCTCACCGCCGTACAGTTATCAGATTGGCGGGCTTATACAACTTCCAGGGCCAAATTTGGGGCAAAAACCCCTTTTTAATAAATATATAGGTTTTTGGCTCCCTCCAATTTTTATTTGGGAAAATGATCCCTAAACTTACCACGTCGGTGAACCTCGCGTTCTATGGGAAGCGAGGTTTGATATCGCGTTCTGCAGAACGTGAGTTCAGTCTACGTGGCCTCGTTGTTTGGGTTAACGGTTTTTCAGAATCTCGCGTTGTGCAGAACGCGAGGTCCCCGAAAATTTGAAAGGGTGGCTGAATATATCGCTCAGACCTCGCGTTCTGCAGGACGCGAGTTCTGTGCAAACTTGGGTTGAAGAACTAGGAAAAACAAGCGTGGGTAGGCATGTTCAAGCCCAATTTTGGGCTTGTAAATTTTATATTTTTAGCCAACATCGAGTTTGGGGTCGTAGTAATAGAATTTCTCTATCGTATGACACCAACACAGTCAGTTTCTGTCCATTCTGAAATGGTTTAAAATGGCTTCCAAAACCCTATGCTATCATCCTTTTTTGAATGAAGTTGCCTTTGAACAAATGTCGATAGGCATGTTTGAGCAGAATTTCATACGTATAAAGTGTAAATTTTTAGCTAACACGATGTTTGGGGTTGTAGTACTAGAAATTCTCAATCGTATGACACCAACACGGTCAATTTCCGTCCATTCTACACTGACTTAAATTCGCTTCGAAAACGTTATCATAACATATTTTTTTGAATGATTGAAAATATAAGATGACCTACTGTATAAAACGAATTAGACTGACTTTATTGATTCGATTGGTATGGGCGAACTCGCATAAAAAAATTACAAATAATTAATTAAGACGAGGGGCTGAGCGATTAGGACACGTAAGCTTTGTGTGTCCAGGATTTTTACATACACTACAATGCTTCTTTTGTCCGGTTTTTTCTCGATGTTCGACCATATCCTCGGCACAGTGTATTCTTGTAGACCGTGGACGTCCTTTGGCTCTTAGTAGTGCTGGATCTGGGCGTATGGCCGGTTCAGTGTCCACGGCATTCGGATCAACCTCATTTCCGATTGGAGGAAACTTTTTTTCGTAAACCTTAAACACCGTTTTGAGTAAGTATACCGGATCAACCAGATGCATGTATTGTATTCGTTGGTTTGCGCAAGCAGCAATGGCGTGTGTGTATGGGTATTTAAATGTTTGGAAAATTCCACACTCGCAGGTTCTTGCCCTCAGATCTACCACGTACGCGTTGTGCTAAATGCCTTCTAACCGTCTGGAAAATTCTGAAACACAAAACTTGTGTCCTTCTCGCGAGAAGAGAGTTGCAATCATCTGTCTTGATTGGCCTAATTGAGTATGTAGTTTTGTGCGGAAATCCGGATGGACTATGTGTCCACCTGCCATGTACTCAGTTGCTTGCCTTCCCAAGGTTGCAAATAGGGTAGCCAAACGACAATAGGTCGCTTTGACAATGGAAGTGATAGGCAACTGCCGCACTCCCTTTAGTGATGAGTTCATTGCCTCAGCCAAGTTCGTTGTCATGTGACCATATTGTTTACCCTCGTCATACGATCGAAGCCATTTTTCTCTCGGGATTTTTTCAAGGTATTCTGCGCCATCTTTGTTTCTCGCTCTCAGTTCCTCGAGCACCTCATCCACCTCTTGTTTGTAGTGCGAGTTGCCTACGGGATGACAGTTGAATAGTTATGGGCGAACAACACATGCAAAAAGGTCGTAAATGAAAGCTAGCAACAAGTAATATAGTAAATGAAAATGACATAAAGGACGTACCCATTGTGAGCACCATTTCACGTTCATCGCGGTTCTTGAATTTCTACAGGTAGTTTGCGGCTATGTGTCGCAAGCAAAAATGGTGGTAAATGTATGGAGGCTGCCAATACTCACCCAAGTGTTCTAGCGTCCACAAGAGCGCTGTGCCTCTGTCAGAAATAACACATACCCCTCCTTCCCTTGCTCGTATTATAGGATCAAGGACATATTTCCGTAGGTTCCGAAGGAAGAACATCCAAGACTCCAAATCCTCCTTCTAGACGATTGCGAATGCAACATGAACGCATTTTCGATTGTCGTCCTATGCAATAGCTAGAAGTAGGGTCTGTGTATATCTTCCGTACAACCATGTGCCGTCGATTTGGACCATCAGTTTGTAGTGCTTGAATGTGTTGATGCACTGGGGGAAAGTCCAAAATAATCGTTGGAATTGACAAACACCTCGAACGACACGATCATTTTCGTATACCGGAACTGTATCAAGTTTGACAACCATTATGGGGATGTGTTTCTGCAGCAGATTTAGCCACGAGCGCAACTCTTTGTAAGATTCCTCCCATCAGCCAAACATTTCTTGTATGGCCCACCTCCTTGCATACCATGCTTTGTAATATTCAGGACGGTAGCCGGTGACAATTTTAGCTGCAGCCTGACATGTGGGGACCGACACTTTGGGATTTGCTTTCACCAGTGGCATAAAGATGTCAGCGAGGTACTTTGCATCGAGGTTCTTATGATCCTGGCTGAGGCTAGCAACGGTGCATGTATGGGGCCCTTCAAGTTTTGTTATTTTTCAACGGTCGCCTGCCTTCTTCAATTGTGATATACGGATTTTCCATTTACAGCCGTGATCTTTTTGGGTGCAGTGCGCCTTGTAGTATTTGGCTTGGGTTTTCTTCACTGTCGTCTTATCAGCCTGACGAATGTTGAACTGCTTAAATGTGGCCACCGCAATTTCCTTTGTCAAGAACGTCATACCAATTCTCAGTTCACCATAAGAACGGTTGAGTCTGTTGTCTATTGTTTGGCCATGCAAAAAATCAGGGACGTCTATGGCATCCATATCAACCATTGTGTAGTGGGACGGTGGCATGAACATAGAAATTGGTGTTGTTGCTACAGGAAAGTTGGTGGCCGCCGGTTGTTCGTCAAAATATGGTGGTGGAACGGTCAAGTCTTTTGGTGGAATTGTCAAGCCTTCTGGTTCATCATAGAATGGCCCCAGCTCGTCTACGTCGGGCCCGGGTTCTCTAATCGGTTTTTCGTCAGAAGCATCCTTCGGGAGCTGGTATAGTAGAGCTTCGTCGATCGCTACCCTTGGAGGCGAGGATGGGGGTCGACGATCGCGAGACCTCTTACGAGATCGCTCACGAACCACATTTCCAAGACCAAAATCAAGAGAACCATAAGAAGAATGTCTCCCCATAGATGGTTGAACGTACTCTGTGCTAGGGACATACGTTGAGTGTCGTCCATATGAGGAATCATTGAAGGGGTTCAATGCTTTATGGTCGTGCATAGCGTAAGAAGACGACGCTCTCTCCCCTCCAAAAGAAGAATGTCTCCCCATAGATGGTTGAACATAGTCTGTGCCAGAGACATACGTTAAGTGTCGGCTATATGATGCTTCATGGTCGTGCGCAACGTAATTAGACAACGTTCCCTCCCCTCCAAAACTATACGAATTGTATGGATTGTACGTTGCATTTTTTGGTGTAACGAATTCATCGTTTAGGGGTTGGTTCAGGTCGAACCTGATACTAGCTACGCATGAATGTCTTGGCACAGTAGATGACGATGCACCAAACTCGTTGTCTTGGCACAGTAGGTTAAAATCATGTCGTAGACTTACGGTCGGGCTATCAACGTTGGCATTCGGATCGAAGTCGAAATTCGCCCGACCCCAGCTTGGTATTACGATAGCAGGATTAGACTCCGAGAACGATGCATACAGCTCTAGGGGCCCGCCTAATGAATACTCAAAGTGGGTAGCCAGCATCATCTCCACATCAGCAGTGTCCGCAATGCTGCATACAGAGTACGTTAAAGGGGCTATAGATATTGGCACCCGATACTTCACGTCGGACAAATGGTGGTTTTCGAAATGTGGGACATTGGTCTCCAGTTCCTTAACCAGCTTCTTAAACGATAATCTCCTCGGAATCTTTAGTGTTACTGGATCTTCGCATTGAAAAACGACGCTGAGTTCGGGATCGTTGAATATCTGCCCATCGTAGTAAACTAGAGTAGTAACTCCTCCTCGTCTCTCCATTTGAATATTTTGTCAAAGACTTGTGAATTTTTAATACTTGAAAAATTTGAGGACTTGTTTTGGCAATTCAAACATATATTTACGGTTTATGGTTCTGATTCATATAAGGAGACACTTATTGCTTATTATTGACACAGGAAACCTGGAGAATCTGGGTGCGTAAGGGAAATTATTGTACCGGGAGGCAGCCTTGAGAAAATTGTGTTCTACACAATGCGATAAGCATGACCTCGTGTTCTGTACAACGCGAGTTCTTTTGAATATCGCGTTCTACATAACGCGAGGTCCCTTTTATTTCTATTGTCGCGGAGATTCCATCAGAAGTAATAATACTCGTTGTCTGTTTGTATAATTGAGTACATGTTTGAATAATTGAGACAATTGTAGTCTAGTAATGTAATTGAATACTACAAGTGCTACATAACGCGATGCCCCTTTATATATATTGAGACAGAGATTCCGTCAGAATTAATAAAACTCGTACTGTGTACTCGTTTTCTGTTTGAATAATTGAGACAATTGTAGTCTAGTAATCTAATTGAATACTACAAGTTCTACATAACGCGAGGTCCCTTGAACATTAATAAAGGATGGAAAAAGACGTCATATAACATAATTGGACGATGATTTCAGAAGTTTATGGTTAATCTGAATCATCATAGTTAGTGGACACATCTGAACTTAAGTTTAGTTCTTCAATCAGCTGTTGTTTTCTTTGTCTACGCTTGTACATAAAAAGTTGCAACTCGTCGGCAACCGCATCAACATCCGGTGAAGACGGAGCGTGTTCATTGCTCGGAGCAGGTTGTTCGGGTGCAGACGTACTACCTTCGTCGGCGTTAACCTCATCAAACTTAACATTTAAATAGACGTATTTAGCTCCAATAGAATTGAACTGGTCATACATGTTACGAACATTTGTTTCGTTCGTAAGCTTCATAACGTAGTGCGTTTTGTTTGCTGACGGTGTTGGGGTTCGACATTCCAAGGAAGAAATTTGTTTGTCGGTGCGTTTACTAACCTCACTTGCTGTCAACTGTATTAAATATTTGAGTGACATTTTGTTGGTGATTGTTGATTCAAAATAAGTATCGAGAAAATAAAATGTTGCCTGAAATTTTGCCATAAGGGGAGTAAAGATTAGCGTTGGGTGTTTAGGGAGAAATTGGAATGAGTAAATGATGGTGGAATTCGTGGGTATTTATAGTAAAGGAAAAACACCACATAAGTAAAGTTAACTCGAATGAAAAATTTAATTCGCATTTCATTTAACAAAACTTTCAACTTTCAACAAGTATTCTTCAATAAGTAAATTGAGACAAATCGATACAATATCTGCAAAAAGTCGAAACAATATATGCAAAAGAGTCCGGTGGGCAAATGTAATCGGCACCGAATGCATTATCAAAATAGAACTGCCTATGCAACCTGGTCGATCTAAATCCGCCCTTACTTCTTTCACTCTAGACTTCAGAAAAGAGTCCCCAAGAGTCTCCTAGATGGTTAGGGCAAGCGGCGAACTTCAAAAAAGAGTCCCCAAGAGTCTGTAGAAAAGTTTTATTGGATACTCTCTAGGCACTTCTTGGCGAAAAATGACAGACGACCACACGCTCCCGAATATTGCGATATGTCGGTAAGTATTCTTCAATCAACGTATCATGCTGAACCCTAAACCCAACTGAACACAAAATCATGACAGAAATTCAACTATCATGAACGAACAGAAAATACATAAAAATTACAACTTCAAAAACCCAGTAAAACACGAAATCATGAAAAACTTTCACTGGTTACGAAAATCCATCGGCATGCAAATATATAGATCAAACTCGCTTTCTCAATGAAAAGATATCCATAGAAACCACAGTGAACTCGCGTTCTGTATAACGCGAGTTCCTTCAGACCACGCGTTCTATAGAACGTGAGGTCCCTTTTCTTCAGGGTTAATAATACTCATATTGTATACACGTGTTATGTTTGAATAATTGAAAACATGTTTGAATATTTCAGACAATTGGAGACTACTAAGTCATGTAACGCTAGCTCCCAACATTAGTTCAATTCGAGTCATTTAACGCGTTTACTAACCTAGCTTGATCTCAACTTTAACAAATCTTTAAGTGACATTTTCTATGTTATTGTTGATTCGAAATAAGTACCGAGAAAATAAAATGTTGCGTGAAATTTTGCCATAAGAGGAGCAAAGATTTGCGTTGGGTGTTTTCGGGAGAAACATGAATGAGTAAATGATGGTGAAATTGTTCGATTTTAATAGTAAAAGAAAAACACCACATAAGTAAATTTAATTCGAATGAAACATTTAATTCGCATTTCATTTAACAAAACTTTCAACAAGTCATCCTATAGGTAATTCGAAGGACAAACTTTCATTTAACAAAACTTTCAACAAGTCTTTCTTAGCAAAAAGTCCCGAGTGAAAGAAGCAGAGCGCGATAATAAGATTTCTTCTGAAATGGTAGCAGCTTTGATCCACATTAGCAAATGTAATCGGCACCGGCCGCATTCGCAAAATAGGGCTGCATCGACAGTATGGTCGATCTAAATCCGCCCTCGCTTCTTTAACTCTGGACTTTTTGCAGATTGTGCGGGCAAGCTGCGAACTTAACAAAAGAGTCCCCAAGAAGTGTCTCGAAAGTTTTATTGGAAACTTTCGAGGCACTTCTTCGCGGTAAATGGCAGCTGCCCACAAGCTCCCGAATATTGTGATATGTCGGTAAGTATTCTTCAATCAACGTATCATGCGGGGGTCTGTACCCAGCGGAACACAAACTCATAACAGAACTCCAACTATCATAAAGAAACAAAAAATACATAAAAACTTCAACTGCAAAAAGCGCATCATAACACGAAATCATGAAACAACTTCACTGGTTACGAAAATCCATCAGCGTGCAAATATATAGACCAACCTTGCTTTATGTATAAAGCGATTTTCAGTGACCTCGCGTTCTGTAAAACGCGAGGCTTAAAAGACCTCGCGTCCTACAGAACGCGAGTTTGCCACGTCAGCATATTCACCTCCATCTATAAATAGCAAACTCATGGGGAGGCAAGGACCACCCACCCATCAATTTTAAAAATTTTCGATCGCAGCTAGTAATAGCAACATATCGCGTATTTGGGAAGTTTTTTTCCAAACTAATTTCCCGACTATTGCGATATGTTGTTATTTGTGGTTGCATATATACGTTACCATATCCACGTCAGCAATTTTCGATTGCAGCTACTAATGGCAACATATTGCGTATTTGGGAAGTTTTTTTTAAACTAATTTCCCGACTATTGCGATATGTTGTTTGTAGTTGTATATATACGTCACCATATCCACGTCAGCAATTTTCGATTGCAGCTACTAATGGCAACATATCGCGTATTTGGGAAGTTTTTTTTCAAACTAATTTCCTGACTATTGCGATATGTTGTTATTTGTAGTTGCATATATACGTCATCATATCCACATCAGCAATTTTCGATTGCAGCTACTAATGGCAACATATCGCGTATTTGAGAAGTTTTTTTCAAACTAGTTTCCCGAATACTGCGATATGTTGTTATTTGTAGTTGCATATATACGTCCCCTTGAGTTTGTTATGCCTAATTTTTTCATCGTGGGTTCGGTGTAACTACGATTTTATAAATTTAATTGTTGTGAAATACTCAAATTCGTTCAATTGTAAAAAATATTATTATTTTTAATAAATAATAATATTTATAACATTATTTACTTACACTATATTTATAACAATATTTTAATCGTAATATAAATTAGTATTATTATTGTTAATAAATTTATTATAACATTATTTATTTACGTAGTAATAATAATAATAATAATAATAATAATAATAATAATATAGTTAATAGATATGAAATTATTTGTAATAAATTTGTGATACCATTACTTTATTTAATAATAATAATAATAATAATAATATATATATATATATATTTAATATGGTATTAAATGACTTTCCCGCCTTGGAAGTAATCTTTTAAAAACTCACGACCTCGCGTTCTGTAGAAAGCGAGGTCTTTAGAAAATTGCGTTCTACAGGACGCGAGGTCACTTCTGCCTGTTCAGTTCACACGTCTGTTCCGTGACGCATCTTTTCAATGAACCTCGCGTCCTGTGGAACGCGAGGTATGAGGATATCGCGTTTACCAGAACGCGAGATTCATTTACATCGCTTCCCAAAGGACGCGAGCTCTTCTATAAATTGGTGGCCTTACCCCCCATATCAACCACAGAACGCGAGTTCTTTCGTGTTTTACACTATATTTTCCTTATTTTGCATTCGATATAATGGCAAGCTTACTACGCAACGACGTGAATCACTGCTGTCACTATTTCAGATCAACGCCAGAGGTATTATTTTTTTTTATTTTACAAGCATTTTGCCAACTATTTTATTTTTTATTTTATTTTTTATTTTTGAAGGCATACGAACGTCGGTTAACATGTTACCTTAACCATATCTACAACGAACATGATCCTGCTGTTATGACGTGGATTGAGCGAGCTAGTTTTGGACACATAGCAAGGATCATAGGGGGTGAAGTGTAACCCTTCGTTGATTAGCGCGCTAATAGAACAGTGGAGGCCAGAGACGCACACGTTTCATTTCTTGATAGGCGAGGCAACAATAACGCTGGAGGATGTTACCTATTATCTAGGGTTGGCTACAGACGGAAGCCTTATTACGGGTGTCGCGTTGGGGCATTGGCCAACTGTATTTGCTGAACAAATGGGAGTGGAGCCCCAGAGGATGTGTGGGACGGTGGGAAAATAGAACTATCTTATTTGGAGGTTGAATTTGCAAATCCTCCCCCAATGCGGATGAAGTTACACTCTAGGTATTTTTTCGATTTTTTCATTATTTTATATATTTTTAATATATTTCATTTATTTGAAAATTAGGATGCCTTTATTAAATATTTAGGATGCTTTTATTAAATTTAGGATGAAGTTACAAATATTTATTTGAAAATTAGGATGCCTTTATTAAATATTTAGGATGCCTTTATTAAATTTAGAATGAAGTTACAAATATTTATTTGAAAATTAAGATGTCTTTATTAAATATTTAGGATGCATTTATTAAATATTTAGGATGTCTTTATTAAATTTAGGATGAAGTTACAAATATTTATTTGAAAATTAAGATGCCTTTATTAAATATTTAGGATGCCTTTATTAAATTTAGGATGAAGTTACAAATATTTATTTGAAAATTAAGATGCCTTTATTAAATATTTAGGATACATTTATTAAATTTAGGATGAAGTTACAAATATTTTTTTCAAAATTAGGATGTCTTTATTAAATATTTATTTAATAAAATATCCATATTTCTTGATTTTTCTTTACTATTAAATTTTGTTTTATTTATTATTTTCACAGCGGTTTGCGCGTGCCCACATCTTGCGCATTATCGGCGGGATATTAATGCCAGACAAATCCTGCACCAAGGTGCACGCGATGTGGCTTCTTCATCTTACTAATTTCGATGAATCTAGAGGAAAATGTTGGGGAGCAACTTTCTTGGCGTTTCTTTATAGAGAGCTCTGCAAAAAACGTCGACGCGTCTAGAGCAACAATTGGAGGATGTTGTTTACTCCTTCAGTCTTGGGCTTGGTTTCGGATGCCTTTTTTAAGCTCGCCGCCTATTCATTTTCGCTTCTACGCATGTATTATGTAATCTATTATATTTATTTTATTTTTAAATTATTTTATTTAACGAATTATTTTTATTTTCCATTACTGATAGGTGGAGCGAAACACTGACCCACCACCGCCTGCCGAAAAACTAAAAAGAATACAAGCTTGTTTTGGATAAGTTGAGGCACGACCAGGTAATTCGAAAATTAATTTGAATTTTTTCATATTATTTTTTCCAATAATATTTCATATAACCGTTAGAAACGTTTTCATTTTTTAGTTCGTGTGAATGCCCTACGCTTCAGTGGATGTTCAGCAGATTACTCCACCCGAGATTCTGCGTGAGCAGCAAGTATGGATTTCCGTAGTGCCGCTGATCAACTACGAAATTCTCGTGTGGCATCCTACGGATAGGGTTCTCCGACAGTTCGGGTACGTCCAAAATATTCCACTCCTGACTCCACAAAATATGGACTAATTCCACCATCTGACGCGCTAGGGGAAGACGAAGATTAACTGGGCCATTTACCACGCTGACTAGATAGAGCTTTGGGATAATCGATTTGCCTGCCGCCCACCCCTTCTCCGACCCATTATGGATTGGGCCGATTCAGTCACTTTCGATTACTTTCAGTGGTATGGGGTCAATGGGAAGCAACATATCCTTACTGAGGACGAGCACGAGCAAAAGCTTCCCCAGCCTCCCCAAAACCGCCCACGCGCCACACGTCAACCAAGCCAGAGCCAGTCGAGGCAACGCGGTCTGAGACCGCGAACTGACACTGCAGAGGCCTCATCTTCTGGCACAACAATTCAGAATTTTAGCGGTCCTTCGATTTTCCAGCAGATGAGGCCTCCACCCGAGTTCAGCTTCTCCGATGCCTATCGTCCCCATATGCCGACGAGTGGTCTTCCGCTGATCGATATTCCACCGTTGGCATCTCAGTTTGACTATAGCATTGTGGAGCAAACGCCGCTGGGTAGCTTTTTTTACTCCCCGCCTGGGCCCAGCAGAGGTACGCGTATCGCAGACGGTGATGATGATGATGAGGACCAGGGCCCAGCACATGGTGTTCGGAGGTATCCATATCAGGATCGCAGTCCACCCGACTGCGGAAAGGGTGGACATAGACAGCATTAGTCTTTTTTTTAATTGATATGTACTTATGTTTCTAATATTTTTATTCCAGACATTTGTTTTTTATAATACCGTATTTTAATTTTTTTATCTATTATAATTAAACTTTTAAATGTTTATTTAATTTCAGTTTTTAATTACTTTTATGTGATTACTAAACTGAAATTCTCAATTGTTCATCAAAGGCAACTTCATTCAAAAAAGAATGATAGCATAGGGTTTTGGAAGCCATTTTAAACCATTTCAGAATGGACGGAAATTGACCGTATTGGTGTCATACGATAGAGAAATTCTAGTACTACGACCCCAGACTCGATGTTGGCTAAAAATATAAAATTTACAAGCCCGAAATTGGGCTCGAACAGGCCTACCCGCGCTTGTTTTTCCTAGTTCTTCAACCCAGGTTTGCACAGAACTCGCGTTCTGCAGAACGCGAGGTCTGCGTGATATATTCAGCTGCCCTTTCAATTTCTCGGGGACCTCGCGTTATGCACAACGCGAGATTCTGTAAAACCGTTAACCCAAACAACGAGGCCACGTAGACTGAACTCACGTTCTGTAGAACGCGATATCAAACCTCGCTTCCCACAGAACGCGAAGTTCACCGATGTGGCAAATTTGGGGGTCATTTTCCCAAATAAAAGTGGGAGGGAGGCAAAAACCTATATATTTATTTGAAAGGAGTTTTTGCCCCAAATCTGCCACTTCCATGGCCATCTAATTAAACTTAATCTTGTAGAATTAACACTATCATTTTATTTGAGATGAAGAGGTCATCACAGTTAATCATAATTAATGTTAAAATATGTTAATTCATAATACATTTTAGGGATCATAATTAATTCATAATTGTGATTAATTGTGATGGCTTCTTCATCTCAAATAAGATGATAGTGTTAATTCTAGGAGATTCGAATTTAATTAATTTTGATATATATAAAAAACATTTTAATTGAATTTTTTTTTCGGAGAATTTAACAATTCATTGAATTGAATTGAATCGATGGTGAAATTATTTTTAATGGTATATGGTTTAAGGTATAGGTTTAAGAGTTTAAGGTTTAATAGTTTAGAGTTTTAGGTTGAGAGTTAAGGGTTAAATTATTTTTTATAAAGAATAAGTTCAAATTGAATTAATATTTAAATAATGAAAGTTCAATATAAATACATAAATACGTGAGGTACTAAATATATAGTTTACCCTTATTAAAAAAGTAAAATTTTAATATACATGAAAAATAATTTAATTGAATTTTTAAAAATAACTATTAATTGTATGATGGGTTCTTAAAATTTTAAATTTTTATTAATTAATTTAATAGTATTCAGCGGTGTTCGTCGCACGTTATAGAATTTTCTCATACAAAATTACTACAGTAAGGGCACAAAACTCCAGCAACTGATTATAAAGAGAAAAATATGTCGTGTTGGTTATCAATTGACTAGCTAAGTCTGTTAATTATTTCTTTTTCTCATATTATTCTAATTCTCTTTTCATCTTTTTCTAATGATATTTTTATTATTTTCAATGTTTGAGAGATCCTTTTTCTCTTTAGGTTTCATCGATAAAATCTCACAAGTTTCTTTCCTTAATTTTTTGCTACTGTTCATCATCTCTTTAATTATCTTTTTTGTCTCACTTTTCTTGGAATGAATTTCAAATATATATTCTTAAATTTGTTTGTTTAGCTTAGAGTTTAGTTATATTGTCAATAAATTTTTAATTTGAGTTATTTAAAAAAAACTATTTTTAAAAGTATTCAAAAAAATTTAGGGTAAAGTGTATAAATGGTCACTAAATTATCTCCAAAAATACAAAACGATCATCAAACTTTTAAAAGTTACATATGAGCATTAAACTTTAGTTTTTCTTACAAAATGGTCATTGGACCATTAACTGTCGTTAATTGGGTGACACAACAGTTACAAAAAATTGAATAATAGAACACTTAATCCTCCATATTGACACATCCAATCAATTTATTCCTGATTTACATTATTGATGTCTAAATTGATTGAATGTGTAAATATTGAGGATTCAATATGCTATTATACAAATTTCCACAATTGTCACGTCTCACAGTTAACGGCTCAGTGACCATTTTGTAATAAAAACTAAAATTTAATGTTCATTATGTAACTTTTGAAAGTTTGATGACCATTTTTATAGTTTTAGAGATAGTTTAGTGACCATTTGTGTACTTTAGCCATAAATTTATTTGGGTCAATTTGAATATTCAATATGGCTTGAAAAAATATGAAATTGAACTAAGATAATAAAATAAGACATATCAACTCAACTAACTTATTTTTTTTTCACTCAATTCAACTTGATCCGATCAAACAATCAACCATGCTCGGCTAACCCATCAGTTGATTTTGACCCACCAGGATGGTGTAGGAGTGGGTAACATACAAAGGGAAGAAATGGGCAAGTTGCATAGATAAACAAGGTATTTATCTCTTCAACTTTATATGATATTGGCAATTGGGAATTATTTATATGTGGGGGAAGAAAACGACATTTAGCAATTGCTATTTGGAGGTTTCCTCAAAGTTTGTAAAACATGCTCCCCCAACTTGTAATAACCCTATTTAATAATATTGGTAGGAGGGACGAAGAGGAATTTATCAAAGAGATTAACATCAAATATCCCCATGCACTGTATCACATCCTTAATTAACATCTACATAATCTATTTCTATGTCATATGTAATCCGCTAGACAAAATCTTCCACCCATTTATATTTGGTTAAATTATAGTTTTGATCCTTTTATTGTGCTTAAATCTGGGTTAGTTCTTATAATTTGATTTTTATAACGTAATTAGTTCGTTTAATATCATTAACTATTCCATTAAAAAAGCTAATGGGGATTTTGTTTTCTTAAAGACACAATTCCAAATCATCATGTTAATATTGTTAAAAAAACCTCATGGTGTTTTTAAGAAAAAATCATACCGGTATTTTGATTAATATAGCTAAGTGAGTTAATTTTTGACCAACTAATGATATTATAAAACTAGATGATTAAGTTATGCTAAATTAAAAGTATAAATGTTAAACCTAAAATTTAAGTATAACAGAAGGACTGAAACCATAGTTTTACCTTTTTTTAATTGCGTAGATTTGATCAAGTTGATTGGTTCGCAGTTGTCAACAATGTGAAATTTTCTTTAAAAAATAATGCTCTAATAACATTCTTGACCAGATATTTAAGCTCTTAAAATTTTCACCTCTTATGACATTTCATTTTATTTTTATAAATTAAATTGAATAGAAAAATAAAAGGAATTCTAAGGACATTTTTACAAAATTTCATATATATTTTTCTTTCTTTCTTTTTTCGCAAAAGGACGGAATAACTATAACCGACATTAAAAAATATAACGATGAAAATCAATATTATCTATTAAGTGGACCATTTAAAATTTTTTAAATTTAGAATCTAACAGTGAATTATATATTTTTGGAGGGATTATGAAATAATTTTATAATTATCTCAAATCAATTTTTTTTTAATATTTTTGTGGGGTCCTAGCCCACTAATCTTAGGTGTTTTGCCTCGACTAAAAGAGACGAAAAAAATTAAATGGTAAAATATTATTTAACAAAATTTAAAGGTTAAAATGAATAAATAAAACCTAATTGAGATCTACTAATTGATAAAGATGCTCATCTTGCTATATCTTATATAGGTTATAACTTGTAATACACCTCTATTTAATTAAAAAATTAAAATAAATAAAACCTAATTCTACATCTACTCTTATCTTCCCGATCCTTTTCTACTCGAGGTTTAAAAATTCCTTTTATTTATAAAGTATAGAAAGCCTTGAAAATGATATATCAGCATTTAACTATATTAGGTTACATTAATGTAATAATGTGGGTCAAAAATATTTATTATAAAATATATTTATTTTAAGAAATAATTATAAATAGAGTGTTTAAGAGTTTGTACACAAATCTTTATTAATTATATTCAATATGAAGACACTTATTTTTTATTTAAAGATTATTAAAAAGGTTTATGGTCTCTTTTCAATATGAAGAAACCATTTCTCTAAACTTTAAAACTTGCAGAAGAATCTGTTGTGTCTGTCGTGGTATGTCTGAGATAGACTTGAAATTAATCGGTTGCAGTTGAGCAAAGCTCGATGTACAATACAAGGAGAGCCGAATTAACAAAAAAAATAAAAATAATTATAAATATTTTTTGGGTAATATGTATGTCAGTTTTACGGTCCATGTTCGAACATGATGTTTAATTATAGATGTTGAAATTCAAACATCGATTGTATGAAATAATTGAGCTAAGCTACACGTTCTTTCTGTAGATTGCTTGATGTGCAATTTTGCACAGATATTCTGGTTTGCTTTATTCCGTTTTGGCCTGAAGACATCGAAACAGGTGTGGTAGGCATGACATTTTCTCAGAAAAGGATGTGAATCAGAATAGCTTGATTCGTTAGTCTTGGCTTTTCCCTTTTGTGTCTTGTTGGCAAAGCAAGCACCGCCTTTTTCTTTATATTGATTACAGACGCCAAGTGATCTGCATTGAAGGGTTGTGGTGTTGGTGAGAGGTAGAAAGAGAGATGTCGGATTGGGGGCCGGTTTTCGTGGCGGTGATGCTGTTCCTACTGCTAACACCGGGGCTGCTGATTCAGATTCCTGGAAGATCCAAATATGTAGAGTTTGGAAACTTTCAGACCAGTGGAGTGTCCATCCTGGTGCATTCCATAATTTATTTTGCACTCATGTGTATCTTCCTCATTGCTATTGGGGTGCATATGTATGTTGGTTCGTAACCGCCCAACTGCGTTAGAAACGTAAACAGAGTTTTCCAAACTTGTGGATTTGTATGTATTTTAAGTTCAGTTTGTGTCTGCATTTCTCATTTGATTCTGGTTTCTGGATCTAATTCTATCTTATTCATGGTTACTCAAGAAACATTGTGTTTTTCCCTCTCTATACCAATCTTAAGAATCATATTCGACCATGAAATGAAGAAGCCATGTTATATTTCCTATGCTTCTAACTTCTAAGCAACCTAAGAATCTTCTTAACACAAAATCTGCCAAGATATAATTGCTTGGACTTTTCATATTTTCCTTTCAAGATATAATCTTCCATTTTCAATAATCCTCCAAATACATGAAAAACCTTACACTAACTCACGTCTGAGTCTGAGTAACATATATGCTTCCAAATTCTAGTTCACGGGAGTACAGAATGGACACCTCATCTTGCTTTCAGACAGGGAGGTGGATATGAAGAACAACAAGAAACAGGATGAGGAACAATGCATAGAGAACAGCATGCACAAATATGGAAGCCACGCTTGTTTTCATGTTCATAAAACCAATGGGTTGATTCTTCCCCGGGATTTGCAGGATTAACCCTGGTGATACAAATGCAAACAGCGCTGAAGCTATGAAGGGAGCAGCCCAGTCTTTCATTTCTGTACACTCAAATCTCCTCTGGAGTTAACTGAAAATTGAAAAATCAAACAAAAGTAGGCTTTGGATTATGGAGAGAACAGGAATCATATAAATCTAAAAATAAGAACTCCCAATCCCACAGGTCCTCTATAATCAATTACAGACTTAGAGTAGCCAAGCGCCCAAGCCCTGGTTCTTCAATCTTCATTTAAAGATCAATACTACTCTCGGGTTGCTTCCTTTGATTATTAAAATTTGAGACAACATAATAGCTTTTTGACAAAACACTACCTACTCCATTTCCTGCAGAAAGTGAGAAATAATTTAATATTACCCCAGCATAATGGTCACTTACTTTCCTGTTCATTTCATGGTCTAAAGTAGCAGAATTAAAGTTTTGCGATTATCATTAAAATATAGAAAAATAATTTAATAAAATCTAAATGTGATTCAAATAGATTTTATTCGATTATGTTTTCTAAATAATTTGGAAAGTGATTGTGACAGTAATAAAACCAAGGCTTAAAATCCTCTACCCCAATCATATCCCCTTCTATGCCTTACACCAAAAATCACTTAAAAAATAAATTTTAAACTTTAACCCTAATTTGCACATCCTAAATGCTACACCCTAAAAAATATACTTTATCCCTAATTTTATAAACCCTAACAACAACTTCTAACCTTAAACCCTAAACTGTAAACTCTAAACCTACTATTTTTAGGTGGGGCATAAAAGGGGCATGACAAGGGGGCAGACGATTTCCATAAATAAAACCAATGTTAAGAGGGCATATGTTAAGGAACAAAAATTATCACCTCATAATCATGTTTCCTTTTATGCCCCACACTAAAAAAACACATAAAAAATAAATTTTAAACTCTAAATTCTAACCTTAACTTCCACATCCTAAACCTTAAGCTCTGAAAAATACACCTTTCTCCTAATTCCTCAAACCCTAATTGCAACTTTTAATTTTAAACCAATTTTTTTAAATAAGCACCTAAAGAGGTATAATTTGGAGTAGAAAATTTTCATCCATAAATAAAGTGTATGTAAACCCTTATCACCCTTTGTCCTAATCTAATCCTACTATCACTCTCGCTAATAAAACTTGACAAATTAAAACTCATTTAGCAGTCTCAATAAAAAGAAAGCGTGATTATTCTTAGGAATCTAGAAAGGACAATCGAGAGAAAAATAATTGAAAATCATGGGATCTAACTTGACGGGATAGAGAACATTTAAAATCTTCATCTACGAAGATGAGTGAAATTTTATTCTCGAAGCTTAAATAGAAACGAAGACGAAAAATATTATATTTGAACCGTAAAATCTCAGAAGAATAGCCGCATGGATCCCGAAACAAAAAAAAAATGTTCATTGTTTTACTTAGATGGATCCCCGAAGAATAGCTGCATGTATTTTATTAATTCAAGGTACATGAATCATGTTTTGTTGACTGACATGCAAGTTTAACTTCTTTTAAAGTTCAAACAAGAAGACAAATTCACACATTCAATTTGTTTGCAGCAAATTACATTGAACCTAAGTTAGGATCATAATCAATTGATCATTTCAAAATTTATTGTTGAAGAATCAAGAATGAACTATCTGGAGTTAGATATTAATAAATAAAAGATTATAAAGATTTAATAATGTCTAGACTTTTTTATTTTAAAAAAAATAATGTCTAGACTTTAACATAACATTTTTAAGTCTTATGTAATAAAATAGTAAATTTTGTTTATTTTTATGAAATTAATCAAAACCCGCAGAGATCCGCATAAGTTGAGTATGAGAACGTCTAAAAATTTAATAATATTCTCTGAAACCGTAGCTGCAAGTGTTGGAGACGAAATTAGGATTGAAAAATCATCACCGCCTCGCGCCATTGCCACCTCCAGCAACTTAGTCTGTGTTAGAGAGTGTGTAGCTAGTTCTAGTTAGTTGCTGAACATTCTAGTGGATTATTTGGCCCAGTCGTTTCTAGAATATTTTCATACAGCTGGCCTGGATTTTTCTAGAGAGTCTGCTGGCCCACTAGGTTGTTAGGCAGTTAGAGTCTCTAGTATAAGTATTGGGTTTTTGGCCCAGTTTTTGTAATCAGATTCCATTATTTTGAGATGATTAATAAAATAAGTAGCTCGTTTCTTTATTTTTCTATTTTCTAGGGCTCGATCTGTTTTCCCCTTTTTTCCTTTCCCTTCACAGTCTGCTTTACCCATCGTCCTCTCACCGGAGTTCTTTCTGTCACCGGAATCTTGTTCGACATGGTATCAAAGTCGCCGTCATCATTACGATTGTGAGCCGCCGTCGTCATCAACAGTGTTCTTGTTCTTATTCCAGCAGCGTCTTTGTCTTTCATTCTTCTCTCGTGCTACGTGTTGCATCTATGTTGCTCAGTTCTTGTTAGTTCAATGGTGACTCCGATTGCACCTGCTGATGCTGATGGAACCGTTCGTGGAAACGAAGATCAACAGCTCATATGTTCTCCAACAAACGGGTCAACATTTGTTTAGACGATTCAAATTACTTGCTCTGGAAACAGCAAGTAATCCTTACAATTCGAGAATTAGGCTTGGAGGAGTATCTGGATCCAGACTGTCCAAAGCCAGCAAAGGTCATTCAGCGTTCGAATGGTGATCGTGTGGTCAATCCGGAGTATACACAATTTGTGAAACAAGACAGTTCGTTGGCGTCTTGGCTGTTGTCGACGGTAAGCTTCGATATCCTACCTCAGTTAGTTGGGGATGATACATCTGCTGATATTTGGCGTGTAATCACTGGACTTTTCTCGAAATTGTCCACAACGAAGGTGATGCACCTTCATTGTAAACTTCGCTCAATGCGAAAAGGAAATCTGCGAATGCGTGAGTACACAGTAAAAATCAAAGAAATATGCGACTTATTGTCTCTCTCTGGTCATAAGGTTTCGGATGTGGAACACATAGCCACTATCTTGAATGGCCTACCTCAAGAGTTTGCTCTGTTCGTGGCTATTATCACTGCTAGTCGAAAATCGTATTCTGTAGATGGAGTAGTCTCACTTCTGGTTGATGCCGAGTCACGATTCACTGAAATGGTTGAGGCTCCAGTGGGGATCAATTTTACACAGTACCAATCTAATGAGTTTGCTGGCAGAACTGATTATGCTCGATCGTTTCACACAGATCGTGGTCAAGGTGGTCGGATGAACTTCAGCCGTGGTGGTCGATCTAGAGGCAGGTCACGCCCTCAGTGTCAGTTGTGCGGTAAAATCGGCCACATGGTTGACACCTGCTGGTACCGTTTTGATGAAAGCTTTAAGGGCGTTACCTCACCCCAATCCAAACAATCTGATACTCCACAGGCAAACACTTGCCACTGGCAATCTGAGCCATATGAGCAGTTCTATGAGCCCTGTGTTAATCTTCCGAGTTCTGCAGAAAATTCAGGAGCTACAGACTCACCACAACCAGCAGAGGCAGTACATATTAATTCACTGATTTCTCCCACTGTTGACAATGATCTACTGAGGTGGTACCCTGATTCAGGAGCGACGCATCACGTCACCAACACCAAAGCTGCGTTGAATTCAGCAGCAGCCTACAATGGACAGGGTAAGGTTTATTTAGGCGATAATTCTGCTATTAGTATAAATCATGTGGGCTGCTCAAGTATCTTAGGCTTCAACAGAAAATTAGTTATTGATAAACTTTTACATGTGCCACAAATTTCGCGTAATCTGCTGTCAGTATCTAAGTTTGCATATGATAATAATGTGTTCTTCGAATTTCACGCTACTGATTGTTGTGTCAAGGATGAGAGAACATGAGCCTTACTGCTTCAGGGTGTTCGAGAGGGAGGTCTCTACAGTTTTCCAGTTAAATCAGTTTCTCAGAATGCTTTAGTTCATACTACTACTGTGAATAAAGACACCAGTGGTTCTACATCTTTGCCGTGGCACCAGCGGCTCGGTCACCCGTCCATTGATGTTCTTCAATCAGCTTTGAATAAAGAGGTTCAAATTGATCAGACAAGTCTTTGTGCAGCCTGTCAAATGGGCAAGGCACATGCTCTGCCATTTCAAGTTTCATATACTCAGTATAAAGTTCCTTTTGAGTTAGTAGAAATGGATGTATGGGGTCCTGCTCCTATAGTATCAGCTGGTTTCTCTTATTAAATTTCTTTTGTGGACATGTGTAGTAGAAATTGCTGGGTCTACTTACTACGTAATAAAAGTGAAGCATATGCTGCATTCGATGCATTTCTTGCTTTAGTTAAGAATCAATTTTCTACTGTTGTTAAGGTTGTATAAACAGATGGAAGGGGTGAATTTCAGGCTTTAGTTCGTAAGTTGAGTTTCCTTGGTATTCAACATCGGGTTACTTGTCCATACACATCACAACAAAATGGTGTGGTCGAGCGAAAACACCGACAAATTGTTGAGACTGCCTTATGCCTTCTTGCGCAAGCCTCAGTACCACTTAAGTTTTGGTCATACGCAGTGTTGAGTGCAACGTTTATTATTAACCGATTGCCTTCTCGTGCTATTGGCTGTATTTCGCCTCATGAGAAGCTTACTGGCAAGAAGCCTGACTATGATTTCTTCCGTGTGTTTGGATGTGCCTGTTACCCTTATCTTCGGCCATACAATCGACACAAATTCGACTTCCGATCTCGTCAGTGTGTGTTTCTTGGCTATTCTCCAAAACATCACGGGTATCAATGTCTTGACATTCAAGGACAGGGTCAGATTTATACTACTCGACATGTTCGGTTTGATGAACGTCTTTTTCCTTTTGCAACAGATAATATTTCCAAGAGTTCTATTACACGGTTACAATCTGCATCAGATTTTGTATCCATGCCTGTTCCTATTGTTCCAGTTTCTAATGATCATGCTTCTCAGGTGACAGCTCAATCAAGTCCATGTCCAGCACAGATGTCAGGTGCTGATTCATTAGCACACACTGATCCTCCATCTAATGAGGTTCTACTTCATTCACCATCTCCTGAAGCTGCATCACAAAGTGAATCAGTAACTCCTGAGTTTTCAAACTCACATAGTGCTGGCCCAGTTGATTCAAATACTGCTGATGAGACTTGTATGGACACTGGTTGTACAGAGTTTGCTGACACTGCAGGTACTTCTTTGTTTCCTACAAGTTCTGAGCAAGTCTTAGTTGCTGAATCACTTGCTGAGAGGTCTACCTTGGTGCAACATGAGTCCGAATCTTTAGTACCTACAGTAGCACCAAGGGCAAGCTCTTTGGATGACACAAATTCCACAACAGCACCTAGTGCAAGCTCCTTGGGAAATAAGCATTCCATGATGACTCGTAGCAAGCACGAGATCTTTAAACTGAAAGTTCTCCTTGTAAGTTCTGATGATGTTCCTACCACTATATATATGATGCCATGAATAATGTTGATTGGCGAAATGCTGTGCTAGCAGAATACTCAGCTTTAGTGGCTAATGGTACTTGGGAGTTAGTCGACAAACCTAAAGATCGAAAGGTCGTAGGCTGCAAGTGGTTATTTAAGGTAAAACGTAACGTTGATGGCTCCGTGAATCGCCACAAGGCTCGATTAGTGACAAAGGGGTACTCTCAAGTTCCGGGACATGACTTCACTGACACCTTCAGCCCAGTGGTAAAATCTCTCACAATTAATGTTTTTCTTTCGTTGGCAGTTTCAAATCAGTGGAAGGTGCATCAGGTAGACATCAACAATGCATTTTTAAAGGGAGATCTTCATGATGAGGTGTATATGCATCAACCACCCGGTTTCGAGCAGAAACATTCGAATGGTGCTCCTCTAGTATGTAAGCTTGTGAAAGCATTATATGGACTGCGACACGCCCCACGAAGTTGGTTTTTTAAACTGAAGAATTTTCTGGTGTCTTTCAATTTTTGCTGCAGCTTGGCTGATTCTTCTTTGTTCGTATACAAAACAGAAACAATCATCACTTTCATCCTATTCTATGTGGATGATATTTTGATTTCCGGCAGTTCTGAATCACACATCACTAGTGTTAAGTAGCAGTTTCATGAACAATTTCCCCTAAAGGACTTGGGTGCTCTTGGTTATTTTCTCGGCATGGAGGCGACTACTAATTTTGAAGGTATATTTCTTTCTCAAAAGAAATATGTCACTGATCTATTGCATAAAGTACAGATGTTTGATGTTAAACCTGTTGATACTCTGATGGTCGTATCACCAAAGCTTACTAAATGTGATAGTGAGCAGTTTGTTGATGTCACAAAATATCGAAGTATTGTTGGCGCATTAGTCTATATTTGTCACACTCGGCCGGATATCTCGTTTGCTGTCAACCGTGTTGCACAATATATGCAATGTCCCATTGTTCTTCATTGGAGTGCTGTAAAAAGAATTTTACGATATCTCAAAGGCACCATTGAATTTGGTCTATGGTTTTCGGCTCAACATGATTATTCTCTTCCCCATCTTGTTGCCTTCTCTGACGCTGATTGGGGCAGCGATGAAGAGGATCGACGATCTATTTCAGGTTACTGTGTGTATTATGGGGATCACCTTTTGTCTTGGAGTTCTAAGAAACAGCGATCGGTTTCCCGCTCTACTGCCGAAGCAGAATATAGAAGTCTGGCAGATGCTACATCAGAAATCATGTGGGTTCGAAATGTGTTACATGATATGCATGTTACACTCCATGATTTACCAAAGGTATGGTGTGACAATACCAGCACCGTCGCCATGGCTGCGAATCCGATAATGCACGCCAAAACGAAACATGTTGATTTAGATATTCACTTCGTTCGGAAAAAAAGTTTTGGGGCAGATATTACAAGTTGCATATGTTCCAGCAGCCTGTCAAGTCGTTGATTTGTTTACAAAACCACTGTCCACGCCGATGTTTTCTAGTTTTCGTCGCAGATTGAATGTTGTATCGCGTCAGGAACTTGAAGAAGGAAAGAACGGGGTGAATGTTAGAGAGTGTGTAGCTAGTTCTAGTTAGTTGTTGAACATTCTAGTGGATTATTTGGCCCAGTCGTTTCTAGAATATTTTCATACAGCTGGCCTGGATTTTTCTAGAGAGTCTGTTGGCCCACTAGGTTGTTAGGCAGTTAGAGTCTCTAGTATAAGTATTGGGTTTTTGGCCCAGTTTTTGTAATCAGATTCCATTATTTTGAGATGATTAATAAAATAAGTAGCCCGTTTCTTTATTTATCTATTTTCTAGGGCTCGATCTGTTTCCCCCTTTTTCCCTTTCTCTTCACCGTCTGCTTTACCCATCGTCCTCTTACCGGAGTTCTTTCTGTCACCGGAATCTTGTTCGACAGTCTGCAACTGGATTGTCACTCTCTTTGTCTTTCTTGTGATTCAGCATATATATTTATGTTTAGCTATTTCTTCATTTAGCTTCATAGACTTATATTTCTTTGTCCACACAACACAAGGTTTTGGCCATATTAGGCCGTCCGGGAGCTTGTTACTTACTGCCAAAATAAAGTCCAGCTCAAGGTTTCTCTTCCGGCCATCAACCTTTTTCTTTGTCTCCTGCTCCTCTTTTTTGCCTTATTCAATCATCTCTTTTTGTCTTTAAATGGCTGTTTCTATATGAGCTCCACTCTGCCTTCTTATGCAGCAATTTGCTTATAAAACCCTCCTACATATTCTCAACCCTTTCCCACATAAATCCCAGAAGAAATATTGTGTAGGAAACAAGAGGAAGAGGGATGTCGGGTGATTGGGGGCCGGTAGTGGTGGCAGTGGTGCTGTTTGTGTTGTGTTCACCAGGGTTGCTGTTTCAGCTGCCCGGAAACAAAAGAGCAGTGGAGTTTGCTAACTTTCAGACCAGTCCCATCTCCATTTTTGTTCACACCATCATATTCTTTGGGCTACTCACCATCTTTGTGATTGCTATTGGCATTCATATTTATTCAGGGTAGAATAATAAAGGATCATCCCCCTTTCTTCCATTTTCATGCTGTTTGTGTTTGTTCCTTTAAAAGTTAAAGACTTTCACTTTCTTTTGATATCAAACAGTGTTTGGATTATAGTACTGTTTTACTTTTTATCAGTCCAGTTTCAAAGTCCATAGTTTTATGTGAATTTGCATTGATAAAAGAAAACAACCAATTGTTAGTAGAATATTCAAAAGATATATCCCAACATAAATGGTTTAAATACATGATTTTTTTTAATTGTTAAGTGCTAACTTAATTGAACTTTATTTAATTAAATTGATTAAATTATAAATATTATTAAATCTAAAAGTTTTATGAGATAATACCAATTACTTGAATATGATCCATATCAAAACCCACAGATTTAAACAAAATTCACCTATTTGTTGTTATTTTAATTATTTAAAATAGTAAACTTAATTAAGACTCTAATTATCTATCTAGGTTATTTATCCAATTCTATGTTATAATGGATATTAAGTATACTTCTTAAGGCCAATGTTGAAATAACAGCCCATGGCAAGTAATGAAACACCATCTAAATTTGAACCCAAAATTTCTACTTAATATTCATTAAATTGCTACAATATACTTACTAATTAAATTATCAAACCATAATAAGAGCATATGACTAAGGCTTTAATTCCATCTTAATTAGACTAAGGTGTTTAAATTATCTAACAAATATACTATATGCTATTTTAAATCATGCATCAAACATTTAATTAAAGCAATTAATTACATTAAACAATAAAATTAGGACCATTGAACAAATTTAAAGCTTTAATTTTGAATTTCATTACGAAAAGTGACCAAAATGTAAGACATTACGAAGTTTTGAAGACCACGGAACCAAATACCCCAAAATGCAACATTTTGATACGGGTACATAAACCCCTCGTCAGGTAAAGTTTTGCCATTTCTCACTTTTACTTTCTCTCTCTTCCAGCCTGTTCTCTCCCTTCTCTCTACCCTCTTTCACTAACAACAGCATATACCCAGAAATTAGGATCCAAATGGATCAAAATCTCATTTTTTAACCATACTCATTGCATGTTCTTCATTTATTTCCCCTTCAATCTATTCAAGCCTACCTTCGGTAAAGATTCACCGTTAGTCGACCGCCAAACCACTATTTCGGCCACATCTTACCTTCGGCCGGCCGTCGGCTGAAACCCTAAAAAAATATCTAATTTTTCCGATTCAAGACTTAAATCTCCTAAAAGCTAATTCGGGCTCGAATGAGCCACCCAACTCCACCGATCTAGCTTAAATCTACCCGTTCTCGGCCTTTTCAACTTCAACATAACCCTAATCTCTTCGGCTGCCATTAACAAGATAAGCACTTCCCTTTTTTTCACTTTCGGTCCTATTTTTCTATGTAAAATTATTATATTTTCCTTTATTTTGCAGGAATCGGAAAATTGAGAAGGGATATACCTCTGTAGCGGTGCCGGTGTCTTCTCCGATGTCCGTCCGTGGCTTTTGACGTTCTCCCAGCGATGTTCAATCTCCAATGGCCGGTGGTTCGACTTCCTCAATAGCAGTTCAAACTCCCACCATGGCGGCTGTGATGGTTCCAATGAAGAACACGACGCTCGTTCGTATTACCGGCGAGTCCCCGACGTCGTTCGACCTCCCCACGGCCGGTTCAACTCCCAATGTCGGTTTAACTTCCCAAGATGGTATTATTATTATTATTATTATTATTATTATTATGAGTTAACTGTATGTTTCTCCACAAAGTTAGTCTTCGACTTTAAAAAATGACCAGTCAGGTCACTTATGTTTTGGGTTTATAAATTTTTGGTCACTGAGACGTTGTTGCCGTTAAAATTTAACAGGAGGTTGATCTGGTACAATAAAAAAAATGATAAATCACCTAGATATTCCTTAAATTATTACTTCATTCTTATTTTGACCACCGAAATAAAAATAATTTATATAATTACACATTTAACCATCTATATTTACAATTCAAAAGTTAATGGTAATAAGGTTTATTTAGGTGTTGTTTATTCAGTTTATTGTTCAATATTCTTCCTCATTTCTCGTTCTCGAATCACAACAGAGTGATGACTTGATAGGTTTGATATATGAGTGAACCATTTTGAAACTTGAAAGGCTGCTTCCTTCTTGATATCTCTGGGTAACCTAGTCTGTTTGCTACTCTATCAAGACATGTTGAATCTGTAATTTTGCGAAGAGAAGAAGAAATTGGTTCTATGGTTTTTTTTATCGGATAGTTGAAGGTGAGAGAAAAAGTTTTATTTTTGTTGAGTGAATCAATGGATTGATCAATGCCAAAAGGAGGTGAATTGGGTTTTTAAAAATTTGTTGAAGAAAAATAATAGCTAAAAATGAAGAAAAAAGAAAGAGTGGTTCAAGTTCCAAATAAACTCTACATCTACTACCCTAGCTACCACTAAGGATTTGCAACAATTCACTAATTTGTTTTTACCTTTTTCAAGGCTTAGGGGGTAACTTTTACACAACCGATCAAATTTCTTACCCAAAATTTGACCAAATTCTCACAAGTGAACGAAGAAGAAATTAGGATAAGAAATTTTTTACCCAAAATTTGACCAAACACTCAACCCAAATTTGAGATAGGATAAGAATTGAATACAACATAATTTGGGGTTTACAAGAAATTGGAAAATAAGCACAATGAGCTTAGATTTTTGCTTGGATGTTTATTTTTGGAGGCGTATCGAAACGCGTCTTTCAGTAGCCAACTTTGTAAAAAAGGTATCGATATGGCTGGAGGCGTATCGATACACCTGGACGTTTTTCAACACTTTAGCCTTGGAACACTTAGAAAATATTTGGAGTTTGAGTTTTTCAAATCAGTTTAAAGTGTTGATGATTTATAAATCATTTAAGGGACTTAGAAATATTTTTGAAGTTTTCAATTTAATCCTTAACATATTTAGTTATATCAATATCAAACATAGGTTTTACATTTTTATTAATAACCCAAAAATTGAATTTACATTATTCGAAAATACATATATATAGCAATAAAGAAAATAAAAGAAAATAAATAACCTAACCGACTAACAAACTTAAAGCTTTAACTAATATCCTAACAGCCCCCTCAAGTTGGAGAATACGCATTGTGAATGCCCAACTTGAAAATGAAATCTCGAAATAAAGCTGGCGGTAAAGCCTTAGTAAAGCAGTTAGAAAGCTGGTTGGAAGAAGAAACATGTAGAAGATGCATCATTCCTTGGTGAAGTTTTTCTCGGATTAGATGACAATCAATTTTAATATGCTTCGTGCGCTCATATTGGACTGGACTCTCTGCAATTATGATTGCAAACAAACTGTCACAATAAAAATTTGCATATTGAGAAGATAAATGTAAATTAGAGAGAAAAAATAATAGCCATTGTAGTTCATATGTTACAGTCGCAAGAGCTCTATATTCAGCTTCTGTGGATGACCTGAAAATAATAGTATGTTTTTTAGATTTTTATGAAATTAATGCAGAACCAAAAAAAAATACATAAACTTGTTGTTGATCTTCGGGAATCAAGACATGATGCCCAATCAGAATAAGAGAAAGCATTTAATTTTAGATCATTGTTTGCAGGGAAAAATAACCCTTGGCCAGGAGTGCCTTTTAAATATCTTAAAATCCTATATACAGCAGAAAGATGAACATCAGCAGGTGCTGAAAGAAACTGAGACAAATAATTAACAACAAAGGTTATATCAGGCCGAGTGTTAGTTAAATACAAGAGCTTTCCTATCAAACGTCTATAAGAAGTAACATCATCCAAGGGAACATCATCTAACTTAGAAAGTTTACTTCTATCATTAAAAGGTGTTGAAGCAAGTTTAGAACCAGAAAATCATGTTTCTTTCAAAAAATCAAGGGTGTACTTTAGTTGGCAGAGGTTAATACCTTCTTTTGACCGAGCTATCTTAAATCCTAAAAAATACTTGAGATTACCTAGATCCTTAATTTTAAAAGTAGAATGTAAAAACATTTTAATGGTATTAATTTCAGCCAAACTATGACTCATTAATATGATGTCATCGACATAAACAGCTAAAGCTATAAAATTATCACCCGTTCATTTTAAAAATAAAGAAGAATCAGAAGAAGCTTGAATGAAATTCTGATTTTTTAAAGCTATAGTTAAACGCTCATTTCATTGTCTACTTGCTTGTTTTAGTCCATATAAACTTTTATTCGGTTTACAAACAAGACTAGAATCAATAGGAAGAAAACCAGGTGGAGGATCCATATAGACCTCTTCATGCAGATAGCCATGCAAAAAGGCAATATTGATATCTAACTGTTGTAGATGTCAATTTTTAGCAGAAGCAAGAGCTACAAGAGTTCTAATAGTAGTAATTCTAACAACATGGCTAAAAGTGTTTAAAAAATCTAGTTTTGGTTACTGAGTGTACCCTTTAGCAACAAGTCTTGCCTTATATCTCAATAAAGTACCACCAGACTTAAGTTTGCTTCTATAAACCCACTTACAACCAATGGTTTGCTTGCCACTAGGTAAAGGAACTAAGGTTCAGGTGTTTTTTTTCTAAAGCAAGAATTTCTTCATTCATGGCTTTTTTCTAACAGGTATGTTTGATAGCTTCTCTATAATTTTTTAGTTCTTTTAATATATCAACATTTTTAATGTATGCTTGATGATTAAAAGAAATGTGATCATAAGAGAGGACCTGACCAATGCTATGTGGTGTTGAATGTGAAGAAACTTTGCTTCCTGGTAAAGCAATGTGATAGTCATCAAGCTTAGGAGGTAGCCTAACTGTCTTTGATGACTTCCGAGGATGAAGAGCATTAGTAGGCTTGTTTGGAGACTGAACATGCTGACTTTGAGCTGGAGAAGCTTCAATAGACTTATCCACTGGTGAATCTGGTGTACATTGTGATGATGGAGAATTTGATGCAGTTTGTTGTGATGATGGTGCAAACTGTGAGTCAGGATTTGAAGAACCTGGACTAAGAAACTCTTCAATAGAGAAATTAGATTCAATCACAGGAAAAATAAGTTCAGAAGAGGAATGAAGATTTCTTGTTTGAAAAGGAAAAACTGATTCAGAGAAGAAAACATCTCTGAAAATAAAAATAGTTCTGGTTTGAATGTCAAATAACCTGAAACCTTTTATATGTTTTGGAAATCCAAGAAAGACACATTGAGTAGCTCTAGGGTGCATTTTGGTTTTAAGTTTGGGCAACACAGAAGCATATGCTAAGCATCCAAAAACTTTTAAATTATCAAAAGTTGATTTGGTTTGATAAAGAAGTTCAAAAGGTGTTTTGTTAGAAAGAAGAGGAGTATGTGTCCTATTTATTAGATAGGCAGAATAGATCACACAGTCTAACCAGAAATTTAAAGGTAAAAAAGCTTGAATACGCAAGCATCTAGCAACATCAAGAAGATGTTGATGCTTGCGTTCAACAATGTTGTTCTGTTGAGGAGTGTAAGTAGAACTATTATGATGAATAACACCTTTAGATTTATAAAACTCTAGCATTTCAAATTCCATAGCATTATCAATACGGATGCACTTTATTTTAGTATTACACTGAGTAAGAATGAATTCATAAATATCAACAATTAATTTAGGTACTTCAGATTTTATTTTCACGGGAAAAATCAAAACAAAGTGACTCTTATCATCTACTATGGTGAGAAAATAAGCATGACCATAGAGGTTTTTAATTGGAAAAGGACCCCAAACATCAGCATGAATAAGATCAAAAGTAGATGCAGAAACAGAACTACTAGAAGAAAAATAATGTCTCTTTTGTTTAGCCAAATGACAAGTATTACAATCTAAACAGTCCACAACAGAAATTTTATTATGCAACATAAAAAAATGCATCCTTTGCTTTGAAAGATGTCCTAATCTAAAATGCCAAAGTCTGGAAGCAAAATTGTAACTAGAATCAGAATTATTTCGAAAGCAGGTATTTAATTTGTACAAACTAGTGTTCTCACTAGCTGTACCAATCGTCATCCATTGATGCACATCCTGTATAAAACAAATGCCAGAATTAAAAATCAAAGAAATAGACTTATCTTTGGTTAATTGACTAACAGAAATTAGATTGAAACTAAAACATGGGATATAAAAAACATTTTTGAGAATGAGATTTTGAAAAATAGTAACAGTACCTATATAGCTTACTGAAACTAACTGACCATTGGAAAGTTTGACAAACTTATCAATCACCTTAGAATAAGTAGAAAATAAATCTAAGGAACAACAAATATAATCAGTTGCACCATTATCAATAATCAATGGTACACTATTAAGAGTAGGGCAAGAGAGAACAATACCTGAGGTATCAAATGGAGCAACATCAAAAGCAGAAGAAAGTATATTCACCTTGAAAACATTATTCACTGTAGGACCATTTGGCAAAGAACTGCCTTTCTCATTAAGCAAATTAAGCAAATCATCATACTGATCTTTAGTAAAGGTAAGGGAACCAGAACACACTTGGTTCATTTTACTAACTTGAAGCCTATTCCTATACTTAGGGTGATACCCATGTTTCTTATAACATCGTTCAACAGTATGACCATATAGACCACAGTGGACACACAGAGGCCTTTTAGAAGCATTAGAAAATTTTTTAGGAATATAATCTCTAGAATACTGTCTACCCGAATTAGAACGACCAACCAACATAACATGAGACTCATTATCAAAACTAACAGTAGACAATATGATTCGTTCATGCTGGGCAACAAGGAAAAAACCCTCATTAATATCTGGTAAAGGTTTGCGCATTAGAATTTGGGTTTTAGGAACACTGAAATTTACATTTAAACCACGAAGAAAGCGCAAAACTAAGTCTTGTTTTCTATAGACAGAAGCAGAACAAGAACAAGATTTCAAGGGGCGTAAAACACAGATCTCATTCCAAACAATCTTTAACTGAGTAAAATAGGCAGAGACCGTGAGATTACCTTGACTTAGGCTAAAAAATTCCTGAAACTGATCAGAAATACGTAGCAAATCATCCTGGCTGAAACGATTGAAAAGGTCAACCCAAAGATCAGCCGCAATGTCAATCCAGAGCACACTCTGTGCAATTTTCGGATTCAACGCCCTCTGGACCCATGATAAGACCAGGTTGTTGCACTCCACCCAGGCGGAGAAACGAGGATCGACAGGTTCGGGTTCTTTGATAGACCCATCAACGAATCCAAACTTGCTTTTGGATATCAACGCCATGCGAATCGAGCGCTCCAAGGATGGTAATTCTTGCCATCAAGAAGCGAAGATGTGAGAACCAAAGAAGGGTTTTCACTCGGATGAATATAAAACAGGTCACAAGGGTCATCGATTTTGAAAGAGTTTCGAGGATTATTAGCGAAACGAGAACGGAAATCGAAAATATCATCAACTGATACCATGTTGAATCTGTAATTTTGTGAAGAGAAGAAGAAGTTGGTTCTAGGGTTTTGTTATCAGATAAGGAATTTGGGAGAAGAAACATTTGGAATGTATTTGGGAAAACTGAATAGTTGAAGGCGAGAGAAAAAAGTTTTATTTTTATTAATAACCCAAAAATTGAATTTACATTTTCCGAATATATATATATATATATATATATATATATATATATATATATATATATCAATAAAGAAAATAAAAGAAATAAAAGAAAATAAAGAACCTAACCGACTAACAAGCCTAAAGCTTTAACTAATATCATAACAAGACAATCATACTTTTAGTTTTGCATCTGTCTCTCTTGTTATAGCAATGACCGGAAGGATAACTAGCACTGCATTGGGATGGCCAGTGGGTGGGTTCCCACTGCGTCATCCCTGCGTTTTATGGGTGGAGCCTTTAAAATCAACAATGAGACGGTGGGAATTCGTCCCACTGGCCATTCAAATGCAGCTTAGGGTCAAGATAGAGAAGATTTATACTCATAACAATTCATTATTCGACCTAAGGCCATTCCCTCATGAGATACAACAAGGCACAGACATATGACAGACAGACATGAAATCACACTCAAACTACAACAAAAGATACAAATTATTCAACCAGATTTCATTACTTTTAGGTCCCAATATTGGTATGGACTGAAAACATCGTTATTCTATATGTTTGCTTAATGACCACCACATGTGCAGTTTGTGCAGCTGCAGCTAGCTCCGCACTTGCACTTGCCATTGTTCTCTGCCGGAGCCTCAACAACTATAGTGCTGATGTAACTGTGCAGAAATAACACAACAGATTATAATTATCACATCTAAAAAGAAAATTTAAGCTTCTTAATTTTTGATATATCGAATGTGCTAGCAGTTCCTTCTTTTTTGCTTCTATAGGTAAGTAAATATATGATAAACAAGAGACGAAAGTAGTGATGCATCATACAAGTTTTTGATTGCAAGTTTGAAAATCTGAGGGTTGGTTTAGAACTTAGAAAACAACATCATATGAGAATTTTTGTAATATTGGTTTATTTCTTTGCAGATATCAGAGTCTTTGAAGATGAGAAAATATACCTCTTTTCAGTCTCAGTGACCGACGTGTTTCCTTTCTTCCTGTAAGCATAGTCGCATATGTTATATGGATTTTTCATTCTCTTTGAAGTATTCATATTCGATGATGGAGGGGAGAAGAAATAAAAAAATTGTAAATATGAAAGATTAAATGTATAATTATACAAAATTTTCTATTTCGATGGTCAAAATAGGAGTGAAGTAATAATTTAGGGACTATTTAGATAATTTATCTTTTTTTTTATTGTGTCAGATCCGCCTCCTGTTAAAGTTTAACATCAACAAATGTCTCGGTGACCAAAAGTTTACAGATCGAAAATATAAGTAACCTTACTGTCGTTTTTTAAAATCGGTGACCAACTCTATACTGAAAATAAACATAAGTGACTATCACAGTAGTTAACTCTATTATTATTATTATTATTATTATTAATGAGTGGTAATTAATGATTGATCTGAGAAGATTTTCTCATTCTTATTTATAGGTGAGTGGATTCTGACATTACTAGTGATGACATGGGGGTGACGTCATCAACTAGCTGGTGAGAGTAAAGAGGAGAGAAAACATAATCCATGTGATGTTCGGATATGGAGATGGGTAGGGGTGTGAAAAATTGACCCGACCTGGTAACCTGCCTGAAACCCGATCGAGTCAGAACCTGGTTTAACCCGAGAATTTAAAGACCGAACCCGACCTGCACCTGACCGAAACGAACCCGAACCCGAATTTGACCTGTAACTGTAGAAACCGAACCCGAACTGCACCCGACCGAAGTGAACCCGAACCCGAAATTGACCCGTTACTGTAGTAACCGAACCCGACCTGCACCCGACCGAAACGAACCCGAACCCGAGACTAACCTGCCAGATAACCGATTTAACCCGACCTGTTTGGACCCGACCTGAAATGAACCCGACCTGTTTTGAACCCGACCTGTTTTGAACCTGAACTGTTCTTGACCTGAACTGTTCTTGACCTGAACTGATATTGACCTGAACTGTTATTGACCTGAACTGTTATTGACCTGAACTGATATTGATCTGAACTGATATTGACATGAACTGATATTAACATGAACTAATACTATTATTTGATTTGCTAATAATGATAATTATCTGACATTTAAAGAAGTTATATTTAATGAATATAAAATAATGTCAAGTATTGAAAAATTATAAAATTAATAATAATTTCAAGTATTGATAAATTACTAACTTAACTTCAATTAAAAGATAAATTGAATTAATAATAATTTTAAGTATTAATAAATTGTATTTCTAATTAACTTGACTATTATTTTAAAATAACTTCAAAGATAAACTATTATACTTAATTAACTTAAGTGGAATGAATAACCATTATTAAATTAAAATTTTATACTTAATCAAATTAAGTTAAATGAGTAAAAATTATTAAATTAAATCTATATTCTTAATTAAAATAAGATGACTTAAATTTTTTATTATAAGAAGAAATTAATGCTAAATAATTAACTTGCATTCATTTTAATTGAAGTTAAGTTAGTTATTAAATTAACTTAACTTAAGATTAAAAATAAATTTAATTAACTTGCATTCATTTTAAGTTAAGTTAGTTATTAAATTAACTTAACTTGCATTCTGATAAAGTACTTAATTACATAAGTTGAATGAATAACCATTATGAAATAATTTTTTTATACTTAACTAAAATTAGTTTGAAGTTATTAAACTAAATATGTATACTAAATTAATATAAGATAACAAAATTTTTTAATTAACATTACATACTTAATTGACTTAGCAAAAAACTGATTAACTTAAATGACTTAATTAAGTTAATTTGTTTAAAATATAATAAAACATTAACTTTGGATGGAATCAGGGATACTTCCAAAAAACAGAATAAGGTAAAACTTAAGAAAATTAAAACAATAAATGACTTATATTCAATAATTTAAGTGGTTAAACTTACAAAACTTACAACAAACTGAAACTTTATTGAATATTACAAGAAGTTTAAACTTACAAACTGAAACTTACAACAAACTGAAACCCTAAACCCTAAACCCTAAACCCTAAACCCTAAAAACCATAATCCATCAATATATATAATTAATGTAGGCATGTTTGTATTAATTTAAGATTAGTAAACCCTAAACCCTAAACCCTAAAACCATAATCCATCAATATATATATATAATACATGTAGGTATGTTTGTATTAATTTAAGATCAATAAACCCTAAACCCTAAAAACCATAATCCATCAATATATATATAATTAATGTAGGCATGTTTGTATTAATTTAAGATCACTAAACCCTAAACACTAAACCCTTAAACCATAAACCCTAAAAACCATAATCCATCGATATATATATTATTAATGTAGGCATGTTTGTATTAATTTAAGATCATTAAACCCTAACCCCTAAACCCTAAACCCTAAAAACCATAATCCATCAATATATATAATTAATGTAGGCATGTTTGTATTAATTTAAGATTAGTAAACCCTAAACCCTAAACCCTAAACCCTAAAAACCATAATCCATCAATATATATATATAATTAATGTAGGCATGTTTGTATTAATTTAAGATCATTAAACCCTAAACCCTAAACACTAAAAACCATAATCCATCAATATATATATAATTAATGTAGGCATGTTTGTATTAATTTAAGATCAGTAAACCCTAAACATTAAACCCAAAACACTAAACCCTAAACCCTAAAAACCATAATCCATCAATATATATATAATTAATGTAGGCATGTTTGTATTAATTTAAGATCAGTAAACCCTAAACCCTGAAAACCATAATCCATCCATATATATAATTAATGTAGGTATGTTTGTATTAATTTAAGATCCCTAAACCCCAAACCCCAAACCTCAAACCCTAAACCCTAAAAATAAATCCAATAGTACCAACTATATATATATATATATCACATATACGTAATCCCCTAACCCTAAACCCTAAACCGTAAATATAAAAATCATAATCCGTCAATATATATAATACACATAACACAATAAACCATAAACCCGAAGGAACCCGACCTGAAACGAAACCGACCTGAAATGAACCCGACCTGAAACAAAACCGACCTGAAAAGAACCCGACCTGAAACGAAACCGACCTGAAATGAACCCGACCTGAAACGAAACCGACCTGAAATGAACCCGACCTGAAACGAAACCGACCTGAAATCAGCCTGTCAATTAACCGTTTTGACCCGACCTGAAATGAACCGACCTGAAATGAACCCGACCTGAAATGAACTCGACCCGAAATGAACCCGACCTGAATTGAACCCGACCTGAAATGAACCCGACCCAAAATGAACCCGAACCCGAACCGAATCGAGTCAAAACAAAAAATGACCCGAAATGACCTGTAACCGATTTGACCCGACCTGACAGAGCCCGACCTGAAACCCAACTGTTGACCTGTTTTTACATCCCTAGAGATGGGATGGTACGAGAGAGTATTTGTGAAGTCTGGTTACCGCGAGGTCACTAGGAAAGCTTCCATGACTAATCAGACAATTTTGGATGGGATAATTTACATAGATATTGTTGTTGGGTTTTTTTTCTCCAAAATATTATAGGTTCAATATTATTTCTTAAAATATTGTACATTCAAACAGTAAACGAATAAAAAAATGAAGTCTTCCCCATCTGAATCCGACTTCAAACAGTGTTGGGAAAAAAATTAAGTCTTCCCCAGCTGGATCCGACTTCAAACAGTATCGAATTAAAAAGTGAAGTCGTCCCCAGCTGAGTCCGACTTCAAATAGTGTTGACACTATTCAAAGACGGATCCATGTGAATCCGACTTCACTTCAAATAGTTGGTTAGACGTCTCGGCGTGGCAGGCTGCATGCATGCAACATGCGTTGGGGGAAGCAATGCATCGGGAAGCATGCGTGTCATGTCTCGGGAATGGGTTTGGGGAATGGTTGGTTGGTTGAGTGGTTGGGATTTAATTTTGGGGTGTTAAATAGGGGTTGTAGGATGAAGTTTGAAGGGGGAAAAATTGTTGAAAGTTGAAGTTGGAGAGAAATTTTGAGAAGAAGAATGAAGAAATATTGTAAGTATATTTAATTAATTTTGTAGTTTAATTTTTTTAATTTAATACGAAAATTTGATTTATATTTTTTAAATTAGTGTTGATAATGTTTAAGATAATTTTAATGTTTTGAATATTTGTGTTAGGAGACGGAGGTTGAAGGTGAAAATATATATTTTTTAATATAGTATAATTATTTAAAATTTTAAATTAGTATAGTTTAATTATTTAAAATTTTAAATTATTATAAGTTTAATGTTTGATGTTTTGAATATTTTTGTGTTGAAGGTTTGGAGAAAAAAATTGTTGAAGGTTGAAGTTGGAGAGAATTTTTGAGAAGAATATTGAAGGAATATTGTAAGTATATTTAATTAATTTTGTAGTTTAATTTTTTTTAATTTAATACGAAAATTTGATTTATATTTTTTAACCTAGTGTTGATAATGTTTAATATAAGTTTAATGTTTTGAATATTTGTGTTAGGGGATGGAGGTTGAAGGTGAAAATATTTTTTTTAATATAGTATAATTATTTAAAATTTTAAATTAGTATAGTTTAATTATTTAAGATTTTAAATTATTATAAGTTTAATGTTTGATGTTTTGAATATTTTTGTGTTGAAGGTTTGGAGAAAAAAATTGTTGAAGGTTGAAGTTGGAGAGAATTTTTGAGAAGAAGATTGAAGAAATATTGTAAGTATATTTAATTAATTTTGTAGTTTATTTTTTTTAATTTAATACGAAAATTTGATTTATATTTTTTAACCTAGTGTTGATAATGTTTAATATAAGTTTAATGTTTTGAATATTTGTGTTAGGGGATGGAGGTTGAAGGTGAAAATATTATTTTTTTTAATATAGTATAATTATTTAAAATTTTAAATTAGTATAGTTTAATTATTTAAGATTTTAAATTATTATAAGTTTAATGTTTGATGTTTTGAATATTTTTGTGTTGAAGGTTTGGAGAAAAAAATTGTTGAAGGTTGAAGTTGGAGAGAATTTTTGAGAAGAAGATTGAAGAAATATTGTAAGTATATTTAATTAATTTTGTAGTTTAATTTTTTTAATTTAATACGAAAATTTGATTTATATTTTTTAACCTAGTGTTGATAATGTTTAATATAAGTTTAATGTTTTGAATATTTGTGTTAGGGGATGGAGGTTGAAGGTGAAAATATTTTTTTTAATATAGTATAATTATTTAAAATTTTAAATTAGTATAGTTTAATTATTTAAGATTTTAAATTATTATAAGTTTAATGTTTGATGTTTTGAATATTTTTGTGTTGAAGTTTTGGAGAAAAAAATTGTTGAAGGTTGAAGTTGGAGAGAATTTTTGAGAAGAAGATTGAAGAAATATTGTAAGTATATTTAATTAATTTTGTAGTTTAATTTTTGGGTAAACTACTGTGCAGGTCCCTTATGTTTAACGAGTGTACAGAGTTAGTCACCACTTTTGAAAAGTGCATATTAGTAGTCCTTCACGTTTTTGATGTGTAAATAGTTAATCACTTCGCCGTTAGACTCCGTTAGTTCCCTAACGGATTGCTGATGTGGCTGACTTAATTTAATTCAATATACACGTGTATTTCCACGTGGATTATTACGTGTATTGCCCTCTTTTCATTCCCATCTTCAACTACGGCCGCCTTATCATGAGCTTTGCCATTGGTTGCTGTTGTGAGGATTCCTTTTCCATTGACTTCCTGAACCACCTTGAAACCGTTCTTTATAATGCTACACACATTGCAGTTAGGGATCGAGTTGCACAAGTTGGATGAGCCGTTGAGGCCGAGTGAACACGCAAAAGTGGTGCAGTGGAACCTGAGGAGCTCGTTGCCGTCGGCTATGCAGCGCGGGTGCTTTTTGGGGAGCTTGGTCGCTTTTGATTTGATGGAGTCTCGGTATTCTTCGAATTTGGAGATGGTTCTAGGGGTGTTGTGGACTTTGAGGATACGGTCTATTTTGCATATGGGCGTTTGTTTTTTCAACCAGCTTGACTGGAATATGATTTCAACAATGTTCTTGCTGGTGTCCTCAGGACCCAGTTCAGATACTGTTGATAAACATATAATGAACATAATATTAAATTGCGGTCGCAGCATAATAGTAATGCTGAAATTGCAGAGAAGATGGTTTACCTGCATGTCTAACAGCTTGATGAAGCTCCAAATGTTCAGTTTTCATGAAAATCTCACCACATTCAGGGTAGGTGCAAATGGAGGTCCTCAAGGAAGGATCTTTGGCCATTCCAAGGACTGGATCGACCACCATTCGGCACTCGTAACAGCCGGAGAATCTCCTGAATGGCATTGGCATCCCTCTGAAAGACCCGCCAGCGGAGGAGGCTGATGCCGAAGACAAAGAAAGCGAAGAATTCGTTGAAGAAACAACTCTATTGTTTTCATGCAGAGGAGCTTTCATGGATCTGCTAGAAGAAGCTTCAAGTGATGACGATGATGCCTTTTTCTTATGAGCTTCGGGGGAAGCCGCTTCAGGCTTTTGCATCACCTTTGTGTTGCTACACAATGAACCCGAACACCTCATTTTCTTGCATTTCTTCCCACTTTCTTCCATCACCTGCTCCTTTTGCTTTTCCTTTTCCTGCTGCTGCTGCTCTTGTTGATGTTGGACTTGGGGCGGTTTGCTGCCAAAGAAAATGCCTTTGACAACCGCCCAAGGCGGCGGTGGTTTGTGATTCTTCTGAGGTCGCTTCTTCTGGTTCCGGTAAGTTCCCATGCTTGGTTTTGTTTGATGAGTAGGTCCAGCCATTTCCCCGGAGATTTAGACAAAATGATTGGTTTTGTTTTTTTATATCAGAATCACTAAAGAGACATGAAGAAGGTGATACAGTTTGGAAGTGAGAGAACTGCAGAGATGCTTCTTAGGCTTAAGGTTTGGAAGTTTTGAGGCGGTATATTTAATTAAATTAGTTAATCATGTTGTATATTTAATTAAATTAGTTTGGAAGTGAGAGAACTGCAGAGATGCTTCTTAGAATCACTAAAGAGACATGAAGAAGGTGAAGTAGAGATGCTACACGTGTATATTTAATTAAATTAACTCAGCCACATCAGCAATCCGTTAGTCTCTAACGGAGTCTAACGGCGGAGTGACTAAATATTTACACATCGAAAACGTGAAGGACTACTAATATGCACTTTTCAAAAGTGGTGACTAACTCTGTACAGTCGTTAAACATAAGGGACCTGCACAGTAGTTTACCCTTAATTTTTTTTAATTTAGTACGAAAATTTGATTTATATTTTTTAACCTAGTGTTGATAATGTTTAATATAAGTTTAATGTTTTGAATATTTGTGTTAGGGGATGGAGGTTGAAGGTGAAAATATTATTTTTTTAATATAGTATAATTATTTAAAATTTTAAATTAGTATAGTTTAATTATTTAAGATTTTAAATTATTATAAGTTTAATGTTTGATGTTTTGAATATTTTTGTGTTGAAGTTTTGGAGAAAAAAATTGTTGAAGGTTGAAGTTGGAGAGACTTTTTGAGAAGAAGATTGAAGAAATATTGTAAGTATATTTAATTAATTTTGTAGTTTAATTTTTTTAATCTAATACGAAAATTTGATTTATATTTTTTAACCTAGTGTTGATAATGTTTAATATAAGTTTAATGTTTTGAATATTTGTGTTAGGGGATGGAGGTTGAAGGTGAAAATATTATTTTTTTAATATAGTATAATTATTTAAAATTTTAAATTAGTATAGTTTAATTATTTAAGATTTTAAATTATTATAAGTTTAATGTTTGATGTTTTGAATATTTTTGTGTTGAAGTTTTGGAAAAAAAAATTGTTGAAGGTTGAAGTTGGAGAGAATTTTTGAGAAGAAGATTGAAGAAATATTGTAAGTATATTTAATTAATTTAGTAGTTTATTTTTTTAATTTAATACCAAAATTTGATTTATATTTTTTAACCTAGTGTTAATAATGTTTAATATAAGTTTAATGTTTTGAATATTTGTGTTAGGGGATGGAGGTTGAAGGCGAAAATATTATTTTTTTTTAATATAATTTAATTATTTAAAATTTTAAATTAGTATAGTTTAATTATTTAAAATTTTAAATTAGTATAAGTTTAATGTTTGATGTTTTGAATATTTTTGTGTTGAAGGTTTGGAGAAAATTTAATAAAGAAGAAGAATAGAGATTTGAAGAAAGTATAGTAAGTATTTGTGTAGTTTATTATTTAATTTAAGCTCACTAGATTAATTTATAATTTTTAAATTGTATGTTGTAATTTTAGGCGTTGTTTAGGTTGATGTTGGATGATGATTATGCTTTATTTTGATTGTATGTTTTTTTATTAAATATAAAATGTTTGTATATAATTTAGTTTATATATTTATATGGTGATTTACACACACATATATATATATGTTCATTTAGGTTAAAATTTATTTTTTGAGTTGATTTTGTATGTTCATTTTTAAATTAAATATTAAATACTCCCTCCGTCCCACTAAACTGTCACATATTGGTCAAAATTGTTCAACTTTGACTGTAATTTAGTTAAAAATTTTAATTAATTAAAATTTATAAAATATATATTTAAAAACTACTTGATTCGAAGTTTTTAAAATGTATTTTTTTTTATATTTTTATCAATAATAAATTTTAAATTATAAGAGGTCAAACTTAAAAATGTTTGACTCAAATCTGACAATTTAGTGGGACAGAGGGAGTATCTTTTTATCTTTGTTTTGAATCCATATAATTATAGAAAAAATTATTTTATTGATAAATCATACATATTTTCATATTTTTATTATTGAGAATTTATTATTTATATATTACCAATTTTTTTAACGTTGTAAATTTAGTCTTGGTTTACTAATATTTTCTTGTCTTGTAGGATGGCTGAGCAAACTTCTCTGCTGCATTTACAGGATCGACATATTACTAGTCTTAGGGTTGATGAGGTGGTACAAATTTTTTAATAATTTATTTATTACAAAATTAATTACTTATGTATTTTTATTAATAATTATGTTTAAATAATGTGTTAATTACAGGATACAGATGAGACATTTAAACATCATCGGCATATGGTAGATGCTCCCATAGATAACAGAATCCTGCATTTCTTGTATACGACAGGATTTTATCATGCGACGTTCCTTCGTGGGTTCAAGTTGGTACCCGGATTGATTACCGCTCTAATTGAGCGTTGGAGACCCGAAACTCATACTTTCCATATGCCTTGTGGAGAATGCACAATCACGTTAGAAGACGTAGTTTATCTTATCGGGGTTCCGGTAAATGGTAAGCCACTGATCGCACCGAATGAGGGTTCAACTGCTGATATTTGTGAAAGGTACCTTGGGAAGGTGCCATATGGAAGTAATGTAAAAGGGTCTCGTGTGAAATTGAGTTGGTTGGAAAATGAATTTGCACTTAACTACTATAGTACGTTTGATGAGGTTCATAAGGCCAGTCGAGCATATATTTTACGGATGATTGGAGGGATATTGATGCCGGATAAATTTGGCAATCTGGTTAGTGTACGATATTTACCTTTTTTGGACACTCCTTGGGAAGCTGATTGTCAATATAGTTGGGGATCAACCATATTAGCGTGCTTGTATCGTGAATTGTGCAAGGGCGCTATACTAGACAAGGGTAAAAGGGTAGGCGGTCTTGGTGGATGTTTGCTGCTACTGTCAATATAGTTGGCTCCCGATGTGACGGACACAATATGCGGGGTATGCGTGTGGAGGTGTCCAACGACTTCCTTCTCGATTAATTGCTGCCTTGATACTTGTCCCTCGATCAGATATAATACAAACTCCATCTTCTCGGACGACATGCTCACGTAAATTGGTCAAAAAGAAATTCCAAGCTTCTGCTGTCTCCTGCCCAACAATAGCGAATGCAATCGGGAAGATATTGTTCTGCCCATCTTGTGCAACGGCAATCAACAACACATGAGAGTATCTCCCGTACAGCCACGTGCCATCCACTTGGATCATACGTTTGCAATAAGGAAATCCTTGAATGCAAGGCTTGAAAGCCCAGAAGAGTCGATGAAAGAATTTATACCCTTCAAGAAGTTGGCCTTGTCGATCGCATGCATCCTTGGTCTGATACCTCACTATGGACAATAGTTATAAATGTGTTGTTGTTGCTCATTTTCTCTGCATGTTCAAAACATATATCAAATCTACATGAATAACATTCGAATAAACTAAATCAACTCAAAATGAACATACTAAAAATGAACATACTAAAAATCGAACAAACTTAAATAAAACTACATGCATAAAATTAAAATTATATATGACATACAAAACAAAACAAACTCACTCACTAAAAAAAATTGGTAATATATATAAATAATAAATTCTCAATAATAAAAACATGAAAATATATATTATTTATCAATTTTCTTACAATAGAAATATGATAAATAAAATAATTTTTTTCTATAATTATATGGATTCAAAACAAAGATAAAAAGATATTTAATATTTAATTTTAAAATGAACATACAAAATCAACTAAAAAAATAAATTTTAAAAAATTTGAATCTACATATATAAAATTCGAACAAACTTAAATAAAACTACATGCATAAAATTAAAATTATATATGTCATACAAAACAAAACAAACTCACTCACTAAAAAAATTGGTAATATATAAATAATAAATTCTCAATAATAAAAACATGAAAATATTTATGATTTATCAATTTTCTTACAATAGAAATATGATAAATAAAATAATTTTTTCCTATAATTATATGGATTCAAAACAAAGATAAAAAGATATTTAATATTTAATTTAAAAATGAACATAAAAATCAACTCAAAAAATAAATTTTAAAAAATTCGAATCTAAATATATAACATTCGAACAAACTTAAATAAAACTACATGCATACAATTTAAATTATATCAAACGTACAAAACAAAACAAACCCACTCACTAAAAAAATTAGTAATATGATAAATAAGATAATTTTTTTATATAATTATATGGATTTAAAACAAAGATATTTAATATTTATTTTAAAAAATCATTTTCTTTTTTTTTTGGCAAAACAAACGATTTAAAAAATTTCTCACTATTTATCAACTTTGATATTTTTAAAATTTTATAGTGTAGAATTTTACAACTTTGATAAATGAAATTTTAGAACTTTGATAAAAGAAAATAATAATAATAAATAATATATATATATATATATAAATTAGTGTGGAATTTAAATAATAATAAATAATATATATATAAAAATTCAGTGTTGAATTTTAAGAAAAAATATTTAGGAAATTTTTATACAATTTTTTAAATATATATATATATATATATATATGTGTGTGTGTGTGTGTAAATCTCCAAAAAAATAATGCCACTAAATTATATACAAACATTTTATATTTAATAAAAAACATGCAACTAAAATAAAGCATAATCATCATCTAATATCAACCAAAACAATGCCTAAAATTACAACATACAATTTAATAAAAAAACATGCAACCAAAATAAAGCATAATCATCGTCCAACATCAACCAAAACAATGCTTAAAATTACAACATACAATATAAAAATTATAAATAAATATAGCGAGCTTAAATTAAATAATAATCTGCACAAATACTTACAATACTTTCTTCAAATCTCTCTTCTTTTTATTTACTCAATTTTCACCTTCAACCTCAATCCCCTAACACAAATATTCAAAACATTAAACTTATATTAAACATTATCAACAGTAGATTAAAAATTATAAATCAAATTTTCGTATTAAATTAAAAAAAATTAAACTACTAAATTAATTTAAATATACTTACAATATTTCTTCAACATTCTTCTCAACAATTCTCTCCAACTTCAACAATTTTTTCCCTTCAAACTTCATCCTACAAACCCTATTTAACACCCCAAAATTAAATCCCAACCAGTCCCCAAACCTATTCCCGAGACCTGCCCTTCCAATGCCTCCCCGCTGCATGCAGCCTGCCGACTCCATTTTCTATGCGAAAACTAATGAAGTCAGATACACCTGGATCCGTCTTTGAATAGTGTCGACACTATTTGAAGTCGGACTCAGCTGGGGACGACTTCACTTTTTAATTCGATACTGTTTGAAGTCGGATCCAGCTGGGAAAGACTTCATTTTTTTTCCCGACACTGTTTGAAGTCGGATTCAGCTGGGTTAAACTTTTTTTTTATTCGTTTACTGTTTAAAGTCGGATTCAGCTGGGGTTGTTTTTTGGTGATGTACAATATTTTGGGGAAAAAAAACCCAACAACAATATCTATGTAAATTATCCATTTTGGATGATTTTTATAATATATTATGACGTTCTCCTATTCTTACCAAAGTATGGAGATATGCACAAAATACAAGATGTAATCTAGCCGTGGGACAAACACATCATGTTTGTTATGCAATGGAGGTCTTGAATCGGTTTCTCATGTAGCACAACATTGTGGTTTTTACAACCCAGGTGTTTGATGTCTCTCTAAAGTTGCCCCTAAATGATTGGGCTTTAGGCAATACGGGGATATAAGAACAAGGAAATGCTCGAAATTTATCAGGTTCCATGTCCAGGAGTATACGTTTATCAGTCTCATCTGCTAATCCTTAGTCCTCCAGGAAGTAATCTTATTAAAATTAATTCTCATAACTTTACATATGTTTCTGGAATCATTACTTCAACTCAAACGTTTCTAGAAACTAAATCTTCTGAACAAGTTGTGGCACTTGCGCAGGACTTGAATTTTCGTCAAGTAATTATTGTAGTGATGAAGAAGTTTTCTTCCCCTGGCAATTGATCGCTCTCTCATGAAACAAAGGGGGTTTGACAACATTACCTTTCAATTTGCACCTCGGCATGCGTATCAACTAGCCCAATTTGGTCCTTTGTCTTCAACGTTTTAGATTTGGATTGAAGAAGCAATTCGAAAGGATACATGGTCCGTTTATCCACCAGATTCAACTAAGCGGTTTCTGCACTTTGCTGCTCTTTATAAACCTAAGACTTCTACTCATTCTTCTTAATTTCCTATTTTAGTTACTAACCGTTAAAAAATATCGGCGATACTCATGTAGAATTTTTTTCCTCTTTGATTTTATTCTATCAATGAGTGGTGACACATGTCATTATTTCATTGGTTTAAATAAAATTATTTAAAAATAACATTTAAGCCACTGTCATTAACATTTTAACGGCCATTGACTAAAATAAAAAAAATCGTAACGATAGTTACAACATTTCCAAAAAAAAGTTCGGTGACTAAAATAGAAAAGAAACAATATTTTTGTGACTACTGGTGTAGTTTACCCTATATTAAAATGTTAAAAAAAAATACTTAAATAAAGATTAAAACACTAACTTCATACTTAGTTAAAAAAAGTATATACATACTACAAAGTTCCAACACAACACAAAATCCACAAACTCCATACTTAGTTTAAAGTTTCAAGTTTCAATAGTGTTCAACACATAGCAATACACTATCGAAGTTTAATACATAGAAATACATCATCAGAGTTTTAAAGAAAAATCTTTAACTAATATAAAACAAACATGAAACAAGTTAGAAAATAAAGTTTAGAAAATAGAAAATAGGGCATGTGGCTTGAATTTTTAATTGATGGTATTTTATTTTTTTAAAAAAAAAATATATAAATGATTTAATAACGGTTAACGTATATGTTAACCATTTGCCAAAATTCGTAACTGTAACCGTAATCATTAACTATCATTTTTTGCGGTTCGATTAATTGAAACTGTTTAACCTGAATGATTTGGTAAATTAACTTGTAAAATGTAACAATTATATTAATTAACGGTTACAGTTAATTATGCATGCCCTAATGGTTGATGGGGTTTTACCTTGTCTTTAGATTTTATAGTTTTTTTTTTCTGACAAATTATAAATCTAATCCGAATCCTACCAAGAGGGGAGTGGAAGGGGAACTCTAGGGGAAAGGAAGGGGAGTGTTCCTAGTGGTTCACGAGCCCATGACCTAAGGAATACGAGGGAACAAAGATGAGCAGCTTGGCCAACCGACCAAATGCGCTTGCTCCTTTAGATTTTATAGTTCTAATTTCATTAAAGCCAACATTATCATTTCAAAAAATGGAGCTCCACATTTGTAATGTTAGAGTATATAGTAGTTACTCTGTAACACCCTAAAATTTGCCCAAATTTAAAACCCTAATAATTGAGAAATTTTATTTAAAAACCTAATTGAATTTTAGTGGCTAATTTGAGAATTTTTGGAATTTTTGTGACCTAATTGAGTAAAACCTTAATTATTGTGTCTGTTTTGAAAGGCGAGCTAAGTTGGAGTCATTATTGTGTAATTTACCCTAAAAATAAGGCAAAATCTGATTCTTTGCCTTTTGAGAATCAGATTTGCACCGTTTCAAATTCCATTTTCATTTTTTCCTCTCTCTCGTGCGAAACCGAACCCCATGCCTTCGTTATTCTGTTTATCGTTCGGCCACGACCTTATTGACGGTCGTTCTTCGATCCAAGGCCGACAATCGACTCCCCTTTCAGTCCCGATCAAACCCCCCCTCTGTTTTCCTTCTTCGGTTGATATTGCTTGAAAACGGTTCAAAAACAGTTCGAACCATTTTTGGTTTTGTTTCGAAATCTTCCTCTGTCGTCGCCTCTCCGTTTCCGATAGTTAGAGTGTGGGTAAGCCTCAATTTGGCCTGGTTTGTGTGGGTTTGAGTGTAACATGTCTTGAAATGCGATAATCGGCCGAAAATTTTAACATTTGGGGTTGCCGGCGACGTTATGGTTAAGGAACCGTTTGGTTCGAAATGAAAAGAGGGGAAAAGAGTGAACCAGACTGAACCGGTCTAAAATGGTGAACCGAGCTGAGCCGGCCGAACTAAACGAACTGAACCCTTCTCTAGAACTGAACCGAGTGACGTGTGTGATGACGTCAACGATGACATGACACGTTGACCCGTTGACCGTTGTCTTTTTAGTCAAAGTCAACTTTAGGTTTTCGACGTCCTGGTTCCAAACACGCTGTCCATTTTTCCAAATTCGAACACGAAAGACTGTTTTGACCAATTTTGATTAATTATGCTTAGTATTTTGAGAATTATGGATATTGGAAATTAATTCAAATTATTCTTGTGTTCAGGCGACGTTGACTCGGATACTAAGATCCTTCCTCCTCCTCCACCTAGACGACCTCCTGTTGCTCAATCTTTGGGATCTGCTCGTGAGTTTAGTAATTATTGTTTGGTATTATTATGAGTTATCTGGCATAATAGTAGTGTATTTGATGTAGTATTTATTATCGTAGGTGCTGACTCTGTCCGACCTAGTGCTAGAGCTGAGCGTGGGAGACGTCATCATCAACGTTGAGTGTTTAGCTGTCTGAGGTGTGTTCTCTACTATGCTATCTATTTTACAGTGTTATGCATGTATATATGTTTGATGGACTAAATTGTGATTATGACATGATCTGATATTGTATGGTTATGATATATTCTGTTGATATGTTGTGTTTGACTTGTTCGGTATGTTGGTATGCCATGCAACATGTATCAAATTCGGATTGCTTAATATCAAACTATATGAACACGCAATTCCGTTAATAAATAAGAATGCATTCAGAATAAAAAAGTCGTATAATATGTCATATCATCGGGTTGGGATTTTGTACGGGGAAGTTAAACAATTTCTTCCTTCAGGTTGAAACCTACTTCGGATTAGTGGTTCCACCTTTTGGACTGAGTTCCACTTCAGATGGTGACGATATAGAGAGTGGTTTTGGGGAACCTACTCTCGGATGTTGATTTAGTTGGGTGCATATCATGTTGACTCATACATACATTCATACATATTTGTTTATTGAAATGACTATTTGACTGAGAATAATATTCGAATGTTATACTGTTTGACTCTATTTGACTTTGTATGACTCTGTTAGATTCTGTTTGCACTGCAGAGATACACTAAGTGTTATCGCTGACTCCCTCTTAGTTTCTCTTTCAGATACTCAAGCCTAGGCTACGGTACTTGGAGGACCTCGTTTATCAGTCGTATTTTCTATTATCAGTATGGTTTACTTTGACTTATAGACTTTTATTAATTATTATCAAATTATGTATGATTACAGACTCGAACATTTCATTTGGGAGTTTACCGTTTTTACCATGCATATGTATTTCCGGATGTTATATTATTTTTAGGTATTATTATATGATTACGTATTTTGTGATAGTATTATTTATTTCGAATGTGATGTTTTAAAATCTGATTACTTTACTTGAGGGGCAAGTTTCAAACCTGACTTCGTATATCCGGCTCAATTCTTCTAGATCGGTTTAGAGGGTTACATTTAGTGGTATCAGAGCTAGGTTCAACCCTCGGCTTGGTTGGCTCAAATTAATTTTAAACCAAAAATGAATTTTCGCATGCATTATTAAATGTTTTCAGGTAAAACGAGAATTTCAGAAAAAACTTGTTGTCTTTTAAGAAATAATATTCGTATATGTTTTGAATAGGAACTCCAAGTACCGACTCTAATATTAATTTTCCTTCCTTTTGTAGATATACTACTATGCCACCTCGGAGAAGTTCTAGAGTAGCAACCAATCGAGGTCGTGGCTGAGGCCGTGGTCGAGGTCGTATCGTGGCTTCAGAGAGTGACGTTCCACCTCTTGAGGGTTCGATACAAAACCAGGGTGAGGTCTATAGTGCGAATTAGGAGGAACAACATGTGGACCAGACAGGAGCTCAACAGACATGAGCTCATCATACTGGTGGTGGGGACCCACATGTTCAGCCTGCTTAGAGTAGTGGTCCTCGCGATTCATGGGATTGTGAGACTGTGGGCATAGATGATGTTACTGTACACAAAGAGTTATTGAGATATCTTCATTAGTCACAGGGTGTCTGGAGACCCATATCTACTGAGTTCTTATCTACTGGGATGACTATGTTTGATGGAAAGACAAGTACGAATCTGGATGATGTAGAGTATTGGTTGAAGAAGCTTTAGAGGTTGTTTGCTGAGATGGATTATCCTACTGACCAAAAGCTTAGGGCTGTTGTATCAATACCGCAGGGTGAAGCCCAGAATTGGTGGGAGGCTGAGGAGCATGTTATTCCAGCTAGTTAGGTTACTTAGGATCATTATCACTAGGCTTTTCGTGATCGTTATGTTGGGGCTGAGTATATAGCCAAGTGTCAGGATGATTTTATGAATATGAAACAGAATGATATGTCTGTGAACAATTACGCGATTGATTCGGTATGTCCCCAGGTTATTGACCACTAAAAATGACAAATGTGATTGGTATGCATATGGACAAGAAGTATAAGGAGGTTACTCGACGAGCTAGGACTGCCGAGTAGAATGAGGCAAAGCTGAAACAACTTGAGTCATCTGGTTCTGATCGAGGCAAGAAACCAACATCAATGTCAGTTCAGCACAGTCAGGGGAATCAGTCTAGGAAGAGAGCCAGGGATGAGTCAGATCATCAGAGTTATTCTAGAGCTAGGCTAGCGACTTCTAATGTTCCGACTGCTAGTGCTTGGGGTTTGACTGGTACTCGTGGGGTGCCACAATGTTCCTTTTGCAAGAAGTGGCATCCAGGCGAGTGTAGGAGACAGACATGGCTTGTTTCAGATGTGGTTCATTTGAGCATCTTTTTAGAGATTGTCCGATTTCACCTTTATCAGCTTATGCTCCGAGTCAGTCTCAGGCATTAGTACAGACTCCTACTAGGGGGAGAGGACATGTCCGATCTGTTACTTTGAGTTCTGCTAGTAGAGGTTGACCCGCTCAGAGTAGAGGATCAACAAGATCAGGGGCGAGACAGCCAAGGTTAGTTTACTTTACCAGAAGGCCCCCTATCGTGATGAGCCAAATGTTATTGTCGGTACTTTCTCAATTCATTCTATCTCATATTTTGCACTACTTGATAATGGTTCGACCCATTCGTATATCGCGAGTTCTGTATCTGGGGGACTTGAAATTTCTGTTGAGGATACTATTAGTGCTGTTACCATACACAGTCCAGTGGGTAATTCTGTTGAGGTCGCTAGAGTATACAAGAATTGTCCTCTTGAGATTCAAGGGGAGATCTTTCTAGCTGATTTGATGGAGTTAACCTTTGGGGGGTTCGATCTTATCCTCGATATGGATTGGTTGTCTGCTCACCGAGTTACTTTAGACTGTGAAAAGAAAAGGGCAACCCTAAGAACTTCTGATGATCGTGAAGTGATTTTGGTTGGGGAGCGTGGAGGTTTACTATCTAATATCATCTCGGCTCTCAAAGCTGAGAAAATGATCAGGAAGGGGTCCATTTCTTACCTTGCTTACATCTTGATCCGAGACAGTCTGATTCCAGATTAGATAAGATCGATGTTGTGAGAGACTTCCCAGATGTTTTTCCGGAAGAATTACTAGGGGTACCACCGAAATGTGATGAGGTTGAGTTTGACATCGAGGTTTATCTAGGTACAACTATTGTGTCTATGTCTCCTTACCGAATGGAATCGAAAGAACTTAAAGAGTTAAAAATTTAGTTGCAAGAATTGTTAGATCGAGGTTTCATTCGACCCAGTGTTTCACCTTGGGGAGCTCCTGTTCTGTTTGTTAAGAAGAAAGACGGGACACTGACTTTGTATTGACTATCGGAAGCTGAACTACCTAACGATCAAGAACAAGTATCCCCTTCCTCGCATTGATGATTTCTTTGATCAGTTCCGGAGAGCTACTGTTTTCTCTAAGATAGACTTGAGATCTGGTTACTACCAACTAAAGGTTAAGGATTTTGATGTGTTCAAAACAACATTTCGGACACGATATGGTCATTATGAGTTCCTTGTGATGCCTTTCGGATTGACTAACGCCCATGCCGCTTTTATGGATATGATGAACAGGGTGTTTCAACCCTATCTTGACCATTTTGTTGTGGTATTTATTGATGATATTATGGTATATTCTAAATCTGAGGCTGAACATGAGGAACATCTCCGGATTGTGTTACAGACTCTGCGGGAGAAACAGTTGTATGCAAAATTCAGCAAGTGTGAATTTTGGCTTTTTGAGGTTATGTTTTTGGGGTATATAGTTTATGCCGAGGGTATTCAGGTTGATGCGAAGAAAGTCGAGATTATTATGAGCTGGAAACATCACAAGAATGTTCCTTAGGTTCGAAGCTTCTTGGGTTTAGCTTGCTATTATCGGAGATTTGTTGAGGGTTTCTCTACTATTGCAGCTCCGTTGACTAAGCTTCTTAGGAAGAATATTCCCTTCATTTGGACCGAGGCCCATCAGTCTAGTTTTGAGAAGCTTAAGTCTGTGTTGACTGAAGCACCAGTTCTAATTCATCCTAAGCCTGGTAAGGCTTATACCGTTTACAGTGATGTTTCGTACACCGGATTGGGATGTGTTCTAATACAGGATGTGAAGGTAGTGGCTTATGTGTCTCAACAATTGAAACCACATGAGTGTAACTATCCTACCCATGATCTTGAACTTGCTGCCGTGATCTTTGCTCTTAAAATCTGGAGACATTATCTCTACGGAGAGAAGTGTTATATATACACAAACCATAAGAGTCTGAAATATATCCTTACCAAGAAGGTTCTTAATCTGAGACAACGTCGTTAGGTAGAACTTCTCAAGGATTATGATTGCGAGATTGAGTATCATTCGGGTAAAGCTAATGTCGTCGCCGATGCCTTGAGTCGTAATGCCATTTCAGATTTGAGAGTTATGTTTGCCCATATGAGTTTGTATGATGATGGCAGTCATTTGGCAGAACTTTAGGTTATTCCTACTCTGATTTCTGATATTTGAGCTGAACAACCTAGTGATCTGTTTTTGATGCACCGTAGGAAAAAGGTTGTGAATGGTACATCTCAGGATTTTCCTATCGATCAGGATGGTGTTCTATGTTTTCGAGGTCGATATTGCATTCCGAGAAATATTGAGTTGAAACAGGTTATTCTCCGTGAGGCCTATGAAAGTCCTTATTTTATGCATCCTAGTGGTGACAAGATGTATAAAAATCTTCATGAGAGGTACTGGTGGAAAGTTCTCAAATGTGATGTCATCAGATTTGTATCGATGTGTTTGACTTGTCAGAAAGTCAAAGCAGAGCATCATCGTCTGTCTGGGTTACTTCAGCATATCGAGATTCCTTAGTGGAAGTGGGAACGTGTGACTGTGGACTTTGTTAGTGGACTTCCTTTGACTCCGTCAAAGAAGGACTCCATCTAGGTTATTGTTGACCATCTGACTAAGTCCACGCATTTCATTCCTATCCGAGTTTACTATTCTTTGAGCAAGTTGGCTGGACATTATATTTCTGAGATTGTTCGACTTCATGAGGTACCGTTATCTATTATTTCTGACAGAGATCCGAGGTTTACAACGAAATTCTAGGAACCTCTTCATACTGCTTTAGGTACTCGGTTGAACTTCAGTACATCTTACCATCCGCAGAATGATGGTCAGTCCGAGCGCGTGATTCAGATTCTTGAGGATATGCTGAGGGCTTGTATTCTTTATTACAGAGGCAGTTGGGAGGATTTCTTACCGCTTGCAGAGTTTGCCTATAGTAACAGTTACTAGGCCAGCATCAAGATGGCATGGTATGAGGCTCTGTATGGACGTAAGTGTCAATCACCTATTGGCTGGACCGAGCTTAAAGAGCGCAGATTGTTGGGACCAGAAATTGTTCATGAGGCTGAGTAGACTGTCAGATTGATTTGGGATTGACTTAAGGTTTCTTTTGACAGACAGAAGTCTTATGCTGATTTGAGACGTCGAGATCTTGAGTTTTACGTGGGTGATGCGATTTTCTTAAAAGTATCTCCTTGAAGGAAGGTACTTCGGTTTGGTCGGAAGGGCAAGCTAAGTCCTCGATACATTGGCCCTTATCGGATTATTCGTCGGGTTGGACCGGTTGCCTATCAGCTTGAGCTACCTCCAGAGCAGAATTTTGAACTTTTCAAAGAGCAGGATGGTGTTCTTGCAACTTGGCTTATATCCAAGATTAGTGAGAATTTTTTGCCCCATTTAATTGGCTTGAGTACTACCTCAGACATATAGAATACTTTACATCGATTGTATTGTAGTAAAACCACCTTTAGGTTAATGTCCTATAGGAGGTCTCTTCATACTCAAAAAAAGGTGACTTGAGCATGAAGGATTACATAATGAAAATTAAGTCAATTTGTGACAATCTAGCTAACTGTGGTGAGTGTATCTCTGAACAAGAACATGTTACATCTATTCTTAATGGTCTTCCCTGTAAATACGAGTCTATCATCATTGTTATTTCAGCTAGTCCGAATTCTTTAGTTTTAACAAATGTTGGTACTATTCTATTAGATGCTGATGCAGGCGGGTCAATCATTTTGATCATTTTTCATCATCTTCTTATGTGGTCATGTGGTTACATCTGCCCCTCACCTGTTATTTCTCAAGGTAACATAGCTTTACTTGTTGCTCATGTTACTATGTCTTAAGCACCTGGTCATAGTGTTTCCCCTCAATCTGAACTCACTGAGCATATTGGTCAGCAACCTACTCAGGGTGATTATAATGGTTTTAACAATAATAATAGGGGCAAGGGTAGAGGAAGGTTTACTGACAATAGGCCACAAACTCTGTGGTAGATTTGGACATCTTGTAGAAATATGCTACTATATGTTTGACATGAGCTTTAAGCATAACTCTAGTAAGAATACTCAAATAATAGTAGGCCTACTACACCACCTCAATCCAATATGTGCTCTGTTGCTGTTGTACGAGTGATGTCCTCTTAGAATCGCAATTATTTTTCCTCTGGAGCTTCTTCATCCATGTATCCTCATGCCTCAACACCTGTGGTGCCTGCTATTATTGGTCATCCTTCTCCTCTAGGGTCACATATACTACAACCTCACTACCGTCCTCAGTTTCAGACTCATATGGTTCAGCTTGGTACAATTCAGCATGTTCCCTATACTTTGTCATCACATGGTCCTTAGTTTGGTTCTTAGTTTCCCTCAACATCCCTACCTCAAGCTGTGCAGCCTCAAGCTTCTTCACGAGTTCATCTTACAACTATTGATGACATGAATGATACTGCATGGTTCGCAGACTCTGGAGCCACACACCATCTGGCCAATGATGCTTGTAATCTTCAATATGGACAACAATATCCATCCATAAGTATTGTTCAAGTTGGTAATGGTAACTTTTTACCTATTGCATGTTTAGGACAATCTAGTTTACTTGGTTGTTCTAAGCCTATTCATTTAAAAAATTTATTATATGTACCAGGTATAACTAAACATTTTATTTCTGTTTCTAAGCTCATAGACGATAACCAGGTGTCTCTAGAATTTTTTCCTCATCATTGTCAGGTTAAAGATATTCACTAAAAAAGGGTGCTAGTTCAAGGCCATGAAGTTGGTGGTTTGTATAAGTTGGATTCCAACAATAGTAATGTCTCCAGTTGTAGAAATAATTCTATTTGTCATTTAGTTGTTGTTTCACCCAATGCTTCTTTTGATACATGGCATAAAAGGCTTGGACATCCTTCACATGATGAAGGCTCTATTGACAGACTATGGAGGAGAGTTTCAAGGACTTCAATCATACCTGCAAGGGCAAAGAATTCTGCATAAACACTATTTCCCTCATACCTCAGAGCATAATAAGCTTGTAGAGAGGAAGCACAGACATATAGTAGAAACGGGGCTTTCATTATTGGCTCGGGCTTCTATGCCATTGAAGTTTTGGGAAGAGGCATTTGTTAATGTTGTTTTTCTAATAAACAGACTGCCCACAACTGCTTTGAAAAGTATGTCTGCATATCAAAAACTTTTTAATAAACTGCCTGGTTATAATCTTATGAAAGTCTTTGTATGCATGTGTTATCCTTTGTTAAAACCCTATAATAAACATAAGTTTCAGTTTAGATTCTCAACTTGCATTTTCCTTGGTTATTCTCCTATGTTCAAGGGTTACAAGTGTCTTGATAATATTGGTAGAATTTATAGAACAAGGCATGTTAGGTTTGATGATTCACTCTTTCCTTATGAGATTAATGTAACCAAGTGGCTAGATTCAGCTGCATAGACCATGTTTCTGTCAATTTTTTTCTCTGTCTCTGACTCACAATGCTTTAATCACGACTTTTACTACTATTGACTTTTCACCTCTACTATCCCATGCTTTTGCTTTTACTGGTCCTGCTCAGACATCTCAAAGAAGGTCCTTTATTGTCTCTTTCTCTGTACCACCTCCACCTTCCTCACTTCCTCCATGAAATCCATCTCCACAACTATCAAGTTCACCTTCATCTCCATTATCACTTCCTCCATCAAATCCATCTCCACAACTATCAAGTTCACCTCCATCTCCATTATCACTTCCTCCATCAAATCCATATCCACAACTAGGGGTGTTCAAAATTACTTGGCCCGAACTACCCTACTTGTCGACCCGACCCAAAATTTTTTCCGGATAGTTGGGCCGTATCAGGGTCAAAATTTTTATATAACCGGGTACCCGACCCGCTAATTTTAATATTTATATATTTTATATTTTAAAATTCTATTTTCATTTTATATTTCTTATTATTTTTCCCAAAAATTAATTTTAAATGCCTAACTTCTATTTATACTTGTATTATATACTTTTAAGTTTAAAATTTTTCAAAAATATTTATATTAATTTGTCAATAAGAGAGTCGAAAGAAAAATCATGATCGAGATTAATATTTTTAATACCTTCTTTTATCGATAAACTTATATATATATATATATATATATATATATATCTAAATATTTATCTCTTAAAACTAACATCAAATCAATATTTTTTGTGTTTGAAATATATATCATGAAATTTTATGTATTTTCTATGTATTTTTTTAAAAATATATTTAAAAAATATATAAAAAAGTAAATCGGGTACTTGGTACCCGATTTTACGGGTACCCAAATTTTACGAGTACCAGATTTGCAGGTACCCAATTCTTATGGGCTGGGTCATGGGCCGACTTTTAGGTACCCGAAAATTCCGGGTACCCTGATATGAACACTCTTATCCACAACTATCTAGTTCACCTCAATCTCCATTATCACTTCCTCCATCAAATCTATCTCCACAACTATCTAATTCACCTCCATCTCCATGATCACTTCCTCCATCAAATCCTTCTCCACAGCTACCTGTTACTCACTCTATGGTCACAAGGTTCAAGGCTAATATTTTCAAGCCTAAAACTTATCTTGTTGAGGATAGCTCTTCCCTGCCCACCTCTGTTCATGAGGCTCTTGATCATCCTGAATGGAAACAAGCTGTGCATGCTAAATATTTTGCTTTGTTAGCAATGGTACTTAGAACCTTACACCACTACCGTCCTCAAGTAAGGTTGTAGTGTGTAAGTGGTTGTTCAAGATTAAGAAGAAACCAAATGAAACCATAGACAATTACAAGGCAAGTCTTGTTGCCAAAGGGTATTCACAAGTGGCAAGAAGTGACTTTAGAGAAACCTTTAGCACAATAATAAGGTCATCTACCATCAAAGCTGTTCTAGCCACTGCAGTGATGCACAAGTGGGTGATCAGGAAGATAGATATTAACAATGTCTTCCAAAATGGTAGACTCGTTAATGACATTTGCATGAACCAGCCACCAAGGTTTGAAGTTATGGGACCTAATGAAGAAAAACTTGATTGTCACTTGAAAAAGGCACTTTATGGCCTTATGCAGGCTCCTAGGGCATGGTTTGATACTTTAAATGGGTTTCTTGTCTCTAAGTTAGAATTTCTCAGATCCAAAGCAGACTCCTCTTTGTTTGTTCGAAATACTTCTGTTTCAAAATTGTTCTTGATGGTTTATGTAGATGATATTGTCATCACTGGCAATGCTGAAGAAGAAGTTAAGTTACTAGTCAGACAAGTGAATGAAGAGTTTCAGCTCAAAGATCTTGGAAACATTGAATTTTTTCTTAGGATGCAAATTCAACAAACCTCAGAGGGTATGTTCTTGAATCAGCAGAAATACATCACTGAGTTACTCACAAAGGAAAATATGTTATATTTCACTCCAACTCCTATGGTTGTGTCACCCAAACTCACCATTGATGATTGTCCTATTTTTGAAGATGGTCATCTATATAGGAGTATTGTTGGTGGTTTGTAGTACATATGTCTTGCAAGACCTGACATTTGCTATTTTTTCAATAAAGTCAGCCAATATATGAATAATATTGGATATTCTCATTGGAAGGCAGTGAAGCGTATATTTAGGTATCTCAGAGGTACACTAAGGCATGGTCTTTTCTATAAAGCTACTGGGAAACCCAATCAATTATGTTTTGTTGAGGCATATTAGGCAGCATCTGTCGAGGACAGACAATTTCATGGGCCACACCCTAGGGCCCGATCGAGTCGCACACTTGGTGGTCGAGGAGCTCAATCCTTGCACACATCGGCCCAAACCCAGCGCACGCCAGGCTGCTGCACAAGGGATCCGCGCGCACACCCCTTGGGCCAACCAGCACACATCCATTAATTTCTTGGACCACACCCGAGGGTCCAGGCTTGGCGCAAACCGAAGGGCTGAGACCACGCACCAAGGGGCCAAGCACGCGTACCCAGGGGCTGGACAAGTCCGCCACACCTACTTGGGCCTAGCATCCCTCTAACTTGGCCCTTCTCTTGGGGTTAAGGAGTTCTACTCCTTGAAGGATTCTAATAGGAAAAGTCCTAGTTAAAGTCAAACTAAATAATATATGTAGGGGGCTATATAAGGAGGTTTTCCCCCACCTCATTAAGCACTTTATCTTAGTTTATCTGATTCATTATACTTTGTTAGGCTTCAACCTTTATTTTTCGTTTGAGTAATATACCACCGAGATTTTTTCTCAATCCACTATTGTTTTCTTTTTCTTGGCATTTCACTTTCATTTCCGTGCGATCTAAGCTTTCTCGCTTAGATCGGTCATGCTTACTTAGGAGCCACACCATCCCAAAGGCACCTAAGGCCACATGTCTCGGTTGAAGAATCTAGTGATGTGACATGTGGTATCAGAGTAAGGTTTCTGCTCGAGATGGACAAGAAAGAAGAGACCAATTCAGTGACAAAGGTTGCAAAGACCCAATCTGTCGACAAGAAGAGGGTTTTTTTCGAAGGATCGGCTGACAGCGCTCAAGGAAAAGGCAGAGCAACTCGAGACCAGTGCAAAGGAGATGATAGAATCTCTAAATATTGTCAACGATCGCCTCAAAGAGCTCAAAACTAAGGTTGATCCCCTCAAAGATGAAGTCACAATAGAGGCTCAAGGTATTCTCAATGCGACGTACGAGAAAGTGAACCAACATGATGTTTCCCTTCAAATTGCAATGTAGGAAATGAAGGGGGAGTTGTTAGAGGAGATAAAAAAGCTTAATCTCGAGCTCTCCCTCTACAAGAATGCCATGTTAATCGACATGGTGGGTGATACAGGGGAAGCTAAGCCCAGGATTGATGTGCCAAAGCCGAAGGAGTTTAAAGGGGCGAGGTCAGCCCAGGAAGTGGACAACTTCATTTGGGGGTTGGAGCAGTATTTTTGACTCACGAGCATTGATGATGAGGAATCAAAGGTAAACACAACTTATGTTTACTTAGTTGATGCCGCTCTCTGTTACCTCCTCAAAAGTATTGTTTTTCATGTCTATATTGATATGCTTTTTCTTGTTTCGGGTATATTTAGTTGCATTAATTTGTTAGGATCATGCATTTTCATCAAGGAATTAGTAGGTTGACTATGCCAGAGTGAAGGGTTGTTCTGTGGCTATTTTGCAGGTTTGGCATAGGATTTGGTAGAGGAATGGACACAGGAAAGCAACACAGTTAGGAACGCAGTTAGGAAAGCCAAGATGAGTGTTAAGAGCTGTGGGCACAGAGAGACCAGTGGTAAGCCAAGCACTTGTTGGCAGAGAGATGGCAGTGATGCCATGCCAAGAGATGATGAACCCCCCTCCCCCCAAAAAAATAAATAGGAAAGGATAATGGTCCTAAAAGATCACACTTGGATCAACTTTTGAAAAAGTAGCAGATAAGGTGGTGCCAAGTGAAATTAGCAATTTTATGCCAAGCTTAGAAGCCAAGGCGACATCAGTATGATGACGTCAGCCCTAGACTGATAAGCTATCACTACGAGCTGATAAGATGTCAAAATGATCTGATAGAGCTCTATCTCTTATCCCTTGATCATTTGAAATTCAAATGCAAAGGCTTATCTCATCTTTTCCCACTCACGTCTATATAAAGACCAACCGATCAAGCATTGAATACATAGAGAGACGAGGAGAGTGATCGGTGAAGACCTATAGTGATCGGAGTACGGCGTTGGAGTGGCCGAAGAGTGACGGCCAACTGCACCGAGGAAGGTTGGTTCAACCTCTTGGCCGAGAGCCTAGCGTGGAGGGCTGCATCGAGAGACCCCTATGCCTATTCCCTTGGCACAAGTTGTTCATCTTTAGTTTTTAATGATGATGCTTTTGAAAACGATTATGGTTGTGTTGGTTAACCCCCATACGATGAACTAATTTTCATAGTTGGTGGGGGATGTTTTGGATTGAATATTGGCTTTATGCCTTAGTTTATTTATAATAATTCTGTTTTTGGCAAAGTTTTTCTATTTGGCATATTGTAATTGTTCATAAACACTCTGCCAAGCGAGAGCTGACACAATACGCCTATTGCCTCTCAATATCTTAACAGACTTGGGTTGTCAATGATTAAGTTGTTGAATACTTGTGAGAAAAGCTTCGAGAGAAGTCGTTCAAGTAGATGAACTTACTTCGGAAGTGAAATTTACCTCCTCAGAGAATAGATTGGTTTTAATCAAATTGGTTTAAGAAAAACATACACTATAGAGATATATGGGTTTTTACTTGGCCAATTTAGGGCAGTGACCATCGCTAGAGGCTTTGCTATTGTTGAATCTACTCGGCAAACAATGCCAAGACAATTTTGCCAATAAAGGCTGGCATGAGCCATGTTAAATCCAGGCATTCCCTGCCAACAATCATCGCTCATTAGAAACACCTTCCTCGCCAACATTTTACTTCAATTTTCTTTTCTTTTCTTTAGTTTCAAAACAAACTTCAAAACAAATATCTTTTCTTCCAAAGCAAGTAACAATTAAGCAATCGAATTCAAGTCAATCTCTATGGAATCGATAACTCAGCTTACCAAGTTGTATTACTTGCAGACCGTATATACTTGCACGCAAAAGACTCTTGGTATAACTTGCCCAATATATATCATTTATAGCTTTTGCCAGCATTCAATTTACACATCTTCTACTAAGTCTACAAGTTTTTGGCCTCGTTACCGGGAATTGTAACAAATTTGATTGTTTTTAAAATTTCACTTGTTTTGTTTTGTTTTTATTTTTGTTTTTATCGGTGTATCCAGAAACCGTACTGAGAAGGAAGCTTGACCATTAGGCCCTGAGATTGAACGCGCTTTGTGTAGATTGAAAATGAGAATTCGAGAGATGAATCACAGAAATTAAGGAAACAAAGGGGGATGGTGTTAACAACAATCATAATTCACCATAAAACAATAACCATGCCTCTCCTCATGCCGAAAAAGAAAGACCAATCCGAGAACATTCAACATATGACATTGTAAATTTAATGCCAGGACTTGTTTGCACTGATGCCAATGAACCAAATTTTGAACTTAAACCCGTAATGATCCAAGCTCTTTTGAATGTAGGTCAATTCGATGGATCACTTATTGGAGAACCAAGGAAACATCTCAAGCAATTCATGGAGATATGTCAACTATTTCAGCAAACTGGAGTATCTGGGGATATCGTGAAGCCGAGGTTATTTACTTTTTCTTTAGGAGACAGAGCTAAGGCGTGACTTAATTCTTTTCCATCAGGTTCAATTACTTCGTGGGCAGACCTATGCCAGAAGTTCTTGACATGATTCCAACCACTAACACTCACTGCCAAGCTGCGTGGTGAGATCATTACATTCAAGCAGGCTGAGGATGAAACTCTCTACGAAGCATAGGAAAAATTTAAGGATATGCTGAGAAGGTGTCCAATGCATGGATTCCTAAATTGGACCTAAATACAGACCTTCTACAACAGATTGAATGCACAAACAAGGACTATTATCGATGCTTCAGCAGCTGGCTCATTGCTAGACAAGAGGTACACAAAAGCTGTTGATATCCTTGAGAGGATAACAATCAATAATTTTGAATATCCTATTGATGGACTTGGGACCGTAACCAAAACTAGTGGGAAATTGAAGGTTGATGAACTTACGTCCATTCATGCCGAAATTTCCAACCTCACTAGCATGGTAAGAACATTACAAAAGAATAATGAGGCCCCAGAAGTCAAAGCACTAGATCTGTTTTGCACCATTTGTGGAGAGAACCATCATGTGAATGAATGCTCGAACAACCCTGAGTCGGTGAATTTTTTTGGCAATGCTGGTCATTTTGATAATGCTAATTCCAATGCCTACAATGCAAGTTGGAGATGGCACCCTAACTTAGCTTGGGGAAATCAAGGAGGCAACCAATACAATGGCCCACGCCAAAACGCTCAAAGGCAGAATAACAATGCCATGCCAGCATTCTATCAAAATGTCATGCCACAAAAGCTCAAAACAATTTCCATCAAGGGAAAAGACTTAACTAATGAGGCACTCTCATAGAGTATATGGAAAGGAATGATGCCACAGTCCAGAGTTTGGCACCATCGATGAGGAATTTGGAAGTGCAGCTCGGGTAAATTGCTAGTGCACTTAGCCAAAAACCCCAAAGTTCTTTGCCAAGTGACACTGAAGATGCTTGGCACAAAGGAAATGAGAAATGCAAGGCAATAACTCTTCGGAGTGGTAAGTAGCACGAAGTTGAGATGGCTACCAAGCAGCCAGTTGATTGCCAAGATGCTAAGCTAGTGCCAGCAGACACACCTAGGGAATCAGAGAAGGAGAAAACTAAAGAAGATGATGCCAATGATTATGCCCACAATGATGCCAATGCTCATGCCAGTACCAGTGCTCAACATGATGCCAGTTCCAGTGCCAACGATGATGTTAACAATGATGACAAGAAGACTAAGGCGAAAAAGCATATTGGTGCCAAATTGGATGCCAACACTGCCTCGGCAAAGCCGACAATGCCAACATATGTGTATCCACCACAACCATTTTTAACAAGACTTCAAAAACACAAGCAGGACCAGCAATTTAAGCACTTCTTGGAAGTGCTTAAACAATTGAAAATTAACATTCCATTGGCAGAGGCCCTTAAGAAAATGCCCAACTATTTAAAATTCATGAAGGACATCTTGTCCAAAAAGTGGAAGTTGGGAGAGTTTAAAATTGTTGCTCCCACAGAAGAATGCAGTGCCATGATCCTAAACCAATTGCCACCAAAGCTGAAAGATTCATAGAGTTTCAATATCCCTTGCACAATTGGTAACAAGTTCATGGGTATGGCATTGTGTGATTTAGGAGCTAGTATCAATTTGATGCCACTATCTGTTTTCAAGAAGCTTGGCATAGAAGAAAGACCTACCACAGTGACTCTTCAGTTGGCAGGTCGATCTTTTGCACATCCCAAGGGTACGATTGAGGATGTGTAGGTTTATATTTCCAGCTGATTTTATCATTTAGGATTATGAAGTTGACATTAATGTGCTAATTATTTTGGGTAGGCCATTCCTTGCCACTGGTAGGGCTCTTATAAATGTTCATAAAGGGGAACTAACCATGCGAATGAATGACCAACATGTTACTTTTAGCGTGTTTCAAGCCTTGAAATGTGCAGATGAACCGGATGAAGTCAAGCCGAGGAGATGATGGAGGCCATTTATACTTTGGATGTGGCACAATTGTGCCAGGATGCAGAATTTAATGACAACATGCTTGATGGCATAGCTGAACTGTTTGAGGAACATGAGGAATCAGCCTTGGAGGCTGAAGATGTGAGTTATTTTGAGCCACTCTAGTTGGCCGGCAGAGAGATAAAGAAACCAAAACCATCAATTGAGGAACCACCAGAGTTGAAGCTTAAGTCACTGCTAGAACACTTGAAGTATGTTTATCTAGGTGAGCACTCAACTCTGCCAGTGATTATTGCCACTGATCTCACTAATGATCAGGAGGCAAGATTGCTGGCAATATTAAGGGATTATAAGAAAGCGTTGGGTTGGACCTTGGTAGACATCCAAGGTATTAGCCCAACCATTTGCATGCATAAGATTATTCTAGAGGAATGCAAAGGGACGACTATTGAAAGTTAGAGACGGCTAAACTCGAGCATGAAAGAGGTTGTTAAGAATAAGATAATAAAATGACTTGATGCTAGAATTATTTATCTCATTTCCGATAACACTTGGGTAAGCCATGTGCAGTGCGTGCCAAAGAAATGTGGCATGACTATGGTATAAAACAGTGAAGCTGAATTGATTCCCTCTAAAACCATCACCGAATGGAGAGTGTGCATGGATTACAGAAGGTTAAACAAGGCTACAAGGAAGGACCGCTTCCCATTTCCTTTCATTGACCAGATCTTAGTCAGGCTGACATGTAAAGCTTTTTACTGTTTTTTGGATGGTTATTCGGGTTATAATCAAATTTCCATCGCCCTTGATGATCAAAAGAAGACCACCTTCACATGTCCATATAGGACATTTTCCTTTAGAAGGATGCCATTCGGTCTATGTAATGCGCCAGCAACATTCCAGCGTTGCATGATGGCCATTTTTTCTGATATGATCGAGCGCAACATGGAAGTATTCATGGATGATTTCTCAGTGTTTGGTACAACATTTGAGACAAACCTGGTGTTGAACTTGGAGAAATACCACTTCATGGTGAAGGAGGGCATTGTTCTCGGTCACAAGGTAACCAAGAGAGGACTAGAAGTTGATCAAGCCAAAGTGGAGGTAATCAAGAAATTGCCACCTCCAACGAGTGTTAAAGGTATAAGGAGTTTTCTAGGCCATGCCGGTTTTTATCGGCGGTTTATTAAATATTTTTCGAAAATAGCTAAACCTTTTATGCTCATTGTTGGAACATAATGCCACATTTACTTTTGATGATTCTTGTTTGAGAGCATTTCAGGAACTTAAAGAGAGATTGATCAATACCCCTATAGTTGTAGCACAAGATTAGAATAAGCTCCTCGAGCTCATGTGTGATGCCAGCGGCTATGCTGTTGGAGCAGTTTTGGGACAACAGTATGATAAGGTTTTCCATGCCATCTAATATGCCAGTAGAACCTTGAATGACATGCAACTAAATTACTCTACAACTGAGAAAGAGTTTCTTGTGGCTGCATTTGCTTTTGATAAATTTAGATATTATCTAAATGGTAACAAGGTTGTGGTTTATACAGATCACTCAACATTGAAGTATGTATTGGCAAAGAAAAATGCCAAGCCCAAACTAATTCGATGGATGCTCTTACTTCAAGAATTTGACTTAGAGATCAGAGACAAGAAAGGCATCGAGAACTTAGTAGCTAACCACCTCTCTCGATTGGAACATCACATTGAGGATGGTAAGACTACTATTATTAGAGATGAGTTTCCTGACGAGTGCTTGCTTGCAGTTAATGTCATACCATGGTATGATGACACTGTCAATTACCTGGTAAGTAATATTCTACCACCAAACTTGGAATACAATGCCAAGAAAAGATTTCTACGAGAGGTAAGGCAATACTATTGGGATGAAACGATATTGTTCAAGCAGTGTGCCGACTAAGTGATTCGTCGGTGCATGCCAGAGGATGAGCAACAAAATATATTGCATCTATGCCATGTCGCACCATATGGAGGTCACTTTGCTAGGATGAAGACTGTTGCCAAGGTGTTGCAGTCATGATTCTTTTGGCCCGCGATGTACAAGGATGTACAATGATTTATTTGATGTATGAGGGATAGACTTTATGGGTCCTTTTCTTCCATCATTTGGTAGTGTGTATATTCTTGTGGTCGTTGACTATGTATCAAAGTGGGTAGAGGTTGTTGCCCTACCAAAAAATGATGCCAAGGCAGTCGCCAAGTTTTTGCACAAGCACATCTTTACTCGATTTGGTGCCCCTAGAATGATTATTCATGATGAGGGTACTCATTTTAAATGTAATTTAATCTCTAAAGCTTTGTGCAGGTGTGGAATTCAGCAGCGAATTACCACAATTTATCATCCACAAACGAACGGGCAAGTGGAGATATCAAACAAGGAGATTAAAAACATTCTAGAGAAGACTGTAAATCCAACAAGGAAAGATTGGTCTTTGAGTCTAGATGAGTCCTTTTGGGCTTATAGGACTGCATTTAAAACTCTTTTGGGTACTTCCCCATTTAGACTTATTTTTGGAAAACCATGCCATCTGCTAGTGGAACTTGAACATAAATCCTATTGGGTCATCCGAAAACTTGACATGGCATGAAGAGTTACTGGAGAAAAGAAGTTGCTCGACCTCAATGAGTTGGAGGAATTTAGGATGCAAACCTATGATAATGCTAGGATATACAAGGAGAAGGCAAAACATTGACATGATAGTCGGATCTTGCCAAGACAGTTGAAAATAGGTCAGCTTGTTCTATTGTTTAACTCATGACTTAAATTTTTTCCAGGAAAGCTCAAATCAAGGTGGACGAGTCCTTACGAAGTTGTGAAGCCATATGTTCATGGGGCTATGGACATTAAAACCTACGAACAGAGGAAATCTTTAAAGTGAATGGCCAACGTCTAAAGCATTACTTGGACAATAAGCAAAACAATGCCAAGGAGGCTATCCTCTTGGCAGAGTTAGAGTGAAACGCCCACAGGTTTGAAAATCTTTGTAAATATTAGGATTAGTTGTTTTAATTTATTTTAAGAATCTGATTTTTGTTTTTTTTTGTTGTTGTTGTTTTTAATTTTTATTCCATTCCTACGTTACACGATTTTTCATTGAGTGTGTGCATGGACATTAGAAGGAATATTGCCATAAACAATACCATAGACCTTGCCAGGAGCATTTCCAAGAGTAATGCCATGCACATGGCCAATGCATGTTGGCATATGTCGGTTTTTCATGTTGAAGAAGAAAAGAGAGAAAAAACCCTAGCTTTATTAAGAAGAGAGAGAAAATTCTTGAGATTATCCCTAGCCGTCCAATTTAAGGAGATTTAAATTCATAATTATCCTATCATTTTAAATCTTTCCTTATCACTTTTAAACATTTATCCCAATCAAAACTTTTAAACTTCCATCATTATCCCCCTCTTTTCGGCAGACTTGTGTGAGCTTGGCACATATTGGACAGTTTCCTCGACGAGACACCAGACGGTGAAGAGGTTGGGAAGGAAGCCACCAATGCTAGGCTGGAATCATTTTATCAAAGCAAATATGTTGCCTACATCTCACAACGAGACTGTATTGGAAGATGGGTTGATTTTGCTGCATTCCATCATCAAAGGATGCAAGATCAACGTTGGCAAAATTATTATCGAGGAGGCTTATAAATGTGTTGAAAAGGGTAAGGGAAGTTTGTTTTTCCCTTTGTTAATTTCTAACATTTGTTTGCGCCATGAAGTGCCTATGATGGAAGATGACATCGACCAAACAATCAAGGGACCCACCATCACTGCCATTTTTTGGAAAAACCTCACGGCTTTTGAGCCAAGGGAGAAGGACAAGAGAAAGGCCAAGACAGCCTTGCCAAAGGCAGAGCCTAGCAGTGTGCCAGAGACCATGCTAGCAAATTCGTTGGCAGTGTTGTCTCAAGTGTATGCCCGCCAGGAGATTATTCTCCAAAAACTAGAGGCAGGTGAGGAGCTTAATGACAAGATGAGGCACTACACAAAGGAAAGGGATGCTATAACCAGGGAGGTGCTTGCCAAGCTATCCCCTGAAGATGGACCAACATTTCTAGTTTTCCCTGTCGAGCCCTCTACCAATGATGATGTCATGCCAACTAATCCTGTCAACCCAACAATGCCAGCCAGTCCAACGATACCAATCAAACCAGTAAGTCAAGCCAGTTCATCCAGTTTCGAGTCCAATGCTATAGTTTCTATGTCCTTGGTATATGTTGAATCTGCCAGCACCGATTCCTCCTCTGAGTCAGAGGACATTCCTGCCAAGAAACCAAAGCATACAGTAGTTACACTGCCAACAGACCCTGCTAAGAAGAAGGAGGATGTTGGAGCCTCCATTGTCGCCTCAAAACAAGGCTGGAAAGGGAAGAAAATAATGGCCCCTGGATGTGGGAGCCTAATCACGAGGAAGACCCGTGCCAAAAAAGGAAAAGAAGTTCGTGCCAAACTGGAGGAAGAGGCCTCCGAAGGGGAGTTTTCTTCTACTTAACTCTTTTGCATTTCATTCTTGCATCTTCATGTTCATGCATTTTTGTTTTTCTGTTTTTCTTGTATATATGTGTTGTTTCATGCATTGGGGACAATGCACATCTTGGGTTTGGGGGTGTGCATTTTCTCACATTATTCTATGCATTTCACGTTTAAATTTTTTATTTGCCATGTAGTTCATGTAGAGTAGTTGCATACCGAACCATAAAAAAGTGAAAAATAAAATTTTATCTCGGCCAGAATTTGAAGTTTGTTAACAATTTGTTAGGCAAGCTTATTTTGATCCTAGTTGTTTGCCCAATGATGAATTTTTAATCTCCAGTTTGTCATGCCAATATATAGTATGCCAAGTTTCTTTTAAATTGATCTTTAGTTTAGGAAATTTATTTACACTTAGCACGTGGTATGTATCTAGTTCCCTAGCAAACTTAGACTATTTGAAACCATGCTCAGATTAAAAAAAAAAGAAAAAAAAGAATGTCAGGGTAAAAGAAAATAAGACAACAATGTTCTGCCATGGCAATAAAAAATGAACTCTCCTCTACTTTAGGGATAATAAGTTACTTGGGGCTTCGTGGTATGCTCCCTCTTAGTTCTCAAGTCCAAAACCCTAGAGTATGAGTTGAAGAGAAAGCCTAGTGATGTCTGGATTAAGCTGGGGGTTCATGGTATGCTCTCTCTTATCACTCACGCTAAACAGTGTCACGAAGCAAGCTTAAGATAATTCCAAAGACCCTCGTGTCACAACCCTTTTTTAGGAGGGCTTCGACTTTTTGGTAAACTTGAAAAAACACGGAGTCGCCACCAATCTTTTTGAAAAATAAAAGTGTGATTGGATCACTATAAAATAGTGTTATTTTAATAAAACGTTTTGTTTTAATAAAACAACAGTTTTGGTTTATGAAAACTAGAAAACAGGTTCGGGGGCCAGTTAAGCGTGGGAAGGGTTCCCCACGACGCCCAAAATAGGTACCTAATTGATTTTAAAATTATTTTCAAACACTGAGATTTGCATGTTCATAAAGGTTCGATTTTATTTGTCTGTTTAATGAATATCAAACTATTTTAACGGTCTTACCACCCGGAAAATGAACTTCAATCACCGTCAACCTGAAGGAAAATAACTAAAAAGAAAAACAAGACAAATTATTCTTTATTTTCAATTCTGATTCACACATTTAAAAAAAGTTCAAAGTTTTTCCTTAAAGTCATGTCAAAATGAAATTGGATCTTTTTTATTTTTTCGAAGGAAAATCTTTTATAAGTTTTAAAAGAAAAATGAATATTTGATTATTCAAAATATTTCTATTTTTTTAAAATGAATATTTAATTTATAAAAATTTATTAAAATTAAGCTTGATAAAAAAAATCCAAAAGAAACAATTTTTTTGAAGCCCACATTTTATGTTTTTTTTTAAAGGGATTGGGTTCAAGGCCCACAAACACCTTTTTCCCTTTTATCTTAAACTCACATTGATCAAACTCAAAAAATTGGAAAAACATCATTGTTCTTGGTATACTTCAAAATGAAGAACACCACTTTTTTATATCCGAAAATTAACAAAAAAAGGTTCAAAAATTCAATTTAAATTCGAACAACAACAAATTTAAAGAATCAACATCAAATTTCAACAATCGAATATGATTCAAACATCAATTTAAGCAAGAAAATCGAAATAAAAGAATTAAAAAGAAGAACACAATACCAAAAAGATGAACTTGCTATCTTTGTTTCCAACAATCTTGATTACAACTTCACCGGGAAATTCAAGCTTTTCTTCTACAAGCCTACTGAAATTTCTAAAGCTTTCTAATGATTTTCCAATGTTTTTTTCAATTTTTTTCTTGGTTTCTATTACATGAATTTACAGGGATTTATATAGATAAAAATATGACTAAATTACATGAAATCTAATCTCCCATTCCCGTTTCGAATTGCTCTTGATTGGTTCCATATTGATTCTGATTTGTCTATTGGTTGTATCCAAGTATTCTTCTCCTGGTATATTGAGCCCTACGAATGTTAAAGGAGGGGTACAGGGAAGCATGAGAAATGGAGGGAAGATGCTCTCAGCTGAAGAAATTGAAGACAGAAGGAAAAAAGGATTGTGTTTTTGGTGTGCATCGAAATACACACCTGGACACAAGTTTGGTCGAACCCAATTGTATCAAATCATGGTGGAGGGTGCTGAAGATGAAGTAGAACCTGAGGTATTTCTGGATTGTGAAGAGGTTATAGAAGTGGGGAATGCATGTACCAATAAGGAAGAGGGACCAATTCTATCTTTGAGTGCACTATGGGGAGCTGCTAACTGGGAAACCATGAAATTAAAGATCAGAGTGCAAGGAAGGGACTGTATAGCCTTGGTGGATACAGGTAGTACACATAAAATCCTGAGTATCTCCACAACAAAGACATTGAGGTTGGTGATTGATAGGAAGAATAGTTTGAAAGTTGCAGTACATGATGGAAATGTTTTGAATACTTTGGGAAAATGCCATGCAGTAGATTGGGAAATCCAAGAAAATCTTTTCACAACTGAATTTCTTATTTTTCCATTGCAAAACTGTGATGCAGTGTTGGGAATTCAATGGCTAACTACACTGGGAGACATTAACTGGAATTTTGCTGAGTTGCAGATGGGATTCAAGTACAGAGGTGAGGATGTATGGTTGAATGGAATGCAACCAAGTCAGCTACAAGTAACCAATGCTAATGCTTGTGAGAAATTGTTAAAGAGTTCAAGGAGCCCTTGTACAACTGCTTTGTGGTTATTAAATCCACAACTGGAATTGAAGAAAGAAGGGAATCCAGTCCCACAAGAAATTCAGGAGATTTTGAAGAAGTTTAGTGGAATTTTTGAGGAACCTAAAGGCCTTCCACCTGATAGAGGACATGAACACAGAATTGAATTGATGGATGAAAAAGTGGCAGTGAAAGTGAATCCCTATAGACATCCTGCTTATCAGAAAGATGAAATAGAGAAATTAGTTGGAGAGATGCTGGAATATGGGGTGATTAGAAACAATAATAGTTCTTTCTCTTCACCTATAGTGATGGTTAAGAAGAAAGATGGAGGTTGGCACATGTGTGTTGATTATAGGAAATTAAACCAGCTCACTGTGAATGATTGTTTCCCCATGCCAGTGATTGAAGAGCTACTTGATGAACTATGAGCAGCCATGTTTTTTTTTAAGCTAGACCTGAGATCAGGTTACCACAAAATCAGGATGAGAGAGGCAGACATCCATAAGACTGCTTTTAGGACTCATGAAGGGCATTATGAATTCCTTGTAATGCCTTTTGGACTCACAAACGCCCCTGCAACATTCCAAGGCCTTATGAACAATGCATTTAGAAGCCAATTAAGGAAATATACATTGGTTTTCTTTGATGATATATATGTGTATTCTCCTGACTGGAATTCTCACTTAATTCATCTCAAAGAAGTGTTGCAAATCCTACAAGCAAATCAGTTGTATGTTAAACTATCCAAGTGCTGTTTTGGAGCTGTGGAGGTGGAATATCTTGGATACATCATATCTAGGGGCAAGGTGAAGATGGATCAATCAAAAGTGAAGAGCATACTGGATTGGCCAATTCCTTCTTCTATCAAGGAACTCAGGGGATTTCTGGGTCTATCAGGATATTATAGACGTTTTGTGAAACACTATGGGAGTATAGCCAAACCTCTGACTGACCTTTTGAAGAAAGGGGGATGGAAATGGGGTAAGGAGGAACTGAATGCTTATGAGGCCCTAAAACAAGCTGTAACAACTACACCAGTGCTAGCTTTGCCAGATTTCACTTCTACCTTTATAGTAGAAACTGATGCATCAAATGTGGGAGTGGGAGCTGTTTTATCTCAGAAAGGGAGGCCCCCTACTTTCTTCCACAAAAGCTTGGGAATTAAACATCAAGGCCTTTCTCTGTATGAGAAAGAAATGTCGGGAGTATTAATGGCTGTGAAGAAGTGGACATCCTATTTAGTAGGCAAGCACTTTATAATTCGAACAGACCATCAAAGTTTGAAATTTTGAGCTGAAAATCAAGCAATTACTCCATTTCAGCAGAAGTGGGTTGTGGAAATGATGGGATACAACTATGAAGTGCAGTATAGAAAGAGGACCACTAATTTGGTTGCTGATTGTCTATCTAGGAGGCCTGAGTTAGGGAGTATAATGGCTATGGGGGTGAGCAGTATAAGCACTGAACTGATGGACAGGATAATGAATTCGTGGCAAGCTGATGACAAGTGTCTGAAAATCATTAAAGAATTAGAAAGTGACAGTTTAAGGCATTCAAAGTACAACTGGGATGGTCAGATTTTGAAAAGAAGAAATAAATTGGTGGTGGGGAAGGATAATGCACTTAGAGAAGACATGCTCAAGTTCTTTCATAGTAGTACTGTTGGAGGGCATTCAGGGGCACATGCCACCATGAGGAGAATGGCTACTTTGTTGTACTGGAAGGGGCTCAAGAGGCAAGTTAAGAATTTTGTTAGGGAGTGTGTAACTTGCCAAAGATGCAAGGGGGATTTACATTCACCCCAGGGGACTTTTGCAGCCTCTCCCCATTCCTGAAACCATATGGAGTTCCATCAGCATGGACTTCATTGAAGGCCTACCAGTTTAAAGGAACAAGAACAACATCCTAGTGGTGGTGGATAGGCTCAGTAAGTATGGTCACTTTGTTGGATTATCTCACCCTTTTACTGCTAAAGACATAGCTCAATTATTCCTTGAAAATATCTTCAAATTGCATGGATTGTCAAAAGATATAGTCTGTGATAGGGACATAATATTTATGAGCTTGTTTTGGAAAGAATTAATGGAGAAGTTAGGAGTTACCATCAATGCTTCTACTACATACCATCCACAAATAGATGGTCAAACTGAAAGAGTCAACCAGTGTGTTGAAACTTACCTTAGATGCATGACAGGGGAGAGGCCAAGGGAATGGGCTAGTTGGTTACATCTAGCTGAATGGTGTATAATACTACTTTTCATACTGCTATTCAAGTAACTCCTTATCAAGCTGTATATGGTCAGCTTCCTCCAGTCCATTTACCATATATAGCAGGGGAATCACTGGTGGCAGTTGTGGATAGAAGCTTACAACAAAGAGAAACAGCTGTTAAGATGCTCAGATTTCACATGAAAAGAGCTCAAGATCAAATGAAGTCTCAGGCTAACAAAGGAAGTATGGAATGTGAATTTCAGATTGGGGATAAAGTTTTCTTGAAACTCCAACCTTACAGACAGCAATCAGTGGCATCCAGGGGTTGTTTGAAATTGAGTCCCAAGTGGTTTGGACCTTTTGAGATAACAGATAAGGTTGGTAAGGTGGCTTACAAATTGAGGTTTCCTCATAACTCGAAGGTACACCCAGTATTCCATGTGTCTCAATTAAAAAAGAGAATTAGCCCTCCTGAGATAGTTCAACAAGAGTTGCCAGTGATCGATCCAGATGGAAGCATCAACAAAGAGCCTGTGAGAATTATTGATAGGAGGATTGGAAAATGAGGCAACAGAGCGGCAACTGAAGTGTTGGTTGAGTGGACAAATTCGTTTCCAGAGGATGCTACTTGGGAGGTCCTGCATTCGCTATTGCAACAATTTCCTCAGTTCCATCCTTGAGGTCAAGGATCTTTTGAAGGAGGGAGTATTGTCAAAGCCTTAAAAAGAGAGAGACGTTGGAGTTTGAATTTTAGTTAAAGAGTCATTCTTTTGATCTTTACTGTTATTAGCCGTTAAACCTGTTTAATGAAACAGTGTATTTTGGGACTCTTGTTAATAGATAAAACGGAGTCGTTTTGGAGCTAGGGTTGTTTTAAGGAGTCTTGTTTCTGATTGTAACCCTTATGAGAAAATTGAATGAAATCTTAGCCTCCTACTTTCTCTTCTCAACCTCTCTGATTTCTTTCTTCCTCTTACCTTCCTCTTAAAATTCTATTTTCTTTCTTTGGGTTGTTACATTTTGATTCAAATTTGAGCAGATTTGGGGTTGATTTTCCTTTTTTTTTCAAATTCGAACTAGGGTTTGATCCCTTTCTCCCTATTTTTGCAGGTTTGATCGGCGGCATAAGGGATTCGCGTCGGTCGAAATCGGGATGGTCACCTGTTAATCGAATTGGGCAACGGTGTCGTGCGGCGGCCGTTAAGGGCGAGACAGTGGCATAGGAGATGAAACGGCAGCGATACGACGCTGGTCACGGCAAGGACTGGACGGTGAGCTCTAGCGCTCTTCCTTGGCTTCATAACGGCGGCGGCCGGCATCGGGACAAGCTGGAGCCACCATCTGCGGCTGTGATCGGGGAAGGCTTGGGAGAGCCAAACCCGCGCGTGTGCAGTGCACGCGCCAGGTGCGTGGCGGCGCGGGTGGCTCTCCTCACCCCTTTTTTGGCTGATTTGATCCAAACCCTTGTATCCCCTACCCTAGATATGACGCTCCACAATAAACCTGCACATGAGAATAAAAAATGGGTTAATAAGTTTTATTTTTGGGTCAAATTGGGCCAACAATGTACATGGATCTTTTATTTAATTAATGGAACCTTATGGACTCTTGATTTATTTTTTAGGTTTTAACTCTAATAATATAATATAATATAATATAATATAATATAATATAATATAATATAATATAATATAATATAATATAATATAATATAATATAATATAATATAATATAATATAATATAATATAATATAATATAATATAATATAATATAATATAATATAATATAATATAATATAATATAATATAATATAATATAATATTTACATATGACTAATATAATAATACCATAAAAATTATAAAAACACAATAATATATATATATACATAATAATAAATATATAAATAAAAGAGGGTGAAAATTTAGTGACAACAACTACCCCTCTTTGCTCATCTCTATGAAATAGGGATAGAGAAAAGTCCAAAAGACACTGATTTTCATCGATCTTCTGGTTGGCTCCATTCTCCTGATGCTCGAATGGATATGCATGTTCTATTCTCCAAATGCCCGAATAGATGAGCGGATTCCATTCTCCAAATGCCCGAACGGATAGGCTGATTCTATTCTCCTTTTGCTTGAATAGCTAACCTGGGTTCCATTCTCCGAATTCCCAAACGGATAGGCTGGTTCTATTCTCCTCATGCTTGAATAGTTGAGTTGGATTCCATTCTCTAAATGCCCGAACGAATAGGCTGGTTCTATTCTCCTCATGCTCGAATAGCTGAGCTGCATTCCATTCTCCAAATGCCCGAACAGATAGGTTGGTTCTATTTTCCTTGTGCTCGAATAGCTGAGCTTGATTCTATTCTCCCAAATGCCCGAATTGCTGAGCTGAATTCCGTTCTCCCAAATGCTCAAACAGATAGACAGATTCTTCTAAAAAACTTCATCCTCCTTATGCTTGAATGAATAAGCAATCAGGTTTCAAAAGATTTCATCCTCCTTATGCTTGGATGAATAAGCAAAACCCCAAAAGATTTCATCCTTCTCATGCTTGGATGAATAAGAAAACATGCTTCAAAAGGTTTCACCCCCTTATGCTCGGATGAATAAGAAAAGACCAAAATATTTTATCCTCCTCATGCTTGGATGAATAAGCAAACTCCATTGTCTTTACGTCTGAACGGATATGTGAATCTTCTAAAAAATTTAATCCTTCTTATGCCTGAATCTTCTAAAAAATTTAATCCTTCTTATGCCTGGATGAATAAGCATCCTCCATTCTCCTTACGCCTGAACGGATAAGCGAATCTCTTGAAAAATTTCATCCTCCTTATGCTTGGATGAATAAGCAGGTTCTTTTACTGAAAGGTCATTCGTGTATCTGTAAAATGCGATATTCAATGAAATTATGATGTGCATGCCCCTAGGGATGCGTAAAACATGAATGCATGTCTCACTTCTTTTGAATTATTTTTCTCAGAATTAATTTTTCCTTACATTTACTCATTCAATCCAGATAGGCAGTTATACTTTTTCACTGTATTTTTTCCGACTCATGGAAAACATTCGATCTTTGCAAACTTGCCCTCTTAATCCAGTGATCTTGTACTCTTAGTTAGAAGGAAAGACTTTTTCAAATGTCATTTCTTCGCCATCCTCATTCTTTAAATCTCTTTGCTTCATTGAAAACATTCGATCTTCGTAAGCAAATGTCTCAAGATCTATTATCATTGTAGTTTATACATCAATGCTGAATGAAAGGCTTTCTTGTGTGGTCTTAAAAGCTTCAAGTCTTCATATGCCCCTTGAAATATTAAGCATCTTTAGTGCTTCTTGCGAGTTCTCAAATTCTTGCCCTTGCAGGACATCTTGAATTGCTTACGTATGAAAGCTTATTTCCACCTTGAATATCTTCGAATGATGTTGGCGCTTTTATCTCATCTTCTCATGCCTATTAATACTGAGGATCCTGAATCCTTGGTCGACGTAGACTGCCCCCAATCTGATGGCATCATTTGCTAATCAAGTGCAATTCTATCTCTTTTCAAGCTTCTAAGCTTTTGCATCTTATATGTTGATCTTTCTTGACAACATGGCTCACTTCAAACTCTTCAACGCATGTGCTTCTTTTTTTTCTTTCTTTTTACATTTTCACGCAAGGCGATGCCCCCATTCAAACCGATGTTCAATTTTTTCCTAAAGTGATGAAAACATTCATTCATGGTCCCCTACAGCTGAGATCAATACCATGTAATCTTTTGTTTTTCATGAATCTATGTCAGCCTACTTGTAAGATGCAAGAAAATGCTAGAAATGATAGTGTAACACCTGGGTTTGGGGGTCGGATGAAAATAATATTATGAGTCTCGGTTTTATAATTAAAATCATTAAGTATTATTTTGGTTTTCATATTTTCAAACAAACATTTTGTGTTGGACCAAAATGAATTTGAAATCATATTCGCATGAAAATTGCAAATACATGAGATTGCCATCTCATTAATGGCATTTTTGTAATAAAGAGGACTTCTTTTAAAACCCCTTGTTAATTAAAAGAGAGTTCGTCTTCTTCCTTCTCCCATTTCCAACATTTTGAACGACAATGGGGAGAGCTTATCTCTTGCTACTTTTCCATCTCCTTTCTTCTTCATTCTTGGAGCTTTTTGAAAGGTAAACATATTTTTGACTTGGCCTTGGTCTCCTCTTCATTTTGGTATCTTTAGATTTCACTAAAACTATGTATTTTGTAATTTGGGATTTTGAAAGTTTTGGTTAAAGGTTGGAGATTTATGATTCTTTATCAAAGCTTTTGATTTAATATTGTTAGATATGTTGTTTATGAACCTTGAGGTCCAACATATGTGAATTTTTAAGTGTTTTATAAGAATTCTTGAATTTGGGTTTTGGTGGGGTTTTAGAGGGTTTTGAGTTGAGTTTTGGGTGTATTCTATGTTGAAATTTGAGGGTTGATGTTAGGGTAATAGTTGGGGCTGTTTTGGAAGCATTTGAGTGTGCTACAAAGGTTGAAATCATGAGTTTTGGATTGGGTTTATGGGATGCTCAGGTTTGGTGTTTTTGGGGGTTGTTCTTGGCTTGGAATCTTGTGTTTATTGCTCGAATGGTGTTTCGGGTTGCTATATTGTTGTATGAGCTGATTCGAGGTTGTTTTTTTTGTGTTGAGATGATTAGAAACAAAAGAAGACAATGGTAAAGCTTCAGGAGTGAATCCGGAGACTTGAAGACCATTGTTGCTTGGTAGTGGAGCTTGGAGGTGAAGGTGAGTGGTTAAAATGTTTTAAATGGTTTTGAGCAATTGGTTTAAGCATGTGGACTAGGTTGGGATTGGTACACCCACCTAGAGTTGGGATTAGAGTGGTAGCCTAATCCTAAGCTTTAGTTAGAGACTTTGGTTGTACTCTTTTTGATGTTGTGTCTCATGTTTAATTAAGATTATAGTGGTTATGTATATGTTGTTATACATGTATGTTGAGGCATGGTTTGATGCATTGTCATATGCATGTTGATGATAGGTATGATGTGGATATACATATGTGTGAAGTATGGTGTGATAATTGTCTTGATGATATACATGTAGTGTTGACTTGTGAAATGATATTATGAGGTGGTTGCATGATTTCGAGGATCATGGTGAGTACGTGCTAAGCACGGAAGTTATTTTGAATTGATGTTGTGAAATGTTCTGGATTTTGTTTAATATTGGCACTTGTATGCTTGGGTACAATGATCGATCATTAGGATTAGTGTGCACACGAGAGTCAAAGTCGCGCGTGGCCTTGGTGGCGTTAAGGAACCAAGGAGGAGTACAGGTTCGCCCGGAAATCTTTATATTAGTCGGTGATGAGTGGAATCCCATCGACGGGGTGTGAGGATGAGTTGAATCCCCTTCGCAAGAACCGATGACGAGTGTAATCTCACCGAAGGTAATGGTTGTGTTGGAAATGCGTTCCAACGTGTTATCCGCATATTCGAGTCATAACTAGGTGTCAATATGAGATTATACATATATGACAATATGATAAGAAATGTGATTCTCAATATGAATCGATGTATGATGTGGTTAATACATTGAGTTATGTATCATTGTATGTTGGGCTTATGAGTGGTTGAGCATGTTATAATGTTGATTATATGTTCATGCATCATGTATATTTTGGCTCATGTGGAACGAAGGTAAGATTATGCATTCCATCATGGTAGTTGCTCGTGCTTTGACCCTGCATTGTCGAAGGTTTGTTTTATGAGCTTACCCTCACTAAGCTTTTATGCTTACGCTCCTTTTTGTTCGACAATGCAGATCAGTAGCTTGTGGGTGGCAAGGGAAAGGAAAGGTCTCCAAGTGTCGCTTTTGTTAGCTCAAGTATGATCTTTAAATTGTAGATTGTAATAGTCAAGCAATGAGATAGGTGTTGTTGAATTGAATGCTTTGTTGTATGTTGAATTGGTCTGGCTCTTGGATGCCTTGTTTGAATTGCAAACCTTGTTTGTGTTGCATGTTAGGAATGCTTATATGTTTGGCTTCTATGGTATGAACCTTAAAGTGCTAAATATGTCTCTTTTGAATAAATGCATGAATCTCTCAAATGAATGATGCTTGTTCGTGTTGGTTGCCTCGTATGCTTTGATCTTGGTGGTTAAAGGTTGTATGTATGTTGTTTGTGGCTAGGGGAGTCGTAAATCGCTTCTAGTGTCGAGTTTTAAGTTGTTTGGCTGAAATCTGGAGACTTGCAGTGCAGGGTGTATCGATACGCCTAAGGGCCGTATCGATACGGTCTTGCCTTCAGGACTCAGTTTTGGCTGGGTGTATCGATACGCGAGGGTGTACTGATATGCCCAATGCTCACTGGAAATTTGAGATTTTGGTGAGGCTTTGGCGTATCGATACGGGCTTTAAGCGTATCAGTACGGGTTTATCTCGTTGACCACAAGATGTTGACCGAGAAGGGCGTATCGATACGCTCAAGGGATGTATCGATACGGTCTCTTCTACGTTGACTGAAGGCAGTTGACTCGGTCAAGGCGTATCGATACCCTTGATAGGTGTATCGATACGGCTTTCTTAAAAAGGGAAAATGGGCTGTTTTAAAGTGCCGTTATGGATGGTCGTTGATATGTTTCTTGTGTCTCCGCTGTCGTGTTTCACATATGATTTAAATATGCATGTAGACAAGATATAAATAAAAGAAATTTTCTAGGGTTGCTAACCGAGGTGGGACCTTAACGGGTTTCACATCGGTTTTCCCCGTGTAGCCTACTCGAACCGGTCAAACGTCCGGACCAGGACGAGGGGGTTACATTTGTTGGTATCAGAGCCTAAGGTTTCCGAGACCTTGGGCATGTAAGTGAGGTAAGTTTAATTTTTGTATTGCAATTGCACGGTGTTTGCTTGCCATGTAACCATGTTTGCTTGTTTATCAAGTATGCTTGATGCATGTTGTTTGATCGTACGTGTATGATGCTTGAAGTATGTTGAGTAGAGCCCCATTGCTTCTATTACATCGGAAAAAGAGATTTTTAAGTGAGGGAACATACTTGAGCCACTTGGACCCTTTCCTTTGCTAACCCAGCTTGCACGATTAATTTGTTGTTGTTGTTGATTTATTGCTCTTAGTAAGTTTGAGGCCAAGGTGTGGGCCGTGGAACGGTAAGTAGAAGTTGTGGTTTCTGGAAATGTGGATGATGTCGAGGGAGTTCATCGCTATAGTTAGGGGAGTATGATTGTACCAGAGTTGAGGTACAATTTGTTTGTTTAAATCAGTGTGTATGTGGGTTGATTCTTGTTGGTGAGGGACGATGTGGTCATTTTTGGTGTTAGTGGGTGAAAGAGGTGAAGACCTAGAGTGGGAGTTAGAGTGATATCGATGTTATAGTAGATAAGCCATTGGTACAGTTTTGAGTTTGTCCCTTCTGATTGATTCCGAATCCGTACTTCTGTATTTTGTTAGCAAGCATGCAAAGTTTGAATGTGCCCGGTGAAGTGTTAGAGGTAGGTATGAGTACCTTAGTTCTTTTGGCGAGATCATGGTAAGGGTCTCGTGTGAGTAATCTGAAATTCAGAAATGCCAGTCGGTGATCGTTAGGGTTCGGTCTATGGTTTTAATACAAGATAGTCAATCAGTATCCGTGAGTGGGAATCAATTTGTGTGATTGGGCCAGTGTGCGTCTGAATTGTCTTCCAGCAAGAAGGAGAGATGAAGTCACTTCTGTTATAGTTGAGTCGAGAAGGAAGTCTTGAGCTTTGACTCCATATTGTTTGGTAGTGGGATGTTTCGAGTCTTCAGGACCGATGCTATAGAGCAAGTTCCGGCGTGATTGTTTGTGTATGATCAGAACTGAATTTTGAAGTTTCGAGATGCTCTAAGAACGGTTTTGAAGAGTTAGGTTATGTTGAAGGACCAGCCTGAAAACAGGAGAACCGAAAACTATCAGTTGTGTACATGTGAAGTTGCAATTTCTGCGGATACATCCTTTTGTGTGAGCATGCAAAGAAATTTGATATACCTGATGAGATCTTAGACGTACGGACATATGTGACTAGTCCTTTTTGGTGAGATAGTGGTGGTCAGAAAGATGTACAGAAGATGTTTGTTGATGGTTCAGGGTTACGTGTTTCCAGTAGATGTGAAGTAATTGTCTTTTTACGGTTTTGATGTAACTTTTGGCATGGTTTGGCTCGTAGAACACAAAGCTAGGGTATACATTGAGACAAAGAGAGAGTTGTCTTGAAGTTGCATATTTTTGTGAGACTATAGTAGTAGGCGAGGATGTGGACTTCTTATCGAATGTTGATCCAACTTTAGAGGTCAAAGATTGATTGAGTTTAGTTGACAGGCTTGCTTAGCAAATGTGATGGATTTGATTTTTGAATGAAGATTAGACCGCAGAATGTTAGAATAGATTGTGTTTTTCCTAAAAGTGTTTGGAAGAATTGCCCGGTTTGTCTCTTGACAAAGAAGAAGAGCTTGTTATTGAGACCGTCTCCGAATTTGTTCCTGTTTTGAGTCCTCTGTATCTTATGGTTCCCGAAAGAATTAAGAGTGTTGAAGAATCAACTTCGAGATTTGTTAGACTGTAGATTCATTAGGCCTAATACTTCATCTTAGAGTATGACAATGCAAATTGTGAAGAAGAGATAAGACAATACGAGAATGTGTTTAGATTACAGACAATTGAAACAATCAATAGTGAATAATTAGCATCCGTTTCCGAGCATCAGTGATTTGTTGATCAGTTAGGGTGTGCTCCAGACTTTTCGAAGATTAATTTGAGATCCGATTACTACCAGTTGAAAGTGAGAGAAGTTGGTGTACCGAAGACAGCTTTTGGGGCAAGATGTAATCGCTTTGAGTTCCGAGCTATGCCGTTTCGTTTGGCTAGTGTGTTAGTTACTTTTATAAAGATGTTGAGCAGAATATTTCCTGAACTCCTTGATCAGTTGTAGTAGTCCTCATAGATGATACATAGGTGTATTCAAGTACCGAAGAAGATCATGACAAGATTTAGAGTTAGTGTTGTAGATCCTATTAGAGAATCAGTTGTATGCCAAGATGAGCAAACGTGAACTCTGAGTCAAGAGGGATGTTCTCCTAGGACATGTAGATCAGCCGAGTGTATTAGAGCAAATCTTAAGTAGGCAGAAGAAGATGTGAGTTGGAAGAAACCGAAGACTGTGACAGGTATCTATAGTTCCTAGGTTTAGCATTGTTACTTTCAGAGAATTGTAAATAGTCTTTCGAAGATAGCTGCTCCATTGACAAGTTGCTACGGAAGAATGTTCAGTTGTGTAGTCAGATGTGAGACAACGAGCCCTTGAGAAACAGAAAGAAACTTTGAAGAGAGCTTCGGCATTGATCCAACCATTGTCAGAGAAAGAGTTTGTGAACTATTGTGATGCGTTACATGTAGGGTTAGGTTGTGTGCTTATGCAAGACAGAAGATTTGTGGCTTATTCATCAAGATAGTTGAAAGACCTTGAAAAGAATAATCCGACACGAGACATAGAGTTAACTGCAGTTGTAACTGCTTCAAAGACTTAGAGACAAAGCATGTATAGTAAAGAATGCATAGAGTTAACTTGAAATATTTGTCGACTTAGGAAGGGTTGAAACTTGAACAACATGAGTTGTGAGAATTGCTTGAAGACCGTAATCTCGAGATTGAGTACCATCCGAAGAGAGTCAACACAGTAACCGATGCTTCGAGTTATATTTGTTGTTAGATTAGTAGTTGAGTTGCGAGATGTATTTGCCGGATTCAGTTTACCAAATGATAGTAGTTTTGTGGCCGAGTTTCATGTTAAACCTACATTGAGTCAGATAATTAAAGAGAAACAATTGCAAGACAGGTTCTTAGCACCTCACGTGCAAGACATAGTAGAAGGAAGACCTTCAGAATACAACTTCAGAGATGATAGAGTTTGTATTTTCAGAGACAGAATAGTTGTGCATATTGACATAGTGTTTTGAGACGTATTGTTTTGGCCGAAGCACACGACAATTCATTTGTATTGCATCTGAGTAGTATGAAGACGTATTGTGGGTTGAAGATGAGTACTTCTGGATTGAGTTGATGAATAATGTGGTTCAGTATGAGAGTAAGTGTATAATTTGCCAGCGTGTCAAGACCGAGCATCAGTTTTCTTCTAGTTTGTTACATCCGTGGAAGATTCGTAATGAAAGTGGGTAATAGAGATCCAAGATTTCAACTAGATTTTTTTGAAGACGTCTGCATAATGTTTGGTTACCTGTTGAAGTCAGATGGTCAGTCAAAGCAAGTCAAGGGTCAAGTTTTCAAACAGTGCGGTATGAGATGGTGAATTGGGCTAGTTCTGTTGTTTATCTGTTGCGGTCACCACCAGAGTTAAAAACAGGATTTGTGACGTGTTCTGTGTATCTATGGTTCGGAAATGTGAAGCTGACCTGTCTCGTGCTATGTTTGTTGAAGAGGTTGAGTCGAGTTTAAAATTGACATGCCTTGAAGGACCCTTGAGATCTTAGCATCAGATAGCTAATGTTGTGTGGTAAGTCTACCGAATTGGTGAGTATGTTGTGGTGAGAAGAAAAGGGAAGTGTGGAGGGACAATTTCTGTGGCTCTTCCTGTTCGATAAATTTCGGGGACGAAATTTCCTTAAGTGGGGGAGAGTTGTAACACCCGGGTTTGGGGTTCGGATGAAAATAATATTATGAGTCTCAGTTTTATAATTAAAATAATAAAGTATTATTTTGATCTTCATATTTTCAAACAAACATTTTGTGTTGGACCAAAATGAATTTGAAATCAAATTCCTATGGAAATTGCAAATACATGAGATTGCCATCTCATTAATGGCATTTTTGTAATAAAGATGACTTCTTTTAAAACCCCTTTTTAATTAAAAGAGAGTTGTCTTCTTCCTTCTCCTATTTCCAACATTTTGAACGACAATGGGGAGAGCTTCTCTCTTGCTACTTTTCCATCTCCTTTCTTCTTCATTTTTGGAGCTTTTTGAAAGGTAAACATATTTTTGACTTGGCCTTGGTCTCCTCTTCATTTTGGTATCTTTAGATTTCACTAAAACTATGTGTTTTGCAATTTGGGATTTTGAAAGTTTTGGTTAAAGATTAGAGCTTTATGATTCTTTATCAAAGCTTTTGATTTAATATTGTTAGATATGTTGTTCATGAACCTTGAGGTCCAACATATGTGAATTTTTAAGTGTTTTATAAGAATTCCCGAATTTGGGTTTTGGTGGGGTTTTAGGAGGGTTTTGAGTTGAGTTTTGGGTGTGTTCTATGTTGAAATTTGAGGGTTGATGTTAGGGTAATAGTTGGGGGCTGATTTGGAAGCATTTGAGTGTGCTAAAAAGTTGAAATCATGAGTTTTGGATTGGGTTTATGGGCTGCTCGGGTTTGGTGTTTTTGGGGGTTGTTCTTGGCTTGGAATCTTATGTTTATTGCTCAAATGGTGTTTCGGGTTGCTATATTGGTGTATGAGCTGATTCGAGGTTGTTTTGTTTGTGCTGAGATGATTAGAAACAAGAGAATACAATGGTAAAGCTTCGGGAGTGAATCCGGGGACTTGAAGACCATGGTTGCTTGGTAGTGGAGCTTGGAGGTGAAGGTGAGTGGTTAAAATGTTTTAAATGGTTTTGAGCAATTGGTTCAAGCATGTGGACTAGGTTGAGATTGGTAGACCCACCTAGAGTTGGGATTAGAGTGGTAGCCTAATCCCAAGCTTTAGTTAGAGACTTTGGTTGTACTATTTTTGATGTTGTGTCTCATGTTTAATTGAGATTATAGTGGTTATGTATATGTTGTTATACATGTATGTTGAGGCATGGTTTGATGCATTGTCATATGCATGTTGATGATAGGTATGATGTGGATATACATATGTGTGAAGTATGGTGTGATAATTGTCTTGATGATATACATGTAGTGTTGACTTGTGAAATGATATAATGAGGTGGTTGCATGATTTCGAGGATCATGGTGAGTACGTGCTAAGCACAGAAGTTATTTTGAATTGATGTTGTGAAAGGTTGTGGATTTTGTTTAATATTGGCACTAGTATGCTTGGGTACAATGATCGATCATTAGGATTAGTGTGCACACGAGAGTCAAAGTCGCGCGTGGCCTTGGTGGCGTTAAGGCACCAAAGAGGAGTACGGGTTCGCCCGGAAATCTTTATATTAGTCGGTGATGAGTGGAATCCCATCGACGGGGCGTGAGGATGAGTGGAATCCCCTCCACGAGAACCGGTGATGAGTGTAATCCCACCGAAGGTAATGGTTGTGTTGGAAATGCGTTCCAACGCGTTATCCGCGTATTCGAGTCATAACTAGGTGCCAATACGAGATTATACATATATGACAATATGATAAGAAATGTGATTCTCAATATGAATCGATGTATGATGTGGTTAATACATTGAGTTATGTATCATTGTATGTTGGGCTTATGAGTGGTTGAGCATGGCATAATGGTTATTATATGTTCATGCATCATGTATATTTTGGCTCATGTAGAACGGAGGTAAGATTATGCATTCCATCATGGTAGTTGCTCGTGCTTGGACCCTGCATTGTCGAAGGTTTGTTTTATGAGCTTACCCTTACTAAGCTTTTATGCTTACACTCCTTTTTGTTCGATAATGCAGATCAGTAGCTTGTGGGTGGCAAGGCCAAGGAAAGGTCTCCAAGTGTCGCTTTGGTTAGCTCAAGTATGATCTTTAAATTGTAGATTGTAATAGTCAAGCAATGGGATAGGTGTTGTTGATTTGAATGCTTTGTTGTATGTTGAATTGGTCTGGCTCTTGGATGCCTTGTTTGAATTGCAAACCTTGTTTGTGTTGCATGTTAGGAATGATTATATGTTTGGCTTCTATGGTATGAACCTTAAAGTGCTAAATATGTATCTTTTGAATAAATGCATGAATCTCTTGAATGAATGATTCTTGTTTGTGTTGGTTGCCTCGTATGCTTTGATCTTGGTGGTTAGAGGTTGTATGTATGTTGCTTGTGGCTAGGGGAGTCGTAACTCGCTTCTAGTGTCGAGTTTTAAGTTGTTTGGCTGAAATTTGGAGACTTGTAGTGCAGGGCGTATCGATACATCTAAGGGCCGTATCGATACGGTCTTGCCTTCAAGACTCAGTTTTGGATGGGTGTATCGATACGCGGGGGTGTACCGATACGCCCAATGCTCACTGGAAATCTGAGATTTTGGTGAGGCTTTGGCGTATCGATACGAGCTTTAAGCGTATCGGTACAGGTTTATCTCGTTGACCACGAGATGTTGACCGAGAAGGGCGTATCGATACGCTCAAGGGCTGTATCGATACGGTCTCCTCTGCGTTGACTGAGGGCAGTTGACTCGGTCAAGGCGTATCGATACCCTTGACAGGTGTATCGATACAGCCTGCTTAAAAAGGGAAAATGTGCTGTTTTAAAGTGCCGTTGTGGATGGTCGTTGATATGTTGCTTGTGTCTCCGCTGTCGTGTTTCACATAGGACTTAAATATGCATGTAGACAAGATATAAATAAAAGAAATTTTCTAGGGTTGCTAACCGAGGTGGGACCTTAACGAGTTTCACATCGGTTTTCCCCGTGTAGCCTACTCGAACCGGTCAAACGCCCGTACCAGGACAAAGGGGTTACATATAGTTTCAAGGAAAAGTCATTACAAACGCAAGGAAAGGCTAAAAATGGGGATCTTAAGAAAATACTCATGGAAAACACAAGAGTAAGACAAAGTCAGATGCCCCAAAATTCAAAGCATGAATGATTCAAGAATCCATCAACTGGATAGTGCCCCACTTTTTGGTGGCTCTCTTTTACTCACACACTCCCCAAATTTAAATTTTCCCACTTTTCTAATCTCAATCAGAAATTAGAAGCTCGAGATCTCTGAAGAAAGATTAACTCAATTAGGCGGAATGTGTTCTGAAGACGAACTCCTTTTCTCAAATATTCATATGTGATCCAAATGGTCTTTTAAGGCTTGTAATGTAGGCTAGGCTCGGGTTGCCAAAGAAAGGATATAAAGGCTCAAATTCATATTTTAAGGGTGATTAAACCAAGGATCAACTTTTCCTGATGAAATCTCAGTTCTTCTTCTTTTATTCTTTGGTTCACTCTAGACTACTCATTTTGGGTTTTCACCCTAGAGTTCATTTCCTTTACATGTCATATTTGAAGGATCCGTTTCAAATTTTCCTTTACCTTTCAACTTTCATTCCTTCTTTCTCTTCTCTTATTCTTCTTTTCTTTTCTATTTTTTACTTTCTCTTTCTTCTTTTTCTTCTTTTTCCTTTTTCTTTTTCTTTCTCTTCCATTTTTCTTTTTCTTTTTCTATCTTTTTCGTTTTCCTTGTTTTCCCTTTTTTGTCTTTTCATTTCAGTTTAGGACATTTACTTGTCGTGTTCCTTTGCTTACAATTTTCATCCTCTTTGCCCCAGTGTGGGGAGTGATCCTTGGTTAGGGTTAAATCACAAAAAAATAATATCAGGCTCAAAGGGGGACAACAAATGGATTTTTTTCATTTTCTTTTCATGAAGGGAAATGAAGGAATGCAAAATGTCATTTCAAACACAAACATCGTCAAAAAGAAGCATTCTTCAGTTGGTAGATGTTTTAGAGTTATCACTTCACTCAATGACCCTAACAACAATGTTTGAGAGGAAAATACACTCATAATTTATATATGGGATTTCCCATTAATCCTGAACACACATTTTACCCCTCTATCTTGGGATTAGATTCAAGAATCATTCATGCAATCAATAATAGGGATTTTGCAAAGAAGATATACGCTTGAAAGAAATGGGTGAAGAATGCAAAGAAGGGAAAATGATGGAAAAAAATGAGAAATGTTTGCCACTTGAAAAAAATGCATCTTTAAACAAGTAAATTGACATAGAAGCCCTTACAAAAGATCCCTAATGCTCGCGGGCAAAAGTAAAAGGGTTGGTTCTATGCATGATCCCAATACCGTCTAGGAAGATCTTTTACTGTCTGAGCATTATTCTAGGAAGGCATGGGTGAATTGCGGCCAAGCTCGACCCGTCCTTTTCGCGACAAGATATTTCAAGCATTCGTCATATTCTTCTTCTTTGAGTCTCCCACTCTTAATGGCTATTCTTTAAAGTTGTCAATTTGTCTTCCATGGCCATTGCTCTGGACTGAGAACAAGTACCGTACTTGTAGGATTTCTTTGCTATTTTGGAGATTCTATTATGTTATTATGTGTGAATGTATGCAGTGATCACAACATAAATGCAACCCACAAAAAGGACAAGAAAAAAATGCAAATGCATGAATGCAAATGTATGAATGCAGGTGAGGGGCCATCAATTCCATTAAGACATTGCTTTAGAAATAGCTTTCTGTTGCGTGTAAAAGAGTCTATCGCAATGGTAGTGAAAGTATACACGACGCAAGTAGTAAAGTGATACGAAGTATCGAATATCGTCTCCACATGGATTGGGCTAATATCTTCACCTTAATTCACTGCACGAAAGTAAAGAAAATATTTGAGAAGTTGTCACGAAAATAATAAAGTAAACGTAAATAAAAGAGTAAAGATATCAAGATAGAGAGAATGGGCTGGTATTGAATTGCTCCGTAGTGCAGGTATTGCTAAGTCTCGGAACTCCAGTTCTGTCGTCGTCCCTGTCGCGGCAGCACCTGTCATGGCAGCAGTCTGTTGCTTGTCGCGGCAGCGAACAATCAACTCAGCACTTCAAGTTTGGCAAGAATCCCAGATGTGCCTTGGCCTATCCCTAGGTCCAAGTCTGTCGATGATCACGTCTTTGATGATACCTCCCGGCATGAATCGAAGGATGAACACCGATGTCGATGAATTCTTCTTTAGCCACTTAACCTCGTCCTATCCCTAGGTCCGAGATAGTTCAACTATAAACTAGAGAACTTGCTCTTATTTCTTTCGTATACTTAACTCTCTCGATGCTAAGTAAATAGATAACCTCACAATGCTCTCCCGATGCTCTTGCAAGATATTAATAACCAAAATAAGAGAACTTGAAGTTTATTTTATTGAACTGAAAATTCCTAAAACAAAACAACCCTTGCAACTACTTTACAAATCAACCTGTGGCCCTAGGGGGAATTTAGAACATGTTGTGGGAAGAAAAACGACTAGAGTTTTGGGAAGGAAGCTAGGGTAATCGGTTCTTCCTCCCTAGGTCAAAATATATGCCCTTATATAAGCTTTGGGCTCAAGTTATCTAAAATAGCAAGAATACAACTTTAAATAAAAGTATGATTCTAATAAAGACTAAATCTTCAAGGAATCTACTTTCCAACCGTCATCTTTCTTGCTTGGGATTTTCTCTCCTTGAACTTTGGGCTTGACATTCCTTTTTATCTAGGGCTTGGAAAAATATGAGGTTTTCACACGACAGATGGGCTGAATTTTCTCTATCTGTCGAGGTCCACTTTTCTTCTTCTCCTCAAAATTGCTGTCATCCTCTGATGTCACGGTGGAAACCATGGCAGCATCGTTCTCCTTGACTGCTTGTCCAGTTCCAGCTCTTCTGCTTCACTGCCCAGTGCCTGCCCTTTCCGTCTGCTACGGCAACAACCTGCAAAATAGCCATTCTTAGTAGAAACTGCGCCTTTTAATATATTTGTGATGTTTTGCTGTAAACTAACCTAAATGCAATGAATAATGCTTGAATGCAGCAGAAATATGGCTTAAATATGGTGTAAATAATAGAACTTTTACACACTCAATACACCCCCCAAACTCAAGTTTTTGCTTGCCCTCAAGCAACTAAGACCTAAAAGAAAAATGAAATATTTTTGTTTTGGCTTTCAAACAGTGAACTTTCCCTTACCCGTCGTTCGTTCCCTGTGACGGCAGCAACCTGTCGGATAATTTAGGATATGTCCGGAGTCTCACTATAGTCCTCGTGCAGTGTGTGCATGCTTGTGAACAGTTATATGCCAAGACTCTCTTAGTTTCACTAGAATATTTCTGCTCTTAACTCGATTTTTTATGCCAAAGTTTATCTTTTGAAAGCACTTTTTTTCATGCTCCTTTGATTTTTTTTTTGTTTTGGCTCGATTTCTCTATTTTTTAAGCTAAAGTTTTACTAGAGCCAGTTTTAGGCACCTCTAGTTAACTTCCTAGAGCCAGTTTCGGGCACCTCTAGGGCTGTTGAGTCTCTTTTGCTAAACTTCTTTCCTAGAGCCAGTGTTAGGCACCTCTAGGGGTTATTCAAGTGCTAAGCTTCCTATTCTAGTTTGGCTAAAAGAAGTCTAAGCAGTATAACAGTCACAATGGTGTTTAAGTTTTCAAAACTATAAAAAGGCTCTAAACTTCTCCTAAAACTATCCTAAAGTCACTGCCACGACAGAGCTGTCATGACAGGTAAGTTCAGTTCATAGTTTTCAGCCAAGATTTTCAATATTTTCATCATTTTTTTAGACAAAAATAAACTAAGTAAAGACACAGATTTTAAACTAAGATGTACTCCATTAATATGGAGGGTTGTCACCCCCAAGCTTGAGGGTTGCATTGCCCTCAATGCAAATGACAATTAAAAACAAAATAAAAGGCAGTACATCACAAAATATATAGCAGGCAGCAAAATATAAGATAAGAAACTTAAATTTAGTCGCTGTCTTCGCTGCTGCTGCTGAGGCGGATCTGGCGGCAGGCTCTGGCTTTCGGGGCAGGCTGGGGCACGGGGGAGGCAGATGTGTTCTTGGCCTTGGCCTCCCTTGGTGGCTGGACTCTGGTTGGGGAGATGTGGGGTGGTTGCTCCACAACTTGAACTTCCGAGCTGCTGCTGCTGCTCTCCCCGCTGCTGTTGTCACTGCTGCTGCTGCTGCTGGCCTTTGGCAATTTATTCTTATCATCCATCCGCTTTTGTCTCTTCACGGGGGTGAATTCCTTTGCCAGATTTCTTTTGATCGATGGTTCAGTATCACTAGCAGCCCAGACTGAATAAGAGGAGAACCCAGCAACAAAAGCGTCTAGATCCTCTGATGCCATCGGACGTTTTGTCCCTCGGGCGGATGGCTCAGCATGGGTGCTGCCTGCTGCTGTTGGGGCAGACGATGGTGTGGAGGCAGCGGAAGGCGTGCGTGGGGTGGCAGCAGGTGTAGGGGTATGGGCAGGGGTGGTGACAGTAAAGTAATGGGCAGGAAAAGTAGGAAAGGCAGCATCAAGAAAATTTAAAGAACTTTGTATGAATGTTACCGTGGAGGCAGCAAAGTCCATGATGAAGTTAATTAAGCCCATCTGTCGTTCCTCCAGCTTCTGAATGGTAGCTAATATCTGGGCGGAGGAGTCTGTCAGGGCAGCTGCTGCTGCAGCTGGTTCAGTGTGCTGCTGCTCTGTCGTTTCGGCTGTGGCGGCAGCAGGGTCAAATGATGACAGAGGGGTCACAACAGTTAGCTCCATCAGGCTGAGGATGTTCTTTTCAGTCCAACCCCTTCCTTCTTCTATCACATCAGTGCGCACCTCGAGAACATTATGGCCGTGGCAGAGCGAAGTAATGAGGTATGTCAGGTAGAGGGGACCCGTTGGTCTATGTGCACACTCCATAATACTTTCTCGAATAAAACTGCCCACATTAATGGGTCGTTCATGCAGAATAGAGTGTATCAATGCTAACCGTGGTTGGTCGACGGTGGTGTTGTGGGATGACGACATGATCCTCTTCTTTATGAAGGCATTCCACAACTTTGCCTCTGGCAGCAACTGGGTCCTTCTAACAGTCCTTGGATTCTTTTTGTTGGTGTTCCATTGAGTCCCAGCCTTGGTCAGTTCTGCCATGACATCGTCGTAGGCAGCACTGTCTAGTGTATTCGGGAATTGCTGGTGAGCATCATCATTGACACTGATGTAGAAGCCATAGAGGGTATTAATGTATTCTGCTTCAAATGGCACCTCTTTCCCTCGAATGAACACTACTGTCGTCGTTCTGCTACTGATGGCAGCGTAGAACTCTCGGACCAGTGTAATATTCATTTCCTTCGGCTGCTCCGCAAAGGTCTGCCATTGTAAAGCTCTAATCTTCTGGGCTATGAATGGTTTGAGGACCAGATTCTCCTCCGTTGGTGCGTAGATGAAGCCTCGCTCCTCCCACATGTCTCTGCTAGCAAAGGAACGTGGGGGAGTTGCGGTCGGTGAAGAAGTGGAGGCAGCATTGCGTCGGGTTTTCCTAGAAGACATATTTGTGCAAGGGTTGTGAAAAATATAAAGAAAGCAAATGAAAACTAAAGAGCGAGAGCAAGTAAGAAAGGCAGAAGTGAGTGAAAATGAAAATGAAACGGGGTTATATAGAGAAAAGTTTGCTGGCCGTTGAAGCTTTAACGGCAGGCGCGAATAACGGGGCCAGCTGTTGTACGTTAACGTGTCTGACGCGTCTGACACACGTTTCCGCGTCTGTTACGCGTCTGTGACGTGTTTTCGCGTCTTTCGTGATAGCGTGATGACAGCCTATATTTTCCGCGTCTGTCGCGGCAGCTGTAACGACAAGCTTCAACACTTGGGCTTTGTTGGGCTGATGGATGAATGGTGGGCTGAGTTCACTTCTCCTGTTCTTCTTGACTCCTTTATTTCCTAAAAACAATAAACATAAAAACATTATTCAAAATAAAATAAACCTTATTTCCTAATAAATAATAATAATAAAATAATTAATTAAAATTTAGGTTAAATTAGGGATGCCAGGTGGGGCATCTCCTAAGGTAACCACTTTCTGCATTCCTAGGGCTTCAGTCCCCTGATAATTCTTGAGGCGTTGTCCGTTGACTTTGAATTGGTGCCCGTCTTTTAATGATCGGATTGTGATGGCATTATGGGGAAAAACCTGTACGACTTGGAATGGGCCAGACCATCTAGATTTCAGTTTCCCTGGGAAAAGTTTCAGTCTAGAATTGAACAACAATACAAGCTGCCCTGGGCAGAACTGTCGTGGCAGCAGCTTCTTGTCATGCCACTTCTTAGTTTTCTCCTTGTAGATTCTTGCATTGTCATAGGCCATTGTCCGGATTTCTTCAATTTCGTTCAGATCTAGCAGCCTTTTCTGCCCTGCCCTATCCAAGTCCATGTTCACTGCCTTGATTGCCCAGTATGCTCTGTGCTCTATCTCGGCAGGTAGATGACATGTTTTCCCATAAATCAATCGGTACAGAGACATTCCCAATGGAGTTTTAAAAGCTGTCATATATGCCCATAACGCATCATTGAGGAGTAAAGACCAGTCTTTCCTAGTTGGCTTAACCATCTTCTCGAGAATGTTCTTAACTTCCCTATTAGATATTTCAGCTTGTCCATTGGTCTGTGGGTGATATGCTGTCGCGATCCGATGCTTGACACCATATTTCTTCAAGGCAGCAGCTATAACCCTGTTGTTAAAATGTCTCCCTTCATCACTGATAATCGCCTTAGGGATGCCAAACCTAGAAAAGATATTTTTGTGTAAAAACCTTTGGACTGTTTCGGCATCATTCTTTTGAGTTGCGATAGCTTCAACCCACTTAGAGACATAATCCACTGCTAGGAGGATGTATAGATTCCCACATGAAGATGGGAATGGTCCCATAAAATCAATCCCCCAAACGTAGAAGATCTTGACTTCTAGAATATTCTGCAGCGGCATCTCGTTTCTCCTGGAGATGTTTCCTGTCCTTTGGCACCTGTCACAACTCTTGTAGAAGATTTGTGCATCTTTATACAGTGACGGCCAGTAAAATCCTGACTGCAGCACCTTGGCAGCAGTTTTGTTGCCTCCTAAGTGACCTCCATACTGTGAAGCATGGCAGTGATGAAGAATGTCTTCTTGCTCTTCTTGTGGTACACACCTCCTTATAACCTGATCTGCACAGATTTTGAAAAGAAGAGGTTCGTCCCAATAATAATGCTTAACATCATTTTGGAACCTCTTTCTGGGTTGATAATTAAGATCATAAGGAATTATTCCGCTAACTAAGAAATTAACGAAATCAGCATACCAGGGGAGTTCAGAAGACTTACCTGCCGCCATGGTTGTCGCGGCAGTGATTGCGGCAGCAAAGAGCTGCTCGTCTGGGAAGGTCTCCAGTATGTTTGTTTCATCTGTTGGTAGACTCTATCCCTTCTCCAACCTTGACAAGTGAGCTGCCACCTGATTTTCTGTCCCTTTTTTGTCCTTGATTTCAAGGTCGAATTCTTGCAATAGCAGGATCCACCGTATTAATCGAGGCTTTGCATCCTTGTTTGCGAACATATACTTCGAGGCAGAATGGTCTGTGTGCACTATGACTTTCGTTCCAAGTATGTAAGAACGAAACTTGTCAATGGAGAATACCACAGCTGATAACTCCTTTTCTGTGGTGGTGTAGTTTACTTGGGCATCGTTCAGTGTCTTGCTGGCATAGTATATGACATGAAATAATTTGTCTCTCCGTTGCCCAAGTGCTGCCCCGACAGCATAGTCACTAGCATCACACATAATCTCGAATGACTGTGTCCAGTCTGGTGGCTGTACTATTGGGGCTGTTACCATTTTTCCTTTAGAACCTTGAATGCTTCCGTACATTCATCATTAAAGTCAAAGGGTCAGTTCTGCTCCAGAAGATGGCATAGGGGCTAGGTGATTTTTGAGAAATTTGCAATGGATCTCCGATAAAAACCAGCATGTCCCAAGAAACTTCTAATACTCTTGACTGTGGTCGGCGGCGGCAGCTTTTCGATCACTTCTATCTTGGCCATGTCGACTTCTATCCCACGGCAGCTAATCTTATGGCCAAGGACTATCCCTTCATCCACCATAAAGTGGCATTTTTCCCAATTTAAGACTAGGTTTGCTTTTTCACATCTTTCAAGTACCTTTTGTAGATTGCCTAGGCAGCTCTCAAAATCATCTCCAAAGACTGAAAAATCACCCATAAATATTTCAAGGAAGTCCTCCACCATATCGGAGAATATGGCAATCATGCACCTTTGGAAGGTGGCAGGTGTATTGCATAATCCAAACGGCATCCTCCTAAAAGCATACGTTCCGTAGGGGCATGTGAAAGTCGTCTTTTCTTGATCTTCCAGTGCGATAGCTATTTGATTATAACCTGAATAACCATCAAGAAAACAATAGTAAGGTTTACCCGCTAATCTATCAAGTATTTGATCAATAAAGGGTAAATGAAAGTGGTCCTTTCGGGTAGCTTTGTTAAGCTTCTGATAGTCCATACAAACCCTCCAACCGGTCATAGTCCTGGTTGGGATTAACTCATTTTTTTTGTTGGTCACCACGGTCATTCCTCCTTTCTTGGGAACGCATTGCACCGGGCTCACCTATTTGCCGTCGGAGATGGCGTAAATAATACCAGCATCTAACCATTTGATTATCTCTTTACGCACCACCTCTTTCATCGCATGGTTTAGCCGCCTTTGAGCATCTATAGTCGGCTTATGATCTTCCTCTAAAAGGATTTTGTGCATGCATAACGTCGGACTAATGCCTTGAATATCGGCTATCGTCCATCAAATTGCCTTTTTGTGCTGCTGCAGCATCCCTATTAGTTGTTGTTCCTGTTCCTGCATCAACTTGGAAGAGATGATTACGGCCAATGTATCAATTGAATTAAAAAAAGCATATTTTAGCTGCCCTGGCAGGGGCTTCAATTCTAAAACAGGGGGCTCAACAGTGGATGGCTTTTGAATTGCATGGTTATCCGAAGTATAATTTAAAGGTTCGAATAACTTACCTGGACGATCACCTATCCAGTTTACCTCCTCCTGATCTTTAGTATCAGATGTATCGGTTTCAGAGGAGTTGCTGTTGTCGGTGCTGTCGTGACAGTCCGACCTGATGCAGGGTTGATCAAGGGTAACTTCAGTGATAGCCTTGCATTCCTCGTCAGCATCAGCATGCTTCATAGCTTGGAGAACATTCAACTTAATCTTTTGGTCGTTCACTCTCATTGTGAGTTCTCCTTTTTCTACATCAATCAGTGATCTTCCCGTGGCTAAGAAGGGTCGCCCAAGGATGATTGGTGCATTTTCGTCTGCTTCACAATCTAAAAAAGAAAGTCAGCATGAAATATAAATTTATCCACTCTTACCAGAATATCTTCGATTTTTCCTTCCGGGTGAACATAAGTGCGGTCTGCCAGCTGCAGAATTACTGTCGTGGGCAGCGCCTTTCCAATACCTAATTTCTGAAAAACAGATTTTGGCATTAAATTAATACTAGCACCAAGATCACAAAGTGCCTTACCCACATATTTGTCTCCGATTACACAAGAGATGATGAAGCTCCCCAGATCCTTCTTTTTCTGGGGTGGCTGCCTATGAAGAATACTCATGCAACCTTCTGTCATCTTTACCGTTTCAAATTCCCCAAGTTTAGATTTCTTTGACATGACATCCTTGAGAAATTTGGCATAACCGGGCATCTCCCTAAAGGCATCCAATAGCGGAATGTTAATATGAACCTGCTTAAAAATATCATAAATATTTTTGAGCTGAGATTCTTGCTTCACTTGCTGTAACCGTTGAGGAAAAGGAGGTGGGGGACGATAATCAGCAATACGTCATTCCCACTGCATACGAATCTGAGGAGGTTTGGGTTCATCATTTTTCTTCTCTGTCACTTCTGCTGTCGTGACAGGCTCATCGGCAGCAGTCTGTTTGTTACCTGTCGGGGCAGCTTCCTCGGCAGGTCTGTCCAAGGCTAGTTTCCTTACTGTTTCAGCTTCCTTTTCCAGCCTTGGTAATTTCTTCCCACTCCTAGTAATAATGGCCTTACATTGCTCATGTGTGGGCTGCCTAGCATTCTCTGTATTACTAGGGAATCCTCCAGTCTGCCTTAGCTTGATATGCTGGGAAACTTGACCCATTTTTGTCTCCAAAGATTTCAGAGTAGCTTCATGATTTGTCATCCGCATCTCTGTTTTATCCATGAATGTCTTTGTTTTCTTGACAAACTGATTCATATTCTCAATATAAGTACCTGTCTGAGACATAAAAGTAGCCAGAGTCTGTTCCAGTATATTGTTCGTGGCAGCTGGTGGCTGTTGTTGCTACTGTTGTGGCTGCAGTTGCTGTCGAGTCAGCAATCCAGGTCCTCCCTGATTCTGATTATTGTGTGCTTGAGGATTCAGGGCATTATTAGGATTGCTCTAAGAAAACTTGGGATCCTTTCTTCAGTTGGGATTATAGTTGTTGGAGTTGTAATTTGGCTTGTAGTTTCCAACATACTTTCCCTCTTCTAACTGTATAGGACACTCATCCGAACTATGATTTCCCTCACAGATTTCACATACCTCCTCAACAGCAAATCCATGTTGTGCATCATCATTCAAGAGATTTTTCATTGCTTTAGTAAGGAATGCCACATGTGATTTCATTGTGCTGTCGGCCTCATAATCCTTAACAGCTAGTACACGTTTACCCCCTCTTCTTGCTGTCGGAAACTGCTCCTCATTTTTAGCCAGATTTTTCAATACTTGCATTGCCTCGTCCGTGTCTTTATCCAATAATAGTCCATTTGCTGCTGAATCAATTCGAATACGAGTTTGTAAGTTGGCAGCATTATAAAACTTAGTTACCTGATTCTAGACGGGGAATCCATGCATTGGGCAGTTCTGTAGAAGAGTAGTAAATCTGCCCCAGGCCTCGTGCATCGGCTCGTCATCTTTCTGTTGAAAAGTAGCAATTTCATTACGTAATCGCTCAGATAAATGTGAAGGATTAAAACGAGATAAAAATTCACGAGACAAATCTGCCCAAGTTCTAATTGAACCCGGCGTAAGTTTATTCCACCAAGTTTTTGTTCTGTCCCTCAATGAATGGGGAAATAACCGAAGCCTCAGTATCTCCGGATTAACTCTTGGCAATCTAAAAGAACCACAGATCTCCTGGAACGTTTTTAGATGCTCCCTAGCATCCTCTGTAACAGCACCACTAAATTGACCAGCATTGTTGATCATACTAAACATGACAGGTTTCAGCTCGAAGTTGTCAACATCTATGTCCGGCAGTGTGGTTTCCAGTTCTACATGGTCATTCAACATGTAGTCACGACATGATCGTCGTCCGGCAGCGGCAGCAGCATCGACGACAGGCTGTCTACCCTCTCCATCTCCAATAGGAGGGTCATCTCCTCGGTGTGCCATTATCTCTAACTGTTCCTCAAGGTACTCGTTCCTTACTAGTAAGTGACGAAGTTGTTTCTTGAGATTGAATGAACGTACGATTTCCGGATCTAATGGATACTCAGGATCTTTACCTCGGTTCGATCTGCGCATAAACAAGAAACCTTGTGAAAAGCAAGAGTTGAACACACCAAAGAAAAACAAAAAAATAAAAACAAAAACGAAAAGTGCAGTAAAAGAAAAGGTAGAGTTATGTTGACAGTCCCCGGCAACGGCGCCAAAAACTTGTTGCGTGTAAACGAGTCTATCGCAATGGTAGTGCAAGTATACACGACGCAAGTAGTAAAGTGATACGAAGTATCGGATATCGTCTCTATAGGGATTGGGCTAATATCTTCACCTTAATTCACTGCACGAAAGTAAAGAAAATATTTGAGAAGTTGTCACGAAAATAATAAAGTAAACGTAAATAAAAGAGTAAAGATATCAAGATAGAGAGAATGAGCTGGTATTGAATTGCTCCGTAGTGCAGGTATTGCTAAGTCTCGGAACTCCAGTTCTGTCGTCGTCCCTGTCGCGGCAGCACCTGTCGCAGCAGCAGTCCGTTACTTGTCGCGGCAGCGAACAATCAACTCAGCACTTCAAGTTTGGCCAGAATCCCAGATGTGCCTTGGACTATCCCTAGGTCCAAGTCTGTCGATGATCACATCTTTGATGATACCTCCCGGTGTGAATCGAAGGATGAACACCGATGTCGATGAATTCTTCTTTAGCCACTTAACCTCGTCCTATCCCTAGGTCCGAGATAGTTCAACTATAAACTAGAGAACTTGCTCTTATTTCTTTCATATACTTAACTCTCCCGATGCTAAGTAAATAGATAACCTCACAATGCTCTCTCAATGCTCTTGCAAGATATTAATAACCAAAATAAGAGAACTTGAAGTTTATTTTATTGAACTGAAAATTCCTAAAACAAAACAACCCTTGCAACTACTTTACAAATCAACCCGTGGCCCTAGGGGGAATTTAGAACATGTTGTGGGAAGAAAAACGACTAGAGTTTTGGGAAGGAAGCTAGGGTAATCGGTTCTTCCTCCCTAGGTCAAAATATATGCCCTTATATAAGCTTTGGGCTCAAGTTATCTAAAATAGCAAGAATACAACTTTAAATAAAAGTATGATTCTAATAAAGACTAAATCTTCAAGGAATCTACTTTCCAGCCGTAATCTTTCTTGCTTGGGATTTTCTCTCCTTGAACTTTGGGCTTGACATTCCTTTTGATCTGGGGCTTGGAAAAACATGAGGTTTTCACACGACAGACAGGCTGAATTTTCTCTATCTGTCGAGGTCCACTTTGCTTCTTCTCCTCAAAACTGTTGCCGTCCTCTGCTGTCACGGCGGCAACCATGGCAGCATCGTCTTCCTTGACTGCTTGTCCAGTTCCAGCTCTTCTGCTTCACTGCCCAGCGCCTGCCCTTTCCGTCTGCTACGGCAGCAACCTGCAAAAACAACCATTCTTAGTTGAAATTGTGCCTTTTAATATATTTGTGATGTTTTGCTGTAAACTAACCTAAATGCAATGAATAATGCTTGAATGCAGCATAAATATGGTTTAAATAGGGTCTAAATAATAGAACTTTTACACACTCAACACTTTCATTGAATGTCAAAGGTCCAACAAATGCGTCTCAGTCTAAGAACCCAGTTCCTCTTCGATAAGTCTTTGAAGCCTTGGTCCTACCTTCCCTATCGGTCTGTCGTGAGGGAGAAGAAATGTAGCTACGTCTTTAATTTAGTATGTGATGCTCGTCTCGCTCCTGGGTCCTTTTAACGTTGCCTGTAAGCTCGTTGAAGGTTTGGCTTGGCTCTGTTCACTGAGCTCTTCGCCTTGCCTTTGTTGGATGGGGATTTCGAGTAGACCAACGATCATCTTCAAATTCTTCTTGGTTGGACCATCGAAGTGGTCTCATAGCACTTGCGACTTATGGTATTTTTCTTAGCACTGATGTGAGCATACTTCGATGTTTCCTCCATGAGATCACTCGACAAATTCTCATTGTTTGCTAGTGGACCTCAGTCTGGTAGCGTACATCCGTGTTGTCTTCCTCTTTTAGGTACCTTCCATCCATGGCGAAAGCTTTTCTAATTGGGCAACATGCTTTAGAATCGACCCCTTCAAATATGGGATGCATGCAAAAAATAAATATGCCACAAAACAAAACACAAGTCACACAAAAAGATTAGTACTCTTTTTAAATAAAAACAGAAATAAAACCTAAAAGATTTGAAATAATTCAAATGCATAATAATTCTGGGAAACCATTCTAACATTCCAAGACATGTCTCCGCGAGTTATTCTTGCGACTTTGACCAGACTCAACACCCTAGGCTTTCTACATGGCTCTATTGGGGTAGGCTCTAAATTCTCAAACTTGGTTTGGTTCTAAAAGGGTACCCGAGTTGTCCTTGTTGTCCCCTACTAAGGGTAGCAAGGCCTCGATTCTCACCCATTATAGGCTTCAAATGAATCGAGTTCAACTCAGGAGGACTCACCACCGAAGCCTTCTCGAAGAATCAATATCTTTACGAAGGCAAAGGGAATGAGTCCCGAAGGTACTTGCTAGGCTCATACGAAGAATCAATATTCTTACATGAGCAAAGCGTGTTCCCCCCACTTAAACGAACGGGGCAAAGCTCGGGAATAGAGCTTGGATTTAACTCTTAAATGCGTAAAATAGAATTATATTCATTTAAACGGACAAATAAATTAAACCTTTTTATGAACTTGCAAATTCCATTAATTTTTAAAAGAAAACCTTTTTGAAAACTATTTAAAATCAATTTGTGGCCTAACCCTATTTTGTTTTTTATTTTTTAAAAACAAAAACACATCCCCAGCGGAGTCACCATGTCGTCGCAACCCTTTTTTAGGAGGGCTTCGACATTTTGGTAAAATTAAAAAAAAACATGGAGTCGCCACAAATCTTTTTGAAAAAAAAAGTGTGATTGGGTCACTTTAAAACAAGGTTATTTTAATAAACCATTTTGTTTTAATAAAACAACGCTTTTGGTTTACAAAAACCAGAAAACAAGTTTGGGGGTCGGTTACGCGTGGGGAAGGGTTAGCACCCCCACTACGCCCAAAATTAGTACCTAATTGATTTTAAAATTGTTTTCAAAAACTGAGATTTGCAAGTTCACAAAGGTTCGATTTTATTTGTCCATTAAATGAATATCAAACTATTTTAACGGTCTTATCGTACGGAAAATGAACTTCAATCACCGTCAAGATTTCTGGCGTTAACCCGTCATCTCCGTTTGGTAAGACACCACATTTATTATTAAACAAGCAAACAAAGATAAAATATGAAAGCAAAGATAAAATCGTAAAATTAAATAATTACAAGAATATAACTAAAAAGAAAAGCAAGACAAATTATTCTTTATTTTCGATTTTGATTCACACATTTTTAAAAAAAAATTAAAAGTTTTTCCTTAAAGTCATATCAAAATGAAATTAGATTTTTTTATTTTTAGAAAGAAAATTTTTTATATGTTTTAAAAGAAAATGAATATTTGATTATTAAAAAAACATTTCTTTTTTTCAAAATGAATATTTAATTTAAAAAAATTTATTAAAACTAATCTTGATAAAAAAAAAAGTCCAAAAGAAACAATTTTCTTGAAACCCAAATTTTATGTTTTTATAAAGGGATTGGGTTCAAGGCCCACAAAAACCTTTTTCCCTTTTTTTTAAACTCACATGGATCAAACTCAAAAAATGGGAAAAACATCATTGTTCTTGGTATTCTTCAAAAGGAAAGAACGCCATTTTTTAATATCCGAAAATTATCAAAAAAAAGGTTCAAAAATTCGATTTAAATTCGAACAACAACAAATTTAAAGAATCAACATCAAATTTCAACAATCGAATATGATTCAAACATCAATTTAAGCAAGAAAATTGAAATAAAAGAATTAAAAAGAAGAACACAATACCAAAAAGATGAACTTGCTTTCTTTGATTCCAACAATCTTGATTACAACTTCACCGGGAAATTCGAGATTTTTCTTCTACAAGCCTAATGAAATTTCTAAAGCTTTCTAATGATTTTTTCAATGTTTTTTTCAGATTTTTTTATTGGTGTCTATTACATGAATTTACAGGGATTTAAATCGATAAAAATATGCCTAAATTACATGAAATTTAATCCCCCATTCCCGTTTCGAATTGCTCTTGTCTGGTTCTAGATTGATTCTGATTTGTCTCTTGGTTGACTCTTGATTATCTCTAATTTTGATTCGAATCTGAGCAGATTTGGGGTTGATTTTCCCTCTCTCCTTTTCAAATTCGAACTAGGGTTTGATCCCTTTCTCTCTCTTTTTTCAGGTTCGATCGGCGGCATAAGGGATTCGTGACGGCGCGGCAAGGGGATGGTTGCGCGAGACATGGCCGGTCAGAATCGAGATAGTTGCCTATTAATCGAATGGGCAACAGTGTCGTGCGGCGACCGTTAAGGGCGAGACATTGGCGGAGGAGATGAAACGGCAGCGTGTAAGAGTAAGAACCGAAGAACAAGAATTTTATAGAGATGAGAAGCAGATCAGATTTAGATGAGAAGAGAATATAGAGAAAATTTAGGGAGACAAGAGTTTATTCATTCCAATCAATAACCCATCTACATTAGTCTCATGATTCTTAACCCAATACAATAAGACGACAACGTTTAAAGGTACTATGAAATAGGTGTATGCCATAAAACGATATTGTTTTAGTGGATAACTAAAACGGTGCATTACAAAACTTCCCGCTCGAAAGAATCCTTGTCCTCAAGGATTAATAAGGAAATTCCATGACTACCCTTGAAGATAAAGCAAAGACTCGATATTTCTTCAAGTGATTCGACCACACATTCCCAAATGCTCTTTTCGCCTTGGTCCAAAACGGTTCCTGAACTGGTAGTAATGCTTCCAAATAAAATGGATATGTCAATAGAATATCAAGTTCCAATTCATATGTCTCATCCAAAATGAGGAATATTTTACGGAAGATTTCAAGTTCCATTTTATGGTCTCGCGAGTAAAAGTTGATGTTTTTGTGTTCCCCTTTTGCTTCTGAGCCATCCAACCATGTCTGATGTATGCGCATCCATGTGAATGATTTTTCAGCTTGCTTTGTACTTACTATTATAAGACAACAATTTCTTTCCTCACCAATTGACTCCCACTCATCAAGCTCCAGAAGCCGTGAATCTGAACCAATATGCGATGTTGAAATGCGATCCGACCAAATTTGATATCCTTTTCCTTATTTATCCTCATATAATCTTTTTATCACATTTGTGCACTTGTTCATCGGTTGCTTAGTCCCACAAGGTTGGAAAAATGTGCCAAATGCACAAAAACTTGACTTAAGATTCTGCAAATTCTGATCAGACTTCTCAACTTCAGCACATATCCATCGCTCATAAAACAAATAAAACTTCACAACTTCATAACCACGACTGAACACATTTATTTTGCATTTTTCAAAGTCTTTAATATTTTTAGGAGACCTATTTGGACCCAATGAGAATTTTCCAATGGCTTGTATTACTTCGAATGAACATCTCTCGCTCGAATAGATTATGTTGTGATTGTTTTTTGCATTTTCAACATGCCACTGTAATATTTCTTCTTGTGCATTGCTAGCCATCATATTGTATACTTCAAGAATGATAAGTAGTTCAACAATACAGTTTGCAACCAGATTACCACTTAACCAAAACTCTCTAACATCGGCCTCAACACTTTCCTTAATGTAATCCATATCTTCAAGGGTAAATATACATCTACTGAAGTCATCCTGTAAAATGACATTCCATCCAATCTTCACATCTAATTCATTACTCTGTACAAATGAGGCTTCAAAACTCACATACTCAATTGCCCTACTAATACCCAGAATATTTTTTCAAATGCCTTCAAAAGAACTATCACAGGCTACATAGATCATGCCTCCTATTGTAAACTGTACCGCACACATAATCAAAATATTATAAGCAAGATACTCCATTTTGATTAAACTAAAACGACATGCATCAATATCCCCTGCATAAAGAAAAATCCTTGTCCTCAAGGATTTAAGTGAGAAAATTTGTATGCAATTCAAATGTTGAATCCATCTTACTCTATGATTTCCAATTAAACAAGACAAACAATGACTACCAAGCTTAAGCACCTCATTGAGTTGTTGCATCTGGAACTTATTACTGCTCAACCATCTACGATAATGCACTGCCTTAAAAAAGTAAATATGGGCAGCAAGCTTCTCCCACTCAACATTGTTTCGAGCAAGGCACAACACCCCATTACCACACATCTCAAGCTTGTTACCTTCAGAATAAATGATTTTCTCAAGATATTCAGTGTTGCTTACTCCATGTATTGAAAAAGTCAGTCCATTGACTACCACTTTGTTGTTCCCATCAATAAGAGCCGAAATTTATAGGGGTCATTCAGTTCAACAAACCCATTAGAGTAAATAAACCTTGTCGGACAAACTCGTTAAAACTTCCTAAGTTGATCCTTCTCAAGCTTATAACTACAATCATTCAATAGTTTACCATTAATAGTACTAGTCACATTTGACATTCTCCTAATCACAATATCACCGAAGTCAAGCTCAAGAACTTCACTAATTGAGTAAACATTATATGCAAAATTCAGCTCTGAAATATCCCTACTCAAATCAACACATGGAATTCTTCTATTTGAGTAAACATAAAAATTTACTTCGTTTGGGTTAACTTGCTTGTCCACATTGTTCTGAGTTATAACCCTCGAAGAGAGAAATGGAACTTGAATCGGTTCATCAGAACCCACAGAAGCTATTATCGGAAATTTATCCTTCAATTGCTCATGCATACCATTAGCCAACACTTCCAAACCATTAGAAGTCATTAGTTTATCCTCTTGTACTTCATCATTTTGAATTAGCATTTCATCAATCACCTTGACTTCACATGAACCCACCTCTGTAGCCACCATACGAAAATTAAACACCACACCTCGAACCAGTGGTGGTTCCAACAAATTGTCACTACACTCCACCTTCGATAAAAATTCAGTTGTCGAGACTTGTTTCAGTGCACAATCCGTCAACCCAACATCATTATGAAGCTAAATATCCATCTGACAGCAACTGTCGTAAATGTTACGACCCTGGAGAGACTTTATAGCCGCAATTGCACCATAACCTTGATATTTCATCAAAATTGAAAGCTAAACGAGTTCTGGAATGGAGTAATCTTTTCAACAGACCCATAGGGTGAGAAAACCCGATGTAGAGCTTCTTGAGTAATAGGAAAAAATTCCCGGTGGATTGTAACAAGGAGCGTTCGATTCGTGAAATGTAAGTCAAAGATAAATTTCAGACCCTCACGGAACTCAACCCAAAATTGATGGTTAACCATAGCCAGATTGATAGCTCTGATGCCTTTGTAAGAGTAAGAATCGAAGAACAAGAATTTTATAGAGATGAGAAGCAGATCAGATTTAGATGAGAAGAGAATACAGAGAAAATTTAGGGAGACAAGAGTTCATTCATTCCAATTGATAACCCATCTACATTAGAATCAGGGTTTTTAACCCGATACAATAAGACGACAACGTTTAAAGGTACTATGAAATAGGTATATGCCATAAAACGACATTGTTTTAGTGAATAACTAAAACGGTGTGTTAAACACTGATACATCGCAGGTCACGGCAAGGCCTGGATGGTGATCTCCGGCGCTCTTCCCTAGCTTCAGAACGGCGATGGCCAGCATCGGGACAAGATGGAACCACCATCAGTGGCTGTGATCGGGGAAGGATTGAGAGAGCCAAACCCGCGCGTATGCAGTGCACGCGTCAGGCGTGTGGCGGCGCGGGTGACTCTCCTCACCCCTTTTCGGCTGATTTGATCCAAGCCCTGGATCTCCTACCCTAGATCTGACGATCCACAATAAACCTGCACATGAGAAAAAAATGGGTTAATAAGGTTTATTTTTGGGTCAACAATGTACATGGATCTTTTATTCAATTAATGGACCCTTAATTTATTTTTTTGGTTTTAATATAATATAATATAATATAATATAATATAATATAATATAATATAATATAATATAATATAATATAATATAATATAATATAATATAATATAATATAATATAATATAATATAATATAATATAATTACATATGACTAATATAATAATACCATAAAAATAATAATAACTCAATAATATATATAATAATAATAAATAAATAAATAAAAGAGGGTGAAAATTCAGTGACAACACCTCGGTAAAGAAAAAAAATTGAAATAAGAATCTAAGTTTAGGAAGTAGAATTTGACTAAGGGAGAGAAAGGATAATTAGATGCATATTGCCCACATTTTGCGCACAAATCATGCCCTTAGACTAGAGTTATATTGTTGCACTTGAATTATTTTCTGCTTGGCATTGTGCACTGTGATTTCTGAGGGCAGCATTAGCATCAAACTCTACTTGCCAACATTTGTTGGCATTCCAACCAAACTTTTGTCGAGTTATTATTTTCACCATTTTTGTTTTCCTTTCTTTTGCATTACTTGAGGACAAGTAATGAGCTGGGTTTGTGGGTGTGTTACCTCCCCAAAAGTATTGTTTTTCATGCCTATATTGATATGATTTTGCTTGTTTTCAGGTATATTTAGTTACATTAATTTGTTAGGATCGTGCATTTTCATGAAGGAGTTAGTAGGTTGCCTATGCTAGAGTGAAAGAATGTTTTGTGGCTATTTTGCAGATTTGGCAAAGGAATGGACACATGAAAGCAACACAGTTAGGAACGCAGTTAGGAATGCCAAGAGCTGTGAGCACAGAGGGACTTGTGGTGTGCCAAGCACTTGTTGGCAGAGAGATGCTAGTGATTTTGCTTGTTTTTAGGTATATTTAGTTACATTAATTTGTTAGGATCATGCATTTTCATGAAGGAGTTAGTAGGTTGCCTATGCTAGAGTGAAAGGATGTTTTATGGCTATTTTGCAGATTTGGCAAAGGAATGGACACATGAAAGAAACACAGTTAGGAACGCAGTTAGGAATGCCAAGTGCTGTGAGCACAGAGGGACTAGTGGTGTGCGAAGCACTTGTTGGCAGAGAGATGCCAGTGATGCCATGCCAAGAGATGATGAAAACTCGAAAAAAATAGAAAAAGATCATGCTCCAAAAAAATCGCAATTGGATCAAATTTCGAGAAAATAGCTGATAAGGTGGTGCCAAGAGAAGTTGGCAACGTTGTGCCAAGGCGACATCGACATGATGACATCAGCTCTACGAAAAAATAGGAAAGGATCAGGCTCCTAAAAGTTCGCAATTGGATCGAATTCCAAAAAAAATAGCGGATAAGGTGGTGCCAAGTGAAGTTGGCAAGTTGTGCCAAGCTTGGATGCCAAGGCAATATCGGCATGTTGACGTCAGCCCTAAACTGATAAGCTATCACACCGAGCTGATAAGATGTCAAAATGATCAGATAGAGCTCTATCTCTTATCCCTTGATCATTTCAAATTCAAATGCAAAGGCTTATCTCATCCTTTCCCACTCACGCCTATATAAAGACCAACCGATCAAGCATTGCATACATGGAGAGACGAGAAGAGTGATCGGGTGAAGACCTAGAGTGATCGGAGTACAGCGTTGGAGTGACCGGCGAATGACGGCCAGCTGCACCGAGGAAGGGTGGTTCAACCTCTTGGCCGAGAGCCTGACGTGGAGGGCTGCATCGAGAGACCTCTCTGCCTATTCCCTTAGCACAAGTTGTTCATCTTTAGATTTTTTAAGATAATGCTTTTGAAAACGATTATGGTTGTGTTGGTTAACCCCCTCACCATGAACTAATTTTCATAGTCGGTGGGGATGTTTTGGATTGAATGTTGGCTTTATGCCATAGTTCCTTTATAATAATTCTGTTTTTCGCAAAGTTTTTCTATTTGGCATACTCTAATTTTTCCTAAACACTCTACCAAGAGAGAGCTGGCACAGTACGCCTATTGCCTTCCAATATCTTAACAGACTTGGGTTGGCGATGATTAATTTGTTGAATACTTGGGAGAGAAGCTTCGAGAGGAGTCATTCAAGTAGATGAACTTACTTCGGAAGTGAAATCTACCCCCTCGAAGTATAGATTGGTTTTAATCAAATTGGTTTAAGAAAAACATACACTATAGAGATAAGGGGTTTTTACTTGGCCAATTTAGGGCAACGACCATCTAGAGAGGATTTGCTATTGTTGAATATGCTCGGCAAATAATGCCAAGATAGTTTTTCCAATAAAGGCTGGCATGAGCCATGTTGAATCCAGATATTCCCTGCCAACAGTCATCACTCATTAGAAACACCTTCCTTGCCAACATTTTACTTCATTTTTCTTTTGTTTTCTTTAGTTTCAAAACAAACATCTTTTCTTCCAAAGCAAGTAACAATTAAGCAATCGATTTCAAGTCAATCTTTGTGGGATCAATAACTCAGCTGGTCAAGCTTTAATACTTGCATATCGTGTATTCTTACACGCAAAAGACTCTTGGTATAACTTGCCCAATACTTATCATTTATACCTTTTCCCAGCATTCGATTTACACATCTTCTACAGAGTCTACACTCTCCTATGGTGGCGACATCGGTGTTCTCAATCAAGAGATGGGGTGATTCCTATCTGAACGTGGAAGGATTTCCAGTTTGAATTCAAAGAGCACTTCTATCCAAACAATGCTTAAGAGGAAGCTCGGGAGAAGCTTTACAAATTAAAGCACGATGGCTCGATCCGAGAGCATGTCGAGAAGTTTACCGAACTCGGGCTCCAAATTCAGGGCATGAGTGAAACTGACACACTCTTTGCCTTCAAGAACAGTTTGCAACGTTAGGCAAAGATGGAGTTAAAATGAGTGGGGATCCAAGGTCTTTCCAAGGCGTTGAGTGCAACCGACTCCCTCACAGAATTTGAATACACTAAGTTTGAGCCCTCAAAACAAAGGCCAAAGCACAAAGACAATGGCGGGAAAGACGATGATGGACATGCCAAAGACGAATCCGAGAAGCCATCAAACGAAGATGTCAAACTCTGTAAGTCGTGGGAAAAGAACAATAACAATCTTACTTGTTACAATTGTGGAGGCGGTCACATGAAGAGGAATTGTCCACAACTTGAGAAAGCGTCAACCATTCAAGAGGAGAATGGCGAAGACGAGGAAGTTGTCAAACTTAATTCCATCATAAGTTCCATGGAGATTAAGAATGGTTCCAAGAAGAAGGGTTTGATATTGGTAGACATCACCGTGACAGGCTGGAATTTGAGCGCACTAGTGGACATCGGTGTCTTAGACTTGTTCATGTCGGAATAGACTGCCAAGAAGCTTCGCCTTCATGTTGGGAAGGCAAGCCAATTTATTAAAACTGTGAATTCCAAAGAGTCTCCAATTGCCTAGATGGCAAGAGGAGTAAAGCTTAACATAAACGAATGGTCTGGCAAGGAAACGATCAAGGTAATTCCCCTTGATGATTTTGACTTAGTGATTGACATTAGTTTCCTTAATCAGATTAAGGCGTTCCCCATTCCATTTGCCAATTATTTGTGCATACTTGATCCGGCACATCCGTGCATGGTTTCGGTGGTCGAAAGTCCAGGTTTAAGGTTGAGTTACTTACTGCAGTTCAATTCAACAAAGGGGTACACAAGGAAGAGTCGACACCCCTAGCAAAGTTGGTACATGAAGAGCTGGTCATGTCCAATGAAGTCCCAACAGAGGTGGGACAAGTTCTAGCCGAGATATTGGTACATGAGAAACCAATCATTTCCAAGGAAGTCCCAATGGATTTGGGATAAGTTCTAGCCGAGTTTCGAGAAATAATGCCTTCCAAATCGCCCAAGACTCTCCCACCAAAGCGGGAAGTCGACCAAAAGATCAAACTTGTGCCGAACGTGGAGCAACCAACCCAAGTCCCTTACTAGATGGCTCTGCCCCAGCATGAGGAGTTATGCAAACCATTGAAGGAACTTCTCAAAGCAAGGTATGTGCGATCGCCTAAGGCATCCTACGGTGCACCAATACTCTTACAAAAAAGCATTATAGAACATTTCGAGGGAGCTTTGACTATCGAGCTTGGGACAAGCTCGCCATGAAGACTAAGTACTCGATCCCATCGATAACAAACTTGTCGGATCAGTTTTGTGGGGAAAGGTAGCTCACCAAGTTGAATTTGGGGGCAGGATACTACCAAGAATTTTTTTCAAAGGTGACAAGCAGAAGAAAGCATGTGTGATGCATTATGGTTCGTATGAATCCCCCTTGTGATGCATCTTGGCCTCACGAATTCTCCCGCCATCTTTTTCACCCGCATGAATAAGGTACCACAATCCTTTCTTGATCAATTCGTTGTAGTTTACCTTGGCGATATTAAGACCCTTGGGAAGTATGTCAAACACTTGCGAAAAGTGTTCGAGGCCTTGCAGCAAAATAAGCACTACCATCGGCCACACATAGGCAAGGATGTGGAAGCCTATGTAAGAACTTGTCTTATGTGCCAACAAGAAAAGATCAAGATGATGAGACCCACGAGATTGTTGTAGCCATTGTCCTTTCCCGAGCGACCATGGGAAAGTGTTTCCATGGACTGGCCAAAGCTGTTAGACATGGCCCAATTTGCCTACAATTTGCAACAGAGTGAGGCAACCAACCAAAGTCCATTCGAGATCGTGATCGGGCAGCAACATCTCACACCCAACGTGGTTGCTACCAAGTACGAGGGCCTTAATGCAACAACACACAAGTTTGCCATGAAGTGGCAAGAGCATCATGACTTAGCTCGAGCTTGTCTACACAAGGCAGGAAATCAGACCAAGAAGTGGGCAGACACAAAGCGGACGGACGTGAACTTCCAAGTTGGAGACTCAGTCCTTGCGAAGCCAACCAGGATCTTGTGCAACCCGACTTTGCACAAAGGGCTTGCGCGAAGATACTAGGATGCATTCAAAGTTGTGAAGCTGAGAGGCACCATGACCTATCAATTAAAGTTTTCATCGATCATCCGAGCACATCTGGTGTTCCACGTAAGCTTACTCGAGCTATCCCATTAAGACGAGTCAGATCTGGATCGAGGAATGTCACACCGAGCGTCCTTCGGAGTGAGAGTCTCCTAAAAGAATGAAGTTCGAGGCAACCAAATGAAAAGGGTCAATCAACGACCAGGTCGTCGGCCAGGGCACACGTATTTAGTCTAGAGGAAAGGACTTCCCAACAGCGAAGATAGTTGCGAACAGGCCGAGGGCCTATGGCAGCTTCAAGACCAAGTGAGCCAGTACCTTCTTAACCAAGCGACGAGGGCGTCGCCAGAACCAGTGGGGGAGAATGTCATGGGCCACACCCTAATGCCTGATCGAGTCGCACACCTGGTGGCTGAGGAGCTCGATCCTGGCATACATCGGCCCAAACCCATCGCACGCTTGGTTGCCGCACAAGGGATCCGCGCGTACACCCCCTGGGCCAACCAACACACATTCGTTAATGTCACAGGCTACAACCGAGGGTTTAGGCTCAGCGTACACCGAAGGGCTGAGACCACGCACCAAGGGGTCGAGCACACGCACCCAGGGGCTGGACAAGTCCGCCACACCTACTTGGACCTAACATTCCTCCGACTTGGCCCTTCACTTAGGGTTAAGGAGTTCTACTCCTTGAAGGATTATAATAGGAGAAGTCCTAGTTAGAGTCAAACTGAAATAATAGATGTAGGGGCTATATAAGGAAGCTTTCCCCTACCTCATTAGGCACTTCATCTTAGTTTATCAGATTTCATTAAGATTTGTTAGGCTTCAGCCTTTATTTTTCGTTTGAGTAATAAACCATCGAGCTTTTACTCAATCCCTCTCTCATTTTCTTTTTCTTAGCGTTTCACTTTCGTTTCTGCGCGATCTAAGCTTTCTCACTTAGATCGGTTAGGCTTACTTAGGCGCCACACTATCCCAAAGGCACCTAAGGCCGCATGTCTCAGTTGAAGAATCTAGAGACATAACAAATGGTATAAGAGCAAGGTTTCTACTCAAGATGGCCAAGAAAGAAGAGACCAATGTAGCAACAAAGGTCGCAGAGACCCAAGCTGTCGAAAAGAAAAGGGCTACTTCGAAGGATCGACTGACAACGCTAGAGGAAAAGGCAGAGTGACTCGAGACCAGTGCAAAAGAGAATAGAATTTCTAGACGTTGTCAACGATCTCCTCGAAGAGCTGGAAACTAAGGTTGATCCCCTCAAAGATGAAGTCACGGAAGAGGTTCAAGGTCTTCTCAATGCGATGTACGGGAAACTGAACCAACAAGATGTTTCCCTTCAAATTGCAATGGAGGCAATGAAGGGGGAGTTGTTGTGGGAGATAAAAAATCTCAATGTTGAGCTCCCCTTCTACAAGAATGCCATTTTAACCGGTATGGTGGGCGAAGAAAGGAAAGCTAAGCCTAGGATCGATGTGCCAAAGCTAAAGGAGTTCAAAGGGGCGAGGTCAGCCAAGGAAGTGGACAACTTCATTTGGGGGTTGGAGCAGTATTTCTGACTCACGGGCATCGATGATGAGGACTCAAAGGTAAACACAACTTCTGTTTACTTGGTTGATGTCGCTCTCCTATGGTGGTGACATCGATTTTCCTAATCAAGAGATGGGGCGATTGCCATCAGAACATGAAAGGATTTCTAGTTCGAATTCAAAGAGCACGTCTATCCAAAGAATGCTCAAGAGGAAGCTTAGGAGAATCTTCACAAATTCAAGCATGATGGCTCAATTTGAGAGTATGTCGAGAAGTTCACCGAACTCAGGCTCCAAATTCAGGGCATAAGTGAGGCCGACACACTCTTTGCGTTCAAGAACGGTTTGCAACATTGGGAAAATATGGAGTTACGTTGAATGGGGATCAAAGGTCTTTCCAAGGCATTGAGCACATCCGAATCCCTCGCAGAATTTGAATACAAGAAGTCGGAGCCCTCAAAACAAAGGCTAAAGCACAAAGACAATGGCGGGAAAGACGATGATGAACATGCCAAAGACGGATCCAAGAAACCATCAAACGGAGATGTTAAACTCCGTAAGCCGTGGAAAAAGAACAACAACAATCTTACTTGTTACAATTGTGGAGGCGGTCACATGAAGAGAAATTGTCCACAACTTGAGAAAGCGACAACCATTCAAGAGGAGGATGGTGAAGATGAGAAAGTTATCGAACTTAATTCCATCATAAGTTATATGGAGATTAAGAAGGGTTCCAAGAAGAAGGGTTCAACTTCTGGCTATTGTGTTTATTTTGGTGGGAATCCAATTGCTTGATGCTCTAAAAAGCAAAGTGTTGTCTCAACAACTACTTCTGAAGTTGAATATAGAAGCTTGGCTAATTTTGTTTCAGAGTCAATATGGATTGAACAACTGCTACAGGAAATTGGTGTTTAGATACAAGGTACACCCACTGTATGGTGTGATAACTCTTCAACAATATCTATGGCAGCAAATCTCACACACCATGTCAAAGTTAAACATGTTGATATTGATTTAAACTTTGTCAGAGAACGAGTCCTAGCTGAGTAGCTTATTATGTACTTTGTTCTGTCATCTGAACAAATTGCAGATATTTTAACTAAACACATCCCTCCAACACACTTTCTTCGGATGCGATTGAGATTTGGAGTAGTCTCTTCTGAAGACATTGAGTAAAAAAGAATAAGTCTTAAGAAAACGAGGAGAATGTTAGAGTATATAGCAGTTACTCTGCTATGAGAGTTTGTTAGATCTGGTGGGCCCAAGTTGGTTATGCCGTTGGGATTCACTAACAACTTTTGTTAGATTATAAATATACCCTTTGGGCCTCAATTGTAACTAATCCACTTTAATGTAAAGTATCATATTCATTCTTTCTCTCCTTGTTATTCTATTTTAACTTTTCTCTTTTGGTTGTATCATTGTTCACCTAGCTTCGGTCATTGAAATATTACATGTAATAGCGTCTTAAACACTCAATATTTCAAAATGCACAAAAGTTTTAAATTTCACATTTTAGTTATGATTATGTACTTCAAATGATTTTAAATTGTTTGCATATTACATTATGCTTTGTTCTGTTTGGAAGGTGGTTTTGTTTATCTGATGTAACCTTTTGAATCTAGTTAATAACTCCACAACATTTTTTCCTCTTTTTGGCTTAACTCTATGCAAACGGTATGGAAATAAACCTCCATGTAAATAGTCATTTCCAATTCAAAAAACAGTTTCAGAACTTGCAAAACCTCCAGTGAGTCAAGCAGGTCGGTTGGTTCTCACTGAATACTCAGAGTTTATGATCTCTTCAATAAATCATATGTCGAAAATAAAGAATATATGACCTGACTTATTTAATGCTATTTTTTATTGAAAAAATCGATATTTTTGGAGTTTTGAATGAAAAATTATCTAAACATTGTTAAGGAAAATGTAGAATCAATTGTTGCTTCGTAAATGTGCAGACGTGCACGATGTGGATAACGCTAATGTCCTAACAGGTCGGGCCCTCTGTGGGCTAGCAGATATTTTAACCCAAATATTTTTCCTCAAATAGAGCATATCTTTTTCAAATTACGTTTTAAAATTAAAAGGATAAATATTAAAAGGTTCCTTTAACTCAATCAGTAATTTTAAAAATTGCTCTATAAAAGCATCATTAGGTCAAAAATTTCCAATAGCTCACTATTTGAAGCCCCTATAAATACCTTGTTAACATACTTGGTTAAACACAACTCAAAACACCGAGATTTTTTATTGTTTTACTTTGTGACTTTTAAAAGTAGTTTTTTCGGTGATGGACGAAGGCAAGTTATAGTTCACGATCTCTACAATTGTGCAACTGTAGCTGATCATCTAGTTTTTGTATCTTGAGATACAGGCGACCAATGTTCTCAAGCATCATAGGAGTGTTTGAAAATTTGTCTTAAGAAAACTGCGTAGTCCTACTAATCGGTTTTTCTGTCTACTACAAGTAAACGATTTAATATTGTTATATTCGTTTTTGTTTTAAAAATTGTATCTATTTTAGTTTTGTTCGATTCAATATTTTAATATAATATTCATATTTTATTATTTATATTGTTCTTGGATTAACACTTGTATAACAATCTTAAGACAGATTTCAACTTTATTCCATGGCGAACAATACTTATACGAAGCAGGCAACATGTGACCTATTCCAACGTTCTTGAAATCTTATTTCATGTTTTTTTACTTCGTGTTTATAGTGGACTTGTGGGTTATGCTTATTATCTTCTTAACGTGTTGATAAGTGACCGTGTAGCCAAACCACATCTCAAAGTCTATTTGGACTTTCAAGGACAATGAGAGACAAAGGTGGCTATTGGAAGAATTCATTTAAGTTGATACATATGTTTCAAGTCATGGGAAAAGGTTATTCGATCTTTACAAGGGTATTTTAGCTTACGATAGATAGAAATCCTAACGTGATTTTCATTGGCTTATGCTTATGTGGAAACATGTTTTATACATTAATTATTTTCTAATGTGCTTGTTCCTTGTGATAGTTGGTATAATATTTTCATGCAAGGAAAATGTTCTTCAAATGAGAGGTTGATCATTGTGGCAAATCTTTGACTTGTCAAGTTCTAAACTTGGAATGTATTTAAGGTAAATCCTTAAATTATAATATTATTTTGGTAATATTATTATGGTATTATCATGGTAAGATTTTGTCTATAGTGAATTATGCTATTATTATTATGGTAAATTTCGCTCATAATCATAATTGTAACCATTAATTGTAGTATTATTATAGTAATATTCATAGTGCCACTACCTTATAGTGTTGGGCTTTTAATATTAAATATGGCATGAATATGGAATATCGTGTATTATAATTTTGGCATTAATAGTTATTATTAAATGTTATAATAATTATTATTTGTGTTTTGGTAACTCTATAGATTTTTATTCCCGCACTAATAATTTATTTTTTGAGAAATTTATAGAGACAAACAAGATACCCCAACGAAATCTTGATTTGTTTTGAAAACAAGATCTCGTAAATAATTCATTTCGGGATTTAATTATTGCCATTTCAACGGGTTTACTTAATATTTTTTTCCAAACAAGAATCAAAGAAATTAAACATCAGCGGACTAGTTCCTTTTAATTTTTGTTTGTTAAACAGAATTGGGTTGCTTGATATCATTGTTTCGGGTTTTAGTGTTACTAATTTCGTCATTTAACAGAAGATATAACATTGAAAAAAGGAAATAAATCACTTAATTTATTTTTATGTTTGAATATTGGGTTGATTCTAACTTTGTAAGGAAAATAAATCAGTGAATTTATTTTCATGAGAATCTTGTATGATTCTAACTTTGCAAGGAAAATAACTCATTGAGTTTATTATCATGAGGATCTGGTATGAGTCTAACATTGTAAAGAAAATAAATCATTGAATTTATTTCTTGGGAATCAAGTATGATTCTATTTTGTAAAAGGAAATAAATTGTTGCATATATTTCTAGGGAATCGAGTATGATTCAATTTTGTAAAAGGAAATTATTTTTTACATTTATTTATTGGGAATCAAGTATGTTTCTATTTTGAAAAAAAAAATCGTTAAATTTATTTCTTGAGAATCAAGTATGATTCTATTTTGTAAAATTAAATAGATTGTTGAATTTATTTCTTGGGAATCTTGATCAGTTTGTAAACTGAGATCTAGTAAACAAATTTGTTTTGAAAATTTAATTCTTGCGGTTTTAACGGGTTTACTTGATCTTATATTTCCAAAAAAAATCAATTTGAATAAAATGTTTTATTAATTTTGTTGTGGCAAATCTATTTTAATAGAATTTGTTATTGGAAGTAACATTGGTTATTGATTCTGCTTAACAGAATCTAAAGCGTTAATTCCGACCGAGGTCTTGAATCAAAGCATGGAAACTCTATGTTTTCTTTTCTATGACGTAATTACATTTTCAATGTCTTATCTGATGGTTAAAGAATTGTGAGGGTCATTGGACCATAAATACAAATGGAAGATGTCGATGTTAAAAAAATCTTAGTTATCAGGTTCTTAATTTTGTAATAATTGATTCTAAATTGTTGTGAATCAAAGACAGTTATTTTATTTGATCACTCAAGATATTCTCGCAAAATGAATGTTTATTAGTGAATCCGTTCAGGCGTTAGTCATTTGAAAAGCTAACCCCTTCTTGGAACGACTTCAAGAACTTTAAACATAAGAGAAGAAAACTCATAAACGGATTATTCAAAGACAATATGAGAGTGCATGTCTAGGATTGAGTTTTTTAAAGATTTTGTATTTAAGCGTGCCTAATGCGACACCTCTCTTTTTATAAGTTATCTATCTGGTGCATTGTTCATTATTACATTTAATAGATTCATAATCTATGTTTCTAGTTTATGGCTATGAGTCATAATAGAAAAACAGTGAGATTCAATAGAAAGAATTTTAAAATGTGGCAAAAAAGAATGTTTTCTATTTGATCATGTTAAACTTAGTCAAAGATATAAAGAATGATCATCCTATTATTATAGAGCATAAGGTAAATGTTGTTACCACCTTCAAATGATGCTAAGCTAAATGTTGTTACCACCTTCAAATGTTGCTAAGGTAAATATTGTTGTGACAAATATTGCTAAGACAATAAAAATACGGCTAAAAGTCAAACCTACTTTTACCTAGGCAAATGCCAATGTAAACGTAGTGGAAGTCAAAAAAGACTTCAAGAAAACCAACCGTAAAAAAGGTCTTATGGGACCAAAAGACGGTGTGTTCAAGATGCAAAATCTTATGGGAAATGTTTCAATTGCCATAAGACGTGGAACATGTCTTTGGATTGTAGGCTTTTAAAGAAAGTTAGAACAAATGAGATCAATGTTATGACAAAATATCGTCGTGATAATTGATATGGAAAACAATTGTTTGAAGGCAAATTTATTACCTTCATGATAATACAAACTAGTTTTATGTGTATTTTCTTAAAAGCAAATATGATGCTATAGAGATACTAATCTCTATAAGTAGGATGTTGAAAGTCAAACTTTATAAATTGATTAATACGGTGAAAAACTCTATATAAGTAACGTTACAACATCCAAGGGTACACTGATTTTGAAGATAACATCTAAAAAGAACTAAAACTTCAAAAATGTATATGACATGTGGGGGGAGTTGTTAATCAACTAATTACCTTTTAAATAAGATTTCCCACGATAAAAGAGGAAAGACACCATACGAGTTTTGGAAGGTAACTAAACCTTCCTACAACTACTTGAAAATGTGGGGGTGTCTTACAAAGGTAATAACCTTATTACCGAAGCAAACGAAAATAGACCCCAAAACGGTGGATTGTATTTTCATTGGCTATCCAAATCATAGCAACATATATCAATTTCTTGTGTTTAAATCAAAGAACCCTAAGATTCACAAGAATATGATAATGGTCTCATTCTTTGAAAATATACTTCCTTGTATAACGAAGGAAGTTGGTTCAAGTTCAACGAACCAAACTTTAGAAACTATCAATAAAGATAGTCTAGACGTTCAACAAAAGATTGAAACTAAGATATTGTCATGACGACAAATAAGTGTGACAAATATGTGTTTGTCAAACTTACTGACATTAGGATATATGATCATATGACATACTCATTGTTATAAGTAAAAATGAAATGGTAAATTTACCAAAGACATGTTAAATTAAAGATTTGACATGAAAGATGTGAGACTAGCCGATATTATTTTGGGCATCCAAATCAAACGATCACCTGGAGGTCTTATATTGACGAAGTCACACTATGTGAACAAGAAAAGTTTTGCAAGGATGTTTCTAGCATAGCCAGAACTCCAATGAATATGAGTCAATATTTGTCCAAAAACTAATTTTAAAACATTAACCAAATGAAATATGCAAGGGTCATAAACTGTACTAAACTAAATATGGATTTCACTTCAAGCATTTTAAGCAAATTTACAAGCAATTCAGGGTCAAACCTCTGAAAAAAATATTGTGAGAGATATGAGATATCTCAGATACACTCAGGACTATGAAGTGCATTATTCCAAATATCAAGCTATTTAGAAGGATTCTCCGATGTTGGTTGGATATCTGATATTCATGATATCAAAGGCACAAGTGAATATGTTTCACATTGAAAAGAGCAACTATGCCATGGAAATCCTCAAGACCAACGTTACAACCAGATCCATGATGGAATTTGAGTTTATAGCTCTAGACAAGTTTAGAGAAGAATCTTAATGGCTTCAGAATTTCTTGGAGGATATTCCTAAATGGCCAAATCATGTGCCCATAATATGTATATATTGTGATAATCAAGCAACAATTGGTAAAGCACCAAGCTTTATGTAAAATGGTAGGTTGAGACATATACGCCGTCAACGCAATACCATTAGACAATTGATCTCAAATAGAGTTATCTCTATTGATTTTTATAAGATCAAAGGATAATGTTGCGGATCCGCTAACTAAAAGGTTAAAATCAGATCAAGTTGAGAAAACATCGAAAGGAATGTGACTAAAGCCCAGGAAAATTTAAGGCTTTATGTGAAGGAAAACCCTACCTAGTTGACTGGAGATCCCAATATCTAGGTTCAAATGGACAACCTAATTTCATAGACTTGTGCGGTCACTGTGGGGGTTCTTATCCTCAAGTTCGTTCCTATGATGTAAAAAGTGATTGTAACACCCCGAGTTTAGGGCTGGGAGATATCAGGTTAGTTAAACCGAAATGTGTTAAATTAAATTGGAGATAAAGTATTTTTAAATACACCAAAAAGGAGTTTTAAAGGTTGAAGGGGTAAAAAGGGAATTTTCACTAACAGAAAAGGAAAATAGGGATTTTTTAAAGTCATCTTCTTCACAAAGTAGTTTTCACGTTCTAAAATCTCCCCAAACCCCTATCTACTATTCCATCATCTTTCTCAACAATTTCAAGAGATTTTATCAAGGTAATAACATTTTGACTTCTCCTCTTCATCCTCAACATTTTCATAGTCTTAGATTTCCATAAAACCCATTTTTGAGTTGTTTCAAGTGTTCAAAGTTTTAAACTAAAGATGGAAACTTTGTTGATTTTTCGTTGAGTTCTTAATTTGTAAAGTTCATATATGTTATAAACTTGCTTTTAAGCTTAACATATGTTAAAATGGTGAAGTTTTAATGAAATACCAAAATGGGTATTAGTGGGTGAGTTTAGAAGTGAAAATCTTGAGTTTTGATGTAGTTATGTGAGAGGAAAGTTGGGTTGATGGTATGGTTACACTTGGGGGCTGTTTTGGACATGTTTAGTGATGTTTTGGATGATGGAATTGATGGGTAACCGATGGGTTGTGTCCAAGTCCGAAAATGAAGAGTTTGGGTTAATTTTTGGTTTGGAAATGTAGCGAAATTTGTCTTGGGTTGTAATCTGATTTGTGGCAGTGATTTTATGGATTTTTTTATGTGTAATGCACTGTTTTTGGTTGATTAGAAGCAAGGGAAACGTTGAAGAAGCTTCAGACTCAATTTCGGGGAACTTGGAGGCTTGATCAACATTTTCGGCTTGTGTTGAGTTTCATCGGTGAGTGGATCGATTTTAAAAGCCTTAACGTGGTTAAGGGAGTATTTTGGGAGTTTGGATTGAGCTTGAAAGGCCAATCCAAGCTCGAGAGTAAGTTTTAAAGGTTTATGCAATTAAATTTTGCTTTACGATTTCTTGAATGCGAGATGAACATGCTATGTTGGCATGTGTTGAATTGCATCTGTTATGCATGTTGTGATGTGAGACTTGTGTTTATACTTGCATTGTGAGTACATGCCTTGCATGGAAGTTGGACTTGGTGAGTGGTCCAAGCATCGGTAATGCTTGTGGTTGTATTTGAGTATATTGACATGTGTTTGGTTGTTACTGGATATAATTGATCGATCAATAGGATTAGAGTGCACTTGAGGTAAAATTCGCGCGTGACCTTAATGATGTTAGATTCCACTAAGGAAGAGTACGGTGATGTGAGATTCCACCGGAAATCATGTTATTACTAGACGGGTGAGTACGATGATGTGAGATTCCACCGGAAGTGTCTAGTGGGTTTGAAAAAGTTATCCGCATATCTGAGTAAAACGTTGAATGTCAATATACCCTTGAATGCTTTAATTCTCATGTTAAGCATGTTGATGATTCTATCTATTTATGCTTATGTTACGCATTGTTGTTTACTTTGCTTGTGTTATGAGAATGAGCATATGGTAAGCCTATGGCTTGAGGTTGCATTCGGTAAATGCACGTGAAGGTAAAAGCATGACATTGTGTGTTTAAACATGTGGAAATGATTTGGAAAAGGGTTTGGCTTTCAAGCAAACTATGTTTTGAAACTGCATTGTTGTAGTTATCTCTTTGAGCACCGCTCACTAAGCTTAAACGCTTATGCTCTCTTTTCCCAACAATGCAAGCCCTTGGACCTTCAGAGCAGCTCAGGGAACAACGGAGACTCCAAGAAAATTTAGTTTGCTCAAGTATGATATAGACTTCGATAATTAGTATTTAAGCAATGGGATAAGACCTTTGTGTTTTGTGATGTCGATGGCATGTTCCTTTGTTTAGACAAGTTTGTTTAGACGTTCTGGGCTTGTATTGCCTTATGCCATGTCGAAGTATGTTTAGTTTAACTTTTGGCTATGTGGTGAATGCCTTGTATACATGGTTCATCCAAGGATCTTATCATGATGATTGTTGCTTCGTTGAATGTTTAAATTGTTTCGTATGTTTATCCATGGATGTCTTGTGTTGTATTTGAGTTTGTATGTTGCTCGACTAGTCGTTTAATGCCTCTAGAGTCGAGTCATTGTGCTCTTAGTTGCTAAAACAAGTTTTGCAGTGCAGGGCATATCGATACGCTCAAGGGCTGTATCCATACGGTCCTCTGCTTTGAACCTTGTTTTAGGCTATGCGAACTGATACGTGGGGGTGTATCGATACGCCAAAAGCTCTCTAGAAATCTAAGAAATTGACGAGATTTTAGCGTATCGGTACGGGTGTCGAGAGTATCGGTACGGTCTTGTAGTTTAACCTTGGAAAGTTGACCGTTGAGAGCGTATCGCTACGATCTTCTAGCGTATCGATACAGTCTCCCTAGGTTGACTTTGGGGTGTTGACCAGGTCCAGGCATATCAATACGCTCCTCTAGTGTATCGATACGACCTGTTGTAAAACTTAAAAAGGGTTTTTAATTGTTTGTTTCACGTGTTTTGAATCCGTGTGTGTTTCCGTTGCGTGTCCTCTCACATAGGATGTAATTAAAGCATCTAGACAGGATAAATTTAAAAGAATTTTCTAGGGTTGTTAATCGAAGTGGAGTCTTAATGGGTTTCGCTTCGGTTTTTCCCATGTAACCCGTTCGATGCGGTCTGGCGGCTAGGACGGGTCGAGGGGGTTACAGTGATCAAAGTGGTATAGGCTAAGCAATGCTTTTAATGACCATTTTGTGCTTTGGTAAGCCAAGCAACAAAAGTTACCTATGTGAGAGTGAAGTAGGGCCGTTTCAATTCAAGAAGACTATTGAGCATAGTTCTTTCAAACTCTTGCAGAACCAGACGATGTCCATAGCTTTAAGGGCATACCCATGTGAACTAATATCTTGGCTAGAGAGGTAGTTGTGTGAAGTATGACATCGTTTACATAAACGACATAACAGTTCAAGGATATCACGTCTACTAGTCAACTAGAAAAGTAAATATATTTTTACAAGGGAAGGTTAAAGGATGGACACCTACCTATCCTATGCAATTATTGATCGTAGAATCTATCACCACATCGAGTCAAAATGTTTTGATAAAATCATTTGTTGAGATTTTAGGGGCTCGATTCGATCAACCGTTCTTGCGCGCCAAGTGTGGAGAAGTTGGATAATTGGGTGTTTTAGTGGGAGGTGAAAATTTGGCAATTTGACACAGGGATTTATAGTGGTTCAACCTTCTAACCAAGGTCTACATCCACTACCTTAGCTCCCCACTAAGAATTTCCAAACAAATTCACTAAGAATTTCATCCCCTTTTCTCCGCTTAGGAGGAAACCGTTACACCGATCAAGCTTTCTACCCAAAGCTTGATCAAACACTCTCTTACGAGAGAAAGACTTAGAAAACTATAAATCCCTCAAATAGGTATGTGTTTGCAATACTAAGCTCTCACCCAAAACCTAAACACTTGAGAAAATTTAACAATGTTTAGCTCACAAGTGTTGTCTAAGCAAGAAATAAACAATTTAAGCTCTAGATAAATTTTGACATCATAATGTTGTTACAATTGAAGCATTGACCATTACAATATGCTTGGAGGTCTCTTTTATACTCCTTGATGAGTTTGTGGCCGTTACTAGCCGTTGGGATTGAATTGGAGCCGTTGGAGCTTTTATTTCCCACCATAAATGCAGTTCTGCAACTTGGCGTATCGATACTCGTCAAACCGTATCGATATGGTCTCAATGAGGAAATAGTCGTTGGGCTTTTCAGCTGATGCGTATCGATACGCTTACCTAGCGTATCGGTACGGTCCTGCAATTAAAAGACCATTGGGAAAATGACCGTTGGGGCAGTTAGGCGTATCGGTACGCGATACACCCTTATCGGTACGCAACTAGCCGTTGGGCTATTTCAAAACACGTTGTATCGATACGGTCCAAGACCGTATCGGTACGGGTACTTGAAAGGGCTGGTTTTGACTACTTTAAATGTACATTAAAATCATTCCAAAGCCTTTAAAAACCCTTAAACATATTTTCAAGTTGTTTTTGACTAAAAACATATTTTAAATTCTTTTGAATTTAGTCCAAAACATTTTTCAAATATTATATCAAAACATTAGTTCTACATCATCAATTCCATTCATGTCGGGGATTGTTAGAAAAAATTTGATATTTTTGGACCTTTTAAAGGGAAAATGATCCAGACGTTGTTAAGGAAAATATGGAACCAATTGTTTGTTCGCAAATGTGTAGATATACGTGACGTGGGTAACACTAATGTTCAAACCGGTCGAGTCTTCCGTGGGCTTGCGGATATTTTAACCCAAATAATTTTTCCTCAAATAGAGTGTATCTTTTCCAAATTATGTTTTAGAATTAAAAGGATAAATATTAAAAGGTTTATTTACTTCAAACAGTAGTTTTAAAAATTGCTCTTTAAAAGCTCATTGATTAAATGCTCCATTAGGTCAAAAATTTCCAATAGTTCACTATGTGAAACCCCTATAAATACTTTGTTAACCTACTAGGTTAAACACAACTCGAAACACATAGATTTTTCTATTGTTTTACTCTGTGACTTTCAAAAAGTAGTTTTTCGGTAATAGACGAAGACAAGTTATTGTTTGTGATCTCTACGTGACTACGTCTATGCAACTGCAGATGACCAATGATCTCAAGAACCATAAGAGTGGTCGAAAATTTATCTTAAAGAAACTGCGTAGTTACAGGCCTCAACTCGTTCTTACTGATCGGATTTTTTGTCTACAACAAGCAAACGATTTAATATTTTTATATTCATTTTTGTTTTAGGCAATTGTATCTATTTTGGTTCCGTACGATTCAATATTTTAATACGATATTCATATTTTATTGTTGCTTGTATAACAGTTTTGTGTATGAGGAGAATGAATTACATATAGGATCGCATACGCGGGCGGACTACAGACTGTGCCCCATCCACAAATATGGTTGTTCCGGTCATGTAGCGGGAACCATCACTTATTAAATAGATAACTGTTGAAGCCAAATCGTTTTTAGCTTCCAACCATCTCTGCCATGGAACTGCTTCTTTCACCAACTTCTCTGCCCTGTCCTTCCCAACTGACTTGGGAAATTCATCTTCTAAGTGCAAACCACGAGCAATTGCATTAACCCTGATCTTATGTTTCCCAATCTCCAAAGCTGATATCTATTAACAACAATGAAAGAAAAACCAAGTCATTTGATATTCCACCACATCATTTCGATGTCCGGGTTTATGTTGCATATAAGGTTAGACATGATTACTTGAAGAAAAATGAAAAGTTAGAGCAAGAAAGGTGTCAACTATAGCCAAGTACAGAAAGAAAGGAACTGGATTAAATGCCTCAAAGACTAGAAGGAAAGCTCAGGATTTACTCTAACTAACTGCTGCAATCCTGCCAAACATGAACCATATGCAGCACCACCTTGATAAAGCCCTCGTTCAGCTCCGAGTAGTGTAGTCATGAATACGATGGAACCACCTGATTTGCGGTTCCGCATCCGCCTCCCAACTGCTTTTAGCAGATACCATGGAGCCATAAAATTTAGTTTTACGATTTTTAGGAACTCTTCTTCAGCTAACTCCAGATGGTCTTGCATCTTCCCTGGTTCACAACATAGTCAGGTTTCACTTGTTACATTGCATTGGAATGAACACATCAATGAAGGAGATGCCTAAAGAAAGCAAATATGTATTTGGTTTTCTTGTACAAAACACTTTCAACTTTCCTTGAAAATCACCATCAAAATTTCACAATCTTTACAGGCTTCTAAAGTAGAAAAATATTGTTCTTCACTTTATGGTATTGTTAGAACTCAAATGGAATGCAACCATTTGAACACCAAACATGAGTAAATTAAGAAGAACCTTGATGGAAAAAGTTTCTAAACATTGCAAACTGCTTTTCAATTGATTTTAAAATTCAAAAGTTTCCAAATTGTCCCAAAATATGAACATTTTATTTGGCCACTTCAGCTTTCAATTGAAAATAATATAAATGAGTAGATCGGTCCAAAACAGAGAAAAAAAATCATATGCCCTTTTTCGGTGCACATTTCTATGCTCAGCCTTAAAAAATCAAATTATAAGTCATAACTCTAAATTGTAAATCCTAAACCTTAAACCCTAAAAATATATCATAACCCAAATTCTCTAAACTTTAATCCTAAACCCTAACCTTAAACAGTTAAACTTTAATCCTAAACCCTAAACTCAAAAATACACCATACTCCAAATTTCCTAAACTCTAATCCTAAACTTTTAACCTTAAACTTTAATCATAAACCCTAAACCTAAATTTTTAGCATAGAGAATAAATATGTACACCGAAAAAGAATAGAGGATTTATATTCGTCGAAAACAATATTTATAGAAAACTGACATGGGTAGATACCAACCTTCATAGGCATAACAATTCACAAGTGCATCCAAATGCCCAACAGCTTTCCATGCTTTATCTACTGCCTCATCAAATATTCCCTCTTTTTCCTCTTCCATGTTCAACCCAATCACCTCTACTGGGACCACATTCTTTATTGAACCCACTATCTTCTCTCTTGCACTCCCCAGACAGCTTTCATTTCCCATTAACACCAACCTAATGCACATTCCCAGAATATCATGAACAATGAACAGCCAGCTAGGGTATACATAATCACATGGATTGGATTGGATTAACAAAGAACACTAAATTGAAAAGAATTTTGAAAAAAAAAAGAAACTTTGCAAATTCTTGTAATTTTTTTATCTCGTTTCCTAGTTTTTACTCTACTCTATCACACAATATTAAAAACAATCTGATCAGAACTGACCAAGAATTTCCATGAATGTGTGTTTTTTCTTTCCTGAGAAAACAAGTATACTGAAAACATAAACTCATAGAAAAAGTAGGAAACTTGTAACCTGCAACCACGTTTGGCTAAATGTAAAGCAATACCCACTGAAATTTCATCTCCATTTGAAGTGATCAATACATTCTTTGCTTGATTCTCCATTCTAACAGCCAACTGCCAATCACCCAAAAACCCCCAGAAAACGTCAAGAAACAGCTAAATCAAACAGAACCCAGAAAGAAAATCCAAGGCTAAAAATCAATCAATAAAACAATATGAAAATGTTAAATAATTACCTATATAGTCCTGCTGATGAAATGAATCAAAGTAGAGGCTTTGAGGAGATTTATGAAGGTAGCCTGTAGCCTGTAGCCTTTAGCCCGTGTAACTTGCTTTTATATTGATAAAGAGATTGTTATTATTACTTGTTTTTGTTGAAAAAGGGCGAAAAAAAAGTATTCCTTTTGCATGCTTCTTTGCAAGTGCAGTGAATCTCCCAAGAGATCTAACCTCTCGTTTCACACATTTTTAATAACAATGATGGATTTTGGGATTCGGGAACAAAGTTTGAGTGATTCTATTTAAATTTTGAAAAAAAAATGGACGTCAAAATTAAAATGTTCAAAATTATTCAAGTGTTAAATTTAAAGTTTTAAAAAAAAATATAAGGTCTAACTAAAATTTTAAAAAAATTAATACCTAATGAAAACTGTTAAAAAATTTAAGAGAATATTCAATTATAAGTATTCAAAAATGATAAGAATATTTTTTAAAAAAAATAAAAATTTTAAAAAATTAAAATTGTAAAGAGTCGAAAGTTCACCGCCCTTATTATCGTTATTCTCTATTTAATAACCTTTAAATGTCAACAATCTCTAAAATAAGGGGTTAAAAATTTTTAGTTGACACTTTTTTAACATACACTTTTTTTTTCTTAGGTTATAAGTTATAAACTCATTATGAGCAAATTTATCTTTATCGCTTAGCTAAGAATTGTTTTTAAGAAAACCTCCAAAGGTGTTTGCTTTCCAAATTTCTATTACCGTGAATACAATCCAATTAAGAAATGCCCGAGTTGGGTCCCATGTGTGATGATTTTTTATGGATTTAATAGTATAGTATCATACTTTTAGTTTATTTATTTTTGAAAGTATATACTTGTTAGTTCTGATGCCAATTTTTTCTACCTAAATTTCGTTAAATAATTTAGGTTTAAATATAGGCTTAAACGTCAGATAGGTGCCTAATCTATACCCTTTTTTCCAGTTAGGTGTCTAATGTTTGTTTCGGGCCACTTAGGTGCCTAACGTTTCATTCCATAAACCATTTTAAGTTTTAGCCCTGACGGACGTGCCCAAACCTTCCCTCCCCCTTCCATTGTTCTTCTTCCCTCTCCTCTTCACCGTTGAACCACATCTCCACTAGTGGAAAACTGCTCATTGGCATCGCATCCCCGTTATCTACATCTTCATCTCCGGCGTCACTTTTCTTCAACAACGTTAGAAGCAAATTTCTGCAGACTCATCTTCACAATTTGTCCAGCAAGCTTCCTGATAATAGCAGATCTCTCTTGTGGCTTACCATGTTCAAGAACATGCTATCACACAAGGAAACATAATTAATACAACCCCACGGAAGAAATAACGCAGGTCAAAGGGAACAATAAAGAGTAATATTTATAAGAAACTAAGTTTGAAACTGAGTTCATGTCACCGTTTCGAGATAATCCAAAGAGAAGAGGAGCATTATCAGATAAGGAACAGATCATATCTGATCTGGAAACCAAGACAAAGCAGCATAATGTGTAAAAACATTCAAAGAAAGAAAATATGTTATCACAAACTGATTCCCGAAACATACTACAATAGGTAGTATATATACAGTTATGTTATTGCACAAATAGGTATAGCAGTTAATACGAGACAAGAACAGGCTAAACTTCATTCTCTGATGACAGATAAAGTAGATAAAATTCCCAAATGAAGAATAATAGAGATTCAAAATGAAGCTGGATACCTGAATAACATAATTCCCATATTGATCTTGTGTTAAAGTGCACACAGACTGCATGATCTCTTCCATTATAATTTCTTGGGGTTTCACATTATTGCAATGTTCCAGCACCTTCTATCAGACGACATTAATAGCAAGTAAAAATCAATAAAAATAAATGCTAAAGTCCAGCAATGAAAGGGTAAGATCAGTAAATTTCATACCTGAATGACACGGCAACCATAAGGGTGTGTAGATGTTGCAACGGAGATAAAGAAGTCGAAGAAAGGTGACGCCGGAAACGAAGATGTAGATAACGGGGATGAAATGTCAATGAGCAGTTTTCCACCAGTGGAGATGTGGTTCAACGGTGAAGATGAGAGGGAAGAAGAACAGGGGAAGGGGGAGGGATGGTTTGATGGGGGAAGAAGATGGGTTTAAGGGATTTAATTAATTTAATTTATTTTTTTATTATTTTTAATATCAGAAACTCTAAAAACATGCCACGTGTCTTTTAACGGAAAATTTTAACGTCTGTCACGACTAAAACCTAAAATGGGTTACGGAATGAAACGTTAGGTACCTAAGTGGCCCGAAACAAACGTTAGTCACCTAACTGGAAAAAAAGGTATAGTTTGGGCACCTATCTGACGTTTAAGCCTTAAATATATTAAGGTTGTTGTATTATTTTAAAATTTACAATTTAAATTTTATATTTTATTTTTTGTGAAGTTGAGTCTTTCTATTATTTTCACTTTAAAATTTTTGTTCTTTATCTTTTATTTAATTTTAGGGTAAAGTATCCAAATGATCACTAAACTATCTTTAGAAAAATAAAATGGTAACCAAACTTTCAAAAAATTACAGAATGATTATATTTTGATACAAAATGGTAATTGTGTAGTTAACCTCCGTTAAAGAGGTGGCATGGTTGTTAAATTTTTTTGTATAATAGCACATTTAATCCTTTATAGTTACACATTCAATCAAGGGAAAAATTTGGAACATGTTAAGTCAAATATGACTCACCCACGACTACCCCTGGTGTGTCATCGGTGACTCCAACATCGTGGCTGAACAAGGGGAAAATTTGGAAAGAAATTCTCTTGATGTCAATCAAATAGCCTGGTTATAGAATTTCATTAATAAATGTTGTATGATGAATATGCCACTCTCGGGAGGTAGTTTGTAATGCATCCGATTTAGGGATCAGGTGCTACTCAGGTGAATCGGGTTTGAGTCGTGGATTCGTTTTAAATTAAATTGAATTTTTATTTTAATTAAAGAGAGTTTGAGTTTATTAATGACATTTTGGTAATTTTAAAGTAAAGGGAAATAAAATATGAGAAAGGGGTTTTGAAATTGGCTATTCACCATCTTCTTCATCTTGTTCTTCCTTTTTCACGTTGAAAACCCCCTCTTATCCCCTAAAACACTATTCCATCAAACTCCACCCTCATTTCAAGTGTTCTCTTCAAGGTAAGCACATTTTTGAATTCTCCTCACTATTTCCAACATTTCCATAGCTTTAGTTTTCATAGAAATCCTCTTTCAAAGTTTTTGGGGTTTTCAAGTTTTAAAGTGAAAGCATGAATCTTTAATGAATTTTCGTTTTGTTTTGATGTGTAGAGTTAAATTATGAGTTAACCTAGCCCTAAGGTACATTATATCTCAATTTGGTTGATTTTTATTAAGAATCCCGTAATTGGGTTTTGGGGGTATTTTAAAAGTGTCAAACTTTGTGTTTTTGGTGTGGTTTTGTGAAGGGGAGTTGGGCTGGGGTTATAGTGATATTAGAAGGGTGTTTTGAGGATGTTTGGAGGTGTTTTGGGCATTAGATTTGGTAGTTTCCTGTTGGGTCATTAGGGAGTACGAAAATGGAGGATGTTTTGTTGGTTCATGGGTTGAAAATGTGGTAAATGGGTCAGAATTCTAGGGACGTGACATCTACTATTCTATCCGTCAGGTCTTTCATGGGGTGATCTTGATTCTGAGTTTCATCGTACTATTGTTGTTCTTATTCCCTAAGTTGAGGTGCCGTAGACTTTTTCCGACTTTCGTCTAATCGGTCTCTGCTCAGTTATCTTAAAGTTGTTGACAAAGATCATTGTTCGCCGCATGAAACATATCTTGCCCTTTTTGTCCATCCGAAGCAGACTAGTTTTATTCCGGGTCATTCTATCTCTTAGAACATTATTATTAATCATGAGATCATGCATTCCATGAGGTCTAAGAGGACTAAACATGGGTGGATTGCGATCAAAGTTGACCTGGAGAAGGCTTTTGATCGTATCCGCTAGGATTTCCTTCAAGAGACTCTTGTCGATGTGGGCTTCCCTTCTACTCTCATTCATATTATTATGCACTACGTCTTGTCTTATTTGGTCCAGGTCCAATGGAATGGCATTCTTGCACCTCCTTTTAGGCCGGAAAGGGGTGTTCGCCAGGGTGATCCCCTATCCCCTACTTATTCGTTCTTACTATGAAACGTCTTGGTCAAGCCATCCGTCGGGCAGTTGATAGTGGTCCAGGAGTTCCTTTATGCTTGGCTCGTCATGGTCTTCTCCTCTCGCATCTCTTCTCCACAGACGATCTGGCTCTTTATGCAAAAGCGGATCTAGATCAAGCTCATACGATCTCGACTATTCTAACTGATTTCGGGGGTTTTTTGTCACAGTATCAGTGCTCGGAAATCCTAGATTTATTTGTCTCCTAACACGGATGTGGGTACTATAGACGCGATCAACTCAGCTCTCGGGTATAATCAAACTCTATCTATTGATAACTACCTGGGTGTTCTAGTCCTTCATCACCGTAAGCGAATTGCCGACTTTGATTTTCTTATTGACAAATTAATGGGCAAGTTGAACGGTTTGGACCGCTAGTTCTCTCTCAATGGTTGGACGTGTAACTCTTGCTCTTTCTGTTTTGGCTACTATCACTTCCTTCTTCATGCAAACTATGAAGTTGCTTATCGAGGTCTGTATTGAAATTGACAAAATTATTCGTGGTTTTATTTGGGGCTCTTATGGTGCTACGCAGAAGATCACTATAGTAAATTGGTATGCTGCTATCTCGCAACCCAAGAATCATGGTGGTTTAGGTGTTCCTCCCTCGAACGAGCGTAACATGGCTTATATGCAGAAGCTTGCCTATAGTCTGGCTAGCTCGCCTTATGTTTTTTGTGTCCAAGTGTTGTGCCAAAAATATCGTATGATTGGTACTTGTCCACACACAATAACCTAGCCTAATTGCTACCCTCTTTGGCGCGTTATATCAAATGTTTGGGTCCATGTTAGGGATAATATTGTTTGGCTTATTGGGAATGGTAATGATGTCCATATTTGAAATGATATTTGGTTGTCGTCTTTAGGCCCTTTGAGGCAATGGGTGAAGCCATCCTTTGCCGGTGTCGACAATGTTCACTTTGTGAATCTCTTTAACAAGGATGGCAATGGGATGTCGACATATTGTCCGAGATTTTACTCCCCGAAGCCATTCCTCATATCATCGGTCTTTTAGCCCCACCTTTAGATGCTTCGCAGGACATGGTTTCATGGAGTGGTACACCGACCGATGCATTTTTGGTGGCCTCTTCTTATGATCTCCAACTGCGCCCGGTATAGGATGATATTAATTACAAATGGTCGTGCATCTGGTCTCTCCCGGTGACCCAATGTATCTGGCTTTTCTTTTGGCTGGTGCTTCGAAAAAGGCTTATAACCAATACCGAGAGAGCCTGCAGTGGTTTATCACCTGATCCGTCTTGCCCTTGTTGCGTCTGTGCATCAGAAACTGTTATTCATGTACTTCGTGACTGCCCTGAAACTAGTCACTTTTGGTAGTCCATCATTCCCTAGAGCAGCCAGACGTCCTTCTTTAATGTCCCTTTAAAGCTTTGGATTGTGGATAACGTTAGTACCTCAAGGACCTCCACCAACAACTCTTTTCCTTGGCGTATCTTTTTCCCTTTGATCATTCAACAGATATGGAAATGCAGGAATGATTTCGTTTTTAATGGTGTTTGCCTTCCTTTATCTGAAGTTTATAGAGTTAGCTTGGCTTGGGCCTTTTATTTTGAAGATTCTTTTACTATTATGTCGTCGCAGGGTAGCCATACTGTGTAGCTCCACCAATGGACGTCGTCAGCCAATGGTTGGCTTTGCCTAAACACTGACACAACCGTCTCTCATGCTGATAATTTTGGTACAGTCAAAGGTGTGCTTCGGTAAAGTTCAATGATAATTTTTACACCTCTAAATAATTATTTTAAGCAGTCCCAAGTAGGGATGACTTGATCCTAAGGGTCAGATTTTTTTAAAGAAAATTTCGGGTTCATGTCTGATTTTTTGAGAATGAGATCGGGTCGGGTTTGAGTTTAATGTGAAAAATATCCTATTTTACCCGACCCGAAATAATAGTTTAATTTTATTCTAAATATTTAGGTATAATTGTTATAATGCCCCATCTTTATATATATATTTTTCAATTATCTCCCGATTTTGTCTAGTAAAAATAGAATAATTATTATAATGTTCACTCTCTAATTGTATTTTTTCAATGAACTTCATATTTTATTGAATAATAATAAAAAATAATAATTTTTTGTTTATGTTGGGTCGGATTATGTTCATATTTTTACTCTAGAATTCAAGTTGAGTTCGGATTCATGTACATCATAAATGTCAAGTCGAATTTAGATTGATGTGTTAAATTTTTGTGTTGGGTGCAGATTGAACATAAACACGACTCATGACAAATCCAAGTTAGGTGAAAAAGTCTATTAATGTAGAAGAAATTGATGTAAATTTTTTGTATTATAGTAATTTATATATATTGTGAATTATGAATTAAATATTTTATTTTAATAAATTGTATGTGACCCTAAAAAGTTTTAACAGCGGTAAATGTCGTACATCAAGCCGACCCAAATCCAACTTATCTCATGAATACTTCTATGGTAAAAATACGAGCTCTTATACACAGAGGTAGATGCCAATATCTAAAAGATTTAAAATACAATTTATTACTAGATTTATTCCTTTTTCCAATGTAGTATCTATGGTATTTGATTCATTGTGGTATTTGAATTTGACAAATTTTTAATATTATAATATAATTATATGATAATATATTTTTTAACTTTTTTAAAAAAATATACACTATACAAATAAATTACTCGAATATGAGGCTCATAAAAATAACAACGCTTCCGTTTTTTACTGGAACTATTTATTGGCTTCAATATAACACTTTTTAACATTTTTTTAACATGATGTATTTGATGATGTCACATATTAACAATTAATAAAAATGTGACATATGACAAAATGTATGTTAATATTATCAGAATTTAAGTAAAGTATCAAATTTAAAAGATGTAATTTATGTACCGCAATAGATATCATGTTAGAAAAAGATTTCAATACTAAATTAGATGGATGAGTCTACCAAAGAACGTCGCACACCGCTGAACACTATTATCGCAATATACCGCTAAATACTATTATTTTTTTAATAAAGATTAAAAATCTCAAAAACTCGAATTATAATTTAAATTATTTTTAAAAAAATAAAAATTAGATTTAATATTTTTTTATATTTCTTTATGTATTTTTAATTGATATGTTTGGATCAAATATCCCAAAAAATTAATATCATAAACCCTAAATTTAACCCTTTATTTTTCTTCTACCACCGTTGCCGCCGATTACCATTGTTTGATCCTCTATGAAAATCTAGTTACCCGAATGACTAATTTATATTGTCTTCGGATAAATCCAAGATGAGTATAAAGGACCGTCAACAAAATAACTACACCAGATTGTTGAGTTTCCTTAACACCTATCTTATCATTGCAATAACACTTTTGTTTGAGATACTTAATTACTACAAGTTTTGTTCTGCAGTATGCAATTAGGGGAAAACCTATATGAAACCAAAATATAAAAAAAAGGCAATTCCAAAGTTGCTTGGTTCTAATAAGAAAATAAAAGATTTGGGTTTAGAGTTTATGATATTAAGAAAATTTTAGGATATTTGATTCTAACATATCAATGAAAATACATAAAGAAATATAAAAAGTTTATTAAATCTAATTGTTATTTTTCTTTTAAAATATTTTAATTATAATTCAAGTCCTTGAGATTTCTAATCTTTATTAAAAAAATTAATGGTGTTTAACGGTATATTGTATTAGTGGTGTTCAGTGGTGTTCGACGCCCGTTGTAGAATTTTCCAAATTATATAATAAAAAAATTAAAATAATATATTGAAAAAGTGAAAAATTAGATTCCAAACCCAAAATTAGGTCTAAAACTGTTCCATTTTTAAAATGAAAATAACTGCTTCGACAGAAAAAGATGAGAGCCGAGCTAATACAATTTTTTTCTCTCAAAATTCAAAGGCATTGTTGTTTGTAGTTTAATTATGGACTTGTTAAAGTTCAATCCTTATGGATCTGAATATTCAAAGCCACCATAAAACACATCCTCTGGGTATATGAAGAAACCAAGTGCATAATTTTATTATTATCACACGCTGGAGGCCAACACATGGATTCCTCCTAATACTAATATTAATACTCTTCTTCTACAGAGTTCATTGTCACTTACCTGCAAAGCAAACACATTACATCATAATTCATATTATAGAGTCATAAGATCTGCATTCTTACCGCCAACTATTATATTAATAAACATGTGTTGCAGTTTTTTGCGCCTACAGCTCCAACACCAAATCTACAGTGGCACCAACAGAAGATGGTCAGACGCCATTCATAGTAAAAGCCACAGTTAACCACTTGATTGCAAAACTCAACACATTCCTAAAGTCTTAATTGCTAACATCTACATGCAGGTCTAGGATCTGTATTGGGCAAGTTGGATTTGTTTGTCAATCTGGATCAAGTAGATTCCATTTAAATTTTTTTGGCTCATTTCGAATTTGGGTCGTTACATTTAAGTTATTTCAAGTTAGTTGGGTTCCGAAACTTTTGAGATTTTGGGTAGGGTTATTTCAGGTTGCTTGTTTGGGTCATTCAACTTTAGGTTTGTTGATGAGCAAAATGGGATGATGGTGGTTTTAGATGGTTCATCCGTTCTTATTTGAGCGGAGTGTTGTAGACAGTTGTTGATGTCGATTTTGGACGACACCAAACATGGAGGTGGAGACGGTGACCGACAGTAGGTGTGCGGCTGACAAAGAGTAGTTCACTCATCGGGAGACGAGCTGAGAGCCACAGAGGACCATTTGGGAGAGGAGAGAGAGATAAACAATGATACCCGTTGAGAGACGAGCCGAGAGCCATAAAGGAGCATTTGGGAGAGGAGAGAAAGAGATGAGTGATGATAGCCCTTGTAGAAAATTGGGGGAACGTCTCTTTGTCCTCTGTAAAACCTATGTTTGATTTTGATAAAACAAAGTGTTTTAAGGATTAAATTGAAAAAACTTGAAATAGATTTTTAAGTCCCTCTAAAGGTTTCAAATCAACAAGGCTTTACTCTAGTTTGAAAAACTCAAACTCTAAAATATTTTCTAAGAGTTCCAAGGCCAAACTATTGAAAATCGTTTATGCGTATCGATACGCTCATTGCCGTATCGATACGTTTTTTTACAAACTTGGCCACTGGAGAGATTCGTTTCGATACGCCCCTTACCGTATCGAAACAGGGTATCGAAATAGATTGTATCTGTATTGATACGCTCTCTCTATAAAATCTCACTGAGTTTGAATGGTGTACCGATACGGTGTCTCCCGTATCGATACGGATTTAAAAGAATTTTAAATTTCAGAGCCTTAAATGTTTTTGACCGCTGGTGTCAGTTGGTAGGTAACAAACTTTTAAAGAGTTGATTAACCCGTACCGATACGCTCTTTCTCGTATTGATACGGATTCCTCTAGTGAGCTTTGAAGTAAAAATTGCATCGGTACGCTTCTATCCGTATCGAAACGGATCCCTATCCTGTACCGATACGCCTACACGCGTATCGATACGCCTCTCTTGTAATTGTGCAACGACTCTTTCTTTTTTGAGATAGGTATCGATACGCCTTCCCGTGTACCGATACGGTAGGCTGCAGAAGTGCATTTATGGTGGAAAGAGAGGGTCCCAACGGCTATAATCAATACCCTAACCACCCAAACGACTAGAATTAATGGAGAAGATATAAAATCGAGCCTATTGAAGACCAGCAACAACTATTGCATCCAAGAGAAACATCTATACAAAAATCCAAGCTCAAAGTGCCTAATTTCTCATTCTTGTAAAATCCAAAATTGTGTTGTGTGTAATTCCAATCTTGTATTCCAATTTGGGTTGAGTGCTTGTATCAAAAGGGGCAAATTTGTATTGTGAGATATTCTTCTTGCCTTAAAATTCTTCTTTGTATCCTAGTGAGGGTTTGGTCAAATTTTGGGTAGAAAATTTGACCGGTATTGTAAAGGTTGCCTTCTAAGCCTAGAAAAAGGGAAGAATAATTAGTGGATTGTTGGAAAATCCTTAGTGGTAGCTAAGATAGTGGATGTAGAGTTCATTTGGAACTTGAACCACTCTAAATTTCCTTGTTCTTCAATTTTAGTCATTCCACTTTCTCCAACAAATTTTTAAAAACCCAATTCACCCCCTCTTGGCTTTGATCAATCCATTGATCCACTCAACAATTGGTATCAGAGCCTACCTCTTTGAAGGATTAACAATTGAAGAGGAGATTCGAGGAAGAGTGTGATCATCTACAACACAAGCCATGGTGTCTACCTCCGGCTCTAGCATGTAAGAGTCTCAATCTATCACCAAATTGTCTTTCTTCAACGGTGACACCTATCCTTTTTGGAAGAACCAGATGCGTCTCTTCATAAAGTCTAGTGATTATCTTGTTTGGGATGCTATAGAGGATGGTCCCATTATTCCCATGAAAAGAGACGATGAAGGAAGACTAGTGCCAAAAAGGGAAAATGAAATGAGTGAAGATGATAGAAAGAAGCTTCAAATCAACGACAAGGCTCTTCATATGCTATTTTATGCCTTTGGACCCGATATCTACTCCAAAGTTTCTTCCATCAAAAGTGCTAAGGAAGTGTGAGATACACTTGAGACTACATATGAAGGAACAAGCGATGTGAAGGAAACAAAAATAGGAATTCTCAATCTTTGCTATGAGAATTTCAAGATAGAGCCCGACGAAACCGTTTTAAAGATGTTTGATCGTTTCTCAACAATCGTCAATGGGCTTAAGGGTTTTGGAGAGATCATTCCGGAGGACAAGCTAGTCCGGAAGCTACTCTACTCACTTCCCGAGTCTTGGGAGGGGAAAAAACCGCTATCATTGAGACAAAGAATTTGAAGACATTAAAGCTTGATGAGCTAGTTGGTTCTCTCCTAACTCATGAAATCACGAAGCAAGGAAGGGAAGATGAAAGGAAGAAAGAAGAAAGAAGAGTGGAGAAGCTTAAGGTAGACAAGAAAAAGAAACTAGGAGTGGCTCTTAAAGCTTCTATACATGATGAGAGCATTTCTAGTGAGGAGGAAGATTTTGAAGAATTGGCTATGATAGCCAAGAGATTCTCACGGTTAATGAGGTCCAACCGGGGTAGGAAGTTTCAAAGAAAGATGAACTTCAAGACCAAAAACAAAGAAGAAGAAAAGGATCCGATCATATGCTATGAGTGCAAGAAACCGGGTCATATTCGTTCCAAGTGTCCTCAACTCAAGAAGAAAGACTTTGAGAAGAAGAAGAAGCTCAAAGCTAAGCTTGCTACTTGGAGTGATGAGGAGTCATCCGAGGATGAGGAATAAGAAGTGTCCAACCTTTGCCTCATGGCTCTTGAGGAGGATTCTTCTATGGTAACCTCTAACTCATCTACTTTCGATTTTACATTTGATGAATTGCATGAAGCTTATGATGAGTTACAAAAGGTATACGATGAGTTAGTTGAGAAATATACGGAGTCTGTTTTAAAAAATAAAAAGATCATTTCGGATTTAAATGCTAAAAATGATTTACTTTCTCAAACTAACTTGAAATTTGAGAAAAAGATATTAGGTTTACAAGATGAAATTGAATACTTTCAAAATGAAAATGTAGATTTAAATAATCTTATTTCTTAATGTAACATTTAACACCAAAAGGTGTTAGATGAGCTTAATGAGCTCAAAAAGTCTTTCAAGAGTGTTTGTAATGTGAAAAATGAAATAAGTGAATCATCTAGAACAAACCAACCTAAGAGAAAGAATTATAACTACAAACAAAGTGGCTCCTATAGGCATAATAGAACTAAAAGAATTAGAAGTGCATGAGTTCATAAGGAACTTGTCAAATCTAATAATGTTGATGCCATGTCACCTTGGATTCCTAAGGGAACCAAGCTTTTGGGAGCTAACACTCGTGGACCAAAAATGATTTGGGTACCAAAAATCAAAGCTTAATCTCTTTGTTTGTAGGGGGGAGCATTGCTACAAGGCCAAATCACAAAGCCAAAACTCATGGTACCTTGATAGTGGATGCTCGAGGCACATGACCGGAGACAAGAGTCGATTCATGGACTTAAAGCCAAAAAGTGGAGAAGTAGTGACATTTGGTGACAACTCCAAAGGTCACATTAAAGGTATTGGATCCATAGGTAATCACTCTACTATACTCATTGAAAATGTATTGTATGTCGATGATCTAAAACACAATCTATTGAGCATTAGTCAATTGTGTGATAAAGGGTTTAATGTCTTATTTGATAAAAATGGAAGCAAAATTGTTGACATTAAATCAAAAAATATAATGCTCATTGGTCATCGCATAGGTAACATATACATGGTGCATCTATATGACATTCATACATCTCATGCATGCTTTGTTGTACAAGATGAAAATGATGCATGGATATGGCATAGGAAACTAGGACATGCTAGCATTAGTGTTTTAAAAAAATTAGTTTCCCTAAATCTAGTTAGAGGTTTGCCCAAGATTAAGTTCTCAAATGATAAAATATTTGATGCATGCTCTAAGGGTAAAAAACATAGATCATCCTTTAAATCCATTAATGATGTCTCTACTAGTAGATGTTTACAATTGATTCATATGGATCTTTTTGGGCCTATTAGAACAATGAGCTTGGGTGGTAAATCGTATGCCTTTGTACTTGTTGATGACTATTCTAGATTTACTTGGGTTCTATTTTTAAGTACAAAAGATGAGGCTATAGAAAAATTTATCACGTTTTCAAAATTAACTCAAAATGATCTTGAATTTAAGATTTCTCGCATTAGAAGTGATCATGGAACCGAGTTTCAAAATCTAGGTTTTGAAGAGTTTTTAAATGAAAATGGTATTAGCCACAATTTTTCGGCTCCTCGATCTCCTCAACAAAATGGGGTAGTTGAGAGGAAAAATAAGACTTTACAAGAAATGGCTAGAACCATGCTTTGTGAAAATAATTTACCTAAATATTTTTGGGCGAAAGCCACAAATACCGCTTGCTACATTGTGAATCGAGTAATGATTAGGCCAATTTTAAAGAAAACACCTTATGAGATTTTAAAATCTAAGAAGCCTAACATTAGATATTTTCATTCATTTGGTTGCAAGTGTTTTGTTTTAAATAATGGAAAAGACAACTTAGGTAAATTTGATGCTAAAAGTGATGAAGCTATTTTTAAGGATACTCTTTAAACTCTAAAACCTATCGTGTATTTAATAAAAGAAATTTAGTAGTAGAAGAGTCTATACATGTTGTTTTCGATGATAACCTCCTTCTGAGGAAGGAATCTTGTGATGATGATGATATAGGTATCCTTGATGCCTTTGATGGAGGACAAACTTCAAAGGAGGATGAGATTCCAACTAAAGAAGAGGATGCACAAGATCCACCTCTTGAAGCCTTGAAGGACTTGGCTCTTGAGGAAAAGGAAGTGAGCTACCCAAGGGAGTACAACTATGTCAAAGGTGGTGAAATCTTGGGTGATCCATCCAAGGGGGTAACTACTAGATCTTCCCTCAAACTCATGAATCATGTTGCTTTTATCTCATGCATTGAGCCTAAGAATATTAAAGAAGCATTAAAAGATGATTTTTGGATTATGTCTATGCAAGAAGAGTTAAACCAATTTGAGAGAAGTAATGTATGGACATTAGTTGAAAGGCCTAGTAATCAATCTACTATAGGAACTAAATGGGTATCTAGGAATAAATTGGATGAGAGTGGTAACATTGTGAGAAAAAAAGCTAGACTAGTTGCTCAAGGTTACACTCAAGAAGAGGGAATTGATTTTGATGAAACCTATGCACCCGTAGCTAGAATAGAAGCTATTAAGATGTTGCTTGTATGTGCATGTTAGCATAATTTCAAGTTTTTTCAAATGGACGTGAAAAGTGCATTTTAAATGGTTTTATAAATGAAGAGATGTATATGGAACAATCACCGGGTTTTGAGGATTCAAAATTTCCAAATCATGTTTTTAAGTTAACCAAAGTCCTTTATGGTTTAAAACAAGCTCCTAAAGCTTGGTATGAAAGGCTCTCAAACTTTTTAATTGAAAAAGGTTTTGAAAAAGGTAAGGTGGACACTACATTTTTCATAAAAAGATATAAAAATGACATCTTAGTAGTGCAAATATATGTTGATGATATTATTTTTGGATCTACTAATAAGTGTCATTGCAAAGAGTTTGCTAAGTTAATGGAAGGTGAATTCGAGATGAGCATGATGGGGGAGCTCTCATTCTTTTTGGGACTCCAAATCAAACAAAGGAAGGATGACACCTTCATCAATCAAGCAAAGTACGTGAAAGATATGATCAAGAAGTTTGGCTTGGAGCAAGCAAAGCCTCAAGATACACCAATGAGCTCATCTAAAAAGCTTGACAAAGATGAAGGAGGTAAGTGTGTTGACTCTAAGCTTTATCGCTCTATGATTGGATCTTTGCTTTACCTTACCGCAAGTAGACCGTATATATTGTTTAATGTTTGCTTGTGTGCTAGATTTCAAGCTAGTTCTAGAGAGTCTCACCTTATAGCTGTTAAAAGGATCTTTAGGTACCTTAGAGATACTCATTGTCTAGGTCTTTGGTACCCTAGAGACTCAACCTTTAACCTTCATGATTATTCGGATGCGGATTATGGGGGTTGTAAAATTGATAGGAAAAGTACTTCGGGAACTTGCCAATTCTTAGGTAGTATGCTCATATCTTGGTTCTCTAAGAAATAGAATAGTGTAGCTCTATCTACCACCGAAGCCGAGTACATATCCTTAGGGAGTTGTTGTGCTCAAGTCCTTTGGATAAAGCAACAACTCTTAGATTATGGAGTTAAAGTTGAAACCATACCCCTTAAGTGTGATAACACTAGTTCTATATGCTTAACCAAAAATCTCATCCAACACTCTAGAACCAAACATATAGAAATAAGACATCATTTCATTAAAGATCATGTCCTTAAGCAAGATGTTGTTATAGAGTATGTTGACACCTTGAACCAACTAGCGGACATTTTTACCAAACCTCTAGACAAAGAGCGTTTTTGGTCCCTTAGGAGAGAGCTAGGTATAACTAACCTATCTTGACCCTTTAGGACTCTTTGAGGTTAAAATTGCTTGAATTTGTGAAAATGCATGTTTATTTGTTGTTGATCTTGATAGAAACCATGCTTAAAGCTAGGGGGAGTATGCTTCTATTAGTATATGCTTAGACTTGCTCATTCATCAATTACATTCATTTAGGAGATGTTAAAGTCGAGCCTTTGGTTGTTCTAAAAGCCAAAAATGCATTTCTGGGCATAGGGTATCGATACAGCCTTATGCGTATCGATATGAGCACTTCATTAGTTGACCAGACTGCATTTTCTCTCTTACAGGTATCGATACAGTTAAACCCGTTTCGATACGAGTTGTGAACGTTTCGATACGGATGCCATCCGTTTTGATACGGTCCCTTGACACGCGTTTCCAGGGAATTACCATTTTACCCTCGTATCGATACACCCTTTGGCGTATCGATACTCGATTGCGCAGACAACTATTTAATGGCATTAAAAGAGTTTCACTTTTACCAAAACTAAATTTTCAAAACCCTAGCCGTTTTTCCTCTATAAAAAGCCTCTCAATCCCTCATATTTTCACCACAAAACTAAAAATCTCTTGAGGGTTTTTCAACATCAAGCCAAGTTTTTAAAGCTCTCCATCAATTTGGTGCAAGATCTTCATCCATTCCTCTCTATATCAATATCAAGGTATAAAATTCTTTTTCTCTTTTTATTTTATTTGTGATTTTCGTTTTAAATTCTTTTTGTTTTGTTTTGCTCTTTCAAAAACAAACTTTATCAAACCTTTTTGTTTTTTATTTGCCTTTAAAAGTTTTTTAAAACCTTGATTATTGTTTTTCCATGGGTTGAATGAGAAAAATAATGCATACACACTCTTTTGGATTAATTTCTCTAGACAATGGAACCAAAAAAGAGAGCGCGTACTAGCGAAGTCGGTGAAGGATCCAATCCCGGAGATGGTACTCGCTATAATTTGACACTTATCTATCAAAGGTGCTTTAGAACTACCGGGGAACTCAACTACTTTTCTCTTTTCAAAATTACAAAATTCGACTGGAGATGGTAATTTCCGTTCATTTTCTTAATTCAGAGCGCTTCAAGTTTGTCTACTTACCTTTGCTCCAAGAATGGAAATTTATGGATTTTCTACAAATCCCGGGCTTTTTCTTTAGAAATTTGGTTTTGATATTTTATGCTAATGCCAAGTGTGTTGCCGATCCCTCGAGTAATGTTATTGTCGTTAACTCCTATCTCATGGGCAAAAAGATTATTGTAGATGTTCCATCTCTTTGTGTTGTTTTTAAGTTAGAGGATGAGGGTATCGAAGATGAGAATTCTCTTGGCCATGTCTTGGGGGGTTCCGTGACCGTTCTCAATGCTCAAGATCGAATCTATCAAGTTGATGACTTTTGGATTCAGTGCTTTCGCCAGAGATAACAACCTAATCTTGCTCGCATCATGTTTGCGGAGATTGTCTATCTCGTGCAACATCGTCACACAACTCTTGTCACTTCATTCATATACAGCACCGCTTTGAGCTATTTCTTCACTCAAAAAGAGATTGATTGCTCTCACGACTACCCGACACCCCTTACCGATCCTATTGATGAGATATCTCTTTCTAGGGGGAAGTTTCACTACTTCAATGGTAGTTGGCTTCGTATCTCCAAGCTTCCTAGTGATGCGATTTCGGAAGAGATTGTAAATCCTCAAGCTCCTCAAGCTCCTATTCCACCTTCCATGGATTCTCTTATGACTTTTCTCAATGAACAATTCACGGGCCTACGTACGGGGTTTGTTTCTATGGATTAAGTTATAAATTCAGGGTTTACTGCCATAGACACACGTTTCACATGCTTAGAAGATCGTATGACAAATGTGGAGAAGCGTATCTAATCCATCGAGGCCGGACACAATTCGATGAACATCTCTCTCACGACCTTCCATGATGAGTGGCGTCAATCTAGGAGGAATGATAATGCCAACAAAGATGACGATGAAGATGATGAAGATGGCGACGGAGAAGAGTAGTAGATTATCTTTGCATTCCATTCATGTCATTTATGATTTCTAAATATGCACTTTGAATTATGTTCTTAGGATTAAGTTTACTTTTGAAAACCTATGCTTTGATAATTGTTGTTTGGGTTTTATTTTTGATGTTTCTTTATTTATAAACTTAATGCTTATCTATTATACGTTGCTTGATTATTGTTTATGCCTTTTGCCTATGTCTCTTATTTTTGATCTAACAAAAAGGGGGAGAGGGAACAAGCTCACTTAAAATTTACCTAGCTAACATTAAGGGGGAGTTGTTTTCCAAAGTTTTTCAAAAGTCTTAAAAAATTTTAAGTATTGGTTTTGTTATATCAAAAAGGGGGAGATTGTAAAACCTATTTTTGATTTTGATATAACAAAGTGTTTTAAGGATTAAATTGAAAAAACTTAAAATAGTTTTTTAAGTCCCTCAAAAGGTTTCAAATCAACAAGGTTTTACTCTAGTTTGAAAAACTCAAACTCTAAAATATTTTCTAAGTATTCTAAGGCCAAACTATTGAAAATCGTTATCGATACCTTTTTTTTAAAAACTTGGCTACTGGAGAGATTCATTTCGATACACCCCTTACCATATCGAAACAGGGTATCGAAACAGATTGTATCTGTATCGATACGCTCTCCCTATAAAATCACATTGAGTTTGAATGGTGTACCAATACGGTGTCTCCCATATCGATATGGATTTAAAGGAATTTTAAATTTCAGAGCCTTAAATGTTTTTGACCGTTGGTGTCAGTTGGTAGGTAACAAAATTTTAAAGAGTTGGTTAACCCGTACCGATACACTCTTTCCCGTATCGATACAGATTCCTCTAGTGAGCTTTGAAGTAAAAATTGCATCGGTACACTTCTATCCATATCGAAACGGATCCCTATCCTGTATCGATACACTTACACACGTATCGATACTCCCCTCTTCTAATTGTGCAACGATTCTTTCTTTTTTGAGACATGTATCGATACACATTCCCGTGTACCAATACGGTAGGCTGTAGAAGTGCATTTATGGTGGAAAGAGAGGGTCCCAACAGCTATAATCAATACACTAACCACCCAAACGACTAGAATTAATGGAGAAGGTATAAAATCAAGCCTATTGAACACTAGCAAAAACTATTGCATCCAAGAGAAACATCTATACAAAAATCCAAGCTCAAAGTGCCTAATTTCTCATTCTTGTAAAATCCCAAATTATGTTGTGTGTAATTCCAATTTGGGTTGAGTGCTTGTATCAAAAGGGGCAAATTTGTATTGTAAGATATTCTTCTTGCCTTAAAATTCTTCTTTGTATCCTAGTGAGGGTTTCGTCAAATTTTGGGTAGAAAATTTGATCGATATTGTAAAGGTTACCTCCTAAGCCTAAAAAAGGGGAAGAGCAATTAGTGAATTGTTGGAAAATCCTTAGTGGTAGCTAAGGTAGTGGATTTAGAGTTCATTTGGAACTTGAACCACTCAAAATTGCATTGTTCTTCAATTTTAATCATTCCATTTTCTCCAAAAAAAATTAAAAACCCAATTCACCCCTCTTGGCTTTGATCAATCCATTGATCCACTCAACACGCTCAGTCTAAGGGGTATTTATATCGCCTTAGCACTGTAGGTGGAGCAATGGCTGATGAGACCATGTCAGGCCTAGCGATTGCTATTGACGGGCTAGTAGGTTGTAGCTCGACTATCAGGCTGCGAGCTCAGTTAGACTTGATTGATGTCTTGTCCTGGTGCACTGGCCGAGCGTGGTCATCTCCAAATGTTGATAGGTTCAGAGGTATAGGAGCGTCCGAGCTCCGTGATACATGGAGCATGGCGCGGTGATGATGGTTTGAAGGCTAAGAGCTCTGGGGGCTTTGTCGCGAGGCTTACGGGTCCTAGGAGTTTTCAAACTTCGGGGGCGTCATCGTTCTCAGAGGTAAGCCCTCGGGGGAATGTCGAAAGGTGTTGTTGAGGCACTCTCTCCCGTGACGAGGTTCTCCGAAGAAGTTTGGTGTAGGTAGAACATTAGTCCCCCCCTTTTGTTGAAGGAGTGCCATAAAGTGGCATGAACTGTGACCTTGTTGATCCCCCTTTTGGTGGGGATCCTGTCATTTTTAGGGATGTCTGTTAGACGATGCTTCCCCAGACAATAGTTTTCAAGAGCCACAATGGATCATCTTTGTTGGTTTGAGCCGTCATTCGGTGGAGGCATGATGGTGACTTCAAGCGGTTCACCCTTTATAGGTCAGGGGAAGAGAGCTACGGTGTAGACATCTCAAGCCATGGTGCCATGGTTTAGGGGAACCCTTTTTGTGGGAGTGTTCCCTTCGTACTAGTGCCCAATACCTCTTTCGGGAAGGGCTTCTAAGGCTTCATTGGAAAATTTCCCATGCTTTCTTGCAGGGGAGCTTCTTGGGGTGGACTATGGCCAATTGTTGATTCGGGCCGAGGATCACAGTTAGGTGGGGAAACGATGTTTAAGCGGAGGGCTCGACCCTGGGAGACTACTTGGAAAAGGAATGGATGACTCAACCTTGGGACAACATTAGGGGAGTGGTTAGGTGACTCGACTCTAGAAAACTTGTTAGAGGAGTAAACTAGCGACTCACCCCCTTAAGGAAAGTTAATGAGCGTCTCAACTCTGAGAGACCTACTGCAGAGGATTAAATGGGGGCTCCCTACTTCTATAGAGATAAGAACTTATAAGTTGGGGCATATTCTGTACTCCTTGACCATTTGTCTTAAGTAATGGGAGATAGATGCCTTGTTAGTGTCGATATCTCACTTCAAGAGGTGGACACACTCTGACTGACTTAGGATGCCGAGCCATCATCTTTTTCGGAGTTGACTCCTTCATAATTTGACAGAGGTTGCCCCCGTTCATCTTTTGGGGTTGTTTGAATATCTCGAGACAAGTGGTAGTGTACCGAGCGGAGGTAACTCGATGCTCTGATAAAAATAGCCACATGGTGGGTGGAGTCTTGCTGGACTTCCTTTCAATACTGGATGGGTGGAGTTTCGCTCGACACTTTTTTTAGAAACAATAACATGTGTTTGGAGAAGCCTTGCTCATCTCCCTTGGAAAATCATATACATAAGGGGCGAAGGCTCGCTCGACGCCCTTGGAGAGATAACATTAAATGGGCGGGATCCTGCCCGATGTCCGTTAGAGGAGTGAACGAGTAATGGGCGGAGCTTTGCTCGACGCCCTTGGAAAGTCAAATGTCAAATGGGCGGAGCCATGCTCCGTGCCCTTAGAGAGCCAGAGCTTATACTCGACGCCCTTTAGATCCCAACTAGGCAGAGCTCTTCTCAACACCTTTTGGATAAACAAGTATTGTGTGAGCAGAGTCTTGCTCGAGGCCCTTGATAAGAATTATGTCATGGGCGAAGCTCACTCTTGACGCCCTTGGAAAACATCATATTATGGGTGGAGCTTAGTCTCGACGACCTTGGAGAAAATCATATCATGTGGGTGGAGGCTCGATCGGCGCCTATTAGGTAATCAATGTATAAATAGATGGAGTCTTGCTCGACGCCCTTGGATTCATCAAACATAAGAAGGGGGCAATGCCTTTCTCGGCGTCCTGGGAGGAATAACCTATCTTGGGCAGAGCCTTGCTCATCGCCATTAGAGAAATAGATACATATTGGGCGGGGGCCTGGCTCGACGCCCTTAGAGAAATAGATACATATTGGGTGGGGTCTGACTCGACGCCCTTAGAGAATCAAATATATAAAGGGTAGAGTCTTAATCGACATCTTTTTTCGAATTGGATATATAATGGATGACGAGATCTCCGTGAGGGGGCTTCTTATACCCTTGGAGAGGCGACTATGTGTAGGGTTGGGGCGTCTTACTCCCTTGTAGTATTTGAGCGTTGTGTAGTGGAGCATTTTCTCAATATTCTTGTAGCATCGAGCGATATGGGTGGAAGCTTCTCCTTTTATTCTCTCGAATGGTTTCTCTTGAGAAGCACAAAGATATTCTCTTTTAGGGCACCCGTGCATTTTGTAGAAACAATGTATAGTGGCATCTTCTTTTAGAAGGCATCTCATACCCTTGAAGAGTCAAGTGTTTTTCTTGGGTAGAGGCATCTCGTCGCTTTTGTAGCATCGTGCCCTTGGAAAAAAGTCGATAACCTGAGCAAATAAGCGGAGGCATCTCAACGTTCTTATAGAAACGCAGTGCTATGGGCGGTTGTTTCTTTTTTTGGACGTATTTCATTCACGCGGGGAGACTAGTATGTGTGTAGTTGAAACATCTAAGACCCTTGTAGAATTAGCGCTAAGGAGTGGAGTTTTTTTCGACACTCTTGTAGCATCGAGGGCTACAGATGGAGGCTTTTCTTTTCATGCTCTCAGAGAGTTTCTTCTAAGAGGAGTATGTAGGCATCTCCCTTAAGAGGCATCTCATACCCTTGTAGAGGTTATTGCATACGTGGTTGAGGCATCTCGCGCCCTTGTAGAATTGAGCACTATAAGGTGGAGCTTGTCTTAACACTCTTGTAGCATCGAGCGCCGTGGACGAAGGCTTCTCTTTTATGCTCTCAAAGGGTTTCTCCGGAGAAGCGCGAAGGTACTCTCTCAGGGGCGACCACGCATTTGTAGAAATAATATATGCGGACATCTCCCTTAGGAGGAATTTGTTTATTTATAGAGGTCACACGCTTCTGTTGGCATGGGGTGTATATGCTTCTCTATCCTTGTAGAGTCGCGACGCTTTCGACATCAATTGGACGGAGGCATCTCCTTTCGGATGTAATTGATGAGTTCTCAAATATGACATATTTCATTTGCTATTTTTCTAGTTATTTGGACTTCTTGCTGCTTAATACATGTTGTTTTCGTTATATTTTGTGCAGGGATCCAATTCTGGAAATAGCAGTGAAAATGGGGCATTTCTGCAGTTTTTATTATAATTCTGTAATGACTGGCATCATGGGCACGACACCGGGCACGACGCATCTGACGTGGTAGTGACGTGGCAATGACATGGCAACTTCTAGAAACTTCTGGAACGTTATGAGAGATCTTATCATCTTATCCGATTAGATTTCCTGCATTTAAATTTCAAAACATTTGAATTGTTTTATCTTTTGTTTATTATTTTAAATTATCTCATCACTTTATCTTTGTAAATCTAAGCCTATAAATACCACCCTTGGTAAAGGCTTAGATCATCAATCATTTTAGTTTTCATCTTCTAGCTTGAAATGTTTTTAGCTTTAATAAAAGTTCTTTTACTTTATTTTCTTGTTCCATTTTTATGTTATTTAATTATTTTCCAAAAATCAAGTTAAGTATGATAATTAATATCATGCTTAGCTAAATTTCTTGAGCCAAGAGCTAGCCAAATCAATTCTAATCGTGAGAATTGAACATTGCCTAAATTCCTTCGGGAATACATTTTTATCTTTCTGTTTAGATAGTTTGGCAATCGGCCTCACTAAAGTTTTTAATCGTTTTTCAAATCAAAAAGAGCTCGTTGGTCTGGAATCGTTTAAAGACATAGTTGGGGGGAAGGATCGGCCTGTGGCATTTTCGACTTCCTGTGAACACTCTTAGCGACGGTCCGCTAAGGAAAGATAAAATCAGAAGTGATTCTTTTTAAGACAATTTTTGAGTCGGGCTTTTCCTGCTTTCAAAACTAAATATTTTAACGGCGATAGACGTGGTTAATTTGTTTAAGAATCAACCTTCGAAGATAGTCTTGGGAGGATTGGTTACTCGAGAGATAAGCAAGTTGCGACGGGTTGGGCCTCGCAGACTGTAACCGACATGATCCCCGGAGTAAAAATCTATTTCAATGATAGAGGGAATTGACAAGGCTAGCTCGAGGCTAATTTTCATATTTGGTTTTTCCTACTATTTTCTTTAATTCTTGCATTTTATCTTATTACTTCACTCAATATCAGATCGCCCCCTTTTTTATTTCCTTGTTTTGCAGATATTCTTGGGAATTCAAATCCGACAAAATTCAAGTCAATAATTCCAGCTAATCTCCCTGCGGATCGACCCTCTTTCCCTATATCTATTCAATTTCTTTATTTTATTTATTGTTGAAAGAGGTTAGACACTTATTTATTTTTGACCGGTTAAACGACGACTTGTCAAAATTGGCGCCGTTGCCGGGGAGATTTATTTTCGGTAATTTTTGACTGATTTTTGTTTTATTTTATGACCAGGAAGAACCCGGGTATTTTAGCTCCATACAACCCGGAAATTGAAGCGAGCGCTCGTAGAACTCATGGCGAAACACTTCGACGAAAGAAACAACAAAGCACACGACGACCCGAACAAGAATCCACCTCCGAAACAACACCAATCGAAGAACCTACACAGGAACCATAAACAATGGCGGACCAAACAATTCGAGAGCTGAACGCAACCCCTACTGTGCAACAACCGCTCTGCATCGCTTTTCCACAAGGCGATACTCCCTTCCAGCTCAAAACAGGCCTAATTCACCTATTACCTACCTTTAATGGCCTCCCTACTAAAAGCCCACACAAGCACCTTGCCGAATTTCACATGGTGTGCAGCAGCATGAAACCGCAAGGAGTTTCGGAGGATCAGATAAAACTAAGGGCATTTCCTTTTTCTTTAGCCGGAATGGCTAAAGAATGGTTATTTTATTTACCTCCGAATTCTATTAATACATGGGCTGATCTTTCTCGTGTTTTCCTTGACAGGTATTTCCCTGCAGCAAAAGCGACTGAACTTAGGCGAAGCATTTTGGGTATCCAACAAACACATGACGAGTCCTTATACGATTATTGGGAAAGATTCAAAAAGTTGTGCGCGAGTTGTCCGCAACATAACTTATCCGAGCAAACGCTCCTTCAATATTTCTATGAAGGAATGTTGCCGATGGATAAGAAAATGATAGATGCAGCAAGCGGTGGAGCGCTTGTCAACTTGACCCCCGAAAATGCTCGAAATTTGATATCTACGATGGCGGCAAATTCACAGCAATTTAATTCTGCGACTGAACCCAACCGACGGGTTCACACAGTAAGCATAATTTCATTAGAGAATAAAATTGATAATTTGACTAATATTGTGTATTCTCTTGTTTCAGGGGAGATAAAAGCTGCTAAGGTATGCAGAATATGCACAATGCCAGATCACGCAACCGACTTATGCCCATTGTTGCGGGATACATCTGGTGCCCAAGTTAACGCCATACACAACTTTCTCAGACCTCCCCAAAGACCCTATAACCCACATAGCAATACATTCAATCCCGGTTAGAGAGATCACCCAAACTTGAGCTACGGTAATCAGAACCCGAATTACCAACCTAGGCAACAACCTCCCTACCAAAACCAAGCACCCCAAAAATCCTCGCTTGAGTCTATTGTTGAGAGATTGGCAATTTCGCAGGAAAAATTCCAAACCCAAACACAATCCCATCTCCAGCAAATCGACAAACAAATAAGCCAACTAGCTCAAGCCGTTAACCGTCTAGAATCCCATGGGAAGTTACCATCACAAACCGAAACCAATCCAAGGGAAAATGTGAACGCGATCACTCTGCGTAGTGGAACTGTGATAACGCCTAAACCGCCCAAGCAAACTGAGCAAAAATCCGACGAGCAAGGCAGCTCTTCGAAGAACCAGAACGAAAAGTCTCCACCCACTGCAGGTAACTCTAAATCCAATATTTCTGTTTCTACTTACGAACCTGTTCCTCCTTTTCCAGATAGATTGGTGAAACGAGATAAAAAGGAGGAAGAGAAGGAAATTTTGGATGTATTCAAGAAAGTGGAAATTAATATTCCACTTCTTGATGTTATTCGGAAAGTGCCCAAATATGCAAGGTTTCTGAAGGACTTATGCACAAACGGAAGGCGACTATCCAGAAATGAAAAAGTTAACCTTGGTGAAAATATTTCGGCCATCTTTCAAAAGCCGTTGCCGCCAAAGTACAAGGACCAAGGTATGTTTGCGGTTCCTTGTAAAATTGGGAATAATGGGATAAAAAGGGCGATGTGCGATTTAGGCGCATCTATCAACGTCATGCCGTTAAGCGTTTACAACAAAATTTCGACTGAACCATTGAAAGAAACGCGAGTGACGGTTCAATTAGCCGATCGATCAGTCATCTACCCCGAGGGAGTACTAGAAAACGTGTTGGTACAGGTAAAAAATCTTATTTTCCCTGCTTATTTTTATATTATTGACATGGAAAATGATCGCAGCAATAACTGATCCGAAATCCTGCTTGGCCGACCTTTCCTATCAACCGCGCATACAAAGATTGATGTCCGCGACGACATCTTAACTATGGAATTTGATGGGGAAGTAGTTAAATTTGATATGTATAAAGCTATGAAGTATCCTGATTCGGTCGCAAGTTTAAATTTCGTTGATATTATAGATCCGTTAGCCGATGATTTGATCGAAACTGATATGTGTTATGACTTTTGTAGGGAATTCGCAGATCTCGACGATAAAAACAAAGGCGAAATCATTTCAAATCTTTCTTCCCTTTCTGATTTTCGATTAATTCCAATTCGAACTAAACATTATGTAATTTTTGGTGACAACCAATCCCTGCCAACCATTATTTGGAGTAATTTGTCGCATCGGAAAGGATGTAGAAGCTTAGTTGTTGTTTTGCGCAAAAATAGAAAGATGAAGGAAGACGTTAAAACAACAAGGGATGGACATCACCGTTTATTTGAAGAACTTGCTATTGAAGAACCAAAAATTTAGCAAAGGTCGTCGAGCTAAACGACGTTAAACAAAGCGCTACATGAGAGGCAACCCATTGGTTTATTTTTCGTCAATTTTTACTTCCTTTTTTTTTAATAATTTAATTTATGTTTCTTTATTTTTCATTCTTTTTTTTTGCCTTAATAAATTTTTCTTTCCCTCTGCAGGATTCTTTTCGCACACAACAAGCCAAATATCACACTCCAGCTGAAGTGCACCGTTTCATTAATGAGGTGCATTTTAGCACACTCAATGAGCGGTGCACGTTAGCCAATCCCCTTTCCCCTTGGCATATCACCCCGATTTTCCTTTTTTCCCCTCTCCCTTTCTTTCTTCCCCGCAAACCACCAAACCCTAGATAACTCACCAGCCGGTTCACTCAGCCGCAATCCACCATGCCCCGCACGAGACGGCAAGCTCGCCGGCTTCCCCAAGAACCGCCGTTGGTCATCGGTGGCGTCTTGCATCGCCACGATTTATGGCGATCAACAGCGATTCCGAACCGACTTCTGCACCTTCTCCACGCTGCGATGGTCGACGACGGCAAGCCCCTAATCCCTCGAACGAGATTCCTCCTCCCTACCATGGTGGCCGACGACCAGCAACCATCCGACGGGTGCCCAACAAAAATGTTGAACCACCCTTCGCTGCACCCTCTTTCGCACATCCGGCAGCTCCGTTCAGAACCCTCTGCCGCCGCTGATCCGAGCCACTCACAGTGCACCTTTCCCATCGACTCACTCTTCATCCACGGGGAGTATCTTTTACCCTTATTTTCTCTTTATTTCCTTAATTTTTATGGATTGGGGCAATTCATTTAAGTGAGGGGGAGGGTAGCAAACCACTTGCCATGCTTATCTGATATATGTTTGATTTTGGTTTAACTTTGAGAAAATATTTTCCTTGCCATTGCATTATATCCAGCATGTTATAATTGTTATAGTGCATAGGAATATTTGAATGTTGATATTTTTTATAATCAAATGGCATGAGTAAAATGATAGTTTGACATCTCTTTTCAATTTGCCTTGATTGTGATAATTGGATTTTTCTCCTAGCTTAATTAAATTAGCCCAATTTTGGTAAGATTTGAGCCTTGAGCATGCATTCTTCATATTATGCTCATTTCTTTTGCTTGAGAGTGTCATCTTGAATTTTAGGAATCTAGAACTTGTGGCTTGCTTACGATTTGAGACTACACTAAGAACGAGGTGCTTTAAAATGATTTAGGCATTAGGCTTTAACCTCTTCCATTACCTTTCATTTTAATTTACCCTTTCTCATCGCCTAGTGAGCTTTTGTTAGCCTTACATCCCATTTCTTTGGCTTAACCACTTTTTGATTGATCAAATGCTAGAAACTATATTACTAGGCAAATAAGGAGCTGCAATTCGAATAAAGGGCATAATTCTTCTAAAAAAACAGAATAAAGGAAGCAATTGCTTCGAAAAAAAAGAAAAGAAAAATAAAGAAAAGAAAAAAAAGAAGAAAAACAGTTTCGAAAAAATGAAAAAAATAAAAAATAAAAATATGTGTTTGCTTGCCCATTTTTAGCTCCTCTTTTATCTTCATTGCTTATTGTTTGAAACTTCTTGCATTGATCATCTTCTTTTGCCTTTTCTTTCCATCTTTCTACCCTTTTTCTAAACCCACATTACACCTTGAATAAAAGACCTAATGATTTTTGCACCTCGATTCTAATAAGTGGTGGAAAGTTGAACTTGTTACAAGCCTATGGAAACCTTTGTTCATGCATGACTTAGAGTGCTTTTGCTTCACATTTACCTTTAAACACTTTGAGTGCTCTTGAGTGTATCTTGGTGAAGATTAAGACTAGGTTAGGATCTGATTAATACTTGATAGGTAATTGGAAGAGATAAGGGTTGTTCTTTGCTTGCATCCATTTGGTTTGATTATGTTTCTTTCATGATATTCCTTTTGCGCTAGAACTCTTATGATTATGTTTGATGCTTGTAATGGCTTGAGAAATGCATTCTTTGGTTAATATCTTTTTCGAACATACTTGAGGACAAGTATGAGACAAGTGAGGGGGAATTTGATGAGTTCTCAAATATGACATATTTCATTTGCTATTTTTCTAGTTATTTGGACTTCTTGCTACTTAATACATGTTGTTTTCGTTATATTTTGTGCAGGGATCCAATTCTGGAAATAGCAGTGAAAATGGGGCATTTCTGCAGTTTTTATTATAATTCTGTCATGACTGGCATCATGGGCACGACACCGGGCACGACGCGTCTGATGTGGCAGTGACATGGCAATGACGTGGCGACTTCTAGAAGCTTCTGGAACGTTCTGAGAGATCTTATCAGCTTATCCGATTAGATTTCCTGCATTTAAATTTCAAAACATTTGAATTGTTTTATCTTTTGTTTATTATTTTAAATTATCTCATCACTTTATCTTTGTAAATCTAAGCCTATAAATACCACCCTTGGTAAAGGCTTAGACCATCAATCATTTTAGTTTTCATCTTCTAGCTTGAAACGTTTTTAGCTTTAATAAAAGTTCTTTTACTTTATTTTCTGGTTCCATTTTTATACTATTTAATTATTTTCCAAAAATCAAGTTAAGTATGATAATTAATATCATGCTTAGCTAAATTTCTTGAGCCAAGAGCTAGCCAAATCAATTCTAATCGTGAGAATTGAACATTGCCTAAATTCCTTCGGGAATACATTTTTATCTTTCTGTTTAGATAGTTTGGCAATCGGCCTCACTAAAGTTTTTAATCGTTTTTCAAATCAAAAAGAGCTCGTTGGTCTGGAATCGTTTAAAGACATAGTTGGGAGGAAGGATCGGCCTGTGGCATTTTCGACTTCCTGTGAACACTCTTAGCGGCGGTCCCCTAAGGAAAGATAAAATCAGAAGCGATTCTTTTTAAGACAATTTTTGAGTCGGGCTTTTCCTGCTTTCAAAACTAAATATTTTAACGGCGATAGACGTGGTTAATTTGTTTAAGAATCAACCTTCGAAGATAGTCTTGGGAGGATTGGTTACTCGAGAGAGAAGCAAGTTGCGATGGGTTGGGCCTCGCAGACTGTAACCGACATGATCCCCGGAGTAAAAATCTATTTCAATGATCGAGGGAATTGACAAGGCTAGCTCGAGGCTAATTTTCATATTTGGTTTTTCCTACTATTTTCTTTAATTCTTGCATTTTATCTTATTACTTCACTCAATATCAGATCACCCCCTTTTTTTATTTCCTTGTTTTACAGATATTCTTGGGAATTCAAATCCGACAAAATTCAAGTCAATAATTCCAGCTAATCTCCCTGCGGATCGACCCTCTTTCCCTATATCTATTCAATTTCTTTATTTTATTTATTGTTGAAAGAGGTTAAACACTTATTTATTTTTGACCGGTTAAACGACAACTTGTCAGTAATCATGACTCTATAGGGTTTATGTGCCTTGATTGGCGTAGAGTATGTATTTCTCTTTGTCCTTGTAGAATCATAGTGCCTCATAACATGGATGGGATAGAGGCATCCTCTATCTTTGTAGAATCAGCCGAGATGAGGGTTTAGATGTAACCCTTTGAGAGGCATTCGCAAAGAGATCAAAAATCGTGTTTGAAGCATATTAGGATCGGGGTGATCCATTTATATTGCCTCTTTGCTTTCGCAGTCATTCATGAGTCAGGGCGTGGTTGTACCTGTGCCCTTTGTAGAAACAAACGAGTATTCAGAGTTACCACGCAGAAGGAGTGGTACCAAAATGTTTTATGTAGATAGAAGTGCAATCATTTATTCAAATAGTGTGTTCGGTCGCTTCTTTAGGACTATACCAAGTTCCTACGGTGTTCGAACGGTGTGGTTTTACCCAATACCTGAAGGTTTGGAGAAGTGTGCGTTCATAGCAGAAATCATTTGTTAGGGTATCATTTGTAGAAAATTCATTGTAGCACGAGCTCCACTTTTATTTCATTTGCTAGGGTGTCCTTTGCACTTTCTCTAATCCTGAACACATGGGTAGCTAAGAAGCGAAGGTTACCCTATAGTTTACATATTTTCACATTTACAAGTTGGGGGATACTTTCCCTCTAGCAATGACCTATCCCTAACCCACACACAGTGGCAGACACTATCCATACGTGCAGGGGCACCGTGTCGTGAGGGCTCTCGGTAGCCAGTGCTTTCTGCGCTTATCCAACTCATCTGATTGCATCTCTTCAGCTATGAAGAGTGCTTCCATAGTGAGGGAAGCCGCTTCATGGATTGGCCAGAGACAATAGCCTCTGATGTCCTTGGGGTGTGCCTCGATTACTCCGTCTTAGTTGTCTTGTTAGGAAGAAAGTGAGGAGGCCGTTGGATGGTGCTTGGGGAGTCCAGTTCTCCTACTCACGGTTGTTACTGTGACTCTCCACGGTATGTCCTCGGGAATTTGTGGTGAGGTGTTGCTGACCTATGCTGTTTGTTTTTTTCTCTTCTACAGTCGGAACGGTTCGAAATTGGAAAAGATTTCACGAATGATTCTCTTGGTCGGAAAGTATTCCACGTTCACTGCACCAATTATTAATGCCAATTTTGGGCGACACCAAACATGGAGGTGGAGACGGTGGCCGGCATTAGGTGTGGGTCTGACGATGAGTGGTTCACTTTTCGGGAGATGAGCCGAGAGCCACAGTGGAGCATGGTTCGTCGTTGAAGTAGGCAGTTCACCCCTGGTTGTCCTGGGCCGAGAGCCGCTGTCGGCGTTGAGCCGGTGGCCGGAGCCATTTGGGAGAGGATAGAAAGAGATGAGCGATGATAGCCCTTGCAGAGAATTGGGGGAGCGTCCTTTTGCCCTCGGTCTAAAGGGTATTTATTTCCCCTTAGCACTGTAGGTGGAGCGATGGCTGATAAGACCATGTCAGGTCTAGCGATGGCTATTGACGGGCTGGTAGGTTGCTGCTCGATTGTCAGGCTACGAGCTCAGTCAGACTTGATGGTTATCTTGTCCTGGTGCGTGGTGGTCTCTAAGTGTTGATAGGTCCGGAGGTATAGGAGCGCCCGGTCTCCGTGATGCATGGAGCATAGCTGGAGATGATGGTTCGGAGGCTAGGAGCTCCGGGGGCTCTGCAACGAGGCTTATAGATCCCGGGGGTTTCGTTGTTCTCGGAGGTAAGCCCTTAGGAGAATGCCGAAGTGTGGTGTGGAGGAGATCCTTCCGAGAGCAGGGCTTTGCAGAGAAATTTAGCGAAGGTACAAGAACAATGGAGAAATGGGAGAGAAAATGGGAAAGAAGATGATGTTGGAGAGAATGATCCATTGTTTGGGTTCAGTCCCTTTTTTCATCTCATGTGTGTGGTTTAATATTACATATCCTACTGTTGATGCCAGGCTTATTGACGGGTTAAAAAGATAAAAGTGGAGTACACTAAAATTATTCTTGGTGCATGTCATTTTTGGGTGCGAGTCGGTTTCATGTTGACTTTTTTTTTTTGACAAATCAGGTTGTTTTAGTCTAAACTCCAAATTTAATTTAATCCATTCGGGTTTTTGGATTCGTGTGAAAATTGACAGGTATATCTAAGTTTGATACTAATTGGCTATGTTTAAATATTGGCAATTCATTTGTTCATTATTTGAGTATGGACACCAATTCTGATGATAGTTCATTTAGTTTCCTCCAATTTCCATGTGTGACATCACTACTATTTTGGTCAACCATTTAAATGCCAGATTTTCATTCGAGTGGTCAAAATGGTTGGAATTTAAAATAAAAGTAGATAAATTTTGTGGGGGGTGCATAGTACTTACAGTCTGCATCTGCGTTAATCCAGTGCTCACCATTTTCAGTTGCAGCAGCACAGCCAGTAAGCCCATATTGTGGCATTTTTGAGACGGTCTTTTTATTTCCTAATCCAGCCTTAGATCTTGACCCCTGAGGGAACCAAATGTTGTGTTTTACTTGCTGAAACTGCTCTCCCTTAGTGTAGTCATCAACATTGTAATGAGCATTATTCTTCTTAGACTCTCTTTCAGCTATAGAGCTTTCAGGGTGGATTTTTCTGTGGAACAGTTTAATGACCTGCAAACCACACTGATTCAATCCTGAAGAAAACTTCCTTTTATTTTGTATCAATTTATTAGAATAAAATTGCAGTTCAATGTAATCAGTACAATTTTAGAGTCGACTTTTTTTGGACCAATGAAATTTGCATTTTGAGGTTCATAATTGTTAAAGAGGGAAAGTGACATATGAATATAGAGTTGTTAAAAGAATCTAGCCCCAGAAGACTCACCTTTTGGAGTTTTTTCTTTGTGGAAAAGGAACTAGTTTGTTTAGGAGATGTAGCATGAAACTTTTTGAGAATCTTGTTGATGAGATGTTTCACAGGTTTATTGGTTTGTTTGGTCTGGATCTCCTCTTTCCCACATTTTCCCATGGGATTCTCTTGTGCTATTTTTGTGGTGTAGAACAGTTGTGCAAGTGATACCTCGAATCTTGTTTCCTGAAGCTCAGCTGAAGACCCTAACAAATATCCTTGGAGTGGACATACGGCTGTCTTCCCATATTCTTCAGCCCTGGCCTCTTGCAGTGAAATGATGCTAACTAGACTGTTCCTTGTGGATGATTCGTTGGACCTATGTTCTTCAGCTTCAGCTTCAAGGAATCTCCCCAGTTCATCGTTGACAAGCTTCAAATCATTTTCTGTCACCTCTGCTTTTTCCTCCATATCATCCAATGACATGGTGAATGTTGGTGTTACAGGCTCGCTCATAATCCGTTGGGATCCCAGAGTTCCAACGGTTAGAAAGCCATGGAATAGCCCTGAGGCTGAGATAACAGTGGATGTTTTGTCTCCAAAGCTATCTTCTTCTCCCTTGAAGGACTGTTGGGACAGGGTCGAGGTTGATTTGGGATGGCAATCTTGATAATTAAGAGATGGCTGAGCTAAAAGACAGGTAGAATAGTTCCCTGAAAGCAGAGTTCAAAGAATCAGCTTATATTGTGCTTAAGCAGTACATGCCCCACATTACCACGGGAGAACTCTTTATTTCAACCTTTGTTTTAGGTTTAAAATCTATCTGATTTGAAATATAAGTAAGTACGATGATTTTTCATGTGACTTGTGCTTGCCATGGGGACTGTTCTGAATGAAAGAAGTAGGAATGAATACCAATTGTGAGATCCTTGAAAGGTTCAGTATTGCTTGGACGTAACTTATGCTGCATCCATCCGAATAACTGCAATAACAGCAGTGCGAGGTGAAGTTAGCAGGATTCGAAACGGTAATGCCATTGTAAGAATGAATCAACTAGAGTGGAGACGTACCTTCATCTTGTTCTAGCTTCAAAGAGCTTAATGTCAAATTGTGTTGGTTCTCACTTCTCATAGGATAGATTTAAATGAAGAAGTTGTTAAAGAGAACAACATTGAGGATCTTCGGGTCACGAGCCAGCAGTTTCTCAAAGGATCTGTACTAGATATGAGTAGAGAGAAACAAATAGAAAGAAACAAGATTTTGGTTAGCTGTTCTCTGTCATGATCAAATCAAGTGGACAAATTGGAGAGTGGTTCATAGCACCTCATATTTCATGGCCTTAACTCTGCCCTGCAGGCTGCAGTAGAATACATGGTTCAGGAATCAACCTTTAAAAGGTCTTCATCTGGTTTACTGGTCTCACTTTGCTTTTCCTGGCTAAAATATCTAGGTATTCTATATGTTTATTTCAGATCTGAGTTCAGCTGATACAACACTATCTAGGAATGTTGTCCCATAGTTCGACACCTGAGAGTCTTGCTCGAATGACCTGCTGACAGATGATAATCAAACATCTCAATAAATTTTGTAAATTGAAGCTCTTTAACATCATTTTCTGCTTCTTTTTTTCTTATTTTATCAATTTTCTTTATAATTAAAGCCATTTTTGTTGTGGTTACAGCTCGATACAAGTTTTTTTTCTTTTTTGTTTTTGCTTTGCCATGCAGTGTTGTTATCGACATCATAGTTGTTGTTGTACCCATGGTTGGTGATTCTTATTATGAAGTTTCCACTTTTTTGCAGGGATGATAACGATGTCTTTTTAGCAATTGAAAATTAAAATCATTATTGGGATGCTTTTCCTGCCTTACAAGTATGATTTTTGGATAAAGGGGTTCCACTCAGACAAGATTGCTAGCTCTGACATATAAAACGCAATCATATAAGGATTGACCGAGAGGTTGGAGTAGACCGTCGCACCCTTAAAAATTTTAAAATTTTAAAACTTTATAATTTATTTATATTTTTTATTGATAATTTAATTCCGCACCCCTTAAATTTCTAATATAGCTTCTAATACTTTTCAAAAAAAAAATATAGCTTCTAATAGTTGATTTCCCTTACATAAAAGTCTGTGTCCGTCACGCTCCACAAGCATCTTAGAAGTTAAGAATGAGCCGAGGAAGAAGATGTGGTTAGCATCCAGACAAAGGCCACCCCGGACGCTTTCAACTTGAGTTGAAACTCCCCTTCATCTGAATGCGGCATGTTTTGTTGCGTTCAATACATAGGTTTGGATGATATTCTGTAATTCCCCAACAGTAAGTGATCTAATCAATAATCATATCCTGCTTAACAGCGGAGAAGTGCAAGGCTGAAGAAGTTGCACGTATATTGGAACACTGCTGTTAATACTGCTTCAGACATGATATGCTAGTTATGCCAACAACCTCATTGTTTCCACAGTTTTCCTCATTCATTATGCTTGCTTTTTAATAATTCCTCTGCATAGTTGCAACTTGCAATTTAGTGTGTACACCAAAGAAGTTCATATATCATAATTGTGCGAAAAATTATTGCAGGGTAGATTAAATCATTAATCTAATTTATCCTCCCGTCTTTCCTATCTTTTAATTTTTGGAGCTTTTCTTCTGTCTTATTCCACTTTTAATTGTGCAATACTTTTCTTCATTTCCTTTTGCATTTCTGATCATATGAGAAGATTTGGAAAGATTACATTAGATTCATGGTTTAATAATTAAATACCACTCACAGTCATTTGATCATTATAGTCTATAGAATGGAATCTAATACTCTATCAATACATCACATGAGGATTAGACGAGACTTAACCGCGGATTAAAAATCCTATGCTCTTTTTCGGTGCCTTTATTTATGTCCCCACACTAAAAAAATTCCCACATTATTTTGATCGTTTTCCCCATTTTTGAATTTCATTTCCCATGGAACATCAAATTCCTACATTTATCAAATGAATTAATCCTTTTGGATCAAAAAAATATCAAATGGATTAATCCTAGAGTTATTTTATTTTTTCCTTTTCTGACTGAAGCATTCTCTAGGAAAAAGAATTGTTGCATATAATACATTATTTTTATGTATTTTTTTTATTATCTAAGTTTGTGCTTGAAGACGTAGGTTTAGGTAAGGTCATAAAATCTTGATTTATGTGCTTATCCAAAATAGTTTTTGATATGCAAATACCACAAACTCTTGCTCAAAAAAAAAAAAAATACAAATACCACAAACGCCTCTCTCTAACTCTAAAATTTCTCCCACCTCTTTCTAACCCTAACTTTGATGTTGTCCGTTTGAGTGGCACTGCTTCTCCTTTTTGAAGCGGTAACCACCCCAAATCTTTTTCTTTATTTCTTTTCCTTCCTCTTGCGTCTTCTCTTCAGATTTTTCATGTTTTTTAAAAGTTTAAAATTGCTTTTTGTGGATCCTTCTGCCGTTTGATGAGAATTTTCCCTTTCGACGTCGGTTGTGGCCCTCCAATAGACCTTCAAACGATTTCGGAAGGAGGTTATCCTAGAGAATAGCTTGTGCTCTCTGCTCTCGGGTTGAATAATAAACAAATTTATTGTACATTAAGACAACAATGCAAAGATAAGACTCGTAACTCTAATAACACAATGACAATATATATATTTAAACACTTAAAACTCCAATATCAAACTGATGTAGGATATTACTTCCTTACAATTCAACAGAGATTGAATGTTGACTTTTCCAAGTGTTTAAATAACATTTTTCATTGAGTTATTAGAGTCGAGGCCTTCACACGTCTTTGTTGCCCGACCGGGTTTGAATTCTTGTCTTTGACACGTAAATATGTGTGTTTTTTTTATTAAATGAAAAGATATTACATTCTCATGTCGAGATTTGAACTCATACAAGATAAAACAAGATAGGGCAAGATGAATATTTTTGGCCATTAGGCCAATTAGTGGATTTCAACGCGTGATTTTTTTTTTGGCACAATAAACTTGGTTTTTATGTTTTTTTTTTTCATTTAATTTATCCCTACCTTGTTTTGCTTTCATTCAATTTATTCCCTTGGAGTTTCTGGCAACTGCCTCGACTTTGGTTTTTTTTTTTTTACATTTTTGGAACTAAAATGAAAAAATAAATAAAAATAATAGGAACTAAGATGAACATTTTCAAAAACGAAGACATTTAAAGCGAATGGCGTGTAGAATGCGATTAATAATAATGTTCTTTGAAGGCATAAAGTCAAAAAATGCTTCTAACATTTGATTAAATAGTTATTTTGGTCTCTATTCTTTTTTTAAACTAATTTAACCTCTAACATTTTATTTTGGGTCAAAATGGCCCCTCTGCGGATGAAAATTATTAGTCAACCGACGATAAACAACTTGAAATGATTTCACATAATGACATGTAAGAAGACATCAATATTTTATATTATATATAATTTTATAAAAAAAATTTTTGACTGATGTGTCATTACGTAAAGTCAGTATATTTGTCTATATGACACTGCTATCGCGACGTGCACTGTCATGTAGGTTTGTCACGTCATTTCAAACCATTTATCGTCAGTTGGCTAACAGTTTTCATCCGCAGAGAGGACATTTTGACCTAAAATCCAACTTTGGGGGTTAAATTGGTTCAAAAAGAAGAATAGAGTCCAAAATGACTATTCAGTCAAACATTATGGCATTGTTTTTGCATTATGCCTTGTTTGAATTTATAAGTATCTTGCAATACTTTGAAAAAAGAGAGAGTAAGGATCCAAAATGAAAATTTTCGTAAAGTTTAAAGTGAAACTATGCATTTAACTTATTTATACCGATTTAAAAAAAGTTCAGATATCCAAAATGAATTTTTTAGGAACTTTGCAATTTTTCACATCGTAGGGTTCATAATGAAAATAAATTAAAATTACATGGAGCAAATTAAAAAAATTTCAGAGTGCAACAAAATTACACGTATGAAATCCTTACAAATAAAGACATATTTCTTTATAGAAAATTCAAAATTTTAAGTACAGCTGGTCAAAAAATATCAAATTCTAAGATTTAAAATTGCAATAAAAATCAAAAAGTTCTAATTCAAAGGCCAAAACGAGGTTTCTCAGGAAGAAATCGACTACAAGACACCTTGAACTCATTGTTAGCGTGTAGTTCTCTAAAAATTACCAAGATTCAAATAAATCGCCTCAATCAGGCACCCAATAACAAAGTTATGACTTTTCAAAGTTTTGCGGTATATTGGTTCTCCTCTTAATGAAATCATACATGTTGATCAAAACAAAGTTTTGCAGTACACTTTTTTTTGCTCATCAATTATACTTTTATTAAATTAATAAAAACCAATAAGGTGTGCCTAGTTAAAAACTTATGTGGAGGAAAAGAGTACACGCAACTGAATTACAAAATTCTTATAAGCAACATTCTGCACAAAGCTTCTCATTTCGATCCACTATTTATAGCTAAACAGAAGAACACCATGCAAACATCCTCAGTACTTCACTTGTTACCACCAAGCTTTAAACATAGCTTCTCTTTTTACTCCCGCTTTAGCCAAGTAATCCGCCATTTCGTTTCTTTCCCTATGAGTAAACAGAAACATTACTTGATCAATCTCTCTGGCCAACATATCAATTTCTTCAAAGATCTTTCACCACTTCCATGATCGTAAAAGAATAGTTGTGACCTAGTTCAATGCTACTTACGAATATGATTCAATGATCAAAACTGCAGAACCCTTCATCCCTGCTTCGATAAATACCTCTAGGGCAGTCTTGATCACATATGTAACTCCCTTAGCCCGACCTAGACGCCCGATCCGAACTAAGAAGAATACACGAGGAAAACTGAAGTCAACTCGTTAAAGTCAACCTCGATTAACGACCTTTTTTTTCATTTTATCTTTTCTAGATGCACATTATTATCCTATATGATTAGCATTTTGTTTTGGTGAAAGCGACACATTAAACGAAGTTCAATTAGGGGTTCAATTGCATACAAATGTCTTTAGGGACTAAATTGTAAATTTCCAAAATTATAAGGACTAAACAAGTTTTAAAGTTACCAATCTAAAATTACTCATATAAAATGCCAGCATGTCAAGTTTCATCTCAAACGGATCATCCAAACTCATTTAATTAAGCATTCAACATTCAAGGACCAAACTATAAGAAATTGAAACCTGTAACAATTCAAATTCAACATCCAACGGTCAAGTGTTTTGAAACACAAGACCTCGTATCGGAACGGCCGTTTCGAAACCAGGTTGACCGTTTCGATACGCGGGTGCGTTTCGAAACAATGCTTTATAGTGGCGAAATGTTCCGGAACGTGCCTACCCGTTCCGAAACACTATGACCATTACAGGCCACTGTTCTGAAACATGTAAGGGCATTCCGAAACGCTTTGCCCTGCAATTTTCCAAATTGTTGGTTTTACTCAACTATTCACATCCGAAATCATCCCAATGCATGCCACATCACACATACAATATGAATAAGCATCAAAGATCATCGTTACGAAGCACAAGCTAAAACATAGCATCAAATATGCAAGCTTAAGAGCTATAGGCATGCTTCCTAGATGTAAAAACCACACAAAAGCTAAAAACCACATTCAATTTTAAACCAACATTCAAAGGCCATTTACAAACCAATATCAGCAAACCAAACATGCTCAAGGTGTTCAACATCACCAAATAAATCCAAGAGTAGAAATCCCACCCATTGCTTCTTATTACACTTAGGTAAAACCACATACTTTGTCTAATCAAAAGAGCTTGGATCTCCCTTGCTTCTTGCTGCCTCAAAAGCCTAATTCTCTGCATTGATGAAATAAATGAGCGTAAGCATGAAGCTTAGTGAGGATCGCTAAAACCAAACATTCATCAATGCATTTTACAAAACCGAAAATATCATCAATTGTCATCTTAAACCTTTCCTTAAAACACGATTTTTAAGGCATCAATGTACTTTTTAAACCACATGCTCATAGCATCGTCAAATTAACAACAAATATTCTTTTGCTCATGCTTAAACCAAGCATCACATGCGTTCTAGCATAAACCACACACATCTCATTCTTAAACCATTAATCAACAACTTTATATTGGCTCGCAAGTGAACAATTCTCAAACCATACCAAAACCAACACAAATGACACAATCGGATACACGGATTATAAGCGTTGTCCCACACGCTTCATACACACTACCAGACTACCCAAGGCTCACACAGGAGAGCAACCCTCCATCGTTGTGACACCCGTGGTGGAGTATAACGGTACAATCACAACCCCTCAACACCACTCATCGGTAGTTGTATAATTCCACTAATGAGAGCACATGACACATATCACAAGATCCACACACGAAATTAAACCATCAACCGTTGTGATCTTAGTCTCAATCGTTACGGTACTTGGATGGAGTATACAGTACAATTACAACCCTCGACATCCAAGGCGACTTTATTCACGGTGCACCCAATCCTATAGCCGACTAACTATATCCGATTAAACTAACCAAAAACCATTTCTATCACTTGCCAATATAATTATTTAACATCAATATTCCACAGTTTTACAAGTATAAACACAATGCCATTTTCACAAGCATAAAACATGCTTAATATCAAATGCACTAATCACATAATTCCAAGGATCACTTACCATGTGCATCCTTAACAAAATGGAATTAAAACCAGCAACCTCAGTACTCTAAAACATGCTTTGAAACAGTAATTAAATCGCATTCAACTCAAGTGCATTTCCAACAAAACATAACACAATTCTGAGAGAGAATTTCGAATCACTTACTCTTGAGCTTAGCTAAGTGTTTCAAACTTATACTAAGCTCTCAAGACCACGCTCAAAGCGTTAAAAAGCTGGAAAATCCATTTTCACTCATCGATACACGAAGCCTTACTCGCCGACACGAAAATCACCCTTCCAGAGCCTCCAAAATCGTCTCGTTTGCTCCCGAATCAAGATCCCTTGTTTTCACATCATCAAAATTGAGATCCAAATGCATTAAAATACATTTCAACACCAACAACTAAACACAAACTCGTTGCTCACCCAAACTACACCAATTACCCATACGAAACAACCGAAAACTCAATCGATTGCTTTCTTAACCAAGCCCAGTCAACATACATCACTTTCAACCATTTATAAACATCAAAAAACATCTAAAAACAACCTAAACTCATCCTTATACCTCCAGCAAGCATTACTACATCATTTCACCCCAAAACTCAACTAAAACTATAAAGAAACTCAATGATCTCAAGGATTCCAGGATCTATATCAACAAAACCTCTTTTCAACATGTTAATCAACACAAAACTCAATTAAAATCAATCCAAAACAGAGCCTATCAAAACAAATCCAAAAATCAAGATTTTAATCATACTTTTGTAATATTTTGATCTCAAATCAAACTATAATGAAAACTCAACCAAAAACATTAATTAGAAGCCAAAGAAGTTGGGAATTTCAATAAAGAACCTAGATTGAAGGTTGAGAACGAGATTTACCTCCAATCCTTGCTTTCCTCAATGAATGACAAGTTTTAGCTTCACAAAACTTGAAAATCTTGAAGGGAAATCTTGAAATTGATTTGGAAATTAATGAGAGAGTGTTTGGGAGAAAAGAATTCTGGAGAAAATGATTTAGAATGGTGTTTGGCTGAAAATGAGAAGAGGAAGGTAGTTACGTCAAATGAAATCTCAATTTTCTTATTTTTATTAATTTTAATTTAATAAAACCCTTTTATTTAATCACTTAAAATCCTTTTGAAACACATGTCATATTAAGGAAAGGCTAAATTGCCATAAAGCACCCTAAAGATTCTAAGATTTTGGCTCCTCTTTTTAAAATTGCATTTTCCACAGTTTTGAAACTTTACATTTTGGTCACTTCCCAAAATGTACTACTTCCGAAACTCTTTTTGTGAAATTGATTTGACCAACCCCTAAAACATGTTTTTAGAGGATTTTATCTATTTTACCATATTTTTATCCTATCCTAATCCTTGATTTCCTTAAATCACCTAATGCGATTCGAACTGTTTCCGACCGGTCCAATCTGATGTCCAAAACATCTAGGCCCAAAACCAGGGCGTTACAGCGTATAATTCCAAAAAGTATAGACCAAAACCAGGAGTAGGATCTGCGAACATTGCTTTTAGAATCCCATTATCTGCTCTTAGCACTCCACCACAGCCCATTGCTTCTTTACTCACAGCACCATCAACATTGAACTTTAATTTTCCCACCGATGGAAGAATCCAGTTTGAAAAAGGCAATCCTCTATAAGTCATTGCAATACATTCCATTGAATTTTCCCACCAGATGTTTTCAATCACCAAACCATATTCTTTAACTGCTTTGCACAAAATGAGGGCTCTCATATTTGAAAAGAAAACTAGATCCTTGAAACTTGTATTTTTACTCCAAAATAGTTTCTCATTTCTAGCTAACCAGAGGATCTATATTGTTGTTGCCATGCAAATAAGCCATACAGTTTTTATTCTACCATTCCATTGTACTTGAAAGCAAAAATCAACAAGCTCGTCTACCCTAGAAGGATTCGATCAATCATGTAACGATCCAGATTTCCGAGTCAACAGGATAGAATTGACTCTAGTCTTGGGCTTAAGTGTTAAACTTCATATTTATTTTGTTAGGACAAAGAATGAAACTTTGAGGCTTTAAACTTGACCCATAAGGATTGGGCTGGTGGCTAAGTAGTAATTAGGATGCTTCTTGAGGGGTTTATTGGGTATTTTACCCGAAAATTTAAAGAAAAGGTTGAATCAACTTACCTCCCATTGGCTTGGACATTTGGGCATGGGGAGACCATCTCTTTTGCTTACATCATCTTCATTTAAACCCATCTTCTTCCTTCAAAAGGTTTTATCTCTCCTCAAGAACACCCATTGTTTTTCAAGGTAGAGATTCAACATTTCCTTGTCAATCTTAGCATCCAAGATTTGAGTTCTAGATATGTTTATCTCCTCTCCACGATCTATATTTTGAGGTAAGAATCATTAGTTATGATTGGAAGATGAGAAAATGGGTTTTAGAGGGGGTTTTGAGTAGTGAGTGTTTTAGGACGGTTTTAAGGTTGTGAATTCGTTTCTAAGCTTCTTTCTAATCCTTTGAGAGTGTAACAACTTGTTTTTCGTACATATTGATTAGTTAAAGAAGTTGGGGAACCATCTCTTACCAAGAGTAAGGAGAGGAACTGAGGAAAGCTTAAGGAAAGAGGAATTTTAGGTTCTTGAGCAAGGTTTGTACATCTCCATCTCCAATGTACTTCATGTTTTTCATAAATGTGAATTGTTTTGCATTGTTTAAGCTTGTGATGTGGTTGGGTATTTAAGCATGTTAACCTTGGGGTGTTTTAAATCTTGATCATTTATTGTTTTCGTAGTTGTAATAAGGGACAAAATGGGCTAATAACAAACCTATTAGATTTTAGGGAGCATGGAACTGATTATGGGGTCTGAACATGAGGATTTTCAAAAGAAACTCCGTGGACAGAAAGCCATTTCTGGGCTTCAGTATCGGTACGCGGGAAGCATTACTGACACCCCATTGTAATTCTAATAAATAAGGCGAGAGTGCGTGTAGCGTATCGATACAGGCTTCAATCAGTACTGTTACGCCATTCAAGCAGCATCGTTACAGATTGACCTATACCGGTACTCGTGGGAATTGGAAAATTCCAATATTCAATTTTAGTATCGATACGGTGCAAACTGTGCCGGTACCCATCCCGCGTATTGATACGAGTGCCCCAATATTGGTACAGAAAGGTTTTCCCCTAAATTCCAGAAACAGATCTTGGTACCGTTACACCTTAGATCATACCGGTACCCACTGTCAAAATTGTTAAAATGCTAGTAAATGATTTAATGTGGTATATCGAAGGCTATGAGGGTATGAGATCGAACATGATAAATTGTGATTTGAGCCTTGGACTGAACCATGACCTTGTAATGCCCTTGTTTTCCCTTCTTGTTTTAAATTGTTATGGTCCTTGTGAGTCATTTTAATGATTTAATTGTATGGGATCCGGATAGCAAAAATTTTACTACAATATCGTTCTCTCCTTCACTCACACTTGATGTCTATGTGATCCTGAGTGACGTACATTACTCGATGGCTAGGTGATTTCGAGTATGCACTATTCTTCCTATCTGGTGCCTAGGTGATCCCAAATAGATGACCCCGCTTATAGCTGATGGCTAAGTGATTACGGGTATACAATAAGGGTAAGTACTCGATGTCTAGGTGATCCCGAGTACACTCATGGCTAGCCCAATGTCTAGGTGATTTCGGGCTAAACAGGTTTGTTCCCTTGTGGGAGGAAATATATGACAAGCATCGTAATTTTTCAAAATAATTATTCCTTAATCTTAGAATAAATATAAATAGCATAGTATAGAGAGAAAAAATGGTTGATCTTGTAATGCCCTTGGTTTAGGGCCCGAGAGATAACCGAGTTTGGTTAAACCGGTTCGGGTTAAATTAGTTGGGAGAAAACATTTTAATGAATAAGGGCAAAAAGAGAATTTTGGAACTTTTAAAAAAGGGTTTTTATTCAAAATACCATCATCTTCTTCACCAACACTTTTTTCACGTTCTTTTGCTAAAAACACCATTGTTACTATTCCATTGGAGCAAGTGCCTCACCCACATAAGTTTTCAAGATAATTTTTTTGTTTTAATTTTTCCTTCCTTAAGCTTATTGTTGGTGGAATTTTCCTTAAAACCCATTATTTAAATTTGTCCCAAAATGCTTTGAGTTTGAAAAAGAGAAAAATGAAGGGATTTTCATTTGGGTAGTTTGATGCCATGTTTAAGGGTGTTTTTAATCTTGTTTTGATGTTCTAAAAATGTTGAGATAGTGGCTAAATACAGGGAAACCCGAAACTAGTTAAAAGGAGGGGTTTTTTGAGTTAAAAATGTGAGGTTTTGGGTTGTTCTTGTGAGGAACCTTAGGCTGATGGTTGCTAGACCTTGTGTAAGTGTTTTGGATATAGAAATATGTAATTTTTATGGTAAATTTGTTGGGTTTTGGCTGCTAGTTAGTTTGGGTCGTTTTGATGGTGTTTCCAAGTGTTTCCCGGTGTGAATCGATTTGGTTTTGATGAAAAATGGTGAGTTTCTGTGTTGCTGCAAGTTTGGGGGCTTGATTTGTGTCTAATGCATCGTTATTGAATTGGCTAGAAATAATGGAAACAAGTTTGGGTTCTTTGGACGCGAGACCGGGTAGTTCGAACGCTTGAATCGGTGTTTCGGCTATCGATTAGGTTCTACCGGTGAGTGAAAATGTTTTTGAGAGTTTAGCTTGAGCTTGAAAGGCCAACCTAAGCTCGAGAGTAAGTGTTAAATGTTTACGTTTTACTTTTCCAGAATTCTATTTTTAAATCTTGTTAAGCATTGTTGATATGAGATGAGATGAATGTGTGTATTTGACTAACGAGTGTGATATTGTTAAGATGGCTTTTATGATGTTGAGTATTGGCAAATATGAGGGTCTTACCGGCTATAATTGGTTGACCATAGGATTAGAGTGGACTTGTAAAATTCTTGCGTGGCCCTAGTGATGTAAGATGCCATTAGGGAGGAGTACGGTGATGTAAGATGCCACCGGGAGCTTTATTGTTAGACCTCAGTGATGTAAGATGCCATCGTAAGTCTTATTGTTCTTATAGATTCAGTGATGTAAGATGCCATCGAGTCCAATATGCGTATTCGAGTTTGAGTTTGTGCTACATGTGTTTGACCATGTTGCTACACGTTTTAAATGTTGAAACCATGCTATGTTGAGACTTGTTTTGGCTTTTGGTTAAATGCCTTGTGTTTTGGCTTGTTGGTGTTTTTGAGTTAAAGTGTCCTTTTTGAGCTTTCATGTTTGAGATCCATGTTTGAGTGTGTGCTTGCTTGAAACCTGCTTTTAGGGTGTTTTGCCTCTAGAGTGTTTTCTTTATATGTTGCCATGTGGTTTGTGATCTTTCGGGGTAATTTTGGGAATGTTTGGGGATGCCAAAAGGCATTTTTGGGCCAATCTGTGCCCAGGCGTTTTAGAACATCTGGTATGGTTTTGGAAAGGCCATGCTTTTGGGGCACCAGTATTAGAACGAGAGTGGTGTCGTTTCGGTACGTTTTACCTCTAGAGACTCCCGTTTCGAAACCAAGAGAAGTCGTTTCGGAACAGCCTAATTTTGCTTTTTGATAAGAGTCTGCGTTTCGGAACATGCAACCCTTGTTTCGAAACACAAGTAGTTAAAGTGGTTAAAAGGCATCTTTGAAGGTTTTCAAATGTTACGTTTTAGTCCCTAAAGCTTGTATATTTCTTAAATGAGTTAATATGTCTCGTTTGAGTTGGTCTTGCCTTGTGTCCTTGAAAGATGACTAATAAACTATTTGGTAAGGTTTAAATTACCCGTTTGTCCCTATTTGGTGTGGTTTTGCAACATGGTCCTTCGAGACTATTTGGCTCTAATTGGACATCCGATTTAGACGTCATTCTTCCTCTATAACCCTTAACATCATATGACTGTTAAATTGCATTTATACAAGATAAATTTTAATCTAGGGTTGTTAATCGTAGGGAAATTCTTAGATTTTTCTCTAGTTATCCCCGTGTAACTCTCCCAATTCGGTCTTGCGTCTAGACCGGGTCGAGGCGGTTACATTTGGTGGTATCAGAGCCTCAGTTACGAGGTTCCCCGAGAAGGTAAGTTGATTATGTGTATGTTTGCCTAATTTGCACGGTGTTTGTGAGCATGACTTTGTGTTTTGCTGATGTTTGAAGGTTGGTTAAGCATTCCCATTGCTAGGTATTATTATGAAAAAATGGTTTTGAATTAAAAGAGCTTAACACACGGATCCCTGCTCTTTGCTGACCCTATGTTTATCTCGTGATTTGTGTTTGTTGTTTTAAATTGTTTTATTGTTATGATGAGACCGAGAGGATGACCTAGAGCGGGTGACCAGGCACCCGGGAATGTGCCTCTTCCTTCTCCTTCTCTCGATGGTAATGGGGCGAATGTCGGATGTAATGCACCTTAGGCGGGTGCCAATGTTGGAGGTGATGGTAATGGGCCTCAGGTTGGCCAGGGTTAGGCTGGTGTGGATATGGCCCAGTTACTTCAGAATTTAGCCGGAGCTTTTCAGATGACTGTTGCTGGTCTTCATGCTGCAGCACCACCTCAGGGTGCGGGGACAAGTTTGCCCCTTGAGCAGCTTCGTAGCTTAGGCGGATTCGAGTTTCGTGGTATGTCTCCCAAGGGTTCGGAGGCATGGTTTGAGAGCACTACTCGTATCTTGAGTCAGATGGAGTGCTCGGATACTCGCAAGTTGGTTGTATTGTCTCGTTGCTTTAGGGAGATGCGTATGCTTGGTGGACCACAGTTATCTCAGGTATGCCCGAGGCCGAGGTTACTTGGGAAATCTTCTGTGGTGCGTTCCGCAAGAAGTACCTTGGTGCTCGTTATCAGGATAAGAAGAAGAGAGAATTCATGGCTTTAGTGCAAGACAATATATCTGTTTTCGAGTATGAGGTACAGTTTGTGCGCTTGAGTCAATATGCTTCAGAGTTGGTTCCCATTGAGAGGAAAAGGTATGAACGGTTCCTTTACGGAGGTAAAGACCTACATAGATGCTTCTGATTACATTGAGTTTGATGTCTTGGTCTCTAAGGCCAAGGACATCGAGCAAAGTCTAAGTTTGGCTGCTCGATCGGTTGGGTCTAATTCAGGGAAAAGGTCTACCGAGTGGGAGCGAGACCGTAACAAGAGGCACAAGGATAGAAGGCACCAACCGAACTTTAGGCGTTGAGGTGGTAACATGGGACGAGGCCATTAGGGTCGAGGTTTTGTTGCTCGCACACCCAAGTGTGCTAGATGTGTGAGGAACCATTCCGGAGAGTGTTGGTTACTTTTCGTGCTTGTTGGAACTATGGATCTCAGACACATTTGAGGCGTGAGTGTCCTCATCCGGCTAGGGATGGTCAGGCACCTTCTAGAGCCGTTGAGTATCAGAGAGGTCGTGGGCGCGGCCGAGGTAACTTTCAGCCGAAGAATGATGGTCAGAGGAATGTGGCTCATGTTGTCGCGATACAACACGAGGGAGGTGGACCGGCTAGAGTTTATGTATAGCGTAAGGCTGGGAATGAGACAGATGTGATCACATGTATTTTTTTGTTACAGTCCTTATCTTTGCTTTCGTTGATTGATTCTGGCTCGACACATTCGTATATTTTGGGTGAGCATGCAAGATCTTTAGGTTTGCCTTTTGAGTTGTTAGATATAGGTATGAATGTTACGAGTTCTTTTGGTGAGACATTGTAGATAGGAAAGTGTTTCGAAGATGTCCTTTGATGGTTCAGGGTCATGTGTTTCCCGTTGGTATGATGGAGTTACCCTTTTATGGTTTCGATGTGATTTTGGGTATGGATTGGCTTGTGGAGCATAGAGCTAGGATAGATTTTGAGACTAAAAGAGTTTCTTTGAGGCTTTCGGATGATTATGAGGTAGTAGTAGTTGGCGAGAACATTAAGTTATTGTCTAATGTTGTTTCAACTTTAGAAGCTTAGAGGATGATGGATTTGGGTTGTCAAGCGTACTTGGCCTATGTGATGAATCCGAATATGAGTGAGGTTAGACCGCAAGATATCAGGATAGTTTACGACTTCCCGAGTGTTTTCCTAGAAGAATTTCCTGGTTTGCCTCTAGATAGGGATGTTGAGTTTGCTATTTAGACGTATTCAGATTCTGCTCCCCTATCGATTGCTCGATATAGAATGGCACCAAAAGAGTTGAAAGAATTGAAGACGCAGCTTCAAAAACTGTCAGATAGAGGTTTTATTAGGCCTAATATTTCACCTTGGGGTGCTTCGGTCTTGTTTGTGAAGAAGAAGGATAGCAGTATGAGGATATGCATAGATTATAGGTTGTTGAACAAGGTAACAATGAAGAACAAATATCCCTTATTGCGTATTGATGATTTGCTTGATTAGTTGAGAGGTGCTTCAATGTTTTCGAAGATTGATTTCAGATTGGGGTACTATCATTTGAAGGTAAAAGATGTGGACATACCAAAGATAACTTTCCGTACACGATATGGGCACTACAAGTTCTTAGTAATGCCTTTCGGTTTGACTAATGCACCACCTGCATTTATGGACATGATGAATAGAGTGTTTCACGAGTTTTGGATAGGTTTGTAGTAGTGTTCATAGATGACATTTTAGTGTACTCAAGGACTGAGGAAGAACATGTTGAGCATTTGCGATTAGTGCTACAGACTTTGCTTGAAAATCAGTTGTATGCTAAGTTGAGTAAATGCGAGTTTTTGATCAGGGAAGTAGTCTTTCTAGGTCATGTGATCTCAGCCAATGGGATTAGTGTGTATCCCAAGAAGATAGAGGCAATAGTGAGTTGGAAACAACCGAAGTCAGTGACAGAAATCCGTGGTTTTCTAGGGTTAGCCGGATATTATCGAAGGTTTGTTGAGGGGTTCTCGAAGATTGCTGCACCTTTGACCAAATTGTTGCAAAAAAATGTTCTGTATGAGTGGACAGATGCAAGGCAACAAGCATTTGAGAAGTTGAAGAAAGCATTGACAGAAGCTCCTATTTTGATTCATCCTGAACCAGGGAAGGAGTTCATAATCTACAGTGATGCGTCATATGTAGGTTTAGGTTGTGTGTTTATGCAAGAGGGAAGAGTTGTAGCTTATGCTTCGAGACAGTTGAAGGTTCACTAGAAGAACTACCCTACCCACGATGTAGAGTTAGCGGTTGTGGTCTTTGCTTGTAAGATTTGGAGACACCACTTTTATGGTGAGAAATGCACAGTTTACACCGACCACAAGAGTTTGAAATATTTGATGACCCAGAGAGAGTTGAATCTTAGACATCATAGGTGGTTAGAGCTTCTTAAAGACTATGACCTCATAATAGAGTACCATCTGGGTAAAGCTAATGTAGTGGCTGATGCTTTGAGTAGGAAGATGGCAGTTGAGTTGTGAGCCATGTTTGCAAGATTGAGTGTGTCACGGGATGGCGGTTTGGTAACCGATCTACAGGTTAAACCATCGTTAGTTCACTTGATTCGAGAGAAACAATTGCAAGACAGAACTTTGGCACCTCAAGTGCAAGATATAGCTGAGGGTAAACCCACAGATTTCTGCTTTGGTGAGAATGGGATCTTATGTTTTAAGAATAGAGTAGTTGTTCCAGAAGATGTCGAGTTGAGACGTACTATCTTGAATGAATCTCATAACAGTCCTTTTGCTATGCATCCAGGTAGTACGAAGATGTACCGTGGGTTGAAAGATGTGTACTTCTGGATTGGGTTAAAGAAAGATGTGGCTGAGTTTGTGAGTAAGTGTATGTTTTGTTAGCGAGTTAAGGCCGAGCATCAGTTTCCTTCAGGTTTGTTACAACCATTGAAGATTTCGGAATGGAAGTGGGAACGGATTACTATGGATTTTGTGTAAGGTTTACCATTGACTCATTCAAAGATGAATCCAGTATGGGTAATAGTTGAAAGATTCACTAAGTGTGCTCATTTCATACCTGTTCATACTACTTACACCTTAGACAGGTTGGTCGAGTTCTATATCAGTTAGATTGTGAGGCTACATGGTGTACCGAAGTCGATTGTGTCTGATAGAGATCTGAGGTTTATAGCCAGATTTTGGGAGTGTTTGCATCGTGCCTTGGGAACTTGGTTGAACTTCAGTACTTCGTATCACCCACAGTCAAATGGTCAGTCGAAAAGAGTTATTCAGGTGTTAGAGGACATGTTGAGGTGTTGCATCATCGACTTTCAGGGTTCTTGGGAGAAACATCTACCGCTAGTAGAGTTTGCGTACAATAACTGTTATTAGGCTAGTATTAATATGGCACCATATGAAGCTCTGTATGGTAGGAAATGTAGAACACCTGTTTGTTGGGCCGAGGCCGGACAGAAGCTTGTACCTATGTCAGACTTGCTTAAGGGCACTACCGAGAAGGTAAAATTGATTTGTGATCGCTTGAAGACAGCTTCAAACAGACAGAAAACATATGCAGATTTGAAGAGGAAAGAGATTGATTATGCTATCAGTGACAAAGTGTTCTTGCAGTTTTCCCCGTGGAAGAAGGTAATGAGGTTTGGTAGAAAGGGGAAGTTGAGTCCGAGATTCATTGGTCCGTACGAGGTAGTTGAGAGGATTGGTCTTGTTGCATATAGGTTGAGATTTCCATCCGAGCTTGAGAAGATTCATGATGTGTTCCATGTTTTGATGATTCGAAAGTATAGATTTGATCTGTCTCATGTTATGCCAGTGGAAGCGATTCAATTGAACTCGGATTTGTCGTATAATGAAGAACCTGTCGAGATTCTAGCTATCGATAGCAAGATAATGCGGGGTAGGACCATAGACTTGGTGAAGGTCTTGTGGAGACATCGGGGTGTGGAAGAAGTCATTTGGGAGAGAAAAGCAGACATGGAAGAGCAGTTTCCGTACCTCTTTCCATCGGGTAAATTTTGAGGATGAAATTTCTGAAGTGGAAGAGAGTTGTAATGCCCTGGGTTTAGGGCCTGAGAGATAACCGGGTTTGGTTAAACCGATTTGGGTTAAATTAATTGTAATGAAACATTTTAATGAGCACTAAAAGAATTTTAATGAATAATGGAAAAAAAGAGAATTTTGGAACTTTTAAAAAAAGGTTTTTTTTCAAAATACCATCATCTTCTTCACCAACACTTTTCACGTTACTTTTGCTAAAAACACCATTGTTACTATTCCAATGGAGCAAGCACCTCACCCACACAAGTTTTCAAGGTAATTTCTCTTTTTTATTGATTTTTCCTTCCTTAAGCTTAATGTTGGTGGAATTTTCCTTAAAACCCATTGTTTAAATTTGTCCCAAAATGCTTTGAGTTTGAAAAAGAGGAAAATGAAGGGATTTTCGTTTGGGTAGTTTGATGCCATGTTTAAGGGTGTTTTTAATCTTGTTTTGGTGTTCTAAAAATGTTGAGATAGTGGTTAAATGTAGGGAAACCCGAAACTAGTAAAAATGATGGGGGGGGGTTTGGAGTTAAAAATGTGGATTTTGGGGTTGTTCTTGTGAGGAACCTTGGGCTGATGGTTGTTAGACCTTGGGTAAGTGTTTTGGTGGTAAATTTGTTGGGTTTTGGCTGCTAGTTGGTTTGGGTCGTTTTGATGGTGTTTCCAAGTGTTTCCGGGTGTGAATCGATTTGGTTTTGATGAAAAATGGTGAGTTTATGTGTTTCTGCAACTTTGGGGCTTGATTTGGGACTAATGCATCGTTTTTGAATTGGCTAGAAATAGGGGAAACAAGTTTGAGTTCTTTGGACGCGAGACCGGGTAGTTCGGAGGCTTGAATCGGTGTTTCGGCTATCGTATGGCTTCTACCGGTGAGTGCAAATGTTTTTGAGAGTTTAGGTTGAGCTTGAAAGGAAAACCTAAGCTCGAGAGTAAGTGTTAAATGTTTACGTTTTACTTTTCCGGAATTTTATTTTTAAATCTTGTTAAGCATTGTTGATATGAGATGAGATGAATGTGTGTATTTGACTAATGAGTGTGATATTGTTATGATGGCTTTTATGTTGTTCAGTATTGGAAAATATGAGGGTCTTACCGGGTATAATTGGTTGGCCATAGGATTAGAGTGCACTTGTAAAATTTGCGCGTGGCACTAGTGATGTAAGATGCCATTAAGAAGGAGTACATTGATGTAAGATGCCACCAGAAGCTTTTTTGTTAGACCTCGGTGAAGTAAGATGTCATCGTGAGTCTTGTTGTTTTTATAGATTCGGTCATGTAAGATGCCATCGAGTCCAATCCGCGTATCCGAGTAATGTAACCATAGTTTCCAATGTCCTCCTCGTGTTGAAAGCTTTATTGTTATCATGTTTGAATCTTTTGGACTACGCCTTGTCGTTATGGATTGTTGCTTGATGTAAGATGCCAAGCATATGTATGGTTGATGTTAGTCCTATTGTTGGAAATCATGCTTGTGGTTTTGTTTTCAAATCTTAAATGGTTTTGTTAAAACAACATTTTTGTTGTTGTTGTGGTTTTGAGCACCACTCACTAAGCTTTTATGCTTACACGCTCCTTTCCATCAATGCAGATTGTTAGCGATCCGGGGAGTAAAGGAAGGTGAGAGAAAGGCTCTAGTAATCGCAACTTAAGCTCAAGTATGGATTTTAAGTTGTAATAATGATTTAGCAATGTGAATACTTGTTTTTGTGGTTAGGGAGGTGGTTGTAAACTCTCATGTGTTTGACCATGTTGCTACATATTTTAAATGTTGAAACCATGCTATGTTGAGACTTGTTTTGGCTTTTGGTTAAATGCCTTGTGTTTTGGCTTGTTGGTGTTTTTGAGTTAAAGTGTCCTTTTTGAGCTTTCATGTTTGAGATCCATGTTTTAGTGTGTGCTTGTTTGAAACCTGCTTTTAGGGTGTTTTGCCTCTAGAATGTTTGTTTAATATGTTGCCATGTGGTTTGTGATCATTCGGGGTAAGTTTGGGGATGCCAGAATGCATTTTCTGGCCAATCTGTGCCCGTGCAATTCGGAACGTCTGGTATGGTTTTGGAACGGCCAGGCTTTTAGGACACATGTATCAGAACGGGAGTGGTGCTGTTTCGGTATGTTTTGCCTCTAGAGACTCCCGTTTTGAAACCAAGAGGAGTCGTTTCAGAACATCCTAATTTTGCTTTTTGATAAGAGCCATCATTTTGGAACGGGGAACCCCTGTTTCAAAACACAAGTAGTTAAAGTGGTTAAAATGCATCTTTGAAGGTTTCCAAATATTACGTTTTAGTCCCTAAAGCTTGTATGTTTCTTAAACGAGTTTATATGTCTCGTTTGAGTTGGTCTTGCCTTGTGTGCTTGGAAGACGACTAATAAACTATTTGGTAAGGTTTAAATTACCCGTTTGCCCCTGTTTGGTGTGGTTTCGCAACATGGTCCTTCGAGACTGTTTGGCTCCAATTGGACATCTGATTGAGACGTCGTTCTTCCATTGTAACCCTTAACACCATAGGACCGTTAAATTGGATTTAGACAATATAAATTTTAATCTAGGGTTGTTAATCGGAGGGAAATTCTCGAATTTTCTCCGGTTATCCCCGTGTGACTCTCTCAATTCGGTCTTGCGACTAGACCGGGTCGAGGGGTTACATTTGGTGGTATCAGAGCCTCGATTATGAGGTTCCCCGAGAAGGTAAGTCATGTAAGTTGATTCTATGTATGTTTGCCTGATTTGCACGGTGTTTGTGAGCATGACTTTGTGTTCTACTGATGTTTGAAGGTTGGTTAAGCATTCCCATTGCTAAGTATTATTACGGAAAAGTTGTTTTGAATTAAAAGAACTTAACACACGTATCCCTGCCTGTGCTGACCCTATGTTTATCTTGAGATTTGTGTTTGTTATTTTAGATTGTTTTATTGTTATGGTGAGACCGAGAGGACGACCTAGAGCAGGTGACCAAGCACCCGAAAATGTGCCTCTTCCTCCTCCTGCTCCCGATGGTAATGGGGCGAATGTCGGAGGTAATGCACCTTAGGCGGGTGCCAATGTTGGAGGTGATTGTAATGGGCCTCATGTTGGCCAGGGTCAGGCTGGTGTGGATATGGCCCAGTTACATCAGACTTTAGGTGGAGCTTTTCAGATGGATGTTGCTGGTCTTCATGTTGCAGCACCACCTCAGGGTGCAGGGACAGTTTTGCCCCTTGAGCGGCTTCGTAGCTTAGGCGGAGTCGAGTTTTGTCGTATGTCTCTCGAGGGTTCGGAGGCATGGCTTGAGAGCACTATTCGTATCTTGGGTCAAATGGAGTGCTCGAACACTCGCAAGTTGGGTTGTATTTTCTCGTTGCTTTAGGGAGATGCGTATGCTTGGTGGACCACATTTATCTCAGGTATGCTCAAGGCCAAGGTTACTTGGGAATTCTTTCGTGGTGCGTTTCGCAAGAAGTACCTTGGTGCTCGTTATCAGGATGAGAAGAAGAGAGAATTCATGGCTTTAGTGCAAGGCAGTATATTTTGGGTTACAGTCCCTATCTTTGCTTTCGTTGATTGATTCTGGCTCGACACATTCGTATATTTTGGGTGAGCGTGCAAGATCTTTAGGTTTGCCTTTTGAGTTGTTAGATATAGGTATGGATGTTACGAGTTCTTTTGGTGAGACAATTGTAGATAGGAAAGTGTTCCGGAGATGTCCTTTGATGGTTCAGGGTTACGTGTTGAAATCTTTAATGTTATCATGTTTGAATGTTGAGGATTATGCCTTGTCATTATGGATTGTTGCTTGATGTAAGATGCCAAGCATATGTATGGTTATTGTTAGTCCTATTGTTAGAAATCATGCTTGTGGTTTGTTTTCAAATATTAAATGGTTTTGTTAAAACTGCATTGTTGTTGTTGTGGTTTTAAGCACTACTCACTAAGCTTTTATGCTTACGCGCTCCTTTCCAATAATGCAGATCGTTAGCGATCCGAGAAGCAAAGGAAGGCGAGGGAAAGGTTTCGGTGATCGTAGCTTAAGCTCAAGTATGGATTTTAAGTTGTAATAATGATTTAGCAATGGGAATAGTTGTTTTTTTGGTTAGAGAGGTGGTTGTAAACTCCCATGTGTTTGACCATGTTGCTACACGTTTTAAATGTTAAAACCATGCTATGTTGAGACTTGTTTTGGCTTTTGGTTAAATGCCTTGTGTTTTAGCTTGTTTGTGTTTTTGAGTTAAAGTGTCCTTTTTGAGCTTTCATGTTTGAGATCCATGTTTGAGTGTGTACTTGTTTGAAACCTGCTTTTAGGGTGTTTTGCCTCTAGAATGTTTGCTTAATATGTTGCCATGTGGTTTGTGATCTATCGGGGTAAGTTTGTGAATGCTTGGGGATGTGTAAAGTGTCCACAAGTTCTATATTTCATGCACATTCCATCGAATATTATTGTTGTTTTTGAGTACATTCTAGGCATAATTAGGATAATGCATTACATTTTACAATATTTCTTTAATTTGCCATGCTTTTATAGATTATCTGTTATTTGGTGAAGAAAAGGTATTGTTTTAGTGTAATTTTAGTTCAGGTACTAGAGGCTGGCAGAGGGAAAGAGAAGCTGATAATATGATGTTGAGGCAGTGGACCAAGGAGCTGTACTGATGCAGTTCCAAACAGAAACAACAGCTGTCGAGTAGCTGCCACCGCGCAACTTGCCACCCAAGACAGTAGACTATGGATTTGGAGAGCCGGAGTGTGATCTGTAGAGCAAAAAATCCTGATTTTATTGATAATGCCCACTCAATTTTCCGACGTCTGTAGCAGCTGGTAGAGCCGCCGAAGAAGAATCTCGAGATTACTTGCGGAGCAAAGCAACGTGATAAAGTCTACATTGAACTCAAAGAAGTCAGAGTTTAAAGCCACATTTAATGTAAAAAGCTATTTTGAAGACTTCTACTTCAAGAAGGACTGGACCTAGCTAATGCCTATATATACCCATTGTAATTCTATTTCAAAACAAGTTAGTGTTTCCTTAGGCATAATTTAAGTTTTCTTGCCGCCAACATATTCTAAAATTCTCCTTGGGTTTGGGTTATGTTGTAATTAGTGTGATAACAGTTGTTTAGGATTTCAAGTTTTCTTTTTTGCAAATAAAATTACAATGCTTACTTATTCCATGTTCTTCATAGTTTTCAATTAAGGCGAGAGATTAGTTGAATTCTATCCATTTGTTCGGTATCGAGAGAGTCGAACTCACGAAAGGAGTAAGTACGATTTCATCTATAGACGGGTGCGATCAATTCGGCCTAGACATAGGCTAAGGGTTTAAGGCGACTGAAAGAGGACGAATCAACATTGATGTCTTTGCACGATTCACGCCGCGACTAGTATTATCTGTAGTGGGCATCAACATCACTCTAACTTAGACATAAGCGGAATCACTTTCGAAGTGTTTTGTCGAGCCTTGTTGTTATGCCGAGTTTTCCGCCAAGACACAATTCCATTCCCCTACCAAGGCAGCGAGAGGGTCTCTGCAGTCTACTTGCCATCCCCCACTGAGGCATCAGAGTCTGGCAGCGCAAAACAACTTGTCCTATTCAACGCAGTTTCACACTAAGCAGCATCATAACCGTGCCCATTCTATCAACTTAATTTCTTCTCTTTTAATTACTTGTGTTTTTATTTTACTTTTCTTCTCAACAAACAAATTAATTGTGCATTTACTTCTCCTTGTGCAGGAATAACAATTCGAATCAAGTTGTCCAATCCCTGTGAGAGACGATATATTTTATACTATAACTTGATAAGAGTGTGCACTGTAGAGCGTTAGGGTGTTCTCTATTTGTAAGCGTAAGTGCACACTCTATCAAGTTATAGTATAAAATATATCGTCTCCACAGGGATTGTAATAGCTCATTTGAATGGTTTCCTACACAAAGATTTAGTAAAAGCACCATTAAATCTCATGATGTGAAAATATAAAAACACAAATAAAGATAAAGATAGTGATGAGAGGAATGATAGAGAGAGTTTGGGCGATAAGCTGGGTAAGACAAGTGTAGCTCAGTAGCTTGTGGACTGCATTGTAAGACTTTGAGTATGCTTTGCGCTGCCATGAATTGATGCCTCGGCGGGTATGGCGGGCGGCAAACTACAGCCTTGTCACGCGGTCGCAGCAGGTTACTGCCTCTACAGGGGTGTGTACTGTCTTAGCAGGTGGAACGGAAAGAAGTCCTGGGAGCATGACTGGCACTCATTCTGAGTTCGACAGGATAGTCGATATTGATCCCTCCTATTTTTAGGTTAGGGTTTAGGGTTTAGGCGATAAGCTGGGTAAGAGAGAGTTTGGGCGATAAGCTGGGTAAGACAAGTGTAGCTCAGTAGCTTGTGGACTGCATTGTAAGACTTTGAGTATGCTTTGCGCTGCCATGAATTGCTTCCTTGGTGGGTATGGCGGGCGGCAAACTACAGCCATGTCACGCGGCCGCAACAGGTTACTGCCTCTACAGGTGGAACGGGAAGAAGTCCTGGCAGCAAGACTGGCACTCATTCTGAGTTCGGCAGGATAGTTGATATTGATCCCTCCTGTTTCTAGGTTAGGATGCTTGAGATTGCTTAACTTGAGTATCCCCGCCTGTCACGCGGCAGATACTATGGGACCAAATTAATCAACTCGGTTAGTAATCCCTTTTAGCCGCTGAAACTTGTGGACTAGTATGGAACCAAGTTAGTCACGCCTCTCGTTGTGACCGTGCTTAACCCTTTCGTGAGCCTTGCACTTTCGTGCCCGACAAATGGATTTTCTCTTCAAACGACTGGTGTAGAAAGATTGAAAGAACGAATAACATAGATTAAGCAAACTCAGAACTTTATTGAAAACATCTCAAAACTATACAACCGTTTCCCAAATTACTTTACATACATACGCCTAAACCCTAGGAGAGTTGGGCCGTGACCTTCAACACTCCAACCTATCTAGTTATCTTCTCATCTACCCTCTCGATATGCTAGATATGGCATGCTATGCCCCTATACCCTTACATACATTGGGTATATATAGGGCTAATGACCTAAATTTGAGTCCTTCCTAAAGTAGAAGTTCTAAAGTATATTTACATTTATTACAAACTCCTTTATACTTTAAATATAGACTCTTTGGACGTTGCCTTCTTCCGCAAGTAAGGATAAATGCCCCTACTTATCAGTCTTGGATTAGCTCTACCGACCGCTACATGCTTTAGGAATTGCAAGGCTGGGCTCATTGGGCTTAGGAAATTGCCCTCTTGAAATCGAGACCCATCTTGGCTAAGTCGGTGTAAGTCCTGCCCGGGCGGCACTTGGTGGTAATGTTGCTCCGGCAGCGTCCTTTGCGGCATCTTTGGACTGCTTCAGTACAGCTTCTTTGGCTCCAACTTTCTCGTCCAGTCCTATCCTCTCTTCTCCTCTCATAGCTATAGCACCAGAAAACAAAACAAAACTAAAATAGTAACTTTTCTTCACCAAGCATAAGATATTCAATGTAAGCATGGTAAAAGAGAAGGTGTTGTTATAATGCATGTAATGCACCTAAATATGCTTAAATGTGCTCAAGAACAGCAATAATAAAGGCGGGAATGTGTACAAAATATAGAACTCCTAGACACTCTACATGCACTTGCGCTCATAAATAGAGAACACCCAAACGCTCTACAAGTTTTTGGCGCCGTTGCCGGGGATTGGTAACAGCAAAATTCGTCTTTAATTTCTGCACTTTTATTTCTTTACATATTATTTTATTTTTAATCGAAAAAAAAGAATTTTACGTTTTCCTTTGCTAGTGTATGAACAGTGCAAATCCAAAAAGGAGAAATCCTTTATTACGACGATATCGAACGAAGAGCAAGAGAGCTCAAGAAGGAAATCAGAGTAGCCCTAGGGAAAACTAAAGAAGAAAAAAAGCATAGGTAAACATGGAAAACGACAACCCTGCCAACAATGCTGTGAATGACAGGGATGGGCAGCAAGACCTGCCGCCCAAAGAACAACAAGATCCACCAAGGCAGCAGCCCCCTATTCCCCCTAGGCAGCCACAATATGTTCGAACCACCAGGGATGATCTGGAACATGACTTTAGAGGGTTCGATCCGATAGTGACAGAACCTGAGATTGAGGCGGATCACTTCGAGCTGAAGCTCGTTATGTTTAACATGATCAATACGTTAGGGCAATTTGGAGGGACTGCCACAGAGGATGCTCGACAGCACTTAAGAGGATTCCTGGATATCTGCAAGGCATTCAAAATACACGGAGTCCATCAAAATGTGCTGAGGCTGAGATTATTTCACTATTCACTGAGGGATAGGGCAAAACAGTGGTTAAACAACAGCCAGCAGGGTCGTTCAACACATGGACAGAGCTGTGTAAGGAATTTTTGGACCGTGCCAGCCCATCCAATGTCACAGATAGACTACGAAACGAAATAATAGCCTTCTGATAAGGGGATGATGAGCCGATATATGAAGCATGGGAGCGGTACAAACAGATGCTCAACAACTTCCCGCTACATGGTTTCCCGATTTGGACACATGTATCAATATTCTATAATGGGGTGTACTACCCAACACAGATGATGGTTGATGCCTCAGGCAACGAAATCATCCTCGACATACCACCAGAGGAGGCACTGCAGATCCTGAACCAAGCCACCAAGAAAGACTACAAATACCCAACAACCCGCCGAGGCGGCGTTAAGCGGCCAGCCACTGTAAACGAAGTACAAGCCTTAGAATCTGTCAATGCTTGCCTCGACAAGATGACAGAGCTGGTCATGAGCATAATGAAACCCGCTGGGAAAGTCCATGAGGCCAAGGCTGTGGAGTCATTCTGTGACGAGTGTGAGGGCAACCATGATTCCTCTAAATGCACCGCATCTGCCAACTTTATAGGAGGATACGAGAGGAACAGCGGGCCTGCCCAGAACACATACAACCATGGATAGAAGAACCATCCCAACTTCTCTTGGAGCAACTCAAAGACTGCTGAAAACCCACAATAGCAAAAGGGAGGCTACCAACAAAACTTGTCCAGACAACAAGCTCAGCAGCCGCAATTCACTAGAAGCAAGTCTTCATACTTTTATGTCTAGAAATAGTGATTTTATTGTTCACACGAATAAGTTTATTGACAAAATTGAGTCTTTCATGGACATGACGGAGATGAAGATGAACAACCAAGAGGTTGCGATAAAGAACCTAGAGACCCAATTTGGGTAGTTCATAGAGATCTTTAGTAGTAGAACAATGGGTGCAACATCCAGCAGCAACCAAGCCCACTTATGACCAGTGCAAAGCCATATCTACCAGAAGTGGGAAGTAGTTGGATGAACCTAGGAAAAAAAACCAGAAACATAGTCGGCACCGAAAGAATTCCCTGTCGCGGCAACATCAACACCAGCCGCCTCGACAGCTAAACCCGACAACGGTCTTGAAATAGATGATCCTCCACAGATAAAGTTCCCCTGCAAAGAATGTATAGAGGACATCCGCCTGCCAGCACCTTTCCCTCAGATGCTTAAGCAACAAAAGCAAGAGCACCAGTTCAGGAGATTCCTAGGTATTCTAAAGCAGGTGCACATAAACATCCCTCTAATAGAAGCCATTCAGAACATGCCCAACTATGCCAAATACCTCAGGGACATGGTTTCTAAAAGGAAGAGGATTGAGGAATTTGAAATAGTTGCTGTAATATAGGAGTGCATGGCCTTGCTACACAAAAAACTGCCGCCCAAGCAAATAGATGTGGGCAGCTTTGTTAGTCCATGCAGAATAGGCAACAAGCATGAAAGAAAAGCCCTGTGCGACTTGGGAGCCAACATCAACTTAAAGCCTAAGGCTGTCTTCGATAAATTAGGAATTGGGCCAGCCAAACCTACCTCCATCATGCTGAAACTTGCCAATCACTCTTTTGTACAACCGGAGGGCAAAATCGAAGACATTCTAGTGAAGGTGGGCAAACTTATTCTTCCAGCTGATTTCCTCATCCTGGACTGTGAGGCTGATGAAAAATCCCCTATCATCCTTGGGCAACCATTCTTGGCTACGGGCAGAACGTTAATGGATGTGGAACATGGGGAGCTAACCATGAGGGTAGACAACCAAAGCATAAAGTTAAATGTGTTACAACCCTCAGGAAAGGAAAAGAAAGGATGCCCAGATGCTCAGGCCGCCAAAATCAGCACAAAGACAGGCCAAGGCAGTAGCTATCGCGATAGACCAAAGGGCAGACTGAAGGACCCAGTAGCACATCACCTGCAAGAACAAGAGGACCCCCGAGGAGGGAAGGACAAGCCAAACTACCTTAGGAAGTGGTTATGTCTGGGAGATGCACCCAAATGCACTCCCAACATAACCTAATTTTTATTTTTATATTTTATTTAGTTTTATTTTATGCATTAGGATTAGAGTTTAATTTATTGCAATTTATTTTTTAGGATTAGATTAATTTCCACATTTTTTATTTGTAGAATTTAATTTAGTATTTAATCATCTTTAATTTTATTTCAGGATTAGGAATAAAAGAGCCGGATCAAGAAGAAGACTCAGTAAGGAGCCCGCCCACCTTCCCGCCGAGATAGCCCAGGGCAGCCCAAGGCATAAAACGCGTAACGGCTAGTTGACCGCTAACGACTAGTTGCCAACGGGTACAAAAGTAACATGCATAAATGTCGTAACGTGCACGAGACAACTAGACCGTTAGACAATTAATGTCGCCACGACACCTCTCGACAACCTTTATTTAAACTCTTCTCACCCCATTCATTCACTTTAACTTCACCTTCTTGTTGTCTTATTCTTGTATCCACTACTCTCACATTATTTTCTTTCAAGTTTCAGTGAACTTCAACCGTCTCACACATGGCTTCAACATCGGCACCCAAACCCACCTTCCAACGCTTCTTCTCCCGCGAAGATGAAAAGAGATACTGAACCTAGTTCGCCAAACAAGCCATATGGGAGGAGCAAGGCTTTCACTATACAAAGAAAATAGGAGATCTCGGCCTAGAACCCAATTTTTTTGAAACCATCCACAGAAAGGGATGGGAAATATTCGCACGGCAACCGAGATAGCGAACATCACCATGGTCAGAGAGTTCTATGCCCATCATTCCCGCCCTAAGCTGCCGTTCGTGTTTGTCCGAGAGGAACCCGTCAAGCTCAACGATGCCGTAATCAATAGTTTCTATGGCTTGAATATGAACAACAACCCTCACGTGGAGTGGAGGCAGTCACTAACGGCTGCCGATTATGAGAGACTTAAGGCCAAGCTGTGCAAGCCCAACACGACGTGGTTGGCAAGGAAGCATGGTGGTTTTGTCCAACGCCGCCACCTGCTGCCTGAGGCTATGCTGTGGAACACGTTTATCAAAAGGCATCCGGTGCCCACCTCCCACAACTCCAGTGTCGATCTGTCATGCCTCGCCCTAATCTATAGCATTCTGATGAACTAACCAATCAACATGGGAGAAAACATATGTAAGCCACAATTGCTTCAGAAAGACGAAAGGTAGATTATACTTTCCGTCACTCATCACTGGCCTCTATGCCAATTTCAATGTCCCGACCGACCCCAAAGATGAGATGACAACAGCCAAGGAGGGGTGGATTAGAAAAGTCTGCCTGCAAATGATGCAGGCCTAAGAGACAGAGCCCATAATGCCCAACCAGCCCTCTGCTGCCCAGCCTACCACTCCAGCCACCCCCGGCAGTACTGAAGCTGCCCCAGCCAATGAAGTCTGCACGCTGTTGCGCACCCTTATCGACAGCAACAAGCAAATCGAGCAACAACAACTGACTTTCATGAAATATGTGGGGGAAGTCCAATAAGCTTTTGTGGCTTATCTCCTACAAAAGTTCCCTAATGACGGCCCCACCTTGCCACCCTACCCTACAGATTTAGCTGCCGCAGCTCCCCCAACACAAGGAACGCCATCAGCAGCCGTTACTCGCCATGCCACTTTCCGCCGCCAAATGCCCTCTCCGACCCACTACTTATCATACTCAGCCACCCCCGCTTCCAACACGATGGCAAACTCCCTCGAGAGGCATTAGCAACATCATTCACCTGCCTGCACAGCAGCGATAGTGGCAAACACTTCCTCCTCATAGGAGATTGAACAACAGCCGTCAGCACCGACAACAGTAGTAGCAGCAGCAGCAGCCGTCAGAATCAATAGCAGTAGTAGTAGCAGCAGCAACAACCATCCTAATGGCAATAAACCCTACGGCAACACCAACAGAGGAAGGAACTAGGAAGAGGAAGCGGCACATCATAGTCGACGAGCCTGTGGACAATGAAACAGAGTCATAAGAGAGCAAAGCCCCTCCTACCACTCCTCATGCTGAAACTCCATAAGAACCCTGTCCCACTCCAAAAAGAGTCCAGCCGTCGCGGACAGCCAATGTCTCCCCTGCCAAGTCTGCTACCCGAACATCTACCGGCCGCCGCCTAATCATCCAATCCTCCTCCTCATCCTCAGCAGCAAAGACACAAGCCTCCTCTCAACCATAAACCAATTTCTAGTTTTTTTCTTTCTCTTTTCTTTACTTTATTTTATATAACTTGTATATTTTTTCTGTGTTTAGTTTTTTTGTTTTATTTTGTGCATTGAGGGCAATGCCAATCTCGAGTTTGGGGGGGATAACTCTCGCATCTTTTTGTCTAGGCATACTCAGTAGTATATAGGTTGCATTGTACTTGCCTTAATAGTAATCGGAACAGGAAAATTTGTTATAACTTTTGCCTATGATAGTTAGTCGATTAATTATTTTCGCACCAATAAATAAATTGATCTTAATTTGGGAAAAGCATGCATAATGACTTAGATTTTTTTTAATTGCCAAAATTGTAAACACTATTGTTACTTGCTGAAATTGCTAGAATATCTAATGAACATTGTCTGCTTTGTTTTTAGAATTCTTGGCAAAGTTCTAACGATGGCTGCAGGTAGCCGCCGAGGCAGAAAACAAAAACAGAAAAGTACAGCACTACCACGGCAGCAGAAACAAAAACAAAGAAACATTGTTGTTTTACCCTATAGGTGTGCCCGCAATAGGCTCTAGGAAGAATCATGTGCGAGGACACTCCGTTGCTATCAGAGTTCATGAATCTAAATTTTTTTGAAGTGACGGACAAATTAGAATGAGTGAATGAAAGTCTGCACGGGGTGACTCTACTCCATTGGTTCGGGGTTTTGTAGTTTGCTCCTATCTTAATTTATACCTAGATGAGTAGTTGTGATAAGTTGAAGCCCTCATTGCCATGATTAAATAATTGTGCTTAATTGTGTTGTCTCGGCAGCAACCTTATATATCATAACAACATCTTTGTTTATCTAGTTATTCTGTATATTCAGCCTGTACACAGCTCTGCACACACTGCACTGGCAATAGAAATTAATTCTAAGTTATTTGCTTTCTATTTTCCCTTCACTAATCTAATATAGGTGCCATGGCCTTGAAGTACAAAATCAAGCTAAAACGAGTCTTTCTTTCTAGTTAATATAAGCGCAAGTATGTTTAGGTTGCATTACTTGAGGACAAGCAGTTCAAGTTTGAGGGTGTGTAAAGTGTCCACAAGTTCTATATTTCATGCACATTCCATCTCATATTATTGCTGTTTTGAGTACATTCTAGGCATAATTAGAATCATGCATTGCATTTTAATGTATTTATTTACTTTTCCATGCTTTTATAGATTATCTGTTATTTGGTGAAGAAAATGTATTGTTTTAGTGTAATTTTAGTTTCAGGTACTAAAGGCTGACAGAGGGAAAGCGAAGCTGAGGATATGATGCTGAGGAAGCTGACCAAGAAGTTGTACTGATGCAGTTCCAAACAGAAACAGTAGCTGCCACCGCCCAACCTGCCACCAAAGTGTAACGCCTCGGTTTTGGGCTTAGAAGTTTTGGGAGTTGACCGGTTCGGTCAAAGTGCTGTTCGAATCTAAAAAGGTGAAATTAGAAAAGCCTAGTTCGGGTTGCATTAAAAATATGGAAAAATGTTCTAAAATCCTCTTTTAATATATATATAAGTGAACTGTGAAATCAATTTTACAAAATGAGGTTTGGAAGGGTGACATTTTGGCTAGTGACCAAAATGTAATTTTTGAAAATTGCGTGACTGTTTTAGAAAGGATTGAAACTTTGAATCTTTAAGGAGCTATTTACCCAAAGGGAGTTTCTCCAGATTTTTTCTAAGATATTAAATGAATTGTTTCTGATTTTTAAACTAAAGAAAAGTGGAGGGAAGATATTTTCCTAATTCTAACTAACTTTTCTCTCAAATCTTCTATTTTTCCTTTCTCTCATTTTCTCTCAACCCAAACACCTTTTCTCCAGAGATTTTCTTCTGATTTTGTCACTTTAATCTCTCTTTTCAATTCTCTTTTGATTGCTAATCATCTCATCAACAAAACCTCACCATTTGCTAAGTGATTCTTCAAGCTTTTTGGTTCTAAAAGAGGAGAAACTCAAGTTTGGAGGTAAGAACGTCCTTCTCCACTAAACTCTCAGTTCTTTACTGAAATTCCTAAGTTCTCAATCCTTAATTGATGTTTTATAAATGGCTTTTAAGTTGTGTAATGGATCTTGGCTTTAAATGCAAGATTTGATGATTTTTGGTGGATTTTCGTATGATCTGATTGGGTTGTGTTTTAAGGTGTTAATTTGATGTTAAATGAATGTTAATTTGATGAGGAATTGAGTTTTAATTAATGCAATCCCGGATAGGTTGAATTTCCTAAGTTTAGCTTGTGATTCTTGGTTGTTTTGGAGTGATCTTGTGGATCTGTTGTTGCTGGAGCTATAAGGATGTTGTTAGGCTCTTTTTAGATGTAAAATGATGTTAAAGGATGTTTAGTTTTGATGGTTTATGGCTGGGCTTTGTTGAGGAGTTGTTTGGATGCATTTTCGGTTGTGTTTGGTAGCCGAAAATGGAGTGTGGATGAGAGCAGCGAGTTTAGGTGCTTTCATTGAAGCTATTAATGCATGATGATGCATTAATCCTCTACTTTGATGTGTTTAAAACAGGGGAGTCATCTTTGGATCCAAGTGGTGGTGATTCGGAAGCTTGATTGGTGCTTCGGCAAGAGGCGAAGTGGGATCGGTGAGTGAAATTGGGTTTTCGGCTTTGAAACCAATGTCTTGGGAGCTTAGTCTAAGTCTAAACAACTTTACTAAGCTCAAGTGTAAGTTTTCGGAAAAACTCTCTAGTGGTGGCCATGGTTTGGTTGTTATGCAATGTGGTTTATTGCATGTTTTAAATTCTGTTTTGAAAGCATGATTTAGCATGGTTATTGCTGATTTTGTAAGCCATGTGTTGAAGGAAGCTCAAGGTAAGAGTTCCTTGTTTTTGAACATTGTTTAAATGTGGTTTAATGCTTAAAGATGCATGATGTTTATGGCTTGGTTAAATGCTTTAAAACAGTGGATTATTTGATGATAATGATGCATATTGGCAAGTGATGTTAAGGTCACAAAGGTGGTTAAAAGTCCTTGTGTGAGCCTTGTTTATTTAAGAACATCAAGGTGGTTAAAAGTCCTTGGATGATTCTTGGTTAAGATCACAAAGGTGGTTAAAAGTCCTTGTGTGGATCTTGGAAAGTTTAAGAACATCAAGGTGGTTAAAAGTCCTTGGATGGTTCTTGGTTAAGGCTCAAGGTGGTTAAAAGTCCTTGGAAAGCCTTGGTTACTTAAGAACTCCAAGGTGGTTAAAAGTCCTTGGGAGATTCTTGTTAAGGACACAAAGGTGGTTAAAAGTCCTTGTGTGGTCCTTGCCATGGTTTTTAAAAGTCCATGGGTCCATGGTGTTTAAAAGTCCATGGGGATAAGATCACAATGGTGTTTAAAAGTCCATGTGTGAATCTTATGTTAATTGTATCACTTGTTGCCAATATGACTTGTTATGAACTTGAAGCATGAGATGCTTGCTTAAAATGTTTAAGAGAATGTTTAATGTTACTTGAAGCATGAGATGCTTGTTTTAAATGTTTAAGAACATGTTAAAGGTGCTTGAAGCATGATTTATAATGAGTTTTATAAATGCATTATTGAATGGTTTTTAATGAGCATTCCTCACTAAGCTTTTGCTTACGCTCTCTCTCTTTTCTTAAACCAATAATGCAGAGCATTAAAGTGCATTGAGGGCAGCAAGGAAGGCAAGCAACCAAGTGGAAACTAAGCTCAAGTATGGAAAGGTTTCTTAATACTTTTAGCTTTTGGCATTTGGCAATGGGGGACCTATGTGGATGTTTTGGGAGATGTTTTGAACTCCCTAAGTATGTTAATGTTGTTGTTAATGCTGGTTTTGTAATTGGCCATTATATGTTTGGTTTGGAGGTTTAAAGCTTGAATGGTATGCTAAGTAGGAAGCATGTCTTAGATTTGGGGCTTTTCATGTTTGATGCCATGATGATGATTGAATGATGCTTTTATGTTCCTTACATGTTGTATGTTTTGCTGGTAAAGCTTGGTAGCATTTGGAGCATGTATGGTTGATCAATTGTGTGTTTAAGCAAGCATATTTCTGCATTCTGTGCAGGTCGTTTCGGAACAGTAGCTACCGTTTCGGAACGGGTGCCTTGTAGCAGCCCAGGCGTCCGAAACGGAAGACACCGTTCCGAAACGGAAAGCCCTCTGCCAGCCCTCGTTTCGGAACGTGTTGCGGAACGGCCCCGCGTTTCAAAACAGGTTCTTCCTGTTGCGGAACACTTGACCGTTGGGGGCTGACATTGGCAGTTATATGTTTTAAAATGTTTGCATTTTGGTCCTGAATCTTGTTTGTGCAATTGTATGAGTTTGGGATGTCCGTTTGAGCTGAAAATTTGTAGAGAAGCATGAATCTTGACTAATTACAAGTTGGTAACTTTAATTTGGGTTAAGACCTTATAATTTACAGAATTTACAATTTGGTCCCTAAAGTTGTGAATTGTTCAATTGGGTCCCTGGTTGATCTCTGATGTTTATGATCTTTGAGTATGTTGTTTGAATGATCATAACTAGGGTTAACGTGCATCTAGACAAGTTTAAAAAGAAAAGAAAAAAAAGGGTCGTTAATCAAGGTTGACTTTCGGGTTGACTTTGGTTTTCCCCGTGTGACTTTCTTAATTCGGGTCAACCGTCTAGGCCGGGTTAAGGGGGTTACATTTGTTGGTATCAGAGCCGAGTTCTCGAGTAATTGGGAATGAATGTGTGCATGCTTGAAGTATGTATGCTATGTATGCTTGTTGAGTGAAAGCATGATTAGTGGTTTGTGAATTTGATGCAATTGAGTTGTGTGCTGTGATGAAGCATGTTGTGGGTACCCATTGCCAAATCAAAGCTAATCAAAAGATGTTGATTTTAAATGAAATTGAGCTTGAGTACTTGGATTGCTTACCTTGCTGGACCTGACTTTGTTTATTTGCATTGTGATTGTATGGTTAGAGTATGGCACCACGTAGAGAGTTGAGAAGTAATGTGCGAGCTACGGCTCCGAATGAGAATGAGGAAAATGCGGGTAGTGCGGTGTTACCTCCTCCTCCACCTGGTGGTGGTGCCGAGGGTGAAAGAGCTGAAGCTGCAGCTGGTGCTGGGGTCGCTGGACCTGAAGCTGGTCAGGGGCAAGCTATGCCTGACATGACGATGTTGGTGCAAGCTATTGCTGGTGCTTTTCGAGCGGCGGTAGCTGGAGCTCAAGGTGCTGGGCATCAGGGAGATGCTGAGGGTTCTGAATCCTGGATGGAGAGTACCAAGAGGATCTTGGGTCAGATGAGTTGCACTGATGTGCAAAAGCTGGGGTGTGTTGTATCCTTGCTACAGGATGATGCTTATACGTGGTGGACGACCACTATAGCTGGAATGGCAGAAGCTGATGTGACCTGGACATTCTTTCAGAATGTGTTCAAGAGAAGGTATCTTGGTGTGAGATACCTGGATGAAAAGAAGAGAGAGTTCATGTCTCTTACCCAGGGGAGCATGACTGTGGCTGAGTATGAAGTGCAGTTTGTCCGACTCAGTCAGTATGCGCCTGAGTTAGTCCCTGATGAGCGGGCGAGGTGCGAAAGATTCCGTTATGGTTTAGTGACGGATGTGAAGATGTATGTGCTGGCTACCGAGTATGATGATTTTGATGTGCTGGTGGGCCGAGCCAAAGATATTGAGATGAACTTGGGTTTATCTGCTAGAGGTGTTGGAGCAAGTGCTGGGAAGCGAGCTACTGAATATAGTTCCGGTGGTGGACGGAACAAGAGGGGACGTGATCAGAAGTATCAGTCCTCAGCTAAGAGAGGTGGTGGTGCACTTACGCGAGGAGGCAATGCTAGAGCTGATCCGAGTACGTGTTGGATTTGTGGTTCACGTGGTCATATAAAGCGTGATTGTCCTCGTGCTGTGAGGGAGGTGCAAGCTCCTGTTGTGGCAGCTGGTAATGGGTGCTGGAATTGTGGATCTGCGGATCATTTGAGGCGAGAGTGTCCTATGTTGGCTGGTGGCCAAGTGCGTGCTCCTGTTGTTGCTGCACCGCAGAGAGGTCGTGGGCGCGGCCGTGGTAACTTCCAGCGGAGAGAGGAAGGTGGTCGAGGAGTGGCCCATGTTGTGGCTATTCAGCCTGAGGGTGGAGGTCAAGCTAGGGTGTATGCTCAGCGTGAAGGGAGGAATGACGCAGATGTGATTGCAGGTACTTTTACTTTGCAATCCTTGTCATTGCTTTCCTTGATAGATTCTGGATCTACGCATTCATATATTTTGCGTGAGCATGCTAAATTGCTTGGTTTGCCTGTTGAGTCTTTGGATGTTGGTGTTCGTGTCACTAGTTCTTTTGGTGAGACTGTTGTGACTCGAAAGCTTTATAGAAGGTGTCCTTTGGTTGTTCAAGATCATGTTTTTCATGTTGACCTTATGGAGCTGCCTTTCTATGGTTTTGATGTAATCCTTGGTATGGATTGGCTTGCTGAGCATCGTGCTGTTGTGGATTGTGAAAATAAGCGAGTTTCGTTGAAGCTTGCGGATGATTATGAAGTTGTTGTGGTTGGTGAGAATGTGAAGTTTCTTGCCAATGTGGTGTCTACCTTGGAGGCGAGCAGGATGCTGAGGCAAGGTTGTGAAGCTTACCTAGCTTTTGTGATGAATCCTAGTTCTAAGGAGTTGCGGGTGCAAGATATCAGAGTTGTGAAGGAGTTTCCTGGTGTGTTTCCTGAGGAGTTGCCTGGTTTACCTCCTAATCGCGAGGTGGAGTTTGGAATTGAGCTGTATGAGAATACAACTCCTGTGTCCATTACCCCTTATAGAATGGCACCTAAGGAGCTGAAGGAGCTGAAGACGCAGTTGCAAGAGTTGCTTGATCGTGATTTCATTCGGCCAAGTGTGTCACCTTGGGGTGCACCGGTCTTGTTTGTGAAGAAGAAGGATGGCACTATGAGAATGTGCATTGATTACCGTCAGCTGAACAAGTTGACTATCAAGAATCGGTATCCTTTGCCGAGGATTGATGATCTCTTTGATCAATTTCGGGGAGCTGCTGTGTTCTCTAAGATTGATTTGAGGTCAGGGTATTACCAGTTGAAGGTGAAGGATGTGGATGTGCCTAAGACAGCTTTCAGGACAAGGTATGGGCATTATGAGTTCCTTGTGATGCCGTTTGGTTTGACAAATGCTCCTGCTGCTTTCATGGACATGATGAACTGTGTGTTTCATGAATACCTGGATAAGTTTGTTGTGGTATTCATTGATGATATCCTCGTGTACTCGCGTACTGAGGAGGAGCATGAAGAGCATTTGAGGATTGTGTTGCAAGCTTTGTTGGAGAATCAGCTTTATGCTAAGCTGAGCAAGTGTGAGTTCTGGCTTAAGGAGGTGGTGTTTCTTGGGCATGTAGTTTCTGCTGAGGGGATTCGTGTTGATCCTCAGAAGATTGAGGCGGTGATGAATTGGAAGGTTCCTAAGTCTGTTCATGAGGTTCGTAGTTTCCTTGGTTTGGCAGGATACTACCGGAGGTTTGTGGATGGGTTCTCTAAGATTGCTGCACCTCTGACGAAGTTGTTGCAGAAGGATGTTAAGTATGAGTGGACGGAGGCGAGACAGCAGGCTTTTGAGAAGCTTAAGGCGGCTTTGACGCAAGCTCCTATCTTGGTTCAACCTGAATCAGGGAAAGAGTTTGTGGTCTACAGTGATGCGTCCTATGTTGGTTTGGGATGTGTGCTGATGCAAGAGGGTAAGGTTGTGGCTTATGCATCGCGGCAGCTGAAGGTGCATGAGCGCAATTATCCTACGCATGATATTGAGTTGGCTGCAGTGGTCTTTGCTTTGAAGATTTGGAGACATTATCTGTATGGTGAGAAGTGTACTGTGTACATGGATCACAAGAGTTTGAGGTATCTGATGTCTCAGAAGGAGTTGAATCTCAGGCAGCGGCGTTGGTTGGAGTTGCTCAAGGATTATGATTTGACGATTGAGTACCATCCTGGAAAGGCTAATGTTGTAGCGAATGACTTGAGTAGGAAGGTAGTTGTTGAGCTGAGGGCTATGTTTGCCAGTTTGAGTATTTCGCGTGATGGTGGTCTTGTGGCTGAGTTGCAAGTGAAACCATCTATGGTTCAGTTGATCAAGGAAAAGCAGTTGCTGGATGATTCCTTGGTGCCTCATGTTCAGGATATCGCGGAGGGTAGGCCTTCGGATTTCTGTTTTAATGATGATGGTGTGTTGTGTTTTGGGAGTCGAATAGTAGTGCCCAATGATGTTGAGTTGAGGCGTACTATTCTGACTGAAGGTCATAGTAGTCCTTTTGCTATGCACCCTGGTAGTACTAAGATGTATCGTGATCTTCGTGATGAGTACTATTGGGTGGGTTTGAAAAGGGATGTTGCGGAGTTTGTGAGCAAGTGTTTGGTGTGTCAGCGAGTTAAGGCTGAGCATCAGGTTCCTTCAGGGTTGTTGCGACCGTTGAGAATCCCTGAATGGAAGTGGGAAAGGGTTACCATGGATTTTGTATCTGGTTTACCTTTGTCACCATCGAAGAAGAATTCTGTGTGGGTGATTGTGGATCGCCTGACGAAGTGTGCGCATTTCTTGCATGTGCACACTACGTTTTCTTTGGATAAGCTTGCGGAGCTGTACATTGCTGAGATTGTGCGGCTGCATGGTGTGCCTAAGTCGATTGTGTCGGATAGGGATCCGAGGTTTACATCGCGTTTCTGGCAGTGTTTGCATCAAGCTTTGGGTACAAGGTTGAATTTCAGTACATCCTATCATCCTCAGTCGGATGGTCAGTCAGAGCGTGTTATCCAGATTTTGGAGGATATGTTGAGGTGCTGCGTGATTGAGTTTCAGGGCTCTTGGGAGAAGCATTTGCCTTTGGTGGAGTTTGCTTATAACAATAGTTATCAGGCAAGTATTCAAATGGCACCTTCTGAGGCTTTGTACGGGAGGAAGTGTAGGACTCCTCTTTGTTGGGCTGAGACAGGTCAGAAGTTGGTTTCGATGCCGGCTTTGTTAAAAGGAACCACCGAGAAGGTGAAGCTCATTTGTGAGCGTTTGAAGACAGCTTCTGATCGGCAAAAGTCTTACGCGGATTTGAAGCTTAAGGAGATTGAGTATGCGGTGGGTGACCGTGTGTTCTTGAAGGTTTCGCCTTGGAAGAAGGTGATGAGGTTTGGCCGGAAGGGTAAGCTGAGCCCTAGGTACATTGGACCGTATGAGGTGGTTGAGCGTGTGGGTCCTGTTGCGTACAAGTTGAGGCTACCTCAAGAGTTAGAGAAGATTCATGATGTGTTTCATGTTTCTATGCTCCGGAAGTACAGATCTGATCCTTCGCATGTGATGCCTGTGGAGGAAGTGGAATTGAATCCGGATTTGACCTATGATGAGGAACCGGTGAGGGTTCTGGATTCGGATAGCAAGGTTCTTCGTGGCAAGACCATTGAGTTGGTGAAGGTGTTGTGGAAGCACCGCGGTGTTGAGGAAGCCACGTGGGAGCGGAAGGATGACATGCTGAAGCAGTTTCCTTATCTCTTTCCTTCAGGTAAATTTCGGGGATGAAATTTCTTAAGGGGGAGAGTTGTAACGCCCCGGTTTTGGGCTTAGAAGTTTTGGGAGTTGACCGGTTCGGTCAAAGTGCTGTTCGAATCTAAAAAGGTGAAATTAGGAAAGCCTAGTTCGGGTTGCATTAAAAATATGGAAAAATGTTCTAAAATCCTCTTTTAATATATATATAAGTGAACTGTGAAATCAATTTTACAAAATGAGGTTTGGAAGGGTGACATTTTGGCTAGTGACCAAAATGTAATTTTTGAAAATTGCGTGACTATTTTAGAAAGGATTGAAACTTTGAATCTTTAAGGAGCTATTTACCCAAAGGGAGTTTCTCCAGATTTTTTCTAAGATATTAAATGAATTGTTTCTGATTTTTAAACTAAAGAAAAGTGGAGGGAAGATATTTTCCTAATTCTAACTAACTTTTCTCTCAAATCTTCTATTTTTCCTTTCTCTCATTTTCTCTCAACCCAAACACCTTTTCTCCAGAGATTTTCTTCTGATTTTGTCACTTTAATCTCTCTTTTCAATTCTCTTTTGATTGCTAATCATCTCATCAACAAAACCTCACCATTTGCTAAGTGATTCTTCAAGCTTTTTGGTTCTAAAAGAGGAGAAACTCAAGTTTGGAGGTAAGAACGTCCTTCTCCTCTAAACTCTCAGTTCTTTACTGAAATTCCTAAGTTCTCAATCCTTAATTGATGTTTTATAAATGGCTTTTAAGTTGTGTAATGGATCTTGGCTTTAAATGCAAGATTTGATGATTTTTGGTGGATTTTCGTATGATCTGATTGGGTTGTGTTTTAAGGTGTTAATTTGATGTTAAATGAATGTTAATTTGATGAGGAATTGAGTTTTAATTAATGCAATCCCGGATAGGTTGAATTTCCTAAGTTTAGCTTGTGATTCTTGGTTGTTTTGGAGTGATCTTGTGGATCTGTTGTTGCTGGAGCTATAAGGATGTTGTTAAGCTCTTTTTAGATGTAAAATGATGTTAAAGGATGTTTAGTTTTGATGGTTTATGGCTGGGCTTTGTTGAGGAGTTGTTTGGATGCATTTTCGGTTGTGTTTGGTAGCCGAAAATGGAGTGTGGATGAGAGCAGCGAGTTTAGGTGCTTTCATTGAAGCTATTAATGCATGATGATCCATTAATCCTCTGCTTTGATGTGTTTAAAACAGGGGAGTCATCTTTGGATCCAAGTGGTGGTGATCCGGAAGCTTGATTGGTGCTTCGGCAAGAGGCAAAGTGGGATCGGTGAGTGAAATTGGGTTTTCGGCTTTGAAACCAATGTCTTGGGAGCTTAGTCTAAGTCTAAACAACTTTACTAAGCTCAAGTGTAAGTTTTCGGAAAAACTCTCTAGTGGTGGCCATGGTTTGGTTGTTATGCAATGTGGTTTATTGCATGTTTTAAATTCTGTTTTGAAAGCATGATTTAGCATGGTTATTGCTGATTTTGTAAGCCATGTGTTGAAGGAAGCTCAAGGTAAGAGTTCCTTGTTTTTGAACATTGTTTAAATGTGGTTTAATGCTTAAAGATGCATGATGTTTATGGCTTGGTTAAATGCTTTAAAACAGTTGATTATTTGATGATAATGATGCATATTGGCAAGTGATGTTAAGGTCACAAAGGTGGTTAAAAGTCCTTGTGTGAGCCTTGTTTATTTAAGAACATCAAGGTGGTTAAAAGTCCTTGGATGATTCTTGGTTAAGATCACAAAGGTGGTTAAAAGTCCTTGTGTGGATCTTGGAAAGTTTAAGAACATCAAGGTGGTTAAAAGTCCTTGGAAAGCCTTGGTTACTTAAGAACTCCAAGGTGGTTAAAAGTCCTTGGGAGATTCTTGTTAAGGACACAAAGGTGGTTAAAAGTCCTTGTGTGGTCCTTGCCATGGTGTTTAAAAGTCCATGGGTCCATGGTGTTTAAAAGTCCATGGGGATAAGATCACAATGGTGTTTAAAAGTCCATGTGTGAATCTTATGTTAATTGTATCACTTGTTGCCAATATGACTTGTTATGAACTTGAAGCATGAGATGCTTGCTTAAAATGTTTAAGAGCATGTTTAATGTTACTTGAAGCATGAGATGCTTGTTTTAAATGTTTAAGAACATGTTAAAGGTGCTTGAAGCATGATTTATAATGAGTTTTATAAATGCATTATTGAATGGTTTTTAATGAGCATTCCTCACTAAGCTTTTGCTTACGCTCTCTCTCTTTTCTTAAACCAATAATGCAGAGCATTAAAGTGCATTGAGGGCAGCAAGGAAGGCAAGCAACCAAGTGGAAACTAAGCTCAAGTATGGAAAGGTTTCTTAATACTTTTAGCTTTTGGCATTTGGCAATGGGGGACCTATGTGGATGTTTTGGGAGATGTTTTGAACTCCCTAAGTATGTTAATGTTGTTGTTAATGCTGGTTTTGTAATTGGCCATTATATGTTTGGTTTGGAGGTTTAAAGCTTGAATGGTATGCTAAGTAGGAAGCATGTCTTAGATTTGGGGCTTTTCATGTTTGATGCCATGATGATGATTGAATGATGCTTTTATGTTCCTTACATGTTGTATGTTTTGCTGGTAAAGCTTGGTAGCATTTGGAGCATGTATGGTTGATCAATTGTGTGTTTAAGCAAGCATATTTCTGCATTCTGTGCAGGTCGTTTCGGAACAGTAGCTACCGTTTCGGAACGGGTGCCTTGTAGCAGCCCAGGCGTCCGAAACGGAAGACACCGTTGCGAAACGGAAAGCCCTCTGCCAGCCCTCGTTTCGGAACGTGTTGCGGAACGGCCCCACGTTTCGAAACAGGTTCTTCCTGTTTCGGAACACTTGACCGTTGGGGGCTGACATTGGCAGTTATATATTTTAAAATGTTTGCATTTTGGTCCTGAATCTTGTTTGTGCAATTGTATGAGTTTGGGATGTCCATTTGAGCTGAAAATTTGTAGAGAAGCATGAATCTTGACTAATTACAAGTTGGTAACTTTAATTTGGGTTAAGACCTTATAATTTACAGAATTTACAATTTGGTCCCTAAAGTTGTAAATTGTTCAATTGGGTCCCTGGTTGATCTCTGATGTTTATGATCTTTGAGTATGTTGTTTGAATGATCATAACTAGGGTTAACGTGCATCTAGACAAGTTTAGAAAGAAAAGAAAAAAAAGGGTCGTTAATCAAGGTTGACTTTCGGGTTGACTTTGGTTTTCCCCGTGTGACTTTCTTAATTCGGGTCAACCGTCTAGGCCGGGTTAAGGGGGTTACACAAAGAAAACAGACTATGGATTTGGAGAACCGGATTGCGATATGTAGAGCATAAAATCTTGATTTTATCAATAATGTCCACTCAATTTTCCGACGTCTGTAGCAGATGGCGGAGCCGCCGAAAGAGAAACTGGAGATTACTTGCGGAGCGAGGCAATGTGATAAATTACACATTCAACTCAAAGTAGTCAGAGTTTAAAGCTACATTTAATGTAAAAAGCTACTTTGAAGACTTCTACTTCAAGAAGGACTAAACCTAGCTAATGCCTATATATACCCACTGTAATTATATTTCAAAACAAGTTAGGTTTTCCTTAGGCATGATTTAGGTTTTATTGCCGCCAACATGTTCTAAAATTCTCCTTGGGTTTGGGTTATGTTGTAATTAGTGTGAGAACGGTTGTTTAGAATTTCAAGTTTGTTTTTCGCAAATAAAGTTACAATGTTTACTTATTCCATGTTCTTCATAGTTTTCAATTAAGGCAAAAGATTAGTTGAATGCTATCTATTTTCTAAGTATCGAGAGAGTCGAACTCATGAAAAGAGTAAGTACGATTTCATCTATAGATGGTGCGATCAATCCGACCTAGACATAGGTTAAGGGTTTAACGTAGAGATGGGCACAGGTCGGGTCGAAATTTTGGCCCACCCGACCCCGACCCGAAAATACATATATTGTATCTGCACCTGACCCAACTCGAACATATCCTTTAAAAAACCCAACCCGACCCAAAAATAAATACTTTATACCCGCACCCGACCCGACATATAGAAAAATAATAATTTTTAGGGACCTAATTGTAAAATAAATAAATTTTTAGGGACTTCATTGTAAAAAAATTATAAATTTAAGGACTAAATTATAAATAAAAATTAAATTTTAAGGATCTAATTATAAAATAATCTATAAAAGGGACTATTATTATAAATATCCTTAAAAAATTAAGGGAAATTACGCAATTAGTCCCGGGTCGGGTAGGATATTTTTCACCCTAAACCCGACCCCAACCTTAATAAAAACCCGACCGAACCCGATTTTTTCATTAAAAAATACGACTCGATCGGGTCGGAACCCGACCGAGTCGGGGAAAATGTCCATCCCTAGTTTAAGGCGGCTAAAAGAGGACGAATCAACATTGTTGTCCTTGTACGATTCACGTCGCAATTGGTATTATCTGTAGTGGAAATCAACAACACTCTGACTTAGACATAAGCGGAGTCACTTTCGAAGCGTTTTGCCGAGCCTTGTAGTTTTGCCGAGTTTGCCGCCGAGACACAATTCCATTCCCCTGCCGAGGCAGCGAGAGGGTCTTTGCAGTCTACCTGTCATCCCCCGCCGAGGCAGCAGAGTCTGGTAGCACAAAACAACTTGTCCTATTCAACGCAGTTTCACACTAAGAAGCAGCATATCCTTGCCCATTCTATCCACCTAATTTCTTCTCTTTTAATTACTTGTGTTTTTATTTCACTTTTCTTCTCAACAAACAAATTAATTGTGCATTTACTTCTCCTTGTGCAGGAATTACAATTCGAATCAAGTTGTCTAATCTATGTGGGAGACGATATCTTTTATACATAACTTGACAAGAGTGTGCACTTGCACTCATAAATAGAGAACACTCAAACGCTCTACAGGATGCCAAAATGCATTTTCGGGCCAATATGTGCCCAGGCGTTTTGAAACATCTGGTATGGTTTCGGAACGGCCAGGCTTTTGGGGCACCTGTATCGGAACGAGAGTGGTGTTGTTTCAGTACGTTTTGCCTCTGGAGACTCTCGTTTCGAAACCAAGAAGAGCTATTTCGGAACAGCCTAATTTTGCTTTTTGATGAGAGCCCGCGTTTCGGAACGGGCAACCCCTGTTTCAAAACACAAGTAGTTAAAGTGGTTAAAAGGCACCTTTGAAGGTTTCCAAATGTTACGTTAAAGTCCCTAAAGCTTGTATGTTTCTTAAATGAGTTTATATGTCTCGTTTGAGTTGGTCTTGCCTCGTGTGCTTGAAAGATGACTAATAAACTATTTGGTAAGGTTTAAATTACCCGTTTGCCTCTGTTTGGTATGGTTTTGCAAAATGGTCCTTCGAGACTATTTGGCTCAAATTGGACATCCGATTGATGTCCGATTGAGACGTCGTTCTTCCGCTGTAACCCCTTAACACCATTGGACCGTTAAATTGCATTTAGACCGGGTGACTCTCCCGATTTGATCTTGCAACTAGACCGGGTCGAGGGGGTTACAGATCCACAGGGACTTCAAAGCTTCTGATATCTGAAGGTTTTGATTCTGACTTTGTATGGAAATAAAAATATTGGGGGGGGGGAGGTTTTGATAGAGTAAGAACTAAAGATAAAATTACTTATTTTGAGAAAATGATAGAAATAAATATTTTTTAGAAGACAATTGATTGAATTAAATAGCCTCAAGATTTTGTTCTACTTCAATTCAAAATGATCATTGAAAAAGGATTTTCACTCCGGATACATGACGGTTACAGTCTACAAAGCCCATCCCTTGTAACTTATTTTTATCTCCGGTAAACCGACAATCGAAAATCAATTTTTAGATTCCAATTTTCTGTTAAACTAACCACGACTATCGTCATTAGAATAAAATAGTTTTAAGTTTTGGAAAAACTCGACTCGGATTATGTTGTCTCAATGAGAATCAAATCCGATCTCAATTTTCCCTTAGCAAATCTGTCGCTAAGTGTGTTCATAGGAAGTTGAAACCACGACAATCATCGATTCTTCCTCCCACTGCAAATCTCAACAACAATCAAGTCAACGTGCACTTTTGAAATGAAAGCGAAAAGATTTTAATAGAAAGGTCGATTGCCGATCTAAGTTTTCAGAAAAATTGAGAATGTAAAACAAAGTTTGTTAAGTGTTTTTTTTTTCTCACAAGGTGAATTGAAGCTTCGCTTTAAGCCTTTGGCTAATAGAAAATTTAGCTAAGCATGATTATAGAAGAATTCATACTTAGCATTTTTTTTTTAAAAAAATAAAATAAAAATAAAAATAAAAAAGAGAAGAGAAGAGAATTTTATAAAAACTTCCAAAGTGATAGAAGATAAATCCTAAAATATTAAATTAAATACAAAAGATAATTCTCAAGTTTAAATTTTAAATCTCGGCTGATAAGTTATCAAAACGCGGCTGATAAGCTATACGACGTCGCTGACGTCATCTTCTAGAAGCTGCTGACGTGGCGTCCAGTCAGCCTTTCATGCCCACTAATCCGGCCTTGACTCCAGAAAAATAAAAACTGCAGAATTTTGCCTCTTTCTAGTGTTTTTTCCATAATTACAGACCTGCACGAAAAACACATAATAAAATCCAAATCAACAACATATCCCAACCATTAGAGGCCTAATTAAAGATGAAATAGTGACCCTTTTAGTTACTTATCTAATTCCCCCTCACTTATTTGAAGATTTTCCTCACGTATCTCTCAACTAAACATATCAAAGCTCAAGTCCTCATCCTTAATGTCATGATGTCTCTAAGATTTCGATGTGACTTAGTATCTAAACATGTGTGAAAGTAAAGAAGCAATCGGAAAATGGCAAGACTAAAATAAGTTTTTAGCAAAATTTAGACATTCCAATAACCTGTTAATATCAATGAAACAAAACCTAGTACCCTCACAAGTATTCGCTCATTTCGCTCAAAGCGTTTAGGGTAGAATAAATCACTCAAACCAAAACTAATCAAAGCATTACCATAGGCTTGTAACTAAATCCAATCTCCACTACTAAATATGAATATGATGCAAAAATCACGAGGTCTTTGAAAAGGGTTGTAGTGGGGCTAAGGTTCGGGTAGGATAAAGGCCAAAAACGGGGTTAAAATTCAAGACAAAGAAAAATTATTCCAAAGAAATCAAAATCAACGATTTATTCTTTCTTCTTTTTTCCTTCTTGCAAACTTTTTTCTGTACTGTACTTTTTTGCAGTGTTCAAACCAAAATGCACTATTTTTCACTTTTTTTCTGCTGTTGTTCGAATCATTTTTTCACTGGTTTTTTCTGCATAGTGCTTTTTTCATGCACAATATTTTTTTCCTGCACTGCATTGTTCGAGCATAATTTGAATCTGATTTTTTTCTTTCTTTTTTTCACTTATTTTTTCTTCGAAATAATTTTAACTTTGTAATGAAAAGGTGACAAAAAGAGTAAATAACAATAAAATCGGATCGGGATAAAAATATGGGAAATCGAAGTAAAGGATACGACTCAAAATTGGTTATCTAAGGGGTAAATAAACAAAGGGTAGGCCATTTTTTTGGAAGAGAAAGGGGTTAAAACCTAATTGTTGAGTTGATCAAACAATTGCAAATGGCCAAGAGGGGGTGAATTGGCAATTAAAAATTTGAGGGTGGAACTTGGAAGAATAAAAAGTTGACACAAGGCAATTAGAGTGGTTCAAGTTCTCCAATGAACTCTACATCCACTACCTTAGCTCTCACTAAGGATTTTCAGCAAATCCGTTGAATGAATCTTCCCTTTTTCTTGGATGAGGAGAAAACCTTACAATTTTGATTAAGCTTTCTACCCAAAGCTTAATCCACTCACTCTTACAAAGAAGGGTTTTTGGTAAACTTTACAAATGCCTCCTTAGGATAATGTTTACCCAATTACAATAAAACATTCCCCAAACTCACAATAAAAATTACAATGAGAATCACAATGGAGTTAGGTACAACGATTTCACTCTAAAATGAACAAGGTTTCGATTTGAGTGCTTTGATATTGCTTGAAGGCTTAATAGTTGTTGATGTAGCATTTGAGACTTGTTTTTATACCCTTGCATTGATTTCTGGCCGTTTGGGTGGTTGAGATCATCAATAGAGCCGTTAGGCTGCAATTTCTCGCAATAAATGCTGCTCAACAACCTAGGTATCGGTACGGCTCGTGGGCGTATCGGTACCTGTCTCAAATAAGAAAGAGCCGCTGTGACTGAAAAATAGGACGTATTGATACGCTTGAAGGGCGTATCGGTACGATATTAAGGGGTGTATCGGTACGGTTAGTCGTATCGATACAGATTTTGCTCACTGGAATCCCGAGTTGAGTTTTGATAAAAAGCGTATCGGTATGCCCTTTAGCGTATCGATACCATTCAACGGTCATTTAAAGTTTTGGATTCCAATTAACTGACAAGCCAACGTTCGAAAATTAAATGCAAGGATTTTGTAAAAGTCAGCATATCGTATCGATACAGTGACATGTCATATTGGTACGTTATAGCAAAATACTATTTTAATAAGAAAACTGTATCGATAAGGTTCCGATGCATATCGATACGCTATAGCTTAAAGTCTTACCCAGATGAATGTCGTATCGATACGGGATTAGACCGTATCAGTACGCTATGAACGATTAAAATTCCAGTGTTGAAAAATCGTATCGATACGCATAAGGGTATCGATACGCCTGAGCGTTTTGTTGAAGTTTGGCTTGAAAACTTAAGAAAAGACTTAGTGAAAATCAAACCTTTAAATATTTTTTGACTTGAAATAGTGTTTAGTTCAAAATGGTTTGTCACAATTTAGTCCATAAGTTAAATTGTTATATCAAAATCAATTTTGGTTTCACAATCTCCCCTTTTAGATATAACAAAACCAAATATAAATTTTTAAGTTGTGAAACCTTTGAAAAGCTTATTCCCCTTTATTTTAAGATAGGTTTTCAAAGTTAAGTTTCAAGTTTTCAAAATTGGCTCTATATAATATTTCTCCCCTATTTTGTTAGATCAAACATAAAAGCACAATGTAGGAAAATAGCAACAAAATATTATTGAATTCAATTGCAAACTTCAAAATTTAAAGCAACAAATAGTTCAAAGACATAAATCCAAACTCAAATCCTAAAAACATAAAGAAAAGCATAGAGTTCTAAAAGATAGTGCATAAACAATGAAACTAAATGATATGAGATGATATGCATAACTACTCGTTCCCACCATCATCGTCATCTTCGTCCTCTTCATCGTCATCATCTTGACTTGGTTGATGCCTCCTAGATTGATTGAGCCAAGCACCATGGAAAGTGGTGAGAGAGACATCCATGGAGTTTTGTTGAAGAGCAATGGCTTTGACTTAATCCTTCAAAGATGTGAAGCGAGTATCAAGACCCTTGACTTGATCTTCCAATGATGTGAATCAAGTGTCAATGGCCGCAAACCCGTCTCCCATGTTTGTGAATTTCTCATTAAGGAATGTCTTGAGAGTGTCCATGGAAGAGGAAGCAATAAGAGCACCTTGAGATCCTTGAGGAGCTTGTGGAGCATCGGCTTGAACATCTTGTCGAGGAGCTCGAGGGACACGAACCTATTCATTGTTGACATAGGCAAAGTGAGCACGAGAGAGGGAACGCCCATCTATAGGTTGGCCAAGGGGTTCGAGATAGTCATGGGTGCAATCGATCTTAAAGGAGTGGAACAAATGACTCAACACCGTATAATAGTAAAACGACTTTACCTGATCGGTGTGACGGTGTTGAAAAAGGTAAACAAGGTCGGCGAACATGATTTGACAAAGATTAGGGCGCTTACCCTCATGAAAACACCTAAGCTAAAAAGTATCAACTTGACGGATAGTTGAAAATTTTCCACCCGAGGGATGAAAAAACCATGTTATAATTAGATGAAGAATACGGCCATGAGAATTTAAAACTTTGACTGAACCTAGAGGACCATGACCTAAGGAATTCTCATCATCAATCCCTATATTTTCAAAACCAAAAGCTTTACAAAGAACATCTTGATCGATTTGAAAAGTTGTGCCCATAAGATGAGACTCTATAGCAACAACGTGTTCTCTCATTTCATTATGAATGCATATGACATTGGAAAAGAAAATTGTGACCAAATTTTGATATAAAACGGGAGGAAGGTTCAAGAAGTTTATAAATTTCCATTATCGAATCAAAGGAAGGTATGCAGATTTAAAGCGTTCAAAGTTTAAAAAAGGAATTGACATGACACGTACTTCCCTAAGAGTAAAACCTTGAAAATGTTCATAACGTGACATATCCGAAGGATTTGGAAAACTACGTTGGATTATGTAAGGAAGATTAGGTTTACGATTACTCTCATCATCCTCGATAGGATCGGAAGTAGTGATTAAGTATCTTTTTGCTTTCTTTTTGGGTGACATAATCCTTAAAACATCAAAACAATTCGAATATGTATGCAATTATCATCTCATTCAATCCAACAATAAATTCCAATAATTCAAGGTATTTGAAAAACAATTTTAATGTTAAAAATATATACAAGAATAAAAGAAAATATTGGTTAAAATTTTTTGAAAAATGGTTTACAAAAAATATACGATATAAAATTATATTTGAATGAAAAAATTCAGATTTTGAAAAGTTTTTGTTAAAACTTGAAAACCCATATCACATATATATGTTTTATACAAAAATTAAGTGAAATCAACCAATAAAAACAAATGAAAATTAAAAAGAAAAAGGAAAAAAGTTTATACCTTGATTTAGTAGAATGGATGAATGTGTTGATGTGAATGCACAAGATTGCTAACAAAGCTTGACTTTGACGTGTTGATGAAAACCCTCAAAGAATTTGAAGTTTGATGTGAAAAAATTGAGAGATTGAGGGGGTTTTTATAGATATCCGCGGCTAGGGTTTTTAGAGAAAAAGAGGGGAAAAGTTTTTAAAAGTGTTTTGTAAAGTAACATCCTTAATTTAACTCTCCGTCGAAAATGTATCGGTACGCTTGTAGAGCGTACCGATACACCTTGACCTAATTTAAAATTCGATTTCAATATTGTATCGATACGCGTGACCGTATCGATACAATTTGACTTGTATCACTTCCCTTGACGAACTCGGATCTATACGCCTTTACCAGATAATGCAATTTTGACAGTTTCAAGTTCAGAAATCCAACTTTAAACATCTCAAATTGCATGTGAATGACATATGAACAAGATTTAATGTCTAAAATTAATGCATACTCCTCTTAGCAACATGCATAGAAGCAAAAAGAGACAAATTAACACAAGCATGAATATCAACCAATTTCAAGCAAAATTTTGACTATTTGGGACCTAAAAGGGTCAAGAAAGGCTAGTTAGCCCTAACTCTCTCCTAAAGGTCCAAAAACGTTTTTATCTAAAGGTTTGGTAAATATATATGCTAATTGGTTCAAGGTATCAACATATTCTAGAACAACATCATTTTTCAAAACATGGTCTCTAATGAAATGATGTCTAATTTTTATATGTTTGGTTCTAGAGTGTTGGATGGGATTCTTAGTGAGACAAATGATACTAGTGTTGTCACACCAAAGGGGTATAGCTTCTACTTGAACACTGTAATCTAAGAGTTGTTGCTTCATCCAAAAGACTTGAGCACAACAACTCCCTAAGGATATGTACTCCGCTTCAGTGGTAGATAAGGCTACGCTATTCTGTTTCTTAGAGAACCAAGATACGCATATACTACCTAAGAATTGACATGTTCCGGAGGTACTTTTCCAATCTATCTTGCATTCCACATAATCTGCATCTGAATAAGCATGAAGGCTAAAGGAAGAATCCTTAGGATACCAAAGACCTAAATTAGGTGTGTCTGTAATGTATCTAAAAACTCTCTTAATGGCTACTAAGTGTGATTCTCTAGGACTAGCTTGGTACCTAGCACACAAGCAAATACTAAACATAATATTCGATCTACTTGCGGTAAGGTAAAGCAAAGAACCTATCATAGATATATAAAGCTTAGAATCAACACACTTACCTTCTTCAACTTTGTCAAGCTTTAAAGAAGAGCTCATAGGAGTGGCTTGAGGTTTCATCTCAGAGCCAAACTTCTTAAGCATGTCATTCACGTACTTTTCTTGATTGATGAAGGTGTCATCCTTCCTTTGCTTGATTTGGAGCCCCAAAAAGAATGAGAGCTCTCCCATCATGCTCATTTCGAACTCACTTTGCGTTAGCTTAAAAAATTCTTTGCAATAACACTCATTAATAGAACCAAAGATAATATCATCAACATAAATTTGTACTACTAAGATGTCATTACAATATCTTTTTGTGAAGAGTGTAGTGTCCACCTTACCTTTTTCAAACAAAAAGTTTGAAAGTCTTTCATACCAAGCTCCATGAGCTTGTTTTAAACCATAAACAGCTTTGGTTAGTTTTAAAACATGATTTGGAAATTTAGGATCCTTAAAACTCGGCGATTGTTCAACATACACCTCTTCATTTATAAAACCATTTAGAAAAGCATTTTTTACGTCCGTTTGAAAAGACTTGAAATCATGGTAACATGCAAATGCAAGAAGCATCCTAATAGCTTCCATTCTAGCTACGAGTGCATATGTTTCATCAAAATCAATTCCCTCTTCTTGAGTGTAACCTTGAGCAACAAGCCTAGCCTTGTTTCTCACTATATTACCACTCTCATCTAGTTTATTCCTAAAGACCCATTTAGTTCCTATAGTAGATTGATTACTAGGCCTTTCAACTAATGTCCATATTTTACTTCTCTCAAATTGATTAAGTTCTTCTTGCATGACCAAAATCCAAAAATCATCTTTTAATGCATTTTTGATATTTTTAGGCTCAATGCATGAAATAAATACAACATGGTTCATTAATTTGAGAGAGGATCTAATAGTTACCCCCTTGGATGGATTACCCAAGATTTCACCACCTTTGACATAGTTGAACTCCCTTGGGTATGTTACCTCCTTTTCCTCAAAAGCCAAGTCCTTCAAGGCTTCAAGAGGTGGATCTTGTGCATCTTCTTCCTCGGTTGGAATCTCATCCACATTTGATGTTTGTCCTCCATCAATGGCTTCAATGATCCCTACATCATCATCATTAGAAGAATCCTTCCTCAGAAGGAGGTTATCATCAAAAACATGTATAGACTCTTTTACTACTAAAGTTCTCTTATTAAATACACGACATGCTTTAGAGTTTAAAGAATATCCTAAGAAAATAGCTTCATCACTTTTAGCATCAAATTTACTTAAGTTGTCTTTTCCATTGTTTAAAACAAAACACTTGCAACGAAATGGATGAAAATAACTAATGTTAGGCTTCTTAGATTATAAAATCTCACATGGTGTTTTCGTCAAAATTGGCCTAATCATTACTCGATTTATAATGTAGCAATCGTTATTTGTGGCTTCTGCCAAAAAATATTTAGCTAAATTATTTTCACAAAGCATGGTTCTAGCCATTCCTTCTAAAGTTTTATTTTTCCTCTCAACTACCCCATTTTGTTGAGGAGTGTGAGGTGCGGAAAAATTGTGGTTAATCCCATTTTCATTTAAAAACTCTTCAAAACCTAAATTTTGAAACTCGGTTCCATGATCACTTCTAATGTGAGTGATTTTAAGCTCAAGATCATTTTGAGTTATTTTTGAAAATGTGATGAATTTTTCTAAAGCCTCATCTTTTGTTCTGAAGAATAGAACCCAAGTAAACCTAGAATAGTCATCAACAAGTACAAAAGCATATGATTTACCACCCGAGCTCATAGTCCTAATTGGCCCAAAAAGATCCATATGAATCAATTATAAGCATCTACTAGTAGAGACGTCATTAATGGATTTAAATGAGGTTCTATGTTGTTTACCCGTAGAGCATGCATCACATATTTTATCATTAGAGAACTTAAGTTTGGGTAAACTTCTAACTAGATTTAGAGAAACTAATTTCTCTAAAACACTCATGCTAGCATGTCCTAATTTTCTATGCCAAAGCCATGAGTCATATTCATCACGTGTAACTAAACATGCATGGGATGAATGAATGTCATCGAAATGCACCATGTAGATATTTCCTATCCTATGCATTATGAGCATCAATTGATTCGTTTTAATGTTCATTATTTTGCAACCATTTCTATCAAATAGAACATTAAAGCATTTATCACATAATTAACTAATGCTCAACAAATTATGTTTAAGATAGTTAACATATAAGACATTTTAAATGAAAATAGAAGAGTGATTACCAATGGAGCTAATTCCTTCAATGTGGCCTTTGGAGTTGTCACCGAAAGTTACTATTCCACCACTCTTTGGCTTTAGTTTCAAGAATCTACTCTTGTCACTGGTCATGTGTCTTGAGCATCCACTATCAAGGTACCATGAGTTTTGACATTAAGCTTTGGCCTTGTAGCAATGTTCCCCCTATAAACAAAGAAATTAGGCTTTGGTTTTTGGTACCCAAATCATTTTGGGTACATGTGTGTTATCTCTTAAAACCTTGGTGGAATCCAAGAAGCAATAGCATTCACATTATTATAAATAATGAGTTCCTTGGGAACCCAAACACTCCTAATTATATTATTATTAGATTGCTTTGAAAATTTTCTTTGTTTAGGATAAAAAGGTTTTCTTTTTACATATTGGGTTTTAGAAGAATTTCCTTTCTCAAAATTATTTCTCCCAATAGTAGTAGAAGTTTTAAGATTATCTACATCCTTTGTGTGATAATCTTGAAAATTAGAAAGAAGTTTTTCAAGATCAAGATTTTTCTTTTTAAGATAATTTGAAAGGTTTATCAAGTATAAAACCTTCTTTTCCAATTCCGAATTAGATTTTGAAAGAGACACATTTTGTTTTTTTAAATCAAATTTTTTTTCTTATTTCTCAAAATTGACTATTTATATTTTTAACTAACTCATCATAGACCTCTTGCAACTCATCATACGCATCATGAAGTTCATCATAGGTAAAATCAAAATTAGATGAGTTGAGGTTTACCTTTGGATCATCATCAATGACCATGAGGAAAAGGTTAGCCACTTCCTCCTCCTCCTCGAATGACTCCTCGTCACTTCAAGTTGCCACTTGAGCTTTGGGCTTGTTCTTCTTCCTAAAACTCTTCCTTTTTAATTGAGGGCACTCTGATCGGATGTGGCCGGATTTCTTGCACTCATATCAAATGATTTGGTCCTTCTCCTCTTCTTTACTCTTGTTCTTGAAGTCCCATTTTCCATTTAACTTTCTCCCTCGGTTGGACTTCATGAAATGAGTGAATCGTTTGAACAACATGGCCATCTCCCCATCTTCATCCTCACTAGAATCGCTATCATGGTATGAAGCTTTAGGTGCGATTTCAATCTTCTTTTTCCCAACTTCCTTCTTCTCAACCTTCTTCTCCTTCATCTTCTTTTCTTCTTCTCTTCCCTTCTTCATGATCTCATGGGTAAGTAGAGATCCAACAAGAACATCGAGTTTGAGAGTCTTCAAATCTCCAGCTTCAATAATGGTCGTTCTCTTGCTATCCCAAGATTCTGAAAGAGAATACAATAGCTTCCTCACTAGCTTGTCTTCGGGAATAATTTCACCGAAACCCTTTAATCCATTGACGGTGACTGAGAATCGATCAAACATCTTGGAGACACATTCATCAGGATCCATCTTAAAGTTTTTATAGCTTAGATTGAGTAGCCCGATCTTTGTTTCCTTGACATCGCTAGTTCCCTCATATGTTGTCTCGAGGGTATCCCAAACTTCCTTGGCATTCTCGATTAAAGACACCTTGGAGTAGATATCTGGATGTAGAGCGATTAGGTGTTCTCTAAATATGAGCGCAAGTGCACACTCTTGTCAAGTTATAATATTAAAGATATGGTCTCCCACGAGGATTGGATAGCTAATTCGAATGTAAATCTCTGCACAAAAAATATTAAATGCACAAGTAAATTTTAGTTTGTTTAAAAGAAAAGTAAATAAACACAAGTACTTAAGAGAAAAGATCAGTTTGATTGAATGTGTCAGGTTATGCTGCTCTGTAGTGTGAAACTGCGTTGAATAGGTTAAGTTGTATTGCGATGCCAGACTTTGCTGCCTCGGCGGGAGATGGCAGATTGGTGCTTCAACAACTTTCGTTGCCTCGGCAGTGGAACGGATGATTGGCTCGACAGCAAACTCGGCAAACCATCAAGGCTCGGCAGAACGCTTCGAGAATGATTCAGCTTATGTCTAAGTCAGAATACTATTGACGCACGCTGTAGATAATACTCGTCGGCGTGAATCTTGCAATGAACAACAACTTTTGGTTCGTCCTCTTTTAGCCGCCTTAAACCCTAACCTATGTATAGGCTGGATTGATCAACATCTGGTATGGATGAGATCATGCTTACTTCTTTCATGAGTTTGACTCTCTCGATGCCAAACAAATGGATTGCTCACAATCGATCTTTCGAACTCAATTGAAAACAATGAAGAACATGAAATAAACAAACCTTGAATTTATTGCAATAACAAACTTAAACCTAAACAACCGTTCTCACAACTACTTTACAACACAACCCAAACACTATAGAATTTAGAACATAACGGCGGTAAGAAAACACAAGAGAAACTAAGCTATGCCGACTATTCTTCTCAGATTGTCTAAAATACAAAATATGATGTGGTATATATAGGGCATGGCCTAGGTAAGTCCTCCTTGGAGTAGAAGTCTTCTTCATGAAAGTAGCTTTTGCATTAAATGCATCCTTTAATTTTGACTTCTTTGACTTGATTTTGGACTCCTCTTATCGTTGCCTTGTGTCGCAAGCAAGCCTCGATCTTCTCCTTTGGAAGCTTTGTCCGTTGTTTTCAGCCTCAATAAATTGTGTGGATGAGCTCATTAGACTCAGAAAATTATGCTCTTCCAATTGCAATCCAATTCACCAATTCCTCAAGTTGTTGGCCTGAGCGGCAGATATGGCGACGACAGCTACTCGGCATCATCTCTCTTTGTGTTGAACTACTTCAGTACAGATCCTTGATTTGCTGCCTCAACATCAGCTCCTCTGATTTCTCCTCCTCCTGACACCTTCTAGCATTTGAAACTAAAACAGTATCTTTTCTCACCAAATCAAAGATATTCAATAAAAACAAGTCAAAGCAAAGAATATTGTAAATAATGCATGTATGCACTTAAATATGCCAAAAATGCACTTGAGAATAGCAATAATATGAGATGGAATGTATACAAAATATAAGACTTATGAGTACTTTACACACCCCCAAACTCGAACTATTTCTTGTCCTCAAGCAATGCAATCCTAAACATACTTTCCCTTGCACTAATCAGAAAGGAAAAAAATCTGTTTTAAACTTGATTTAGCACCTCAAGGCCGTGACACCTAAAATTAGATTAGTGAAAAGAGAATAACATGAATTACCTCATAATTAGACTATAATGCTAGTGCAGTGTGTGCAGAAACTGTGCACAAGCTAAATCTGAAGAATATTCTAAGTAAACAAAGATGATGTCAAGGTAATATAAGGTTGCTACTGAGGTAGCACAATTAAGCACAATTTATAATCATGGTAGTAAGGGCTTCATCTTATCACAACTACTCTTTAGGTCTGAAATTAAGATAGGAGTAAACTACAAAACCTTGAACCCATTGAGTAGAGTCATCCCGTAAAGACTTTCATTCACTCATGCTAATTTGTTCGTCACTTCAAAAAATTTCAAATACATGTACTTTAGTAGCAGCAGAGTGTCCTTGGCACATGATTCTTCCTAGAGTCTGTTTCAGGAACCTCTAGTGTAAAATAGCATATTTTTTCTGTTCCTGTCGTGGCAGTGCTTTTCGTTTTCTGTTTGTTGTCTGTCGCGGCAGCTTCCTGCAACTATGTTAGAATTTTACAAATAATTCAAGCAGATAGTTTTTATCATAAATTCACTCAAATTCAGCGGGTAATAGTAGTGTTTTTTTATTGTTGTCAATTATAGAAAAATTCTAAGTTTTCTTCATGCTTTCCCCAAAATAAAGTTCTTTTTATTATGGTGCGAAAAATTTAAAATCGGCTATCCTATCATAGGCACAAGTTCTAACAAAAATTTTCATTTTGATTAATTTTTAAGGCAGGTACATATGCAACTTATGTGATCTAAATAATGCCTAAACAATGAATGAGTGCTAATCCCCCAAACTCGAGATGGGCATTGCCCTCAATGCACAAAATAAAACATAAAAAATAAAAGAAAAAATAATTAAAACAAAAAATAAAAAGAAAGAAAAGGAAACATAGAAGTTGTCTGATTGTGGAGATGTTGCTGGAATTTCTGAAGCGGAGGAGGAAGATGATAATTGGATGACTAGGCGGCGGATGGCAGAGGTCCTAGCAGCAGGCTTGGCAGGTGAAATCTTTGTTGTGCACGGCAGCTGGACTCTCTTGGGCGTAGGGCGAGGAGCTCCAATGTGGACCGGTTCAGATTCTGAGTCCTCATCCTCCGGCGTCGGTTCAACCGAGATTATATGTCGCTTCCTTTTTTCTGCTTGGTTCTGTCATGGCTAATCCCCCCAAACTCAAGATGGGCATTGCCTTCAATGCAAAAAATAAAACATAAAAAAAAAATAAAAGACAAACAATTAATTAAAACAGAAAAACAAAAAATAAAAAGAAATAAAAGGAAACAACGCTAGAAGTTGTCTGATTGTGGAGATGTTGCTGGAGTTTCTGAAGCGGAGGAGGAAGATGATGATTGGATGACCAGGCGGCGGATGGCAGAGGTCCTAGGAGCAGGCTTGGCAGGTGAAATCTTTGCTATGCACGGCAGCTGGACTCTCTTTGGCGTAGGGCGAGGAGCTCCAATGTGGACCGGTTCAGTTTCTAAGTCCTCATCCTCCGGTGTCGGTTCAGCCGAGATTATATGTCGCTTCCTTTTTCTTCTTGGTTATGTCATGGCTAATCCCCCCAAACTCAAGATGGGCATTGCCTTCAATGCAAAAAATAAAAGACAAAAAATTAATTAAAACAAAAAAACAAAAAAAAGAAAGAAAAGGAAACAACGCTAGAAGTTGTCGGATTGTGGAGATGTTGCTGGAGTTTCTGAAGCGGATGAGGAAGATGATGATTGGATGACCAGGTGGCAGATGGCAGAGGTCCTAGCAGCAGGCTTGGCAGGTGAAATCTTTGTTGTGCGTGGCGGCTGGACTCTGTTGGGCGTAGGGCAAGGAGCTTCAATGTGGACCGATTCAGTTTCTAAGTCCTCATCCTCTGGCGTCGGTTCAACCGATATTATATATCGCTTCCTTTTTTTGCTTGGTTCTGTCATGGGTGATACCGATGGCTCTGCTGTGGCCATTGGTTCCCTTGTTTCTATCGTCGGCTACCCAGAATCTTTGGAAAGGGAGGTGTATGCCATTATTGTCGATGTGATGGCTGGAGAGTATTATTGGTTATGCCTCTCTAGAGTGTCGACCACCGTATGAGAAGAGGAGGTGATAAAGTAGGACGGGTATCGTGCGGGAGAAGGCATCTGGCGGCAGAAGGCGGCGTGGCGGGCAGCAACTTCTGAGGATGTAGCCTCTCTTGGTTCAGCTGCGGCGGCCAAGTCCTCTAGAAGAATAAAAAGGTGAAACAAGGGAATTAGAGTGGTTCAAGATCTCCAATGAACTCTACATCCACTACCTTAGCTCCCACTAAGGATTTTCAACCAATCCACTAATTGATTCTTCTCTTTTTCTTTGATGAGGTGGAAACCTTACAGTTTTGATTAAGCTTCCCCCCCAAAGCTTAATCCACTCACTCTTACAAAGAAGGGTTTTTGGTAAACTTTACAAATGCTTCTCTAAGGATAATGTTTACCCAATTACAATCAAACACTCCTTAAATTCACAATAAAAATTACAATGAGAATCACAATGGAGTTGGGTACAAAGATTTGACTCTAAATTGAACAAGGTTTGGATTTGAATGCTTTGATGTTGCTTGAAGGCTCAATAGTTGTTATTGTAGCATTTGAGACTTGTTTTTATACCCTTGCATTGATTTCTAGCCGTTTGGGTGGTTGAGATCATCAATAGAGTCGTTGGGCTACAATTTCCTGCAATAAATGCTGCTCAACAACCTACCATATTGGTAAGGCTCGTAGGCGTATCAGTACTTATCACAAATAAGAAAGAGTTGTTGTGACTGAAAACAGGGTGTATCGATACACTTGAAGAGCGTATCGATACGATATTAAGGGGTATATCAGTACAGTTAGCCGCATCGATACGGATTTTGCTCACTGGAATCCTGAGTTGAGTTTTGATAAAAAAAACGTATCGGTAGGCCTCTTAGCGTATCGATACCATTCAACGATCATTTAAAGTTTTGGATTCCAATTAATTGACAAGCCAACGTTCGAAAATTAAATGCAAGGATTTTGCAAAGGTTAGCATATCGTATTGATACGGTGACATGTCGTATCGGTACGCTATAGCAAAATACTATTTTAATAAGAAAACTATATCGATACGGTTCCGATGCGTATCGCTACGCTATAGCTTAAAGTCTTGCCCAGATGAATGTTGTATCGATACAGGATTAGACTGTATCGGTACGCTATGAACAATTAAAATTCTAGTGTTGAAAAACCGTATCGATACGTATAAGGGTATCGATATGCATGGGCGTTTTGTTGAAGTTTGGCTTGAAAACTTAAGAAAAGACAGTAAAAATCGAAACTTTGAATGTGTTTTGCTTAAAATAGTGTTTGGTTCAAAATGGGTTGTCAAAATGTGAGTTTTTGAAAATACATAAAATTTATTGTTTTACAATTTAGTCCATAAGTTAAATTGTTATATCAAAATCAATTTTGGTTTCACATTAATGCCTCTATCACACTAAAGCATCACATTCAATAATATAGTCTCGATAAGCATTATGCGAAAAGTTCTAGAATGCAAAGAATTAGTCCGGCACACTCAATGAAACAAAGAGCAAGAAATGAAAAAGTATGCTCATTAGACTCAAAACTCACATGAGGTATTATGTGTATCAAGGTCAGTAACATGTCAACTAACAAGTCAAGGAATGTCATAAGAAAAATTATGTGAAAATACTAGTCAAGCCATTATCTATCATGCATCCTAGGCTCCATACAAGTAAGATATCAAGTCATAGAGAAAGCAGAGAGACAAGGCGAAATAAAGGATATGCAACAAGAAACTTCAATGAAGTATAATCAAGAGAACACAAAGGCAATCGATCGAATAAGTAAAAGAATTTGATGTGAATCCCACCCTCAGTTAATCATAATGTCCCATTATGAAAAATAAAGCAAAAGAGAGGGAATAGAATAATCCCCATGTTTAGTTACGGCTGCGGCAGTGCTAACGGGTGAAGGCTCGAGTTCAACCGGAGGAGGTAGGGGTGCTTGCAGCCTTGTTCTCACCATTGTGGAAAAAAATCGGTAATGAAGATTAAGGTTTGGGATGTGGGTATGCGGCTTATGTGGTAAAGTAGAAAAAAAAAGCTATATTTTTCTAGGTTTTTAGAAGTCACGTGGGAATAAAAGAAATTAAAGAAAAGGGTGATAGCTTATCTTTCGTGGGGTCCACAAAGATAAGAAAAATGTGTTTAAAATATGGATAAAGATGAGTTTGGAAAGTTTTGGATTTGGATTGGTTAATCTAAAAAATCAACCAAAGGGTTACGCTAGCATACGCCTAAAAATGTGGGCTTTGCTAACGTGCACCCATTGGTTTGAATGATGTGCGCGGGGGTTTAAATGGTGGTGGCAGATTCGATGTTGGGTTTGGCAATGATGCACCGTGATGGAAGACAAAAATAAATAAAATAAAATTGAAAATGAATAGAAAGTAAAAACAAAATTAAAATAAAATTAAACGAAATGAAATGAAATGAAATGGGTTGCCTCCCATTTAGCGTTGTATTTAACTTTGTTAGCTCGACGACCTAATTCAGACTACAGGTATTGCAAAAAATACTTCTTCCAGTTCATGCACTTTATCCAATTGATAATTTTCTAAAGATGAATTTTGTGATTATGCAGTACTTTTGTTTTCTTCTTGTAGGTTCGAGTATTAAGGTAGGCATTTCTTCAGATCTTTTTCAGCTCTGAAAGCTTGTTTAAATTAATCACCGACAATATATCTTCTTTGCTAAAAAAATAAGCACTTAAAATGTTCCAGAGGTGGTTTCGAATCAATATCCGGTGCCTGCAAAATTAAAAGTAAGGGTTTAGATTTAGACAGAGTAGGGTTGGAATCAAAATCAATAGAATTTTTTTCTCAAACACCTTTGTTGGGCTTGTAGCACGTTCGAATCGATCACCGAAACCATCAAGGAGGGTTGTAAATGTTTGGTGGTTGAATTGGCTAAAATCGAAATAAAGGTAGACAAGAGACACAATGATTTTAGAGTGGTTCGACCTTCTAACAAGCACCTACATCCACTACCTTAGCACACCACTAAGGATTTCCCAATTCACTCAACAATGAATTCTTCCCCTTTTCCCAGTTTAGGAGGAAACCGTTACAACCCTATCTTTTGGATTTGGCTAAGATAGAACCAACTCTAGTTTTTCTCTCAAGGCTAAACTAGAACCTCTCTTTTTACAAGGAATTTGTTTGGTAAACTTAATACCTCACAAGGTGGGTGCTTACACAAATTTAAGCTCACACGAGAATAAATGATTTACAATTAAGCTCTCTCTAAAGACTATGTACAAGAGAATAGTAAAATAAAGATTTAGACTCTAACTCTCTTGACCATATTGCTTGGACGTTGTCTCTCACATTCTTCAAGTGTTCCAGCCTTCAATTTATAGTCCCAATTGAGTTTGTAGCCGTTGAGGATCGTTGGGGTTGTTTTGGTGCCGTTGTAGACTTTATTTCCCACCATAAATGCTATTCTACAGACGTCTGTTTTGAAACACTCGACCCCGTTTCGGAACGCCCTTCTTCAGAACTAGTCGTTGAAGTCTGATGCAGCAGGCCGTATCGAAATGCCTATGGCCGTTTCGAAATCCTTCGAGCCGTATCGAAACAGTTACACCACGTTTCGGTACGATTGACAGTTAAGATGCAATTTAAATTACCATTGGGGATTTTGACCATTGAGGTCTTTTCCACATAGGCGTATCGAAATGGTGAAGCCCGTATCGAAACGCTATGTAAAAATCCTCACCCAAATTAAAGCATGTTTCGAAACAGATAGAGTTGTATCGAAACGTTTTGAAACTGTGAATGGTTGTTTTGAAACGCCTAAGGGTGTTTTGAAACATCTTGGTGGTTTTGTAAAGTTTGGCTTTAGAAAACACTTCAAAACCTCTTTAAAAAATCCTCAAACATATTTTTAAGTTGTTTGGACTTAAAGGCACTTTTGAAATGTTTTCAATTTAGTCCAAAACTATTTTTCAATTATTATATCAAAACATTAGTTCTTCATCCTTGATTTCCTCTTTAGAGTCCTCTAATTCCCTGCACAAATCGTCAACAAGGTTAGGTTCGAAAGACTCTTCAACGGTAGGTTCAATAACATTGACAAAATTAATACTAGCGACATTATCATGGTATCTCATTGCTTTGTAAACATCGAATTTAACAACCTCACCATCGAAGTCCATTGTAAGAATTTTGCTTCTTACATCAATTTTTGTATGTGATGTGCTTAGAAAGGGACGGCCGAGAAGAATCTCTGAAGAAGTTTTGGACCGATCATTTTCTATGTCTATTACATAAAAATCTGCCGAAAAAAATGAGGTCATTTACCTTTACTAGAACATTCTCGAGGAGTCCTTCCGGGTATATTACGAATCGGTCAGCTAGCTGTATAGTCACCTTAGTATCCTTCAAAGGCTCAGCAGACAGTGAGTTATATAGAGAAAGGGGCATAACGTTAATAGAAGCCCCTAAATCACACATTGCACATTTTATACCAACATTACCAATTTTACAAGGAATATCAAAAATACCTTGGTCTTTTAGCTTAGGTGGAAGCCTACGTTGAAAAACTACAAAATTCTGCCTCTTCCCGGTGTGTTTTCCAGAATTACAGACATGCACGAAAAACACATAATAAAATCCAAATCAGTACCATATTTCAATCATTAAAGACCTAATTAAAGATGAAATATTGATCATTTTAGCTACTTATCAATATATGATTGACTTACTTGTATTGCCTTATACTCACTACTTATTATTGCATGCTTACCTTTATGAACATCATGAAGTGTTGTAGAGTAGGCATGTACCACTGAGCTTTGTTAGCTCATCGTGCAGATGTGTTGTTTTTCCGTGTGTAGGTTGACAGGTCACTCGCTTTGGAGGAGCACATCGACCAGGATTTCCCAGAATCGATTCGAACTCGAGTACAGTACTTTGATTTTAGTTGCAGGGCTATGTATCCATAGAACCTTATTGTAGTTGATTTGTAACTATATTTCAACATTGTTTTGATATACGATGTTTTTTTCGTACGAAGCTCCATTTATATTTTGGATTTGAAATTAATTGTGAAACTCCTATTGGTGACTTGTTTTAAATGGTGATTTGTGGCTAAATTTGAAATTTTTAATTGAACAAAAATTTTATGAGTCGGATTAGAGGCCACCCGAATGTAGCATCTCGAATCCGGCGGTATCAGGTGTTACAAATCAACCTTCCACCACCTGCATATTTGTTTCCAAAAGAAAACAACAAACCTGCAATTAACAAAGATGTGATCCGAATCTTCTATTTCTAATCCACACCATAAACACTTGCATTGTGCTTCTTCCACTAAGATCTCTCTACTCCCAAAGAAGTCCTTCGTTTGAATTCTTTTTAACAGCAATATCCAAAGGAAATTCCTTACTTTAGGTGGAACCTTTAGCCTCTATACTTTATCGAATTCGAAGGCTGGGTCGTCCACACCTGAGCTTACCAGCAGCTCTGTGAGTTTCTTTACTGAGAAGTGCTTGCAGTCTCATGAATCCAGATTACAAGGTACGCAACTTCAGTCTTCACCTTGTATGCTTGAATCAATTCTTTAATTTTGAGAAATATTTCCAATTCACGGTCCAACAAAGACTTAGAAAAATCTTCCTCCCAAACTATAGTCTGCCACTCTTCATTACCCACCATCTCACTGATTGTGGTCATTTTCCTTCGCACAAACCTATATAACATGTTAAAAGTATTTTTCAAGGACATGATCTCACTCCAAATATCTTCCCATAATATATTGTCTTTCCAACTCCCAACTGTCAACGAAAAGACTCAGTATTCATCCATTTTTCTACTTCCCTACTCGACAGATTATTCATTATTCCTTTCTAGATACTCGAAACCTTCTTCGAACATTCATTATTCAGTCTCCAGGTTGACATAGCCCCGCCATATTTGTGGTATTTGGACAATAGCATCAGCTTTTCTGTCAATCTTGAACATCAATCCACCTATCTGCATGTACTTCGGCCCTTCCGTGAGTAGTTGAGGAGCAAAGCTGCTGGCTATGTTGTATGTTTTATTTGTATAGATATATATAAGATAGGATCCAGTTATACAATGTAAAAAAAATTAGTTTTACACGTTTTTTGAATCGTTGGATGAATGGACGGATGATTGAGATTAACAATAGAATATTTGAAGATTATCACTTGAGAAAAATATAAGGAGTTAATCTCAGTAATCCATTTTCATTATGCAAGTTTCTTCCATTGTTTATACAATTCCAAACAAATTCATACATTTTGTTTATAACTAGTTTGTATATATTTACATATTGACCCAATTTTCTTTTACTTTTGGATAATTCATATTTACTCATTTTTAAACAATATTGACCCTTTCTTATTGTAGTTATTACACTTTAAAAATATATATTAAAATTATGTATTCTAAATATTATATATTAGCTAAATATTTATATAAATATGACTTAGGTTATACATATAAATAAGTATATCTATCATTGTTTGAATAAATATCACATTCCAATTATTTGTTATAAGGATCAAAAGTGTAAAAAATCATTTATTGAACTAATATGATACGAATAATTTTATGACTAATTGTTTTTTTAATAATTCAATATCAGTTATGTAATAATTATTTAATTGAAACATATGATTACATATAATAGATATGAGGAAGAAGTAGAACTTGCGAAAGGAAGCCGATCGATACATTTATCATTAATTATTGACGATGAGTGATTGGAGAAACAGGTGGCAGCATCCGATGACGTAATTAGCAACCAAACACTTAAAATTAACGAAATGAAACTTTAGGCATTTTTGAGCGAAAAATAGTTTAAGCACAAAAAATTAGCAACATTTATAGTTTGGGCACTTATTTTTCTATTAAGCCTAGATATAATTATACATCATAAAGATCTTTGATTGCAACTATTTTATATATTCGGACCAATCGATGCAAATTTCTGGACCGTTCGGGTCATCCATGAGCATGCAGATATTTTACTGATTATGAATTATTTTTTCTGTAATTGTGGCATATCTTTTTGAATGTTCTGAATTAAAATGATAAGTATTGTATTAATGGTTACTTTAATTATGATATTATTTTGGTAATGCATTGCAGCTTACGAGATATTTATTCGATTATATACGATATTAATAACTTATTTTCGAATTTATCCGGATACCGTATTAATAACCTCAATTTCGTAAGGCTTAATTACCCCGTTAGAACATTAACTATACCGAATATTGAGTTTCATTCATAATGTTTAAAATTCTCGATTACGTACATATGATATTTCGTCGTCGACAAGTTTACCCACTTCTGTAACGGAAGTTGATGTGGCATGTATGGACGAATAAAAAATTAGCATGTGACATATTTTTTATAAAAAAATCTCCACTAACATAAGGTATAATAACAAGATTTTTCTTTCATATTTTATATAGTTTCAATTTTACCCATAAGATTGGAACATTCAAAAAAAAAAAAATTAACCTGCAAACCGTATCTTCATCTCTTTTCTCTCACCCAACTCTTTCCTTCTCCACCATTTGTAAAAGCCCTACTTTCATCTCTCTTATCTCAAGGCGTAACCTTGTCGTCGATGCTGTTCACGGTCGTTCTCCCCCATCACGAACCATTTCACATTATCCAATCCAAGCTCAAAGCATTTTTCATATCTGGACAATAAGAAGAAATCATTCGAAAATGGACAGAAGAAACACTAAGAATAAATCAGTGGAAGGGGTATTGAGCCAGGAGTTTAAGAAAGCATTGAAAGGGCTTGTTGGGTCTAAATGCTTGGATTCATAATGCTACAAATTAGATTCCATTTTGCATTCTAATTTTGTTTAGTACAGAGAAGGTGAACAGTTGTGTGAGGAAGCTACATCGAAGATGAACAGTTGTTTGACGAATCCATGTGTATTTTGAAGATAAAATATATTTTTATAATTTTTATAAAAAAATAACGAAGAAATTAAAAAAAAAGTAATTTAAGATTTTTTAATAATGTTGTGCCACGTATCAATCATTAATGACCTGGGTATTTTCTTTTATAAATTTTAAATAAATATTTATTTATTTTATATATTTTTTAAAGGTTAATGGCCAAATTGAAAAATAATGAAATGTTGGTGACTGATCTTGCTATTATGGCTTAGTATATGGATATATTTATTTTTATACGTGGACCCATAATAAAATAATTGGTCTGAATATTTTTATAATTTTTAAATAAACAAATATTTTTTAAAGATATGACGCGTCAACTTGAATAACTTGAAATATTCGAATATTTTAAATCAATTTTTTTTAAATCAAATATTTTTAAATTAAATTGAATATTTAAAGTAGTTATTAAATACCCGATGTGATTTAAATATGAAAATATTAAATATTCTATTTTAAAAAATATTCTATTTAAAAGAAAAATTGGTTTAAAATATTCAAATATTTCAAGTTATTCGAGTTGACGCATCATATCTTAAGATAGAGGTGAGCGTTTGATTGAGTCGAGTCAAAAAATTTTGAGTTATTCAAGTTGACGCGCCATATTTTACAACTCAATCTTTATTTGAAATTTTTTCAATTCGAGTCGAGTTTTCGAGTTCCTATAAAAAATTTATTGTAATTATTTATCATGTTACTATACTTTGGAATTTTGCTTTAAGGACCAAATTGAAAGAATATGTAAATAACGATGGCTAACTAAATTTAGTGAATTGTTTTGAATTAGGACTAAATTGATTGAATGTATAAATATGAAGGACTAAATGTGTTATTTACCAAATTTTATAACAGGCACTTGACGGGATTTAACGTCTAGTTACCATTTTGTTATAAAACATAAACTTTAATTGCAATTTTGTGATTTTTGAATGTTTGGTTATCATTTTGTTTTTTTAACAAAGTTCAATGACCGTCTGTGTACTTTACCCTTTATTTTTATACGTGACCCGTAATAAAATAATTGGTTTGAATATTTTTATAATTTTTAAATAAACAAACATTTTTTTTATTTTTTAAAGATTAGGGTGAAATTAAAAATTAAAAAAAAAAGACAAGTCTTGCTATTATGCCTTTAGTAAATGGATTAATTTTATATTTTTAAATGTCACGTGTTAAATTATGGTTGGTTCAATAGGTCCACGTCAACTTCTGTTAAGGAAGTGGGTAAACCCATTAACGGCAAAATACTTCATGTGTGAAATCGAGAATTTTAAAATATTATGTTTGAAACTGAGAAATCGGTATAGTTCATGTACTAACAGGGTAACTAAGTCATTTCGGAATATATTATTTCTAACTATTCTCTCATATGAAACTCCTATAAATACCGTGTAAACCTACTAAGTTTAACACAACACACCGAGAATTTTCAATTGCTTTTACTCTGTGATTTCAAAACTATGTTTCGGTGATAGACGTCCAACGATTCTCAAGTATCATACGAGCGAACGAATCTGTTAAAAAACTGTAATTTCATATGCCTCAACAAATTTATTTATCTGAATTGTTGTTCATATACAAGTAAACGAATTTTTAATTTGTTTTTTTATTCATTTTCGAATTATTTGTTTTATTGTATTATGTTCGTTTTAATTAACAAATTCAATATTTAACTTTACTATTTACTTTTTAATTTTTGGATTGATTCTTATTTTCTAACATTTTTCATGGTATGTTATTATATTTTAAAAGAGTCTCCTAAAATTCTCTTTAATTTTAGCAGGTAATGATCTTGGATTATAAACTTACATATCCAAGATTCCAAACTAGATATAATGGAAGGTCTATCCAGTTCTAACAATCATGCATTTACCACTTGAATGAAACAACTGCTTAAATCTTAAAATGTGCTTCACAAATAGCTAGAGATAATAATTTTGAACTATGAAGCACGGGTATTTCGATCTAATGCCATACCATGTATTTGATACGTTCCCGTACCGAAGACATATTAGGTACGGTTTGGGTACTCCACAATATTTCATCTCTCTATTTTTTTTCTTATTCTTTTATTCTCCTACGCTTTTTTTTTCTAGTTTTTTCTTATTTGTTTCGACTTTCTCTTGTTCACATGGTTCAATTATAAGTATATAAGTTTTTTTTGATCGGCAACTGTATGTATTTTATTCATGAAGAAAAAATATACAGTGCGACGCAACCATACGCCTCGTTAAAAACCTCCCTAATGGAGGAAAATAGTTCGTAATGGCACGTCAAAAAATAACCACACCTACATACAAGCTAGAAATAATGAACACCTATCAACACCTTCCTTAGCTAACACATCGGCGAAACTATTCGCCTCACGCGACACGTACTGAAAATGAATCTCTTAGATGACTTGACATGCCCGATCAATTGTCGTGAAAGACTCCCACAAACGCCACGGTCGTTTCGCCGATCGCACAACCCAACTCAACCCAACCTGAGAATCAGACTCAATCACCACACACCGTTCGCGCCATTTCCCTTCCGCAATCAACCTTACCGCCAACTCAATAGCACGTACCTCAGCCACGTTGGAGTCTAACCTTCCCATCGGTCCAAAAAATATCCCCAATATACGACTGTCCGCATCGCGCAACACACCCCCAATACCCGCAGGCCCGGGCTTACCACGTGCGGATCCGTCCACATTGAACTTTAGTGTCCCCGGAATAGGCGGCTGCCAATAAATCCCAACACGCACCTTTCGCGGATGTGGACTAACAACACATGCAGACGGACAAGACTACCACACTGATTCAGTCATTACCTCACTCGCGGCATCAACCTTTATCCAATAGAAAGAACGAAGTTTGACGAGGAAACATAATTCCGCCAACGACGAACGTTTGCCCCGAAAGACAAACTCGTTTCGAGCTAGCCATAATGACCATAACATTGCACTAACACCAGCCACCCACCACTTCAATTTACAACCATGGAACGAACTATGGAAATTCACAACAAAAAATTCCGTAAAACTCACAGGTAATGTAGTGCTACGTCCCACCAACCGCGCAACCAATCCCAAATCTGCTGTATACAAGGACAATCATAGAATAAGTGAGCAATCGATTCCTCCACCGTTACACACCACGGAAACAAACCTTGCCCCTCCGACAAAAGAACCCCTCGAGTTCTCAAAAAATCCGCTGTCGGCAACCGTTTCAACCAAATGAACCATAAGAATGCTTGCACCTTGGGCGGGACAAGCACGCGCCACGCAAAACAGCCCTCAAAATCGTTGTCCCCTACCCTATCTAACAATAACGCCTTTGACATAGCATGAACCGAAAACTCACCATGCTCATCCGGGAGCCAAATAAGAGTATCAATACTAGACTCCCAAAGACGAACACCACAAACCAACTCGCACAACGTGCGCAACTGCTCTTGCTCGAATATCCACAATCGCCTCCTAAAATAACACGTCCACTGTCCATGAGTGAAACATCCATCCACTGTGTATTCACGTACCCATGCTAATTTATTCAATGCTAAAGCAAACAAACGTGGGAATACATCCTTCAATGGTTGTTGCGTAATCCATAAGTCAAACCAAAATAACACAAGCTGTCCGTTTCCAATTTTCCATCGAAAGTTCGCCCCCCCCCCCACATGTGATTCTACATTCGGACAGCACCCATTAGCCACAATTTGACGCCATACAATAGACATGGCCGACAAATTCTCTGTATTAAATCGCCACCATTGAGTATTTTCACCATATTTAGCCGTAATCAAATGACGCCAAAGCGAATCACGGTCACATGCATATCTCCATACCCATTTGGACAACAACGCCATATTTTTCACCCAAAGATCCGCCACCCCCAAACCCCCTAAATGTCATGGTCTACACACCGTTTCCCAACTCACTCTACTCATCCGTCGCTCAAGACTAACACCACCCCCAAAGAAAAGCACGACAAATACGATCCAACTGCTCTATTACTCCTTTCGGTGCTACAAATAGACCCAAATAAAATATAGGCAGAGATGATAGGATCGAATTTACCAGTGTCACTCTAGTTGCAAACGACAAAGAACTATGCTTCCACCCCGCTAACTTGCGTCTGAAGTTAGCGATAATCGGATCCCACACTGATATTCACCTCGGATCAGCCCCCAAAGGAAAGCCAAGATACACAAAAGGGAATTCCCCCAAACGGCAGCCCAACAAACTAGCCACGGATGCACTAAGCTCACCCTCCACTCCAATCGCATATAAGGAACTCTTAGCGAAATTAATCTGTAATCTGGAACACACTTGGAAATAATGCAAAATCCTCTTTACATTCCGAGCAAACTCAACATTGGCATCAAAAAACAAAATCGTATCGTCGGTGAACTGTAGATGAGTCAGCCGTATGTTCGATACCACCTCCACCCCCCGAATCAGACATGCCGTTTCCGCTCTAATCAACATCATATGTAATGCCTCTGCCACTATCACAAACAACAACGGTGACAGTGGGCATCCTTGTCTCAAACCACGGCCCATCCCAAATTCCTTAGTCGCGCTCCCATTCAATAACACTGACAAACGAGCAGAACTAACACATTCTTTTATCCATTGTCGCCATACTGCACAAAATCCCATCCGAGACAGCACTGAATCTAGAAAAACCCAGCATACACAGTCGTACGCCTTAGCAAAGTCTAACTTTAATATGAAGCCACTAGCACCACTTTTTCGAAGTGAATGTATCACCTCCGTAGCTAACAAACGCCATCTACAAGTTGTCGCCCTTTAACAAAAGCTGATTGTGTGTCGCTAATAAGAGCATTCAGCACTAATTGCAAACGGTTCGCCAAACACTTAGCCAACAACTTGTACATCGAATTCACCAAGCATATAGGGTGATACTCACCTAGCAATTGGGGTGCCGCCACCTTTGGTAGTAACACAATAAAAGCGCAATTAGCACGTTTCGGCAATACCCCTCTATCGTGGAATTGAGTAAAAAATTGTAGTACATCATCCTTCACCACCTCCCAACTCTTTTTGTAGAATTCTAGCGTAAAACCGTCCGGGCCTGGTGCCTTCGAACCGTCACATTCCCATAACACGCGTTTAATTTCCCCAACCGTGAAGGGTGCAACCAAACGTGAACTTTCATCCTCTTGCACTTGTCGAAACTCACCCTCAAAACTCCACTTATCCGCCCGAGTATCACAAGCAAAATGAGCAGTGAACGCCTTGACTATAAATGTACGTAGTATCGTCGGCGATGTATTCTATTTCCCATCAATCAATAAGCCTGGAATGAAATTTCTAGCCGTGCCTAATTTAGCCGTTCTGTGGAAAAAAGCTATGTTCCGATCTCCTAATCTCAGCCATGTTACTCGAGCTTTCTGACTCCACATCACCTCTTTATTACGCATAGCCCGCCATAACGCATGTATCCACCTACGACGATCAATCTCCACCTCCCCATCCTCGCCATTCTCTATCAACTCATCATCCACTCTATCAATCTTCTGCTGCATTTCCTCAATAATCTTATTAACATCGCCAAAGGTATCCTTGTTCCATCTTTTCAGAAATAGCTTCAAATGTCGCAACTTCACCACGATATTCTCATTTCCCACTCCTAAACTTGTCAGCTGACACCATTCATTTGCAATTTCCAGCACATTCGACCTCCCCTCCATCCAACAATTGAAGAATCGAAATGGTCGTGGTCCCCAATCACAATCATCACAAGTTAGAATTAGAGGAGTATGATCAGATACCCCCTCGACAAAGCTACCTGCTGCACACTGCTGAAACCATCTAACCAAGTCGCTGAAATCAAAAATCGGTCGATACGGCTACACCTATTACCAGGGCCAAACCATGTGAACCGTTTCCCTATCAACGACAAGTCCACCAAACCTGCATTATTAACAAAATCTGCGAAAGCCTCCATCTCAAACCCTCTATCCGAGACCCCTATCCGATCTGTATTCTTCAAAATGGCATTGAAATCCCTTGCAACACACCACGGCCCCTGAAACGTACATATGCTAGCCAACAATTTATCCCATAGCACAATTTGACCGACTACCACACAAGGAGCATATATCGCCACAATACCACAAACCAAATCATCTAAATTCCATTTCCCTTGAATTAGAACATAGTAACGATCAACATGTACCGACTCTAAAGTAAATCGATTACCTTCCCATATGATTATGATGCCATCGGATGCCCCAAGCGATGGCGTAGACACCATTTCGAAGCTATCAGAATACCAGAGATTCGCCTACAACATCGCTGGAATCTCGTCCAATTTCATCTCTTGCAGTAACACCATATCGCATTGAGTTTTCTGAATCACCCCACCAACACTATGCCGTTTCGCGCTCCCGCCCGAACCCCTTACATTCCATGATAGCAGCTTCATTAGTCAAAAACCACGACACTCACCGGTAATGACCCGAGATATGTCTTTAATTATATCCTCTTCACGCCCACTCAACTTCACCCCAATCAGAGCCCCTAATTTTATCGTCGCCTCTTCCTCGGTTGCAATATTTTGCTGCTCGATATGCTCCCCACCGGATTCACTCCCCTTCTGAAATTTTTCCGATATTGTCCCCTTCTTCTCCGCTGCCCGACCAACCCCAACACAGTTCGCCTTTCGTGATCGACCAGCCGTAACAGTGAACTCAACTCCCACCAATTTCCTAACCTTAGAAAACGAATTCCCCACACGTATCAGCTATGTTTGTCCCAATCCCTGTACTGTCGATCCTGCCTTTGAAAACGTTTTGTCCAAAACAATTGCCTTTGAATTAACACTATCAAAACATATAGCTGTTGGCCTCACATTATCCACCGAATTGGAGTTTGAATTTACTATCCCTGCTACTTCAGGACTCTCCACCAGAGTCCTACTCTGACACACCTTCTCCCCGCCCGGGCTGGCAGAAATGATCAGCGTGTTCGAGTGTTGCACCGGCACCACCACTGTATTTCTCGTTTCAGACCCCTCGGCCGCCCTCAGACTCATTTCCTCCTCCTCCACAACCAACCCATTCTATTGCTCAACCATATGCGCTGTTACCTCCCGTGTTTTATCATCCAACGCACTCACCGCCACCTGATCGGGAGTCTCCTCTGAACGATTGTACGACTCCTCCATCTTAGATCACTCATCAGCCCCATGTCCAGCACTGCTTCCCTCGTGAGGGCCAGCACTTTGTGAATTGCTGCTTTCATAGCCGCCGCATTCAATCGCTGGTCCCTGCCCATCTGTCTCAAACACTCAGACCAAGTGTTCCTCAGCCGCCAATTTGACTGTAATGCACTCCTCAATATGATCCACCATTGTTGTTTCCACCAGCATTCGCCCACAATCAAATTATGTAGGGGTTTCCGTATCGTCATCTATACATATCAATGACCCCCATAGTTTCGCTATATTCGTGAACGTTTGTTTGTGCCATAAGTGAATCGATAACCCCACAACGGATAGCCAAACACGGCGAGACTCTGCTGTAATTGACGGCGACCATACTTCAGCTCTCATGAAACACTCCTTCACGTGTTCCATATTCATCACATGTTCCCGAACTTTCGCCGATGTGCACATCAACAGAATCATGGACCCCGATAGCCTCGTAATCGAAAAACCATCGTATTTCTCTACCTCCAGTCGTTCTGCCAGAGTTTTTAAATTCCATGGTCTAGTGCACCACCCAATCGCGCACCATTGAAGGATCGCCCATTTATCCTCATCCAACACGCCCTCAATTACTCTTCTATTGGCACCACTATTAACTCCACCCTTCTTTGAAAGTTTTTGTGAAACTTCTGCTGAATCCGCCTCAATTCTCGTCCTCGGCTTTGTTTCAATACCCTTATTCGCCTTCTTTAGATTGGTAATACCATTCCAGGCCAAAGCCACACGCATACGTGCACCATATATCCATTTCCCATGGATTCGTTCGATCACCCTATCAGCATCCGTCTTTGATGCCATCCGAACGAAATCGAATCGTGCCCCATCTCTAGCCCTCTTCTTCGGTATAAACACATCTCAGACAATCCCATGTCGATCAAATACTTGCCATAAACCCTTCCAGTGAAGAGACTCTGAAATCTCGCCCACGTATAAGGTCCACACCCTTTGCGACTCTTGTAGATCGCCGGTGACAGGGTGTTGTTTTGAACTGGTCTCCCCTCCATCTCCTTGTTCACGATTTAGGCGATTCCATAAACTCCCTGCCATCGATTCCTTTACTCTTTTATGTGTGATGTCATGCTCACATGATTTTATTTATGAATTTTTGTTTTTACATTTTTTTAGAATATAAAAATTATTTTATATTTTCCGTGCATGTACCCTGTAATTTAAGAAATTGCCGTTTCCCGTCCCCGTTTTCGTACCCATACCCGTATCTATATCCGTATTAATGCAACATAGGTTTTTGCCGTTATCAATTAGGTTTTCTTCTCTGATTGTATGTATAATTTTTTGAGCTTGCTGCAGGAAGCAAGACAAGTGTCTTGGAAAAATTATCATTGTTTGGCTTCACGTTTCTGATTCTTGGTGGCTGCTTTGGTTGTAAACCTACCAAGGGATTTGACCCCCATGAGAATTTCACAATATATTCCTATCACAGTGGCTATGGCACTTCCATTTTATATTGGAGCTTGCTTTGCTATTCACAAGTTTTTTGGAACAGTAATCTTGTTTAAATGGGAAAGGATGCAGAGGATTAAGCAGGTGCTGTTGGTTTAGGATTAATTTGCGGTGAATGTAATTCGGGCCTTCGATGAGTAGTTTATGGAAGCTACTGCTGATGTAAGTTTTATTTGTGTGCGGAAGTATATTGTAATTTGTATGTATGGAGTGTGTTATACTAGTCACTAGAGATATACCAACCACGGACAATAACTGCAAATAAAACAAGAAAATAAAAATATCTTATACACTAACGGTGGAAACGAAAAGTTTCCACAAGTGTCTTAGTTTTAGAGTTTAGGGACTCGGTTTGAGTTTTAGGAGTTTGAGTGTAGGAGTTTATAATTTAGGGTTTAGTATTAGAATTTAAGGATTATAGAAGATTAGGGTCTAGTTTTTAGGGTAATATGGTTAGGGATTTATGTTTTAACCTACAAACCCTAAATTCTAATCATACCTCCTACATTCAAAACTTGTACACTAAAACCCCTAAATACTAGACCCTAAAAGAAACTCATAAACCCTAAAATTAAAAGAACTTGTGTAAACAATATTTCCGCAAGCGCTTGTGCATGGTATAATTACCTAAATAAAAAACACTAACAAAAGTGAAAAGGGTAATTAATCCATGTCAAAGCTTTGTGGAAACTTTGTTTCTATAAGTGTCTTAGTTTTATGGTTTAGATATTTTATTTAGGGTCTAAGGTTTAGGGGTTTAAGTGCATGGGTTTTAAATTTTGGGGTGTGGTTAGAATTTAAGTTTTAGGGTTAAAATTTAGTGATTATAGGTTAAACCATAAATCCTTAACCATATTACCCTAAAACTAAACCCTAACCTCTAAATACTAACTCTAAATTCTAAACACATACCCTTAAACACCTAAATCTTAAGGGGCTTGTGGAAACTTTTCGTTTCTACCTAGAGATGTCAATTAGGCGGGAAGGGTACTCTTTCCACACCCATCCCGTCAAAAAATTTCATTTCCATCCTCTCCCCACAACCCGCTGCAAATATAAAAGCTAAAACTATCCCTACCCCACAACTCGAATTACTAAAATTATCCCCGCCCCATCACTCATGTGAGTCTTAAGATCCACTTAATCTCTTCTTTACCCGCCTCTTGACATATTCATATAATATATTTATTAATATTAGTTACATAAATATAAATCATTTTTTTATGAAAAAAGTATGAACTACTTGCCATTCAGACTCCCACCATATGTATGACATTATTCCAACTAGTACAATTTTCTAAAAAATGATAATATATAAAATTAAATTTTGTACAACACAAAAAATTGGACTAAAAAGATACTATAAGGTGTATAGTTAAGGACCGAAAATAGCACAAAAAATATGTAAAATAATATTTTAATTTTGTAACAAATAAACAATATAGAAAGAACTAAAAAGAAAATAAAAAGAAAAAACAACCTTTAAAAAATAAAAGCAAATAGCAATAGAATCTAAATAAGATACAATATTAAGAAAACAAAATTTTAAAAAGAAATAGAAGAATAACATACCTGTGATGAGGACTGAGGAGAAGAAAACTAACCTTAAAAAGAAAGCTTGACGACAACATCAAGAAGAAATCTATATATATATATTCTCAAATATTCCAATATAAGTCAATGGCTCTGTTTGGCAATTAGTGGATAGCTGATAGTGGATTACATTAGCTGATAGTTGATTGCATTAGCTGATTTGGCTAGCGGATTGTATTAGCTGATTGTATAAAAGTGTTTGGTAAAATTAACTGATAGCTGATAGCTGTTAGATTATTTAAACAAGCAAAATGACATATAACGACATGATTATATTCAATACTTGTTTGAATAGTTTAGTAGTTATCAATATTTTGTATCTAATTAATATTAATTAGATCTATAAAATTATTTTTAATATAACTTTTATAAACATATTCGAATGATTTATATATTAATTTATTATTTATATAATTATTTTAATATAATTTAATTAATTAATAAATTTAAATACACATATAAATATGTGATAATAAAAAGAAAAAAGTAAATAGGATTAGCTTATAAATAGGGTGAGAAAATATTTAATTTAGGTTATTTTGAGAATTTTAGTAACTGGTAAGGGTAAAAGAGTCTTTACAACTCTAATATCAAACATTTAATCTCAAAAAGCCCATATTATGAGTTTTTTTTTTTCAAAATTAGCGGTTTCATCCCAATCCGCTCTTTCAATCCGTTGTTCACCAAACAACAATATTAGCATATTTGGCTAGTCAAACCTCTAATTATGCCTCAAACCTCTAATTTTTTTCCCAAACCTCTCTTTACCAAACATGGCCAATATAAATTATCTTAAATTTGACTATGATTCGGATTGATATTTTAAAAATTATTTATATATTTGATCTGATCAATATCAAACTCAATTATATATTTTTTATTAATATCTCAAAACAAGTCATTATGAATTGTCTTAAATTTGACTATGATTCAAACTGATATTATATTTTTAATAATATTTATATGTTATAATATTTATTGGGGCGAGTGGGGATGATGCGGGGCGAGTGGGGATGATGCGAGGCGGGTTGGGATGGTGGGTGCAAATGCATATTCACCCCTACCCCACTAACCAAAACAAATCTAATTTTTATCTTCATCTCCGCCCCACAACCCGTAAAATTTGTAACATCCCTGCCCAACTAAATGTGAAGTGGGGCGAATCCCCGCAAAATCTGCCCTACTGACATCCCTATTTCTACCGCTAGTGCATGAAATCTTTTCCCAAGTGAAAAACTACAAGTAGAAGACGAGAACTTTCACTAAGACGAAGGAGAAAATATTACAATTAGTTTACATCTTAATGCTATGTGGAGTTAAATATGGGATATGTTACTTGTCTACAAAGAAATTTGCATAAAAAATAATTCAACTCAACATAGATTTCCTATTTTATTAAGGTGTAAAATAAATAATATCCTAAAAATAAGATTCCCAATTTTAAACCAAGTTTAAAAAGAATTTGAGTCACAATTATAATAAAGTGGAAGGTTTCTTGAATTGTTATATATTTCTTGTTGTTTATATATTTCCAAACATGGAGGTTAAAAGAACAATATGTCCCAGGCTACCAGGTAACTGGATTTTGTAAATTTGATGTAAATGCATGTGTTTGTGTGATGTATTTATCATGAAAATTGGTATTATTTGTAGAGAGTATATTTTCCAATATTTGCAGCATTGAAATTGGAAAACAGTGGTTGGCAGAGGAAGTAAAGAAATCAAATAGTGATTGCAACCTGGGAGGACATGTACATACAAAAAGCTAAAGGGGAAGCATAAGTCGAATGATTCCTGGATATGATTGGCTAGGCTTGCTATCTTTTTTATGAAATAATATGAACCACCGGCTTCTACTATGACTATGAGCATTGAGCAATCATAATCATGAAAATAGATATTATAGTGTTTGCACATGGCACAAATTGAGATGGACCCTAAAATCATATTTCCTGCACCAAATAGAAAACAAAAGTTCGACTACTGTTCCTAGCAGGCTGTAACACAACTCAATGGATTTTATAGAAATTTATTATGGGGGCAATCTTACCAATTCAGTTTTTTTTTTCATTTACAACGTTAAAATTTAAACTCATAACTTTATTTGAAGGACCCAACGCCTTATTCCATTAGACCAATTGATTATTGGTGGATCATACTCTTATATTTATGTCATAATTTAGGGGCTATTTTACACCAAAAAAACCCATTTTAATTAATTATCTAAAAAATGGCCACCACATGTTATTATGTAGAAAAAAGACCCCTAAATATATCACGTATGAAGAACTCGTGTTTCGGGGGTCGCGAGATACGAACTCGCGCTACGCAAAAAGCGAGTTCCGCATACGTGACAACAATTTTCAGAATAACAAACTTTACGGAAACTCGCGTTCTGCCAAACGCGAGTTCCCGAGAATTTCAAGAGGTGGCTGAATTTATCGCAGGGAACTCGATTTCTGCAAAGAGCGAGTTCTTTGCAAATCTGGGTGGAAGAACAAGCTTCGATAGGCATGTTTGAGCATTATTTCGGGCTTATTAATTGAATATTTTTTTGTAAACATTCAGTTTCAGTTCGTAGTACTGGAAATTCTCTTTCATATGGCACCAATATAGGTAATTTCCGTCCATTCTAAACTGACCTAAATTCACTTTAAAAACGGTATCCTAGTTTGTTTTTTTATTTAATTTACCTTTAAGCGAATAACAATAATTAAAAACAAAATTAAATATAAATTAAAAAAAGTATAAAAAAATTACCAAAGAAAATTAAAATTGCGTAATTACAAAATAAAAAAAAATGTCTTTCGTAAATATAATTAAACATAATTAAATATGAAAAGTCCCTAACGATGTTTATGTCCACCTGTTCCGCAGCGGGGTGCACGACGAACTCGTGGCGAATTCTTACGAATGTCATGTGCTCCAGGGTCGTTCTCACCATCATCATTAGTAGCAGCAGCATCAGCATCATCATCATCGGCTCCAAAGATGTCCTCGAAACGCGGACTCCTACTGGGCCCGGGACGGGTGGAGAACAAGCTGCCCGGCGGCGTATGCTGGACAATGTTGTAGTCGAACTATGATGCCAATGGTGGAACATCGATCACCGGAGAACCACTCATCGGCATGGAGGGACGATAGGCACCTGAGAAGCCGAACTCGGGTGGAGGCCTCATCTGCTGAAACATGGAAGGACTAGTGAAATTCTGAAACGTTGTTCCAGAAGATGATGCCCCTGTAGTGTGAGTTCGCGGTCTCGGATTGTGCTGCCTCGACTGGCTCTGGCTTTGGCTGGGTCAACGTTGAGGGCGTGGGCGGTTTTGGGGAGGCATCTCAATTTCTCGCTCGCGCTCCTCCGGAGTAAGTATACGTGGCTTCCCATTATAGAGGTACCACTGAAAATAGTCGAAAGTGACGAACATGGCCCAATCCACAATTGGTGCGAGGATGGGCGGTCGAATTTTATATTGGTCCATCCATTGCTGGACCCAGTCATCATGATGATGGCCCAATGAATTTCTGTCTTCCTCTGGCATGTCAACCGATGTAATTCGTCCAAATTAGGCGGCAGATGCGGAACCCCTTGGATGTACCCAAATTGTTGCAGAACCCGGTCTGTAGGATGCCACTCGACAATTTCATAGTTGATGAGTGGCACTCGCAATAACCATACGTGAGAGGACTGCGCAATGTCTGGCGGAGTAATATGGCGAATCGCAAGACTAGCGTACGGAGTCCTCACGAATTGAAAAAAATTATTTGAACGTTAATTATATGAAATTTGATTAGAGAAATAATATTAAGAACAACAAATAATTTTTCGGATTACCATATCGTGGCGCATCTTGTCGATCACAAGCATGTAGTCTCGCTGATTGGTTGGCAGTCCTTGGTGGGTGAGTGCACCGGCTCACCTGTTATTAATGGAAAATAAATAAAATTGTTAAAGAAATTATTAAAAAATATATTCAATTAAATAATTTTAATAGCACCTCCGAAGAAGTGGAAATATGTAGGGGTGGGCTGTCTAGGCTACGAGCTTAAAAATGGCATACGAAACCAAGCCCAAGACTGAAGGAGCAAAATACACCCTCCGATTGCTTGTCTGTCAGGGTCACGGTTCTGCAAAGCTCCTTGAACAGAAAGCTCAAGACCGCTGCTCCCCAACATTTTTCTCTTAATTCCACAAAATTAATTAGATGATACAGCCACATGACATGCACTTTGTTGCGGGATTTATCAGGCATCAAAATCCTTCTAATAATGCGTACTATGTGTGCACAAGCAAACCGCTTTGAAAATATATAATAAAAATATTTTAGTAAAAAAAGCACGAAATATATATTAAATATTTCAATTATTAAAAAAACACGAAATATATAATAAAAAATATTTACTTGTTTTGTTTCGCCATCCGTATCGGGGGAGGACTGAAAATTGTTGGTCCAAAAAAGTAATGTAGATTTTTCCACCGTCGAACGTGTCTGGCACCGCTCCCAACAGGTCTTGACACAGGGTTGGCCAGTGACCATCGGCTATACCGGTAATAAGATCGACGTCGGTAGGCAAGCCAAGATGGTATGCGACATCTTATAGTGTAATTGTCACCTCGCCACACGAAAAATGAAAAGTGTGCGTCTCTGGCCTCCATCGTTCAATTAAGGCGTTAATCAGAGAACGATTCAACTTCGTACCGCCCATGATTTTCGTGATGTAACCAAAACCAGCTTCCTCAATGAACAACATAATCTTTGGATCCGACGCGACGGTGATACGATTAACGTATAACGTCAATGCGCGTTCATAGTGCTTGAAAAAAATAAAAATAGTATATAATAAATAAAATAGTAATAAATAAATAAATAAATAACAAATAAATGAAATAAGGTAAAAAAATTAAAAAAAATAAAGAATATTACCTCATTAGTTGTCCTCTAGTAGTCGAACACGTGTTGTTGGTCTAGTCGCAATAAACCCGCCATTTGTATGGAGTATGAAAAATATTAGACTAGAAGATGAAATAGAACTCGCTTTGTGATTTGTTTGTGGGGTAGGGACCGACTATTTATAGAAGAAATCGCGCCCCCTGTGAAGTGATATTAAAGAGACCTCGCTTTCTACGAAACGCGATATCCTAAAGAACTCGCTTTACACAGAACGCAAATTCCATTGAAGAGACGCGGCATCGCAACAGACGCGTACACTAAACGGGCAGAGAGGGTCTCGCGTTCTGTAGAGCGCGAGTTTTCGAAGAACTCGTTCTCCGTAGGATGCGAGGTCAAGGGATTTTAAAATTTAACCTATATAATATAATACATATTAATAAATAATAATAAAATCATTATAATAATGGCTATATTAATTAATTAATTAATTAATACTTATTTATTTTATTAATACATACTTATAATAATAAAATCATTATATGTATATGTAATATACTTATTTATTTATTAGTATAGTATAATAATAAATTTAATAATATAATATAATACATTTGAATAATATAATACATTATGATATGGTATTGTTAGTATAATATATTTATTAATACATTTGATTATTTATTAATACATTTCCACATAATATAATTAATTTCAAATGATATATTCCATTTAAAATCGGATTTAAATATTTATTTTTTACAACTGAAAAGATTAGAGTATTTATTTACAATTATAATAATAAATCGCATCTGCAACCAACCAATATTTATTGAAGAAGCTGAAACTTATTCTGACGGTGATGATCATCATTAAGGTGATGCTAATGATCGGCCCATGAATCTTGCTTTGCACTGGATGCATGTCTTGAATTTTGGAGGTCTATTGGATACATTGTTACTTGCCTGCCATTCAAAATGACCTCGAATTCCCCGATATTGTGATTTGTTGTTGTCGATCTTCGTGAGCGTATGTCGGAATAGTTAACATCTGCTGAATATATATATATATATATATGCAACTACAAATAACGACAAATCACAATGTCGGGGAAATTAGTTTGAGAATAAATTTTCCTAATACGTGATTTGTTTCCAGTAGTAGTTACAATCCAAAACTTCACGCACTCAATCTAAGAAGGCAATTTTTTTCCCGACTGAGTGTTGCTTCCCTTCCTCGATCAGCTGGGTATTTATAGAACAAGAAGAAGGTGATGACGTGGCGAACTCGCGTTCTCTAAAACGTGAGATCTTTAGAAACTCACGGTTTATAAAACGCGAGGTCACTGACATGTCAGGAATCCGATTCCTGCCAAAGTCGCTCTTTGCATAACGCGATTTGTCTTGAGATTCGACGGTTTTGGGCTATTTATACTCAAACTATGCTGAATATTTGCCTTGAGATTCGCGTTCTCTAAAACGTGAGATCTTTAGAAACTCGCGGTTTATAAAACGCGAGGTCACTGACATGTCAGGAATCCGATTCCTGCCAAAGTCGCTCTTTGCATAACGCGATTTGCCTTGAGATTCGACGGTTTTGGGCTATTTATACTCAAACGATGCTGAATAATTGCACTTGTATTGATTTGCAAAGTTTGAGTATTCGAATGATTAGAAAATCTGTTGGGTAGAAGATGTGTTTCAATGTATCGTTTGTGTTTGTGTAACATGATCGACAAATCACAATATCGGGTAACTTTTGTTGTTTCTGTACAAGGTAACATAATATGGCGAGCCAGTGTAAGGGTACATTTGCTTAATCAAGAAGATGATGCAGTGGCTCATGGTGGATCGATAGCACGTGCGAAATCATGTCGGGTGCAACTTGAGGTGTCTTCTCGATGGCATGTAACGATGTTGGTGACATATGTATCGTGGAAGAACACCGGTGTTGGTGACATTTGTATCGTGTTCGTGACAATTGTTTGTAACATACGAAAATTAAAAATTTAATTTACATATTACACATTCATATGTAATATTTTACGTGTTTTAATGCTTGTCTTCTATAAAAACAATAATTTGAAAGAACACCGGTTCATTTACATTGGTTCATTTAAACCCTATAAATAGACCCTCTGCATCAAGTTTGAACTCACTATTTCATTTACTTTCATTGTAATGGCTGCAAACGTAGATGATTTACCATCTTTTGGGAGACTCCTGTAATGTTGATGTCGATACTGACGGTGAACTAGAAGTTGGGATGATATTCGGTGCAGAGAAAATGGTAGAGAATGTGATTAAAAACTACAACATACGCCGATCAGTTCGTTCGACGGTGAAGAAAATGACTGCGAACAAATATATCGCAGAATGTGTCGAAAAGGGAAATGGTTGTAACTGGATGATTCATGTATCACGAACAAAGACGCTGAACAACAGTTGGTAGATAAGAAGATACGACGGACCTCATACATGCCAGTTGTAACAAAAAAATGTCATGTAATATGTCTGTGTTTGTTAATTACATATTTTGTGATTGTTAACTGTTTGAAAATCTAAGCGGTTCAGATGTAGAAAATAATATATGCGATAATTATATTAACGAAAAGTAGTACAAGATTGTTAATTGAAAGAAGTACACAAGCATTAAATTACTAAGCATACTTAAATCTACGAGAACGAATCATTTTCGCTGCCCTTGTAGTCGGTACTTATGTCAGAAGTTAAGTTTAGTTCCTCAATTGTTTGTTCTTTCTCCTATCGTCTCCTATAATTTTGTGTAAATATCGTGTCCTCATCTTCAAGCTTAAGTATTGTTGATGAACTGGGGCTTGTATCAAAGTTTACATAAAGCTCGATGTTCGTACCCCAGCACATTTGTATGCCTGAAATATCTTGCGCATATCTTTCTAATTGGATAGTGTTAGCATGTAGTGTTCTTCTGGGTCGGGCTCATTTACTAGAACTTTGGCACACAATGCAAAAATTTTGGAGCTTGTAGACTCCTTAACTCTTGTTGAAATCAACTCAAACAATTCATCTCTTGTGATTTTCTCATTGAAAGAAGTGTAGAAATAGGTTCCACGAAAGAAAACAGTAGCAGAAAAACGCGCCATAATTTGTCAAATAAATTGATTGAGTAGTGTAAAAATTTTGTTTGAGTTGTGTAAAAATTTTGGAACTCCTGCTTAACATTTATAGGGTTGAACAATGTCGAAATAATTTGTCAAAGTTGCGTTTTATAGGACGCGATTTTTGACATTATTAAAAGAAGTCGCATTTTACAGGACGCGATTTTCGAGGTCGCATTTTACAAGACACGATATTAGACTTTATTTAAAGAAGTCGCGTTTTACAGGACGCGTTTTACTGGACGTAATTTACATATTATTTCTGACTCCGATAACAGCACTATGATCAAAAAACATTACATAAAGCTCAAGCTCAAGGGCCCACCCTGAACAAAACTGATGATGAGATTCCACCATCATTTCCACATTAGCGCCGTCCATAATGTGGAATAATGAGTACGTTAATGGTTCTAACGATGTCGGCATTATGTACTTCAATGATTCTATCTTTTTGCCAAGACTATGTGGAACATGTTTCTTCACCTCATTCATCAACTTCTTATACGATAAGTTGTATGGCAGCAGAAGCAATATACCACTTGAGGACTGAAAAAATGACGCTGAGAGATGCATCATCGATTATCTTGGAAATATGGTTCATGAGCGGTCCTGCGATCGACGACCAACATGCTCGCCTAAAAGGGTAGAGATCGACGACGCTGAACTATACCGATTCGAGGGGGATAATTCTAACGAAGAATCGCTTAGGGAACTCGGACCCGAAGGCAACGAGCAAGGGCCCTTCTATGAAGAACTAGAAGTCGTGATCATTCCAACAATTGATATGCATGAGTTGGAAGGCAACGAAGAACACCCGACAACAAGCAACATTCCAGTATCGGCCACGCCTATTTCTTATTACCAGCCACCATCCCACTTCACGACGGTTGATATGGATGCGTTGGACGTTCCAGAATTTTCACAATACCAATACCAAACAATTGACGGCAGAATCAACCGTGCTGATGGTGAACTGGTCATTGGGATGACGTTCCTTACAAAAGAACTGGCAGTTGACGCAATTAAGCAGTACAACATTCGTCGCGCTGCTACGATGAATGTGGAGAAAACACAAGTGAGTTTCTACAAGGTGGTGTGCGCCTAGAAGAAGAATCAAGGATGTAAGTGGAAAATTCATGTATCTCAATTGAAGAAGGCGGGTGGCCTGTGGAGAATAACAAAACTGGAAGGGCCCCATACATGCACCGTTACTAGCGTAAGTAAGGATCACAAGAACCTCGATGTGAACGTCCTCTGCAAAACCTTCATGCCACTGGTAAAAGAAAATCACTGGGTCATGGTTCGCGTCTGTCAGGCTACAGCTCTACAGGTGCACCTCTTCTATCCTGAATACCATAAAGCATGGTATGCAAAGAACCTGGCCATAGAAAAACTGTTTGGCCAATGGGAGGAATCTTACAATGAGTTGCGCCCGTGGCTAACCCTGATGGAGAAACACATACCTAGAATGGTTATCGAACTTCATATGGTTCCGGCATACGAAATTGATCATGTCGTTTGAGGTGCTTGTCAATTCCATAGGCTATTTTGGACATTCCCCCGGTGCATTAATGCATTCAAGCACTACAAAGCGATGGTTCAAATCGACGGTACATGGTTGTATGGTGACACGCGTCATTTACGTGTCAAGAATAATATAATTTCCTTCTTCTGAATAATAAAATAAATAAAGAAATTAAATGTAGATAAGGAAGTAGGAGTCGAACCCACAGTGACTTAGAACTTTCCTTGTCGCGCTTTTATAGTTTCTGAACCAAGAGTTGTTGATGAAGCTATGTTGATGTGATTTAGGTGGGGGTTTTGTTTGCAATGAAATGTAATTGTTTAAGAGAGTAAAAGAAAGATTTTAAAAGGTTTAAAAGTAAATATAGAGAATTCCAGCCTTGGGCTTTCGCGTTGACTTGTTCTACTCAGTTCCTTGGTAAAGATTTTTAACTTCGGAAATCATGTCGGTGAAATTACTACGAGGATCTATCCTTGAGTTTTTGTTTGTAAACTGAATTTCCAAAACTCAATTTTTAGTTTTAGTTTTAAGCATTTGTTTAAACCAACTCAATGTTGAGATAACAAAATCTTTTAAGCTCATAACCGACTCAAAATGTTATTTCTATAAACTGTTATTTCTATAAAAACAGTTCGATCTCAATTTCCCTTAGTAAACAATTTACTAAGTGTGATACCTAGAAGTCGGACTTGTTTCCATAACCGATCCTTTCTCCCACTAGATAGATCAAAACAATTTCTTGACCAAGATCAATCTTTGGGTTGAAAAATCATTTTGATTTTAAGAACGAAATTCGAAGAAATTGAGAAAAGACTTCTGAAATATTTGAAGTGTTGTTTCAAACCTCGCTTTGTGAACACATCATTGCTTAAGCATTTGGCTTAAAAAAGATTTAGCTTTGCATGATTATTGAATTAACCATACTTAGCATCATTTTCAAAAGAGAATTAAGTTAAGAGAATAGAAAGCTAAAAGAGAGAAGAAATTTTATAGAAACCAAAGTAAAAAAACAAGTGAAGAACAAATGATGAGATATGAGATGCTTTGAGTCTTACCCCAATGGGGTATTTATACTAGTCTAAAACCCTAGGAATTACCTAAGTGATAAGAGATAAATAAATTCAAATTACAAAAGATAAATCTTAAGAGATAATTCTTAAAAATATTTAAATTAAATAAAAGAGATAAATCCCAAGTCTTTATCCAAATCCTGGTCGATAAGCTATCATCCCGAATCCGATAAGCTATCGAAATATCCTGATAAGCTTTCACTTCTGCTGCCACGTCATCATCCGATCATAACTATTGTTGACGTCATCCTCTCGTGCTGCTGACGTCATCCACTGACGTGTCACCAAATCAATACATTCATGCCCACTAATCCGGCCATGAATCCAGAAAAATTGCAGATTTCGGCCTTTTTCGTAATGTTTCGCAACAGCGAGGTCCTGCACAGTAAATCATGTAATGAGCCACAATTCAGCACCACAAAGCAACCAATTGAGCATAATTAGCATGAAAATATTGATCAAACTAGCTACTCACCATACGGGAAATATACACAGGTCCTACTTCTGACGGTTACACAAGACGGCAATCGAAAAACCGTGTTTGTAGCATTCGCAATTGTCCAAAAGGATGATCTCGAGTCTTGGGTGTTCTTCTTTAAGAACCTACAGAAACATGTTCTTTCTCCTATAATGCGGGCAAGGGACGATGGGATATGTCTTATTTCCGACAGAGGCACAACGATCTTGTGGGCAATAGAACGTTTGGGCAATTCTTGGAAGCCTCCGTACATTTACCACCATTACTACTTGCGACACATTGCGGCGAACTACTTGCAGCAGTTCAAGAACCATGATGAACGTGCTCTTGTGCTTCGAATGGGTACGTCTTTTAGGTAATTTTCATTTACGATATCTTTGCATGTGTTGTTCACCCTTAACTATTCAATTGTCATTCCCTAGGCAACTCGCATTATGTACAGGAGGTAGAGGACATGTTCCAAGAATTGAGAACCAAAAATAAAAATGGTGCAGACTACCTTGACAAAATCCCAAGGGAAAAATGGCTTAGATCATATGACGAGGGTAAATGATATGGTCACATGACAACGAACTTGGCTGAGGCGGTCTACTCAGCACTCAAGAGAGTGCGGTATTTTCCTATCACTTCCGTTGTGAAAGTGACCTACTATCGTTTAGCTACCCTATTTGCAACCTTGGGAAGGCAAGCAACTGAGTACATGACAAGTGGCCACAAAGTCCACCCGGACTTTCGCGAAAAAATTGCAAATTGAAGTGCGACGTTCAAATGAGATGACTGCACCTCTCTTCTCGCGAGAAGGACATTTGTTCCGTGTTTCAGAATTTTCCAAGCCGTTGGAAGGCATACAACACAACGCGTACGTGGTAGATCTTAGGAAAAGAACCTGCGACTGCGGAGTATTCCAAACATTCAAATACCCATTCTCACACGCCATTGCTGCTTTTTCAAACCAACAGATTAACTACATGAGACTGCTTGATCCGATATACTTACTCGAAACGGTATTGAAGGTTTACGAAAAAGAGTTTCCTCCCATCGGAAATGAAATTGATCCTTATGTCGTTAATACTAAACCGACCATACGCCCAGATCCAACACTAATAAGAGAAAAGGGACGTCCACAATCGACACGAATTTACTGTACCGAGGATCTAGTCGAACATAGAGAAAAAACTGGATAAAAGAAACATTGCAGTATATATAAAAACCCGGACACGCAAAGAACAAGTGCTCTAATCACTCGGGCCCTCGTATTAACTAAGTTTTATTCGTTTTAAAATTTTGTCTTATTCTTTTTAAAAATTCTTTTTTCCGGCTTGTCGTTCTTGTAGAAATAGCTTATAAGCCCATCTTATACTTTCATATATTCACAAAACAAGCTACGATATTGTTTTCGACACGAATTTTACTAGGTTTAGAACGGAACGAATTGGATTAAATTGGTGTCAAATGAAAGACACGTTCCCCGCGATTAATAAGCTTGTTTATCCACCCAGATTTACTAAAAATATTCGATTAATAAGCCCGAAATAATGCTCGAACATTCCTATCGAAGCTTGTTCTTCAACCCAGATTTGCAAAGAACTCGCTTTTTACAGAAAGCGAGTACCCCACGATAAAGTCAGCCGTATCTTGAAATTCTCGGGGAACTCGCGTTTGATAGAAGGTAAGTTTCCGTAAAGTTTGTTATTCTGAAAAGTGGTACCACGTATGCGAAACTTGCTTTCTGCGTAGCACGAGTTCGTATCTCGCGACCCCCGAAATGCAAGTTCTTCATACGTGGCAGATTTGAGGGTCATTTTTCTAAATAATAGTTTGTGGGGGCCATTTTTCAAGATAATTAATTAAAATGGATTTTTGGTGTAAAATAGCTTAATATAGGTGTTAAACAGAATTGCTTATGTAAGTTGGAGTTGGTTTCCAATAAATTGGGCGTAAAATTTGTGAAATCTTATTGTGTAACACCCATATTTAGGGGTCGGGAGTTGAGTGTGTGAATCAGGTTCGAGTCGTTGGGCTCGTTCTAATTAAAATGAGCTTTGGTTTTAATTAAAAAGGGCTTGAATTTCATTATGGGCAATTGAGTAATTTTCTAAATGGGAAAAGTAAAACAAGTAAAAAGGGGCTTTTACTAGTCATCTTCTTCCTCCTTTCAAAATCAAAACTCACGACAACTAAACCTCTCCCAACCCAAATCACTATTCCATTCATTTCTTCACCATTTCAAGATCCCTCTTCAAGCTAAAATCGTTTTTGACTTCTCCTCTTTATTCCGAACGTTTCCATGGTTTTAGTTTCTCATGAACACCATCTATGAGGTTTTTCAAATTTTCAAGTTTTAAGAAAAGGAAGAAGCTTTAATGGGTTTTGATTTTTAAAGTTAATAGGTGTTTTAATCTTGCCATAAAGACTATTATATGTGAAAATGGAGGGGTTTTGATGAAAATCCCGAAATGGGTTTTGTGGGTATGTTTTTTTTTTGAAAAGTCATGGGCCTCATTAAAAACCCCCTTCCTAGTGAAGGGGGAAAAGAGTACCCCACTAATATATATATATATATATATTAAAGAAGATTACAATGTTTCCTTCAAACCCAGTAAATACGCAACATTACAACACCTTAACAAATGAAAAACCACATAACTTATCCTATTCCTTGCTTGGCAAAAAAATATGCCAACACATTGCAGGACCTAGGAATGTGCCTAAGGCTCATACCTTTATGCATAATAATCGCTACAATCCTGGACACGTCCACTGCAATATGAGGAGGAGGTTCAAGCGATTCATTAAGCCAATCCACTACAGAAGCGCAATCACTTTCAATGATCAAGCGATGAGATTCAGCCCAGCTTGACGTAAGAAATTTCTCAATACCAACAGATAAGGCTTCAAGTTCAACCAGTGCAGGGAAAGACAGATTGGAATGATATGAGAATTGCAGCAAAATCGAACCAGTTTCACCCCTGAGTACCCCTCATATTCCACTTTTCCCAGACTTCACACAAGTTGCCCCATCAACATTAAGTTTTAGGTAGCCTGCCGGAGGCAATTGCCAACATTGTGGCTTGGATATTTTCTTCCTGTGCAGCGGCAACGACGATGCTAAAGACAAGTCGGACACCAAGGAGTCGATGCTTAGAAAATCACAAGGAAATTTGGCTATTAACCACGAAGCAATACGAAACTTGACAAGAAATTCCAATTGTAGCCAATCCACCGACTTCTTGAAAATTACCTCATTACAAAATAACCAAATGGACCAAATGACTGCCGCAAGAATATACAAACACCAAGACAGATTCTTAGAGCTAGCCATGTCTTTCCAAAATAGAAGAAAGGACCGCGGGTCCCCAGGCAGAACAGTCGACACACTAATTAAACCACACAGTTTTGCCCATATCCACCAAATACCATAGCAATTGAAAAATAAATGAAACGTAGTTTCAAGATGGCTTGAACATAAAGGGCAGCACATGGACTCAATAGAATTCACACCCCTCTTAACTAACTTCTATCGAACCGGAATCTGCTTCCAAAGAAGCTGCCATAAGAAAACCTCCACTTTTGGAGGAGCAAACCCACACCAAACTAGATCTTTCCAAGCTGGATTTCTTTCAAAGTCGCTAGACATCGGATTTCTCATGGACTTAACCGAGAAAGACTCGTCATTAAAACCATTCCAACTTACCCAATCACAATCAATAGCACTAGATTTGAAATTCTGCAGCAATATCATCAACTCATTCCATAAAGGTTGCTCCCAATCAAATAGTCTTCTACGTAAAGGAATAGACCAACTCCACCCATCCAAACTTTTAATACCAAAATTAGATACAAAATAAGATTTGTTTAGTGCAATATTATAGATTCTAGGAAAATTTTCTTTTAGTGAAATATCACACGCCCAAACATCCGACCAAAAGTACACACACTTCTCATCTCCAACATATATAACCAGATTAGTTCTAATATGATTCCCAAAGTTATCTTTAGAGAAGAAGGAATTAACAATACCTCGTCATATCCATGAAGTAGCTCTCGGAGGAACAAGATCCGGAAGAAGCTTTGGTGAATTACCTAGAATTTTTGCATCGTCAGTCTCCTCCAAAGTTTGGAAGTTTCATTGCCGAAGCGCCAAGCCCATTTCCCCAATAAGGAGCGGTTCATAATTTCTATATTGATCACACCAAGACCACCATTCACCATAGGAGTGCAGACTTTGTTCCAGTTGATCCAGTGTATCTTGGATTTGTCTTTACCATCACCCCAAAGAAAAGCAGACATCATACTATTCAGACGATTGACAACCATATTCGGCATCCTGAACAAAGACAAATAATAAGTGGGTAAACTGGTTAAAACAGATTTAATTAAAGCTAAACTTTCACCAATAGAAAGAGAGACAGATTTCCAGCCTGCCAGCCGAGAAGAAAACTTGTTGAAGACAGGCTCCCATAAAGCCAAAGAATTACGGTTGGATCCCAAAGGTAAGCCTAGGTATTCTGTCGGAAAGGAGTCCCAGAAGCAACCAACACTATTGGCCCATATTTTCAGTGCATCCTCAACAATATTAATTCCAAACAACCTACTTTTATTCAATTTTAAACCTGAAGAAAGTTCAAATACTCTGAGGACCCTCTTCACATTACGAACTTGTCTTTCTTCCCCACCACAGAAAATCAATAGGTCATCAGCGAATTGAATATGGGAAACATCCACAATATTTTCAGCTCGACCAATTTTAAAACCATTGAATAATCCCAGACGAACAACCTTATCTAATAACAAATGTAAAGCCTCACCAATAAAATTAAACAGAAGAAGGGAAAGTGAACATCCTTGTCTAATTCCCCCAGATATCGAAAATGCTTCAGTAGGAGAGCCATTCACTAGAATTGAAATAGAAGCGGAGGAAATAAATTTATAAATCCAGTCACACCACTTCTTACCAAAACCACATTTCCTAAGAATTAAGGTGAGAAATTCTCAACTGACCGTGTCGTAAGCCTTTTGGAAGTCTACTTTAAAAGCCACTCCTTTAAGACCAACTTTATTAACAAAATCCACAATTTCATTAGCAACCAAAGAACAATCGAGAATTTGTCTTCCAGGTAAGAAAGCAAATTGAGTCTCCCCGATAAGGTCTCCCATCACAAGTTTGAGCCTGCGAGCCAAAACCTTCGATAACAATTTATACATCCCGCCTACTAAGCTAATTGGCCGAAATTCATCCAGGGACTCAGGGTTATTAATTTTCGGAATTAGAGTGATGAAGGAATGATTAGTACCCATCCCCCACCTCTTCCCCCTAAAGAAATCAGTAAAGAAATCCAAAACATCACCCTTCAATGCAGGCCAGAACTGTTTAAAAAAACCTATATTAAAACCGTCAGGGTCTGGGGCGTGGGTATTTTAAATGGTTAAAAACTTGGGTTTTTGAGGTAGTTTGGTGTAGGAGAGTGGGGCTGATGATATAGTGATGTTTGAGGGTTGTTTCAAGGTGCTTAATGATGAGTTGGGTGTTGAGATCAATGGGTTTCTGATGGGTAGAATGTAAGTTCAAAAATGAGGATTTTGTGGTTGTTTTGGCTTGGAAATGTAGAGAAATGGTCTTGTGTTTGAAATCTGATTTGTGACAATGGTTTGTGGATGATTTGTGTAGTAATGTGTTGTTTTTGGTTAATTAGAATCAAAGGAAAATGTTGGAGAAGCTTCGGGCTCGATTCAGGAAAGTTTGGAGGCTTGATTCGGCTTTCTCGGTTTTGCTTAAAGGTGTTCAGTGAGTGGATTATTTAAAATGGTTTTAAATTGGTTCAAGTGTGTGGTTGAGGTGTTGGATTGTGCTTGGTAGGCCAATTCAAGGTGGGGATTAAGTTGGTAGCCTAATCTCATGTTGACTTTATGAGTTCTTGCTTAAAGTGCATGATTGTAGACTTGTGTAGTATGTATTCGTTATGCATGTTGATATATTGATGTTGTTTATTGATGACGATATGATGTGTGCATGATTGTTAAATTATGGTGAGACTTGCTTAGTATAATTGGCACTAGTTATAATTACCTGATATAAATGATCGATCATTAGGATGAGTGTGCACACGGTAAGAGTCAAATTCGCGCGTGGCCTTGGTGACGTGTAGTCATCAAGGAGGAGTACGGTGAGGTAATATTCCACCGGAAAATGTTAGCATGTGCTGATGAGTGTAATCCCATCCATGAGTGAAAACGGTGAAGAGTGTAATCCCACCGGAAGGTAATATTATTGTTGAGTACGTTGGGGCGAAAATTCCAACGGAAGTTATCCGCATATCCAAGTAAGCTAGTAGTTGCCAATATACTTGTTCATGTGTGGTTGTTGTGTAAGATATTTGTTATATCTTGTTTAGCATAACATGAGGTAAGATGCCATGTTCATGCATTCTCTTAACATTTGGCCAGGTTGTTAAGTTAGCGTAAATGTATGCCTTGTGAATGTCTTAAGGATGTCATGCTTGAACCCTGCTTTGTCGATGTTTTGCTTTGAGCTCCCTCACTAAGCTTCTAGCTTACCCTCTCGTTTTCGGCAATGCAGAACACTAGTGTAGAGTTAGCAAGGAGCAAGGAAAGGGCATCCAGGCGCGTTTGTGGTTGCTCAAGTATGTTTTTAGTAAATAATGTAGTAGTTTAGCAATGAGGATGCTACATGTTGTAGAAGCGTGTATCTAGACTCCTATGTGTTGGCTTTATGTTGTTAATGTTTTTATGTTGAGGCTTGTAAACCATGTTTATGTTGATGCCTAAGTGTTTGTATTGAAGTCTTATAACCATGTTTTATGAATGTTCACGTGGCTGTATGCTTCTTTAAATGAATGGCCTTGTCTTATATGTTTATGTGTTTGATCATGCTTGAAGTAGGGTGTAATGCCTATAGATTGTATGATTGTTTGTTTTTTCTTGATTTATGTTGTTTTGGGTATGTTTAGAAACATTTGGGGATGCAGAAAACTATTTTCAGGGTCACACAGAGTGCGGGCGTTTCGAAACGCTCGTGGTTGTTTTGGATCGGGTGTAGCTCTAGGGATGCTCGTATCGAAACGGGGGTGGTGTCGTTTCGATACGATTTGACACTATGAGCCCACGTTTCGGTACGCGTTTCAGTATGGTTTGCCTCTGTAAGTGCCCATTTCTGAACCTGTTCTGGAACGTTTTGTTACTGGAGACCCCGTACCAGAACGGAGTGGATCATATCAGTACGACCTGGTCTGGCTTTTGAACTGGAGCCCGCGTATCGAAACTGGCAAGCCTGTTTTGAAACGAAAGCTTGTATTTGGGCTTTTTAGCATCTTCAAAGGTTCTCGGATGTCGGGTTTTAGTCTCGTTGGTTGTATTCTTCCTTGTTAAGTTTATATGCATCGTTTATGTATGATCTTGGTTTCGTAAGCATGCGATCGGACTAACTTGACACTTGGTAAATTTATATTACATTACGCCTCATTTGTATCTTTTCGTTCTCGTTTTCCGCTGTCGTTTTCACACATAGGACTAAATGATACATTTTGACAAGATAATTTTAAAGAAGTTTTTCTAGGGTTGCTAATCGAAGTGGAGCCTTAACGAATTTCGCTTCGGTTTTCCCTTTGTAACCTGTTTGGACCGGTCTGCCGCCTAGACCGAGACGATGGGGTTACATTTGTTGGTATCAGAGCCTGAGGTTTTCGTGACCTCAGGAAGGTAAGTGAGGTAAGTTTGAGGTGTATGTTGTATGATGACTGTTTTGCCATGAATGTTTATTTTTTGTTTGCTTGCATAGTGTTTGAAAGCATGTGCTAATATTGTTGTTGCGTTGAGGCGTAGTGTCGTGTTCCCATTGCTACTATTGCTTATTTGAAAAGATTTTGAGTAAAGGAATACTTGAGCACGTTGGACCTTTGCCTTTGCTAACTTAATCATTGTCTGTTTGTTTGTAGTTGTTATCTTGCTAGCCGTAAGATGAGACCTAGAGGCAGGCCTAGGATGGTTCATTCGGAACCACGGGCATCAGCTCCGGAAGTTGAGTCGGTTGTTGAGGCGCAGGCTCCTCCACCTCCTCATTCTCCTCGTCGTCAATCGGGAGGTAAGGCGAGAGTCGGAGCTTTCCATGCAGCTGTGGCTGGGGTACAGGCAGTAACACAACCTCTGAGTGAGGGCACCGGTTTGCCACTAGAGAGGCTTCAAAGTTTGGGAGGTGAAAAGTTCCGAGGGTTGGAACCCGAGAGATCCGAGGCTTGGTTTGACAAGACAGTCTGTATTTTGTCTCTTATGGGTTGCACTAGAGCACGCAGACGGGGATGCGTTGTTTCTCTGCTTCAGGGTGATGCTTACACTTGATGGGTCACTATTACTACGGGCATGCCAGATGCCGAGATTACTTGGGAGTTCTTCGAGTCATCTTTTCACAAGAAGTATCTGGGTCCCCGCTATCTCGATGAGAAGAAGAGAGAGTTCATGGCTTTGCTTCAGGGTAACTTGACAGTGACCGAGTATGAGATATGATTTGTCAGATTGAGTCAGTATGCGTTTGAGCTAGTTTCTACTGAGAGGGAACGTTGCGACCGTTTGCATTACGGGTTGAGCGAGGAAGTGAAGAGGTACATTTTGGCTACGGACTACACCAACTTTGATGTCTTGGTCGCTAGGGCCAAGGACATAGAGCACATTTTGGGTCTGACCAAACGTTCTGGTGGTTCTAGTTCCAGGAAGAGGTCGGGCGACTTTGATAGAGGTGATGCCAAGGACATCGGGACAATAGGCATCATTTCGATCATAGACGTGGTGGTGGTAACCACGGTAGAGGTCATCAGGGCCAGAGAGTTGGTGGGCGTTTGCCCGAGTGTACTAGATGCAGGAGGCAACACACCGAAGAGTGTTGGGGAAATTTTCATTCGTTCTGGAATTGTGAAGCTAGAGATTACCTTAGGCGTGATTGTCCACATCAGGCTGGGTGTGCACCGGTTCAAGTTCAGGCTCCTACTAGGGCCATTGATTATTTGAGGCCATGAGTGCGGTCGAGGCAACTTTCAGCCAAGAAATGATGGCCAGAGGAATGTAGCACATGTAGTTGCGGTTCAGCCAGAGGGTGGAGGTCAGGCTAGAGTTTATGCTCAGTGAGAGGGACAGAACGACACGAATTTGATTGCAGATAACTTCTCGATACAGTCTCTGAGTTTGCTTTCCTTGATTGACTCCGAGTCTACGCATTCTTATATTTTGAGTGAGCATGCAAAGATGTTGAATTTACCTTGTGAGGTACTAGAGGTAGGTGTTAGTGTTAGTAGTTCCTTCAGGGATACAATAATGGTTAGGAAGATGTAAAGAAGGTGTCCGTTAATGGTTCAGGGGCATGTATTTCCAGTGGATATGATGGAGTTACCGTTCTATGGCTTTGACGTGATTTTGGGTATGGACTAACTTACAGAACATAGAGCTAAGATAGATTTCGAAACAAAGAGAGTTTTCTTGAAGCTTGCGGATGACTATGAGATTGTGGTAGTAGGTGAGAATGTAAAGTTCCTATCGAATGTTATTTCAGCCTTAGAGGCTCAGAGATTAGTCGAGTTGGGTTGTGAGGCGTACTCTGCCTACGTGATGAATCCGAACATGAATGAAGTTAGATCACAAGATATCAGAACAGTGTGTGATTTTCCGAGTGTGTTTCTGGAAGAATTGTTGGGTTTACCCCATGATAGAGAGGTAGAGTTTCTATAGAGACATATTCAGATTCTGCTCCTGTTTCGATTGCTCCGTATTGTATGGCACCGAAAGAACTGGAAGAGTTGAAGACTCAGTTACAAGAGTTGTCAGATAGAGGTTTTATCCGTTCAAGTTCTTCGCCTTGGGGCACTCCGGTTTTGTTTGTGAAGAAGAAAGACGGTAGTATGAGAATGTGCATTGATTATAGACAATTGAATCAGTTGACAGTGAAAAACAAGTATCACTTGCCGCGTATCGATGATTTGTTTGATCAATTGAGAGGGGCATCAATCTTTTCGAAGATTGACTTGAGATCCGGGTACTACGAGTTGAAGGTAAAAGAGTTTGATGTACCGAAGACAGCTTTTAGGACTATATATGGTCACTACGAGTTTTTAGTTATGTCGTTTGGGTTGACAAACGCACCAGATGCTTTCATGGACATGATGAACAGAATCTTCCATTAGTACTTAGATCAGTGTGGTTGTTTTCATAGATGACATTTTGGTGTATTCGCGTACCGAGGAAGATCATTACCGACATTTGAGGTTAGTTTTGCAGACTTTGCTAGACAACCAGTTGTATGCTAAGTTGAGTAAGTGTGAGTTCTGGATTCGAGAAGTAGTCTTTCTAGGCCATATAGTGTCAATCGAGGGGATTAGAGTTGATCGGAAGAAGATAGAAGCCATTGTCGAGTGGAAGCAACCAAAGTCTGTGACAGAGATTCGTAGTTTCCTAAGCTTAGCCGGTTATTATAGGAGGTTTGTGGAAGGTTTCTCGAAGATAGTCACTCCCTTGACAAAATTGCTTCAGAAGAATGTACAGTTTGAGTGGTCAGATGCGAGACAACAAGCCTTTGAGAAATTGAAAGAAGCTTTGACTGATACACCAATTTTAATTCAGCCAGAGTCGGGGAAAGATTATCTGATCTATAGTGATGCTTCATATGTAGGTTTAGGTTGTGTGCTCATGCAAGACGGAAGAGTTGTAGCTTATGCCTCGAGAGAGTTGAAGACTCATGAGCGTAATTATCTGACACAGAACATAGAGCTAGCCGCAATTGTGTTTGCCTTGAAGATTTGGAGACATTATTTGTACGGTGAGAAATGCACAGTGTATACGGATCATAAGAGTCTGAAGTATATAATGACACAACGAGAGTTGAACCTTAGACAGCGTAGGTGGCTAGAGTTTCTTAAGGACTACGATCTCACGATTGAGTACCATCCGGGTAAAGCCAATGTAGTGGCAGATGCTTTAAGTAGGAAGGTAGTCGTTGTGTTGATAGCCATGTTTGCTAGTTTAAGCTTGTCCGGTGATGGTGGTCTAGTGGCCGAACTTCTGGTTAGACCTACCTTAGGCCAATTGATTATAGAGAAACAACTGTTAGATAGATCTTTGGTACCTCACGTACAAGATGTAGCTGAGGGTAGACCATCGGACTACAGTTTCAGTGTTGATGGGGTCTTGTGTTTCAGAGATAGAATAGTTGTGCCGGATGACAGTGATTTGATACGTACTATCTTGACCGAAGCACACAGTAGTCCGTTTGCTATGCATCCCGGTAGTACAAAGATGCATCGTGATTTGATGAATGAATACTATTGGGTTGGTTTGAAGAAAGACGTAGCCGACTACGTGAGTAAGTGTATGGTATGTCAGAGAGTAAAGGCAGAACATCAGGTTCCTTCAGGTTTGTTGCAATAGTTGAGGATTCCAGAATGGAAGTGGGAAAATATCACCATGGATTTCGTTTCGGGTTTGCCTTTGATTCCTTCGAAGAAGAATTCAGTTTGGGTTATAGTTGAGCGCTTTACGAAGTGTGCTCAGTTTTTAGCTGTTAATATGACTTACTCCTTAGATAGGTTGGTCGATTTGTACATCGGTGAGATTGTGAGACTGCATGGTGTGCCGAAGTCAATTGTATCTGACAGAGATCCGAGATTTACAACCCGATTTTAGGAGTGTTTACATACAGCTTTGGGTACCCGATTGAATTTTAGCACTTCGTATCATCCTCAGTCAGATGGTCAGTCAGAGAGGGTTATACAAATTTTAGAGGACATGTTGCGTTGTTGCATCATTGATTTTCAGAGTACTTAGGAGAAACACTTGTCGTTGGTCGAGTTCGCTTACAATAATAGTTTTCAGTCGAGCATTCAGATGGCTACGTATGAGGCTTTGTATGGTAGAAAATGTAGAACTCTGGTTTGTTGGGCCAAAATAGGCCAGAAGTTGTTACCGATGCCAGATTTGCTTAAGGGGATTACCGATAATGTGAAGTTTATTTGTGATCGTTTTAAGGTAGCTTCGGATAGCCAAAAGTCATATGCCGATTGGAAGAGGAAAGAAGTTGAGTATGCCGTGAGAGATAGAGTGTTCTTGAAAGTCTCTTTGTGGAAGAAAGTGATGAGGTTCGGCAGAAAAGGGAAGTTGAGTCCAAGATACATTGGGTCGTATGAGATTGTGAGGCGAGTTGGTCCGATTGCTTATCAGTTACGTTTGACATCTGAGTTAAAGAAGATTCACAATGTGTTCCATGTTTCGATGCTTCGTAAGTATAGATCAGATCCGTCGCATGTGATGCCTGTGAAAGAGATTAAGTTGAATCCGGATTTGACGTATGACGAAGAACCAGTTGAGATCTTAGCCTCAGACAGCAAGGTGTTACGCGGTAGATCGATTGAGTTGGTCAAATTGTGGTGACAACATCGAGGTGTAGACGAGGCCACTTGGGAGAGAAAAGAGGGTATGGAGAGGCAATTTCCGTAACTCTTTCAGTCAGGTAATTTCGAGGATAAAATTTCTTAAGTGGGGGAGAGTTGTAACACCCAGGTTTAGGGGTCGGGAGTTGAGTGTGTGAATCGGGTTCAAGTCGTTGGGCTCGTTCTAATTAAAATGAGCTTTGGTTTTAATTAAAAAGGGCTTGAATTTCAATATGGGCAATTGAGTAATTTTCTAAATGGGAAAAGTAAAACAAGTAAAAACTTCTTCCTCCCTTCAAAATCAAAACTTGTGACAACTAAACCTCTCCCAACCCAAATCACTATTCCATTCATTTCTTCACCAATTCAAGAGCTCTCTTCAAGGTAAAATCGTTTTTGACTTCTTCTCTTTATTCTGAACGTTTCCATGGTTTTAGTTTCTCATAAACACCATCTTTGAGGTTTTTCAAGTTTTCAAGTTTTAAGAAAAGGAAGAAGCTTTAATGGGATTTCATGTGGGTTTTGATTTGTAAAGTTAATAGGTGTTTTAATCTTTCGCTAAAGAATATTATATGTGAAAATGGCGGGGTTTTGATGAAAATCCCGAAATGGGTTTTTGTGGGTATTTTAAATGGTTAAAAACTTGGGTTTTTGAGGTAGTTTGGTGTAGGAGAGTGGGGTTGATGATATAGTGATGCTTGAGGGTTGTTTTGAAGGTGTTTAATGACGATTTGGGTGTTGAGATCAACGGGTTTCTGCTGGGTTGAATGTAAGTTCGAAAATGAGGATTTTGTGTTAGTTTTGGCTTGGAAATGTAGAGAAATGATCTTGTGTTTGAAATCTGATTTGTGACAGTGGTTTGTGGATTATTTGTCTAGTAATGTGTTGTTTTTGGTTGATTAGAATCAAGGGAAAACGTTGAAGAAGCTTCGGGCTCGATTCCCGAAAGTTTAGAGGCTTGATTCGGCTTTCTCAGTTTGCTTAAGGGTGTTCGGTGAGTGGATTATTTAAAATGGTTCAAGTGTGTGGTTGAGGTGTTGGATTGTGATTGGTAGGCCAATCCAAGGTGAGGATTAAGTTGGTAGCCTAATCTCATGTTGACTTTATGAGTTCTTGCTTAAAGTGCATAATTGTAGACTTGTGTAGTATGTATTCGTTATGCATGTTGATATATTGATGTTGTCTATTGGTGACGATATGTTGTGTGCATGATTGTTAAATTATGGTGAGACTTGCTTAGTATAATTGGCACTAGTTATAAATACCGGTTATAAATGATCGATTATTAGGATGAGTGTGCACACGGTAAGAGTCAAATTCGCGTGTGGCCTTGGTGACGTGTAGTCATCAAGGAGGAGTACAGTGAGGTAATATTCCACCGGAAAATGTTAGCATGTGATGTTGAGTGTAATCCCATCCATGAGTGAAAATGGTGATGAGTGTAATCCCACCGGAAGGTAATATTGTTGTTGAGTACGTTGGGGCGAAAATCCCAACGGAAGTTATCCGCATATCCGAGTAAGCTAATAGTTGCCAATATACTTGTTCATGTGTGGTTGTTGTGTAAGATATTTGTTATATCTTGTTTAGCATAACATGATGTAATATGCCATGTTCATGCATTCTCTTAACATTTGGCCAAGTTGTTAAGTTAGTGTAAATGTATGCCTTGTGAATGTCTTAAGGATGTCATGCTTAAACCCTGCATTGTCGATGTTTTGCTTTGAGCTCCATCATTAAGCTTCTAGCTTACGCTCTCATTTTCGGCAATGCAGAACACTAGTGTGGAGTTAGCAAGGAGCAAGGAAAGGACATTCAAGCGCGTTTGTGGTTGCTCAAGTATGGATTTAGTAAATAATGTAGTAGTTTAGCAATGGGGATGCTACGTGTTGTAGGAGCGTCTATCTAGACTCATATGTGTTGGCTTTATGTTGTTAATGTTTTTGTGTTGAGGCTTGTAAGCCATGTTTATGTTGATGCCTAAGTGTTTGTATTGAAGGCTTATAACCATGTTTTATGAATGCTCATGTGGGTGTATGCTTCTTTAAATGAATGGCCTTGTCATGCATGTTTATGTGTTTGATCATGCTTGAAGTAAGGTGTAATGCCTATAAATTGTATGCTTGTTTGTTGTTTCTTGATTTCTGTTTTTTTGGGTATGTTTGGGAACATTTGGGGATGTAGAAAATTGTTTTTAGGGTCACACAGAGTGCATGCGTTTCGAAATGCTCGTGGTTGTTTCGGAACGGGTGTAGCTCCAGGGATGCTCGTATCGGAACGGGGGCGGTGCCGTTTCGATACGATTTGACACTGTGAGCCCCCATTTCGGTACGGTTTGCCTCTGTGAGTGCCTGTTTCAAAACCTGTTCCTGAACGAAGTGGATCGTATCAGTACGACCTGGTCTGGCTTTTGAACTGGAGCTTGCGTATCGAAACGGGCAATCATGTTTCGAAACACAGGCTTGTATTTGGGCTTTTTAGAATCTTCAAAGGTTCTCGGATGTCGGGTTTTAGTCCTGTTGGTTGTATGCTTCCTTGTTAAGTTTATATGCATCGTTTAGGTATGATCTTGGTTTCGTAAGCATGCAATCGGACTAACTTGACACTTGGTAAATATATATTACCTTACGCCTCGTTTGTATCTTTTCGTTCTCGTTTTTTGTTGTCGTTTTCACACATAGGACTAAATGATACAGTTAGACAAAATAATTTAAATTTTTTTTTTCTAGGGTTGCTAATCGAAGTGGAGCCTTAACGGGTTTCGCTTCAGTTTTCCCCGTGTAATCTGTTCGGACCGGTCTATCGTCTTGACCGGGACGAGGGAGTTACATATTAAATCATTATTGGTAAGAGAATATGATTGAAAGTTATAGGTGCTAGATGTTTGGTGTCCTTTACCGAAGGACCAATCCAGAAGGAGCACCTAGCTTCCCAGAATAATTGTATGGATAAGCTAAAGAACAAAAGAGGTAGCTTGCTGGCTACCTGTTTCATATTCATTGTAATTTGTAATAATTGCATTCGTGCGAGTAGTCAAGGCTGCGCCATTTAACTTCAACCAATGCTGTCTCAAATCTGGTAAATCCCAACTAGAAACATCATGGGGTCTAGCCGGAAATTAAATGCCTTAATTAAGCTCAGAAATGGAAGTCTTTACCATGGTTAAGGTTTTGCTTATGTTACAAGTTTAGGATGCTTCTGTTTCCTTCCTTTTCTTTTCAATCATGAATCATCATTAATCACAGGAATAACTTGTCTCTCTCTTTTTTTTCATTCTTATCATAATATTAAAGTATGTGATTTGAAAGTGTATTTTAACATGATTATTTTTAATTTAAAAATTGAGAGTTTGAGTTTAATCAAATAAATTTGTAGTATATTTGAAGAGACAATATTTAGCAGATTTAACATGATTTATCTTTTAGATTGGCAGAAGAAAACAAAACTCAAGAGGGGGAGAAAGGGAAATTTGATATATATTGCTCAAATGTGTAGACGGTGACGTAAGGACCATATATAATATATCTTATCAATAACACTCATTTAGTTAGAGATTTTGTCCTTTTTTGAGCTGCTCAATTGATGGGTGACTCTCTGTCCAATTCTAATTGTGTGCTCAAACTTCTTTTTTTCATTGAGTTAGAATTTAATTATAACATTTTAGAGATTAAAATATGATTTTACTATACAATTCATTTATATTTTTATAAATTAGATCACAAATTATCTTTTTGAAATAAGAAAATCTCAGTCTGTCCTTCATGAATATTAATTTAAGATAAAAAAAATTATATAAAATTTGTTGATAAAGAACCTATCATCAAGTAACAAGTTACACTGAAATTAATTTGTACATTCAATATTAATGAAAATGCTTATTATATATATACAAGATATATTTTAATACATAATAGGCTATTATTTCGTGCACTAATAGTGAAAAAAATTTATACATACATATTTAATTTCAATTTAAAAATTAAAATTTAAATCTTTAACCTAAAACTTTATTCTCTAAATTTTAAACCTTAAACTCTAAAACATAAACTCAACAACTTTAACCACTAAATTAAACTCATAAACCATGATCCCTAAACTAAAACTCATAAACACTAAAATAAACCCACATGTAAATATTTTTTCACTATCAATGCATGTAATATTTTCACGTAATTTAATTTGATGGGAGATGTGTAAACATTAATATTAGCATTCCATGAAACTTTTTAGTAACCTAATTTAGGACTTGTTCTATTTTGGTAACCTAATTTAGAAAAAAGTTATTTTGGCCACTTATATTTTGGACCATTACTATTTTGGTCACCCAAGCGTTAGCTTCCGCTTATCCCGTTAATATGATGTGGTATGTTAATAAAAAAGTTAATTTTAAATTTGACTCTCAAACTTTAAAAAGTTAATTTTTCACCATCTTCAACAAAAAAAACTTCACTTTTTCTTGAGTTTGGGTTTGGCTATCTGAGTTTCTTTCCATGAGTTTGGCCATGGCTGGTGCTTGAGTTTCTTTGCTTTGGTTCACTCCTTGCGTAAAGACCACTTGAGTAAATAACCGATTCAAGCGTGATTTGGAGGATCATATTAATATCTCGATATCAATGTTTGAATATATACGAGATACGTGTATCAGATATGAATACTTGAAAAACAAAATGAGTCCATGTAACTTAGTAAATAACTGATGCAAATTCAAAGCATTCAAGCTTTTAAACGACTGCTCGATTGCTAATTCAGTTAAAGGAAAACGATGAACCTGCATTAACACTATGGTCCTAAACATTTTGCAATTCTTAACAGTTATCTCAGCATACAATTTCATTCAAATGGTAAGAAATTGCAGGAAAACCGAAAGCATCAACCAGAGAAAAACAATAAAGGAAAATAATATTTCTTTTATGTTTTGGAGGAGAACACAATGCTTCTAAAATGAAAAATAGGAATGCACCATGATGACAAATGTATAAAAGAAAAACCCATAAGAGCAAGGTTAACGTACTGTAGGCACAACGCTGACAATGGCGGCAACCTTGAGGCCGGCACAGACTCCCTCTGCAGTTCAAATCAGATATTAACAATCATAGTGTTTGAAATTTAGTCTTGACTTAATTAAATTCCAATGCATAGCGCACTAAAACTAAGAATATCCTATCAATTACAGCGTTATCAACTGGAAACAAAAGTTGTGGACTAAATCACAAAGTTTGAAGAATACAAGGATTAGAGGCATAATTAAAACTTCTGAGATTGAATAGAAAAATATAATTGCGACACGAAAAAAAGGAGAAATACAACCTAACTGCATCGAAAGTTAAACCTAACGAGAAATTTCAAATTCAATGCATCTTAATTTTATGTAATGAACCAATTCGAACTTAAAAAATTTTAACAGAGTAAAGGTGAGAAGAGAAATAGATCAGAGAAAAGAGATAAAAAATTTAGAGAAAAAGACTTGAATTTTCATTCAGATAATCGATAAACTAAACAGAAGGGTTTCAGACCCTATAAAACTAACGTTACAGAACAATAACGTTTCATAAGTTTAATTAATAACCCAAAACAACAACGCTTCATTTATTGTCGTTACAATGCTCTCTGCTTCGAAACGATCCTTGACCTCAAGAATCAAAAATAAAAACTATAAGCCAAAGCTCTTGAAGCAACCATCCTTGACCAACACCTGATCATCCTATTTTTTCTTTAAATGATTTGACCAAATATTGCCCAAAGCTCTTTTCTCATTAGCTAAACTTGACTCGATAAACCACAATAATATTTTTAACTTATTTTTAGAAGCGGACAAGTTGATGAAATCTCGTCGAGTCGATGTTATTTTCTTGTGCCACATTGATTTTCCTAGATACTTAACTCCTTGAATCTCATCTCCCATCCATTGTTGTACAACCTTTTTTTACTGTAAAACTTTCCTCTGGATAAAAAATTTTAGCATTGTTGCAAGTTCTCTTCAATAAATTATATGACACCATCTTGATATGATTACTAATATCCTTGTTTCCTGCAGAAAATGTGAAGTCTTACCTAGCTTTCTAGCATCAATGTGCTTATACCCCATGGTTGTAAACGCTTCTGCATCGTTAATAGCATTTTTCATGGTAGCTTTGTTTCCCAACTTAACTTCACCAATCTCAATTAAGAAATATTCAGTTATAGCTCCGTCAAAAAATATGTTATCTTCTATCCATTTTTGTTTTGATCCAACACTAATTTTATCTTAAGAAGGCAATCTTTCAACAGCATTTTTGCTACTAGTTTCCATACCGCTTAAACTATCAGTCAACTCTATTTGGAAGCCTGCATTTTCTGTCCATAAACCTGTATTATCAACATCGACATATATTTGTGCAGACGTATACCATATATGGCTATCAATAGTGACCAAAGAAGATTGTCTTATTTGAAGATCCATGTAAATTATATATGTTACATCACCATGATCCGAATTAAGACCCCTATCATCATTCTCTTTAAAGTATCGAGCATAATCATCCATGGCACCACCAATTCGAGGATCGATAGCAAGCAAAACTGAAACAAGGCTGAAAACTATATCCTTCCCACTCTTAAGTGTATTGTTAAGATCTTCAAGGATGTGTGGATGCTCAATTTTCTCCATAGATGTCTTGCTCGCCCATTTTTTTAAATGCTTCCTTGATTGAAATTTCAAAAACCTCATATGAACAGGAAAATACAACTCCAAGTTCCTTTAGTGCTTGATTCTTTGCCTGTGAAGACTCCATCCCACTTCCACTCTTGGCTCTAGCATGGCCAATTTGTGCTTCTGATTTGAAGAGACTCACACACATTCCACTAACCCAAGTAACCACTAACTTGTTCACTTTACCCTGTTTCAAAGCTTCAACCCCCAAATATTCATCTTTATTAATTACCATAGAATCATATTCAGTTTCTTCTAAAGAAGAGGACAAGACAACAATAGTTGAAGAACTTTTGCAAGGTCCTCGGCATGTTCTTTTTGCATCACCTCCATTTGCATTCCATTCAACAATGAACGACTCTCCATTTCTATTAGTCCCACATAAAAATAGCCTTATATTTTCAGCTCTGTATGACATTGTGGTGCATTTCAGTACACACATTTCATTCAACAACTCATGCATTGTATCCATGAAGGTTATAATGGCAGTAAATATGTCTTCTAATTTTGAAGTGAGTGCACATTTTGTCTTAACCTCAACTATCAGGTTTCATTCTACAACATCCTCATAACCCAGAAGTTGCTTCTTAAGAAGAGTTACCACTATGACTAATTTTGCAGTACTCAGTTGAAACTGTTGGAAGATCAGAGAAAACGTTGATTGTTTAACAACCACGGTCATTATAGCCTTAAGTTCAGCTACCTTAGCTTTCTCTAAGGACTTGAGTTTCATCAATTCCTTCTCACTCCCATTTATAACCCACTCATGATCTATATGATTATCATAGTCAAAAACATTATGATCTTTTTGCCAATGTCCAGAAAACTCAGTAACATAACTCAGATAAGAGTCATAGTATGCAAGTGAAACTACACATGATCGTCTGGATAGTTTGTAAAAGATGCCTTTCTTCTTGCTTGCATCCGAATTTTCATTTGAATCAAGGAAAACTGAGCTTCTATCACATCCAATACCAACCAAAGCTTCATTTTGAATAATACCAGCAAAATAAACACGTTTATCTCTTTCATTGTTGTCTTTTGCCACTAATAATAATATAAATACGTATGGATCATCACTCACAACTAAAACACTAGTAGTCAACAAAAATTTATCGGTGTGTGTCATGACCATACCTGCACTTCCATGGCCATGTGGTAGCAATAACATTTTATGATTCCTGATGCCACCCGGATAGAACTGATTAGCCACTTCTTTCGATTCCACGTCAATTCCACAAGGCTTGTTAACACACCCCATGGTGGCTTCAAGCAAATCCCCCCATCAAATCATAACACCCATCGAAAATTGGGGTCTTGTCTTGCGACAGTTCCAACAGAGTCTTAGTCGAGTCATCTAGATCATTTGATTCCTCATCCATTGTCTTAGGCAATCTGTCGAACACATTGTGTTGAGTTGATCGAACACTTGCAAATGGCCAAGGGGGGGTGAATTGGCAATTAAAATTTTGGTGAAGAGAAAGATTGAAAATAAAAATGACACAAGGGGTTATAGTGGTTCAAGTTCTCCAAATGAACTCTGCATCCACTACCTTAGCTCCCACTAAGGATTTTGAAACAATTCACTAATTGAATTCGTCCCCTTTTCTTGGATGAGGAGGAAACCTTACAATTTCGATTAAGCTTTCTACCCAAAGCTTAATCCACTCAAATACAAAGAAGAATTTGGTAAACTCAAATGTTTCCTCTCAAAGGATATTTGTCTACCCAATTACAATTTGAACAACCCCAAACTCACAATACAATTTGACAAATTGAAAGACAAAAGAGTTGGGTACAAGAATATGACTTTGAATAGCTCAAGGGTTTGAATTTTTTGCTTTGATGATGCTTGAATGTTCAATAGTTGTTGCTTGGTCAAATGAAGCTTGTTTTTATACCCTTGTATTGATTTCCTGCCGTTTGAGTAGTTGGGATCATTAATAGAGCCGTTGTGGATATTTTTCCCGCATTAAATGCAGCTCTGCAGCCTACCGTATCGGTACTCGGGAAGGGCGTATCGATACCTACATCAAAGAGGAAAGAGCCGTTGTGCCTGTAAACAGAGCGTATCGATACGCATAGAAGGCGTATCGGTACGTTTTTAAGGGGTGTATCGATACAGAGAGCAGTATCGATACGGTTCAAAGTTACTGGAATCCCAAGTTATGTTTGTATAAAAAGCGTATCGATACGCATACCAAGCGTATCGGTATGGTATAACGACCTTTTGAAAATTGGGAAACCAACCAACTGACAAGTAACGGTCAAATAATTAAATGCCTGGATTTTTCAAAGATATGCTTAGCGTATCGATACGGTTGCTAGGCGTATCGGTACGGTTTCATGAAAAACATTTTCCCAGATGAACATCGTATCGATACGTCTATAAGGCGTATCGGTACAGTTTCATAAAAACAGTTGCCCATATGCATATCGTATCGATACAGTTTCAGGGCGTAACGGTACGGTATGTTCAATAAAATTCTAGTGACAAAATAGGGTATCGATACGCTGAGGGTATCGATACGCCTGGGCGTTTTTGCATACTTAGGCTTGAAAATCATAGAAAAAAGACTTAGGGAATTATATATGTTTGAGAGCCAGTCTTTAAATATAATTTTGTTCAAAAATACTTGTCAATTGTGAGACTTTAAAGAGTACTTAAAAATTTATTGTTTTACAAATTGGTCCTTAAGTTTATGTGTTATATCAAAATCAATTTCAGTTTTACAATCTCCCCCTTTTTGATATAACAAAACCATAAATAAATTTTTAAGTTTTTGAAACTTTGAAAAGCTTTCTCCCCCTTACTTTAAGATAGATTTTCAAAACAAAAATATTTTGACTCTATGATCCTTCTCCCCCTTTTTGTTAGATCAAAATAGAATACAAGGATAATAGCAATATAAAGCAACAATAATTCATTAAACTAAAAGCAAGCAAAGAGTTCAAATTCATAAACTTCAAAATAAACATAAAGGTTCAAATGCATAAATGTCAAAGCAACCATCATAATCCAAACTCTTAAAATCCTAAAAACATAGATAATAGGCATAAACTTCAAATCCTAAAAACAAAAGTGCAATAACAATAATAAAAGACTAAATGGCCTAAGATGAGATGCATGATCTACTCGTCCCCTTCGTCATCATGATCGTCCTCGTCATCTTCTTCTTCATCTTCTTGAGAGGGTTGATTCCTTCGGGTTTGATTGATCCAAGCACCATGGAAGGCGGTAAGAGAGATGTCCATGGAGTTTTGGCGAGCGACCATGGTATCTATCTTCTTGTCCATACCTTGGACGTGATCCTCTAAGGATGTGAAACGAGTATCCATCGCGGTGAACTTCTCATTGAGGAAGGTCATGAGAGTATCCATGGAGGAGGAATCAAGAGGAGCACGGTGAGAACTCGAAGAAGCACGAGAGGTATCGACCGGAGCAACGGGCGGAGGATCTTGAGGATTGCGAACCCACTCATTATCAACATAAGTGAAACCGAAGCGAACTAGGGAACGCTCATCAATAGGTAGGCCAAGGATTTCGGGAAAATCATGTGAACAATCAATGCCAAGGGAATGAAATAGACAACTCAAAGCCGTGGAGTAGTAAAAAGATAAGACTAGTTTGGTGTGACGGTTTTGAACTAAGAAGACAAGGTCGGCAAACATGATTTGACACAAATTTGGACGTTTACCTTCTCTAAAACACTTAAGCCAAAAATTATCCGTGTGACGAACAGTTGAATATTTCCCACCCGATGGACGAATAAACCAAGAAATAAGAAGGTGAAGGATACGGTCATGAGCATTTAAAACTTTTGCGGGACCTAAATAACTCGTACCCAAGGAATGTTCATCATCAATACCAACATCTTCAAAACCAAAGACATTGCATAAAACTTTTTGATCAATTTGAAAATGTTTGCCCATAATGGAAGATTCAATGGCAATGACATGCTCCCTAGGTTCATCATGTATACATACGGCATTAGAAAAGAACACAATGACTAGGTTTCTATAGAGTATAGGAGGAATATTCAAAAAAGTTAAGAATTTCCATTGCTTAATCAAAGGTTGGTATTGAAACTTGAAACGAGCAGAATTTAAAAAAGGAATAGACACAACTCGCTCTTCCCTAAGGTTCATTCCTTGAAAAAGTTTATATCGTTCCCTATCAAGAGGTTCGAGAAAACTTAATTGGATGATATAAGGAAGGTTAGGTGTAGGATTACCCTCGACATCCTCGTTAGGATTGGAAGAAAAACGATGACGCTTAGTGCCCTTTTTCGGTGCCATAATCCTGAAAATACATAAAAAAGGATTCGAATATGTATGCAATTAACATCCTATTTGATCCAATAAATTCTAATAATTCAAGGTAATTTGTTAAAAAAATTAGAATTAAAGAGATATTCACAAAAAAACAGTTTAAAAAAATATCGAATATAAAATATATTCGAATAAAAAAATTTAACTTTGGAAAATTTTTTGTGAAAAAGGTGAAACCCACAAAAATCGAACAAGGTTTGTACAAAAAATCAGTTGAAACAACAATTAAAAGCAAACGAAAATAATAAAAAAAGAAAAGAGAAATTTTATACCTTGATTCTTAGAATGGATGAAAGAGGGGATGTAAATGCACAAGATTTGATGCCCAAGGTTTGCCTTGATGTGTAGAGTAAAAACCCTCAAGAAATTTTGAAGATTGATGGTAAAATTTGAAGTATTGAGGGGGTTTATATAGGGTTTCGCGGCTAGGGTTTGTGGAGAGAAAAGGGGTTTTGTGTTTTAAAGAGTTTTAACATATACAGCCCTAAATAGCCTCTCCGTCGAGGCCGTATCGATACGCTATACACGCGTATCGATACCCATTAACTCTAATTTTATATTTGTCGTTACTACCGTATCGATACGTGGGTCCGTATCGGTACGCTTGGCTTTGACTATTTCCCTTGACTTGTACTGTATCGATACGAGGTGTCGTATCGATACTTGTTCATCTGCAAAAATTCTCAGATATCAACCCGTATCGATACGCCTAAGCCGTATCGATACACCATTACCAGTTTCTGCAGATTTGACAGATTTAAGTGCAAAAATCCAATTTGAAATGTCTCTAAATGCATGTACATGTCATATGAACAAGTTTTAATGGCTAAACTTAGTATATACTCCCCCTAGCAACATGCATAGAAGCAAAAAGAACAAAATTAACACAAGCATGAATCACAAACAATTTCAAGCAAATTTTGACATTTTGGGACCAAAAAAAAGTGTCAAGAAAGGCTAGTTAAACCTAAATCTCTCCTAAGGGTCCAAAAGCGCTCTTTATCTAAAGGTTTTGTAAATATGTCCGCTAATTGGTTCAAGGTGTCAACAAACTCTATAACAACATCATTTTTCAAAACATGATCTCTTATGAAATGATGTCTAATTTCTATGTGTTTAGTTCTAGAGTGTTGGATGGGATTCTTAGTAAGACAAATGGCACTAGTGTTGTCACACCTAAGGGGTATGGTTTCTATTTTAAGACCATAATCTAAGAGTTGTTGCTTCATCCAAAGGACTTGAGCACAACAACTCCCTAAGGATATGTACTCCGCTTCGGTGGTAGATAAGGCTACACTATTTTGTTTCTTAGAGAACCAAGATACGAGCATACTACCTAAGAATTGGCATGTCCCGGAAGTACTTTTCCTATCTATCTTACATCCCCCATAATCCACATCCAAAAAAGCATGAAGGCTAAAGGAAGAATCCTTAGGATACCAAAGGCCTAAAGTAGGTGTGTCTCTAAGGTATCTAAAAATTCTCTTAATGGAAACTAAGTGTGATTCTCTAGGACTAGCTTGAAACCTAGCACACAAGCAAACACTAAACATAATATTCAGTCTACTTGCGGTAAGGTAAAGCAAAGAACCTATCATGGATCTATAAAGCTTAGAATCAACACACTTACCTCCTTCATCTTTGTCAAGCTTTATGGAAGAACTCATAGGAGTGGCTTGAGGTTTTGCATTCTCCAAGCCAAACTTCTTGAGCATATCATTCACGTACTTAGCTTGATTTATGAAGGTGCCATCCTTCCTTTGCTTGATTTGGAGTCCCAAAAAGAATGAGAGCTCCCCCATCATGCTCATCTCGAACTCACCTTGCATTAGCTTAGAAAACTCCTTACAATAACACTCATTAGTAGAACCAAAAATAATATCATCAACATAAATTTGAACTACTAAGATGTCATTGTTATATCTTTTTATGAAGAGTGTTGTATCCACCTTTCCTTTTTCAAAACCCTTTTCAATTAAGAAATTTGAAAGTCTCTCATACTAAGCTCTAGGAGCTTGTTTTAAACCATAGAGAGCTTTTGTAAGTTTAAACACATGGTTTGGAAATTTTGAATCCTCAAAACCCGATGGTTGTTCAACATACACCTCTTCATTTATAAAACCATTTAAAAAGGCACTTTTCACATCCATTTGAAAAAGCTTGAAATCATGATAACATGCAAATGCAAGTAACATCCTAATAGCTTCCATCCTAGCTACGGGTGCATAAGTCTCATCAAAATCAATTCCCTCTTCTTGTGTATAGCCTTGAGCAACAAGCCTAGCCTTGTTTCTCACTATATTACCACTTTCATCTAATTTATTCCTAAAAACCCATTTTGTACCTATAGTAGATTGATTATTAGGCCTTTCAACTAATGTCCAAACTCTACGTCTCTCAAATTGATTTAATTCCTCTTGCATGGCCAAAATCCAAAAATCATCTTTTAAAGCTTCTTTAATATTTTTAGGCTCAATGCATGAAAGAAATGCAACATGATTCATTAATTTAAGAGAGGATCTAGTAGTTACCCCCTTGTATGGATCACCCAAGATTTCACCACCTTTGACATAGTTTAACTCCCTTGGGTAAGACACCTCCCATTCCTCAAGAGCCAAGTCCTTCAAGGCTTCAAGAGGTGAATCTTGTGAATCCTCTTCTTTAGTTGGAATCTCATCCACCTTTGACGTTTGTCCTCCATCAATGGCATCAATGATTCCTATATCATCATCATCACAAGATTCCTTCCTCGGAAGGAGGTTATCATCGAAAACAACATGTATTGACTCTTCAACAACTAGAGTTCTTTTATTAAATACACGATAGGCTTTAGAATTTAAAGAATACCCTAAGAAAATAGCTTCATCACTTTTAGCATCAAATTTACCTAAGTTTTCTTTACCATTATTTAAAACAAAACACTTGCAACCAAAAGGGTGAAAATAGCTAATGTTAGGTGTTGCGTGTAAAATAGTCTACCGCAATGGTAGTGCAAGTGTACATGTCGCAAGTAATAAAGTGATACTAGAGTATCGGATATCGTCTCCACAGGGACTGGGCTAACCCTTTCCTTCGCTATCTGCACAAGGGGAAAAGAATAGATTAAGATATTGTCACAAAATAATAAAGAATACTGGAAAATAAAAGTAGAGAAATCAAGATAGAGAGAATGGGCTGGTATTGAATTGCTCAGTAGTGCAGGTATTGCAGATTTTAGAAAATCCAGTTCTGTCGTCGCGCCTGTCGCGGACAGCACCTGTCGCGGCAGCAGTCCGTTGGTTGTCGCGGCAGCAAACACACCAACTCAGTACTCCAAGTTTGGAAAGAATCCCAGATCTGCCTTGGCCTATCCCTAGGTCCAAGTTTGTCGATGATCACGTCTTTGATGATACCTCCCGGCGTGAATCGAAGGATGAACACCGATGTGTATGAATTCTTCTTTAGCCACTTAACCTTGCCCTATCCCTAGGCACAAGATAGTTCAACTATAAGCTAGAGAACTTGCTCTTATTTCTTTCGTATACTTAACTCTCCCGATGCTCTTGCAAGATATTAATAACCAAAATAAGAGAACTTGAAGTTTATTTTATTGAACTGAAAATTCCTAAAACAAAACAACCCTTGCAACTACTTTACAAATCAACCTGTGGCCCTAGGAGGAATTTAGAACATGTCGGAGGTGGGTAAACGGCGGAGGGTTTTTGGTTGTCGATTTAAAGGGAAATCGGCTATGGGTTATGGGATCTATCCTAGGTTAAAATATATGCCCTTATATAAGCTTTGGGCTAAAGTATTCTAAGTTAACAAGGATTACAACTTTAATTAAAAGTATGATTCTAATAAAGACTTAATCTTCAAGGATCCTACTTTTCAGCTGTCCTCCTTGTTTCTTGGGATTTTCTCTCTTTGAGCTTTGGGCTTGACATATCTTTAGATCCGGGGCTTGGAAAAATATTTGGTTTTCACACGACAGACGAGCATAATTTTCTCTATCTATTGAGGTCCACTTTGCTTTTTCTCCACTAACTTGTTGTCGTCCTCCTGTCACGGCAGCACCATGGCAGCATCGTCCTCTTTATCTGCTTGTCCAGTTCAGCTCTCCTGCTTCTCTGCCCTGCGCCTGCCTTCACCGTCTACGACGGCGGCAACCTGCCAAAATCAGCCATTTTTAGTAGAATCTGTGCCTTTTATATATTTGTGATGTTCTGCTGTAAACTGACCTAAATGCAATGAAATGATGCTTGAATGTAGCAGAAATATGGGTTAAAAAGGGTGTAAATAATAGTACTTTTACAGACTCAACACACCCCCAAACTCAAGTTTTTGCTTGCCCTCAAGCAACTAAGACCTAAAAGAAAAATGAAATATTTTTGTTTTGGCTTTCAAACAATGAACTTTCCCTTACCCGTCATTCGTTCTCTGTGGCGGCAGCAACCTGTCGGATAATTTAGGATCTGTCCGGACTCTCACTATAGTTCTCGTGCAGTGTGTGCATGCTTGTGAACACTTATATGCTAAGACTCTCTTAGTTTCACTAGAATATTCAACTCTTAACTTGAATTTTTATGCCAAAGTTTATCTTTTTGAAGGCACATTTTCATGCTTCTTTTGTTTTGACTCGATTTCTCTATTTTTCAAGCTAAAGTTTTACTAGAGCCAGTTTTAGGCACCTCTAGTTAACTTCCTAGAGCCAGTTTCGGGCACCTCTAGTTGACTTCCTAGAGCCAGTTTCGGGCACCTCTAGGATTTTTGAGTCTCTTTTTCTAAACTTCTTTCCTAGAGCCAGTGTTAGGCACCTCTAGGGGCTATTCAAGTGCTAAGCTTCCTATTCTAGTTTGGCTAAAAGAAGTCTAAATAGTATAACAGTCACAATGGTGTTTAAGTTTTCAGAACTATAGAAAGGCTCTAAACTTCTCCTTAAACTATCCTAAAGATGCTGCCACGACAGAGCTGTCACGACAGGCAAGTTCAATTCACAGTTTTAAGCCAAAATTTTCAAGATTTTTTTTCAAGAGAACTTAATTAAATAAAAGACTCAACAATTAATTAAAGATGTACTAAGACTCCATTAAAATGGAGGGTTGCCACCCCCAAACTCGAGGGTTGCATTGCCCTCAATGCAAATGACAGATAAAATGAAGGCAGGTACATCACAAAATATAGATAAGCAGGCAGCAATAAAAACAAAATGAAAGACTTAAATTTTAATCGCTGTCTTCACTGCTGCTGCTAACACGGATCTGGTGGCGGCGTCTGGGCTGTGGGGCAGGCTGGGCAGGTTGCTCCACGACCTGGATGTCTGAGCTGTTGCCGCTATCCCAAGTGCTGCTGGTGGCGGTACTGGCCTTGGGCATTCGTTTTCTGTCTGCCACATGTTTCTGCCTCTTGACAGGCGTGAACTCTTTCTCCAAATTCCTCTTAATAGGAGGGTCTGACTCGCTCTCATGTGAGGCATGTCGCTTCGTTCCTCGAGCGGAGGTTGCGGCCGTTGGACTGCCAGCTGCCGTTAGGGCAGGCGATGGGGTGGAAGCGGCAGAGTGTGCATGGGGGGAGGCAGGTGGTGTAGGTGTGTGGACAGGGGAGGGGATGTGGAAATAGTGGGCAGGGAAATAGGGGAAAATAACATCGGGGTAATTTAAAGTGTTACTAATGAAATTTACCGTTGAATTTGCGAAATCCCATATGAATGTTATCAACCTCATCTGTCTGTTTTCCACCCGTTGTATTGTAGCAAGGATTTGGGCAGATTGGTCTGTCTGGGCGGTGGCAGCGGTAGGTTCAAGGGCAGGCTCCTCGGATGATTCTTCTGGGGAGGCAGCCGGGTTGAAGGAGGAGAGGGGGTAGCGACTATCAGCTCCATGAGGTTGGTAATGTTGTTGTCCGTCCAGCCTCTGCCTTGGATCAGCTTGTCGGTGGTGGCCTCTGGGACGGCAGCGCAGCGGCAAAGAGAAGTGATCATGAATGGTAGGCAAAGGTGGGAGGTGGAGCGAAATGTGCAATCCAAGATGCTGTCCCTCATATAGCGGCCCACGTTGATAGGCCGGTCGTTCATGATCGAATGAATGAGGGCGAGCCGCTGCTGGTCCACCGTCGTGTGATGGGAGGACGGCAGGATACGCTTCTTGATGAAAGCGTTCCATAGCTTTGCTTCTGGAAGTAGCTGCCCCCTTTTTACAGAGTTGGGGTTCTTTTTGCTCGTGTTCCACGTCGTTCCTTCCTCTGTCACCTCTGCTATGACAGCTCCGTAGGCGGCAGAGTCGAGGGTGTCCAAAAATTGCTGATGGGCATCGTCGTTGGGACCAAAATAGAGGCCATACATGTGGTTGATGCTGTCAGCTGGAATGGTACCTCGACCCCTCGGATAGTGATTGATGTTGTCGTTCTGCTGCCGATGGTAGCATAAAACTCCCTCACCAACGTATCATTTAGTTCTGCAGGTTGTGCTGCGAACTGCTCCCATAGCTGAGTCCTTATCGCCTTTGCGATGAATGGTCGGAGCCCCATGTTTGCTGCCTTGCGTACGTAGATGAATCCTCGTTCCTCTCATAATTCCTTGGTGGCGAACGACTGTGGTGTGGGTGCTGCTGCTAAAGATGTGGAAGCAGCACTTCGGCGGGTACGTCTGGAAGACATATTAGTTGCAAGGGTTGTGAAAGTAAAGAAAACAAATAAAAACGAGAGGAGAAAACAAGTAAGAATAAGCAGAAGTGAGGAAAATGAAAATGAGAACGGGGTTTTATAGCGGTCGAGTTGCTGCCCGTTTAATGCTGTAACGGCAGGCGTGAATAACGGGGCCATTGATGAGATTTGTCGTGTCTGACGCGTCTGACACGCATTTATGCGTCTGTTACGCGTCTACCACACGCTTCGGCGTCTGCCGTGTCAGTCTGTTGACAGCCTGTCTTATCCGTGTCTGCGCGGTAGTTGAAACGACAGGCTTCAATAAATGGGCTCTGTTGGGCTGATGGATGGATGGTGGGCTTGGGTCACTTCTCCTTTTCTTCTTGACTCCTTTATTTCCTAAAAACAGAAAACATTATTCGAATAAAATAAACCTAATTTCCTAATAACTAATAAATAATAAAAATAAATAAAAAATAAAATTTAGGTTAAATTAGGGATGCCTTGTGGGGCATCTCCTAAAGTAACCACTTACTGTATTCCTGGGGCTTCAGTCCCCTGATAAAGCTTGAGGCGCTGTCCATTGACTTTGAATTGGTGTCCGTCTTTTAATGATCGGATTGTGATGGCACCATGGGGAAAAACTTGTACAACTTGGAACGGGCCAGACCATCTAGATTTAAGCTTCCCTGGGAAGAGTTTAAGTCTAGAATTAAACAACAACACAACCTGCCCTAGGCAGAACTGTCGTGGCAGCAACTTCCTGTCATGCCACTTCTTAGTTTTCTCCTTGTAAATTCTTGCATTGTCGTAGGCCATTGTCCTTATTTCTTCAATCTCGTTCAGATCTAATAGCCTTTTCTGACCTGCCTTGTCCAAGTCCATATTTACTGCCTTGATTGCCCAATATGCTTTGTGCTCGATCTCGACAGGCAGATGACAGGTTTTCCCATAAATCAATCGGTATGGAGATATGTCTAATGGAGTCTTAAAAGCTGTCCTATATGCCCATAATGCATCGTTAAGGAGTAAAGACCAATCTTTCCTAGTTGGCTTAACCATCTTCTCAAGAATGTTCTTAACTTCCCTATTGGATATCTCAGCTTGTCCATTGGTCTGTGGGTGGTATGCTGTCGCGATCCTGTGCTTGACACCATATTTCTTCAAGGCGGCAGCAATTACCCTATTATCAAAATGTCTCCCTTCATCACTGATAATCACCTTAGGGATGCCAAATCTAGAAAAACTGTTTTTGTGCAAAAACTTTTGGACTGTCTTGGCATCATTCTTTTGAGTGGCGATGGCTTCGACCCACTTAGAGACATAATCCACTGCTAGGAGGATGTATAGATTTCCACATGAAGATGGAAAAGGTCCCATAAAATCAATCCCCCAAACGTCGAAGATCTCGACTTCTAGAATGTTCTACAGTGGCATCTCGTTTCTCCTTGAGATGTTACCTGTCCGCTGGCACCTGTCACAGGTCTTGTAAAAGTCTTGTGCATCTTTATACAGTTTCGGCCAGTAGAACCCTGACTGCAGCACCTTGGCAGCAGTTTTGTTGCCTCCTAAGTGACCTCCATATTGTGAAGCATGGCAATGATGGAGAATGTCTTCTTGTTCTTCTTGTGGTACACACCTCCTTATAACCTGATCTGCACACATTTTGAAAAGAAGAGGTTCGTCCCAATAATAATGCTTAACATCATTTTGGAACCTCTTCCTGGCTTGATAGTTAAGATCAGAAGGAAGTATTCCGCTAACTATAAAATTAACGAAATCAGCATACCAGGGGAGTTCAGAAGACTTACATGCCGCCATGGCTGTCGCGGCAGCGATTGCGGCAGCAAAGAGCTGCTCATCTGGGAAGGTCTCCAGTATGTTTGTCTCGTCGATTGGTAGACTCTATCCCTTCTCCAACCTTGACAAGTGGTCTGCCACCTGATTTTCTGTCCCCTTTTTGTCTTTGATCTCAAGGTCGAATTCTTGTAATAGCAAGATCCACCATATCAATCTACGCTTTGCGTCCTTTTTCGCGAATAGATACTTAAGGGCATAATGGTATGTGTGCACTATTACCTTCGTCCCAAGTATGTAAGAACGAAACTTGTCGATGGAGAACACCACATCTAATAGCTCCTTTTCTGTGGTAGTGTAGTTTACTTGGGCGTCATTTAATGTTTTGCTGGCATAGTATATGACATGAAACAGCTTATCTCTGCGCTGCCCAAGTGCTGCCCCGACATCATAGTCACTAGCATCACACATAATCTCAAATGGATGTGTCCAGTCTGGTGGCTGTACTATGGGGGCTGTCACTAGTTTTTACTTCAGAACCTTGAATGCTTCAGTACATTCATCATCAAAGTCAAAGGGTCGGTTTTGCTCTAAAAGATGGCATAGGGGCTTGGTGATTTTTGAGAAATTCGCAATAAATCTCCGATAAAAACCAGCATGCCCTAAAAAACTTCTAATGCCCTTGACTGTGGTTGGCGGCGGCAGCTTCTCGATCACTTCTATTTTAGCCCTGTCGACTTCTATCCCATGGCAGCTAATCTTATGGCCAAGGACTATCCCTTCGTCCACTATAAAGTGGCATTTTTCCCAATTCAAAACAACGTTAGCTTTTTCACATCTTCCAAGTACCTTTTGAAGATTGCCGAGGCAGCTCTCAAAATCGTCTCCAAAGACGGAAAAATCATCCATAAAAATCTCGAGGAAGTCCTCTACCATGTCGGAGAATATGACCATCATGCACCTTTGGAAGGTGGCAGGTGCATTACAGAGTCCAAACGGCATCCTCTTAAACGCGTATGTTCCGTAGGGGCATGTAAAAGTCGTCTTTTCTTGATCCTCCGGTGCAATAGCAATTTGATTGTAACCTGTATAACCATCAAGAAAACAATAGTAAGGTTTTCCCGCTAATTTATCAAGCATTTGATCAATAAAGGGTAAAGGAAAATGGTCCTTTCGGGTAGCTTTGTTAAGCTTCCGATAGTCCATACAAACCCTCCAACCGGTCACAGTCCTGGTTGGGATTAACTCATTGTTCTCATTGGTTATCACGGTCATTCCTCCTTTCTTAGGAACACATTCCACCGGGCTCACCCATTTACTGTCGGAGATGGCGTAAATAATACCAGCATCTAACCACTTGATTATCTCTTTACGCACCACCTCTTTCATTGAATGGTTTAGCCGCCTTTGGGCATCAATAGTTGGCTTATGATCTTCCTCTAGGAGGATTTTGTGCATGCATAACGCTGGACTAATGCCTTGAATGTCTGTTATCGTCCATCCAATCGCCTTTTTGTGCTGCCTTAGCATGCCGATTAGCTGTCGTTCCTGTTCCTGTGGCAGCTTAGCAGAGATGATTACTGGAAGTGTGTCATTTGAACCAAGATAAGCATATTTTAACTGCCCTGGCAGGGGCTTAAGTTCTAAGGCAGGTGGTTCAACAGTAGATGGCTTTTGGATTAAATGGTTATCCGAAGTATAATTCAAAGGTTCGAATAACTTACCTGGCCGATGGCCTAACCAGTTTACCTCCTCCTGACCGTCAGTATCAGATGCATCAGATTCAGAGGAGTCGCTGTCGTCGGTGCTGTCGTCGTTGCTGTCGTGACAGACCTGTAGGTGGCTGTCGCGGCAGTGACAAAATTTTATATCATAACAGCCCGACCTGATGCAGGGTTGATCAAGGGTCACTTCAATGATAGCCTTGCATTCCTCGTCCACATCAGCATGTTTCATTGCTTGGAGAACATTCAATTTAATCTCTTGATCGTTTACTCGCATGGTGAGTTCTCCTTTCTCCACATCAATCAGTGATCTTCCCGTGGCTAAGAAGGGTCGCCCAAGGATGACTGGTGCGTTCTCGTCTGCCTCACAATCTAAAACAAGAAAGTCAGCAGGAAAAATAAACTTATCCACTCTTACCAGAATGCCTTCAATTTTTCCCTCTGGGTGAACGTAAGAGCGGTCTGCCAGCTGCAGAGTTACTGTCGTGGGTCGCGCCTTTCCAATACCTAATTTCTGGAAAACAGACTTTGGCATTAAATTAACACTAGCACCAAGATCACAAAGTGCCTTACCCACAAATTTATTGCCGATTACACAAGGTATGATGAAGCTCCCCGGATCCTTCTTTTTCTGGGGTGGCTGCCGATGAAGAATACTCATGCAACCTTCTGTCATCTTTACCGTTTCAAATTCCCAAGTTTAGATTTTTTCGACATAACATCCTTGAGAAATTTAGCATAACCGGGCATCTCCCTAACAGCATCTAACAACGGAATATTAATATGAACCTGCTTAAAAATATCATAAATCTTTTTAAGTTGAGATTCATGCTTAGCTTGCTGTATCCGTTGAGGAAAAGGTGGTGGAGGACGATAATCAGCAATACGTCCTTCCCACTGCATACGAATCTGAGGACGAGTATCATCGTTTTTCTCCTCTGTCGCTTCTGCTGTCGTGACAGGCTCATCGGCAGCAGTCTGTTTATCACCTGTCGGGGCAGCTTCCTCGGCAGGTTTATCCAAGCCAGGTTCCTTTACTGTTTCAGCTTCTTTTTTCGGCCCTGGTAGTTTCTTCCCACTCCTAGTAGTAATTGCCTTACATTGCTCATGTGTGGGCGGTCTAGCATTTTCAGTATTGCTAGGGAATCCTCCATTCTGCCTCGGCTTAATATGTTGTGAAACCTGACCCATTTGTGTCTCCAAGGATTTCAAGGTAGCTTCATGATTTGTCATCCTCATCTCGGTTTTATCCATAAAGGTTTTTGTCTTCTTGACAAACTGATTCATATTCTCCATATACGTACCGGTCTGAGACATAAAGGTGGCCAGAGTCTGTTCCAATATACTGCTCGTGGTAGGTGGTGGCTGTTGTTGTTGCTGCAGCGGCAGTTGCTGTCGCGTTAGCAATCTAGGTCCTCCCTGATTCTGATTGTGTGCTTGCGGATTCAGGGCATTGTTAGGATTACTCTAGGAAAATTTGGGATCCTTCCTCCAATTGGGATTATAATTGTTGGAATTGTAATTTGGCTTGTAATTTCCAACATATTTTCCCTCTTCTATTTGTATTGGGCACTCATCCCGACTATGATTTCCCTCACAGATGGTACAAACTTCCTCGACAGCAAATCCTTGTAATTCATCTTCATTCAATAACCTTTTCATTGCTTTAGTAAGGAATGCTACCTGTGATTTCATAGTGCTGTCGGCTTCATAATCCTTGACAGCAAGTACCCGTTTACCCCCTCTTCTTGCAGTCGGAAACTACTCCTCATTCTTGGCCAGATTTTTCAAAACTTGCAGAGCTTCGTCCGGATCTTTATCCAATAATAGTCCATTTGCTGCAGAATCAATTCGAATGCGAGTTTGTAAGTTAGCAGCATTATAGAACTTAGTTACCTGATTCCAGAGAGGGAATCCATGCATTGGGCAGTTTCGAAGAAGAGTAGTAAATCTGTCCCAGGCCTCGTGCATCGGCTCGTCATCTTCCTGTTGAAAAGTAGCAATTTCATTACGTAATCGCTCAGATAAATGCGAATGATTAAAACGAGATAAGAATTCACGAGATAAATCTGCCCAAGTTACGATTGAACCCGGCGTAAGTTTATTCCACCAAGTTTTAGCTCTGGCCCTCAATGAATGGGGGAATAACCGAAGCCTCAGTATCTCCGGACTAACTCCTGGCAGTCTAAACGAACCACAGATCTCCTGGAACGTTTTGAGATGCTCCCTAGCATATTCTGTCACAGCACCACTAAACTGCCCGACATTGTTGATCATACTAAACATGACAGATTTAAGCTCAAAGTTCTCAACTTCAATATCCGGCAGCGTGGTCTCCAGTTCTACATGATCATTCAGCATGTAGTCTCGACATGACCGTCGTCCATATGCCGCAGGCGGGTCGCCGACAGGCGGTACACCTCCACCAGCGGGCTGATTACGGGCCATATTCTCTAGCTGTTCCTCAAGGTATTCGTTCCTGTCTAAAAGGTGGTGAAGTTGTTTCTTGAGATTGAAGGAACGTTTGATTTCCGGATCTAATTTATACTCAGGATCTTCACCTCTTTTAGATCTGCGCATAAACAAGAAACCTCGTGAAAAGCAAGAGTTGAAAGTGCTAACGAAAAATAGAAAAAGAAAAATTAAAAGAAAAACAAAAACAAAAACGAAAAGTGCAATAAAAGAAAGGTGTAGTTATGTTGCCAATCCCCGGCAACGACGCCAAAAACTTGTTGCGTGTAAAATAGTCTATCGCAATGGTAGTGCAAGTGTACACGTCGCAAGTAATAAAGTGATACTAGAGTATCGTATATCGTCTCCACAGGGACTGGGCTAACCCTTTCCTTCGCTATCTGCACAAGGGGAAAAGAATAGATTAAGATATTGTCACAACAATAATAAAGAATACTGGAAAATAAAAGTAGAGAAATCAAGATAGAGAGAATGGGCTGGTATTGAATTGCTCAGTAGTGCAGGTATTGTAGATTTTAGAAAATCCAGTTCTGTCGTCGCGCCTGTCGCGGACAGCACCTGTCGCGACAGCAGTCCGTTGGTCGTCGCGGCAGCAAACACACCAACTCAGTACTCCAAGTTTGGCAAGAATTCCAGATCTGCCTTGGCCTATCCCTAGGTCCAAGTCTGTCGATGATCACGTCTTTGATGATACCTCCCGGCGTGAATCGAAGGATGAACACCGATGTGTATGAATTCTTCTTTAGCCACTTAACCTTGCTCTATCCCATGGCACAAGATAGTTCAACTATAAGCTAGAGAACTTGCTCTTATTTCTTTCGTATACTTAACTCTCCCGATGCTAAGTAAATAGATAACCTCACAATGCTCTCCCGATGCTCTTGCAAGATATTAATAACCAAAATAAGAGAACTTGAAGTTTATTTTATTTAACTGAAAATTCCTAAAACAAAACAACCCTTGCAACTACTTTACAAATCAACCCGTGGCCCTAGGAGGAATTTAGAACATGTCGGTGGCGGGTAAACGGCGGAGGGTTTTTGGTTGTCGGTTTAAAGGGAAATCGGCTATGGGTTATGGGTTATGGGATCTATCCTAGGTTAAAATATATGCCCTTATATAAGCTTTGGGCTAAAGTATTCTAAGTTAACAAGGATTACAACTTTAATTAAAAGTATGATTCTAATAAAGACTTAATCTTCAAGGATCCTACTTTTCAGCCGTCCTCCTTGTTTCTTGGGATTTTCTCTCTTTGATCTTTGGGCTTGACATATCTTTATATCCGGGGCTTGGAAAAATATTTGGTTTTCACACGACAGACGAGCATAATTTTCTCTATCTATCGAGGTCCACTTTGCTTTTTCTCCACTAACTTGTTGTCGTCCTCCTGTCACGGCAGCACCATGGCAGCATCGTCCTATTTATCTACTTGTCCAGTTCAGCTCTCCTGCTTCTCTGCCCTGCGCCTGCCTTCACCGTCTACGACGGCGGCAACCTGCCAAAATCAGCCATTTTTAGTAGAATCTGTGCCTTTTATATATTTGTGATGTTCTGCTGTAAACTGACCTAAATGCAATGAAATGATGCTTGAATGCAGCAGAAATATGGGTTAAAAAGGGTGTAAATAATAGTACTTTTACACACTCAACATTAGGCTTCTTAGATTTTAAAATCTCATAAGGTGTTTTCTTTAAGATTGGCCTAATCATTACTCGATTTATGATATAGCAAGCGGTATTTGTGGCTTCCGCCCAAAAATATTTAGGTAAATTATTTTCGCAAAACATTGTTCTAGCCATTTCTTCTAAAGTTCGATTTTTCCTCTCAACTACCCCATTTTGTTGAGGAGTGTGAGGTGCGGAAAAATTGTGGCTAATCCCATTTTCATTTAAAAACTCATCGAAACCTAGATTTTGAAATTCGGTTTCATGATCACTTCTAATGTGAGAAATTTTAAGTTCAAGATCATTTTGAGTTATTTTAGAAAATGTGATGAATTTTTTCTAAAGCATCATCCTTAGTACTTAAGAATAGAACCCAAGTATACCTAGAGTAGTCATCTACAAGCACATAAGCATACGATTTTCCACCCAAGCTCATTGTTCTAATAGGCCCAAAGAGATCCATATGAATCAATTGTAAACATCTACTAGTAGAGACATCATTTATGGATTTAAAAGAAGTTCTATGTTGTTTACCCTTTGAACATGCATCACAAATTTTATCATTTGAAAATTTAAGTTTGGGTAAACCTCTAACTAGATCAAGGGAGATTAATTTCTCTAAGACACTCATACTAGCATGTCCTAATTTTCTATGCCAAAGCCATGAGTCATGTTCATCATGTGCAATTAAGCATGTATGGGATGAATGGATGTCATCTAAATGCACCATGTAAATATTGCCTATTCTATGTCCTATGAGCATTATTTGATTTGTTTTAATGTTTACAATTTTGCAACCACTTTTATCAAATAAAACATTAAAACCCCTATCACATAATTGACTAATGCTCAACAAATTATGTTTAAGACCGTTGACATACAAAACATTTTTAATGAAAATAGAAGAGTGATTACCAATGGAGCCTATTCCTTCAATGTGTCCTTTGGAGTTGTCACCGAAAGTTACTACTCCACCACTCTTAGGCTTTAGTTCCACAAATCTACTCTTGTCACCGGTCATATGTCTTGAGCATCCACTATCAAGGTACCAAGAATTTTTGCTTGAAGCTTTAGCCTTGTAGCAATGCTCCCCCTACAAACAAAGAAATTAGGCCTTGATTTTTGGTACCCAAATCATTTTGGGTCCATGAGTGTTAGCCTTCAACAATTTGGTTCCCTTAGGAATCCAAGAAGCAATAGCATTCAAATCATTAGAAATAATGAGTTCTTTAGGAACCCAAACACTCCTAACTCTATGACTTCTAGCTTGCTTATAAAAATTTCTTTGTTAAGGTACAAAATGTTTTCTTTTTACATATTGGGAATTAGAATGATTTCCTTTTTCAAAATTATTTTCCCAATAGCAATAGATGTTTTAAGATTATCCACTTCCTTTGTGTGATAATCTTGAAAATCGGAAAGAAGTTTTTCAAGTTCAAGATTTTTAGTTTTAAGATCATTTGAAAGATTAACTAAAAACAAAACCTTCTTTTCCAATTCGGAGTTAGTTTTTGAAAATGTCTCATTTTGAATTTTTAAATCGGAAATTGTTTTCTTGTTTTTCAAAATGGACTCTTTGTATTTTCCTACTAACTCATCATACACTTCTTGCAATTCATCATAAGCATCTTGAAGTTCCTCAATAGAAAAATCGAAATTGGATGAGTTAGAGTTTACCTTAGGTTCATCATCGATGGCCATGAGACATAGGTTGGCCACTTCCTCCTCTTCCTCGGAAGACTCATCGTCACTCCAAGTAGCAATTTGTGTTTTGAGCTTGTTCTTCTTCCCAAAGCTTTTCTTTTTCAATTGAGGACATTCGGAACGAATGTGACCCGGTTTCTTGCATTCATAGCAAGTAATTTGGTCATTCTCCTCTTCCTTGCTTTTACTCTTGAAGTCTCCCTTTCTAATGAATTTTCTTCCACGATTTGACTTCATAAATCGAGTAAAACGTTTGGCCAATATAGCCATCTCCTCATCTTCATCCCCATTAGAATCGCTTTCTTGTTGTGAAGCTTTTAGTGCGATTCCAACTTTCTTCTTCTCAACTTCCTTCTTCTCCACTATCTTCTTCTCTTGTTCTCTTCCCTTCCTCATAATCTCATGTGTGAGTAGAGATCCAACAAGAGCATCTAGCTTGAGAGTCTTCAAATCTCTAGCTTCAATAATGGTCGTTCTCTTGCCATCCCATGACTCCGGAAGAGAATACAACAACTTTCTCACTAGCTTGTCTTCGGGAATGGTTTCACCGAAACCCTTCAACCCGTTGACAATGACCGAGAACCGATCAAACATCTTGGAGACACTTTCTTCGGGATCCATCTTGATGTTCTCATAGCTTAGATTGAGTAGCCCAATCTTTGTCTCCTTGACATCACTAGTTCCCTCGTATGTTGTCTCGAGGGTGTCCCAAACCTCCTTGGCATTTTCGATTGAAGACACCTTGGAGTAGATATCTGGACCAAGTGCATAAAATATTACATGAAGAGCTTTGTCATTCACTTGCATCCTTCTTCTTTCATCATCGGTCATTTCGGCTTTGATCTTTGGGATGAGCCTTTCTCCATCTCTCCTCATGGGAATGTATGGACCTTCTTCAACTACATCCCACACCATATAGTCGGTAGACTTAATGAAGAGCCTCATCCTATTCTTCCAATAAGGATAGTTATCCCCATTGAAGAATGGTGGCTTGGTGGTGGATTGGGACTCATAGATGGAGGTGGATTCCATTGCTTGACTTGTTGTTGATCAAACTCTCCAAGAATCGACTCAAGAGGGTTGTAATCCTTCCAATGAGTGTAGCTCTGATACCAATTGTTGAGTTGATCGAACACTTGCGAATGGCCAAGAGGGGGTGAATTGGCAATTAAAATTTTGGTGAAGAGAAAGATTGAAAATAAAAATGACACAAGGGGTTATAGTGGTTCAAGTTCTCCTAATGAACTCTACATCCACTACCTTAGCTCCCACTAAGGATTTTCAAACAATTCACTAATTGAATTTGTCCCCTTTTCTTGATGAGGAGGAAACCTTACAATTTCGATTAAGCTTTCTACCCAAAGCTTAATCCACTCAAATACAAAGAAGAATTTGGTAAACTCAAATGTTTCCTCTCAAAGGATATTTGTCTACCCAATTACAATTTGAACAACCCCAAACTCACAATACAATTTGACAAATTGAAAGACAAAAGAGTTGGGTACAAGAATATGACTTTGAATAGCTCAAGGGTTTGGATTTTTTGCTTTGATGATGCTTGAATGTTCAATAGTTGTTGATTGGTCAAATGAAGCTTGTTTTTATACCCTTGTATTGATTTCTAGCCGTTTGGGTAGTTGGGATCATCAATAGAGCCGTTGTGGACATTTTTCCCGCATTAAATGCAGCTCTGCAGCCTATCGTATCGGTACTCGGGAAGGGCGTATCGATACCTACATCAAAGAGGAAAGAGCCGTTGTGCCTGTAAACAGAGTGTATCGATACGCATAGAAGGCGTATCGGTACGTTTTTAAGGGGTGTATCGATACAGAGAGCAGTATCGATACGGTTCAAAGTTATTGGAATCCCAAGTTATGTTTGTATAAAAAGCGTATCGATACGCATACCAAGCGTATCGGTACGGTATAACGACCTTTTGAAAATTGGGAAACCAACCAACTGACAAGTAACGGTCAAATAATTAAATGCCCGGATTTTTGAAAGATATGCTTAGCGTATCGATACGGTTGCTAGGCTTATCGGAACGGTTTCATGAAAAACATTTTCCCAGATGAACATCGTATCGATACGTCTATAAGGCGTATCGGTACGGTTTCATAAAAACAGTTGCCCAGATGCATATCGTATCGATACGATTTCAGGGCATATAGGTACGGTATGTTCAATAAAATTCCAGTGACAAAATAGGGTATCGATACGCTGAGGGTATCGATACGCCTGGGCGTTTTTGCATACTTAGGCTTGAAAATCATAGAAAAAGACATAAGGAATTATATATGTTTGAGAGCCAGTCTTTAAATATAATTTTGTTCAAAAATATTTGTCAATTGTGAGACTTTAAAGAGTACTTAAAAATTTATTGTTTTACAAATTGGTCCTTAAGTTTATGTGTTATATCAAAATCAATTTCGGTTTTACACATTGTCTTCGTTAGAGCCTGGCAACAATGGTTTATGTTCTGCCTCAACAATCTCTATCACTCCACTCCACCTTCGTTGAACTTTCAGTTGTTGAGACTTGTTACAACTCACAGTCCGTCAACACAACATCGTCATGAAGCTGAATATCCATCTGACAGCAACCGTCGTCAATGTTACGGCCCTGAAGAGAACTCATAGATGCGATAGCCCCATAACCTTGAAAGTGTATCAAGAACTGAACCTCAATCGAAGTCTAAAACGGAGTAATCTTTTGCAAATTCCCAAAAGGTGAGAAAACCTGATGCAACACGTCTTGATTAATAGGCCAAATCGCATGGTGGATTGTAACCAAGAGGGTTCGATTGCTGAAAAAACTATCGAACATAGATTTTAAATTCTCACTGCACTTAGACAAAAAAATGACTGGAAATCTTCATCCATGGCCGCGATCGATGGTTCTGATGCCTTTGTAATGAACCAAATCGAACTTAAGAATTTTTCACAGAGTAAAGGTGAGAAGATAAATAGATCAAAGAAAAGAGATAAGAAATTTGGGGGAAAAGACTTGAGTTTTCATTCAGATAATCGATAAACCAAACAGAAGGGTTTCAAGCCCTATAAAACTAACGTTACAGAACGACAACGTTTCATAAGTTTAATTAATAACCCAAAAACGACAACGCTTCATTTATTGTCGTTACATTTTACCCTTTCTTGTTAATTTCAAACGATTTTTTAGGTAAAATATCAAGGAGATGAAAGATTAAAGGGAAAAAATCTTGAGAATATCGCTTGGCTCTCGATTTCTTTTCGTCTTCGGTTGGAGAATGAATTATAATCTTCTATGTACCCCAACCATCCCTTTCTAATGGAATTCTCATCTTTCTAGCTCAGTAGTTTTCACAGACAAAATAATGTTTTTAAAAACATAGTATTGAAGCTTTGATTGAAAAAGGTGAGGACGCGTGAATTTAAACTTTTTTTAAGTTTGGGGTCAAATTCAAGATTAACTCTTTTTATTAGCATGTCATGTCATCCTATTAACAAAGGTTAACGGAGGGTAAGGCTCGGGTGACTAAAACAGTAACAGTCGAAAATATAAGTGGCTAAAATAATTTTTTTAAATTAGATAACTATAATAAAAGAAGTCCTAAACAAAAGAGACCTCCAGTAAAGTTTACCTATTTTTATATAGTCCGACCCCAAGACTGAAAAATCCTTAAATCCTTAACCTAGGCTATCATTGTGGATGCTACCTGATTTCTAATTTAAAACAGAACGCCTTTGCCAAATTCTAAAAAAACTAAAAAATTGCACAATCTAACCAAATTGCTATAAATATTTGTTTATTTCCTTTCAAAGTATCAGCCCCTTGGAATTGATTACCAAAAAAAAAAGTTTTCAATGCTGATGAGCTTGCCGTTCAATTGGCGGGAAAAAACAAACTTTTGATAAAGATTGGAGTAGAAGTGACATGAAAAAAATCCAAGCTTATCTCATTTTTTAATAGGAAAAATATAAGTCTTAAAAAGAAATATATATGATTTACCATTCAATCTTTGAATTAATGCAAGGTTGAAGATAGCATTCAAAGAGGGGGCCTCCCTTTGTCTACATGATATAGGAAACACATGTAAAGCAATGCAATCACACACATACACATACACATTCCAGCTGAGTAAACATATTTGGCTGGTTGGTTAAGTTGCTCATTTTTGTTCTCTCATATTCTCTTAGGGTACGTTTGGTTCACGAAAAAGATGATTATCTTTGGGAATAACATTATTGGAATGTAACATTACTTGACATATTACTGGAAATGTTATATTCCCTTGTTTGATTTATTTGGCAGGAATGTAAGATGACAATGTTTAGTTGGAGGAATATAATATTACTTAAATGTATATTTTACCAAATTATCCTTGTGATATATATTGGTAAAATAACATATTTACATCGGTGTAAATTGTAATTAAGTTTGAGAAAATATAACTTATTTACAACAGTGTAAATATGTTGAGATTATTATATTAGAGTTAAAATTTTAGGGTTTGGGGTTTAGGGTTTACGTATCAAACGATATTAGTTTAAAAAAAAAGTTTAAAAAATATGATGAAAATTTATACTTTTTTAATTTTTAGGGTTTAGGGTTTACGTATCAAACGATATTAGTTTTTAAAAAGAAGTTTAAAAAATACGAAGAAAAATTATACTTTTTAATTTTTAGGGTTTAGGGTTTACGTATCAAATGATATTAGTTTTTAAAATGAAGTTTAAAAAATACGATGAAAAATTATACTTTTTAATTTTTAGGGTTTATGGTTCATATTTTCATATTGTAGGGAAAGACTAGGCTGAAATTTTCATATTTTATGAGGGTAAATTTGTCCTAAAGGGAAGGAATTGTCAAATACAAAAGAAATTTGAGGGAATAGGATTCCCGGTATAAAGCCCAAAAAGCGGAACTGTTGGTAATGTTGTATTACCCCCTAGTTGGAATCTTTGGAAACCAAACGCGGGTTTAAGATTCTAGAAAAGTTTATTCTCCCTAGTAATCTTCTTTTCTGCGATCCAAATGCGCCCTTAAGTTTTGAGTTTTAGATCCATTAGGACCACCCCTTCTTTCCCCTCCCCTATAGGTAAGATTAAGATTAGAATATATATTCTCATTTGTTAAATGATCCATCCCAAGAACCATCCTAAAGTTGCTTAATAATCAAGTTTGGGAGAATGGTTAAAGAATGGGGATGTCCAAGTAATGCAAGTGTTATCCCCACTATGGTGAACAAGAATTGCATGGATTGCATATTCATATTCATACCCATAAAAAAGACAAGAGTGTAGTGCATTTTTAACAATCATTTAGTTATATAGATACCATGATGTAAGCCATTATCATGGTCATCAAGTGATTTAACCTTTTAATTATTGGGTGCTACAGTTTTAATAATAGGTTGTGTGACGTGATTTAAATACAAGTTTTTTTCTAATGATATAATCACGGTTGAAGTAGAATAGTGAAAAAGGGCCCCTATAATCATGCCTTCCCAACCTGCCCACTTTTGAATTCGGAAAGTAAAAGTGAGTTTGGACCAATTACCTCAACAAAAATTCATATTTTGCCCGATACGATGCAAAAGTAGTTGGATTTTGTTGACCAAAAAAATGAAATGCAGAAAATTAGTAGTTAGGTTTCAAGGAAATCAATCAATGATGATTGTATGATTTGAATAAACTTAAATTTTGAGGCAAAATGATTATATCAAACATGAATCTAATTATAATAACATCCTCAAATTTGGTTTAGCTATCGTGATCAAGTTTTAAAAATGATTGAGATTTAAAGTTAGAGTTCTCTATTCAATTATACATATAGGCCAAATATATTAATGAACATTAGATATAGAGCAAACCGCTTTCAAAACAAGGGTTTAAAGTAATATTGATTACCCTTAATTATATATGAAATGAAATTGGACTTCAAAGGTGAAATTGTTGTTGTTTTTTTCTCAAGCTGTCATTGGCAATGTCATCCACTAAATCTATAGGATTTTAGTTACTTTAAGTAATGTGTTGGAAAAATTCGATAATTTTAGAGCTTTAAAAGATAAATTAATTTAAACGTTTTTAAGGAAAATGTGCAACCAATTGTTGGTTCGTAAATATGTAGACGTGCACGACGTGGGTAACACAAATATCTGAATCGGTCTGGTCCTTCGTGGGCTTGCAGATATTTTGACCCAAATTTGAAATATTTTTTTCTCAACTAAGAGTATATATTTGCCAAATTTTATCTTAGAATTAAAAGGGTAAATATTGAAAGTTACCTTTGATTCAGATAGTAATTTTAGAAATTGATCTATAGAAAAATCAATTGATTCTCAATATTAAATGCTCCATTACGTCAAATTTTCACTTATACCCTCATGACACTCCAATAAATAGGGAGTAAACTTTTTAGGTTTTACATAACTCAAAATCACATAAAAATTTTATTGTTTTACTCTGTGGATTTTACAAGTGGTTTTCGGTGATAGGAGAAGGTAAGGTTACGGTTTGTTGATCACTACAGACGTGCTACTGTTGTGCTCATTATGTTGTTGTATCCTGGGAGATAGACGTCTGACGTTTCTCAAGCACTATCGGAGCGGGCGAATCTGTCTTAAGGAAACTGCGTTCGTGCATGCCTCAACACGTTTCTTTTAGTTTTTCGTCTCAAATCGGTTTGATTTACATATTGTTGTATCGTCAGTAATTTTGTATTGTTCGTTTAAATAATAATATTTTATCTTATTATTTATTTTTGAATTAACGTCATTTTTCTAACAATCTTAAGATAAATTCTATAAGTTTTAATTCATGACGAACATATGACGTTATATAATTCAATGGTTTATACCACGACAAATTTAATTTCTCTTCGAGATTTCGACCATGCATCCTATCCAATTCTCCGACCATGGCTTGACGTCTGATTGACTCACAACTAGGGATGTAAAAACAGGTAATCGGACGGGTTTCAGGTCGGGTACTGTCAGGTCGGGTAAAATCGGATACATGTCATTTTTCTGTTTTGGCTCGACTCGGGTCGGGTGCGGGTCCATTTCAGGTCGGGTCCATTTCAGGCCGGGTCCATTTCAGGCCGGGTCCATTTCAGTTCAGGTCCATTTCAGGTCGGGTTCGTTTCAGGTCGGGTCCATTTCAGGTCGGGTCCGTTTCAGGTCGGGTCTATTTCAGGTCGGGTTCATTTCAGGTCGGTTGCATTTCAGGTCGGGTGCATTTCAGGTCGGGTAATTTCAGGTAGGGTAGTTTCAGGTCGGGTAATTCAGGTCGGGGTATTTTCGGGATTGGAATTCGTATTCAGTTTGAGTTCGGCCGTACAACCGTATAAGTAGTTGATAGACTTTAGGTTGACCTTCGTCAATCGTCATTAATTTTGAGTTAATTATTTAAAGTCATATCCAATTAAAATTATAAAACATTAAAGTAATTAAAAAATAATGAAAATGGGTCGATTTCGACTGAAAAAGGGTCAATTTGGATTACAAATAAAATTTTAGGGATTATAATGAACATAAATATCAAATTAAAATTATAAAATATTAGACAAATTTAAAAGAAAACAAGGAAAATGGGTCATTTTGTAATAAAAATAAAGTTTTGGGGACTATAATGAACAAAAATATCAAATTGAAAGTATAAAAATTAGAGTAATTGAAAAAACAATAAGTATAGGTAAATTTAGAATAAAAAAAAAGTTTTAGTGTCTAGAATGAACAAAATTTAAAATTAAAACTATAAAGCATGATGAATTAAAATATATATAAGGGTCAATATGGAATTAAAATAAAGTTAAAGGACTAGAATGAAGAAAATATTAAATTAAAATAATAAAAACATTGGACAAATTAAAAAAAATAAATGTGGGTTTAGGGTTTTGTGTTTAGGGAGAAATTCATTAAGAGTTTACTGTTCATACACTGATAGCTACATGCATACATATTTACATACTTTAGGGTGTAGGGTTTAGGGTTTAGGGTTTATGCTATATATTTTATTAATGGTTTAGGGCTCATACATTGATAGCTACAGTCTACTTGCATACGTACATCCGTACATACTTTTGGGTTTAGCGATTAGGGTTTATGGTTTATGGTTATTGAAAACTTCATTTAAGGGTTTAGGGTTCATGTATTAATATGTATACACACACACTTACATACATTAGGGCTTTGGATTTAGGGTTTATGATTAGGGTTGAGGGTTTAGGGTTAGGGTTTAGGGTTCATGCATTAATATGTACACACGCACATACTTACATACATTAGGGGTTATGTTTTAGTGTTTAGGGTTTAGGGTTAGGGTTAAGGGTTCATGCATTAATATGTACACACGTACATACTTACATACATTAGGGGTTGGGTTTTAGTGTTTAAGGTTTAGGGTTTAGGGTTTAGTGTATGCATTAATATGTACACACGTACATATTTTCATACATTAGGGCTTAGGGTTTAGTGTTTAGGGTTTAGGGTTTAGTGTTTAGGGTTCATGCATTAATATGTACACACATATATACTTACATAAATTAGGGGTTAGGTTTTAGTGTTTATGGTTTGGGGTTTATGGTTTAATGTTTAGTGTTTAAGATTTAGAGATTAGGGATTAAGGTTTAAAGATTAGGGTTTAGGGTATCCACTTTTATATATACATATATGGTAATATAAATTCTAAAATAAAAAAACACGAAACCCTAATAATAACCTTATACCCTAAACTTAAACCCTAAATTGAAACCCATAAAATCAAAACCCTAAGTCACGTGTTATCTTAACATTATACCCTAAGCACTATACCCTAGACCCTAACACTAAACCCTAAACCTTACAAACTAATCACTCGAACTAACCTTAGTTCATTATACTACCCTAAACCCTAAATGCATAAATACTTACATACTTTAGGGCTTAGGGTTTAGGATTAAGATCTAAAGATTTAGGGTTTAGTGTTTAGTGTTTAGGGTAGTTGGTTTTAGAGTTTAGAGTTTAGGGTTTAGGGTATCCACTTTTATATATACGTATATGCTAATATAAATTCTAAAATAAAAAAACACAAAACCCAATTGATAACCTTTTACCCTAAACTTAAACCCTAAATTGAAACACGTAAAATCAAAACCCTAAGTCACGTGTTATCATAACATTAAACCCTAAGCACTACCCTAGACCCTAACTCTAAACCCTAAACCTTGCAAACTAAACACTCGAACTAACCTTAGTTCATTAAACCCTAAATGCATAAATACTTACATACTTTAGGGCTTATGGTTTAGGATTAGGATCTAAGGATTTAGGGTTTAGTGTTTAGTGTTTAGGGTAGTTAGTTTTAGAGTTTAGGGTATCCACTTTTATGTATACGTATATGCTATTATAAATTCAAAAATAAAAAAAAACATGAAACCTTAATGATAACCCTATACCCTAAACTTAAACCCTAAATTGAAACCCATAAAATCAAAACCCTAAGTCACATGTTATCGTAACATTAAACCTTAAGCACTACCCTAGACCCTAACTATAAACCCTAAACCTTACAAACTAAACACTCGAACTAACCTTAATTTATTAAACCCTAAATACATAAATACTTGCATACTTTAGGGCTTAGGGTTTAGGATTATGATCTAAGGATTTAGGGTTTAGTGTTTAGGGTTTAGGGTAGTTGGTTTTAGAGTTTAGGGTATCCACTTTTATGTATAGATATATGCTAATATAAACTCTAAAATAAAAAAAAAACACAAAACCCTAATGATAACCCTATACCCTAAACCCTAAACCTTACAAACTAAACACACGAACTACATTACTTCATGAAACCCTACACCCTAAATCAAAACCTTAAAACTATTAAATCGAAAAATTATATACTAAACCCTAAAACCTTTTAACCTTAAACCTTTAAATTAAATCCCTAATTCAAAGTCATAAACCCTAAACATCATTAAACTTTAAATGAAAACCCCTAAACCCTAAAACATATTAACCTTAAACAAATAACTAAATAAAATATATTAGCCATAAATAAATCACTAAACCCATAATTTATACCCTCAATTAAAACCCAAAACCCTAAACTAAACCACAAACCCTAAACATTAAAACTGAATTAAGGACGAAATTGAAAGAAAGCAAAGTAGAAGTGCTTGCGGAGCAAAACCCGAATTACCCGTTTCAAATAGCGCGGATCTTCTGACCCGGCTCGAGGCCTATAAATAAAGCCTCACCCCTCAGCCAAAATTGCTCATTTTCTCCCTACTGTTACTCTATCGAAATATCCTCTAAATTTCTCTCTCATCCACAAACACCAAATTCCCAGATTTTCTTCCTTTCTTTCGATCAAAATCTTGGTTTTCAACCAAGTTCTTCCATATTCTTCCAAAATTTCTTCCCAGATCCTCTACAAACACAATTACCCTCCTCAAACCTGTTTTTCTTCGATCAAAACCCCAACTTTTCTTAAGAACAACCTCGTGTTCTTGAGAATTCCTATCTTCAATCCTTCAAAACTCTAAACCCAAACTCAGTTATGTTTTACCCTAAACCCTAATTTATTCTTAACCTTAACCTTGAATCTGAAACCTGACCTCTAAACCATTAATCCCTAAACCCTAGGTCTATGAACCCTAACTCTTAACCTATAATCCCTAAACATTAACCCTTAATCCCCAAACCCTAACCTTTAATCCCAAAATCCTTTCATATTCTCATCTTACCTCTTTAGATTCTGAGAGTTGTTCTTCTCTTCCTTATCATTTTCCGAGAGCTAATCTTCTCAGCCTTTCCAGTTTCCAGTTTCGGTAAGTTATATCTTCTATTTTCTCTTTTTTATTTAATTTTTTGGTTCGATTACTATTTTTCTAACTATTTACCTTTGTATCTCAGGATCGTTTCTGGCTTCTGTTAGTCTGTTCCTCTTCCGTGTGGGTTTGTATCTCTAGAAGGTTGTATGTTTCTTTTTGCATGTTATATTTGTTCTTTCATTTCTGTTTGTTTTTATGCATGTTTCTGTATATTTCTTTCTGTTCGATTCTGGAAGGTTGTATGTTTCTTTTTGCTTGTTTCTTTTTGTTCTTTCATTTCTGTTTGTCTTTATGCATGTTTCTATATGTTTCTTTCTGTTCGATTCTGGAAGGTTGTATGTTTCTTCTTGCATGTTTAAAACTATTTACCTTTGTATACTTCTGTATGTATTCATGGTTTCTGTTAGTTTGTATTTATGCATGTCAGTTTATATGGTTTTGTTTTTATGCATGTATGTATATGTATGGTCCGAGTCTTTAGGGTTTCCTTGGTTTAATCAGAGTATATAGGCTGGACTACCCGTTCTGCGGGGCTACTGGTGCCAAATGGGGATTTTAAAGGTCCATATGGACAGGTGTAACAACGCCACGTACAAAGGATTAAACTGAAACCATTAGATAATTTTATATATTTTGTTTATGTCAGTCTGTATATATGATTTTGTATATTTTGTATGTTTGGTTCTCTGATTTGGACTTTTTCAGTTTTTTTACAGCTATGGAGGAATTCTCTTATGAGTTGGACTTTCCTGGTGAAAGAAGTCAAAATGACCAACTTGTACTGTCTCAAGGTGGTTTATTAATCCTTTTTCATTATGATTTTTTTAACTTATGTTTATTTCTGATTCATGGTTTTTTGAATGCTTGAAGGGGATGTGAATGATCAACTATCTGAGACAGTTTGTACCTCCAAGAGGAAGTCTAATGCTTCAACTGGAGGGGACATTGGGAGAAGAACATCTCCTGTTTGGGATCATTACACCTTCATCAAGCTTCCAGAACGTCTTTTTGCTGAATGTAAGTACTGCAAAACAAAAAGGTATAAAGCTGATTCTTATATCGGTACTTCTAATCCTAAAAGGCATACTGAAAAATGTGAATCTTATAAAGAGTTTCTTGCTACTAATCCCAATAGTAGTTCAGAAACTTCTTTTGATCAGAAAAGATATTGTGAGTTATTTGCTGAAGCAATTTTGTGTCATGGTTATGCTTTGAGTGTTGTTGAGCATGATAAACTTAGGGTTTTGCATAATTATTTAAATCCTAATGTGAAAGATATTTCAAGATATTCTATTACTAAGGCTTGCATGTTAAAGCATGAGATGCATACAAAATTGCTTCTTGATTCAATGCATTCTGTTGTGAGTCGTATCTGTTTTACATGTGATGGGTGGTCTGCTTGCACTTCACGTTCTTATTTTGCTCTGACTGCACATTATGTTGATAATAACTGGAAATTTCAGTCTAAGATTTTAAATTTTCGTCGTTTCCCCCTCCCTATGATGGTGAGTTTATTTATAAGTTTGTTAAAAATATGTTAACTGAGTGGGGTCTTGAGAAGAGAGCTTTTACAATTACTCTTGATAATGCTTCTGCAAATGAAAGAATGGTGAGGCGTCTGAAAGATGATCTGCATGCAATTTCTCCCCTACCATGCAATGGTAAGTTTTTTCATATAAGGTGTGCTGCCCATATCCTGAACTTGATAGTTCAAAAGGGTTTGAAGGTAATCGACTCTTCTGTTATTAAATTGCGAGAGATTGTTAAATTTATAGATTCTTCTGATGCTAGACTTTGTTGCTTTGATTCTGCTATTAATGATTGTGGTTCTGATTTTTCTAGTAAGTTGGTCTTGGATGTTCCTACTCGATGGAACTCTACTTACCTGATGCTTCGTAGGGCACTTGAAGCTAAACTTGCTATTAACTTGTTTGTTAATAGGGAAAATGGTTTGGATATAATCTCTGAGGTTGAGTGGGAAAGTGCTCAATTAATCTGTGATTTCCTTGAGCCCTTCTTTGAAATTTCTACTTTGTTCTCAGGATCCAAGTATCCTACTGCTAACTTATACTTGGCTAATGTTGTTGCCATTGAGAAGCTTTTGTGTGATGCTGACAATGATCCATGTGAGGGCATCTCTGCAATGGCAGGACCTATGCTTGTTGAGTGGATCGAAAGATCGATATTTACCAAGAGGGGGGTGGATTGGAAATTTGAAGGATTGTAGTGGAAATTGGCAAATTAAAATTGAAGAACAAGGAATTTAGAGTGGTTCAAGTTCCAAATGAACTCTACATCCACTACCTTAGTCTCACTAAGGATTTGCAACAATTTCACTAAATTGATCTTCCCCTTTTCTAGGACAAGGAGGCAACCCTTTACAATATCGGTTGATTTTTCTACCCAAAAATCAACCCAACCCTCACACAAGAGAACAAAGGAATTGGTAGGCTAATTAGGTATCTCTCAATACAAATGATATCCCCAATACAAGCACTCAACCCAATTTTACAAAATGTGAATGAAGAACACAAATTGGGATTTTACACAAATTTGGGATTTTTGCTCAAATGCTTGAATTTGATGTTTGGATGTTTGCTTGAAGTTTAATAGTTGTTGCTGATGCTTTTGGATGTCCCTTTTATACCTTCTCATTGATTTCTAGCCGTTTGGGTGGTTGGGAACATAAATGGAGCCGTTGGAACCCTCTCTTACCACCATTAATGCTGTCTGCACCAACCCGTTTCGGAACACGGGAAACCTGTTTCGGAACGGGCTAAAATAGAAAGAGCCGTTGGGGTGCATTTAAGAGCCCGTTTCGAAACGCCTTAGGGCCGTTTCGGAACGGTTTTGCCACTGTAAAAGGGTCGTTTCGGAACGGTCCTAGACCGTATCGAAACGCCTTAACGGTTTTAAGAAAATCAGTTAAAACATACAACGGTCATATTTTTCAAACTGAAACCTAGCCCTTGTTTCGGAACGGGACTGATCCGTTTCGAAACGAAATGGCTACTGTCAAAGGGTCGTTTCGGAACGGGCTTGATCCGTTTCGAAACACCACTTTTATATTTAAAAATCTAAAATATTTGAAATAATTTGACCCATTTCAAATCCAACATGAAGAACAGTTTCGAAACGTGTTGTGCCGTTTTGAAACGGTTTCAAGTGTTTCGATACACGTATCGGAACGGTGGTCGACAGTGGTGAAAATGTTTCGAAACGCCTTAGGGCCGTTTCGAAACGGGTACTTGAAAAACACTGCTTTGGCTTGAAACACTTAGAAAAATTATTTGAAAGTGTATGTTTTTAACTTGGGCATAATACTAAAATTATATGGGGATATTTTAAGGACTTAAAATTCGTTTTGACTTTTTTGATTTAGTCCTTAGGTTTTTAGTTATATCAAAATTAAAATATTTGTTTCACAATCTCCCCATTTTTGATATAACAAAACCAAGGTTAGAATTTTTGAGAATTTTGAAGGTTTTGAAAATATTCTAACTCTCCCTTAATTTAAGATAGGTTTTTAAAAAATTTTGATTTGAAGTTTAAGTTTAAAAACCTTTTAAAATTTAAAAACGAATTTTAGTGTTGTGGCTCTTAAATTTCTTCTCCCCCTTTTTGTTAGATCAAAAAGAACAACATAAGCTCATAGAGAAGATAAAGGATTAGTACCAATACGCAATAATAATCAACCATAGAATTAATTCATAATAAAAATATCCAAAACATAATTCAAACATGAAGTTCAACATAATAAAATCCCAAATAAAAATAGCCATAAGCATAGGTCCTAAAACATGAGAAAGCATAAAGATGCAACCTTAGTCCTAAAATGCATAGATAATATGATATGAGATAAATATCCTAAGCCTCGTCATCATCATCCTCGTCATCATCATCATCATCGCTCTTGGCTTGAGAGCGGTGAAACTTCGTCCATTGCCCATAAAGAGTGGAGAAGGAGAGGTCCAAGGTGGAATGAGAAGTCTCAAGAGAATGAAGACGATCCTCGACATTCTTCAACCGATTGCCCATAGACTCAAAGCCCGAAGCAATGCTAGTGTCCAAAGCATTCATCCGAGTGTCCAAGGCATTGAATCGCTCGGTAAGGAAAGCCGTGAGGGCATCATTGTTTGCGGCTTGAACTTGCGGTGGAGGAGCAACAAGAGGAGGATCCGCTTCTCTATCAACTCTTTCCCAAATACCATTCACATATTGAAACCCGGACTTGCGAAGGGATGACTCACCAATCTTGGTCTTGCGAGGTTCCGGAGAGTCATAGGTACAATCAATTTCAAGATGTTCAAATAGGGCGCTCAAGACAATGCCATAAGTAAAGGACGTCAACTCATTTGTGTCAATAAGCTTGATATTATTGACTATCTCGGCAAAGATTATCTTAGGCACATTTGGGCGCTCACCCCTACGGAAACACTCTAACCAAAAATGATCTCTTTGACGGATATGGGAATATTTACCACCGGAAGGGCGAATAAACCAAGAGACTATCAAATGAAGAACACGATCATGCACATCCAAATTAAGTGCTTTACCGGTGAAAGTGCCAAAATGACGTTCATCCTCAAGACCCATATTCTTAAGTTTAAAAGCAGATTCCAAAAGAGCAACATTAATAACAATCTTTTTGCCTAGCAAGGATGACTCAATTCCTATGATCTCGGTTTTGGACTCATCATAAAGAAAACGAGCATTGGAGTAAAAGATGAGTACCATATTTTTGTAGCAAACATCCGGAGTGCTCAAGAAATACCAGAGATTCCACTCATCTAAACGGCCGAGATAACGGAAAAGGAATCGCTCGGAATTGAGGAAATCAAGATCAATTACACGTTCCTTACGAACCGCGAAATCCTTGACATAAGCAAAGCGAGCACGCGCGTCCGAATTTTTAAGAGATTTCTGAAAAAGCATAGTGATGTTCGGACGAATGCTTGAATCACCGGATTGAACGGCCTTGCGCTTTTTGTTCGATTGATCCGCCATCTAAAAACATTAAGCAAGTATTTTAAAATTAAGTGTATGCATTGATAATTAAAATCAATCCAATAATAAATCCCACTTAGGTTTTTGAAAACAAAATTAAAATAAAAACAGTTTTAAAAAAATACGATTGAAAAATTTTATATTCGAATAAAAAATTTTGAGATTTGAAAAAAATTTTACAAGATTTTGAAAACCCACAACCAAAAATATATAATTTATACAAAAATAAAATTTTCTAACCTAAGATTCGAACATGAATTGAAAGAAAGAAAAAAAATTGAAAAATTACCTTAGTTTGGGATTTTGGATGATTTTGAAGAAATCCTTGCACAAGATTGAGGAAACTTGCTTAGACTTGAGTTGAAGAGTAAAACCCCTCACAATGTTGTGAAAATCAAAGAGTTTTAGAGGGTATTTATAGAGAGGGAGGCGGTTTAGGGTTTTAGGTTTTGATAAAAAGTGAGTTTGAAACATTAAAAGCCCTAATATAGAGCAGTCCGCGATGCCGTTTCGGAACGGTCAAGACCGTTACGGAACGGGCGGCTAGGGTTTTGACCATTTTAAAACCATAAACAGAACGTTTCGATACGCGGTTGACCGTATCGAAACTCCCTTTGACTCGTATCGGAACGCGTTCCGATACACCCCCTTGGCAGAATCAAAAACGTTTCGGAACGCTTTCGAGGCGTTTCGAAACGCCCTTCTCTCAGAGCTGGATTTAAGGTATCCGTATCGAAACAGGTTCACCCGTTTCGATACACCTGGGCCTGGAAGTGCAGATGAGGCTCTAAAATTGCAGAAAAATGATCTTTTAAGAGGCCTAACATGCATAAATGTCATGAATGAGCAGACAAAACATATTTAAGCATAAACATACTCCCCCTAACTATAAGCATGGATAAAATTAGGAGTTTAAACACATCAACATGGCATTTCACAAGATCAAGCATATTTAAGCACAAAAGAGGTCCAAAAAGGTCAAGATAGGCTAGCTAGACGTAACTCTCTCCTAAGGGACCAAAAACGCTCTTTATCTAAGGGTTTTGTAAAAATGTCTGCTAATTGATTCAAGGTGTCCACATACTCTATAACCACATCTTCCTTAAGAACATGATCTCTAATGAAATGATGCCTTATTTCTATATGTTTGGTTCTAGAGTGTTGGATGGGATTTTTAGTTAAGCATATTGCACTAGTGTTGTCACATTTTAGGGGTATGGTTCCAACTTTAATTCCATAATCTAAGAGTTGTTGCTTCATCCAAAGAACTTGAGCACAACAACTCCCTAAGGATATGTACTCGGCTTCGGTGGTAGATAAGGCTACACTATTTTGTTTCTTAGAGAACCAAGATATGAGCATACTACCTAAAAATTGGCAAGTTAAGTACTTTTCCTATCAATTTTGCAACCCCCATAATCCGCATCCGAGTAAGCATGAAGGTTGAAGGTAGAGTCTCTAGGGTACCAAAGACCTAAACAAGGAGTGTCTCTAAGATACCTAAAGATCCTCTTAACGGCTATAAGGTGAGACTCTCTAGGACTAGCTTGAAACCTAGCACACAAGCAAACACTAAACAATATATCCGGTCTACTTGCGGTAAGGTAAAGCAAAGATCCAATCATAGAACGATAAAGCTTAGAGTCAACACACTTACCTCCTTCATCTTTGTCAAGCTTTGTAGATGAGCTCATAGGAGTGGCTTGAGGCTTTGCATTCTCCAAGCCAAACTTCTTGAGCATATCCTTTATGTATTTTGCTTGGTTGATGAAGGTGCCATCCTTCTTTTGCTTGATTTGGAGTCCCAAAAAGAATGAGAGCTCCCCCATCATGCTCATCTCAAATTCACCTTGCATTAGCTTAGAAAACTCTTGACAATGACATTCATTAGTAGAACCAAAAATAATATCATCAACATAAATTTGAACTACTAAGATGTCATTTTTATACATTTTTATGAAAAGTGTAGTGTCCACCTTACCTTTTTCAAATCCTTTTTCAATCAAAAAATTTGAAAGCCTTTCATACCAAGCTCTAGGAGCTTGTTTTAAACCATAAAGAGCTTTGGTAAGTTTGAAAACATGATTTGGAAATTTTGAATCTTCAAAACCCGGTGGTTGTTCCACATACACTTCTTCATTTATAAAACCATTTAAAAATGCGCTTTTAACATCCATTTGAAAAAGCTTGAAATTATGATAACATGCATATGCAAGCAACATCCTAATGGCTTCCATCCTAGCTACGGGTGCATAGGTTTCATCAAAATCTATTCCCTCTTCTTGAGTGTAACCTTGTGCTACAAGTCTAGCTTTATTTCTCACAATGTTACCACTCTCATCTAGTTTGTTCCTAAAGACCCATTTAGTTCCTATTGTAGATTGATTACTAGGCCTATCAACTAATGTCCATACATTACTTCTCTCAAATTGATTTAACTCTTCTTGCATAGCCATAATCCAAAAGTCATCTTTCAAAGCTTCTTTTATGTTTTTAGGCTCTATGCATGAGATAAATGCAACATGGTTCATTAATCTAAGAGAAGAACGAGTGGTTACCCCCTTGGATGGATCACCCAAGATTTCACCATCTTTGACATAGTTCAACTCCCTTGGGTAGCTCACTTCCTTTTCCTCAATAGCCAAGTCCTTCAAGGCTTCAAGAGGTGGATCTTGTGTATCTTCTTCTTTTGGTTGAATCTCATCCTCCTTTGAAGTTTGACCTCCATCAAAGGCATTTATGATTCCTACATCATCATCATCACAAGAATCCTTCCTGGGAAGGAGGTTATCATCGAATACAACATGAATAGATTCTTCTACTACGAAAGTTCTTTTGTTAAATACTCGATAGGCTTTAGAGGTTAAAGAGTAACCTATAAAAATAGCTTCATCACTTTTTGCATCAAATTTACCTAAGTTGTCTTTTCCATTATTTAAAACAAAACACTTGCACCCAAAAGGGTGAAAATAGCTAATGTTAGGCTTTTTAGATTTTAAAATCTCATAAGGTGTTTTCTTTAAAATTGGCCTAATCATTACTCGATTTACAATATAACAAGCGGTGTTTGTGGCTTCCGCCCAAAAATATTTAGGTAAATTATTTTCACAAAGCATAGTTCTAGCCATTTCTTGTAAAGTTCTATTTTTCCTCTCAACTACCCCATTTTGTTGAGGAGTTCGAGGAGCCGAAAATTATGGCTAATACCATTTTCATTCAAAAATTCTTCAAACCCTAAATTTTGAAACTCGGTTCCATGATCACTTCTAATGTGTGAAATTCTAAGTTCAAGATCATTTTGGGTTAATTTTGAAAATGTGATGAATTTTTCCAAAGCCTCATCTTTAGTACTTAAAAAGAGAACCCAAGTAAATCTAGAAAAATCATCAACTAACACAAATGCATAAGATTTACCACCCAAGCTCATAGTCCTAATTGGCCCAAATAAATCCATGTGAATTAATTGTAAGCATCTACTAGTAGAAACATCATTAATGGATTTAAAGGAAGACTTATGTTGTTTACCCTTAGAGCATGCATCACAAATTTTGTCATTTGAAAATTTAATTTTGGGCAAACCTCTAACTAGATTTAGAGAGACTAGTTTTTCCAAAACACTAATGCTTGCATGTCCTAGCTTCCTATGCCACAACCATGCATCATTTTCATTTTGAGCAACTAAACATGCATGAGATGTATGTATGTCATCTAAATGCACCATGTATATGTTTCCTATGCGATGACCTATGAGCATAATATTATTAGATTTAATGTCAACAATTTTGCATCCATTTTTATCAAATAAAACATTAAATCCTTTATCACACAATTGACTTATGCTCAATAAATTATGTTTGAGACCACCGACATATAAGACATTTTCAATGAGAATGGTAGAGTGATTACTTATGGAGCCAATACCTTTAATGTGGCCTTTGGAGTTGTCACCAAATGTTACTACTCCTCCACTTTTTGGCTTTAAATCCATGAATTGACTCTTGTCTCCGGTCATGTGCCTCGAGCATCCACTATCAAGGTACCATGAGTTTTGACTTTGTGCTTTGGCCTTGTGCAATGCTCCCCCTACAAACAAAGATATTAAACCTTGGTTTTTGGTACCCAAATCATTTTGGGTCCATGAGTGTTAGCTCCCAAAACCTTGGTTCCCTTAGGAATCCAAGATAACATAGCAATAATATTATTAGATTTTACAAGTTCCTTAGGAACCCATACACTTCTAATTCTTTTAGCTCTACTATGTCTAGGGTAGCTACCTTGTTTGTAGTAATTAGTCCTTTTCTTAGGTTGGTGTGTTCTAGAGGATTCTCCTACTTCATGTTTGACACTACCAACATTTTTAGGGACTTTTTGAGCTCATTTAGCTCACCTAACACCTTTTGGTGTTCACTATTGCATTGAGACAAAAGATTATTAAGATCAACATTTTCATCTTGAAAGAACTTAAGTTCATCTTTTAATCCTAAAATCTTTTTCTCAAATTTAGAATTAGCTTGAGTGAGTGAGTTATTTTTCTCATTTAGCTCTAAAATGATTTTCTTGTTTTTAATGACCGACTCTTTAAACTTCTCAACTAATTCATCATATACCTCTTGTAACTCATCATATGCATCATTTAATTCTTCATATGAAAAATCTAAAGTAGATGAGTTAGAGGTTACCAAGGAGGAATCTTCCTCATGTGCCATGAGACAAAGGTTAGCCACTTCTTGTTCGTCATCCTCCGATGACTCCTCATCACTCCAAGTAGCAAGCTTGGCTTTGAGTTTCTTCTTCTTCTCAAAGCCCTTCTTCTTGAGTTGAGGGCACTCCGAACGGATGTGACCGGATTGTTTGCACTCATAGCAAATGATGGGATCCTTCCCTTCTTCTTTGTTCCTTCCTTTGAAGTCCATCTTTCTTTGGATTTTTCTTCCCCGGTTGGACCTCATGAAGCGTGAGAATCGTTTGGCTATCATAGCCAATTCTTCAAGTTCATCCTCCTCACAAGATGAGCTCTCATCATGTTGTGAAGCTTTTGCCTTGAGAGCTATTCCCATCTTCTTCTTCTTTTCAACTTCAAGCTTCTCTACTCTTTTCTCTTCTTTCTTTTTCTCATCTTCCCTTCCTTGCTTCATGATCTCATGAGTAAGGAGAGAACCCACAAGCTCATCAAGCTTTAATGTCTTCAAGTTCTTTGCTTCGATGATGGCGGTTCTCTTCCCATCCCAAGCTTCGGGAAGTGAATAGAGTAGCTTCCGGACAAGCTTGTCTTCCGGTATGATCTCTCCATAGCCCTTTAGCCCGTTGACAATTGTGGAGAATCGATCAAACATCTTTGACACCGTCTCATCGGGCTCCATCTTGAAATTTTCATAACTAAGATTGAGAAGTCCAATCTTAGTTTCTTTGACATCATTGGTGCCTTCATAAGTGGTCTCAAGTGTGTCCCACACTTCTTTGGCATTTTCAATGGAAGAGACCTTTGAATAGATGTCCGGACCGAAAGCACAAAAAAGCATGTGGAGAGCTTTATCGTTGACTTGAATCTTCTTCCTCTCCTCTTCACTCATTTCGGCTTTCTTCTTCAACACCATCTTGCCTTCACCATCTTGCTTCAATGGAATGCATGGCCCATCCTCAATGACATCCCATACAAGGTAGTCACTTGACTTGATGAATAGCCTCATTTTGTTCTTCCAAAAGGAGTAGTTGTCACCATTGAAGAAAGGAGGCTTGGTGGTTGATTGTGACTCGTACATGCCGGAACCGGAGGTTGAAGCCATCTCTTGATATTTTGATGATCACACTCTTCCAAGGATCTCCTCTTGTGGTTGTTAATCCTCAAAGAGTTAAGCTCTGATACCAATTGTTGAGTGGATCGAAAGATCGATATTTACCAAGAGGGGGGGTGAATTGGAAATTTGAAGGATTGTAGTGGAAATTGGCAAATTAAAATTGAAGAACAAGGAATTTAGAGTGGTTCAAGTTCCAAATGAACTCTACATCCACTACCTTAGTCTCACTAAGGATTTGCAACAATTTCACTAAATTGATCTTCCCCTTTTCTAGGACAAGGAGGCAACCCTTTACAATATCGGTTGATTTTTCTACCCAAAAATCAACCCAACCCTCACACAAGAGAACAAAGGAATTGGTAGGCTAATTAGGTATCTCTCAATACAAATGATAGCCCCGATACAAGCACTCAACCCAATTTTACAAAATGTGAATGAAGAACACAAATTGGGATTTTACACAAATTTGGGATTTTTGCTCAAATGCTTGAATTTGATGTTTGGATGTTTGCTTGAAGTTTAATAGTTGTTGCTGATGCTTTTGGATGTCCTTTTTATACCTTCTCATTGATTTCTAGCCGTTTGGGTGGTTGGGAACATAAATGGAGCCGTTGGAACCCTCTCTTACCACCATTAATGCTGTCTGCACCAACCCGTTTCGGAACACGGGAAACCTGTTTCGGAACGGACTAAAATAGAAAGAGCCGTTGGGGTGCATTTAAGAGCCCGTTTCGAAACGCCTTAGGGCCGTTTCGGAACGGTTTTGCCACTGTAAAAGGGTCGTTTCGGAACGGTCCTAGACCGTATCGAAACGCCTTAACGGTTTTAAGAAAATCAGTTAAAACATACAACGGTCATATTTTTCAAACTGAAACCTAGCCCTTGTTTCGGAACGGGACTGATCCGTGTCGAAACGAAATGGCTACTGTCAAAGGGTCGTTTCGGAACGGGCTTGATCCGTTTCGAAACACCACTTTTATATTTAAAAATCTAAAATATTTGAAATAATTTGACCCATTTCAAATCCAACATGAAGAACGGTTTCGAAACGTGTTGTGCCGTTTCGAAACGGTTTCAATTGTTTCGATACACGTATCGGAACGGTGGTCGACAGTGGTGAAAATGTTTCGAAACGCCTTAGGGCCGTTTCGAAACGGGTACTTGAAAAACACTGCTTTGGCTTGAAACACTTAGAAAAATTATTTGAAAGTGTATGTTTTTAACTTGGGCATAATACTAAAATTATATGGGGATATTTTAAGGACTTAAAATTCGTTTTGACTTTTTCGATTTAGTCCTTAGGTTTTTAGTTATATCAAAATTAAAATATTTGTTTCACAATGCTTGAATTGTATGAGAAATATTGGTCTGATCATTTAACTATTCTGTCTTTTGTTGTTTTACTTTATCCTCGGTATAAGTTACAACTTCTGAATGAGTTGTATGATGTCCTCTATGTTGAGGATGAGGTTGAAAGGAGGGTAAGTGTTGTTTATAATAAGTTTGTAAGTATGTATATTTATTATTCAAGATCTGAACGTTCTTCTTCTTCTAATTCTTCTGTCCAAAGTAACTCTTCTCAAAGTTCAAGTCTGTCAAGTTCTGGTCGCCCTAGGACCTTCAAAAAATCAAATCTCTTTCAGGTCAGTTCTTTTTTTTTTGCTTCTGATTTTATATTTAATTTTTTTCAATTACAGTTTACTAACTCTTTTTCTATTTTAATGTCAGAACTTTGATGCCAATTTGGCAGCTTCTAGGAGTGGTAAGTCCGATGTTGACTCCTACATTTCTTTGCCCCTTCTCCCTCGCACTGAAGATGTCGAGTTCGATATCTTAGAGTATTGGAAAACACAATATGTGTCTTTTCCAATACTTTCACTCATGGCCAGAGATGTGTTAGCCATTCCAATCACCTCAGTTGCTTCTGAATCCTCATTTAGCATGGGGGGTCGGATTTTGAACAAGTTGAGGGCTAGGCTTTTGCCTAAAAATGTAGAGGTATTTGTAACAACCAGAAATTGGTTGTATGGTTTTGAGCCTGAGGAAAGAGATGAAGAATTTCTTGTTGTTGGGAAAGATGCCTCAATCTCTTATGTGTTTGTTGAAGATCCACTTCCTGATTAAAGTATATCTCTTTACTGTTTGTTTTTCTATATAGTTTCTGACTTTCTTTTCTTTTGTAGGGTTCTTTCACAGCAAGCAGGAAGCACTTTAGTGCTCTAGGGGTCAACTATGTTGTGAATTCTGATGCTAAGTGAGGTATATCCCTTTACTGTTTTTTTAATTCTCATTTTGTTATTCTATATAGTTTCTGACTTTCTTCTTTTGTAGGGTTCTTTCACAGCAAGCAGGAAGCACTTTAGTGCTCAGGGGTCAACTATGTTGCTTCTGATTTTAAGTGAGGTATTTCCCTTTACTGTTTTTTTAATTGACTTAGTGATGATGTTGTTGTTATTTGACTTGGTTTTGCTGAATGTTGCTTCTGTTTAAGTGAGGTATTCCCTAAGGGTTCTTTTTGTTTATGTTGTTGCTTCTGTTTATTATTAGTTAATGACTTAGAGCATGTTAGTGTTTCTGTTCTTTAATGACTTAGATCATGCTAGTGCTTCTGTTTGTTATTATGTAAAGACTTAGTTAATGACTTATTGTGGCTGCTCTTGCTTATTTCTTATTGTTGCTTATCTTTATGATTTAGTGTTGCTGCTGTTGTTGTTTGTCTTGGTTTTGTTGAATGCTGCTACTATTTGTGAGTTGGTGATGCTGAATGCTGCTGCTGTTAATGGCTTGGTGTTGCTGCTGGTTACTGGTAGCTTGTTGTTTCTCTCTTATCTAAGTGTTGCCTTGGTTTAAATTATGTTGGTTTCTTACCAATATAAGTTACCCATAATTAATTTTGTTGGTAGCATTTAGATGAGATAGCTCGATGAAGAATTATCTGGTAGCAAAGTGCTTTTAGCTTTTGTCTTTGCTATAAGATCTGAGAGCTAACTTTATTACAAACAAACTTCTTGTATTTTATAAGTTTCAGTTTGTAAAATTTTAAGTGTAAACTATTCAAACTTGTATTTTTTTCTATATTGACATTTTTTAAGTTATCAAGTATTCATATTCTTGAATTCTAGTTATTTTTATGTTATAACAATTAATTTTTTAACTGAAGAGTAATCATTCTATTTTATATCTTAACTTAAGTTTTCAAATGAATTTGTTATAGCGTTAATTTATTCTTTCTAATTTGTAACTTAAGCCAACAATTAATTAATCTGTTCTAACTTAAGTAAAATCATCTAGTTTATAACTTATTTAAAGAAAATAGTTCTTATTCTTTTATAACTTAATCATTTTAATTTATATTTAAGACATTACTTCTTGAATATGTTATTACTTAAGTATAACCTTTGTCTAGTATTAAGACTTATACAACTTTAGTAAATTTTTGAACTACAAAAATTGTAGTAAGACTTATACGGAAATTTTTGAACTACAAAAATTTACTCTATTTCTTATAACGTTAATTTACTTAAGTCTACAATTTTAGTAAATTTTATGAACTTGAATCAGTTATAACTTATGTATAACATTTGTAGTTCATAAAATTTGTAGACTTACAAAGTTTTTTATAACTTTAGTAAATTTTATAACTTGAATATGTTAAGTATAAAAAAATAAAATTGTAGACTTACAAATTTTTTTATAACTTTAGTAAATTTTATGAACTACAAATGCATATACAACTTTAGTAAATTTTTGTAGTTCATAAATTAACGGTAAAGACTTATACAACTGTTATTTATTTTTTTTTATAATTTACAAGTCTACAATTTTATTTAAGTTAATGAGAAAACTTAAAAATTAAAAACAATTCTTCATTTAATTTTTGTAGTTCATAAATTATCAAATTTTTTTTTCAACTTTAGTACTTAATATATATATATATATATATGTATGCGCACATATACATCATGTACATCAATATATGTAGGTGTATATGTATATACATTATATATGTATATGGTATATCAACTTCTAAAAAATTTTAATTCATCATGTCATAGATTTCGGGTTAATTTCAGTTTAGGTCAACAACAGGTCGGGTCACTTAAACGTTCGGGTTAAAAGCAGGTCGGGTTCAAAACAGGTCGGGTCCATTTCAGGTCGGGTAAAATCGGATATCGGGTCAATTCAGTCGGGTAAATTCGGTTATTTGCCAGGTCGGCTTCGGGTTCGGGTTCGTTTCAGTCGGACGCAGGTCGGGTTTCAGGTCCACATTAACAGGTCCAATTCGGGTTCGGGTCGTTTTCAGTCGGACGCAGATCGGGTTCGGTTACTACAGTAACATGTCAAATTCGGGTTCGGATCAACAACAGTCGGTTATAGATCAGATTCGGGTCATCAAAACCTCGGGTCAAATCAAGTTCTGACTCGATCGGGTTTCAATCGGGTTTCCAGGTTCTGACTTGTTTTTACATCCCTACTCACAACTAAGCTCAACTGCAACAGCGTACGTGGCTCATACTCTGTCCACCCCATGCGTTATGCGATCAAAAACCCTTGGATTACCCACGTGATTTCTTGCCTTGATTAACGTTTCTTGGCATAAGGTAAATTTTACCTTGATTTAAGTTTCCTTTATATTTTAATGCATGGCATTTAATATGCGATCAAATGTTATATGCTTTATGTTTATATGGAAACATAATTTTATACGAGAATTATTTCTTACTGTTCGTTTTCCTTGTCATAATTGGTATGGTGAGCAATCTTATATTTCCATACGAAGGAAAATCTAATCCATGTATTGTTAAGATAAATCCTTGATTTATGATATTGTTATGGTAATATTCATGGTTCTATTACCTTATAAAATTTGGTCTTAATAATTATAATTATTATTAAATGTGATAATAATTGTTAATCGTATTTTGGAAATATTGTAGTTTTTTTATTCTCGTACTAATAATTTCCTTTGAGGAATTTTATAGAGACAAACATAATACTCAAGTGAAACCGTGATTTGTTTTGGAAACAAAAATCTTGTAAATAATTTGTTTCGGGAATTAACTCATGTCGTTTTAACGAGTCTACTTGATCTTCCAAACAAGAATAAATGGAATTAAAATCAAATGATTAATTCCTTTTGATTTCTATTGGTTAAACAGAATCAAGTTGGATTGTTACCTCTGTTTTTTAACAAAAGATATAATGGAAATAAATTACTAAATTTATTTCTTCATTAGAATCTTGCGTTGATTTTAATTTTGAAAAAGAAGATAAAGCATTGAATTTGTTTTCAAGAGAATCTTGTATGATTCTAACGTTGCGGGGGAAAATAAATCATTGAATTTATTTCCGTGAGAATCTTGTGTGATTCTAACATTGCGAGGAAAATAACTTCCTTAAGCATAAGTGAATGAAACTCATAAACAGTGATTGAAAGACAATTTGAAAGTGCATGTCTAGGGTTTGTTCTTTGAGAGACATGGTATTTAAGTGTGCCTAGTGCACCACATCTCTTTCATAAGTTACTTACCCGGTGCAATGTTTATTATTGTTCTTTCTATTAAGACCGTGTAAACTTTTGTTTTAGGGTTTATTTTACTAAATCTCTGCCGTCTAACAAAAGTTAGAATTATGTTTCTATTTCTGGTTTTAGTCTTTGCCTAAATTTCTAATATTTAATAAATTCATAATACTATGGTTTTGGATTGCGTCTATGTGACACATCGGAAAAATCAATGAAATTCATTGGAAAAAATTTCAAACGTGGCAACAAAAGATGTTGCATATTTGATCATGATAAACTTTGTCAAATATCTAAATGATGTTCCTCCTATGATTAGAGGGGATAAGGTAAATATTGTTACCACCTTCAAATGTTACTAAGATAAATATTGCTAAGACAAATATTACCATGGCAAACGTAGTGGAAGTAAAAAAATAATTTCAAACCGCAAATCAGGCGGTGTGTTCAAGAAGCAAAATTTATGAGAAATGCTTCAATTTCCATAAGATAGGGAACAAGTCTTCAGACTATAGACTTGCAAACGAGGGCAATGTTATTGGCATAACAATTTATATGGCAACATATTGGTTGAAGGAATACGTTTATTACCTTCATTGACGATAGCATAAAAATAATATTATGTGCATTTTCTTAAAAGCAAAGATGAAGATATAGAGGAAATTGTTCTCTATGAGTATGATGTTGAAACTCAAACTTAATTAAAGGATTAAGATGAGGAGAAGCTCTATATGAGTAACATTGGTACTATAATGTGCCTAACATGTGGGGGAGCTATTTTATAAGCTAATTACCTTTTAAATAAGGTCCCCCATAATTAAAGAAATAAGACACCATATGAGTTATGAAAGGTAATTAAACCTTCCTACAACTACTTGAAAATGTGAGGGTGTATTGTAAAGATAATGACCTCATTATTGAAGAAAATGAAAATAGAAACGGTGGATTGTATTGGCTACAAGAAACATAGTAACGTATATCAGTTTCTTGTGTGCGAATCAAAGAACCCTGAGATTCACAAGAATATGATAATGGAATCAAAGAATATATCATTCTTTGAAAATGTATTTTCTTGTATAACTAAAGAAGTTGATCCAAGTTTAACGAAATGAAATTTAGAAACTATCAGTGAAGATAGTCCAGATGTTTAACAAAAGGTTGAAACTACGATATTGTCATGATGACAAATAAGTGTGACAAATGTGTGTATGTCAAACCTACCGGCATTAGGATATTTGATCATATGTTGATGACATACTCATTGTTATATGTAACAATGAAATGGTAAAACGTACCAAAGACATGTTAAATTAAATATTTGACATGAAAGATATGAGACTAGACGATATGATTTTGGGCATCCAAATCAAACAACCACTTGAAGGTCTCATAATGACTTAGTCACACTATGTGGAAAAATTCTTGAGAAATTTGGCAAGGAAGATTCTGGTATAGTTAGAAATCCAATAGACACGAGCCAAGATCTGTCCAAGAATAAAGGTAAAAAAATGTTAACAAAGTGGAATATGCAAGGGTCATAGGCAATCTAATGTACCTCATGAGCTGCATTAGACTAGATATTTCTTTTACTGTGAATAGTTTAAGTAAATTCACAAGCAATCCAGATGAAAATCAATGGAAAGTGATTGTAATGGTACTGAGATATCTTTGATATACTCGAAATTATGGATTGCATTATTCTAGAAATTTTATTGTCCTAGAAGGATACTACGATGCTAGTTGAATATCTTATATTCAAGATATCAATGGCACAATTTGATGGAAATCTCCAAGACAAATGTTTATAACCAGATTCATAATGGAATCTGAGTTTGTAGTTCTAGACAAGTTTAGAGAAAAAGTCGAATGGCTTCAAAAATTTCTTGGAGGGTATTATTGAACGGCCAAAGCCAGTGCCCACAATGTGCATACATTGTGATGGCCAAGAGAAAATTGGTAGAGCATAGAGCTTTGTTTATAATGGTAAGTCGAGACATATGCGTCGTCAACATAATACTGTTAGACAACTAATCTCAAATGAAATTATCTCTATTGATTTTGTGAAATCAAAGGATAACGTTGCGGATCCACTAACAAAAGGGTTAAATCGAGATCAATTTGAGAAAACATCAAAAGGAATGAGACTAAAGCCTAGGAAAATTTAAGGCGCTATGTGAAGGAAAACCCTACCTAGTTGACTGGAGATCTCAAGATCGAGGTTCAAATAGACAACCTAATTGTATAGACATGTGCGGTCACTGTAGGGGTTCTTATCCCCAAGTCTATTCCTATGATGTAAACAGTAATCAAAGTGGTTTAAGCTAAGCAGTGCTTTTAATGACTATTATGTGCTTTGGTGAGCCAAGCAACATAAGTCACCTATGTGAAAGTGAAGGGGGGCGCTTCAAGGAGACTATTGGGCATAGTGCTCTCAAACTCTTGCAGAACCAGGGACAAGTTCATAGCCATATGAACATAACCATGAGAACTAAAAACCACGTCAAGGAGGTAGTTGTGTGAGGTATATCATCGATTACACACACGACAGGCAGTTCAAGAACATCACGTCTATTGATCAGCCAGTAAAGTATATATACTTTCACAAGGGAAGGTTCAAGGGTTTAACCTACCTATCCTATGCAGCTATCGATCGTAGAATCTATCACCACATCGAGTCAAAATGTTTTTGATTAAATCAATTTCATTCATGTGGGGGATTGTTGGAAAAATTTGATAATTTTGGAGCTTTGAATGAGAAATTGACTCAAACATTGTTGAAAAAAATGTGGAACCAATTGTTGGTTCGTAAATGTGCAGACGTGCACGACGTGGGTAACACAAATGTTTCAACCGATCTAGTCTTTCGTGGGCTTGCAGACATTTTGACCCACATTTGAAATGAAATTTTCCTCAAATAAGAGCATATATTTTCCAAATTTTATCTTAGAATTAAAAGGGTAAATATTGAAAGTTACTTTTAATTCAGATAGTGATTTTGGAAATTGCTCTATAGAAGAATCAATTGATTCTCAATATTAAATGCTCCATTAGGTCAAATTTCCACTTATACCCTCATGACACTCCTATATATAGAGAGTAAACCTTCTAGGTTTTACATAACTCAACCAATTTTTTTATTGTTTAACTTTATGGATTTTACAAGTGGTTTTTGGTGATAGGAGAAGGCGAGGTTACAGTTTGTTGATCACTGCAGACGTGCTACTGCTGTGCTCATTATGTTGTTGTATCCTGGGAGATATACGTCCGACGTTTCTCATGCACCATAGGAGTGGGCGAATCTATCTTAAGGAAACTGCGTTCGTGCAGGCCTCAACACATTTCCTTTGGTTTTTCGTTTCAAATCGGTTTGATTTACATACTATTGTATCGTCATTAATTTTATACTATTCTTCTAAATAATAATACTTTATCTTATTATTTATTCTTGAATTAACGTCGTTTTTCTAACAAAATGTAGTTTTGCCTTTGTGATCATTTCCCCCAGCTTAAACTTTAGAGTGCAGCTAATTAAGCATCCACGTTCATTTTATTATATAATATTTGTCAAATAATTGTGTTCAATTTTCTTTCTTTTCTAACCCAAAATTAAAGTGAAACCAATGTGCAAAAAAATGAAAATATGCACATAAAAAGAGAAAGAAAAAAGATGCTTTCAGAAATGTTTAAATCATTATCCTCCAACCTACAAATATGTGTGAAAAGTCGATGTGTATTCAAGTGTCAATTTCATGAGAAATATTATATATTGTAACCCCTAAATTCGATTTAACATATTCAGAATTGGGATGCTACATCTACGGGTGCTCACAATTCGAAGGACATTTTGGCCACCTATTCCTCTTGTTTAGGACAAATTATTAAATTTGATAAATCCAACTTATTCTTTAGTTGGCTTAGTGCACTTCCCCCTAAATTTTATCTATTTTCTTAACTTTCCTCCCAAAGTATTTTTGACTACTTTTGTCCCCTAACATTTTTGTTGTTATTGCCCCCTACCATTTAAAAAAATCTGTTTGACCAATTAGAACGTGCCACGATATTTTTCTTATTTATTTTTAATTTAAAAAAAAATAAAAATATCAAAATATATAATAATTTAATTATTTTTTCCAAGAGACCCAAAATGCTTCATCTTCTCTCCCATCGTCTTCCCCAATTTTCCAAAAATCCTAGATACACTCATTGATGTCTGAACAACTTGTCTGGGACTGCTTTCCATCATGAAGAAATCCCATTTTCTCATGTTTTTCCTCTAAAAACAACATGTATTCACCAAGCAAACGTCGTGAGATGGACTTGATGAAACTGTAAATAAATATGTTTTATCCAAATTACATATAAAGAATTTCTCTATATTATCTTTGTTTTGGGTTTTTTTAAACATTTTTGGTTAATTTTATTGATTCTTTTTACTAGGATAATGAGTGGCTACAAGGCCAAGATGATCAATGATGGCATGCAAGAATATTATGTTGAATTCAATGGACCAAACGACAGTAAAAAGATCGCTCCTTTAAGCCCTCTCCTTCTTGTTCTTTAAAATTTCATCTATTTCCATATTTTATCTCTTTACTTTATTCTCAAAATTTTAATTTTGAGTTTCCTCATTTATCTGAAAAGTTATGTTCCTTCTCTCATTTATCTGATTATTTTTACCGTGTTTTTTATTTTTTGTGATTTTGAAGTTTGAAGATTTGTATTTATGTATATATTTGCGTTTTCTGGCTTATTTGTTCTTACCTGAGCTGCCACTTTTGTATTTTCTTTAGTTCTTTGAATTTTCTAAATGGGGATGGGATTTGCTGATAGATTTTGTTTCTGAGTATTTTTAGACTAGAGTTAAATAAGGATGATTATTTTATTGTTTTTCTTCACATATTATCTAATATAAAATCGGGGAAGAAGACGATAGGAAAGAAGATGAGGCATTTTTTTTATTTTGGTAAATATAATAAAATTAATAAATATTTTATTATTTTTATTTTATTTTAAAATTTAAAAAATAAGGAAAATGATGTGACACATTTTGATTGGTCAAGACAGATTTTTTAACTGTATGAGGCAATATGGGTAACATTGAAAACGTTAGGGGGCAAAAGTGGTCAAAAATACTTTAGGGAGCAAGTTGGGAAAATATGTAATGTTTAGGGGGAAGTGCATTAAGCCTCTTTAGTTATAATGTTCTTTAAGGAGTGGTACACTGTTGGGAAAGAAGTGGACAATTAGGAAGAAACAACTATTGATCATATCAACATAGAGGTGGATGTTCAAGAAGAGAAATCTAAGGGTGAGGAGGAACAAAAGAAGGTGTCGATATCGAGAAAGAAGAGTGTGGATAGAATCGAGCACCTATGGAAACAAGTAATAGCTTGTTAAACCTGCTTTATTGAAACACGCTGATGATAGACCACTGCCTCCATTTCCTCAAAGATATAAAAAATCAAAGATTGACCAGTAGAGACAAAAATTCATGGAGATTTTTAAACAAATCCACATCAACTTCCCTCTAGTTGAGGCTTTTGAGCAGAACCTGAACTATCTCAAATTCTTGAAGGAGTTTTTATTAAAAATATGATGTTTGGTGGGTTTGAAACTATAGCACTTACTAAAGGGTGTTGGAAAAATAGGCTACTGCAAAACGAGGCGTTAGCACTGACTGGAAAACAATAAAGTAATTAAACGAAACCAAACCGTGTCGTGGTATTAACCACTGCCTTAGAAGCGAATTCGCCCCGATGTGTGTAATCGCTACAATGGACGAACGGCCCCCTGAGGTTAGCACGGCTCTCCAAAATTCGTACACCCGAAAGATGGAGCGGACTCTGATGGTACTACTCTTCTCTCAACTCAAAATCAACACTCTTAATAGGTTTATAAAAACCAAAGAGAATGTTTCTCAAGTAAACTCTATTGCTTAGGTATATCACAAATGAGTGAAATTGCCCACTATTTATAGGCTAAATAGTGAGGGCAAAATCGTCATTTCCACATCACAAATTAATTCTATTAATAATAGAATTAAATATCATTATTATAAGTTATATTCATCACAAATTAATTCTATTAATAATAGAATTAAATATCATTATTATATAACTTATATTTTGAGTATTAACAACAATCCCCCACCAATGCGAAAAATATCTTTCGTAGATATGAGAGCATTGAAGTTAAAACATGAGAAGAGCAACAGCGAGATTAGTTGCTTAAGCACTAGTGAACGTATCTTGAACTAGTACATAGTGATGATGAGCAATCCCTCTCTTAGACAAGTGAAACTAGTCTTGAACTTTCTAAGATTAGGGTAAACTCATAACACACAACTAACCCCTTCATCCACCGAAGTCCTCGATGTGTCTACAAAGTATATATACAAATGTATATATATATATATATAGCCTATTTCCTCAGGATTCTAGTAAGTGTACTAGAAAAACGGCCCAACATTTTTCATAGAAGGTGGCTAGTCCTTCTCACTTACATAGGTTATTTCATCAAGTTTATCTCAACATAAACCACTCAAATAAGAGCTATGAAATAATTAAGAGCTTTTTCCTTAAGCTCATCCTCTCAAATAAATAGGTGAATTCTTCAAGTTCAATTATAAAATGAACCACCCAAACTCTGGGATAAGAATTCATTAAGAATAAAAACTCAACCTCTTTAATCGGTGAATTCAATAAGTTCTTCTCAATAGAACAACCCAAACTCTTGGGATTGAATTCTTTAAGAGTTTTAAGAAAACTCATCCTTTCTAGCGGCAAGTTCATTCAGTCCCTCGCGATAGGACTTCCCACTCAACACGAGGCAGTCCTTCGCGATAGGACTACCCACTCAATACTGGGAAATGAACTTATTAAGAGTAGTTTATTCAACCAAAGTCGGTAAATTCATCAAGTCTTTCTCACTAAGACCACCCAAAACTTGGGCTATGAATTTATTAAGAGCAACAATGCTCAACCTGTGCATGTACATTATTCGTCATAGGGATAGGTAATAAGAAATGTACACTATGAGTCTTTCCATGGTTTCGTTTGACCACATTGAACTTAGATAACTAAGTTGGGTATCCACCATGAATTCCTCAACCAATGGGCTTTAAACCCATCCCCCTCAACGAATCTAGGACCAGTTTCCGACTTAGCCCTTTGGTAAGCGGATTTTCTAGGTTCCTTTTTGACTTCACATATTCTAAAGAGAATACTCCGTTAAGTGTCTCATTGATTCATGTCTTATGTGAATGTGTCTTTTCTTACCATTGTAAGTTTGGCTTTTAACCACACATATCGATGCTTGTGAATCACACAACAAGGACACCGGAGGAGTCAGTTTTTCCCATAATGGAATTTTTGCTAACAAATTTCTAAGCTATTCGACTTCTTGCCCAGCTAGGTCAAGAGCAATAAACTCTGACTTCATGGTGGAGCTAGCGATACAAGTATGCTTAGCATACTTCCATGAAATCGCTACACCACCTAAGGTAAAGACATACCCACTCGTGGAGCTTACTTCATCATTATCGGTAACTCAGTTGACGTCACAATATCCCTCTAACATTGAAGGAAAGTCAACAAAATCGAGTTTCCAGTCAATAGTACCTTTAAGATACTTAAGTAAGCGTATGAGTGCAATCCAGTGCTCTCCACTAGGATTATGAGTATATATGTTTAACCTACTCACTGCATAGGAAATATCAGGCCGAGTATAGTTCATTAAGAACATAAGGCTTCAAATAATTTTAGCATACTCTTCTTGGGAAACACTACTTCCTTTATTCTTAAAAAGATGGATACTAGAGTCATAAGGATTCGAACATGGATGACATCAAAACTGTCAAATTTCTTTAACACCTTCTCAATATAGTGTGTTTAATTTAAAGAAAATCCTTTTTTAGTTTCGGTAACTTTTACTCCTAAGATCACATCAACCTCTCCCAAATCAGTCATCTCAAATTTAGTGGACAAGAAAACCAAAACTCAAAATGGTTTTATGAAATTTCTCGTACCACTACTTTGGAGCTTGTTTAAGGCCATAGAGAGACTTTTTAAGTCTACACACTTTGCCTTCCATACCAGGTGTCTCAAAACCTGGTGGTTGCTTCATGTAGATCTCCTCATCTAGATCTCCATTCAAAAATGCAATTTTTACATCCATTTGATGTACATGCAACTTATGAATGGATGCGATTGCAAACAAGGCACAGATTGTTGAGATTTTTGTCACGGGAAAGTACGTATCAAAGAAGTTAATACCAAACTTCTAAGTGAACCCTTTGACTACTTGTCTTGCCTTATACTTCTGGATTGACCCATCTGGTTTAAGTTTTTTTTTCTTCTAAAGGCCCATTTATTATTAATAGGTTTAAATCCTCTAGGCAAGTCAACCGACTCTCAAGTGTGATTAGACATTATTGATTCTTGTTTATCATCAATAGTATTTCTCCAAAAACTAGCATCAATTGAACTTATAGCTTCATTATATGTCTTTGGATCCTCATCTAAAAGGAAAGATTGAGCTATAGGTTCGATTATAGAGTCTAAATCACTTATTTCTGTAATAAAAGAAGTTATAAAATCTGGTCCGAAGGTAGTTGCTACCCTTTGTCTTTTACTTCTTCTATGCTCTAATTCAAACTCTAGAGATTCCTTGGCAGGAATACTAGAAGAAGCAGAAGTATGACTTTCTCGTTGTATTCCAACATTTAATCTAGGTTTCTTAAGAGGAAAGAAGTCCTCAAAGAACACAGCATCCCTAGATTCACAAATTAAGAAGTCATGTAAAAACATAAACCTGTATGCAGCACTATTTGTAGCATACCCTATAAACATTGCATCAACAGTTTTAGAACCGATAGTGGTTTTCTTAAAGTCAGGTAAACCGACTTTTGCTAGACACCCCCACATTTCTAACATTTTTAAGATAGAAACAAATCCATAAGTGTCTTAAACAACGTGTAAACAAATACTCAATCATACTAGAGTAAAGTTTTTTTTATGAGTTTTAACCATAAAACGATATTTTAACAAACTTAAATTTTGTTTACACATGATTATATTCTCAAGGTTTTGAGAAATATTAATCATTAAGATTAGTATACATAATCTCAAACGATTATGAAATTCCTTTTATCTCATTCAAAGAGAATTTTAACTTTCTCCTAATTCGAGAAATTAGGAATATTATGAAAATTTTATGAAGAGTTTATAAATTTTCCTAGCAACAGGAAAAAATATTTATTACAAGAGATTTCAACACAACTCTTAAGATAGATCATCTCTTTCTTTTCATTTACTTAAGAAAAGAACTTCAAAGAGATTTAATTGCTACAACATACTTTTAGTAGCATTAATGTCTATCATATTCTCATTTATATTATTCAGCATATTAGCCTTGAAGAGACCATCACATATTTTATTTACTATGACTAAATTTGGTATTCTGCTCAAACCAAATTAATCTCAACTCTTTTAAACTTATGGTGATTTCTTCAAGTCCATTTAAAATGAACCACCCAGTCTTGGGATAAGAAATCATTAAGAATAAATATTCAACCTCATTGTCGGTGAATTTAAAATGTCCTTCTCAATAGGATCATTCAAACTTTGAATTCATTAAGAGTTTCTTGAAACTCAACCTTTCTGGCGGTAAGTCCATCTTGTCCTTCTCAATAGGACAACACATTCAAACTTGTGTTATGAACTTATTAAGAATAAGTATTCAACCATATAAACTTAGTGTAGAAGTTAAAAGAGATCTTATTTGTCATAGTATTTTTATAAAAGTTAGCACATTAAAGAACAATGCACCAGGTAGGTTACCATGAAAGAGAGGTGGTGCTCTAGGCACGCTTAAATACCAGGTCTTTGATAAAACCAATCCTAGACATGCATTTTCATAATGTTTTCCAATTAGTCATTTATGTATTTTCTCTTTCTTTAATTAAGGTCTCTTAAAAAATTATGCTTGATATTTTTACTCACAATAGTATCTTATTAAGCATACTTAATATAAGGCTCACTACTTAGAATAATCATTCATTCTAGCCTTAATCTTTACACTAGTTTAAAACATGCTTACCAAGCTTACAAACTAGCTTAAAGGCTAAATATAAAGTCATGTATATAAAAGCATGAATTAATAGACAACAAGTCTAAATAATCTGACCTCATGGGTAGAACCATAATATCATAGTAGACTTGCTTATTCTCACCATGCATGTGATCTTCACTCTTCACAACATATTGAACCAGAAAGACCCCAAAACCTATCATGATAGTCATGAAAATAAGTTACTAACAATAATAAAAAAGGCTTAAGGGTGTAAGAAGCCCTTGAACTTTTGAAAAAAAAATCAATTAAGCCCCTAAACTTTTTTTACACCCAATTAAGCCCTTGAACCACAAAATTTAATCAACTAAGCCCTTAAACCAATAAATTGAATCAATTAAGCCATTTGACCAACTTTGACCATTAAATCTTAATAGTTTTGTTCGATCCATTGTTGCAGTGCACTATGTCACAATGTTTCCACTTGACAGTTTTCAGAATTTTTTATTTTATTTAAAAAATTCTTTAAAGGTTCTAAAAATTCTAAAAAACTTATAAAATTTATAAAAAAATACTTTTTGAATTTCTTTTGTAAATGCAACATGATGGAACTGTAGTGTATTATGTGCCGGTAATATCTGAAGAAAAAAAAGGTCAAGATTTAATGGTCAAAATTGGTCAAAGGGCTTAATTGATTCAATTTCTTGATTCAATGGCTTAATTGATTAAATTTCTTTGTTCAAGGGCTTAATTGGGTGCAAAAAAAGTTTAAGGGCTTAATTGATTATTTTTCAAAAGTTCAAGGGCTTTTTACACCCTTAAGCCTAATAAAAAATTATAATTTTACTGATAGTAACAAGATTCTTATCTTTAAAATTTTGGTTTCTTATCTGCAGCGGATTGCTGAAATCAAGCCAAAATTTAACAACTATTTAGTTTGGAGAATTTTCCATTTTAGCTTCACCAGCACCATACTTCTCCAAAAATTGCAATTGTTATTTACGTCATCCAAATTTCTCGAAAAATCCATTGTATGACATCGTCATTTGCATCATGTTTCACCATGATATATTCATACAAAAGAGAAATTATATGTTAATCAAATATCAGTTCACATAAATAACTTCTCATATCACATGACAATATCAATTTAATACTAACTTGAAGAAAAGAATCGTAATATTCGTTACACAAAATTAAATACATTTCCTTCAATATTAATTAGTATTAACCATGCACTTAATAATAAGACATGAAACATTCTAAACCACATCTAATTTCCATCGTTTCAAAACGTTTTAAAACCAAAATATTTTAAAACAACGGTTTGCATAGCTATTTAATGCATGAAACCCATTAAACACATAATAAAGCACATTCAACCTATTAAATGCATGCTTTCAAAAAATTAAATGCTTCACCACCTATCGAAACATTTAAAAGCTAATATAATAGGTGTACCATTGAATTTATATACCTTTAATAGGTATTAAATAGCTATTAAACAAATATATAAACACTTAAACATTCATCTTTGAAAACCAAAGATTTATTTTGCCAACTATATTTGTTTAAAAATATATAATAATCATTAAGAATTTCATGCATTTCAAACGGTTAGATAATCATGGATTCTAAAAGCCTATTATCAATAAATAAAAGCTTGTTCACCGTTTCATAGCCTTTATAATAATGATTAAAACCGTTTGTTTACTAAACTTGAAACCAATCATTATTATCAAGTTTATTGTCATGAACGTTTTATATATAATGCCCAACTTTTAAATAGCATTATACCTCCTAAAACGTTTGAATTACCGATATTAATGCATAAAGAAAAATGAGTAACCACAACCATCAAATTAAAGCACTTTTAAGATAAAACCTTAACTACTCATTATTTTGGCATTTGGGTTGCCAATATTAATGCATAAATATTCATTAATCATGAAAGTAATGCATGAATAACTTCAAAAATCAAAAGACAACCAAGACAATTCATAATTGTACTTACTGTCACAAACCTGCAAAATTCCTTCTTTTATCCTTGGTAATCGATGTGAAAACATATATTGCCTTATTGCTTACCAGTCTTTATTACTCTTAATGTGGTGTATAGTTGGTTTCTATCACTATACTTGTATTTTCAAGGCCAGAGTAACATATCATATGAACTGGTTTTCTCAACCAATAATAAATCGTAGCATAAATACCTCAACTATTTTGCTCTTGATTTACCATGCTCCTGAATATTGTGTTTCAAAGACACAATCTCATGTAGCGTCATATCTACTCACCTTAACACAATCCTACGCATCATTTGCAGTATAAGAACTCGCTTCTAAATTGTTAGAAAAATAGGCTACTGCAAAACGAGGCGTTAGCACTGACTGGAAAACAATAAAGTAATTAAACGAAACCAAACCGTGTCGTGGTATTAACCACTGCCTTAGAAGCGAATTCGCCCCGATGTGTGTAATCGCTACAATGGACGAACGGCCCCCTGAGGTTAGCACGGCTCTCCAAAATTCGTACACCCGAAAGATGGAGCGGACTCTGATGGTACTACTCTTCTCTCAACTCAAAATCAACACTCTTAATAGGTTTATAAAAACCAAAGAGAATGTTTCTCAAGTAAACTCTATTGCTTAGGTATATCACAAATGAGTGAAATTGCCCACTATTTATAGGCTAAATAGTGAGGGCAAAATCGTCATTTCCACATCACAAATTAATTCTATTAATAATAGAATTAAATATCATTATTATATAACTTATATTTTGAGTATTAACAACAAAGGGTGCAATGCCATGTTATATAAACAATCTAGAAAATTTTCATCGAAACTAAAGGATTTACGAAGTTTTACTATTCCTTGTTCAATTGGAAATTTATATATCAGTAAGGCATCATACGATCTTGGTGCATCTATTAACTTAATGTATATGTAGATTTTTAGGAAGTTGGGGATTAGTGAGGCCAGACCCACTATTGTCACACTCTAATTTGCTAACCCATCAATCATCACTCATCCTAAAGTGAAGATTTCTTAGTTCGTGTTGAGACATTCATCTTTCTAGCTGATTTTATTGTGCTCGATTGTGAAGCTGGTGATGATATACCTATCATCTTGGGTTGTTCGTTCCTAGAAACCAAGAGAGCCCTATTTGATGTGGAAAATGACGAGTAAACGATGAGGTTGGAGAATAAGAGTCTCACCTTCAACATGTTTGGAACAACCAAAGATGTCGATACAGAAAATTGTATGTTGATAGATAGCCAAGACAACAATGTTCATGATGAGCTTCACTTTTGTGTCAACATGAACAAGGACGTCGATCTAAGGAAATATGTTCTCTTTGATGTTGGAGACAAGAAGATGATTCTTAATATATAGGTTTGGGGGTGGTTGTGAACCCACAACCCTGAGTGGCCTAGTCTCGAGACTATAAGTTAGGAAACTCCCTAATTATTCTCTAAAGATATAGTCGTTACCAGTTCTTATCGAGACACGACTGTAGATAACCGACACAAAAAGGGTTAGTCTTGATGACAATAGTCACAAGTTTTATAATATCTTCCGAAGCATAATTCTCTAAGGCATGGAGGACTCACATGTGTCAATACCGACATTGGAGATCCTTTGCCGACATATCACATCATTGGAGAATGCAAGGGTGGAAACTCTAGAAAGACCTCTATTTGGGTAACTGTCTTCCTTGATATCTCTTTGATTTACCTTTTATTTAATGCTTTCAATAAGCTTGTTTGTTTTTTTGCTTGTTTTTGTGTTAACACCATTATTTTTTAGTCATGTGGAGGATATATTTGAGTAGTTCCTCTGGGTGTCGATACATTTGTTGTTGTATATGGACTGAAGTTGAAGGGTTATTCTGATAGTGCCCAATGGTAACATGAGATTTGTGTCAAACCTTTCATACTTGTTGCCATTTCATTAAATCTAGTATTAGTTGAAATAGATGATGAAAATGAGGATGAAGTGCCTTAGTTGGCACGAAAGACAAGAAACGTGATAACGTGAGAGTTGTAAGAGAGAGAAGAGGCGAGAGAGAAAGAAAACATCATGAGGAGAAGAGAAAAAAAGAACAAAAACAAAAATTTCAATGTCGAGACAGAAGACTGGGGCATTATTTTTCTTTATGCATGTCTTTACTTTAGTTTTTAATTGAGCATGTTTAATGTTTTTGTGTGCATCGGGGACTATGCACCAATTATGTTTAGGGGTGCATTTCCCTTAGGTAATATTATAGAAATGAATGAAATATATTTTGGGTTGATAGAGCAAGTGTATGGCATTTATGTATGTTTCGGTAATAGTTAGAAATTTTTTAGAATAATAGTCTCTTTTGAATCTTAAATTCTAAGAACTTTTGTGACGACGCGATGTATATTTATAATTTAGAACCAAAGTTAAATTGAATTGTATTACTTGAATCTAAGTAGATAAAAGTTCATAAGAGTTAGCTAGACAAGTTTTAAAGAACCTTAAGAATAAGTTAGCTTTTGTGTTGACTTAGAGACTTGTCACGAAAGACTAGTTTATTGGGTACATGAGAAAAAAATAGGCGGTAATAACAAGTTATGCTTGATAAAAAAGGTGGTAATACGTAATCAATTACAAGCAAAGAAGGGACACTCCTCTATTTCAACATGAGTGTGGGAATATCGACATGAGCATAATAAAAAAAATTATGTGGATTAGGTCAGTACATGGCAAAACTAATGTTTATGTGACGACCTCCCTTCTCTTAGAACCTAGTAAAATAAACATGAGGACTATGTTAAAATACAAAACATGCAAGATATATGTATAAAGTCTCAGTCAATTATAGAAGCTAGTATATCAGTACTGAACATACATTGCACTCTAGCTCATTGGTGAGGAGCTTTAGTTAGACAAAAGTCGTATGCGGATTTGAAGCTACAGGAAATTGAGTATGATATTGGTAATATAGTTTTCCTTAAAGTTTTGCCTTAAAAAGGTGTTGAGATTTGGAAAGAAAGGGAAGTTGAGTCCGAGATTTATTGGACGGTATGAAGTATTCGAAAGGTTAGGGCCAGTTGCTTATCGACACAAGTTGTCGGTTGAGCTCGAGCGTATACATGATGACTTTCATGTGTCAATGCTACGGAAGTATCGTTCGAACCCTTCGCATGTAATTGTTTTGGAGGGTGTCGAGATTCGTCTGGACCTTACCTATGATGAGGAGCCGATTACTTTTTTGGATTTGAGTGATCGATTTTACGCTATAAGACCATAGATCTGGTAAAGGTTTTGTGGTGTAATCGTGGTATAGAGGAAGCTACTTGGGAAATCGAGAATGACATGAAGTTTTAGTATCCACATCTGTTTCCCTCAGGTAATTTTGAGGGAGAATTTTTTTAATGGGGAAGAGTTGTAACATCTCAAAATTAGGGCTAGGAGGATCAGGTATGTGAACCGGTTTGGTTTAGCTAAATGAGAGAATTTAGTTAATTAAATTAATTCCAGATAATTTAAAATATGGATTAAAATTGAACTTGGTATAATTCGAGAGTTTTAGATTAAATTGGAAATTTATTTAATTTTTATATTAGATAAGAGATTTTAATTTGATGGTTTTTAATAAGTCAAAATAATGAGACGTGTGTTTTTAAATGACAAAATTGATAGGAATACATGTTAAGAATCTTTAAGTGCCAATTATTCCATGTGATCTTTTAATGGGATTTTTACTTGAGTTTTAAAATAAAAAATGGTTTGAGTATAATTAATATTAATTTGGTTTTAATTAATATATTTTCAACAAAAAAGATGACGGTTAATTAGATTTCTAAGGTTTTCTTTTCCTAAATCATTTCTATTTTCCATTGATTTCAATCTTAAAATCTTATTTATCTTTTTAAATTCATTTCTTCAATTGTTGGAAGATCATCAATTTTGGTGGGCATCTTTTCGAATCTAGTTCCATCAATTTCAAGGTATAGTAAAGATTTTTATTAAAATTCCACATGATATGTATTCATAATCTTTGATTTAATCGTCTTTTAATTGATTTGTTTAGAAACTATAATGAAAATGAGTTTGGAGTGATTTCTTATGAAATCTTTATTTGATGATGAAACTGAAGTAATTTGATTGGTTTACAAGGGGTCTTAATGGGTTAGATGTTATATAAAATCAATTTTATGAAATTATGTCCGAAATTGAATTAATTGGTTAAATTAGCTTTGGTGATCTTGAAGATTATGAGTAGAATTATGGTTTTTTGTTTCCTAGGGTTTAACTATCGTTGGTAAAGGATTTTTGATGATATTTGAGATGCTTTTGAGTTAAGAATTGATGATTAATGGTTGGGTTTAAGTTAAAAAGGTTTGAGAGGTTTATTTTGGAGATTTTTTATTTATGGGGTATGTTTTGGGTTAGATAATAGTAATGATTTGGTTGCTGGAAGTTTAATGATGATAGATTATGTGGTATTGAGTTGTAGGCGAGAGGAATCACATTCAGACGCTTAGAGTTGAGTTTTTGTGATATCAGCTATCAACTAGGCTTCGGCCAGTGGGCAAAAGCTTGTCGGTGAGTGCAAATCGTATTTCATTTCCATAAAGGGTTTAAAATTACATCTTGAGAGTTTAGATTAAACCTATCAAGCTTAACTAAGCTCGGAAGTAAGTCTTCCCTAACTTCGTCGATGTATATTTGATAAAATTTGAAGCATGATTTATAAGATTTGTTTTGAAAACATGAACTATGAATACTTATTGTTTTTATGCATCATTATTTGATATGCTATGATTACTTAAGCATGAAAGTGTCTAAGGGCACCCCCTATTTTTTGATATGATGTGATTTGCTTAGGTTGCCTTGTGCACCGCCATTCGAATTTGTTTTCGATTTGTTAAATGCATAAGAAAAGCAGTAAGTAAACATATATTAATTAATTATATTGGCTTATGACAATGAAAATTATGGTCGGATATAGTTAGTATGTCATAGGATAAGAGTACTCTAAATGTTTTCAAAGTTTTTTTATGGACTCTTCGAGTCCAATCGATCAATCGTCTATATGTGTACATATGTCTTCGCAAGGTCGAGTGACTATAGTCATTGATACTTAAAGTCGGGTGGACTATATTTATTTGTTGAATATGTATCGTAAGGTCGGGTGACTAATGGCTATGAGGCATATAGTTTGATTTTGACGGGGGTGAGGACCTTTTAACCCAGATTTTAAAATTTTGATCCGTGTATCTAATGGTTTTGAATATATGAGAAGTCACACTTAAATATGCCTATATAAAATTTGATATGATATCATAATTCATTGGAAAATGTTCATTTACAAGTATTCTTTTCTAAAAGTTCTATTTTGTTTTATATATGCAAAACGCTCATATTTTGGTTTTTCAAATATGCATTGATAAGTTATTGGTAGAGCGCATTCACTAGACATGTTATGCTTATGCCCTCTTTCCATCTTTGCAGCAAATTGAGTATTGAGCGGTTGTTATCAAGCAAGATCAATCTCTAAAACAACAAAGTTTACTGAGTATGTTAGAACCTTTTTCATAAAAGTGAAATAAGGATATTTGAGATGGTTAATGGTGAATTGTGGTTTCATGGTTCGGTCATGTTACTTAAGTCATGATAGACCTATGATGTTGGTTTTTTCTTGGTGTTGTGGCCTTAAATGTAATATTGGTTATTCTTAGTAGTTTTCTCAATCTGTGTTTATGCAAGTGTAGAAAGCATGCCTCTAGATTCTTTGATTCGATGTTACATGATGAGACTAGCCTTGTATATGTTAGGTCAAGTGTATTTTATGTTGGTATGATTGTAGAAGCATGTTTAAGGGTGATTTTCGGATGTTTCGAGCTGGTATTGCAGATTTGAATGCCTATTTGCATATACTTCCATTAGATACTTATGTTTATAAACTGCATGAAGTATAGTAGTGTAAAAGTGTGTCACTAAGCTTGTAAAACTCAGTGTTGAGATGTTTTCGTTTGCAAGTTTGTAAATTTTGTTTGTACTGAAAAGCACCATCAATAGAGGATTCTAAAGTTTCATCTATATCAAAGTACGATACTTACTTTTTAGTAGGGCTATCGTAAAACATATGTTTGATTTTGATATAACAAAGTATTTTAAGAACCAAATTGTAAAACTTGAAATAAATTTTTAAGTCTCTCAAAAGGTTTCAAATCAACAAGGCTTTTGCTCTAGCTTGAAAAACTCAAACTCCAAAATATTTTCTAAGTGTTCCAAGGCCAAATTGCTTAAAAACGTCTATGTGTATCAATACGCTTCTCACCGTATCGATACTTTTTTTTACAAACTTGGCTACTGGAGAAAAACGTTTCTATACGCTCCTAACCGTATCGAAACAGGGTATCGAAACAGATTTCATATGTATCGATACGCTCTCTATATAAAATCTCAAGGAGTTTGAATCGAGTACCGATACGGTTTCACCCGTATCGATACGGTTTAATATGTTTTAAAATTCAGAGCTTTAAATATTTCGACCGTTGCCTTGTCAGTTGGTAGATAACCAAACTTTAAAGTGGTAGTTAATGAGTATCGATACGCTATAACTCGTATCGATACGAATTTCTCCAGTGAGCTATATTGGAAAAATTGCATCGATACAATCTTGCCCGTATCGAAACAGTTCCCTAACCCGTACCGATACGCCTGAACGCGTATCGATACGCCTCTCTTACATTTGTGCAATGGATCTTTCTTTTTTGAGACATGTATCGATACGCTCCCTCGAGTACCAATACGATAGGCTGTAGAACTGCATTTATGGTGGAAAGAGAGGGTTCCAATGGCTATAATCAATTCCCTAACCACCCAAACGGCTAGAATTAATGGAAAGGTATAAAAACAAGCCTATTGAAGACCAGCAACAACTATTGCATCTAAGAGAATCATCTATACACAAAATCCAAGCTCAAGTGCCAAAAAGTCTTATTTTTGTAAAACTCCAAATTGTCTTTGAGTGTAATTCTTATCTAGTATTTCAATTTAGGTTGAGTGCTTGTATTCAATGAGCAAATTTGTATTGAGAGATATTCTTATCGCCTTCAATTTCTTTTTTGTAACCAAGTGAGGGTTTGATCAATTTTGGGTAGAAAATTGACCGATTTTGTAAAGGTTTCCTCCTAAGCCTAGAAAAGGGGAAGATCGATTAATGGAATTGTTGGAAATCCTTAGTGGGAGCTAAGATAGTGGGTGTAAAGTTCATTTGGAACTTGAACCACTATAATTGCCTTGTTCTTCATTTTTATTCATTCCATTTCACTTCCAAAATTTTAAAAACCCAATTCACCCCCCCCCCTCTTGGCTTCGATCAATCCTTTGATCCAGTCAACAATTGGTATTAGAGCATACCTTTTTGAAGGAATAACAACCGAAAGAGGAGATTCTAGGAAGAGTGTGATCATGAACAAAGCAATCCATGGCATCTACCTCCTGTTCTAGCATGTACGAATCTCAATCGATCACCAAACCGCCTTTCTTCAACGGTGACAACTATTCTTTTTGGAAGAATCGAATGCGTATCTTCATAAAGTCAAGTGATTACCTTGTTTGGGATGCTATAGAGGATGGTCACATCATTCCGATGAAGAGAGACGATGAAGGAAGACTTGTGCCGAAAAGAAAAGGAGAAATAAGTGAAGATGATCAAAAGAAGCTTCAAATCAACGACAAGGCTCTTCACGTGATATTGTGTGCTTTTGGACTAGATATCTACTCCAAAGTTTCTTTCATCGAAAGTGCTAAATAAGTGTGGGATACACCTGAGACATCCTATGAAGGGACAAGCGATGTGAAGGAAACAAAGATTGGAATTCTCAATCTTAGCTATGAAAATTTCAATATGGAGCCCGACGAAACCGTATCGAAGATGTTTGATCGTTTTTCAACCATTTTCAATGGGCTAAAAGGTTTTGGAGAGATCATCCTAGAGGACAAGCTAGTCCGGAAGCTACTCTACTCTCTTCCTGAGTCTTGGGATGGGAAAAGAACCGCTATCATTGAGGCAAAAAACTTGAAGACACTAAAGCTTGATGAGCTAGTTGGTTCTCTCCTAACTCATGAAATCATGAAGCAAGGAAGGGAAGATGAAAAGAAGAAGGAAGGAAGGAAGAAGAGTGGAGAAGCTTGAGGTAGACAAGAAGAAGAAACTAGAAGTGGCTCTCAAAGCTTCTCTACATGAGGAGAGCACTTCTAGTAAGGAGGAAGATCTTGAAGAATTGGCTATGATAGCAAAGAGATTCTTAAGGTTTATGAGGTCCAACCGAGGTAGAAAGTTTTAAAGAAAGATGGACTTCAAGATCAAGAATAAAGAAGAAGAAAAGGATCCGATCATATGTTGTGAGTGCAAGAAATCGAGACATATTCGTTCTGAGTGTCCTCAACTCAAGAAGAAGGGCTTTGAGAAGAAGAAGAAGTTCAAAGCCAAGCTTGCTACTTGGAGTGATGATGAATCATCCGAGGATGAGGAACAAGAAATGGTCAACCTTTGCCTCATGGCTATTAAGGAGGATTCTAAGGTAACCTCTAACACATCTACTTTCCATTTTACCTATGATGAATTGCGTGAAGCGTATAATGAGTTACAAGAGGTGTATGATGAGTTAGTTGGGAAGTATAAGGAGTCCGTTTTAAAAAATAAAAAGTCATTTCGGATTTGAATGCTAAATATGATTTAATTTCTCAAGCTAACTTGAAATTTGAGAAAAAGATTTTAGGTCTACAAGATGAACTTGAATACTTTCAAAAGGAAAATGTATATTTAAATAATCTTATTTCTCAATGTAACATTGAACACCAAAAGGTGTTAGATGAGCCCAATGAGCTCAAAAAGTCTTTCAAGAGTGTTGGTACTTTGAAAAATGAAATAGGTGAATCATCTAGAACAAACCAACCTAAGAGAAATAATTTTAACTACAAACAAAGTGGCTCTTATAGGCATACTAAAACTAAAAGAATTAAAAGTGTATGGGTTCCTAAGGAACTTGTTAAATCTAATAATGTTGATGTCTTGTCACCTTGGATTCCTAAGGGAACCAAGCTTTTGGGAGCTAACACTCGTGGACCCAAAATGATTTGGGTACCAAAAATTAAAGCTTAAATTCTTTGTTTGTAGGGGGAGCATTGCTACAAGGCCAAAGCACAAAGCCAAAACTCATGGTACCTTGATAATGGAAGCTCGAGGCACATGACCGAAGACAAGAGTCGATTAATGGAATTAAAGCCAAAAGTGAAGGAGTAGTGACATTTGGTGACGACTCCAAATGTCATATTGAAGGTATTGGCTCCATGGGTAATCACTCTACCATACTCATTTAAAATGTGTTGTATATCAATGGTCTAAAACATAATTTGTTGAGCATTAGTCAATTGTGTGATAAAGGGTTTAATGTCTTATTTGATAAAAATGGGTGTAAAATTGTTAACATTAAATCTAATAAAACAATGCTCATTGGTCATCACATAGGAAACATATACATGGTGCATCTAGATAACATTCATACATCTCGTGCATGTTTTGTTGCACAAAATGAAAATGATGCATGGTTGTGGCATAGGAAACTAGGACGTACTAGCATTAGTGTTTTAGAAAAATTAGTTTCCCTAAATCTAGTTAGAGGTTTACCCAAGATTAAGTTCTCACATGATAAAATATGTGATGCATGCTCTGAGGGTAAACAACATAGATCATCCTTTAAATCCATTAATGATGTCTCTTCTAGTAGATGTTTACAATGGATTCATATGGATCTCTTTGGGCCTATTGGAACTATGAACTTGGTAAATCATATGCTTTTGTACTTGTTGATGACTATTCTAGGTTTACTTAGGTTATATTCTTAAGTACAAAAGATGAGGCTTTAGAAAAATTCATCACATTTTCGAAATTAACTCAAAACGATATTGAGCTTAAGATTTCTCACATTAGAAGTGATCATGGAACCGAGTTTCAAAATATAGGTTTTGAAGAGTTTTTAAATGAAAATGGTATTAGCCACAATTTTTCGGCACCTCGAACTCCTCAACAAAATGGGGTAGTTGGGAGAAAAAATAGGACTTTACAAGAAATGGCTAGAACAATGCTTTGTGAAAACAATTTACCTAAATACTTTTGGGCAGAAGCCAAAAATACCGCTTGCTACATTGTAAATCAAGTAATGATTAGGTCAATCTTAAAGAAAACACCATATGAGATTTTAAAATCTAAGAAGCCTAACATTAGTTATTTTCATCCATTTGGTTGCAAGTGTTTTGTTTTAAACAATGGAAAAGACAACTTAGGTAAATTTGATGCTAAAAGTGATGAAGTTATTTTCTTAGGGTATTCTTTAAACTCTAAAGCTTATCGTGTATTTAATAAAAGAACTTTAGTAGTAGAAGAGTCTATACATGTTATTTTTTATGATAACCTCCTTTCGAGGAAGGATTCTTGTGATGATGATGATGTAGGGATCATTGAAGTTAATGATGGTGGAGAATAATCAAAGGTGGATGAAATTCCAACTAAAGAAGAAGATGCAAAAGATCCACCTCTTGAAGCCTTGAAGGACTTGGCTCTTGAGGAAAATGAGGTATCTTACCCAAGGGAATTCAACTATGTCAAAGGTGGTGAAATCTTGGGTGATCCATCCAAGAGGGTAACTACTAGATCATCTATCAAATTAATGAATCATGTTGCTTTTATCTCATGCATTGAGCCTAAGAATATCAAAGAAGCATTAAAAGACGACTTTTGGATTTTGGCTATGCAAGAAGAATAAAACCAATTTGAAAGGAGTAATGTATGGGATCGGCCACAATTTTTCCGCACCTTTGAAAGGAGTAATGTATGAGATTAGCAATTCCTTTTAATGTTTAATTTTTCCTCTCAAAATGATCTTGAGCTTAAAATCACTCACATTAGAAGTGATCATAGAACCGAGTTTCAAAATTTAGGTTTTGAAGAGTTTTTAAATGAAAATGGGATTAGCCACAATTTTTTCGCACCTCACACTCCTCAACAAAATGGGGTAGTTGAGAGGAAAAATCGAACTTTAGAAGGAATGACTAGAACCATGCTTTGTGAAAATAATTTACCTAAATTTTTTTGGGTGGAAGCCACAAATATCGCTTGCTACATTATAAATCGAGTAATGATTAGGCCAATTTTGAGGAAAACACCATGCTTGTTTTAGAACATGCTTAGATCTGCTCATATATCATTTACATACATTTAGAAGATGTTAAAGTCGAGCCTTTGGTTGTTCTAAAGATAAAAAAAATGCATTTCTGGGCATAGGGTATCGATACGACCTTATGTGTATCGATACGTGTACTTCATTAGCTTTTCAGATTGCATTTTCTCTCTTGCGGGTATCGATACAGTTAAATCTGTTTCGATACGAGTTGTGAACGTTTCGATATGGATGTCTTCCGTTTCGATATGGTTCTTTGATACGTGGTTCTAAGGAATTACCATTGTATCCCTGTATTGATACCGCCTTTAGGTGTATTGATACTCGATCACGCAGAAGCTTTAATTGGACATTAAAAGACTTTCACTATTACCAAAACTCTTTTTCAAAACCCTAATCGTTTTTCATCTATAAAAGGGCCCTCAACCCTTCATATTTTCATCACAAAACTTAAAGTTTCTTGAGGGTTTTTCAAAATCAAACCAAGTCTAAGGCTCTCCATCAATTTGGTGCAAAATCTTCATACATTCCTCCCTCTCTTAATATCAAGGTATAAAAACTTCTTTTATTTTTATTTTCCTCATTAGTTTCGTTTCAATTTTTTTGTTTATTTTTTGTTCTTTCAAAAGATTTATTCAACTTTTTTTGTTGTCTTTCAAAAAAAATTACCTTGATTATTGATTTATCCATGGGGTTGAATGTGAAAAGTAATGCATACACACATTGTTTTGATTAATTTTTTTGGATTATGGCACTTAAAAAGAGAGCACGCACTACTACCGAAGTTGGCGAATGATCAAATCCCACGATGGCACTCGTCCGAATTTGACCTTAATTTATCAAAGGTGCTTTCGAACTCCCGGTGAACTCAAATATTTTTGATCTTTTCAAAACTACAAGATTCGACCGGAGAGAGTAATTTCCATTCCTTTTCTCAATTCGAAGCATTTCAAGTTTGCTTATTTACCATTGCTCCAAGAATGGAAGTTTATGGATTTTCTTCAAATCCTGGGGTTTTTCTTTCGAAATTTGGTTTTAATCTTTTATGTTAATGTCAAATGTGTTGCCAATGTCGAGGGTAATGTCATTGTCGATAATTCCTATCTTATAGGCAAGAAGATAATTGTTGATGTCAAGACCCTTTGTGATGTTTTTGGTTTTGAGGATGATGGTATCGATAATGAAGGTGCTCTTGGACATGTTTTGGGGGGGATCCGTGACCGTTCTCAATGCTCATGACTGCATCTTACATTTGATGATCACTTGGTGGTTTAGGCCTTCCGGAGGAAAATACTCAACCATCCGCCAAGTTGATGATTTTTGGATTAGATGCTTTCGCGAGAGGAAACGTCCTAACCTTGCTCGTATTATGTTTGCGGAGATTGTCTTCCTCGTTTAACATCGTCACACCACTCTTGTTACTTTTTCACTAAGAAGGAGATCGATTGTTCTCATGATTATCCAACGAATCTCACCGATCCGATTAATGATAGGTCTCTAACTCGGGGCAAGTTTCATTATTTCAATGGTAATTGGCTTCGCCTTTCTGAGCTTCCTAGTGATGTTATACCCGAAGAGATTGCAAATCCTATTATAGCTCCTCAAGCACCTCCTCCATCCATAGATTCTCTCATGACCTACCTTAATGAACACTTCACAAGCTTACGCGCAGGAATTGGTTCTATAGATCAAGTCATGAATTCTGGATTTGTCGCCATTGCTACTCGCTTCAAAAGCTTGGAAGATCGCATGACCAATGTGGAGAAGCATATCTCTTCTATTGAGGTCGAGCACAATTCTATGAACATCTCTCTTACGGCCTTCCGTGATGAATGGTGTCAATCAAGGAGGAACGATGATGCCAATGAAGATGGTGATAGAGACGAGTCTTAGATTAGTCTTTGCATCTCATTCATGTCATCTTAGGATTTACTTTCATGCACTTTGATTTATGCTTTTACGATTAAATTTATCATTTAAAACATATGCTTTGATTTATGTTGTTTGGATTTCGTTTGATGTTTCCTTCATTTATGAACTTTATGTTTATCTATTAAATGTTGCTTGGTTTAATGTTATGCCTTTATAGCTTATGTCTCTTATTTTGATCTAACAAAAAGGGGGAGAGGGAAGTTCACGAGCTCACTTAAAATTTAAACTTAAAATTTACCTAGCTAACATTAAGGGGAAGTTGTTTTCCAAAGTTTTTCAAAAGACTTAAAAATTTTAAGTTTTGGTTTTGTTGTATCAAAAGGGGGAGATTGTAAAACTTATGTTTGATTTTGATATAACAAAGTATTTTTAAGGACCAAATTATAAAACTTGAAATGAATTTTTAAGTCCCTCAAAAGGTTTCAAATCAACAAGGCTTTGCTCTAGATTGAAAAACTCAAACTCCAAAATATTTTCTAAGTGTTCCAAGGCCAAATTGCTCAAAAATGTTTATGTGTATCGATACGCTTCTCACCGTATCAATATCTTTTTTACAAACATGGCTACTGGAGACAAATGTTTCGATACACTCCTTACAGTATCGAAACAGATTCCATCTATATCGATACCTTCTCTCTATAAAATCTCAAGGAGTTTGAATCAAGTACCGATACGGTTTCACCTGTATCGATACGGTTTAATATGTTTTAAAAATTCAGAGCTTTAAGTATTTCGATCGTTGCCTTGTCAGTTGGTAGGTAACCAAATTTTAAAGTGGTAGTAATGAGTATCGATATGCTATAACTCGTATCGATACGAATTCCTCCAGTGAGCTATGTTGGAAAAATTGCATCGATACGGTCTTGCCCGTATCGAAACGGTTCCCTAACCCGTACCGAAACGCTTGAACGTGTATCGATACGCCTCTCTTATATTTTTGCAATTGCTCTTTCTTTTTTTGAGACATGTATTGATATGCTTCTTCGAGTATCGATACAGTAGGCTGCATAAGTGCATTTATGGTGGAAAAAGAGGGTTCCAACGGCTATAATCAATTCCCTAACCACCCGAACAGTTAGAATTAATGGAGAAGTTATAAAAACAAGCATATTGAAGACCAGCAACAACTATTGCATCTAAGAGAAACATCTATACACAAAATCCAAGCTCAAGTGCCAAAAAGTCTTATTCTTGTAAAACTCCAAATTGTCTTTGAGTGTAATTCTTATCTAGTATTTCAATTTGGGTCGAGTGCTTGTATTCAAGGGGCAAATTTGTATTGAGAGATATTCTTATTGCCTTCAATTTCTTCTTTGTAACCAAGTGAAGGTTTGGTCAATTTTGGGTAAAAAATTGATCGTTTTTGTAAAGGTTTCCTCCTAAGCCTAGAAAAAGGGAAGATCAATTAGTGGAATTGTTGAAAAATCCTTAGTGTGAGCTAAGGTAGTTGATGTAAAGTTCATTTAGAACTTGAACCACTATAATTGACTTGTTCTTCATTTTTATTCATTCCACTTCACTTTCAAAATTTTAAAAACCCATTTCACCCCTCTTGAGTTTGATAATCATTTGATTCACTCAACATTTATATATCAATAGGGCCTTACTGTAATTTCGGGTATGTAACTTTATTATACAATAATTTTAATATACACTTTATTATACTTTCGAGATCCGTGTTTTGCGTCATTACTATGTTATCATTATTTTTATGATAATAATTGATTTAGGTATTTTATTAATTATTTTATCAAATTGCTTATGAAAAAATTTGCTTTGTTGCTTTTTTGTAACGTGGCATCTTCGACACTCTTGATTTACGCATTACATGATTAATTTTTTAATTTTTAAAATTTAGTGACTAAACGACTATTTTTATAGTTTAATGAGTACTTGTGTACTTTATTCTTCTTCTTTTTTTGAAAAGTTCAAAGACTTATTTTAATCTTCGACAAAAAATATAAAAAATTCTCAAATATTAAAAGTTACATAAAAATTAAAATTATATTTAAAAATAGGCTTAATACACTTTCCTCTCTAAACTTTACTTGTTTTTCTAACTTGTCTCTTAAAGTTTATTTTGACCACTTTTGCCCCTCAACGTTTTTGTCATTACTCATATTGTCTCCTACCGTTAAAAAAATTATCTTAAGCAATCAGAACGCGCCTTATTATTTTCTAATATTTTTAAATTTTAAAATAAAATAAAAAATAATTAAATAAAATAAATATATTAAAATATCCAAAACACCCCGTCTTCATCTCATCTTCTTCCGATCCCACCCGCTCAAGTGAAAGATGAAATAAATTGATTCTCAGATTTATTGGGCAATGGCGGCAATAGGTTGCCCAATATTCCTCAATTCACCGTCAAAAATCAAAAATAGTATAACTTAACGAAACCAAGTAGATAGGAGATAAAATAAATTGATTCTCTGATTTATTGGGCAATGGGGTATTTCGTGCTTAGCTTTTTCAAGTGTTCATTGTATTGATAAAGATGAATAGTTTACTGTATACACTTTTGAGTCTTCATTTTTAGTTTTTGTTTAAGTCTGCATAAATTTGCAGAATCAGTGGGGGTGATGATTGAGAGAAATGCGCCCTGGAATTTTGTCTGCTGGTGGCAATGGCTTGAGGAAACAAAATTAGAGATTAAAATAAGAAAAATACAAGTGGTGGGTGCTGTGGCAGTGGGAGACTGGGGGCAGTGGCTGGTGCAATTGGGGAAGAAGTCGATGGGACGAAGAAGAGGGAGTGTTTTGGGTATTTTTTATTTTATTTTAAAATTTAAAAATAAATAAAAATAATGTTGCGCGTTCTAATTAGTCGAGACATATTTTTTAACGGTAAAGGACAATATGAGTAACGCAAAAACGTTAAGGAGGTAAAAGTGATAAAAATAAATTTTAAGAAAAAAGTTTGGAAAACATGTAATGTTTAGGGGAAAGTGTATTAAGCCTTAAAAATATTAAAATATTTTAGAAAATGAAAAAATTAAAAAAAAAACATAAATTAAAAATGTTCGAAAAATAGAAATAATAAAAATATAAAATTTATTAAAATATTCTAAAATCTCAAAATTTTGAACTATAGAAAAGAATCGTGAATTCAAACTCAAACCAATGTTGTCTTTATGAAAAAAAACCAAATTTTGAACTCCAAAATAAGACTCGTGAATACTGTTATGGTCCATATCAATCACAATATGTATAAATTATAGGAGATGATCAAAAAAATCATTGTTACTTCAATGTAAAGTTGATTCTATTATAATTGTGTTCTATTAATCAAAAAACGAGGTGAACTGATTACAAATAGTCTCCTTAAAATTATGTTTGAAATTTTTTATATTTTTAACACTTTCATGAATATTTTAAAATTTATTTTTAAAATTTTAATACCTTATAGAATATTTTAAGAATTCTTTATACTTTCTAATTTTTTGAATTATTTTTTTATAATTTTTAATGTTTTCCTGCTAGTATATGTGAGTTGATATTAAAATGTGAGTGAGATTTTATCGACGACACTCTTCGGGATGTTGGTTTTCCTGCTAGTATATGTGAGTTGATATTAAAATGTGTTTCTAGTGTTTCGACCCAGATTAGTTGGAATGATTCGATAACAGATTCATTCACGCCTTCTCGAGGTATCCGACAAGGTGACCCCATTTCACCATACTTATTTGTGCTTTGTATGGAAAGGCTTAGTCAGGCGATAAATCAGAGAGTGGCATCGGGACAGTGTAAAGGGTTTCGAACATCTCGGCGCAGCCCGGTTATTTCACATTTGATGTTTGAGGATGATATGGTGCTCTTTGCGGAGGCTTCTATGGATCAGCTGGATGTGATTCGGGAGGTTTTGATTGAGTTTTGCAAGTTTTCGTGTCTCAAAGTGAATTTGCAGAAATCAAGCATATTTTTCTCCAAGAATGTATCTATTGAGGTACGCAACCTTTTGAGCTCTGTGGTGGGTTTTTCTGAAGTATCTGATCTTGGGTGTTATCTAGGCGTTCCAATGTTACACCGACGAGTCTCTAGAGCAACATATTCGTATTTCATTCAGAAGGTGCATGATCGGCTATCAGTTTGGAAAGCTAAATATTTATCTTTTGCGGGTCGGATAACTCTTGCGAAGGCAGTGTTGTCTACTATTTCATATTATGCCATGCAATCAACCAAGATACCCATAGGTGTGTGTGAGGAAATTGAACGGTTGATACGCAATTTTGTTTGGGGGCGTTGTGCTAATAAGAAAGGCGTTCGTTTGGTGAATTGGGATGAGTTGTGTAAACCTGTTGAGCTAGGTGGTATGGGTTTCAAAAAGCTAAGAGAGCAAAACGATGCATTTCTAATGAAAATTGGGTTCAATTTAATTGATAAACGGGGTCAACTTTGGGTGCAATTTTTACGTGCTAAATATAAATGTTTTGAGATTATGCCGGCATCTATTCTTCGAAGTAATTGTTCTCATTTATGGCGTGGAGTGTCGGCGATTTGGAATGATGTTAGGGCGGGTGTTATTTGGAGAGTTGGGAATGAGGAGTGCATCGATTTTTGGCATGATGTTGGGTACGTGGTATTGGTCCTCTTGGGTTGGTTGCTACGGATCCGGAGCTGGTTCCGGATTCTTTTACGCCCCTAAAAGAGATGAGCACGAGCGATGGGTAGTGGGACATAGGCTGATTTCAACATGTGTTCGACATGAACGTGATTGACCGGATTATGGTTGTTAGACCTCCAGGTGGCGGTGATGTGGTTGACTCGCTTGGGTGGAGGTGGAATGACAATTTGTCATTTACAGTGAATTCAGCTTACTCCATTCATCAGCCGCAAGGTGCTGCACACGAGAATGAGGTGTGGCGTTTGCTGCAAAGATTCCAAGGTCCGCAACGGATCAAGCTTTTTCTATGGTTGGTTTACAAGGGTAGGTTATTGACAAATAGTGAGCGTGTTCGAATGCATATGGCGGAGTCGTCCGAGTGTTTAGTTTGTGGGGCGAGTGAAGAAGATGTTGACCATCTTTTACGCCACTACTCGACAGCAAAACAGGTTTGGATGCATTTGGTGCCGCCTGCGCATAGGCTGTGGTTCTTCAGCGGATCGATGCAGGAGTGGCTCACCACGAATTTGCAGCATGGTGCGGCTGCATGGGGAGGTGATGATTGTTGGGATTTAATGTTTGGAGCAGTATTGTGGCATTTGTGGCTAGCAAGAAATAGCGTAACCTTTAGGGACATGGCTAGGGGTGATGAAGTACTTGCACGGAGTAGGCAGCTTGTGCAAGATATTACGCGAGCCTTGTCGACTCGTCGATCTGTGCCGGTTCCAGTGGTGACCAACCGACAACGGCGGCGACAATGGGTGCCACCGACAAATACAGCTTGGAAGACAAACGTTGACGGAGCTTGCGACAAGATGTTGGGTTTGGCGTCATGCGGAGGTGTTATCCGTGACGTTACAGGTACATGGGGTGGTGGTTTCTCGAAATTTATAGGGCGTTGTAGTGCGGTTGAAACGGAGCTTTGGGCGATTCATGAGGGGTTGAATTATGCATTATATTGTAATATTGACGTCGTTCCCGTGGAATCTGATTGTGTTGAGGTAGTTCGCATGTTGCAGAAAGGTAATGGTAAGATGGGCCAGTCTTCTTTTTTAAGCGCGATCCGTAACTTGATTCGTAGGTTTAAGATCTGTGGTGTTCATCATGTGTTCCGAGAGGCTAACCGGGTTGCGGATGTTCTTGCTAAGTTGGGGCCTTGGCAGGGTTATGAGGCGACATATTATTGTTACCCGCGTGATGCGATGTTGGGTTTGTTGCATGATGAATTGTCTAATTTGGGTTAGGTGTTATGTTTATGTGTTGTCTTTCGCTATGTTGTAATGCTATGATGAGTATTCTTTTCCTCCATTTAGGTTAGAGAGGTTTTTAATGAGGCTCGCCATAGTATTTTATCCCTTGTTTAATAAAAAAAATAGATTTGTTAAATATTTTGTTATTTTTAAATATAATTTTGATTCGTATATAGTAATTTTTAGTTTTTAGGAATTTCCTAATATTTTATTAATTTTCAATTTTTAGAATTTATGTTTAGATGTTTATATTTTTAAAAAGTTATTTTTTTCCACATATTTTTATAATTTCATATATATTTTTTGAAAGTCAAGGGTGAAAAATGAAAACCACATGCTCTACCATTTTTAACTGAATATAGTTTTAAAGACCGATCAAAGTGATATGGTTTAGGTACTAAAATATGCATTTAACCTTCTTCTTTTTTTCATAATGTATGAGAGGGATGGCCTACAGTAGGTTAGAAGAAAAACTCATTATCCAAAACCAGGCTGCCACTTGTCCGGAAACCATCCATCCAAAATGTCAATCAAGTCACTTGCAAGAGATGACATACTTCATTAGTATAGTGCTCGGTGAGTTTAAGATGGGCCGCTTTAATTTAAAGCTAAAATATTATATAACTGAATGGTTAAAAAATGCAGAACTTAAAATACTATACACACAATCAAAATATTATATATTTTAATAATATTTTAGGTTGTAATTTGAAATATTGCCCAACCCAAATATTATTTCACGACAAGTTTCGGAACTTGACTATAAATTACGAAATTTACCATCAACCTAAAATATCATTAAAAAATATAACATTTCAATTATGGGATAACATTTTAAATATTTTATTTTCTAACATTTTAATTCTGCCATTTTTAACCATGAATTAGACTATTATACCGCATACTCACCCTATATTATTGCTTCAAACTGCAATAATAGAAGATGAAAATGTAAGGGACAGGGAAGGAATACATAAATGTATTGATGACAGATATGGTCATCTGGGGATGTGTGAATATTTAAAAGTAATTAATATTGTGTGGGAATTAGTGTCTTCAGGTGAAATCGGCAGTTAAAGTAGCAATCATAATCATATCAGAAATGTTTAGTCCCACTTTCACCTTCACTGCAGTGAGAAAAAGGGTAACGATGAAAGCAAAGGCCAATGGATGGAGAGTAGAGAAACAAAAAAAATGACATGTTGTAAAACCCGGAATAAAATTTTTCACATTTCGGGATTTCATTATTATAATAAGAATAGTTTCAGGTCGCCTTCAATCAAAGAGGAGTCTTTTTTATTTTGTTTTTCGTTTAATTTGCCCCCCATCTTTTACCAAGCAGCAAGAGCCTGAGCCTGAGAGCATGGGAGAGCATAAAGTAGGTGAAATCAAGGATTTCCAGATTGTGATCGCGGATAAAGGAGAAGGGAAGAAGCAACAGTTGGCCCCAAAGAGAAGTTCCAACAAAGACAGGCATACCAAAGTTGAAGGAAGAGGTAGACGGATAAGGATGCCCGCTTTATGTGCAGCTAGAATCTTTCAGTTGACAAGGGAATTGGGTTACAAATCTGATGGGGAAACAATACAGTGGCTTTTACAACAAGCTGAACCATCCATATTTGCCGCCACAGGGAGCGGAACCATTCCGGCATCAGCTTTGGCAGTGGCTGGGGGCTCAGTTTCACAGCCAGGGGCCTCTCTATCAGCAGGGTTGCACCAAAAGATGGAAGATTTTGGGGGGTCCAGTATAGGGTCAGGGAGCAGTAGGACCAGTTGGGCAATGGTTGGTGGGAATTTGGGGTTATGGCCCCCAGTCAGTGGTTATGGGTTTCACTCATCATCTGGACCATCTACAACAAATTTAGGCGCTGAAGGTTCCACTTATCTGCAAAAGCCTGGCTTTCCTGGTTTTGACTTGCCACCTAGTAACATGGGTCAGATGAGTTTCACCTCGATCTTGGGTGGGGCTAATCAGCCGCTCCCTGGTTTGGGACTTGGGCTGTCTCAAGATGGTCATATTGGGGTTCTAAATCCTCATGCATTGAGCCAGATTTATCAGCAGATGGAGAAAGCTAGGGTGCAACAGCAGCAACCCTCTGCTAAGGATGATTCCGAAGGATCAGACCAGTAAAGTTTTAAACTTTGGGAGCAAGATGAAGAAAAGAGAGAGAGTGGTTCCTGAGACAGGATTGGCTTGTTTTTTTCTTGTAATGTTCAGTATTGTATGATGGGGAAAACCAAAACCAAAAAGTGTGTCCGTGTGAGAAAAATGGATACTTTTCCTCTCAGAATTCTATAGGGACTGGATGGATTCTTTCCCTTCTTTCTGTACTGCATCACTCAATTTTCAATTACAGAGGTTCTTTTTCTTCAACCTACTTCCTCAAAAATCTAGAGAGAAGAATAAGCTATTTTGTTGTGGAATATGCAGGTGGAGCTTTGCACAGCTTAGTAGCTTGGATTTGAGCTTAACTCCTTGTATTATCAGGGTGTGTTGATTTTGATGTAAGTTCTTTTCTACGACCGGATATCCGTTTGTTTGTGAAATTAAAAATAAAAGTTCACAGTGATACTTGTCCAGTTTGTTCTTAGACGAAGTAAGAATTCTCGTTTCTCCAAAAGAATATATTCTTGCACATTAAGGGCTAATTATTTATTACACTGTGGGCTCTGGGTGCCAGAGCATGCATGTTTCCTGCTATAGCATCCATCTAATATACAAGAATCTACTTCTTTTGTCATCACTTGGAAGTTGTCCCTTTGCAATGATCTTACCTTCTTGTGGAAAGCTCTTTTTGTGTTATAATCCTTCTGTTGAACACTTTTCTATTGTCCTAAATTACTCCATCTTCAGTTTTGTTTATGGAATTTGTATCCACTCTTGAGCTTCACATGTGAAGGGACTTAGCTTAAGCATGTATATACATCATTAACTGTTTATATCTTCTCTGTTTGCTGTCGATCCCCTAAGCTTTCTCTCAAATCCCCTAAAACCATATTGGCAGAAGTCAGATTTTAAGTTGCTCCAGGTACAATGATCTAAAGAAGAAATGTAGTATGGAAATTTAACCTTGACACAAAGCTGATAAAAAACCAGTTTTGTTAGAAATGATAATATTGTTTTCTGATAAGAAATTGTAGCATATTTGAAGGCTCTAAGGTATGTCTCATGCATCTTAGACATTTCATCTTGACTTTTATTTTTCGGTGGAAGCCAGTTTCATCAGATTGTTGATAATACTAATGTTTCCTTTTTCTTTTTCTCTTTCTCTGAAAACTCATGGACTAAAGCAGAAATGCAAAGTCCACAAATTACTGTGGCCCTAACAATTTCACAGCTCCCAGGTTTAATGTGTAGTGAAATTGACAGTTGAGGTTAACTTTGTCTTCCACTAATTTGGATTGAAGTTATGGCCCTGGTGTAGAGTATCTTCCCATACTGCATTCATTGTTACCATCTCCTAGATGGCAGCCTTTCATGCCCTTTTAAGTCATTCAGCATCTTGTTTTACTTGGTGTTTCTTAAAAACATTAACAACTACAAAACTATATGATGGGGAATAATTCGTTAAACAATTTGCTTAGATGTGTGTTCCAAACAATTACAAATTGGATTATTTGCTTAACTATACTCCAAGTCCAAGTGCAGTTAAATTTAGAGAAGTCCGACGGAGTGGGAGGTTAGTGTAGGCTAACCAAACGGAGGTAGTATTACATTCACAAGACAAATGCCGGGATACGAACTCATACAAGATGAGACAATATAAGCATCCTCGTATACTTAATTTGTTATAACATTTTGGACATGTATATAAAATTTTATAAGTTTTGTGCATATATATGAATTGTTTAAAAGTATAGCACATTACATAAGAGGTTATAAAGAGTGTATATTGTAGCATGAAGAATCTGTTTCAGCATACTCGGACTTATATTTTGTAGTTTCAATTTTTCATAGCACAAGCATACTCGGAGTATTCCTCTATCAGTCATTCTTCATCTGTTTCAGCTCTTTCTCCACTACATTGCACTGGTTATAACAATTTCAAGTATTTTTTGTCAGCTTGGTTCAAATTATCTGAGATATTAGTAAAAGCTAATAAATATGTTTTCCGTTTCTATATTCCTATATATCTAACGTTTGTATCCTACGCATACGATGGCAATTAGGTGGGGAATAACCAAAAGTTATGGGGTCCGAATCGATGAGATAGGAAATAACCGAAATCTTCACCCACGAGGATGGGGACGAAGAAATTTTATCACTGAAGCTCAAATAAGGAATAACCAAACCGTACCCGTATGAATCGCCACGAGGATCCCCGATATTTTACAAAATGTTTACTATATATATATATCCATTTACCTATATACCTCTAATATATATGTCTTAATAAAAAAACCTATATGTTCAAAAAATTTAAAAAAAAAAACACTTAAATATATTATGGATTAATATCTTATATACAGGCGGTGGAAACTGAAAGTTTCCACAATCGTCTTATTTTTAGGGTATAGGGAGTTAGTTTAGGGTATAGGGTTTAGGGGTTTAGGTGTAGGGTTTAGAATTTAGAGATAGTTGTTTCAATTTAAGGATTAGGGTTATAATTTAGGGTTTAATTTTTAGGGTAATATGGTGAGGATTTAGGTTTTAACCTATAAACCCTAAATTATAATCCTAAACCTTAAATTGAAACAACTATCCCTAAATTCTAACCCCCTACACCTAAACCCCTAAACCTTATACCCTAAACTAACTCCATATACCCTAAAACTAAGACGCTTGTGGAAACTTTAAGTTTCCACCACCTGTGTATAGAATATTTATCCATATATTATTGTCACTAACTTTATCTCAGGCGTCATTTTCTTTGGGTGTCGTAGGTGGCGAGTTTGTATTTTCGAATCGTATACTCATGCATTTATGCATTCTTAGGGATTAAACATTAAATTAGGTCTAATTTCTATTTTTCTTAGTAAATACGATATTAACCTTTAGATACCAATTTTTAAGCATGGTGGGGTGCGAACTCTTCCCGACTCGTAACCAACTCTTGAACTCAATAAATCTCTAGTTTGTTTTTTTTTCAATGTCTAATCTACCTAACCCAAATGACCGGCGGCGACTCTACAAATTTTATTTCAAAATTCAAGCTTTTGAAGAATTCCCCCAAAATAAAATATTTCATAAAAAGTGGGAACAATAGTAATTTTTCAATTAGTCGCTATCATAGGTGTTATGTGTTTACGATTATTTCTTTAGCTTATACTTTTGTTTCATATAAATTTCCTTTTGATAATTCTTAAATTTGACTCCTCATTGTCAAGATTTGAATCCAGACTATCATTGTTTCAAGAATTTTAAGATTCTCAATTCGTTATCTTAATCTTGTAAGAAATTTGAAGTACTCAAATCCATCCTTGTTCAACTTCTAATCTTAGTTTGAACAAACTATTCATGTAACTTATCTAGTTCAATTCAAGAGAAAAACAAGATGTTAAGCCCAAGTTGTCCCGGAGAACTAAAGTGATTTATGATCAGTGAAAATGATTTTTTATAAACAAAAAGTTTATTCTTCAAATTAAGGGATATTTGTGCAATCTATCTCAAAGTTTCTCAGTGAAAGAAAATATTTCATGTCTTTACACTTCGCAAGTACTACTATCACCCTTTGTATTCATTTTGAATCCGATCTTAGCTCATCGGCTAAGTACAGAAAACATATACTCTCAATTTTCAAATCAGGTAAAATTCGAGGAAAAACTTTTTTAAGAGAGAGTAATCTAACATTCCTAAAATTGACTCAGTGATTAAATCAGAATTAAATCTCTGGTAACCTGTCAGTAATGACTTATCTGGTTTGATTTGTGTTTTTTTATATTAATTTAATTTTTTGATCCTATGTTTTCGATTTTGTTGACACCTCCAACTTGCTTTTTTTTAAGGGTAAGGGGTGTTACCAACCCATCCAAATTGGCACTACCCTTGAAAAATTGTAGAGGAATTGATCACATTGAGCATGGAAAGATTAAAGATAGTTGGTGGAATCATCCAATAGATTATTCTAAAGGATACTTTCCTAAACCAGAATGATCACACTTCTAAGTAATGTAATAAATATATGATTTAGTTTCCTTATATAGCTAGCTTGTGGTAGCTGAGCTCTCGTCTTAGCTAACAATGTAATTTAGTTATATCGTTAGATGTAGGGGACTCAACTATAGATAAAAATTTTGTTCACCTCATTTTATCCATTTATTCTTGTAGAATACAAGCAAAACATTCACTCAATATCTCTCTACATTTCTATTTGCTTGTTGTTCTAAATGAACTGAACGTTCAGTGAACTGTTCATGAATCATTCAGCGGGAAGTTCATTTATGTTCGTTCATTTAATAAACGAACGAACATGAACAAGATTTTTTGTTCATTTATTTAAATGAACGAACATGAACAAAGGGCTTGTTCGTTCATTTATGTTCGTGAACGTTCGATAATATGTTCGCTCATTTATGTTCAGTTATGTTCGTTTATGTTCGTTCATTTATGTTCGTTTATGTTCGTTCATTTAAGTTCAATTATGTTCGTTTGTGTTCGTTCATTCATATTAATTGGATCATTTTGGATCATTTATTTTTAATACTTTGATAAAACGTTGTGTTTTAAGTCCACCCAAACTAAACCTTTGAATCCCTAATTTCCTCTTTGTCGTCTCCTTCGCCTCACAATCTTCTCCATCGCCTCTAAATCCTCTCAATCACCGGAGATTGAAGGTTTTTTGTCTACACCGACACCGGCGTCGGGACTAACATTTCTCCATTGTCGTCGCCGATAATCTAGGTCAGTGTATATGTCGTTTGTCTTTTATGTGCTTTTCCCCTTTCTTTAATCTATTTTCTACTTTTCAAAACATTTACACTCAACAAAATTTCCCTTAAATCTCTATTGCCATGGTCGTCAATAGCGTCGGTGTTCCTCCCTCTTTGACAGCGATAATATTCAAGTAAAAATAGCGTTGGTGTTTCCACAGATTTTGACATTACCTTTGCTTTTTTTTGTTTTTTTAGTTAGCTTTGCTGTTGAATTTTTCAGATTATTGAAAAAAAGGAAAATTAAATTTGCAACTCAAAACTGGTTAGGCAAATCTGTGGAGAAGAATGCACGATGGGGACCAGTTTTGAGTTGTCAGATTGTCGTTTGCAAATTAAATTTTTCTGTTGGATTGTTGTTTGCAAATACTTTTTATCATTACAATATTCAAGTAATATTCCACAAACAACTCAAAAGTTAAAACTGGTTAGGCAAATATGATAAAATGTGAATAGTTGTTGTGGTGTGAAGGTTTGATTTTTTTTCTCAATCGCCTCTGAAGTTTGATTTTCTTTTCTAATTGGTGAAGGTTTCTTCAGATTTTGCAGGCCTGAGTCATTGGTAATCGCCATTGATTTTAACTTCACGGCAGATTCATAGGTAAGTGATTTTCTTTTTGCATACTCTTCTATTTTTATTTGTAATTGTAATTTTTTCTGCATTTTAAAACTTAGACTACTATCTCTAATATTATGAAAACCATATGCAGTTGTGTCTTGATGACTTTGTATTCGCTAGGTTTATGTATTAGCTGAAGTAATGTTATGCTTGACTACTATCTACTATCTCTACTATCTCCGGCCACCATGGCCCCTTTCTCACAAAATTAGGGCTAGGATTGACATTTTATTTGAAAGAAAGCCTATTATTATAAATAAGCACTAAAATATTTACAGACACGGGGATTGAAACATGGATGAGAATGGAAATAGATGGAATTGGAAGGATGAACTGCAAATAACATATCCATTTCAAGAAGTATCAACTCTCTAGACAATACTTTGAATAAAACAAATTAAGATGATTCAAACCAACAAACTACAGGTTTTTATTACTAAAAATTGAGGAGCTCATTACACTAAGGGATGATCTTCCACTTTCTGCAGAGGGGGATCCACAACTCCATTAGGCTGAAAGTACAAGTCTATGGAAACGAAAAAGATGACTTCACATGGACATGTCCAGATCACCTTCATTGTTGTAACTTCCCTTGTTACAAGATCTCTTCTTCCTTTTAGAGTATACAGGTATGGGTGGAGCTGTATCACACAACTTCCTTATTATTTTCTTTCATTATAGGTAGAAGCTGTTGGTAATGCTTCAAGAGTTACCAAAGCTATATCCCACATTGGTTGGGAAAATAGCTAGGGAAGGATATTTATACCCATGCTTCCTCCCTCCCTTGTTGAGTGGGAAAGAACAAGGGAAGTCCTCGCGCGTCGCCGCCGCCGCCGTCCGGCGGGCTCGGCTCAAGCTCGGGTAACACGTGTCTTTGACACGTACGCGCGCGTATATATTCTTTTTGGAGAAAATTCCTAAAATTTTCTTATGAACAAAAGATTATGTGTGAAAGAATTTTTTCTTATTTATAGGCTTTTGAGAAAACTGTTTGAATCAATCCGAATTTATATTTTAATTCATATCTGAACTGCAACGTTCAGAATATTTATCTGATTCAAACGGTTTGTTTCCAGTGCAGTTTATTCGAATTTATTTGAATATGTACAGTTTGTTTAGTGGATGAATTTAGACTGTTTTTCAGTCAAATTCAAGGTGTAACAGCACTGTTATTGCATGATTATTACAGAATTAAAATGGTGATTATGTGAAGTTGTTACAGCAGGTTTAATACTGCTGTTATACAGATTTAATTCTGTAATTATTTGAGCAGTGAAATGTCAATTATAGACATCTTATCCAGCCTATAAATAGAGGTGCTGCATGCACCATTTGATATCATCAAACACATTACAAAATTCTCTCTGTTTCCTCCTGTGTTAGTTCGAGCAGTACCACTGTTGTTCACTCCGGAGTCGAGTGTACGGTTCCAGGAGCGTCCGTGTGCACCTCAGGGGACAGCCTGCTCGTGAAGCGACTAAACTGTTCGGAGCAGTTTTGTTTCTAAGGCAGTGGCCACCATACCACGACACGGTTCACGTATTTACGTTCTGTTTTTTTATATTTTCCAGTCAATGCTAACAGCCAGTTTTGCAGTTCTATTTTACCAACAAATTATAGGTAGAAGCTAGAGGAGGTTTTTACACCCAAATTTTCAAAAGTTCCATCTACTTTTGTACTTCCAATCAAATTCTATTGATTTGTTGTTATTTTCCCTAAATTTTCATCATTAACATTTAAGTCATTTTTTTGTTTTATCTATATATTTATTATGCTTCTGTAGGCACTTTAATCACTCGTCTTCTCCTTACATTTTAAAGGAATGAAATCTACCTGCCATATTTATAGATGAGATTGTATAAACTGTTCTGCATAAGGTATTACATATAAACTCGTGTGAACAGTTACGCATATGCATTTTTTCTGCATTTTGTATTCGCTAGGTTTAGAATTAGTGTATTTTTTTATTTTTTTATTAATGCTAACATTTACTCATTGTTAAATCAGAACCGCAGATGTCTGATGTCTCTTGTAGTGGTCTATCTCCTTTTAACGACGATCAATATTTAGACAGCTATTCGCCATTTGAATTAAGTGCAAACAATCCGATCCGACCATGGAAGATACACAAAATCCTGAAGTTATTCGAATTATAGCTGATGACAAAGAAGTTGATGCAACTTCTGCAGCTATTAGTGCTGGTGCTGAGCAAGTTGATGTAGCCAACAATGAAGAATCTACTCCATTCACTAAAAGGAAGAGAAAGAAGACTTCAAAAGTTTGGGAATATTTTCGCTTGGTTAAATTTCCTAATGGAACTGAAGTGTGTGAGTGCATCCATTGTGGAGAAAAAATCAAGAAAATGAAAGATGGAACTACCACACCGTTGCATAGGCATATTGGTGATTGCCCAAAGATGAAAGCGGTTAACAAAGGTCAGTTAAATTTAAAAGTGGTGTCTGGCAAATTAGATTCTTCATCTATGATTCAAAATTGGAAGTTTGACAATGCAAGGATGAGAGAGGTTATTTCCCACATTATCATGGTTCATGAGTTACCTTTTAATTTTGTGGAGTATGAACTATTCAATGTGGTAATGAAAGAAGCAAATTTGGGATTTAACAAGATTTCATGTGCATCTATAGACATGATTGTATTTCCAGTTATGAGATTGTAAAGAAAAGAGTTCAAAAATTGTTAAACACTGTCAAGCGCGTGAGCATCACTACATATATGTGGACATCGAGTCAAAATATACATTACATGGTAGTTACATGCCATTTTGTTGATTCTGATTTCAAGCTCCACAAATGTAAACTGAGTTTTGTTGATGTGCCTCCACCATATTCTGGAGTTTGTATGTATGATTCTCATTTTAAGTGTCTAAAAGAGTAGAACATTGAGACAAAGGTGGCTACTTTGACAGTGGACAATGCTAAGACTAATGATGTGGTGGCTAGAAAATTGATGGAAAATTTGAATCTTCAGAAGAAACTTGTTGTTGGTGGAAAATTGTTTCATGTGCGATGTTGTGCACATATTCTTAATGTGTTAGTCCATGATGGTTTTGGAGAAATTGAAGACATAATTCGTAATGTTCGTGAGAGTGTGAAACATGTGAATGCTTCTCCAAGTCGGTTGCATGTCTTTAGTGAACTCGCCAAACAACTTTCAATCTCAAAGAAGCATTTGATCTTAGATGTTACTATTCGATGAAATGCTACATATGCTATTTTGTCTACTGCTTTTGAGTTCAAAGAAGTGTTTGTGAATTATGCGGATCGAGAGCCTACATACACTACTTTGCAAAGCGAAGAAGATTGGGAAAAAGTTGAAGAGGTTTGCTCATTTTTAGCAATTTTCCATGAAGCCACAAAAATCTTTTCAGGTATTACTTGATTCTTTATTACTGGTATTTTAATACAAGTTATTTTTCTTGCAAGATTTATTAATATTTTTATATATAATATAGGTTCCGAATATCTTACCTCCAATTTATTTTTTAGTGAATTGTTTGGGATAAAAGAAGCATTGGATGTAGTAGTTTTGGAGGTAAGTGATTACATGATAGCTATGGCTACTAAGATGAAGAAAAAATTTGACAAGTATTGGGGCACTTGCAATTTGTTGATTTCGATTGGCGTCATTTTAGATTCAAGGTATAAAATTAAATTGTTTGAATTTTCTTTTAATGTCTTTATTTATTTAAGTTCAATGGTGTCATTTTTTTAATCAGATATAAAATGAATTTGGTTGAGTTTTCTTTCAATGCAATTTATTCAGATGACGACGTTCCAAAACAAATGCAAATAGTTCGAGATACTTTATATGAGTTGTACCAAGAGTACATTGAGGCTCATAAAGCAGCAAATATTGTTTTATTTACTGAAACTGATGAGAGTCAAGGTGCTAGTGTTGGTGGTACTTTTAAGAGTGGTATTAACTCTTTAACTAGTCGATTTGGTAAAGGTATCAAAACTGGCACAGCTAAGCATGATCAACATATTAAAAATGTCGATCTTTTTACTACTGTAAAGTCAGAATTGGACACTTATTTAAAAGAAGGAGTTATATTGGTGAGTCTGGCCTATATTTTGATGTCTTAGGGTGGTGGAAGGATAATAATCTTAAGTTTAAGATTTTTTCTAAAATGGTTGTTGATATCTTAGCAATTCCAGTCACTATTGTTATTTTTGAATCTGTTTTTAGTGTTGGTGGGAGGGTTATTGATCCACATCGTTCCTCTTTAGGAACTAAGATGATAGATATGCTTATTTGTGGAGCTGATTGGTATCGTCAATACTATGGGTTGAAGAAAAAGAAAAGTAAGGTATTTTTAATGTTTTAAAATTTAATAGATTTAGTTTTACAATGACTAATATTTTTTTGTTTTTGATTTGTTGTAGCAAAATGAAGATATTGTATATGTTGAGATTCTTTGAGGAATGTGGATGAGTGGATTGGTATACTTTTGCTAATTTAGTATACTTTTCAACTTTTGTTATAATTTCTTTAATTTAATATAATTCCATTTGTTTGGTTTTGATCAGGATGGATAATGAATTGAAGATTGATAGATTATTCATGAATACAAGTTGAAGACTGTTTTAAATGTTATTGAAGACGGTTGGATTTTAAAAAGATTGTTTTGTGTAACATGTTTACTTTAAGACTTTATTTTGAACTTACATGTTTTCGTCGTACTCGAAGACTTTAACTTTGAAGATTATTGTAGACTATTTACGTTTATGCATGTTTTTGTCATATTTGAAGACTTTAACTTTGAAGTTGCGGCTTATATTAATGAATTTTATGTTCGTTTATGTTCGTTTACGTTCGTTTATGTTCGTTTATCATTTTAACGTACGAACACGAACAAACTACATTCCTTAACGAACGAACACGAACAAAAGATTTTGTATTCGTTTATGTTCGTGTTCGTTCATTTGTTCGGTTAAAGTTAAACGAACGAACATGAACACACCCTCGTTCGTGTTCGTTCGGTTCGTTTACAGCCATACTTGTTGTCTTTTTTTATGTTTTACTTCCACTATTGTTAAGCATTTGTGCTTAGTTTCGTATCGTGGGCTGACTTAGGCGACCGACTCTAACTTCATTGTCTAAGGCCGGATGATCTGCTAGAAGAAAAAAAACTCTAGTCTTGTAACACTAACAATTTTCACTAACATAATAAATTAAGATTACTATCTATTTTTTGGTGTTTGTAAAGTTACAGTTGGAAGAAGAAGAAAAACCCTCTCATGTTCATGTAAGTACAAAGTAAACAAAGTTCCAAATCATATATGTGCTCTAATGAGGCCTATGCTAATTACCTAAGAATGGATTCTCATGAAACGAACCCTAAACCCACTTGTACTATATCTTAATTCTAAGACATCAATACGTGGCTCTATTGCCCATTAAAGCCTCTCGTCAATCACATCTGTGTGGTCTGGGGCATGTTAAAGAAAATGACAATACATGGAAGCCTACAGAATAGGAAAACATAATCCATGGAAATCAGCTTCAAAATGATATATTTCGTGATTTGATCAAAATCTAATCCCAAATAAAATTAACATTTTGATTAAAGTCATCAAAAGACATGACACAACAGCCAATTGTGTCAATTCATTTTATCTCTAAAAGCGGCTTTAATTAGAATTAATTAGAGTGGTACTAGTAAAAAAAAATTATTATACTTAGGATATTCAGGTTTGAGCAGTTTGTTTGTATGGTGTGTTAACGTTGGATGTAAGAAGGTAGTTATAATAGGAAAGCATGGAGAAACGGAAGAAGATGAACCCTTCTCTTGTTGTTTATGCTTAAAAAAGAAATGGTGCTTTGCGTATAGAACCCACAACTAGAGTGTACAGCATCCGAAAGAACAAAGTAAAATATGTGATTCCCAAAGTGATGTCAAACGAACAATCTCTTTATATATTCAATATGTGTGCAAATTGCAAATTGCAAATTGAGTTGATGGACTCAGTCCCACTCAGACAAGTGTGCGATCAAAGACTTTGGAGAGCTGTCTATTAAGACAAATGGTTCCTCCCCTGATAAAGCAACCCCATCAAAATATCTAACATCAAAACAAAAAAGTGCATGCTATGTCAACATCACTTTCCCTCTAATTGCATACACCTCCCCCATATTATTCCCTAAATTAAGCTTTCATTCCTTCCGGGATTGGAGTTGGGGTAAAACGTGAGAGAGGAAATTTCATAATTAATCAAGCTTTTTTTAAAAATATCATACAAATTAAAGGTTAAAAAAATTGTCATGGGGCTAGGGCAAGAGCCCTTCCCATTGCACACTTAACTCCGTCCCTGTTTATCACTAATCTGAGCTACAGCAAACAAAACAAGAAAAATCGAATCATAGTGTTTCATAACTTTAAAAATCGTAGCTATTTGAATCAATCTGAAGTCTATTTTTATTTAATTTATAATTTTTATAATTTATAAATAATTAATTTACATTACAAATAGTAAAAATAATTTTAAAATACTACATAAGAATTACAAATTATTTTATTTACTTCAAATATTATATATTTAAAAAATATTTCTAGAAAACTTCAAAGTAATGTCAAAAAGTCATTAACGGAGTATTTTTTTTTTCAAAATAAATTAATCTAAAAATTAAAATCCAAAAATAAAATGAAAAAACTAGGTAATTGAATCAACTAAACCAAATCGTCATAAACGATTTAAAATTTTAAAATAGACTGACCAAACCGAATCGATCTTAACCATACATATATTCATATATATCCATCTTCCTAATATTCTCAAAGCACATGCTTAAAGCTTTATTCCCACGAAATACCCAACAATTCATTCATGCAACATATTTCTTTTTTTTTTTTTGGTTGCGAATGCGATATTCATATTTGCTAGGGGACAGAAGACAGCTGTTCGATGCCCTTCTAGACTATGTAACAGAGATTTAGGGTTTTGTCTTGTAATGTTTATATATGTTTTAACCTTAATTTAGATGGTTGTTTAATAATGGCTTTTAGAAAGGTAACAATTTCGATTCTTGGGCTCTATAATATATGGGTTATGCTATTGACATCTCTAAGGGCTGTCAGTAATAACACTATAGATTCTTGTAATTAATGTTTTTTAATTTTTTTTTAAAGAAATATAATATAATGTAATTAATTACATTCCTAAAAAGTTGTGTTTCATTCATTTAAATTTTTTAATTTAATTAAACAATAAAACCCTAAACTTAAACTCCAAACCTCAAACTTAAACCCTAAATCATAAACCTCGAACCCAAATCCTAAATCCTAACCATCAAACCCTAAAACTTAAACCCTAAATCCAAACCTTCAAATCATAAACCATAAACCCAAACCATAAACATCAAACCCTAAAACTTAAATCGTAAGCCGTAAGCCATGAACTCTAAACCCTAAACAATAAACCGTTTTAAGTGAGTATTAAATACATTAAACAACCTAAAATTAATTAAACATGATTTTTTAAGAATGTATTTAATTACATTTTACTAGATTTCATTACAAAACAAAACAACCATTTATTATAAAGCAAAACAAATATTAATTACAAAACAAAATAACTATTAATTATAAGAATTTATAGAGTTCTTATTGACAGCACTAAGGGCTGTCAATAGCAAAATCCATAATATATTCCATACACAGAATTTTCCAAGTATTTTATGTCAACTTGCCATATGCATATAAACCTCTCCAAATCATTGCCCCTTACCCATGGCAGCTGGAAATGCCTAATATATTAATTGTTCACAAAAATACTGCTTTATTAATCTTATTAAGCTGGTTGGATTTAGAGAATCAGAATTTTAATTAGAGACTATTCAAATAATTAAATGTTTGTTAATTTGTATGCATATTAAGTAGGGGTGTGCATTTCGGATATCCGATCTAATTCGATCCAAAATTTCGAATATCCGAAATTTTTGAATAGGTATTTTAGTGATCCATATTCGATCCGAAAAAAATTGGATACTCGGTTTTCGGATATCCGAAATTTCGGATCGGATTCTCGGATATCCGAATATCCAAAATTATGAGTTAATTTAATTATTTTTTGAATTTGGCGGTCTTATCCATCAACATTTTAGGTTTTCGAATATAAAAATCAACAAATTATTGAGTATAACAAGATTTTTATCCATAAAAATTTAATTTTTCATATATAACACGTAAAAGTATAGGAATATAACAAGATTCATATCTATAAAAAATGAAATTTTCGGATATCCGATCCGAATTATCCAAAAAAAAATGGATCGGATAGCTGAAATTTCGAGTCGGATCAACGGATAAACGGATCAGATCAATCGAATCGAATTTTATCGCACACCCCTAATGTCAGGTGCGTCCTGAGTCAGGGTCACAGGTAGGGGTGTTCAAAAATACTCGGCTCGAACTATCCGATCCGTCGACCCGCCTACTCGATTGAAAATTATCGGGTATTTATTTGAAAATACCCGAATTTTATGGGTCGGGTAGTCGGACCGGGTCAGGACCGAATTTTTTTTATAACTGGGTACCTGACCCGATCCGGTAATTTTAAAACTTATATATTTTAAATTTTAAATTCTATTTTTATTTTATGTTTCTTACTATTTTCTCCTAAAATTAATTTTAAATATCTAATTTTTTTATACTTGTATTATATACTTTTTAAGTTTTAAAATTTTCAAAATAATTATATTAATTTGTCAATATGAGATTCGAAAGAAAAATCATGTTCGAGATTAATATTTTTAATACTTTCTGTTGGGTTTTTAGGGGCTCGATTTGATCAACCAATAATGCTCACCAAGTGGTGGAGAGGTGGATTTTTGGGTGGAAGGGTTGTGGAAGCTAGAAAGAAAATAGACACAATGATTTATAGTGGTTTGGCCTTCTAACAAGCACCTACATCCACTACCTTAGCTTCCCACTAAGGATTTCTCAATCAATCCACTAATTGATTCGTCCCCTTTTCTAGGATTAGGAGGAAACCCTTACAACCGATCAAGCTTCTACCCAAAGCCTTGATCAAAACCCTCTTTACAAAGAGATAAATGAAAGCAAACTTAAACCCTCTAATAGGTGTTTGTTTGCACAATGAAGCACTCACCCAAAACCTAAAACACTTGAGCAAATTTGACAATTTTGGCTCACTAGTGTTTGTCTATACAAGAAATGACAAATTAAGCACTAAGACAATTTCTTGATCATTTGATGTTTGACAATATGAGCATTAGTCTTTACTTGATGCTTGGAGGTCCCTTTTATGCTCCCAAATGAGTTTGTAGCCGTTACTAGCCGTTGGGGATGAATTGGAGCCGTTGAGGACTTTATTTCCCTTCATAAATGCTGTTCTGCAGCTACCAGTATCGATACACGTGGAACTGTATCGATACGGCCTTCATAGGAACTAGCTGTTGGGCTCTTGCCAGCATAGGCGTATCGATACGCTTGAGGGCGTATCGGTACGGGTCCATATTTGAATAGCCATTGGGGTAGTTGAACAGGGATCGGTACGCTTACCTGGCGTATCGAAACGACCCGATCCGTATCGATACACGAAACCCTCGTATCGATACGGGTCTTGACAGTGGCCAAATTGAGGCAAAATGGTATCGGTACGGGTACAACCGTATTGATACTGGGACGTTGAAAATACAAGTTTGGCTGTTTAAAACATGAGAAATCTTTGCCAAAAACCTCTTAAAATACCTCAAACATAAATTCAAGTCGTTTGGACTTAAAACCAAGTTTTAAATTCTTTTCAAATTAGTCCAAAATATTTTTCAATTATTATATCAAAACATTAGTTCTACACTTTCTTTCGTCGATAAACTTTAATATATATATATATATCCAAATATTTATCTCTTAAAACTAACCCCGAATCAATAATTTTGTGTTTGAAATATATATATCATGAAATTTTATGTGTTTCCTATGTATTTTTTTTCAAAAAAAATAGATTAAAAATATATAAAAAATGAATCGGATACCCGCTATCAAATTTTACGGGTACCTGAATTTTGCGGGCACCCGATTTATATGGGCCGAATAACGGACCGAAATTTCACTATTAGAAAATTTCAAGTATCCGAATTTAAACACCCAAATTTTCAGGTACCCGAATTTAAACGCCCCTAGTCACAATGGCGTTTGCCCATGGTCGGATGGCCCATCGCCCATAATTGAAAATAAATAAAGATATGATAAAAACTTATTTAGTCTAGATATTAGTGGATTATAAGGTCATAATTAAGATTTTAATGATAGTTTAATTTTTTTTCTAATATTTGTTATTAGAGTCTAATTTGTCAATATTTGTTATTAAGTGTCTGCTTTGAAAATTCAAAACTTTCCAATAGAGGTCTATTTTTTTCAATACTTGTTATTTGGGGCTTATTTTTCGTTACTTGTTATTAGAGGCTCAATTTTTTTTTACTATTTGTTATTAGGGACTTACTTTTAAAATTATTATTTTTATTATTTATTATTAGGGGTCTAATTTTTTTCAATACTTATTATTTGGGGGCCGATTTTTTTCCAATCTTTGTTATTAGGTACATACTCTTAAAATTTAATTTTTTTTCAATACTTGTTATTAGATGCCCAATTGATTTTTTTTAAAGCTAAGGTAATTACAAATAGTATTTATTCTGAATATACTCTCAATCATTTGACAATGCATGCTCAATCACCCTATTGCAACTGCTGATACTCGAACCCGTGACTTCTAGGAACAACAACTGTTCCCTTAAAATTCAATTTTCCCCCAATATTTGTTACCATCGGCTTAATTTATAGGTTCGCCCTTGGACCACCAAAATCTCAGGAACGAACATGTGCGTGGTAGGCTAACTTTAAATAAAAATGAGTATAACATGACTCTAAATCAATGAAGTACAACAACATTTTGTTTACTCATTTATTCTACCATTGGTTAATAACTAATTTTTTGTTTTTTTATCTTATTAAAAGCATTTAACGTAACTTATTTTGGGTCCTTTTTCCGGTAACCATGTTAGATAGCTCATGTTGTGCCTATTCAAAACCACTCTAATTTTGAATTCCTTCTTTTTATAATTCAAATTGCAAAGGAAACCCAATTTTAAGTTGCCTAATTAGGGTACCATTGATCTCGGTACAAATTGATGTTTGAGGTTTGTAATTTTGGAATATATATGAAAGTGAAAGCATATGTTTCACTCGTCTTTGTTGGTATATATGTATAAATGTTGTTGTCCAAGGTACTCCACGTTTACTATTTGTTTATCACTAACCTTGCTGTAATCTATCTATAATGTATAGATAGAGATTTGGATAAGAATACCATGTATTTTTCTACTACTCTTCTTTATCTAATGGATTAAATTCCATGCACAAATATAATATATGTGATTAATCCTCTCGCCTCGGGTATTCTCACGAAGAGATATGCAAATTTTTTAACTTTACATTATAATTTATTTAAATTAGAGCATTTTACATTAGCATATCAAATAATTATTTCAGAGCATATTGTTTTTTCCAAGGGGAGAACTTGAATTTGAACTTTAAAGACGAAATTATTGAGAGAGAGTGCCGCAAATTTCGAACATAGACCATAAAATGGACATGTTCTATACCAAAAATATATATCTCAAAAAAATATTTATTTTCTTATTATCGCTAAAAATAAAATTAAAAAGGGAGGAAGAATACGGATGATTCGAACTAACGATAAGCAAAACTCGACTTGACTCAAAAAAATATTTTTTCTTTAAATTTTGAATTATTCATAGGGTTATTTGTGTTAACTCGAATTAAAGAGCCATTTTTGAGTTAGAATCGAGTTCATATTTTACCAACTCAAAAAACTGAATTTTACTATTTTACAATTTAGTCTATAATTTTTTTATTTCTTCAATTTTTCATTCTTTTTAAGTTCATTTTGACCAAATTTGAATCGCGTGCTCTTAAGCTACTGTAGAATACATATGTAGCTTCAATTCCTCTTTCAAAAAAAAAATCCTCTTTTTTAATTGTCTACCTCTACTTTATATGATTTTCTCATTTCTTAAATTTTTCCTTCGTTTTAAGTCTATTTTTTTTACCAAACTTGAACCACATGCCCCACTACCACTATAGAATATTTATGTAAATTAAATTCATATTTTTAACAAGCAATTTATTCTTTATATAATTTAGTTGATCAAATTTTTATTTTATTCAATTTGGTCTTTCAATTACATTTTTTGTACATTTTTTCTTCTAATCAATTCATTGAATCATCTATACTTTCATCAATATTTTTTCCTCCAAAATTGCTTAAAAATAACATTATAAGTATATTGTATACTTTTACAAGATATTAGATTTATTAAATAACATCACATTTACTTAGAAAAAGAATATGAAGAAATATATATGTATATTTATTATTTTATATGATTGGAGAAAGTTGTTTAAATTAGAATCAATATGTTGCATAATATTATAATTAATTATAATTAAATTTAAAGAGAAACTCTAACAACTCGACTCGAATTTCATAAACTCAATTCGATTAAAATAAATTGGTTCATAAATTTGACTCGAATTTCATAAAATTTAAATTATAAAACAAGGCTTCTTAACCCAACTAACTCAAAAACTTTTGATTCAACTCACTTGAGTTGATATAATATTCAACCCCATTTTGAAGAGGGGAGCGTTTTGTTCACGGAATGTAACATTATCTTTGGGAATAAGATTTCCGGAATGATTCGTTACTTGACATTATTGTGAATGTTACATTACTTTGTTTGGTTTGTTTGGCAGGAATATAGAATTACGTGTTTGGTTGATGGATTATACGATTACCAGGATGCATATTTTACAAAATTATCTTAGTGAAAATATTTACATGAAAATTCATAGGAACTATTATTTTATATTAATTTTCACTGAACAAAATAATAGATAAATTACACCATTCATCACCCAACTTTCTTCTAACTCCTATTTTGGTCACCAGAGTTAAAATTTCAATTAATAACTCAACTTACAAATTGTTTCTATTTTGATTAATTCCTTAAAATTGTGAACCGTAACCAAATCAAAATAATTTATTTAAGAAAATTTTCACTGTAATCGGCTTCGATTAATCCTTAAAAATTAGTTTGGTTCATTAGTAAATTCGAATTATTAAATTCTAAATCTTATATTGTACTAATTAAATCGGATAATTGATTAACTAGTTAACCATAATTTTTGATTCGTGTAATGAATTTTTTTACTTTGCTTATTAAAATATCAAATGTGATAATATTGTAAATTTAATAATTGTTTGGTTGTAATAAGCGTAAAAACAACTAGAATCACTAGACTATAAGATATTTTAATGCATAAAATTTACAAATATTGTATATAACTGATATTTTAATGCAAATTTTCTTAAATAAATTATTTCGATTTGGATATGATTCACAGTTTTAAGCAATTAATCAAAATAGGAAAAATTCGTAAGTTGAGTTATTAAATTAAAAAAAAATTTAAACTCTAATGACCAAAATAGGAGTTGGAAGAAAGTTGGGTGATGAATGATGTAATTTATCCATTATTTTATTCATTGAAAAAAAACTAACGTGTCACATCATCAGCTTTTAACGGGGAACCATACTGAAAGTGCCCTAAAAATTTGATGACCAAAATGAAAACAAATTAAAAGTTTAATGATTATATCATAAATTTTAAAAAATTATGACCAAAATGAAAGTGTCCTAAAAATTCAATGACCCATTTGAATAGTTTATACTAAAATTGTAGTGGTTAAAACAAAATATTTCATTGTCCCTTTAAGTAATCAAAGCCTTAAATTTACAGATAATTTTTGAAAATTTCTTTTTTTAATCTCTCAAATTTTATTTTTTTTAGGCTTAATGCAACTTTTTCCCTAAGATATACTATTTTTTAAATTAATACCTAAATTTTTTTTGGGACAAAGTACCATAACATTTTTGACGTTATCTATTTCACCCAAAAAAATTAACATTGTTATCATGATCAATCATAACGAGCCACGTCATTTTTTTATTTTTAAATTTTAAAATAAAATAAAATAAAATAAATATATTAAAATATTTATTAATTTAATTAAAATAACCCCTTCTTCTCTAAAATACCCACCCTCCACCTCCCTCCTCCTTCACCAAAATCAATCGGTAAAAACTAAAAACCACCTTCCTTCTTCCTCCTTCCACCACCACCCTTCCTCTCCCTTACTCTTTTCTCACCACCATCTTTCCCCCAAACACCATCTTCCCATATTAGGAAATAATTTTCTTTCTTTCAATTCTTATGGAGATGAAAGCTTCTTTCCCCAATCAACGTTTATTTTAAAAAGATAGGATATGATAATTTCTTACATGCCAACATCACAAGAAAAGATGTATGATTCGTGGTTTTATATGCAAAAATAGCCATTGTTTCAGATTTGTAGTTTAGATGCAAAAATAACCATTGTTGTTCTTTCTTTTTTCTCAATTATTAAATTTGATTGAATAGTCGGAATTTCAAGAAGCTGCTGCTGCAGCACGAGGAGGAGGAGGAAGACGGTGTGATTATGGGTTTGGCGTAATTAGTCTGGGGTAATTCGAGATATATATTCGACTAAGGCTGAGCAACTGGTACAGAGAGGCGGTGGCAGTGGCAGTGGCTGAGCAGACGGGCGGCGGCGGCGGTGGGGAATGGGTGTTGGGGAAGATAGGGATAATGGGTTGTTTTGGGAATAAATTTTATTAAATGAATATTTTATTATATTAAATTTAGGATTAATGTCCTATACACCGGCGGTGGAAATTTTTTGTTTCCACAAGCGCCTCAATTATAAGGTTTAGAGTTAAAAGTTTAGTGGTTTTAGTGTAAAGGTTTATAATTTAGGGTTCATGATTAGAATTTAGGATTTAGGGTTAGAATTTAGGGTTGGGGTTTAGTTTTAGGGTAATATGGGTAGGGATTTAGGTTTTAACCTATAAACCCTAAATTTTAACCCTAAACCCAAAATTCTATAAACAATCTCTAAATTCAAAACTACTACACTTATACCCCTAAATTTTAAACCCTAAACAAAGTCTCTAACCCCTAAAATTGAAGTGCTTGTGTAAAAAAGTTTCCACAAGCGCTTGTGTATAGAACCATTACCCTTAAATTTATGGGTAAACTACACAGTTGACCACCGAACTATGAGTTTGGTGTCAAAATGACCACTATATTATTTTTTGACTCAAAATGACCACGTAACTATTTAAATGGTGCCACGTTAGCCACACGCCATAAAAAAAACAAAAAAGTTAACGGAACTGTTAAAAAAATAGTATAATTACACATTTGGTCCTTTATATTTATACAATATATCAATTTAGTCCTAATTTTAATCTAATAAAATAAATTAATTATTCAATAAGACAGTGACATGTGTCACCACCTTATTGGAAGTCTTTAATTATTTTTATTTAATTAATTTAATTAATTTTCCACCTCCAATCAGGTGGTGACACGTGATTGGAGGTGGGAAAATAAGAGCAACAAAATCAGCCCCACCAAGATTCGAACCCAAGAGCTTAGGAAACAAAAGTCATGCGCTTGCCACTGAACCAATCATCCTTTTGTGCTAAAAGGTACACCAATTAATATATGTCTTAATGATTTTAATGCCCAAAAAAACTAAAGAGTTGAAAATGCAATTGGATGGATTCAAACCAAGGACCTTGAGGTCCAAAGTGCATATGCTTGCCACTGCACCAAATGTATACCTTGTAATATAAAGTACAACATTTAATATATGATTATATAGATTTTAATGCTTGGAAAAAGGAAGGAAATTTGGTTTTAGAAAACTCGAATATAATATTTTTATGATGCATAGAAACATATAACCTAATTAAATAAATATAATAATTAAATTAAATTTAAGAATATTTTGTATATATTTTAAACTATAGTTAGTGCACGATTTAAAATAAAAAAAATTTAATATTATTATTTTAAATTTTTAATATAAAAATCATTTTAAAAATTTAATATTTTAAACTAAATTTAATATATTTTTCAATTCCAGATTTATTTTTATAATTTCACGTGTATAATCATTGAATTGATTTTTTTAACTTAATTAATAATTTCAATATTTATTAAAAAATTATTATATATAATTATATTAAAAAAATTAAAATATATATATTAAATTCATTTAGCGAATTCAAACTCACAAACATAATTTAATATTGTTAACTTTAATTTAATTATTAGATTTATTTAATTGAGTTAGATGTTTTTATGCATCATAAATATATTATATTCGAGTTTCCTAAAACCAAATTTCCTTCCTTTTTCCATGCATTAAAATCTCTATAAGACATATATTAAATGTTGTACTTTATATCACAAGGTATACACTTGGTGCAGTGGCAAGCACATACACTTTGGACCACAAGGTCCTTGGTTTGAATCCATCCAATTGCATTTTCAACTCTTTAGTTTTTCTGGGTATTAAAATCATTAAGACATATATTAATTGGTGTACCTTTTAGCACAAAAGGGCGATTAGTTCAGTGGCAAACGCATGACTTTGGTTCCCCAAGGTCTTGGGTTTGAATCCAGGTGGGGCTGCTTTTGTTGCTCTTATTTTCCCACCTCCAATTGGGTGTGACACGTGTCACCACCTAATTGGAGGTGGAAAATTAATTAAATAAAAATAATTAAAGACTTCCAATAAGGTGGTGACACGTGTCACTGTCTTATTGAATAATTAATTTATTTTATTAGATTAAAATTAGGACTAAATTGATATATTGTATAAATATAAAGGACCAAATGTGTAATTATACCAATTTTTTTAACAGTTCCGTTAACTTTTTTGTTTTTTTTAACGGCGTGTAGCTAACGTGGCACCATTTAAATAGTTGTGTGGTCATTCTGAGTCAAAAAATAATATAGTGGTCATTTTGACACCAAACTCATAGTTCGGTGGTCAATTGTGTAGTTTACCCTAAATTTATTTGCATTCTATTTATATATATATATATATATATATATATATATATATTGAATTATCAAAAGAAAATAGGGTAAACTATACCAACGACTACCAAACTATAGGTTTGATGTCGATTTGACCACTATATTTTTAATTATGTCAAATATACCACTTAACTATTTAAATGATTCCAATTAAATCATCTGCCGTTAAAAAACAAAAAAATGACGGAACTGTTAAAAAAATAGTATAATTATACATTTGGTCCTTTATATTTATACAATATATCAATTTAGTCCTAATTTTAATCTAATAAAATAATTAAATAAAGTAATTTTTAACTATTCTTGTGGGAAGCAATTTCCATGTTAGCATTTTCAACCTCCAATTGAGTGTGACACGTGTCACCACCTTATTGGAGGTAGAAAATTAATTAAATAAAGTAAATATAAATAATTAATTTATTTTATTAGATTAAAATTAGGACTAAATTAATATATTGTATAAATATAGAGGACCAAATGTGTAATTATACCAATTTTGTTAACAGTTCCGTTAACTTTTTCGTTTTTTTAACGGCGGGTGGCTTAATTGGAACCATTTAAATAGTTAAGTGGTATATTTGACACAATTAAAAATATAGTGGTCAAATTGACATCAACCTTATAGTTTAGTGGTCATTTGTATAATTTATCCAAGAAAATAAAAGGAAAGAAAATAAAGAAGATGGCGTGGCTTGATATGATTGGTTAAAAGATATTTAAACATGTTAAAATTTAAAGTAATTTGAGCAACGACTCAAACTTTAAGAGATATAAGAACCTAAAAAATATGTTAGGTTCCAAATTTAAAAAATGACAAACGTCGAGAAGCAAAAAAAAAGAAAAAAAACACATTAAAGCTTTCTTTTATGTTAGTCTCTAAATACACACACACAAAAATTATCGGCGCAACGACTTCCATTTTATCATCGAAGGAGTATGATAATTTTGCTCGTGAATGTAAGCCATGTCTCCTTCGACAAACTCAAATAAATCTAATTTCCCTAATTTTTTTTCAGACAACAATATTTTTTCCAATTTTTCTCTTATTTTTAACGATGCATGAAGGTTCCATATATAACGCGGTTTGCACCGGTGTGAATCTTGGTAAAATAAGTTTAGTGTATCTATTTGAAAAATTTTACCATTAGAATTATAAATTAAAATTTTTAAAATGTTTAATTTAAAATTTTAGAGGTCTAATTAATTTTTTTTTAAATGAGACTTAATGAGAAAATTTTAAAGATTTAAAAGATGACTTAATTAAAAATATTTATAAAAATAAAAATTTAATGAGGATTTTAATTTTTTTTGAAGTAGCCAAATTAAATTTATTTTACAAAATTAAGGAGTCAAAAGTCAATTGTCTAAAAGTTTAGGTGCCAATGCCCCTTTGACCCTTACCATGCTCCGCCTCTAATTTCCACGTGTTTGTGGCTAAAGGATTTAAGAGAATAATTTTTGAATTTTTTATTGTAAATAATATTTTGACTTATGAAATTCTATCTTTATTATCACTTACAGAGCCAACTTAAGGACTGTAGTGCTAGTTGACACTCAATTTTTTTTTAAAAATATTATATAAAAAATACTAAAACATAAAATCAACATCACTTTGAATATTATTACATCATTTTAAATATAATTGATACCTATTAAAAGAAAATTGATACTCACTATGTGTCGTCACTCACTTAGAAAAAAAAACTCTTAGGGTGCGTTTGGTTCACGGAATATATAATTACTTCTGGGAATGAGATTCTCGGAATATAACATTACCTTGGGAATTTTACATTACCTTGTTTGGTTTATTTGGCAGGAATATAAGGTTATTGTGTTTGGTTGGAGAAATATAAGATTACTTAGAAGTAAAATTTACCAAATTATCCATGTGTTAAATTTTCTTTCTAACATGTTAAACTTTCAATATTAAATTTAAAATATCTACATAAAAAGTCATATAACTATTTTTGTTATACTACATAAAATTTACAAAAATTATATATTTATCATACCATTAATATAACTATTAGATTTAAAAATTAAAAATATATTTTTTATATTTTCATATCTTCGTTACTCTCTATTTACATAATTTTGTGAATTTTCAAATGTTAAACTTTTAACATGTTCAAATTTTTAATTTTTTTATTTCTTATGATAGATTGTCAAATAAATAATAAAATAAATTTAAAAATTGTTAAACAATGATAAAAATTTTAGATCATAAATTTAGCCTACTAAAATGTTTTATAATATGATAAATATCTTATAAATCAAAGAATAAAATTAAAAACATCAGCTATAACATAAGTGTAACACCATTTAAATATTAAATTAATATTGTGTAAAAATACATTATATGAACAATATTTAAAAGATTAAATAAATGATCTATATGAACAAAATTCATTAACTTAAGGACAATATAGTCCATATGGGTGGGAATTAACAAATACCTAATAAATTAGTGGGAATGACATTCCCACCATTTAAGGAGAAAAGTGGCACTATTGAGAAAAGATTATTACCCCATAGAGGGAATGATCTCAAACCAAACATGGGAATGTTATTCCGAAAAAAATTATTACCTTTGGTAATAATCTTTTCCATGAATCAAACGCCCCTTATAGACTTTTTTAAATTATGACACTGCGGTATAAATTTTCTTGCACTATCGCAGCTTATTATCATTTAATATCTAAAAGTATTTAATTGGACTTTCAACTTTCCAATTGCGGTGCATATTACCCCAATATATTATTTTGTTAAAAAAATCACATGACACTCTAAAACATATTACGTGACGTAGAATCTATACCAAATTAGATAAACTTTATTAATCTAAAAAAATAAAAAGAATCTTAAACTTTCAAAATAAATGATTTTTGGATTATTTTTTTCAAATGTAAAATATATCATTGTCACGTGATAAATTTCTAGAGTGTCACATGAATTATTGTAATAGAAAAAAGGTTGAGTAAGGTGCATCACGAATCACGATAGAAAAATATAAAGGCCAAACTGTATAAACAAATTTATTTTATGTATCAAAGTGATAATGAGGCACACCATTAGTGGCCAAATTATAATTTAACCATTTATTTAGTTTACTTCATGTCTTGTCATGTGATGAGTGCAATGTCTTATCAGAAGAAAATATAGGTTTGAGTTTTAGAAATGACATTGTTAGGAATATGGACAAAATTCGAGAGAGATGGGTGGGGCTATAACAAAAATTTAAAATTTAAAAAAGTTCAAGTTGAGGCAATGGTAAAATTAGTTTTTACTCCCCTAAAAATATATAATTCATGGTTGGGCCCTATAAATAATGTTGAGTTCCACCCAATGACGAAGTCATGATCAAATATCAAGAGGGGTCCAATTACTGAATTTAAATATTTAAATGTTTATAAAGTATTTAAACTCGAAATTGAGGGGGAAATCTAATTTATCTAATATTTGAAATTAAGGGACCTAAATTTTCATTACACCAAAAAATGAAGGGCTAAATTAAAATTTTAGAAGATTTAATGAAAAATAATTAAAAATTTTAATGTTTAATATGAATTTTTAAAAAATTGAGTGGTCAAATTAATCTTATTACTCGCCTAAAAAATATATAATTCATGGTTGGGCCCTAGAAAATTTTAATGTTTAATATGAATTTCTAAAAGTTTGAGGGGTCAATTTCTTTTTTAAATAAGACTTATTATAAGTTTTTTAAATTCTTGGGGTTCAAGGCTCCCTTGGACCCTTGTTGTGCTTTGCCTCTGATTATGCCATTGGTTAAGGGGAGTAGTCATGATGAGAGGGGAGGAAAAATTTGTTCATATTGAGTATCGAACCTACACCCTAGAAGATATGATAGTGTGTCACCTGAAATCTTTTAATTACATGCTCTAAAGATTGTTGACAAGTAACCATGAATCTTAAACATACAATATAAAACAAGGGTAAACTACTCGAATGTCACTTATGTTTAGGGTTTGTACACTTTTAGTCACTCATTTTCAAATTTGACCGTTATGGTCATTTACGTTTTCGTTGTATAAACTTATGGCCACTTAAACGCTAATTTTCGTTAAGTGTCGTTAGATGGGTTACATGGCAACTATAAAATTTTGTATAATAGCACATTTAACACTTCATATTTATGCATTCAATCAATTTAGTCCTAATTTAAAACAAACTATTAATTTTAGCCTCATTATTTAAAAATTCTTTCAATTATGTCCTATTTTATAAGTGAGTGTATAGCACACAAGTGCTCAACCACTAGGCTAAAGCCTATTACTTGATAAAATTAGCAACAAATTATACAAATTTTCAGAAAAAAATGTTTTTTCTCTTTTCTCTTAAGTTCCTTCTCTTCAATTTTTTTCTTTGTTTTCTTCTGATTACTTTTTTTGTTTCTTCTTTAAATCTAATATTGTTAAGATTTCTTTTTATGTAGTTAAACTCTTCTTTTTCCTTTTTGTATTCACAACTTCTTTCTCATTTTTCTCCTGCACTTTCCCTTCACTTTCGTTCTAAACTAATCACAAAATCATCTCAATCGTTCGTTTTCCTTTCATCTTCGATCTACACCTTTGATTTCTGATTAGCCTTCATTCGCCGCATTGCCCAAACAACACAATAAATATAGCCTACCACATGTAAAAGAAAGTTATAAACTTATTCAAATTTTCAAAAATCAATCTTACCTTGAATATGAAGATGAAGGTGAAGAATTAGTATTTTTTTGAGACGAAGCTTTAATGGGTTAATTAAATTTTAAAAATTCTTTCCTTGAATTCAATTTTTTTAGATCTTTGTTTTTAGAAAAATTTCAGATATTAGGGTTCTCTACTTTGGGTATTTTGTAAAGACTTGATTGAGATTTATATGTTGGGGAAAAAGATTGCATCGTATATCCAGTTCTTCAAAATTTCTCTTCAACTCAAGGACCAATTCAGTTCAACGACTATTTTTCTTGTTCTAAAACGATGTTGGGACCTAACCAACTTTTCTTTTCTTGACGATAATATTTTTGTCGAAAACGGCGCGTAGGAAGGTAAGTATAGTATCGATGTATTGGGGTTTGGTTTGGGGAAACCTTTAAGATGAGATGGAGATGAAGGCGATGCTGGAGATAAATGGTCGAGTGTTCTTTATTCTTGGGTTTGTTTTCTGAAAAAGGTGGATAAACACTCATTATTTTTTTTTAATTTTTGAGACCTTTTGGGTTCAATTATGAAAAACACGGTGAACATGTTCTTGGTGTTCATGGCTCTTCTGGGTTTTGAATATTGAAATGAAGAAAACAAAGGCTAGAAGTTGGAAAATAAAATAAAAAAATGAAATAAGACTTTATTTAATTGATTGGTTAGAATATTTTTATTTTTAATTTTAAAGATACAATTGAAAAGTAATGAAACCTTAAGGACTAATCTTACAATTATTCGAAATTAAAAGATAAAATTAGGACTAAATTGATTGAATGTGTAAATATGGAGGGTTAAATGTACTATTATACAAAATTTTGTAATTGTCACGTCACCCATCTAACGACACTTAACGGAAATTAGCGTTCGAGTGACCATAAGTTTACACAACGAAAACATAAGTGACCATAGCGGTCAAATTTAAAAACCAATGACAAAAATGTACAAACCCTAAACATAAGTTACAATTCTTGTAGTTTACCCATAAAACAAATTCGAAGAATACTAAATAAATGAAAAACTGTATAGTACGAGAGGAAAAGAATTAATGTTTGAGTAAACTACACCACATGTTATTTAATTATAGTTTTGATAATAACATGTAATTTTCTTTTAAAAATTATAATTTAATCATTTAATTAAAATTTTGTGTTAAATATAAATACAATTAAAATTAAAACACGACTTGGTATATTAATAATTTTAGTCCAAAAACTTCTACATTATATCAAATTATTCTTAATTCAAAAATAATTCAATAAATTTAACTCTTCATATTTAAAATTTTCAACACTGCACCCTCTTGACACATCCTCTAACCACTTGATGCACTTCATGCTATTGTCCCTTAACTCTATAATCCGACACATATGATAACGCAACAAACAAATACACTTCACTATTGGATAGTTGGCAGATTGATCGAAGAGACCCATTATAACCATAACGTCATCTGCTAGTAGATATAATCATTTGACTAATAGATTTTTTTTTTGAATATGAGTATGTTGGTTTTATTAAAAGAGAAAAACTCTAAAAATATAATAAGAGTTTACAAACTCAGGTAAACAAACTGGATTCCGACATATTCCTAGAACACAAAAACTAACGTCTCTAGATCGTAAACAATACCACACAAAGAAAAGGTAAAAACTATAACTCAAAGGCTTAAAACAAAATAGATACAAAACATCACCCAAGCTTGACGATGAAAGGTAAAAACCAACAACAAACAACATAATCTATAAGTTATGAGACTAAATTACCTAACTAATGGAATAAATCACTTGACTAATGAAACTTTTAAATATAAATCACTTTACTAATATAATTTTTAAATATAAAAAAATGAATTCATTAAATTATTTTAAATCAAGACTAAATTAGTAGAATGTATAAGTTATGAGACTAAAATTATTATTATAACAAATTATTCGTTTTAATTTTAACGTAGAGTGTCATGTTTGTCATAAATTTTTAATTAATTTATTTATTATATTTAAAAAAATCATTTATTATTAAATTTATAATTAAATGACATTTTATATATATGTATATATATATAACACATGCATCCATTAAAAACAAAAAGGCAAGTCATTCACTTTTTTTTTTGAAAAATTGAAATCAAGTCATTGACTCTTTTCCACACTATCATTTCCTCGTCATTATCATTGAAGTCTTAATATTTTAAAAATATAAATTAAGCTATGGAAATCCACTTTCAAATCAAATTATCAAATTTGAGGTATTTGGATACATAATCTTTAGAATTCATTATTATATAGTATATATTTTGTTTATATGCGTTATGACTTATGAGCGTTAAAAAAAAACCCTAACCCCCTACTTTCTGCCTCACGTGCAGTGCCCATAAATCTCCGTTAGCGCCGTAAATGAATTTATCAATAAAATTAACAAAAATGGCTTTTAAAAGTACAGCACTGACCACGGGCAGAATCAACCGTCCGTCCAACCAATCAGTTACTCCCACGTCAACAAAATAATAAATCTTCACAGGCAAAAAAGAGAGAAAGAAACGGGACAAAATTCTCTACTAATTTTTAGTATTTTTTTATGCCTAATATTAAAAAATATTATAAAATTTAAATTTTATATTAAAAAATTTTAAACTCTAAATTTAATTTTTAATACATGGCACAAATATAGAAGTACAAAAAAGATACATAATTTCTATTAAAAGGAAACGAGGCTCATTTTCTCTTTTTTTTTTTATTGCTTCAATAATCAATATATATATATAATATTTGAACATGGGATTAATTATGTTGTTTGTGTTTGTTAAAATCTTAAATGGCCAAGGTTCTACTTTACTTTTTATAGTTGTACTATTTTTTAATTCTATTTTCTTTCTCTTGTGTTTTCCTTGAACATTGGAAAAGCCCTTTTTCTTTTACAATTTGAATACTTACCAGAAGAGAAGATATAAAAGGTGCCCTGGGATTTCTGGCTTCTACTTGTTTCTGATCCAATCGATTATTTCTAGGAAAGTTGGATTTCCCCTTTTTTCCTGAGAGATGGATGATGAATTTGCTAAGCTTATCCGAAGGGTGAACCAACCTAGGTATTTTCCCTTCTTCTTTTTCTGGGTTTTTGAACATTTTGGTTTGGATTTTTTTGAAGGGTCTATAAATTTTTTCCTTTTTGAAAATAATGTTTTCGTTTCTTTGTCAAGTTATCCTTTCTCGTTACTTTTTCTTTTAAATATCTGATTTTCCCCCTTGGTGCTTCGACTGATCAAAGTTTAATTTCCTTCTTCTTAAATTTTATTTTCTTTTTTTTATTAGTTTGGAAAAAGTAGAGTTAATTTGAGATGTATGCTTATATTTATTGCAGAGTTGTGATCGACAACAATGCTTGTGAGGATGCCACTGTTATACAGGTATAGCTTCATGGACTGTAACTAGGTTACCTTACCTTATCATATGTGGCTAATTAGTTCCTTAGATCTTTGTTTCTAACTTAACCATACGCATTAGGATGTTATATTTGGAAATTGGACTTCTAAGTTGTTTGAGCTAAAAACTGAATTGGGATAAAAAACATGGGAGGGGATTGGTGAAGCCAATGTTCCAAGTTCCAACATTTATGGTGGTCCAAGGGATGCTTCGATGCTTTTCGAATTTCGTTTGTTTGTTTTTTGTCCAAGATTTATAATGGTTTAAATATAAATTTTCTGGTTAGGTTGACAGTGTCAACAAACATGGAATTCTGCTGGAAGTTGTCCAAGTGCTTACTGACATGAATCTTACAATAACAAAGGCATACATATCATCTGATGGAGGATGGTTTATGGATGGTAAGCCCCCCTCACCTTAAAACTGCAAAAACTATATGTTAAATCCAAGGTTAACAACCAGTTACTTATCTTCGTTTCTTGTAATATATTGACATGTTTCAGTCTTTAATGTTGTTGACAATGATGGCAACAAAATCAGAGATAAGGAAGTCATTGACTATATTCAGAGTGTAAGAGCTTACACCATCACTCACCTCTTCCTCATAATTCAACTACTGGCTTATCTTATTTCGTCATCAACCTTAAATGTTTGTTTAAACTTTTTATTTGAAACTTTTCATCTCACTCCTTATTGTGCAGAGAATCGAAACTAGTGCTGGCTTCGTGTCTTCCCGGAGAGGCACTGTAGGGGTGATGCCTTCGGAAGAGCATACATCAATTGAACTTGCTGGAACTGACAGGCCTGGTCTATTATCTGAAGTATGTGCAGTTCTTGCGGACCTCCATTGCAATGTTGTAAATGCTGAGATATGGACCCATAATGCCAGGGCAGCTGCTGTAGTTCACGTGACAGATGATTCAACAGGCTGTGCAATCAATGATCCGAAACGTCTCTCAACAATGAAGGAATTACTTTGTAATGTTCTCAAAGGAAGTAATGACTTGAAAACAGCAAAAACTATGCTTTCAGCTCCGGGTGTTATGCACAGGGAGAGAAGGTTGCATCAAATCATGTTTGCGGACAGGGACTACGAAAGGGTTGAGAGGGCAGGAGTTAGGGAAGTAGAGGAGGGAAGCTCAAGACCCCAAGTCACTCTGTTGAATATCGAGAAAGACTACACTGTTATTACTATGAGGTCAAAAGATCGGCCAAAACTATTGTTTGATATAGTCTGCACTCTCACAGATATGCAATATGTTGTTTTTCATGGAATGGTCAACACAGGAAAGGTTGAAGCTTATCAGGTGAGTTAGATCTAGTGAAGTAGCGGATAAAATGACAATATCAAACCCTTTTTGACAAAGCCAGAACATTTTTATTGCAGTCTTACTGGCCAGTTATATGACACATTGATCAACTTTAAAAAAAGTTGACAAGTTGGTTCTATTGAAACCACTAGTGTAAGATTGATGCTGACGTTGTAATCCAATTTGTATTGGATTTCTACTCAGTTGATATTTGCTTGACTGTAACTCCTCTTTCTCGCTGAACAGAAGTTGTATTTTGTTGTAGGAATTCTATATCAGACATGTAGATGGGCTCCCCATTAGCTCAGAAGCCGAGCGTGTCCGTGTTATTCAATGTCTTGAAGCAGCCATTGAGAGGAGGGGATCTGAGGTATAAGAAACCACCTCGTCGACACTCCACGTGCACACACACACAATGAAAGAATAAAACCAAAAGGAACGAAGAAATGTGATTATGGATGATATGCATGCTTTGATGATATAATATCCTGGATGATTTCGTGGTGCAGGGGCTAGAACTAGAATTGTGCACAGAAGACAGACTTGGACTCCTATCTGACATCACTCGTATATTCCGCGAAAACAGCTTGTGTATCAAGAGAGCATTAATTTCAACGAAAGGTGGCAAGGCCAATGACACCTTCTATGTCACGGATGTGACAGGAAATCCAGTTGATCCGAAGATCATCAATTCTATCTGTGCGCAGATTGGACATAATGCATTACAGGTGAAGCATAACCCGAGTCTTGCACCAAAACCACCTCATCAGGAGACAACAATGGCTCATTTCTTTGGAAACCTATTCAAAGCTCGAACTTTTCAGAATTTCAAGTTAGTCAGATCCTACTCTTGATATCTCTTCCTCTTTTAAGTAGATATACTTGTACAGGAATATCGGATATCAACCCAAAAGATATACATGGGGAGAAAACTCTGTAAATTTTTACCTTCTCCCTTGCATGACTGTAAAGGAAAAGAAAAGGTATTAGCCCAGTCACTATACTGTAAAAGTTGCAGCTGGTACTTGTATATCTTAAGTCTTAACTGTATCTCTTGAAAGTAATATCTGTACAGTTCAATATAAACATAGCTATTAGGAGAGTTCAAAATTACCCGACCCAAATTATCCGAACACAAATAATAGTTTACAGTTCAATATAAACATAGCTATGAGAACGCACCGGGAGTAATAGCTTTTAAATATATATTAGCCAAAGAACGTACCGTAAAGTTTACAGTGTAAACTAGTCCGGTGATATATATATATATATATATATATATATATATATATCCGAATGTTTTTCACTTAAAATTAATTTTAAATTATTAATTTTTGTATTTAGATTATTTATTATGAATTTTTAATTTTTATGTATTTTTATGTGATTTTTTTTAAAAAAGTAAATTTTAAAAAAATGAATCGGGTATCCGATACTCGATTTTGCGGGTACTCAAATTTTACGGGTACCCAATTAGCGGGTATCCGGAAACCATGGGCCGAGAAATATGTTACCCAAAAAATTGAGTACCGGACACTTCGGGTACCTGAAAGTTCGAGTACCCAAATTTAAATACCCTTAATTAGAAGTTTGTATAAAAAGTAGACTCGAATGAAGATGAAAAACAAAATGAATAATCCTATGGCTATGAGTATGTATATATATCAAACCCTCTTTTCTTTTCTTATCTTGATATGATGTCATAAGGCAAAGTTTACATCCATTTTGAGAACATTTAAAGTAAAAGTTGCTGAGGCACATTGCACTGTGAGAGAAAAAAATTCGATTCAAATTTTTAAGACAATATTATTGAAAAAAAAATCATAAATTTTTAATATAGATCATTATAGAAAAGGAAAGAGAAGTTTGAAATGGGCTGTCATGTCACAGTCCATACTAATCTTGATTCGGTGCAGAAAATGCGTTTCCCATAATGTGAACACTTATATTCCAACAATTAATGTTAAAAAAAACACTTATATTCCAACAAGGGTCCACTGTTTTAATGGTATATGGTTAGTGCTTAGAGTTTTTTTTTTTGGTAAAGTACATTGGTAATTAAATTATCTTAAAAAATATAAAACAATCACTATATTTTTAAAAGTTAAATAATGTGTATTAAACTTTAGTTTTTATTACAAAATAGTCACTAAACCGTTAATTGTCGTTAAATGAATAACATGACAATTACGAAAGTTTAAATAATAACATATTTAATCTTTCATATTTACACATTCAATCAATTTAGTCTTAATTTAACCCTCATTATTAATGTCTAAATTGATTGAATGTGTAAATATTGAAGATTAAATGTGTTATATAAATTTTCGTAATTATCATGTCACCCAGTTAAAAACAGTTAACGACCCAGTGACCATTTTATAACAAAAAATAAAATTTAATGCTCATTATATAATTTTTGAAAATTTGATGATCATTTTGTATTTTTAGTGACCCTTTACGTACTTACTTTTTTTTTTTGAACTTACTCTGTTAATTTGGCACTAATTTATAGAAGTAATGTTCGCAAATAAGGTTGATATATGCCCTTTCTGAGCCGATGAGAGAGATAAATAATGGGTACCACGGTGCAACAATAAAAACTAGCCACAAAACCAATAGATGCCCACAGATAGGTTCAGAACAAGTTGGAGAACACATTTTTGAAGTCAAAAACACTTGTGAAACCATTAAGCAATACAAGGGGAAAGTATTTTTAGAGGACGATTAATGTTGCAAATGCAGATTTTCTATAAATCACGTTGGGGGATTGTTGTTTTTAACCCACACAGTTATCAATCCTTATGAATATTCATTTCATTAAGGGCAAATTATTGGAATGGTCACTTATGTTTAGTAAGTGTACCTTTTTAGTCACTGATTTTTAAATTTGACCGTTATGGTCATTTACGTTTTTGATCTGTAAATTTATAGTCATTGTAACATTTGTTGCCGTTAAACATTAACGAGAGGCTGATCTGGCAGCGAAAAAAATAAAATAAATTCCACGTGGACTGAAAATAAAAATAAAAAATAATATAAAGGCTCCCCTCCCCCTTTTCTTTAACCCTAAGAAGTTCTTTGTAGAAGAAGAAAAAGAAGATGAAAGCAAACAGTGAAGTACTTATTTGTCGTAGTGGACAACGAGTTGAGTTGATCACTGCTTGGATCGATAAGAATTCTTTGGGTGTAAAAATTATAAGAATGGGAAGGGAGCTACTGTTTTTTCTTGGTATTATGTTCATGTCAACTCGCATGCAAGAATGGTCATTGTTAGGCTCTTAAAAAAGTGAAGGAAATGGAGAGTGCAAGATTCTTAAAACGAATATGTTGGTCATATGTATTGATTCCGTGTGTGATGGTTGTGTGGGTTTTTGAAGTAATGTAATGTGTGTGATGATTGTGTGGGTTTTGAAGTATTGTTAGGATTCATGAAGCTTGGTAAAGTTGGTATGTTTTGAAGATAATTGTTTGAGTAATGCTTGTGAGAGTTTAGGGTTGTTTAAGGTATCTTAGTTGTTTTGAAGCAATGTATTGGTCAATTCAATGAAATTTTAAGTATTTTGTTCAATAAAATTTTAAGCATTTTGCATTCAATTGTTCAATGGAGCATGTTTCATATTCATTACATGATAGATAAAGAGCAAAAATGAGCAAATTTGCATTAAACTATAAAAGTATGAACACAAGTTTATAAGCTGATTTAATATAGGTTTACAAAATAACTTTGTAAGCTGATTCAATATAAGTTCACAAAATAAGTTTGTATGCTGATAAATCATAAAATCAACTACAAAATATTGACCTAATTCAAAATAAGTTCACAAAAAATACAATGCAATGGATGAACATCCTAGACAGATTTAACACATTTCACAAAAGAAATGCCAATGCAACGAACATCACAAAAAGGAGTCACAAAATTAGGCCATTCAAAAATAAGTAAGCTTTAGTTGTGCAACTTCAATCCCTAGTTTGTATGTAGATCAGGAGTTACACAATCTGTGCTTAAATGTTATATATTTTGGTGCTTTTAATGGGAAATGTAGTATTTTGTGGTGCATGCGCAGGAACCTAGTAAATGCTGGAGCGGATGAGTAGCGGATCTCTCGGCTGAAGTTAAGACAAATCTGCTTTGGCCCACATGAAATTTCTCATAGACACGGAACATTAAAAGATAGCAGGAAATCAATGGCCCCCTTTAATGAGGCTGCGCGCGCTTTAGGGTTATGAAACCCTAGATTCACCGCCTATATAAGGAAGACTTGAACAACAATTCAAGAGAGCATGATTATAGACGACATTCCTAGTCTTTAGATATCGGAGAACCACCAGAGTCAAAGCTAGAGGAGTCTCCACACGCTAGACGCCATCGAGAGAGACAGAAGGTGTGGGAGACCTGTAGCAATAGTTGGATAGCACGAAGGAAGATCGTCGAGGACGCTCGACCCTTTTCACTTGATAAATTTATGTACTTTTATTCTTTTATTATAGATGTTTTTGGTTCAAACATGAGTTAAATACTTTAGTTTGTTTTATTGCTTTTCAGGATTTTATGTTTTGAATACTTTATTTTAATGCTATAGTTTGTTTCCCTTTATCTATTCTATTCATTGTTCTTCATGCATATTTATTGTAAGAGCTATCGAGAGAGGCCTTTTAACTATTAATATGTTTCTTAATATTGAGAGAGTTAGATTATACAAACATGAACAATGAGGCTAAGCTATTAACTTAGTCTTAATATGGGTTAGACATAAGTTTAGGTTTCAATGACTAAAAGGGATTTCTTAAACAAATAATAGAGTTGTTAGGTTTAATGCAGATATGTATCACCTTAGCTTCAATATTATTAACTTCTAGGCATCGAGAGAGTCAGAAGTTCATTAGAAAATCATGTCGAGTATATAAAGATCTTAATGATTTATGCAAACATGTATTGACAGTTGCTATAACATTGAAATAAGTAATCCAGCATATATCCTTAGAAATAAACCCAACTTCCACAATTATCTATTATTTACCACACCATATGTTTGTCTTAATCATAGCTACATTTACTTTATTTGTAATTAGTTTTGATAAACCGACACCAATCAATACTTGCTCAAACATTCTTAAGTTTGATAACTTCGTAGTTATTGATCCAATCCTCGCGAGTTTGACACTCTACTCTATCACTTTATTACTTGATTCGACGAGTATACTTGCTCTAAAGTGCATCACTATTCAACAAGCATAAAGTTTTTGGCACTATTTCCGGGGATTAGAAATTGATAATTACGTTATAATTGCGCTTAAGATTTTATTTTATTTGCATTTAATTTTTGTTTTTGTTTTTGTTTTTCTTTTTCAAGTACGCCTAGTGCATGACCCGACAGATAAATTGTGAGGAACCAACTTGTACCTTGCAACTAAAAAATTAAAAGATATTTGAGAGATCTCCATCGAGGGCAAAGGAATATGGATCCTCTCGGTCATTGTGTCAACAATGCACAGAACGACCATGAGAACGAGCGTAACAATGGCATGCCACCAGTGGTGGTTGTTGAGAAATCAGGCCATAATGGAGAACATATATGACAAGAGGTTCCACCAACTGCCCGAATTAGAAGACCCATTCGAGAAAACATTACACCTATCATCAACAATCTCAATCCATCGTTCGTAGTGCTTGATCTAGGGACAACTCACTTTTAGTTGAAGCTTGTTATGTTTAACATGCTCAACTCCATCAGACAATTTGGAGGATCAGCAAAAGAGGATGCTCGAGAACACATTCAAGCTTTCCTAGAAGTTTGTGATTGCTTTAAACAACCAGAGGTTCTAGATGATGTGTTGAGACTCAAACTATTCCCCTACTCTTTGCGAGATCGAGCCAGAGCATGGTTGAAGACTAGTCCCTCAGGATCTATCACATCTTGGGATGACTTGTGTAGGAATTTTCTGCACATATATGATCCACCAAACGTGCATAATCAGAAGCAAAGTGAGATCATTGCATTCATGCAACGAGATGACGAATCTATGTATGAATGTTGGGACATATACAAAGATATGCTATGCAAGTGCTCGATTCTTGGATTCCATGATTGGTTACAAATCATGACGTTCTATAATGGCGTTAGTGCACCATTAAGGATAATGATTGACTCTTCATCCAATGGAATTTTGCTTGACAAAGATCCAGAAGAGGCTTTCGAAATACTTGACCATATAGCTAATAACGACTATTAGTTCCCAAGGGGGAGATTTAAGCCTGGATCTAAATCTTCTGGATCAACCCAGTTGAACGATTCTCAGAGTGTGACGGCTCAACTCTTTACCATTGTAAACCTGCTCAAGAACATACAGTCGACATCCAATGTACGAGAGGCTAAGGTAGTTCAGTACACATGCGAGCATTGTGATGATGTAAAACTAATGAATTGATTTTGATATAACAAAGGATTTAAGGACTAAATTGAAAAAGAGAAAATGAAATTTTAAGTCCTAAAAACTTCTCTATGTTTCTAAGAACAAATGTCCAAGTCAAAACCTAAGAGTATTCAAAATTTTCTAAGTGTTTACCAAGTCAAAATAGTGATTTTCGAGTCACCGTTTCGGAACGACCCTTAGACGTTTCGAAACGTTTTGAGACTGTTAACTTCTGTTTCGAAACTAGCTTTCACGTTTCGATACGAGTGTATGGAAATAGGTCTTTGTGTTTCGAAACGAATGAGGAACAACAGAACGGGTTGAACCGTTTTGATATGGCAGTATCGAAATGATCTTAAACGTTTTGAAACGATTTTCAAACTTGGTTTCAAAATATGACCGTTGCAAATTTAGGTAACTAAATCTTGAGAGATGGTTAGAGCGTATCGAAACGTTTTGAACCCGTTTTGATACAGGTTTTGGTAGTGGCAAAAAGTTTCGAAACGAGCTTTAGCACATTTCGGAACATGCTCTTAGCGTATCGAAACGATCGTGTCCGTGGCAGTACGACATATTAATTACACCCCAACGACTATTTCTATTTTGGTCTGTTTCGAAATAGGGTCGAGCGTTTCAGAATATGTAGTTGCAGACTGCATTTATGGTGGGAAGATAACATCCCAACGACCATAATAATGAAGGCAACAACCCCAACGACCAGAATTCAATGAGAAGGTATAAAATGGAGTTCTAAAAGCACCCATAACAACTATTGATCCTAAGAGAAACATCCAAACATCAAATTCAAGCTCTTGTGCTAAATTCCCATATTTTCTTGTAAACCCCAATTGTGATACTTTGTATTTCCAATCTTATTTTTTTCAATTGGGTTGAGTGCTTGTAAAAGGGCTACATTTTATTGAGAGATACTAGCTATTAGCCTTAAACTTCTTTGTAAACCTTGTGTGAGGATTGGGTTAATTTTTGGGTAAAAAAATTGGCTATTATGTAAAGGTTTCCTCCTAAGCCTAGAAAAGGGGAAGATCAACTAGTGGAGTTGTTGGAAAATCCTTAGTGAAGCTAAGGTAGTGGATGTAAAGTTCAATTAGAACTTGAACCACTTTAAATCCTTTGTCTTGCAAATTTTATTTTCCACTTCACCACCAAAATTTCTAAAAATCCAAATCACCCCCTCTTGGCTTAAATCAATTCTACGATCCACTCAACAATTGGTATCAGAGCCTACCTCTTTGAAGGATTAACAATCACAAGAGGAGTTCTTAAGAGAGTGTGATCAATTCCAAAGACAAGTCATGACATCTACTTCAACTTCCAACCTTTATGAGTCACAATCAACCACTAAACCACCATTCTTAAATGGGAACAACTACCAATATTGGAAGAATCAGATGCGTCTCTTCATCAAGTCAACGAATTATATGATTTGGGATGTAGTGGAAGAAGGTCCTTACATTCCGGTTAAAAGAACTGATGAAGGAAGACTAGTTCCCAAAGTGAAGTCGAAGATGATCGAGGAAGAGAGACGAAGGATGCAAGTCAATGACAAAGCTCTACATATCATATTTTTTGCACTTGGTCCGAATATCTACTCAAAGGTTTCATCTATCGAAAGCGCGAAAGAATTGTGGGACACTTTGGAGACAACTTATGAAGGCACTAGCGATGTGAAAGAGACGAAGATTGGGTTGCTAAATTTGAGCTATGAGAATTTTAAGATGGACCTCGATGAAAGTGTCTCAAAAATGTTTGATCAGTTTTCGATCATCGTCAACGGCCTTAAAGGATTCAATGATGTAATTCCTGAAGATAAACTAGTGAGAAAGCTTCTATACTCTCTCCTGAAGTCTTGGGATGGTAAGAGAACGACCATCATTGAAGCAAAAAATTTGAAAACTTTGAAGCTTGATGAGCTTGTTGGACGACCAAGGTTTTGAGAGCTAACACACATGGACCCAAAATGATTTGGGTACCAAACATCAAAGCCTAATTTCTTTGTTTGTAGGGGGAGCATTGCTACAAGGCCAAAGCACAAAGTCAAAATTCGTGGTACCTTGATAGTGGATGCTCGAGGCACATGACAGAAGACAAGAGTCGATTCATGGAATTAAAGCCAAAAAGTGGAGTAGTAACATTTGGTGACAACTCCAAAGGCCCATTGAAGGTATTGGCTCCATAGGTAATCACTCTTCCATACTCATTGAAAATGTGTTGTTTGTTAATGGTCTAAAACATAACTTGTTGAGCATAAGTCAACTTTGTGATAAAGAATTTAATGTCATGTTTGATAAAAATGGGTGTAGAATAGTTGACATTAAATCTAATAAAACTATGCTCATTGGTCATCGCATAGGCAATATATATATGGTGCATCTAGATGACATTCATACATCACATGCATGCTTAGTTGCACAAAATGAAAATGATGCATGGTTGTGGCATAGGAAACTAGGACATGCTAGCATTAGTGTTTTGGAAAAATAGTTTTCCTTAAGCTAGTTAGAGGCCTACCTAAGCTCAAGTTCTCATTAGATAAAATTTGTGATGCATGTGCTAAAGGTAAACAACATAGAGCATCGTTTAAGTCCATTAATGATGTTTCTACAAGTAGGTATTTGCAATTAATTCATATGAATCTTTTTGGGCCAATTAGGACTACTAGCTTGGGTGGAAAATCATATGCTTTTGTGCTTGTTGACGATTACTCTAGATATACTCGGGTTCTCTTTTCAAGCACCAAGGATGAGGCTTTAGAAAACTTCATCACATTTTCTAAAATAACCCAATGATCTTGAACTTAAAATTTCACATATAAGAAGTGATCATGGAACCAAATTTCAAAATATGGATTTTGATATCTTTTGTAATGAAAATGGGATTAGCCATAATTTTTCGACTCCTCAAACTCCTCAACAAAACGGGGTAGTTGAGAAGAAAAATATAACTTTAGAAGAAATGGGTAGGACTATGCTTTGTGAAAACAATTTACCTAAGTATTTTTGGGCGGAAGCCACTAACACTGCTTGCTATATTATTAACCGAGTAATGATTAGGCCTATTTTAAAGAAAACTCCTTATGAGATCTTAAAATCTAAAAAAGCCTAACATTGGCTATTTTCATCCTTTTGGTTGCAAGTGTTTTGTTTTAAATAATGGAAAAAACAATTTAGGTAAATTTGATGCAAAAAGTGATGAAGCTATCTTTCTAGGTTACTCTTTAAACTAGCCTATCATGCGTTTAACAATAGAACTTTAGTTGTAGAGGAATCTATTCATGTGGTTTTCGATGATAACCTCCTTCCGAGGAAGGATTCTTGTGATGATGATGATGTAGGGATCACTAAAGCAAATGATGGTGGAGAATCATCAACGGTGAATGAGATTCCAACCAAAGAGGAAGAAACACAAGAACCGCCTCTAGAAGCATTGCAAAACATGTCTCTTGAGGAAAAATAAGTGAGCTACCCAAGCGAGTAAAACTATGTCAAGGGTGGTGAGATCTTGGGTGATCCATCCAAGGGGGTAACTACTCGATCTTCTCTTAAAATGCTTAATCATGTTGCATTTATCTCATGCATTGAGCCTAAGAACGTTAAAAAAGCTTTAAAAGATGACTTTTGGATTATGGCCATGCAAGATGAGTTAAATCAATTTGAGAGAAGTAAAGTGTGGACATTAGTTGATAGGTCTAGACATAAATCTACTATAGGAACTAAATGGGTCTTTAGAAACAAACTAGATGTGAGTGGTAACATAGTGAGAAACAAGGCTAGGCTTGTTGCTCAAGGTTACACTCAAGAAGAGGGAATTGATTTTGATGAAACTTATGCACCCGTAGCTAGAATGGAATCCATTAGGATGCTACTTGCATTTGCATGTTTTCATGATTTCAAGCTTTTTCAAATGGATGTCAAGAGTGCGTTTTTAAATGGTTTTATAAACGAAGAAGTGTATGTGGAACAACCACTGGGTTTTGAAGATCCAATTTTTCCAAACCATGTCTTTAAATTGTAAAAAGCTTTGTATGGTTTAAAACAAGTTCCTAGAGCTTGGTATGAAAGACTTTCAAGTTTTCTAGTTGGAAAATGTTTTGAGAAAGAAAAGGTGGACTCGACACTTTTTATTAAAAACAATGGCAAAGATATCTTAGTAGTTCAAATTTATGTTGATGATATTATATTTGGTTCTACTAATGAATTGCTTTGTCAAGATTTTTCTAAGTTGATGCAAGGTGAATTTGAAATGAGCATGATGAGGGAGCTCTCATTTTTTGGGACTCCAAATCAAACAAATGAAGGATGGCATCTTCATCAATCAAGCTAAGTACATCAATGATATTCTCAAGAAGTTATCTTGGAGCATGCAAAGCCTCAAGCTATACCTATGAGCTCATCTACAAAGCTTGACAAAGATGAAGGAGGTAAGTGTGTTGACTCAAAGCTTTATCGCTCTATGATTGGATCTTTGCTTTACCTTATCGCAAGTAGACCGGATATATTGTTTAGTGTTTGCTTGTGTGCTAGGTTTCAAGCTAGTCCTAGAGAGTCTCGCCTTATAGCTGTTAAAAGGATCTTTAGGTACCTTAGAGATATTCCTTGTTTAGGTCTTTGGTACCCTAGTGACTCAACCTTTAACCTTCATGCTTAGTCGGATGCAGATTACGAGGGTTGCAAAATGGATAGGAAAAGTACTTCCGACACTTGCCAATTCTTAGGTAGTATGCTCATATCTTGGTTCTCTAAGAAACAAAATAATGTAGCTTTATCTACCACCGAATCCGAGTACATATCCTTAGGAAGTTGTTGTGCTCAAGTCTTTTGGATGAAACAACAACTCTTAGACAATGGTATAAAGGTAGACACCATACCCCTTAAGTGTGACAACACTAGTGCTATATGCCTAACCAAAAATTCCATCCAACACTCTAGAACCAAACACATAGAAATAAGGCATCATTTCATTAGAGATCATGCCCTTAAGGAAGATGTTGTTTTAGTGTTTGTAGACACCTTAAATCAATTAGCGGACATCTTTACCAAACCTCTAGATAAAGAGCGTTTTTGGTCCCTTAGGAGAGAGTTAGGTCTAACTAGCCTATCTTGACCTTTTAGGACCATTTTTGTAACCCCCTTAGCCTGGCCTAGACGGTTGACCCGAACTACGAAGATTACACGGGGAAAACCAAAGTCAACCCGAAAGTCAACCTTGATTAACGACCTTTTTTTTCTTTTTAATCTTGTCTAGATGCTCATAAACCCTAAGCATATTCTTGGAAAACAATTATAAGAAAAACACAGCGATCGAATATCAATAAGGGACCCAATTGCACGAATCACAAATATTAGGGACCAAATTGTAAATTCTGGAAATTAGGAGGTCTTAACTAATTTTTAAGTTACCAATATTAAATTAATCATATTACATGCTTCCCTGACAAATTTCACCTTAATCGGACATATCAAACTCATGCAATTGCAAATACAATTTTCAGGACTAAAACATAAAGCTTGCAAACCTTAAAACAATTCAAATCAGTGCCCAACGGTCACCTGTTTTGAAACAGGGTTGACCGTTCCAAAACACGAGTTCGTTTCGAGACTTGTTTCGAAACAGGGCCTTCTAGTGGCCAAACCGTTTCGATACGGTCACCAGCCGTTTGGAAACACCAAGGCCATTACAGGCCCCCGTTTTGAAACGCCTGTGAGTGTATCGATACGGGTTGCCCAGAAGCTGCAGAATTTGCTGGTTTAACATGTAATTAACTACTCAAACACATCCTAATGACTTCCTAATCATGCCAATAAGTCATCATACATATAAGGTGCATGTTTGCAACATCAAAACATGTTCATGGCATCAATCATGTAATTCCATAAGTCTATAGGCATGCATCCTAGTATCCAAAACCAAGCAACCAACTAAACACCAAATCAAGCATCAAAATGGCCATTTACAAATCCAAATCATCAAAGGCATCATGCCACAACTAGGGAGTCCAAAACATCTCCCAAAACACAACCTAGGTTCCCATTGCCAAAATATCAAAAACTAATAGTGTTGTGAAAACATCACCATACATGAGCTTATCTTTCCCTTGGATTCTTAGCCTCCTTGTTGCCCTCAAACACTTCAATTATCTGCATTATTGGTTCAAGAGAGAGAGAGCGTAAGCACAATTGCTTAGTGAGGCATGCTCTAAAGAAACAACAAAATAATGCTTTTTATAAAACACTTTTAACAAAACCTTCCATCACATAAACATCATTATTCATGCAATTTTGCATACATAAACAAGCATCTCATGCTTCATTAGAATCAACATGTCACATTGGCTTTCAAGTGATAATCTATAACCATTTACAACACAAAACACAATCGGATACGCGGATTACATGCGTTGTCCCATACGCTTCATACACACTACTGAACACACAAGGTGGAGTTTACCGGTACAATCACAACCCCTCAACACCCGTGATGGAGTTTAACGGTACAATCACAACCCCTCAACACCACTAACGAGAACACGAGACACACAACACAAGACCCACACATGGACTTTTAACCACCATTGTGATCTTACCTTTCTCGTTAGTGTACTTGGATGGAGTTTACGGTACAATTACAACCCCTCAACATCCAAGGTGACTTAATTCACGGTGCACCCAATCCTATAGCCGGCTAACTATATCCGATTCAAGTACTTTAAAACCAACACATCACTTGCCAATATACATCATTTATCATCACCAATCCACTGTTTTAAAGCATTTAATCAAAGCCATTTAACAACATGCATCAAATCCACATTTACAACATATCAAACCAAGGATCTCTTACCTTGAGTATCCTTCAACATATGGCTTTCAAAACCAGCATTAACCTCGCTGAAACATGCTCTCAAAACATAATTTAAACATGCAATTTATCAACAAATGCATCGAACCACTCCATGGCTCATACAAGAGAGTTTTTTTCGAAAACTTACTCTTGAGCTTAGCTAAGTTGCTTAGACTTAAACTAAGCTCCCAAAACCTTCAAACATTCGTTATAAAGCTGGAAACCCAACTTCACTCACCAATTCCGTTTCGCAAGCTTGCCGAAACACCGATCAAGCCTCCGGATCAACACCACAAGTATCCGAAGATGTCTCCCCTGTTTTAAACACATCAAAGCAGATGATTAATGCATCATCATGCATTAAAATCTTCAGCCATCACACCTAAACTCGCTGCTCTAACCAATTCTAACATTTCGGCTACCAAACACAACCGAAATCACCTTCAAACTCTTCCAAAACATAACCCAGCCAAGATTCATCACTTCTAACCATTTCTAAACATCAATTAACATCCAAAATGAACCTAAACTCGTCCTTATACCTCCAGCTATAACATAACACCAAGATCACCCCAAAAATCACCATTTTCATAAGCAAAAAACTTTGGAAACACAACCTATTCGGGATTGCATTGATCAAACCTCATTTACACATCATTAAACATCCAAAATACATTTAATAATCATCTCAAAACAGAGCCCAAACAATCACAACGAAATTTTTCAAGATTTCCTCCAAACCTTGAGTTTTAAGCCAAAATCAAGTTCATATCATCAAAACCATTTATAAAACTTAAATTAAGGATTGATAACTTGGGAATTTCAGTAAAGAACTGAGTACTTAGAGGAGAAGAACAACCTTACCTCTAAATGTTGATTTCTCCTTGATTTGAGCCAATTTTCTTGAAAATCCAATGAGCAAATCAAAAGGATTTGATGTAGAAAGGATTAGGAATTAATTGTTGATTGAATTCTCATCAATTGGAGTGAAATCAATAGAAAAGTTGCTGGAGAAAAGTGTTTGGATGATGGAATTTTGAGAGAAAAAGAGATGAGAAAAATTTAGGAAAAGTAGTTATGATTTTAACAAATGGTAGTTTCCTTTTTCATTCAATTAATTAAACATTAATTAATCACTTAAATTTAAGAAAAATCTGGAGAAATCATTCTTGGGTAAATTAGCTCCTTAAAGATTCAAAGTTTCAATCCTTACAAAACAGTCACCACTGAACTTTTCAAAAATCGCATTTTAGTCACTATTTCAAAATGTTGCATTTCTAAACCTTATTTTGTAAAATTGATTTCACCACTCTCTTATATATATTAAAAGAGGATTTTTAGATATTTTTCCATATTTTTAAAGAACCCCGAACTAGGCTTTCCTTAACACCTCCTTTAATATTCGAACCGAAAATCAGACCGGTCCGGTTCAGACCCTAAACTTCTAAGCCCAAAATTAGGGTGTTTCAACTCTCCCCCTTAAGAAATTTAGTCCTCAAAATTTACCTGGAGGAAAGAGATATGGAAACTGCTTCTTCATGTCATCCTTTCTTACCCACGTGGCTTCCTCAACACCACGATGCTTCCACAACACCTTAACCAATACAATGGTCTTGCCTCGAAGAACTTTACTATCTGAATCTAGAATTTCCACCGGCTCCTCATCATAGGTCAAGTCTGGATTCAAATCCACTTCCTCCACAGGCATAACATGCGAAGGATCCGATCTATATCTCCGAAGCATAGAGACATGAAACACATCATGAATCTTTTCCAACTCTTGCGGCAACCTCAGCTTGTACGCAACAGGACCCACACGTTCAATCACCTCGTATAGTCCAATGTACCTAGGGCTCAACTTACCCTTCCGTCCAAACCTCATCACCTTCTTCCAAGGCGAAACCTTCAAGAACACACGGTCACCAACCACAAACTCAATCTCCTTACGCTTCAAATCCGCGTAAGACTTCTGTCGATCAGAAGCTGCCTTCAATCACTCACAAATGAGCTTCACCTTCTCGGTGGTTCCTTTCAACAAAGCTGGCATTGAAACCAACTTCTGACCTGTTTCAGCCTAACAAAGAGGAGTTCTACACTTCCTCCCGTACAAGGCTTCATAAGGTGCCGTTTGAATACTTGCCTGGTAGCTATTGTTATAAGCAAACTCCACCAAAGGCAAATGCTTCTCCCAAGAGCCTTGAAACTCAATCATACATCACCTCAACATATCTTCTAGAACTTGGATAACACGCTCAGACTGTCCATCCGACTGTTGATGATAAGAAGTACTGAAATTCAGCCGTGTACCCAAAGCTTGATGCAAACATTCCCAGAAACGCGATGTAAACCTCAGATCTCTATCCGACACTATAGACTTTGGCACACCATGCAGCCGTACAATCTCAGCAATGTACAGCTCTGCAAGCTTATCCAAGGTGTACGTAGTATGCACAGGTAAGAAATGAGCACACTTCGTAAGGCGATCCACAATCACCCACACTAAATTCTTCTTCGATGGAGACAAAGGCAAACCAGACACAAAGTCCATGGTAATCCTTTCCCACTTCCACTCAAGAATCCTCAACGGTTGCAACAACCCAGAAGGAAACTGATGCTCAGCCTTAACTCGCTGACAAACCATGCACCTACTCATATACTCAACAACATCTTTCTTTAACCCCACCCAATAGTACTCATCCTTAAGATCACGATACATCTTTGTACTACCAGGGTGCATAGCAAAAGGACTACTATGAGCTTCAGTCAGAATAGCACGCCTTAACTCAGCATCATTCGGCACTACTATCCGACTCCCAAAACATAGAACTCCATCATCATTAAAACAGAAATCTGATGGTCTATCCTCAGCAATATTCTGAACATGTGGCACCAAGGAATCATCCAACCGGTTCTTATCCTTAATCAACTGAACCAAAGATGGTTTCACTTGCAATTCAGCCACAAGACCTCCATCTCGCGAAATACTCAAACTGGAAAACATAGCCCTCAACTCCACTGCCACTTCCCTACTCAAGGCATCCGCTACAACATTAGCTTTTCCCGGATGATACTCGATCGTCAGATCGTAATCTTTAAGCAACTTCACCCAACGTCGTTGCCTAAGATTCAACTCCTTCTGTGACATCAGATACTTCAAACTCTTGTGATCCGTGTACACAATACACTTCTCACCATACAAATAATGTCTCCAAATTTTCAAAGCAAAGACCACCGCAGCTAACTCAATATCATACGTAGGATAATTGCGCTCATGCACCTTCAACTGTCGCGATGCATAAGCCACCACCTTACCCTCTTGCATCAACACACACTCCAAACCAACGTAGGATGCGTCACTGTACACCACAAACTCTTTCCCTGATTCAGGTTGAACCAAGATAGGAACTTGCGTCAAAGCTGCCTTAAGCTTCTCAAAAGCCTGTTGTCTCACTTCTGTCCACTCATACTTGACATCCTTCTGCAAAAACTTCGTCAAAGGTGCATCAATATTTGAAAATCCATCCACGAACCTCCGGTAGTATCCCGCCAAACCAAGGAAACTACAGACTTCATGAACAGACTTAGGAGGCTTCCAATTCATCACTGCCTCAATCTTCTGAGAATCAACACGAATCCCCTCAGCAGAAACCACATGACCAAGGAACACAACTTCCCTAAGCCAAAATTCACACTTGCTCAGCTTAGCATAAAGCTGATTCTCCAACAAAGCCTGCAACACAATCCTCAAATGTCCTTCATGCTCCTCCTCAGTACGAGAGTACACAAGGATATCATCAATGAACACTACAACAAACTTGTCCAAATATTCATGGAACACTCTATTCATCATGTCCGTAAAAGCTGTAGGAGCATTCGTCAAACCAAACGACATCACAAGGAACTCATAATGCCCATACCTCGTTCTGAAGGCTGTTTTTGGCACATCCACATCCTTCACTTTCAGCTGGTAATAACCTGACCTTAAGTAAATCTTAGAGAACACAGCCGCTCCCCGAAATTGATCAAAAAGATCATCAATCCTCGGCAATGGATACCGATTCTTGATAGTCAACTTGTTCAGCTGACGATAGTCGATGCACATTCTCATAGTGCAATCCTTTTTCTTCACAAACAAAACCGGTGCACCCCAAGGTGACACACTCGGCCGAATGAAACCACGATCAAGCAACTCCTGAAGTTGCGTTTTCAGCTCCTTCAACTCCTTAGGTGCCATTTGGTAAGGAGTAATGGACATTGGAGTTGTGTTTTCATACATCTCAATCCCAAACTCCACCTCTCGACTAGGAGGCAATCCAGGTAACTCCTTCGGAAACACACCAGAAAACTCTCGCACAATCTTGATATCTTGAACTTGCAACTCCTTAGAGCTAGGATTCATCACAAAGGCTAGGTACGCCTCACAACCTTGCCTCAACATTCGACTTGCTTCCAATGTAGACACCACATTGGCAAGAAACTTCACATTCTGACCAACCACCACTACCTCATAATCATCCGCAAGTTTCAACGAAACCCGCTTGTTCTCAAAATCCACAACAGCTCGATGTTCAACAAGCCAATCCATACCAAGGATTACATCAAAACCACAGAATGGCAATTCCATGAGGTCAACAAGAAAAACATGATTTTGCACCACCAAAGGACATCTTCTATACAATTTCCGTGTCACAACGGTCTCACCAAAGGAACTAGTTACACGCATACCAACATCCAAAGACTCAATAGGTAAATCAAGCAATTGAGCATGTTCACGCAATATGTATGAGTGTGTAGATCCAGAATCAATCAAGGAAATTAATGACAAGGACTGCAAAGTAAAGGTACATGCGATCACATCCGTGTCATTTCTCCCCTCTCGCTGAGCATACACTCGAGCCTGACCACCACCCTCAGGTTGGAGAACCACCACATGTGCCACATTCCTCCCACTATCATCTCTGCGCTGGAAGTTACCACGGCCGCGCCCATGACCTCTTTGTGGTGCAACAACCCTAGGAGCACGTCCCTAACCACCGGCCAACAAAGGGCACTCCCTCCTCATGTGATCTGCCGAACCACAATTCCAGCACGAATTACCGGTCACTACCACAGAAGCCTGAATCTCCCTCGTTGCTCGAGGACAATCACGCCTCAGATGGCCACGCGATCCACACGTCCAGTACGTGTTCTGATCAGCTCTCAACCTGTCTCCCTGAACAGGCGCACCATGCCCTCCATTACCACGCCTAGCAGAAGACTGATACCTCTTATCTCGTTCTCTCTTATTCCGTCCACCACCGGAACTATACTCAGCAGCTCTTTTGCTCGAACCAGAACTAACACCTCTGAAAGACAAACCCAGGTTCTGCTCAATGTCCTTTGCCCTACTCACCAGCACATCAAAATTCGTGTACTCAGCTGCAAGCATAAAGGTCTTTACATCCGACATCAAACCATATCGGAAATGCTCACACCTCTCTCGCTCATCAGGGATAAGCTTAGGTGCGTACTGACTAAGACGGACAAACTGGATCTCATACTCAGCCACCGTCATGCTTCCTTGTACAAGAGACATGAATTCTCTTTTCTTCTCATCCAGGTATCGCACACCTAGATACTTTCGCTTGAACACGTTCAGAAAGAACGTCCATGTCACATCAACTTCCTCCATCTCGAAGACAGTGGTCGTCCACCAAGTATACGCATCATCATGTAACAGCGACACCACGCAACCTAACTTCTGCACATCATTGTAGTTCATTTGTCCCAATATCCTCTTGGTACTTTCCAACCAAGATTCGGAACCCTCAGCAGATAAACCTCTGAACTCAGTCTTCTCAGACTGTGAAGACGTTCCAAAGGTAATCTCACATTAGCATCACCCTGATGCACAGCTCTGTGAGCTCCAGCTACTGCTGCCTGAAAGGCTCCACCAATAGCCTGTATCAGTACAATCATGTCAGGAGCAGCTTGACCCTGCACAGGTTCAGGTCCAGCGACCCCAGCAACAGCACCAACACCAGCACCATCACCTCCAGCACCACCACCACCGGGCGGTCCACCACAAGGAGGAGGAGGTATATCCACAACATTCTCAATGCTTTCCTCATTCTCATTCTGAGCCATAACTCTCATATTCATCCTCATTTCTCTACGAGGCCCCATTTACAAGAAACTACAATGCACCGACACAAATGCAATAAACATAATTAGGCTCAACAAGGTAAGTAACCCAAGTACTCAAGCTCATTTTCCAAAAACAATTCCTTTCATTAGTTTTGATATGGCAATGGGTTCCTCTAACATGCTTCAACATAGCATAACATCACAATTGCAACATACTTTACAATTCATACACCATACTTTCATTTAAAACGCACATCATGCAATCACACATACATCACCCACATAACCATTCCCATTTACTCGAGAACTCAGCTCTGATACCACTAAATGTAACCCCCTTAGCCCGGCCTAGACGGTTGACCCAAACTACGAAGATTACACGGGGAAAAATTCCATCCAACACTCTAGAACCAAACACATAGAAATAAGACATCATTTCATTAGAGATCATGTCCTTAAGGAAGATGTTGTTTTAGTGTTTGTAGACACCTTAAATCAATTAGCGGACATCTTTACCAAACCTCTAGATAAAGAGCGTTTTTGGTCCCTTAGGAGAGAGTTAGGTCTAACTAGCCTATCTTGACCTTTTAAGACCATTTTTGTAACCCCCTTAGCCCGGCCTAGACGGTTGACCCGAACTACAAAGATTACACGGGGAAAACCAAAGTCAACCCGAAAGTCAACCTTGGTTAACGACCTTTTTTTTTCTTTTTAATCTTGTCTAGATGCTCATAAACCCTAAGCGTATTCTTGGAAAACAATTATAAGAAAAACACAGCGATCGAATATCGATAAGGGACCCAATTGCACGAATCACAAATATTAGGGACCAAATTGTAAATTCTGGAAATTAGGAGGTCTTAACTGATTTTTAAGTTACCAATATTAAATTAAACATATTACATGCTTCCCTGTCAAATTTCACCTTAATCGGACATCTCAAACTCATGCAATTGCAAATACAATTTTCAGGACTAAAACGTAAAGCTTGCAAACCTTAAAACCATTCAAATCAGTGCCCAACGGTCACCTGTATCGAAACGAGGTTGACCGTTTCGAAACACGGGTTCGTTTCGAGACTTCTTTTGAAACAGGGCCTTCCAGTGGCCAAACCGTTTCGATACGGTCACCAGCCGTTTCGAAACACCAAGGCCATTACAGGCCCCCGTTTTGAAACGCCTGTGAGTGTTTCGATACGGGTTGCCCAGAAGCTGCAGAATTTACTGGTTTAACATGCATTTAACTACTCAAACACATCCTAATGACTTCCTAATCATGCCAACAAGTCATCATACATATAAGGTGCATGCTTGCAACATCAAAACATGTTCATGACATCAATCATGTAATTTCACAAGTCTATAGGCATGCATCCTAGTATCCAAAACCAAGCAACCAACTAAACACCAAATCAAGCATCAAAATGGCCATTTACAAATCCAAATCATCAAAAACATCATGCCACAACTAGGGAGTCCAAAACATTTCCCAAAACACAACCTAGGTTCCCATTGCCAAAATATCAAAAACTAATAGTGTTGTGAAAACATCACCATACATGAGCTTAGCTTTCCCTTGGATTCTTAGCCTCCTTGTTGCCCTCAAACACTTCAATTATCTGAATTATTGGTTCAAGAGAGAGAGAGCGTAAGCACAATTGCTTAGTGAGGCATGCTCTAAAGAAACAACACAATAATGCTTTTTATAAAACACTTTTAACAAAACCTGCCATCACATAAACATCATTATTCAGGCAACTTTGCATACATAAACAAGCATCTCATGCTTCATTAGAATCAACATGTCATATTGGATTTCAAGTGATAATCCATAACCATTTACAACACAAAACACAATCGGATACGCGGATTACAAGCGTTGTCCCATACGCTTCATACACACTACCGAACACACAAGGTGGAGTTTACCGGTACAATCACAACCCCTCAACACCCGTGATGGAGTTTAACGGTACAATCAGAACCCCTCAACATCACTCATCGGTAAATGTATAACACCACTAACGAGAACACGGGACACACAACACAAGATCTACACATGGACTTTTAACCACCATTGTGATCTTACCTTTCTCGTTAGTGTACTTGGATGGAGTTTACAGTACAATTACAACCCCTCAACATCCAAGACGACTTAATTCATGGTGCACCCAATCCTATAGTCGGCTAACTATATCCGATTCTAGTACTTTAAAACCAACACATCACTTGCCAATATACATCATTTATTATCAACAATCCACTGTTTTAAAGCATTTAATCAAAGCCATTTAACAACATGCATCAAATCCACATTTACAACATATCAAACCAAGGATCTCTTACCTTGAGTATCCTTCAATATATGGCTTTCAAAACCAACATTAACCATGCTGAAACATGCTCTCAAAACAGAATTTAAACATACAATTTATCAACAAATGCATCGAACCACTCCATGGCTCATACAAGAGAGTTTTTCCGAAAACTTACTCTTGAGCTTAGCTAAGTTGCTTAGACTTAAACTAAACTCCCAAAACCTTCAAACATTCGTTACAAAGCTGGAAACCCAACTTCACTCACCAATTCTGTTTCACAAGCTTGCCGAAACACCGATCAAGCCTCCGGATCAACACCACAAGTATCCGAAGATGTCTCCCCTGTTTTAAACACATCAAAGCAGAGGATTAATGCATCAGCATGCATTAAAATCTTCAACCATCACACCTAAACTCGCTGCTCTAACCAATTCTAACATTTCGACTACCAAACACAACCGAAATCACCTCTAAACTCTTCCAAAACATAACCCAGCCAAGATCCATCACTTCTAACCATTTCTAAACATCAATTAACATCCAAAATGAACCTAAACTCGTCCTTATACCTCAAGCTATAACAGAACACCAAGATCACCCCCAAAACCACCATTTTCATAAGCAAAAACTTTGGAAACACCACCTATTCGGGATTGCATTGATCAAACTTCATTTACACATCATTAAACATCCAAAATACATTTAATAATCATCTCAAAACAGAGCCCAAACAATCACAACGAAATTCTTCAAGATTTCCTCCAAATCTTGAGTTTTAAGCCAAAATCAAGTTCATATAATCAAAACCATTTATAAAACTTAAATTAAGGATTGATAACTTGGGAATTTCAGTAAAGAACTGAGTATTTAGAGGAGAAGAACAACCTTACCTCTAAATGTTGATTTCTTCTTGATTTGAGCCAATTTTCTTAAAAATCCAACGAGCAAATCAAAAGGATTTGATGTAGAAAGGATTAGGAATTAATTGTTGATTGAATCCTCATCAATTGGAGTGAAAATCAATAGAAAAGTTTCTGGAGAAAAGTGTTTAGATGATGGAATTTTGAGAGAAAAAGAGATGAGAAAAATTTAGGAAAAGTAGTTATGATTTTAACAAAAGGTAGTTTCCTTTTTTATTCAATTAATTAAACATTAATTAAATCACTTAAATTTAAGAAAAAATCTGGAGAAATCATTCTTGGGTAAATTAGCTCCTTAAAGATTCAAAGTTTCAATCCTTACAAAACAGTCACCATTGAACTTTTCAAAAATCGCATTTTAGTCACTATTTCAAAATGTTGCATTTCCAAACCTTAATTTGTAAAATTGATTTCACCACTCTCTTATATATATTAAAAGAGGATTTTTAGATATTTTTCCATATTTTTAAAGCATCTTGAACTAGGCTTTCCTTAACACCTCCTTTAATATTTGAACCGAAAATCAGACCGGTCCGGTTCAGACCCTAAACTTCTAAGCCCAAAATTGGGGTGTTACAATTTTGTGCTTAAATTTCTTTATTTTTTGTAAAATGACGTGCGTTTTTATTTGTGATCCTAATTTCATCCATGCTTATAGTTAGGGGGAGTATGTTTATGTTTTAACATGTTTCTCTTGCTCATTCATATCATTTATGCATCTAGGACCCATTAAAATTTAACTTTTCTGCAATTTAGAGCCTCATCTACACCTCTAGGCCTAGGCGTACCGAAACGGGTCAATCTGTTTCGATACAGGTGCCTTAAAAGTATTCATTTTGATCATGGTGTTTCGAAATGCCCCAAAGGGTTTGAAACATTTTGCCTCTGCCAAGAAATGTATCGAAACGGTCCAAAAGCATTTCGATACGGGATATCTCATGGGATTCGATACGGTCAAATCCGTATCAGAACGTTCAATAGGTTTCAGAATGATAATAGATATTTCGGTACGCCTATTTCAAAATGGTCATGCCTATTTCGAAACGCGTATCTGGACAACTTTTATAAGGAGTTTTAATTGCTCAATAACACTTTTTATTAAACTCCTAAAAACCCTAACCCGATTTTTCTCTATAAAAACCATCCAAACCTCATTGTTTTTCATCAAATCTTGAAGGCTTTTACTCCCAAACCAAAATCTAAGCAAGCTTCAACAACTTGGTGCAATTTCATCCATCCATTCTTCCAAAATCCCTTTTTGAGGTATTTTCTAACTTTTTTCTTTTTCCTTTGATTTAATTATAATCTTAGGTTAGAAAATATTAGTTTTGTATAGAATATAAGTTTTACATCTTGGGTCTTCCAAAACTTGTAAAAATCTTTCAAAATCTCATTTTTTTGTTTTCAATCGTATTTTCTTTACACAGTTTTTCAAAATTTGTTCTCTTTAAATTTTTTATATATGTATGTACGTTTTTAAAGTGTTTTTAAAACCTTAATGGGATTTTCATTGGATTGAATTAAGGATTTAAGTGCATACACTCAAATTTTCTTATTGCTTGCTTTGTGTTTTTAGGAATTTCCAATGGAAAATGTTAACAAGAAAAGAAAGACTCAAACAGGTGAAGGTTCAAACCAAGAAAACATTCGTCCAAACCTTACCCTCCTTTTTCAAAAGAGACTTAGGAATCAAGAAGCTAAGAATCGCTTCAAAATTATTCATGATTTAGCCGTTCGATGAGAGCGTGTTATGGATATCACCTTCCTTGACTCCGAGCGTTTCGAATTCCGTTATCTACCTCTCTTGCAAGATTAGGATTTCTTAGTCTTTTTGGGAATTCCCGACATTGTCTACAAGAACATGGTCTTGCTATTCTACTCAAATGACATTCTTATCGACAATGAAGATCATATCGAGGTAATTGGCATCGAGTCTTATCTTTTAGGCAAGAAGTGCCGTATTGATATATCCGTTTTAGAGAAAGCTCCTTGGCTCAAAGATGAAGGTATTGAGGATGAGAATCACTTTGGTGCTCACACCGGATCCGTTCTTACATTGGATGCTCATGACCGATTCCTACATTTGATCATCTCCTGGTTCATTCGCCCTTCAGGAGGTAAATTTGCTCATATCCGACAAGTTGATTACTTTTGGCTTGAGTGTTTTCGGAAAGTACAACACCCAAACTTGGTTAAAATCATGTTCATCGAGATGGTCCATCAAGTGAAGATTCGTACCACCGATGCACTTACATCCTTCACTTATGGAACAATGTTAAGCTACGTCTTTGCTCACCTCGGTTATGATTGCTCCTATGATTCTCCAGAACCCCAAAAGCAAAATATTGGTGAATCTTCTCTTATTAAGTCTGGGTTTCGTTACACTCTTGGCCAATGGGTTCGTGTTGATAGGAGAGCTCCGAAACCTCTAGTTGAGCCTCCACCTCAAGCTCCGGCTCCTTACAATGATGCACTTATGACTTTCCTTACCGAGCGTTACAACTCGATAGATACGAACATTGCTTCGGGTTTTGGTGCTCTCAACACTCGCATTCAATCCTTGGAGGAATGTGTCTCCTCTCTTGAGAATCAACAAACCTCGGTGGATCTATCTTTCTCCACATTCTATGGTGATTGGAGGAACTACTGTCGTACTCAAGCTAAGGACAATGATGATTCTCTTGATGATGGTGACAATGAGGACGAGGCCGAGGATTCATATTGCATGTCATATTAGACTATCATATTAGGTTTAAGTTTGCACCTATCTATGTTTTTATGTTTTAAAGACATATTCTTTGATTATGTGTTTTTAGGATTGAGCTTGAACTTCAATGCTTTGAATATTTATGTTTTTGATGTTGTTTCTTGAACTTTAATGATATCTATGATACTTATGTTGTTTGGTTTATTGCTTATGACTTCGTTTCTTCTCTTGATTAGCCTTGTTTATCTATTTTTGATCTAACAAAAAGGGGGATAAGTAATCTAAGAGCCTAAGTGTTTTTAAAGTTGTTTTTGAGTTTCAAACACTTAAATTTTAAATCTTTTCAAAACTTTAAAACCCATCTTACATTGAGGGGGAGTTAGAACTTTTTCAAAGATTTCAAAATTCTTAAAAATTCATACTTGGTTTTGTTATATAAAAAAGGGGGAGATTGTAAAACTAATGAATTGATTTTGATATAAAAAAAGATTTAAGGACTAAATTGAAAAAGAGAAAATGAATTTTTAAGTCCTCAAAACTTCCCTATGTTTCTAAGAAAAATTGTCCAAGTCAAAACCAAAGAGTATTCAAAATTTTCTAAGTGTTTACCAAGTCAAAACAATGATTTTCGAGTCACCGTTTCGAAACGGTCCTTAGGCGTTTTGAAACGTTTTGAGACTGTTAACTTCTTTTTCAGAACTAGCTTTCCCGTTTCGATACGGGTGTATCAAGACAGGTCTTTGTGTTTTGAAACGGATGAAGAAAAATGGAACGAGTTGAACCATTTCGATACGGCAATATCGAAACGACCTCAAACGTTTCGAAAAAATTTTCAAACTTGGTTTCAAAATATGACAGTTTCAAATTTAAATAACTAAATTTGGAGAGACAGTTAGAGCATATCGAAACGTTTTGAAGCCGTTTCGATACATGTTTTGGCAGTGTCAAAATGTTTCGAAATGGGCTTTAGCACGTTTCAGAACATACTCTTAGCGTATCGAAACGATTGTGTCTGTTTCGGTACGACATATTAATTACACCCCAACGACTATTTTTATTTTGGTCTGTTTCGAAACAGGGTCAAGCGTTTCTGAACGAGTAGTTGCAGACTACATTTATGGTGGGAAGATAACATCCCAACGACCATAATAATGAAGGCAACAACCCAAACGGCTAGAATTCAATGAGAAGGTATAAAAGGGAGTTCCAAAAGCACCAACAACAACTATTGATCCTAAAAGAAACATCCAAACATTAAATTCAAGCTCTTGTGCTAAATTCTCATATTTTCTTGTAAACCCCAATTGTGATACTTTGTATTTCTAATCTTATTTGTTTCAATTGGGTTGAGTGCTTGTAAAAGGGCTACATTTGCATTGAGAGATACTAGCTATTAGCCTTAAACTTCTTTGTAAACATTGTGTGAGGATTGGGTCAGTTTTTGGGTAGAAAAATTGGCCATTGTGTAAAGGTTTCCTCCTAAGTCTAGAAAAGGGGAAGATCAACTAGTGGAGTTGTTGGAAAATCCTTAGTGAAGCTAAGGTAGTGGATGTAGAGTTCAATTTGAACTTGAACCACTCTAAATCCATTGTCTTGGAAATTTTATTTTCCACTTCACCACCAAAATTTCTAAAAATCCAAATCACTCCATCTTGGCTTAAATCGATTCTACGATCCACTAAACAGATGGGGAACACCAGTCGAATGAATGGCCCAGCAACAAGAATTTGGATGCTACATAGGGAGCGCTAACTGCAACAGCAATCCCTTCTCCAATTCCTACAACCTAGGGTGGCGGCAACATCCAAATTTTGGTTAGGGAGGCAACACATGTAATTCTGGAGCGTGATAGACTGCCACAACATAACCTCTTGGATTCCAACAAAAGACTCAGAGGCAGAATCAGAGAGCTTCTAACTCCAATTCTAATTCTTTTGATTCCACTTATAAAAAATTTATGGAAACTACTCGAGTTATTATTCATGATCAGGCAACACATTTAAAGAACCATAGTGACATGCTTACAACACAACCTGCTATGTTGCAAAATCAGTAGTCGATCATGCAGAATCACATCGCTTCCTTTCGGTCCTTAGAAACACGATGTTAGGCTTGTAGCACGCTTGAATTGATCTCCGAAAACCGTCAAGTTGGTTGCATTTGGTCCTTAGATGAATTGGCTAAAACCGAAAAATAGTGGACATTATTTGCACGTTGATTTTAGAGTGGTTCGACTACTCAACCGAGTCTACATCCACTACCTTAGCACACCACTAAGGATTTATCAATTCAGTACTATGAATTCTACCTTTTGAGGCCAAAGGGATAACCTTACAACCCCATCTTTCCAATGGCTAAGATAGAACCACTCTAGTTTTTCCTTAGGCTAAACTAGAACCTCTTCCTTTTACAACGTAATTTGTGTAAAAAATGAAAACCTCACAAGATGGGTGTTTACAAGAATTAAGCTCACAAGAGTGTAAAGAATAAAATAATGAAAAACAGTCTATATACAATATATACAAGAGAAATGAAGAATAAAAGACTTAAATGCTATTTCTCTTGATCATGAAGCTTGGATATTGTATCTAACCATCTTCAAGTCTCCCAAGTCTTGCTTTTATGTTTGGAATGAGCTACTAGCCGTTTATGGCGGTTGAGGATGTTTTGGAGCCGTTGAGAGTAATTGAAATCGAGCATTAAATGCTCACCTGCATAGTGGTTTTGAAACCATTGAAGAGGTTTCAAAACCATTAGAGGTTTTCAAAAGAAAAACTACCTGTTACATGTGCCTGGTATTGAAACCAGACAGGGGGTTTCGAAACCAACTAGGTGGTTTCGAAACTGGTGGTTTCAAAACCTTTAATGGGGTTTCGAAACTTATTCCTAGGTTTGGTTTCCAGGCCTTACTACCTCACTGGTTTCGAAACCACTTACCGGGGGTTTCGAAACATGCATTAAAAACTTGTAAAACTGGTTAAAAATTGACTTTAAAAGATATATTCGATATAGGAACAAAGTCAAAACATTTCAAACATATTTTCCAAGTTTTGTGGACTTTGAAATATTTTTGCAATATTTGAATTTAGTCCAAAAACATTTTTCACTTTGTTATATCAAAATCAATATCTCAACACACAGGTTGGGCAGATTGCCCAAGTATTAATGATACAACCACTTGACGATTTACCTAGTGATACTAAAGTCACTAAAGTCTTTAATACGGAGCAATGCAATGCAATGCATCACACTACGTAGTGACACCCAACTGAAGGAAGATTACAAGTTTGGGGGAGGTTCCCTTGTTGATTCCACTCCAAGAAAGCCATCCACCGATGCTCCTGCACCTAAGGAGACAACTTTTGTGTCTGAGACAGTGAGTGACCTTGCTACTGACGGCAAGAATGACAAAACTAAGGATGCTACTGCATCCAGTAAACCACACGATAAGCCCAGACCATCACCTCCATTCCCACAATGATTGAAGGCTCATAAACAAGATGTCCAGTTCTAGAAGTTTCTAGATATGCTCAAACAGTTGCATGTCAATGTCCCATTCTTGAAGGCCATTGATCAAATGCCAATATATGCAATGTTTTTGAAAGAGATAGTGACTAAGAAAAGGATGATGGGTGAAGTTGAAACTATTGCTACGACGGGTGAATGTGTGGATGTGCTAAATGATTTCCACCCAAGATGAAGAACTATGACAGTTTTACCGTTCCATGCTCCATAGGCCACCACTACTCTGGTCGTGCCCTATGTGATCTCGGTGCAAGTGTTAATTTGATGCCAAAATATGTGTTTACAAGATTAGAGATGGGAAAAGTTAAGCCTACATCGGTTATCATTCAATTGGCCGGTCGTTTTCAAATCTGACCCAAGGGCAGAATTGAAGATGTCTTAGTTAAGGTTGATAGATTTGTCTTCCCGACAGATTTTATCATCTTGATTGTGAAGCTGATGAGAATGCTCTCATCATCTTGAGAAGACCATTCCTTGCCACTCGGCATATTGTGATCGATTGTGAAAAGGGTGAATTTACTATGATGATAAATGACCAAAAGATCACACTTAATGTCTTCAACACTCTCAAGTATATGGATGACTATGAAGAATGCCAATTTGTACAAGATGAGGAAGCCTTAGTTAAAGAACGTCTGCCCGAGCTATGCTGCAGCAATGTGCTTAGTGCTGCGAAGCAAGCTGACTTTGACGAGGCTATGCAAGAAGCTAAGAAAGAAGGTGAGGTGGAGATTGAGCAATCTAATATTGTACTTACCAGACCGGGTATGTCTTTTGAACCTCTAAATTATGATAGTTCAATTCTCCCAAGATTTCATTAGAACATCCATCGGTACTTGATCTTAAACCTCCCTTTACAATTAAAATAAACATATTTAGGGGACAATAATACGTTGCATTTTGCGATATCTTCTAGCTTAACATCTGACCAACAAACTAGATTGCTGCATGTCTTATCTCGACATAAGAAAGCTATTGGTTGGACTATTTCTGACTTAAAGGGTTTAAGCCCTACTTTGTGTATGCATAAGATTTTTCTTATAAATGATCACAACAACTTGATAGAAGCACAACAAAGACTCAATCCAAAAATGAAGATTGTGGTGATGAAGGAGGTCATCAAATGGCTTGACGCCGACATCATCTACCCTATCTTGGATAGTTCCTAGGTGAGTCCTATCACATGTGTGCTAAAGAAAGAAGGCATGAATGTGATTAAGAAAGATGCCGATGAACTCATCTCGACCAGAAACTTTATTGGATGGCAGATCTAGATTGACGATTGGAAGCTGACCAAAGCCCTGAAACAGAACCACTCCCTGTTGGCCTTCATTGACCAAATGCTTGACAAGCTCACCGGGAAACTCTACTATTGCTTCCAAGACGGTTACTCCAGGTACAACTAGATCGCGATTGCGCCGGAGGACTAGGATAAGAAGACATTCACCTGTCCTCATGGCATCTATTCTTTTTGCCAAAAGCCCTATAACCTTTGCAATGCTCTCCATTCCAGCATTGTATGATGGCCACATGTTTGGACATGGTGGATGACTTTCTAGAAATCTTCATAGATGACCTTTCTGCCCACAGAGACTCACTTGACAAGTGCTTAAGAAATCTTGCAAAAGTGCTAAAATGATTAAAGGTCTACAAAAGAGCATCGGTCCACCGTGACAAATCCTCAATCACGTTACTGGATATCTAGTGAATCCAGTTTCAACCTTTTTTATTCTTATGCATTTTTATTCTCTGTATTTTATTTTTTCAATTTAATTTCTACAATTTTATTACTTTTAGTTTTAGGTTTTATTTTTTGTTATATTTATCTTTGGTAGTTATCACAAGAATAAGACAAAATGGTTGAAAGTTCTCATAGGAGCCGAGAAAGGAAACTTTTGGAAGCTACCTAGGATGGGGAGAATGATGATCAATTGTGAGGGATTTCCATATTTACCCTTCACACTTCAGACCTTACTCTTCACCACGCCCTAATAACCGCCACACGTCGCATCCCCATTCCTAAAGCCGTCTATTTTCACTTTCCCACTAAACAAAACCATCACCATTAAATGATGACTTCCCTAAATCACTCTAAAACCCTTTGCCTCTAAAACCTTCCATATTTTTTATCCCTAAGTCCATCATACTAGAAATTCAAACTTCTTTTGTTCGTCTTGGCAACTACCCGCTTTCAGAAGAAACCCTACAAGCTTCATGTTGCGTGTAAGGGTGTACTATAAATGATACGCAAATAATGCAAGTATACACGTCGAGGCAAGTAGTAAAGTGATGAGTGAGTATCATCTTTACAAGGATTGAAGGTATTTCAAGTTAAGTTTAAGCACAAAGTTAAAGACTGAATTATAAATAAACTAGCAATTGGAAACAAGTGAATAAATGTGATGGCAATTGGGAACATGGTAAGAATTGCGATAGCAAACAAACAACGTAAGACATAACCAAAACAAGGATATTTCAAGGGTCCTTTCACACGTACGAAACTCTCTAATGGAATGATAGGCTGGGCTTGCTAAGGACTTCTATGTCTAACCCTAATGAATGTCTAGAACCACCTTACCCACAACATGCTCAACAGAGTTTACTTAGATGTTTCTAAACTATCTCTAGCAATAAACCTGGCAGCCAGAATTCTAAGGCAATACATGTCAACTTGAAACCTAGCAAGCTACTTATCGATGAAGTTCTACTCCTTTTAGTCATTGAAACTCTATCCTTATCTCTATGGTGAGTTAGGGTTTTGCCTTTCAGCATCAAACCCCCATTGTCTACATAGATCTAAGCCCAACTCTCTCGAATATTAAGCTATCCAATACCTAAACTAAAGCTAACTCTCGAAAGCTCTTACAAGTTTAGGGTAACCAAACAATGGACAAAACATGTAAAGGATAATGAAGCAAACCAAACATTCATTTAAACCTAAACCTAAACATCCATAACAAGCCCAAGCCAGTTAAAATCAATTCATGGTTGAGCAAATATCATCTGTAATCATTCGTTTAAAACAACCCATCATAAAAATAAGAAATGAAACAACACAAGCAACTAGAGTAAAAGAAACTCCCAAGCCTCCTTGGACTGCCGTGAACTGCTCAAGCTTGCTGCTTCTCTCAAAGGCCATCAAGAACACTCCTTGTAGCTTTAACAATGGAGAACACCACACGAAGAAGATGAAGAAAGGAGCCTCATTTCTCTCTTTCTTAGCTCACCCAAAAATATCCTCTTTTTCGGCTCTCTCTTTAATGTGGGTGTCTTGTTCTTTATATAGTAGGGGCTCCGAGGGTTTTGTGCCCTAAATTCCAAAGGAATATTCACTTCACATGTGGGCTCACAACTGGCGAATTGGTTCACGTGTCAGGCTACACAATGTCATCGTCTCCTTGTCCTCTAGTGCGCCTAAAAATGCTATGCAACATGCTGTAGCATTCTGCCTCTGCCCTGCTCTGCTCCTCATTTCCTTACACATCACCACAACAACCCAAACCTTCCCAAGCTGCATCATTCAAGCAAATAAACAAAGAAAACTAAACAAGCAACACCAAATGCAACTATATGAACTAAATGCATCTATATGCTATGAAATGAGATGAAATGGGCTTGATTCCTTACAATAACTTAAGTAAAAAGGCGTAAAAAGTTTACCTTTTCCAAGGTTAACACCCCAAACTTGATTTATATCATATCCTTAAGCAATGAGCAGGAACAAACAGATAAATGCTACATCATAAAATTAGACCACGACAAAGATATGGCAAAATTTTAGTCCTCATAACAAATAGGCTCAATCATGAAAGACATCTTAAGATTTTAAGAACTACTCTTATAGGACAAGATCCTAAGGAATGAAAGTGTGATGACTACATGTTCTTCAAGCTTAACAAAGTTATAAAATAATTGGTTAAGTTCTCAAGCCTGCCCTAGTTTTTTTATTTTGTGCTTTGAGTGGTGTCAGCTTATCACAACTATTATCCCTAACTTTAGATGAGTATGAAGCAAACATCTCACCCCGAGCTGGTAGATAGAGTAGTCCCGTGACAACTTTCATTCACTCATTTGAGTTGTTGCCATTTATTTAAGTACATAATCTAGGCAAAACAACTCAAAGCAAAGTGTCCCTCTTAGCTATGCTTTAGCATTTATTCACACTTCAACAGAAGTAGAAACTACTTAAGCCTTTTAGCCTTCATTTTCTTTGAAGCTCATTCTATACATTTTTAATCTAAGGCATATGAGTGTTCTTTTTCCAAAAATCATCTAACCTCTATAAGCATAAAGAACACGCAATCGTGTAACACTTACATAGCAGAGAATCAAGTCTTATAGGCAGTTCTACCAATCTCAAGAGTCATAAACATTCAGTCAAATTTAGCAATAAAAATTAAGTTCTCATCATCAAACATCCTCAATTTATTCATAGAACTGTCATTGACCTAACAAAATGCTATAGCAAAAATCTGTTCATTACTGAATGCTAATGAAAATGTATAACTATGGGCACTAACACCCCAAACTCGAAAGATGCAGTGTCCTCAATGCATAAAAATAAAATGAACTAATCTAAAATGTAGATGCAAATGCAAGTTACCTCCTAAAAATCTACTTTGGTGTTTCTGTCTTGGTGGCTTTGTGCTTGATCTTTGGCTTCTTCCTAAGTGATGCAAATGCAAGTTACCTCTTTTCTTCTTTCTCAGTTGGCTGGTTATCGATAGCATCGTCGGAATCTTCATTAGATGGGGAAGTCCATGCACGCCCTACCGTGTGCTTCAGACGACTCCTTGGTTTTTCTGTAGCATCCAGAGTCGAAGCAGGTTACGATGCCGGAACATCTTCAGCTATCTCTTCGCTGTCACTTTCAACATGGACATGCTCTTTGACTGGGGGTTCTTGTGGTGGCGGGGTAATCAGGTGATCTTTTCCTTTCCTTTGCCTTGCCATATGAGGGGTTTGTTGCACAGTGACAGTAGCTGGTTCAGGAGCAGGTGTTTGGTGCGGAGAAGGTTCTCGATGCGGGGCAGTTGGTGGGCATTTTTCTATAGTTTTCTTTGGAACTGGTGTAGCTTGTGTGCCTAGCTGGTCCTTTATAGGCAGAAACAACTTATCGGGGAAGGGTGAGAAATCGATCTCCATGTACGAAAACATCTCCTTGAAATAAGAGTTGAGAGCCGCGCCCCTTTCTTTGACATACTTGAAATAAGTCGCCAGACTTCCTTTCATCTCATCCATATCCTCTTGCATGCGTTTTCCGGAGGCAACAAGGGTTGCTATTCTTGCTGCAATAATAGTTTTGGCTCCACCCTCCAATGTTTTTTTGGAGCATCCTCATCGAATCCCCTCAAACCAGGAATTTGGTGTGGGGTTATAGGACCATTGCCCTTGTCATTCTTGTCTCCTTGTCCAAACCTAGGACTTTTTTTTTGTCTATTTGCACTTCCCTTAATGAGATAAAAACCCTAACCCTAATATGAAAAAGTCGGCTTTCATGCATAAGGCTCTAGCGTGCCACCAGTAACATGGGGACAATTCAGATGTTGGGCGATAAAGACAAGCATAGGATAAAAATAAGAGGATAGACTAAAATAAGATAAATGAATAAGGTACTAAAAAGACTAAATTATTTATATAGATAAAAACATGCAATGCTATAGCATAAATAGTAAGGGTAAAGAGATGCAAACTCTTTAAGGATCCTGAAGAAGCATGGCTAATTTGTCTCGCAAGATAGGAGCTCCATTGTAAACCTTCAGCCTTTGGCCGTTAACCTTGAAAACTGTGTCATCATCAAGCTTCTTGATGTCTACTGCTCTATGAGGATAAACCTTGTGCACTATAAAAGGGCCTGACCATCGCGATTTTAGCTTTCCTGGGAAGAGCTTGAGCCGTGAGTTGTAAAGAAGCACTTGTTGGTGTTTACAAAAATGCCATGGCAAAATATGCTTTTCATGCCACTTCTTTGTTTTCTCCTTGTACAAGCGGGCATTCTCATAAGCTTAGGCTCGAAACTCATCCATTTCGTTCAGCTCTAACAACCTTATTTCTCTGGCCAGTTGGGTATCCATATTGAGCTTTTTAATGGTCCAATATTCCTTATGTTCTAGTTCCACGGGAAGGTGACATGCCTTGCCATAGACGAGCTTGAATGGAGATATTCCCAATGGTGTCTTGAAAGTTGTCCGATAAGCCCATAATGCTTCATCGAGTCTTGGAGACCAGTCCTTCTGCTTAGGATTGACCACCTTCTCTAGAATTTGTTTTATCTCTCAATTGGAGATCTCAGCTTGGCCATTGGTCTGAGGGTGGTATGTCGTAGCAATTTTATGCCTCACTCCATACAACTACAATGCCTTAGCAATAAGCTTGTTGACAAAATGAGTGCCTTCATCACTTATGATGGCTCTTGGGCCTCCAAACCTTGTGAAGATGTTCTTATGAAGGAACTTCAAAAGAGTCTTGGAGTCATTCCTTGGTGTAGCTATTGCTTCAACCCATTTTGACACATAGTCCACAGCTAATAGGATGTATAGATATCCAAAAGATGATAGGAATGGTCCCATGAAATCTATTCCCCATACATCAAAGAGCTCCACCTCCAAAATGCATTGCAATGGCATTTCATGCCTTCACGATATGTTACCCGTTCTTTGGCATCTATCACATGTCTTACAAAATTCATGCGCATCCTTAAAGAGTGTGGGTCAATAGAATCTTGATTGTAGAACCTTTTGAGCCGTCCTAGCTCCTCCAAAATGGCCTCCATAAGAAGATGAATGGCAATGGAATAAGATCTCCCTTTGTTCTTCTTCGGGGACACATCTCCTGATCATTTGGTCCGCACATTGCTTGAACAAATAGTTCTCATCCCAAATGTAGAATCGCGCATCATGCTTGAATTTCTTTTTGCCATGGATATTCAAATCAGGAGAAAAAAAACCACTAATGAGGAAGTTAACAATATCAGCATACCATGGAATTGTTGTAGCATATAAAATTTTCTCATCAGGGAAATTCCTCATTAATTTCTGGGTTATCCTTACTTTCAGCCTTGTTTTCTAGGCTAGAAAGATGATTTGCAACTTGATTTTCACAACCCTTTCTATCTCTAACCTCTAAGTCAATCTATTGCAAGAGGAGTATCCACCTAATAAGTCCAGTTTTAGCATTCTTTTTAGTCATTGAGTACTTAATAGCAGAATGATCAGTATGTATAATGACCTTAGTGCCTATCAAGTATGCTCTAAACTTATCAAAGGCAAACAAAACAACAAGTTATTCTTTTCAGTGGTCGTGTAATTGATTTGTGCATCATTTAGAGTGCGACTAGCATAATAAATAACATGGAGAATTTCACCTCTACGTTGTTCAAGGGTTTCCCCCACTGCATAGTCACTTGCATCACACATAAGTTTGAGTGGTGAGGTCCAATCTGGTGGAACAACTATGGGTGCTGAGATAAGTTTTTCCTTGAGTTCCTTGAATGCGCTGTGACAAGCATCATCAAACACGAAGGGCTGATTTTGTTGTAGCAAAGTGCACAATAGGTTTAAGATCTTGGAGAAGTCCTTGATGAACCTCCTATAAAAGCCAGCATGACCCAAAAAGCTTCGAATGCCTTTCACGGTGGTTGTGGGAGGTAGCTTTTTGATTACGTCAACATTGGCCTTGTCCACCTCTATTCCTTTTTGCGAGATCTTGTGTCCAAGAAGAGTCCTTTCGGCCACCATAAAATGACACTTTTCCCAATTGAGGACCAAGTCCGCTTCTTCACATCTCTTGAGCACCCTTGCTAAATTACTCGAACATGACTCAAAGTCATCTCCGAAGATCGAAAAATCATCCATGAAGATCTCCAAGAACTCTTCAACCATATCCAAAAAGATGGCTAGCATGTAACGCTAAAAAGTAGCTAGAGCATTGCAAAGACCAAAAGGCATCCTCCTAAAGGCGTGTGAACGTTGTCTTCTCATGATCCTCTGGTGCTATAGCAATTTGGTTGTACCCTGAGTATCCATCAAGGAAACAATAAAAGGCCTTGCCCACTAATCGATCCAGTATTTGATCGATGAATGAGAGGGGAAATGGTCCTTCTTGGTTGCCTTGTTAAGCTTCTGATAGTCCATGCAAATCCTCCACCCGTGACGATCCTTGTTGGTAAAAGTTCATTGTCCTCGTTGCTTACTACGGTGATTCCTTTCTTCTTTGGCACATATTGCACTAGGCTGACCCAAGAACTGTTGGAAATTGGGTAAATAACTTCAACATCGAGCCACTTAATGATCTCCTTCATCACCACCTTCTTCATGACTAGATTAAGCCTTCTTTGGGGTTCAATAGAGTTGTTGCAATCATCAAGCGGAATTTTGTACATAAAAATAGTAGGGCTTACACCCTTCAAGTCAGCCATAGTCCAACCTAAAGCTTTTTTATATTAAGCTAACACATTTATCAAGCTCAACTCTTGCTTGGTTGTAAGACTAGAGGAGATTATCACATGCAAAGTTTCATTGGAACCCAAATAAGCTTATTTAAGGTGTGATGGTCAAGACTTTAATTCTAATGTGGGTGCATGCTCAAGTGAGGGTTTTGGAGGTGTAAATTCAGAAAAATCTGAAGGTTCAAATTGCATACATGGTCTGGCTGTGAGAAGACTGGATTGTTGCACCTCCATTGGAAACTCCTTAAGTTCATCGAACTCTTCAGCCTCCTCGAAGTCCTCATTGTCATCCTCATTGAACTTCATAGAATCCTCCATTTGTAGAAAATTACAGTAGCAAAATTCTGCAGCTTCCTCTTCTGCTGTAGCATCCATGTATTGACACTCCTCATGTTCATCCACATACTTGAGGGTGTTGAACACATTTATGGTCACCTTTTGATAAGCCACTCGTATGGTGAACTCACCCTTTTCACAGTCTATCAAGATCCGGCTGGTAGCTAAGAATGGTCTTCCCAAAATAATTAATGCATTCTCATCAGCTTCACAATCAAGAATGAGGAAGTCAGCTAGGAAAATAAATTTGCCCACCTTCACCACAACATCTTCTATTCTTCCTTCCAGACGAACGTGTGATTGGTTCGCTAATTACAAAATAACGGTGTTGGGCCTAACATCTCCCATACCAAGCTTCATAAACACTGACTTAGGCATTAGATTCACATTATATCCAAGATCACATGAGGCTTTTCCCACATAATTATCACCTATTGAACAAGGGATGGTGAAGCTGCCTAGATCATTCCGCTTAGCTGGCAGATTGCTCAGCAAAAAATAACATTCTCTTGCTGTAGCAGAAGTATCTAGCCTCTCAATCTTCCTCTTCTTGGTGACAATATCCTTAAAGAATTTCGCATAAGTGGGCATTTGGTTATTGTCTTCCAAAAATGGGACATTGGTGTACAGCTGGTCAAGGATATCTACAAATTTCTTGAACCGAAGATCTTTATTATGCTTCTTTAATCTTTGAGGGAAAGGTGGTGGAGGTCTAACTTCTTCCTCTACTGGTGGAGGTCTGCCTTTTGCTGTAGCAAAACTCTATCTTCCATCAGCAGGTTCACTAGTCAAGCCCTCACTATTATCCTTTTCAAAGGATAAATCTTCTTGCAATTTGGGTTCTTCTTGGACAGTTTTAGGGTTGGAATCTTCACCCTTCTTCTTCCCCCCAAACTTATCTTCCTTGTTAAGTTGAGTACCACGTCTTAAAGTGAGTGCACTACATTGTTCCTTGCCATGAGGTTTAGTGACTTCAGTATCACTTGGCAAATTACCATGAGGTCGAACTTGTAGGGCTTGTGCTATTTGACCTACTTGAGTTTCCAAAGCTCTCAAAGACGAGCTATGACTTTGAACCAATGCACCCTGACTCTTGATCGGTGCTGTATGATCATGAAGTAGATTCTTTGTGGATGACATAAAGTCTCGGAGAATAGCTTCCAAAGAGTTGTTGTTCGCTGAAGAAGCTGAACCCTTGTTATCATTTTCCATAGTATATTCTACTAAAAACCTTGGGGTTCAATCTGGTTTTTTTGCCGATTCGAGCTTCCAGTATTGTTGTTTCCTTGGTTCCCACCATGAAAGATTTGGATGCTGACGCCATCCTGGGTTGTAGGTGTTCGAGTAGGGGTTGTTGTTGTTTTGATTGTAGTTCCCCACATAGTTGGTAGACTCGTGGTTTTTCGGACATTCACTCACATGGTGACTTCCATCACATCGAACACAAGTAGTTGCCGCTACCTTCACTTACTTTATCTTATTTGGACGTTAGAGGTTCTTCAACATGTTCATAATGGCTGACAGCTATGCTGAAACAGAGTCATTGGCCTCAAGCTCGAGTGTCACATGACTTTTCCTCCACGTTCCAAGTCTAGTAGTCAGAAATTAGTAGTTATTGTTTGCTATTCTATCAAAGATATCGAATGCTTCTTCGGGTGACTTGTCCAACAAAGTTCCATTTGCTGAAGCATCTAGTATCATTCTTGTGGGAGCATTGACACTCAACTTACATCCAATCTTGAAAACCATGATTCGTACATTTGCGAAGCAGTCTCTTATATCTATTCCAACACTCATACATCGATTCATCATCAGCTTGACGAAAGGAAGCAATGTCATTCCTTAGCTTGGTGTTCATGTTGGGTGGGTTATATCGATGCAAAAAGCTTTTGCATAGATCTACCCATGTCTCCATTGGAGCAGCGGGTGCTCCACTCAACCACTCTCTTGGATTATCGCCCTGTTGACCTCCTTGGTTACGACCTCTATACATGACTTCTAAGGCTTGTTATATACGCCTTCTTTCTCAGAAAAGATGTTCAATCTTAGGAACTAACGGTAGTATGGGTTCGTTGGGTCTTCCTCGGGTCATGCACTAGTACAACACCTGAAAAAGATAAACACAAACAACTAGTTAATCTATACAAAAAGAAGAAAAATGTGCAAATTCTAAACTTAAAACGACCAATTGCCAATCCTCGGCAATGACACCAAAAACTTGTTGTATGTATGGCTGTACTATAAATGATACGCAAATAGTGCAAGTATACACGTCGAGGCAAGTAGTAAAGTGATGAATGAGTATCGTCTCCACAGGGATTGAAGGTATTTCAAGTTAAGTTTAAGCACAAAGGTAAAGACTGAAACATAAATGAACTAGAAATTGGAAACAAGTGAATAAATGTGATGGCAATTGGGAACATGATAAGAAATGCGATAACAAACAAAAAAGTAAGACCGAACCAAAACAAGGATATTTCAAGGGTTCTTTCACACGTACGAAACTCTCTAATGGAATTATAGGCTGGGCTTGCTAAGGACTTCTATGTCTAACCCTAAAGAATATCTAGAACTACCTTACCCACAACATCCTCGACAGAGTTTACTTAGATTTTTCTAAACTATCTCTAGCAAGAAACCTAACAACCAGAATGTTAAGGCAATACCTCTCAGCGTGAACCCTAGCAAGATACTTATCGATGAAGTTATACTCCTTCTAGTCGTTGAAACTCTATCCTTATCTCTAAGGTGAGTTAGGGTTTTGCCTCTTAGCATCAAACCCCCATTGTCTATGTAGATTAAACCTAACTCTCTCGAATATTAAGCTATCCAATACCTAAAATAAGGCTAACTCTCGAAAGCTCTTACAAGTTTAAGACAACCAAACAATGGACAAAACATGTAAAGGATAAGGAAGCAAACCAAACATTCATTTAAACTTAAACATAAACATCAATAACAAGCCCAAGCCACTTAAAATTAGTTCATGGCTGGGCAAATATCATCCACAATCATTCGTTTAAAATAACCCATCATAAAAAATAAGAAATGAAACAACACAAGCAACTAGAGTAAAAGAAACTCCTAAGCCTCCTTGGACTGCTGTGAACCGCTTAAGCTTGCTGCTTCCCTCAAAGGACAACAAGAACACTCCTTGTAGCTTCAACAATGGAGAACACCGCACGAAGAAGATGAATAAAGGAGCCGCATTTCTTTTTTTATCTCACCCAAAAATATCCTCTTTTTTGGCTCTCTTTAATGTGGGTGTCTTGTCCTTTATATAGTAGGGGCACCTAGGGTTTTGTGCTCTAAATTCCAAGAGAATATTCCCTTCACGTGTGGGCTCACAGCTGGCTAATTGGTTCACGTGTCATGCTACACAATGTCCTCGTTTCCTTGTCCTCTAGTGCACCCAGAAATGTTATCCAACATGTTGTAGTGTTCTACCTTTTCCTTGCTCTACTCCTCATTTCCCTGCACATAACCACAACAACCTGAACCTTCACAACCAGCATCATTCAAGCAAATAAACAAAGAAAACTAAACAAGCAACACCAAATGCAACTATATGAACTAAATGCTTATATATGCTATGAAATGAGATGAAATGGGCTTGATTCCTTACAATAACTTAAGTAAAAAGGCGTAAAAAGTTAACCTTTTTCAAGGTTAACACTTCCTCTCATCAACCAACTTTCCCTCACAATGGCACAACAACGAAGAAACCTCAATCCACCTTCGTCTCCTTTCCACCAATCATCCTCTGACTCTTTCTTAGACTTCGATGAATTTGACTCTTCCACAGAACTACATGTGCCTCTCCGCAATCGTCTTTATTCTGAAGATTTTTGGCGAAGGTACGAGTCACTGTAGAACCAGGACATTCTTCGAGAAGAGGGGCTGGCGATATCTGAGACTTCTATACCCACTTTGGCCAGCATGGCGATGGATGGGTGTTTGTTCGCAGCTTCAAGGTAGAGCTTACGGTGACCTTGATTGCCCGCCACTACCATCTCAGGGAGTCCGAGGGGGCTCACTCCAGATTCTTAGCCAACACCACTGTCGCAACGAATGTCAGGGTTCTAGAAGACCTTTGTCTTTCCAAAGCAACATGGAAGATAACGTTGTCCAACGCTAGGCAGTGCAACGACAAGACCTCACCTCAACTGCTAAATTCTGGGCGAGGTTCATCAAGACAAGGCTCCTACCCACCAGAAATCAAACTACATTCCCCCACTGAATATTGCTTCTCCTCCACTCTATTCTCAATGGGTGAGAGATTGAGCGTTACAAGCTTATTTATGGGGCCATTCTAGAGCGAGCGACGTCCAGACGAAAGAATAGGGAACTACATTTCCTTAGACTTATCAATACATTCTGCTAGGAGGCTGGAGTGCCAAAATGAGAAGGGACAAAGTTCTCAAGGCACTTTTCGGATGGTTTCCTTTTGAGGTGTGTGCAATTAAGTACCCAGCACATGCGCCACCACCCATCACCTAGAACCAAAGAAAAAGGCGACTAGATATTGAAGCTGCTGCATCCACTCGCCCTGCCAAGATAACCAAGCCATCTTGGGACAAAGACAAGGGCATCATCATCTGGGAACCTTCTCCCCAGTAACTCCCTAGGTTAGTTTTTCTTTTGTTTTCTTTTTAGTTTTTATTTTAGTTTATTTTTTCATATTGCATATGCATGTTTTTCTTTTCTTTTTCTTTTTTTCTTGTTTCCTTTTTGCATTGGGGAAATGCTTTTCTCAAGTTTGGGGGAGTACTATCCCATGTATATATTAGTTAACATTTTAAAAAATAAACTTTTAAGCATGTTAATAGTCTAATATGTTTCTTTTGGTTCCCTTTGCTATGATTCCATTGATTTTGAAATTGCTACTGCGTTGATCATGATTTCCTATGATTAATCTATGCTTAATATTTCACAATGTGTTAAGATCTTTCATATTTTAAACCTAGTGTTGAATCTTCTGTAGCCCTTAAAACACATGTTGCATGCCTTCTAAAAGCTTAAGAAGCCTTAGGGAAATTCTAGGTTGATTATCTGATGCCAATGCACGAATTAATGTGAATGAACTGAATGCTCAATGTAAGAATAGTAGTACTAGCATAAGAATGAATGAAAGTCTTCACAGGATGACTCAACATGTAGGGCTCGGGGATGGGTTGTTTGCTCTAATCCATCCTCAAGTCTGAATATTAGTTGTTGTAACCCCCTTGACCCGGCCTAGACGATAAAACTGAATCAAGAAGATCACATTGGGTTTGCCGAAGCAAACCTGAACTATCTTACTCGAATTGTAGTCCATTTTTTTCTTTTACTTGTCTAGATGCATTATTAAGACTTAAGGTGTTCGTACAAGCAGTGGTTCAATTTTCATTCAAAACGAACATCGATAAAGCACTCAATTGCAAAAACAAGCATTATAGGGACAAAAATTTAAATCTGAATATTTACATGGACTTACACCGATATCAAGTTACCAATTATTAATTAGTCATATTTCTTGGCAGGATGTCTAATTTCAGCTCCAACGGAAAACAAATAAGCATCCAATTTAGCAAAATACGAAATTAAGGACCAAATCGTAAAACAACCAAAATGTAGAAACTAACACGTTTATAAAAATTTCATACAGAAATTAGTTACATTAAAAGCGTGTTTGCAAAATCTCAATTCAAATGGACATTATCGACCTATTCAATTGATGTAATAACATACGATGACCAAAATGTAAAGAATCTAAACATGGTAAAATCCATTAACCTAATTAACTACAAGTCATTCCGATACTCAAGCTGCACTCAAAGCATTTTGGGAATTCGAATCTCAACTCAACTTATACAGTTACTCACAAACAACATTAATCATACTTCTAATATTATACCACCATTAAACACATAGGCTCAAATAATTACTTACCAAATATTCAACACAATTCATATTTAAACAAGTAATCTAGAGGCATGCTTCCTAACAATATAAAACATTATCCAAAAGGCACCAAATAGTCAAGACCTCAACATAGGCAATAGATCAATTATGAAATGGGTAAAGTACACCAGTGGTCACCGAACTTTTAAGGTGGCACGTTCATTTTAATCATCGAACTTTTAAAATTTTCATTGAAGTCGCCTAACTTTTAGTCTGCTTTCATTTTGGCCCATCCCGTTATCTTCCGTTAAAAAACGCTGACATGGCACAATTACTTTCTTTCTACCTTAATAAAATAATATATTTTGTGAGTCCCACTGTTGAATAAATCGCGTGAACCTTCTCCCGCTTCTTCTTCTCCAAATTTCTAAAACAGGTAAAAAAATTGAGAATGAAAATCTGCAAATTCTATTTTGATGTTTTTAGGTTAGATGAGACATTGTATCTTGGTAGGTGGGAAGTTAAGGTAGTTTTTGTCTCTGGTTTTTGGCATCTAAAAAACCCATATCTCTAAATTGTAAGATAATATTTAATGAGATAAACTTTCTTTGTTATGTAAGGTTCAGAAATGACATGGTTTTGCTTCCTTTTTTAGTTACTTCTTATTCTTATGCCTGACTTTTCTGTTTCAAAGTTCTGTGTTTCGATTTATGGTTTGGACTCTTCAGTTTCTTTTATACGATACACATATTCGGACATAAATATGTAGCTATGGTCCTTTAAAAATTGGAAACATTTTATGACTTGTCAAGAATTGTTGTCTCCTGGGCATTTGCAGGATTCCCCAATTTTATATTCTTGAATCTTTTTGATCAGCAGTTTCCTACTCTTTGTTTGCTGTATATATTTTTTCTCATTTGCAGAATCTAATCTTCTTGTTGGTTTTGCTTAATGAATTTTTTTCCAATGAATGCCTAATTTGGTGTCGTAGACAAGATTGGAATACAGTTTCAATGGCTACCAGGTGCTTGTGTTCCCTCGAGCTTTTAGATCAACAAGGGTAATCGAATGCTCACAATCGAGGATGATCTATATTCCTATTTTTTATGTTTGAAAATAGGGAGTGGTTTTGATATTGTCATTGCTTACTGCTGGTTTTAGGTTAGAGTGCCAATCAAGAAAAAAAAAAGTGAGAACAACCAGAAATGTGCTTTTGAAGTTTTGGTTAGTGTAGCCGGTGAACTTTTGCAGGAAAGTAGAAGTGACCAAAATGAAAAAAGTTAATGTGTCATGTCACCATTTTATAACGATATGTAACGAGAGTGATCAAAATGAAAGCTAACTAAAAGTTGGGTGAGCTCAATGAAAAATTTAAAAGTTCAGTGACTAAAATGAACATGCCCTAAAAGTTTAGTGACCACTTGTGTACTTTACCCTTAAGAAATTAAAGCATGTGACCATATGTACTCTTAGAACACAAACAATTCATCCAATCATTATTTAAACCATTTAAAACATCCGATCATAACTATCAAGTATGAAAAGAATTAAAATAATAATACCAACATCTTAATCGTTAAATACAATCATCAACTAACATAATATAAAATCAATCAAGTTATCATGCCTTAAATAAAACTATTCATTCCACTATTTTACCCACATTGCCTTGTTATAAATAATAATGTTGCCATAAACATACTCTTTAAATATGATTGTCTTAGAATCACTCCTTGCCTCAAACCACGACCCCCACAGTTACTTAATTCGCTGCATTGACGGAAGGAAAGAGAGCGTGAGCATAAAATGTCTAGTGAGTGCGCTTAAAAAGGGTAAAACGACAATGCATTTTTGAAACTAAAATCGTTATTAAAAGCCATATTTAAGCAAGTTAAACACCTCATTTCTAAAGCATTTAAATAGAACAAGTTTATTCAAACATATACTTCATGCTTCCATAATGATCCTTTCATTGTTAAGACATTTATATAAATCATGCTTAATCATCTCAAAGCATTTTCACGTTTATTTCCAAAACGAATCATGCATAACAACCATATGCATCATACTATTTTTCACAAGTCTCATGTTTCTTTTATATTTCCAAAACATGCATATTAAATCACATGCTAAACATGTATCATGGATTTTTAGCATTACTATTATGCAAACCTTAACTTAAGCCTTCACATGCTTTTTCTTTCAATAACGAAGCTTAAGGATCATCACATGTATAAATCACATTATACAACATAATTCATCAACATGATACATTATCAATTATGTTGGCTTTTAAGTGATCATAAACCAAGTCTCACTTTACAAAATATTACATCGTACACATATTCAACAAGTGTCCTTTCAACACTTCATACTATCTCAACCAGAATTAAGGTACGACCACAACCGGGTACCATCACAACCCAATCATCGGTTAGATGTATAATCAACTAACGAGAATTTTCGGTATCATATATCCCTCGACCGTTAGGATACTCGTGGTAGAGTATTCGGTACACATAAACCCCTCAACACTAGATGCGGTTTATTATAGTGCATTATCAATCCAATGGTCAGCTAACTATATCCGATAATATTTTAAACCACATCACTTGCCAATATAATTTATTATTAACCATGTTACCTCGCTGTTTTTCTTATTCATTTAACGAAACATTTTTCATATGCAAAATCTCATTGCCAAAGGCAACAACCACATTCCATTTAAGAATCATTTCTCAATGCTCTTAGGCATTCATATATTTAACAAATCATTGCATATCATTTAAAAGATGCATAAAACAACAAGTAAACCAATTTATGCTTTTAAACCACAACATGTAAATCAATACTCGTATCGAACCGATATTCAAAAGACGAAATAAGAAAAATTTACTTTCGAACTTAGCTAAGCTTGCTAGACTTTAACTAAACTCCCAAAACTATAATTCAAACGTCTTTATAGTACCAAAACACATTTGCACTCACCAACTCGCTATTGTTCCGAAGCTAACGCTTCTACACCAACGCCTAATTAAAAAATTTCTGAACACCCGTAATCTTTCACAAAAAATACAAAAATCAATATAAATTAGACCACATCAAAGTAACTAATTCATTATAGAACTACCATGACACAACTAAATCCATCGCACAACAATGCATATTTCCTCACACACTCACGACGCAAGCAGGGAATCAATTCCCACTTCCTTTTTATTTTACATTTACCGCCACACGACTGCTCTGTTTCTTTCCCCTTAATCTTTTCTTTCTTTATTTTTATAAATATAATTATCAACCAATCCAAAGTTGGCTTGGCACATGCTTGAACACAATTAATGTGTTGACGGAGAGTCAACAGTGATGCGCCCAATTAAATCAACCACTGCCAAGTTCGCACAACAATAGTGCACCCCTATCGAGTTACAGTCTACGCCTCTAGACAGCTGCTGCCTTGTTGAGTAGAGACATCGTCAACCTTCAAACAAGCTTTCTTCCCTTTGCTCGCAAATCCACTCTCACGTCTTGTAGACTTCTCGTTTCTCCCTCAGGAGTTTTGAGAAGTCAGGTCTAGGAGGTGTCTTCCCTGCGTCTTGGGGTATGGTTTAAAGCCTCTATCGGTTGGTCCCGGGTCTCGTTCTCGTAAGTTTCCCCCAAGTTTTTTAAGGTTGTTTCCTCCTGCTCATTTTTCCATCCCTGTCTTTGCCTTCCTTTTTCTGTCACTATCAGTTTATTCTCTCTGTGCATTAACTCCTCCACGCTTATGGACCTTTCTACTCCGCCGTCTTCTTTAAGCATGGGGGTAGTTAATAATGGCTATCCCCCCAACCCGGCTGACCTAAGCCTTCTGATCCAAGAATACCTCGATGAAATCAAGTTAAATGAAGATAGTGAGGTAAATTTTTCACTTAAAAATCTTTCGCTTGTGGGAAAGCTGCTGTCACCCACGCCATTCAAGCCCCTGGCGTTAACTGTCATTTTGAAGAAAGCTTGGAAACATGAAACCCTAGAGTGCCATGATCTTGGCCGAAACTTCTTCTTGTTCATGTTCAACTCGGTGGATGACCGTCATCGTGTGCTTGGCGCCAAACCCTGGGCAGTGCAAGATGCACTCTTAATCCTAAAAGACTAGCAACCGGAAAAGGCCCTAGAAGAGCTCGACTTCTCCCTCGAGGATTTCTGGGTGCAAGTCCATAATATGTTGTTAAGCTTGATTACATCAGATAATGTGAAGCGAATTGGTAAGCTATTTCCCGTCTATTATGGCTCCTCTCTGGAGGAGGGCAGCAAGGTTCATTGGCAGGGGTCGGTTAGCCTTCGATTTGCCATTAAGGTCGAGGATCCACTCAAAACGGGTTTGTTTTGAACCGCAAAAGAGACAAGCTACTCGAAATTGCGTTTAAGTACGAAGGCCTTCCAAAATTCTACTTCCGATGTGGGAGGCTTGGTCATGCCAAAAGAGTGTAGACAGGATATTTCAATTTTTAAGTTGGCCAGAAAATTGAGATGGGAAAATCTTCGCAGCCCCCAGCAAAGGGAGAATTGAGATGGGAAAATCTTCCTTTTTTTTGGCGCCGAGAATTGAGATGGGAAAATCTTCGCAGCCCCCAGCAAAGGGAGACAACCCATGAACAAACGACAAAACAAGGAAAGCCACAACGAGTGCTACTCCCAAGGTAAATTCTGGATTTATGGATGCCTCGGTTAAGGTAACAAGGAATGTCCAATCTGCTGGGTCTAAAGTCCTTTCTGCAGAGTCTATAGTCAACCCTAGCCTTCCAGCATTAGTACCTGACTCACTAAACACTACTTGTGACGAGGTAGTACCTTGGTCCAAAAATAGATTCTCTTATGCAAACCTTATCGGAACTGCTCGTATTGGCAAGATCGAATAAAGCCGAAATCTCACTCAACATCTGGCGATACCAGGAGATAATCATGGTTCTCATTGGGGCAATGAACTTGTAGAAGGCATCGACAGAATGGAAGTATCTTCCAACAAAAAAAGAAAATTCTCGAGGAGGAAGAAGAGACTTTCAGCAAAGCAAAACGACGAGAAATTCATGAAGAAATATCCAAGGCAATCGTCCAAGTGGCACCCAGGCACTGGTGCATTTCTGAAAATAGCATGACAATGAATGATGACTTCCCCAAAGCAGCATTGTTACCTACTTCTTTTTTACACACGTCCTCGATTATTAGAAACATTGGGAACAAAAAGAGGGGGAAAACCTTTGGATCAAAAAGATTAACTTTGATTAGGAAGGTGGCCCGACGAAAGTTCCAAATGGAATGCTCCCGTTTATTGGTTGATGAAGCCTGTCTGATTGAACTCGGGATAAACCCTTTCGTAAAAAAGATAACCACGATGTCATCAATGTGTATCGATGATTCGTTCTCTCTAAATGAAGAAGTTCAAATTAGCGATGGAGAAGATGTTGTCTCTCAAAAGAGCTCTATCTCTACAGTCCCTTGTTGGGCAGATCCTTCAACAGCTCCGAATAACTCAATCGAGAGTTATCCAGAAATGCCATGAGTCCCTTTTGTTGTCTCGCCCTTGTGAAGAGGGACCAGAGGCGAGCGTCGGCCGTCTGTTTTTCCCTTTTAACCTATTTGGTTTTTCCTTATTTTTTTGGATTTTTGCGGATGTTGTTTTGCTACCTGGTTTGATACTTGGCCATGGACGAGCAAGGGCCATCGCGTTCATCTTCCGGACTGCTTACGGTTTTCATTGATTACTGCCTTGACAAGGACCAACCTCACAAGGGTGGAAGCCTGCCTTTGGATAGAGCTCTCAGGCATAATCTATGTTCTCACAACCATATCAGAAAGGAATAGAATTTTTCTTGTCCCTTACGAGCAGTTTCATGGCTTTGTTTTATTGTTAACACTATCCAAGGTTCTTCCTATGGAAGTGTTTCCCCTTAGCCCGTCTGGGCATGCATGTCTTTTGTTGTGGTGGTAATCGTTATGTTTGTCGGATCTAGGTGGTAGAAGGTCCTTAGTCGTTTTTTGGTTTTGGTTTTGTGCTCTTTCCGCGACTAGGAACTGCATGTTTTCCTTAGTTATGGTTTCGGTGGTTTGTACTAGGGCGTTGTCCCATGTTGTTTAATGATAAGTTTCTTTATGATAAAAAAACAACAGTGCGCCCCTATCCACTGCTTTGCCGAAATTCCCCGATAAATCCTTACAGGAAAATCATCGAACACAATCAATGCACACTAATATATGATCAAACACTTCAATCAACCATTCTACCAAATATTCTATCTAAGAATTTAAATTTGAATTCAACCAATTAAATTAATTTTAGAATCAATTTCATTAAATTAAAAATAGATTCATATTAACCCACAAAAATAAATCACAATTGAATTAAAACATTTAAATTTTATCTATCAAAATCATGATTCACTCTTTAGCATCTAGAAATTAAATTAATCCATTAAAATTCATTTTAACATCAAAAGACAATATTTTTTTTGAAAGATAAATACTGTATGATTTTATTGAGTAGGCTTCATATAGAGCAAAGCATAGATATGAGCATCATCAAAAAACCTCCCTAATCCTAGATGAAGGAAAAATAGTACATCATATCTATGCCAAAATGGGTACAACCAATACAAACATAATCCCCTAAAAGGGCACCCAAACCTCACTTAATGCCTAGAACCAAGCTTTACCAAAATCAAAAGCATGACAAAACCAAGCACAAATTCAACGCAAGCAAAAATGAAGCAAGACGGACCCACCTAGGCACTGGCGCTACTCCACAACTTGGTTTGAAGCAAAATACTCCTGCAGGATACGAACTAAATTGTGAAATATAGTCCACATAGGAAAACACAAGAAACTAACAGTAGAGAGCCTTTGAAGTCAAAATCGACTAAGGACTTGAACGGAGAATAAGCCACTCCTAAGCTGCAACAATCATAGCAGGAACTCAGATGCCCGACTTCACGAACAACATATCAGAAGCTCTAGAAATCCCCCTTTTAGCCAAGCTATCAGCAACACTGTTACACTCTCTTGATATATGTTGAATAGACCAATCAAAATTTTTGCAGATAAGAATAATCTCCGATATAAGAACTTTAAAAACAACAGGGGCAACTTGTGGCTTGAGAATCTAATCGACAACAAGTTTACTATCACTTTCAATAAAAAGTTTAAACGAGAAGGGCCAAGGAGACGCTTTATAAAGACAACAAGCCTCTTTAATCGCAAGCAATTCCGCATTTATCGAATTAAGAATACCAATAGATTTTGAGAAAGAAATAAAAGTAACATTCTAAGAATTGCGAAGGATTCCATCTATACCGGCTTCACCAAAGCTTTCATTAACCGCACCATCCACACTAAACTTCAGGCAGTCATCAGGAGGGGGAGACCATTTACAATGGGGGCAAATAAAACTGGTAGTATCAAGCAACCCAATAACAACTGGATCACGGATGAAATCATTGATACAAGGGATGGCATTGGGTCATTTCGTTTTGCACCACCAGCCAAGGCGCATAATGCATAAATCGAACAAATGATTAACATTGATTGCCTTTCTCTTAAAAATTACCTCGTTCCTAAAAAGCCAAATGGACCAAGTGAAGCTAAAAAAGCTAAGCAACTAGATCTGAAAAGAAGCAAGAGGGTTAGGACAATCAATCAAAATATAAAAAAAAACTCCTAAGATCCTTAGGCATAACCCAATTAATGCCATATATTAAACCATCTCTGCCAAACGTTCTAAGAAATAATACAATGATAGAAAATGTGTGAAACTGATTCCAGCTCAGTTGAACACAAAGGGCAGCATAGAGATTGCGAAGGAAGGCAACCACGCTTGGATAACTCAATCTTGGAAGGAATCCTTCCAAGGATAGATTTCCAAACAAAAGCTTCTACCTTAAACGGGGCTAGATTAGCCCAAACATACTTCCAAATTGAGTCCCTTCCTGGACAATTAACAATCAGCATATTGCAGTAAGATTTAGAGCTATAAGCGCCTTGAGAGGAAGCTAGCCAATGAATGTTATCAGATTGGAGGAGGCCAGAATGACAACCATTGATAACCGAAACAAACTCACTCCACACATCCAATTCCCATCCAAATAAATTCCTACGAAATTGAATATTATAGTGCCAAGCACCGTCCACTATCGAACCAAAATCAGCCACTGCACTAATCTTTCGAACCGAGAGAGCATAAATCCGAGGAAAAGAAACTTTCAAAACGATCGAACCTGCCCAAGGATCTGTCCAGAAGGAAATACGCTTACCATCACCGAGGAAAAAATTGATGTTATTCAAAAACATGTCATCTTGAGCTAAAAGGGGTGAGATGATGTTACGCCAAATCCAAGATTTGTTGGATGGTCTCAAATTAGATGGGAGAAATGATGTATAAGAGGGTTCGTATTTAGTAGCCAACCTTGCGCCAAAGGCTATTGGGTTCAGACCCATACCGCCAAAGCCATTTATTTAGAAGAGCGCGATTTATGGACCTCAGCTGAAACATCCCCAAACCACCGCAGCATCTCGGAAGGCACATATAATCCCAACTAATCCAATGAAGTACTTTATGGTCTATAGATCCCCAAAGAAACTTAGCAATAAGCCTTGACATGAGAGAACTAATAGACTTCACCATAGGGAAAATAGATATAAAATAAATAGGAAGACTAGAAAGGACATATTTTACCAGCGTTAAGAGACCTCCAAAAGATAGCAAATTTAATTTCCATCCAGCAAAATTCTTTCTAAATTTTTCCACAATAGGAGACCATAGTTGCGTTGAATTTCTGGTGTGACCCAAAGGAAGGCCGAGGTAAGAGCATGGGAGGTTTTTGTTGTTGCAATGGAACGATGAGGCCCAATGAGAAACCAAAGAATATTCAACATTAACCCCGATGAGCTTCGATTTCTTGAGATTAAGTCTAATCCATGACGCAATTTCAAAACCTTTTAGAATTTTGATGACATTTCTAATATGAATCTCACTAGCCCCACAAAAAGAGGATTAAATGATCTGCGAATTAGAGGTGAGTAACTTCGACCGAGGAATCTCCAATTTTGATTCCACAAAAGAAACCAGACAGAGCAGCTTTGGATAGCATCGAACTCAGAGCTTCAACGACTATGTTGAAAAGCAACGGAGAAAGGGGACATCGAACTCAGAGCTTCAACGACTATGTTGAAAATTTCAATCTCCGATGATTTTGGGATAAGAACAATAAAAGATTGGTTAAAGGAAAAATTAGACATTTCTCCCTTGTGAAAACAGGAGAAAAATTGAATAATTTCATCTTTGAGTTGAGGCCAAAACGCTTGAGAAACCCCATGTTGAAACCGTTAGGGCCAGAGGCAAGTGAGTCATCAAGCGAGGATAATGCAGACCAAATTTCTTCAGGTGTAAACTATTTTTCTAAAAAGGAGGCCGATGAAGAGCTCAAAGATTTAAGATCACAATCGAAAGACTTAACATGAATCATTATAAACTTTCTCAAAATGTTTCTTGATTTCACTCTTAATAAGGGCAAGATTAAGAAGGACATCATCACCCACTTTTAAGCTAACCAAGCTATTAGTCCGACGCCTAGTAGAAGCCACTAGATGAAAGAACTTGGTATTCCTATCCCCTGCCTCAAACTATTTAAGTCGAGATTTTTAGAGCCACTCCTTCTCTTCTCTTCTCTTCTATAGCTAGCCCAAAGTTTAGAGCGGGCATCTAAGAGGGACGATTGCAACAAAGGATCATTCACACCATTATAAATAGCTTGTTCTATGTCGAAACACTTCCTTTCTTGCTCAATGATTGACTCTTTAACTCTTGGATTTTTAGAAGAGAGCCAGCCCTTAAAAGCTTCTTTGCAATTTTCAATAAATTCCCAATGCCTCCACCCTTAGAATCATTACATGCTTTATGAATTATCTTAGCACAATCTCTATCATATGCCCACCATTCGAACCACTTAAATGGTTTAGGCCCCCAAAGCTTTTCAATGATAGACAAGGATATCGGATTATGATCCGATAAAGATTTTGGCAACATAGATTGTACCAAATTGAACCAGAGCAGTAAAAAATTAAGAGATACCAAGAATCTGTCCAACCGCAAAAAAGTAGGTTCTTCCCTAAAATTGGACCACGTAAACTTCCCTCTATGGAGAGGAAGATCAATGAGGGATAAGGAGTCAATAAAATCTGAGAAAGTCTCCAAAGATCTAGGGTTTAAAGAGGCTCCAATTTTCTCATCAGCGAAGCGAACAGTGTTGAAGTCCCCACCAATAATAGTCGGAATATTAAGGCTGGCGAAAAGATCCCTTAATTCGACGAAGATAGCATGTCTATCATTCATATCATTAGGAGCATAAATATTGATGAGAGCACACTTGAAACTTAGCGAAATGATCATCCCAACTAGAACAATGAAATTAGAGCTAACGATCTTATTTTCGCAATTGAAAAAAGACAAATCCCACAAAGATATGATGCCCTCAGCCGAACCACAAGAAGGAGAGAAGGCCCAGTTTCTAAATGAAGCATTCCCAATAATTTGCCCAATAAACTTATCATCAATGCTCCTCAGTTTCGATTCTTGAAGAAAATACATTTTAGCTTGGCACCTGACTATAGTTTTCTTCACGGACGCTTTCTTTTTGAATTTTCCTAGCCCACGAACATTCCAAGAAACAAATAAACAAGGATTCATATACAAGGTAGAGATCGCACCTGGCCACCAAAACAATAAAATTGATGGGAAATCAACACAAAACAATTAGGAGATCATTAGAAAATCAAAGCTTACCCAAATAAATTGAAAATTGAAAATGAAGATTGCTCCTCCAATCTTTCAACGTGAAATCCCTTGAACAAGATGAGAGAAACCAAAATATGTTGTGTGGCTATTGATTAGAAATGATTTAGAAAGAAAATTAATAGAAATTGGATAAGAAAATTCAAGAAAACTAAAATGATGATTGAGAGAATCTTGAGGGAAAAAGAGAGATAAATTTAGACATAACTTTTTTTCTTGAGACAATAATAACCGTCTTAAAAAATTCTGGTTAGAAATAGGTAATAAAATCCTTATTTAATAAATGAGTCAAATAATCCCATAAAACCATCACTTTAGGTCATTTTACAAAATTGCCATTATTAATATTTTACATCCTTTTGTAAAATAGTCACAACTTAATTAATATTAAAACAACCCAATTAAAATTATTCAAGCTCAATTTCATCTTTTATGAAACTTATTAAATATATTTTTCATAAATACTTGTCACAATAAATTTATCGAAAATCAATTTAATTACCTAAATTATTTTTTAAAATTAATTAATTAGCTAAAGCCTAATCCAAAATTCCAAATTGATCACGAAAATTCACTTGAATCTTCTAGCACATTTTTTGGGGTGTTATAGTTGTGATAAACTGAAGCCCCATTTATACAGTTTTTAAACTCAAAAAATGAAGGGAAGTACAACACTGTGCTTAAAAAGAGAATGAAATGAAGAGGCAATAATATAAAGCAATCCTTAAATTTTTTCAAAGGTCATTAAGTGATGAATGCATGTGACATGGCACCCATTACATCTACGGTAGAATTGATCTTTAGAACAAAACTGTGAGCTCTAATGTATTGCATCTCATCAAAATAGCTGAGGAACGAATTATTGCTGCAGCATGTCTTGGAAGCCTTGTAATCATAGTTTAGTTGGAACCTTGGGAACTATGGACTGTTTACTGCTTTTATTTTTGTTTTTAGCGTTGCTTGAGGACAAGCAATAGTTAAAGTTTAGGGATATTTAATCACTGTGTAGATATCTTATTTTGCATACCTTTTTACTTGACTTTTGCATGTTTTCAAGCTCATTTAGTTGTATTTAGGTTAGATTGCAATAGTTTGCACGTATATCGAGAGTTACACTGCATATGCTTAAATGTTATATATTTTAGTGCTTTTAATGAGAAAGGTAGTGTTTTGTGGTCCATGCATAGGAACATAGTAGATGTTAGAGGAATGCTGGAGCGGATGAATAGCGGATCTCTCGGCTAGAGCTGGCAAGACAAGAAGAGTTGGAGACAAATCTGCTTTGACCCACATGAATTTTTTTTCCACTACCAGATCAGCCTCTCGTTAACGTTTAACAGTAAAAAATGTCTCAATGACCATAAGTTTACAGATCAAAAACGTAAGTGACCATAACAGTCAAATTAAAAAATCGGTCACCAAAAGTGTATACTTTCTAGACATAAGTGACCATTCCAATAGTTTACCCTTTCATTAAAGGCTATACAAGAGAGAAAAAAAGCTTTACTAAGTTTTTAAGGATAATATTCACAAATGGTCATTAAACTATCCTAAAATATTTATTTTAGTCACTAAATTTTTAAAAATTATAAACAAGTATTAAACTTTAAATTTTGTTACAAAATGGACACGAAGCCATTAAATGCCATTATTAACTTAATGGAGAGCTGGCTGAACAACTAAAGTAACATATTAATTGTTATAAAATAGTTATTAAACTATGTAGTTGTTACATAATGATAAATTCATTATTTAATTATTATAAAATGTTCATTAAACTATTTATTTTAAATTTGGTCTATTTTGGTATTTTTTTGATTTTTTTATGTTGTGTTGAGTTTTAAGACTTCAATCTTCCAAATTTTTTGGTCTGACCCTTGATCTATAATCAGTGTTTCAGAAGTCCTAAACAAAGTAGTTGAGAATGTTTCCGTTTTTCTTATCATAAACGGGGTAAATTACCTATTTGGTATCTCTCCTTTTCTTGTGTTTTTGTTTTGGGTATGCAATTATCTTTTTACAAAATTATGCTTAACATTACATTTTGTTTATGTTTTAGTACCCTACCATTAAAATTTAACGAAAATGATAACATAGCATAATATAATAGCAATTTTAGTTTGAAAACATTTACATTTTAACAATTCCCACTCTCATCCTAAACCTTGAACACCATTCACCATTCACCATCTCTGATCACGACCATCTATTTACCCCTAAATAATAAACCCAACTCAATCCAACACAAGCTACCTCATTACATCCATCAAACTCCACCACCGCTTGTCAACCCACACTCACCTCTACTTCTTCATCATCTAGCTTGAACCATCCCTTTACCCTTAAATCACCACACATTGGCCATTAATCTTAAAAAAAACTCAAACAGAAACAAATAAGTCAGGAAACAAAGAATGAGAAATTACTTATCCTTGGTCGGAGTTTCGACAAACAAACGATCAATTTAGATAGTGAGAAACTTATGTTCGAAGAAGAGAATACCACGATCTGATGGTTGAAACTGTAAATAGGAGAGTGGAAGTTCAATTTTTTGGATTCCAAGGATAGTTCTAGGGATTGAGGAAGCGAGAGAGGAAAGAAGAAAATCACGATAGCTTCATTGATGGTCAAGAAAACATCCAAGTATGATGGTGGTTCATGACGTCGATGATGATAACTCGCTTTAGGTGAACTAGATCGTCAAAAAATAAGTGGAAAGGAAGGAAGGCAACCTGACATCCCTTGCTATAAAAAGAACCCGAATGGCAACTTGGTGGCGTCAATGAGCGACAGCCGTCGGTAGTTTCTCAAGAGACAGAACATTGAATGATCAAATTGATTAAAAAAAATTTAAATATTAAGGATTAAATTTATTATTAGATAGTTTCAGATTAGGACCAAATTGATAAATGTATAAATTTAGGGACTAAAATTATCATGTCATATTTTTTGGTAAATTTTAACAAAAATTATAAATTTAAGGACTAAAATTATCATGTCATCATTTTTGGTAAATTTAGGTATCAAAATAGAAATAAAATGTTATGATTTTGCAAAAAGAGTTGAGTGACCAAAATCTTTTGCAAAAGGAGTTGAGTGACCAAAATAGAACTACGAGAATACATTGGGTGCCAAATAAGTAGTTTACCAAAGAAAACCCGACTACTCTCACTAGCAATCTAGCATCTTCCGATTGCAACTCTTTCGTGACTCAGTCATGAGACCAGTGGCTGACATAGCAACTAGAATAAGCCGGGCATTGATCTCCGCATCCAACCACACAGTCCCAAATCCGACTTGGACTCCGTCTCTCGAACAGGCACTTCACCGAATTGGTTGTCGTGACTCACTGAGTCCGTCACTTGTTTCCCGAGTCATCGACTCGCTCCCCTCCACTCATCATTCTCTCGCTCTCGGCTTCTTCAATTGGGCGTCTCAGAAACCTGGATTTTCCCACGATTCAATCTCCTATCAGTCAATTCTCAATTCTCTATTTTCTTCCCGCCAATTCAATGCCATCGAAACTATTTTAAAGCAAGTCAAAGCTCAGAAACTCTCTCTTGATTCCTCGATTTATCGATTTATAATTAGTTCTTTGATTAAAGGAAAGAAAACCCAGAACGCATTCCGGGTTTTTAATGAAATCAATTCGTTGAGTCCAGAACTTGGACCCGAGTTATGTAACTCGCTTTTGGCTGCCTTAGTTTCGGATGGGTACTTTGCTGATTCCCATAAAGTGTTTGATGAAATGTCTCAAAAGGGTATTGTTTTTAATACACTCGGGTTTGGTTTGTTTATTTGGAGTCTGTGTAAAAATGGTGAATTGAATAAAGTTTTAAGTTTGATAGATGAAGTTAAAAAGAGGAGTGCTTGGGATGTTAATGGATCAATTATCGCAGTTTTGATAGTTCACGGACTTTGTTTCTCATCAAGAGAATCAGAGGCTTTTGGGGTATTGGACGAGTTGAGGAGTAGAGATTGCAAACCGGATTTTATAGCTTATAGGATTGTAGCTGAAGCATTCACAATGACTAACAATGTGGCTGAGAGGGAGTTGGTTTTGAAGAAGAAGAGAAAGCTAGGAGTGGCTCCAAGGAGTAATGATTATAGGGAGTTTATCTTAGGGCTGATTATGGAGAAACGTATAAGTGAAGCAAGGGATTTAGGTGAAGCTATTGTGAGTGGGAATTTTCCTATTGAAGATGATGTTTTGAATGCATTGATAGGAACAGTTTCGAGGATAAATCCTGGTTCAGCAATCATGTTCTTGAATCATATGGTTGAGAAAGGGAGTTTGCCCACTTTGTCAACCTTGAGTAATTTGAGTAAGAATTTATGCAAGCATAGCAAGGGTGATGAATTGTGGGAAGTTTACCAAGTTTTGTCTTCTCATGGTTATTTCTCGGATTTGGAGAGTTATAATGTGATGGTTTCATTCTTGTGCAGGGCTGGGAGATTAAGAGAGGCTTATAAGGTTCTTCAGGAGATGAAGACAAAGGGTTTAGCCCCAAATGTCTTATTTTACAATCATCTCATGGAAGCATGTTGTAGAGAAGATTTAGTGCGTCCTGCCAAAAGGTTATGGGATGAAATGTTTGCAAATGGGTGCCCCGGAAATTTGAGTACTTACAATATCCTCATTGGAAAGCTCTCACGGATAGGCGAAGTTAAAGAGGCTGTGCATCTTTTTCATCGTATGACGGAGAAAGGGGTAACACCAGATGCTATGACTTATACAACCCTTCTTGAAGGACTTTGTGAAGAATCAGATTTTAAATCTGCTTTTGAAATCTTCAATAAATCTGTTGAACAGGATGTGAGGCTTGCACAAACAATATTGAGCACTTTTGCCGTGCAGCTCTGCAGAAAAGGTTACGTTCCATATTCATTTAGAACGGACGGGCTTTCATCTGTTTCTTGAATTTGGCTTCTTTTCCTTTGTTAGTTTCTCAATCAAAATTAACACAAGTACGGTATGGTTCTTGCAGGTCAGTTTCTTGTTGCTTCTAAGTTGTTGTGTGTTCTAAATTCTGATATAGCACATTCAGATACCCATGTTGTTATGCTGAAATGGTTAGCTGACGCTAATGAGATTCAATTTGCGATTAACCACATACAACGAGTTCGAGAAACCTCATCTTCAACATTACAAGCTATATTCAGCAAACTGGTTACAACTGTTTCTTCCACTTCGAGACCGGATTCTATTGATCAGTTGCTGCATGCAATAAAGGAGAAAGGTCTGCTAGATCGCCACATTTACAAGTAAGAGAAGTATTTGCTTTGGAACTCCCCACTTAGTTAAATAGAAGTTAACTAGGGAGCGGATACCAAAATCCATTGAGATCTATTGCTGCTGCCATTTTACTCTATTATTCTTTTAGTCTGCTGCTTTCTTAAGAATTTTCCTTTTTTTTCTACTCCTAACCTTTGATTTTGTAGATATCCAAGTATTTATTTAGCAATGAATATTACTATATAGCAGGTGAGAGTACAGAAGAAACGAATTAAGCACCCTCTTAAACTAAAATTTGTTTCTTTTAATCTCTTATACTTATAATCAGAGCTGTCGAAACCATTATAATTAGAGACAATCACTTCACTGATAAAATTTTAAATGATGAAGATTAAATTTATTAAATTATTTGTAGTTAGTCA